>JBAMMX010000026.1:8254694-9633651 GCA_037126225.1 Dillenia turbinata | reverse complement strand
CATCTTTAACTGCTTATAAAATGCACTCTTTCTTAAAATGACATTTTCTTTTCAACAGAAAAAAACATGTCTTGTTTTTCATATTGTTGTCGAACTATCTTTAGAAATGTTTTCATATTTTCTCTTCTTTCTGTGTTTCCTCCTTTCTTAGTACTAGACTCAACTTGATTTATCTTGTTCCCGACTCTAAAACGCATAAATTACGAGTCTCCTTTTCAATTCCAGTCTTTCTTTGAAGAGAAGTTGAATCTGTAAAATCTCATAAGTATGTAATAGTTTTTTAGATAGTCATTCCAAGTGGTTGGTAATTTTGCGGTCACTTGAAGTTGTTGGAACACTTGAACTTTTAAATCTTTTGAGTCTAGATACTAGAACAAGTAATTCATCCACTTGATCCATGGCAGTTATTATCAACCATTTTGACTCAAAAATTTCATCTTTGAGAGATACAATTCGTACCTTGCTTCATAGATGCCTCTATTTATTTTTAATACTTTCAGATTTCTTGTGGAGTCTTGATGGTGGCTACAAATCATACGGTTGATGAAGAGAGTTAAAATGCGAATCATCTGCCAATGAACTTCATCTGTCCTGGCGCTTTCAGCGAAGGGCTTAACTTCATCAGTGTCATTATCATTAGGATTACGGAACAACTGGTAAGTTGGGAGACCAAAGAGATAAACAATATTCAACTTCGGTAAGGAAGATTATTTTATCCTTCCAACCAGTGAAATTTGTTCCATCAAAAGCGTCCAGTTTGAGCCTTTTCAGTTGAACATCTTGGTGAAGACAAGTCCAGAACCACCCATTTGGTATTTTTAAAAAGCAGTTTGAGAGCAGTAACCTCCATTGCGGTGTAATTTCCTTAAAATTGTTAGAAGTTGGCGGATGTTTGAAAATAAAAATTTAAAAAGGTTTTGCGATGAAATGATCCTTGTCCTTAAGGTAATTATACACACTAAGTTCTTCATTTGTAGGTTGAGATAGATTCCTTTAGAGATATGCAAGTCAAAATAAATTTGTGAACAACAAAATTTCAAATTTCTCCCCTAAGAGCTGAAATAGAGAAAAACAAAGTCTTGTTGTATAGCCAACAAAGGAAAATTCTAAGTAAGTTTTTTCCAATGGTGGGAGGGATTATTTATTGAAAAAGAATGATGGATATCCATTTACTTAAAGGACACAATACCTGAACATGTGTCCGTTTGATTTAAAATTATCAAAGATACAAGTTATTTATTTTTCAAATTTAAAATTGTATGCATTTGAAAAATAAATAACTTGACAGGTTTATTTATTTGTTTATTCAAAATTATTGTCCGTTAAGTCAAAATAAATAAACTAATAATAAATTACCCACTAGCTATTCATACCCAAGTGTCCAAGTACCATATCTTTGACCATTAAATAATTATTTATTTATTCTTTTAGAAGTCCTTCCATGAATATCACATTTTTCCTTTAATACACTATCTGAACCAAATTTAAATGGTTTCAAATTTGATGGAATTATAAACCCATCAACTTCTCAACCTTCCAACGTGGGACAAGTACTTATAATATATTACAAACTATATTTAACAAATAGGCAAATGGATCCCTCTCTCTCTCTCTCTCTCGAGCTGCAGGATTTCGGAGTTTTGAGATTAAATATCCCAGTGAATTACAAAAAAGGTCGTGAGAGGATTAAGTATTGGACCAATATGGTACATCAATCATTCTTGATCATTTTGGGAGTCAATTTTTGGCCCAGATTATCTCTCTACCCAGCTTGTTGAAAAAGTGCTACAAAAGTCTCATGTTTGATCGTTGAAAAACACTAGACATTTGTGAAGAAAAGTTATTTCCAAGGTTTTCCCATTTATGACTTCCTCTCGTACTAAAGGTTTGTTCAGGAATTGCTTGTCCGGCCTCAAACCACACACTTTGAATGACTTGTCCTTCCATTCAACTAGATAGACTCACTACGATAGTACCCTTGGCCTAAGCTCAATGGCAGCCCTCTAAAAGCAGGAATGCCTATACGTCATCTATTATTTTTGTTGTGTATCGTGATTTTGATTTGATAACTAATACATGACATAATACAATGTCATTAATGACTTCATGCCTTGTCTCTGGTCTTTATATACCAGCAAGGCAATTACTCTAGCGTCACTTCAGTCTTCATGTGATTTGCTTGAGATTCGTTTACGGTCAGCTCCTTCAAATCTACTATATATTCTATTGATCATATGCATTGAAGGGTATCACTATTAAATAAAAAAGATTATTAGTAAAGTGACTAAAGTTTAAAATCTAATTTCAATAAACCCTATTACTGTTCACATGATGTGGTTTTTAGTAGACCTTCGATAAAAAGTGAAGCTAATTTGATCTTCCACAAAAGTTGGTTGATCTCATTTTGACTGAATTTGTAACAACGTTTTAAAGTCAACGAACAGAGGCAAAAATTGCAAAGGAGAAAAGTACTGGTAACCTTCTACCAGTTTATATTCTAACTTTCCAATAGAATTTTGCAGGTTTTTTTATTATTATTATTTCTTATTTTAGCTTGGTAGAACTTAAAAAAGAAAGTAAAATTGTTTACTCTATGAGACTTTAATTCAAACCTCCATCGAAGAGGCATATTCTCTTGTTTGTAAATATAATACGTCTCATTACAAGCCATACAAATCAAATATGAGATTGCCTAAACAAATACAAATGAGATCAACATATTCCCTAACATAACATCAAATTCTGGTCCTTGAGCCTTCACTGATGAAAGCTTCAACACTCATGCAGCTAGGTTTAAAATCTCATCGAGTTTTCTTTAAAACCAATACAGTCTCTCACATCTAAAAGAACAAGCTCGTTACATCCCTCAAGTATAGTCTTCAAACAATCATGTTCAATCGATACCTGTCCCCCAAATAAGCGCTTAATATTTGTCAGGAAGGTATTAATGACACGATGCTTGTCCTTTTCCAACAAAGCACCTACTGCAGATAGCCTAAACAAAGTTGTTGCAATGGTGGCTGATTTCAGAAAGAATCGAAAACATGTCAAGGATGCCTTCCAGTCTTAGTACCTCTGAAATTTTCCATTTACATATCAGTTTCGGTATAAGAGCAGATTGTTTAAGGAGAAGAGCGGAGAGAAAATGGCAGAGACCTTAAGGCAGGACACCTGCAAACATTATTGCCAATTCACGATGAAATTATCAAATTGATTCTTTTGTGCAACGAAAATGGCTATTTCCATGTTTTATTAACCAATACAAATGAATCATGTGATTCCTTAAATTCTAGGGGGCGAATTCCCTCTGTGCCAAAAGAAGTTCCCCATCAAAACGTTTGACAAGCTCATCCAATCAGGGATCAATTGAGATTATGAAAAAACATACTTCCTTAGTTCATACTGAATTCACAATTTGACGTTCAAAGCTCATGAATAATGCGATGGAACATCTTCATCACAAATAGCATTTCTCATCCACTAATAGCCATCCCACTTGAAACTGTGAAGGTTTGCCCCAATTCTTTTTGGGCGGACATTTTCAACCTTAATAACCAGTTTTTTATTGCAAAATGTTGGCAGAACAACTTGCAAACAAGAAAATTGTCAGCTGCGATTACTCAAACCAATCTCATTCTAGCATGTTTATGGCAAAACCTTTTTGAATCAATTGTTATTACATGGGTTCAATGCTTGGAAATGGATCAGATAAGAATTCAACAATTTGAGGAGCCAGAAACAATGCATTTTGGGTAACTGAGAGCTTAACATGAGAATCAACTGAAATTACTTCTAGAACTATACAGAGTAATAGAAAGGATCATTATCTCTTATTGGAACAAAAAAGGAAAAGGAAAAAAAATCATAATAAAAGGAAAGATATCATGAAGAATTCTCGGATTCCAAATTGAATAGAATCCAGATCATAGTAAACTAAGCCCCCCACATATGATTCTTGTTGTTGATAAGCTAGTGAAATCAAACAAATCAAAAATCCACTAATAACAGAAATAAGAAAAAGGGTGACAGTAAGTTGCAAGATATATGTTCTCCAAAAAATCTGCATTGCTCAAAAGAACTTACAGTTAAAAAGTATCAAAGAAACTTACTCATTTTGCAGCAAATACCAAAGCCTCTTCTGTACAACAGCTAGGAAGCTCGAGCAATGTGACACATCTTTATTTCCGGCCAATGACAAATTACTATAAAAGCAGTGGTGGACAAATCTTTGCGTGGGTATCTGTCAATTAGTTTATCCCTGAAGAAAACTGCATTTAGGATATCTGGGAATAAGATTTGAGAGCTTCATTCTTTCTCAGCACAAAAGGATTTTTACTGGCTAGATACCATGATTTGCATGCGAAAAGGAATACATCCAATAACAATGTCTCCATTCCCAATCTTGAAAAACATTCACCAGACAATCACACCTTTAATTCTTCCCATTTTAGTTGTTCCATCTGTACGAAGAGATCTTTTAATCATTTAGCTTTTAACTGCATAAAATATAAATAAAGTAACATGCTCCCAGATGTGGCTACTATATAAAAGAGAAAAACAACTTTAACTAAACTAAAGCCTTATGTCCCAAACTGTAGCCTTAGGCTATACAAATCCCTTTTTTTCCCCGATTCAGCACTAGTTAAGACCATATTAGTTGCTATTTGAAAAGTTATCTTGGTGTGTAATTACCTCTCCTAAAGCTTTCATAAGATTTATGGTGGAATTTTCAGCATTGCATAGTATCATTTTTTTTTTTAATTAATGAATGGCAGAAAGTCTTCTTTGTGTATGAACAAACTTTGTCTTCTCCAATTTAATCCATCTGTGAGGGTTATCCTTTAACACCTCAAACATGTAAAGAAAGGGGGCTTGAGCTTGCAATGCAAATAAGCTGAGCTCAGATGAGTCATGCCATACACTGGGCTCAACTCATTTTCTTACATGGATGTTTTGGCTCAGCTTAAAGCTCAACAGAAGACTGTTCAAGTATGCTCAAAGTTGGCCCGCATACAACTGTCAGAGATTCAGACTCGACTTGTTAAGCATGAACAAGCTAATTCAAAATAAGACCGGTAGGTCCCTACAGAAAATGCCAGAAAAATTGTGTCAGCCTTTACTTGGCTTAATTTGTCAAAATTTTCATTTTCAACATACCTATTATAGGAAAACCTAAAAAAACTTAACAAGATAATATATTAGCAAATTATTTTGTTAGAAAAGGAGGAAAAATACCTTAGAAATGTTAAAATTTTTATGCAGGCGTGCATGTGCGTGAGTAATAAATTGCAGTACAAAAGCCAGTGAGTTGAGATTGACTTGCACTTGCCTCTTAAGTTCTCCTATAACCCGGTTCCGCTTCATTTCACCGATGAACTCCAACGAGATTACAAATATGTTAGTCGGCCTTGTTAAACATCCGACTGGGATTCACTATATTAAAAATTTAGAGAAAAAAACCAAATATTCTGGAGGAGGTACCAACACATCCCCTAACAGGATTCCCTCCATTAGGGTTTAACCTAAATATTTAGTTGCCTAATTAAATCTTCCAAATTTTATTAATCCCCCAATTAAAATGTCAAATAGAATCGGTCAACAACATGTCTATGGGTGCCTTCAAATCAACAATTGAATTACTCCGAATGGAAGCCCAAGTACCAAAACCTAACCATTCAAATCAAACTATTTACACCCAATCGCAGAGAAATGAAAAAGAATCAAGAAAAAATATGAAACGGTTGCCACTAAATTTGGGTTCTGGAAAATGGTATCTAAGATTCCCGAGCTCAGAAAGAAAAGGAAGACTTGCCGCCTTGATGATATCAGCGGGATGAAAACCTTCTATTCCTCTATTCATCGAATTAGGTCGTCTGTCTGTGAGAGAGAGAGAACTGTTAATTCAATCCTTTGGTCGCCCTGAATTGCGAAAGGTGCTTGCATTGCTCGTTCCCACGGTACCGCTTTGAATGACTGACGGGACTCCAATTATCCAATTATGTTCTTGGGCCCGCCAAAACGGGAGAGCGCAGAAGATCCTGCGACCTAATTTATTAGGTTAATGACATTTTTTTCTTTTTAAATTTTATTTTACATTTATTCGGAGTTAAAGAATTCGATTTTGAATAAATTTTGCTACTTATATTGAAATTTTTAATATAAAATAAATAATTATTTTATTTAAATATTATAAAAAACCATATTCCAATCATCAATCCAATTGTTGTTCCAGCCCCAATAATTTATCTTATTTTTCCAAGGAGAAAATAAATATTGTTTTAGTTAAAATAATATTATTTATACTCTGGGTAAGATTATTTGAAAAAGACATTTTCTAAAAAAGTAAAATAAAATCTCAATTAACTTCAATCTCTTTAAAAAAATCAAACATGTTCCTTTTTTAAATATTTTTAAGAAAAATCTTTTAAGATTTTTAAGAGAATATGAAAAAAATATAATTAAGTCGGGCAAAGGAAAAAAATAAATTTATATTCATTGCCTTTCGATGAGGTCTGATCTAAACAACAATCGATATAATATTAGTTAGTGACCAACTAGGGCGGATTAACCAATTCCTTGAATGCGTTCAATAAGATCCGAAACGGTCCTTCCTTTTATTCAATCGATGACTAAAATCCACTTCAAAAATTGATCATTTTCGACTCCTATAGATGAATGTAATATTGGATCGAATCTCACCTTGATTTGGTTTTCTATCCCGACCTGGCTTGATATGTTCTAGATAAGAAAGAAAATTCTCGCGAATATAATCAATAAGGAAAAAAATTTCTCTGTATAATTAAACTTCCTAAATGATAATGATTTTAAATCTCAGACGGTTGAATTCCGAGAAATCTTTAGATCTCCCCCTAGCGAAAGCAAGATTCTATATACACAGAATACATCGGCATTTCACTACTTCTCTCAAGCGCGGACTGAGAAACCCAAGTAAGTTCATCGATTCAACCTTGGCACATAAGTCACTAGGAGATCCTCTCCCTCTCGGATCCACTTCATTCTTTTGAAAAACCACTCTTTTTGATTTGAGTATCGAAATTTCCTCCATCCAGCTTACCTCTGACAGTCTTTTTCTGAGTTTCAGATCATTCATCCAAGCCGTAATTCTAGATAGGAATAAACCCAGATTTGTGAAGTCAGAAATTCATCTGCTGAATTGTGGTGTCGTTTGTGGAAATAAACTAATCACTAGTTTTTCTGTCTAAACTTTATCACCAAACAAAAAATATGACTACGATCAAAGAAAATTGGTGTGTCAGATTCGAGATCCAAATTGGAGTTGAAGCTCTAGTTATAACGATCCTTTGGGGTCTCACTATCAGAATGGGGTCTTACAGGTCAAAGAGTTCTTGTTGACTCGAGTGCGGTACATGACCTCCTTACTCCGGATGCCTTTCGGTAGATGGAACTCAACTCTTCACACCTTTAGCCCCCAATTTGGATCCCTCAAGGGATCATCCCTCTGAATACACTTATCTGAAGGGAAATATCCCCTCCTTTGTGACTCTAGGGATTCCTTCCTTCTCTCCTTGGTAAAATCTGCCTTCCATATAGCGAAACTATTCTCACTTGGTACAATGTCATTCTCATTCGACTAAGTTCTGACAAATTGAAAGTACCTACCCAGCACTAATACATAAGTAAGAAGTTTAGAATATCGAAAGGTTGCTACAATTCAGAGCTGGCCCAATCGCCCCCATCTTCTTCGCGGGCGAAGACGGACTCGAAAATTTTTCAATTGACACCGAGAACTCGGGGCGACGTCGAACCAACAAATAAACCGGAGTCGAGGAGAGAGGTGATCAAGATCCCTCTAATAATGATCATACTCAAATTGTCCCGAATCGGGGAAAGCCTTTGTCCGTCCCTACGAGAGGCAATTATCGATTATCTATGATGGCACTCTGGAATTTTGGCTTGATCCCCGAGGACGTACTAGATATCAATCCTTTTAGTTATGTTCCAAAAAATAACAAGTAGCTCCGGTTACAAACTAGTTAAGCGAAGAAGAGGTGTTCTGCATTGAATGCCTTAGTGCAAGAACAAGAAGAGGTGTCCAAGGATTCTTGACCGCGATTCATCCGTGAAATCAAGTATCCCGACTGGCTAGCCAACATGATCCTAGTAAAAAAAGCCAATGGTAAATAGATGTGTATAGGATTCACCGATCTCAACAAAGTGACCCAAAAGATAGTTACCCTCTCGAATATCGACAAATGGTGAAGCTGGAGTTACCAGTCCACCAACTCTTAAGTTTGGAAGTGGATGTATACTTGGGATATAATCAAATACCAAATGGCACCGGAAAACAAAAAATAAGTTTCATCATCGAGTTTGGTCATTGCTATTACCCAAGTTATGCCTTTAGGGCTAAAGAATGCAAGAGCAATCTTTGCGATGAGTTAATGAAGTCTTTAAAAGTCAACTCGGCGAGAAAGCAAAGTATACATAGATAACATACTTGTTAAAAGCACATTTATGAAGAACAAATGTTGTCGATCTCAAAGAAACTTTTCAAACGTTTAAACACTATAACATGCGATTGAACCTAGTCAAGTGAAAAGTTCACCAGGTTTTATGATCACCAATCATGGGATTGAGACTAATCTCGAGAAGATACCAAGCTGTGCTAGACATGTAAGCACCTAGGACACCGAAGGAGGTACAATGCCTCCTGGTGGAATTACGACTCCTAAACCGATTCCTGAAAAAATTCAAAAAAAGTACAAATCTGTTAACACTGTGCTCTGAAGAGATCCCAATGGTTTGCATGGACACTCAACTACCAAATGACTTTTGACATTTCAAACGGTATCTCATGACTCCTCTGTTACTCTCCGGATTCGATTCCGATAAGCAAACTTTATCTATACGCTACAATTACGATCGGCGCATTGCACTCGTACGCAATGAAATGACTCAATTGCTCGAAGCCAGTTAGCCTGCTCAGTCGGTCCTGCATGAGCACGAAGTCGGTCCCAGGTGATCGAGAAGATAACATACGCCTTAGTCATCCCATTTGAGCACTTTCTATTTGTACTTCTGAGCTCATACCATCGTGGTAGTTCTTGATAAGTTATTAAAGAAAATCCTCTTGAAGAGAGACACATCCGACCATCTTATCAAGTGGAATGTCGAGTTAGGGCCAGAATTTGACATCTGATGTCAACATCAACCCCTCAATTGAGGCTACAGCCTTGACAGAGCTTCATTCTGAGTGCACCCTGGTCAAACTAAACCCGAGTTCGTGGATAACTCTAACGAATAGTCCTTTGCTAAACTGGACAATACAGCTTGACAGTCCTCAAACTCTTTGGGTAGTGGTGCTGGGCTCATGCCGATGGGTTCGGATAATTTTCATGAGAATATACAGCACCTAGTTTCAACTTTAGGAGCCACCAGCAATAAAACAAAGTCTTGAAACCTTGTTGATAAGACTCTAGTTACGTAACCTTCAGATTTCCAGATCGTTTGCTGGTGTTTATCGATGGTCAACTGGTTGTCAAACCATGATTGAAGGTGTCACGGGGGCTAAAGACTTGATTATGGCCAAGTATCTAAACAAGGCTGGCTGTGAGCAAATGACTAAACTAGGAGATTTGATGTTCAACCAATTCACTGATCAGAAAAACACATGAACCGTCACTCTCCGTGGTTGGTTCGGTTCGGTCGGCACCGCGAATGGTCTACATCGAAAACTTACCACACCCAGTATAGACAAATGTCCAAAGGGGTCCTTGTAATGGACTTGACCTCCTGGATTGGAAAGATCTTGTCGAAGCACAATGAAGAGGCAATCGACTGCACGATTCTGGCAGGAGGCGTGACCAACTAAAACGGCTCATTATGCGATCATCGATGGAATCCTATACTGAAGTTCTTCTCACCCGTACTTATGATGCTTGATCCCGAGAAGAATGAGATTATGTCTTCCGGGAAATCCACGAGGGAATATCTCGGCCGATTACCTAGGGACTCGAGAACTTAGTCCACAAAAACCGTGCGTCAAGAATTTTCTTCAGCCAACCATGAAGGGCAGCTAGGAGAACTATGTCAAGAAAGTAGGACAAATGCTAATGTTTCTTTTCGGTCCCATGGTTGCCCTCAACCAAATTGAATCCTACTAACAAGCTCATGACTGGAACTGTAGTGGGGATGGACATCCTCGGACTACTATCTCGCTAAGTGTGAAATTCTTTTATAGTAGTCATCGACTACTTCACTAAATAAGTGGGGAGGGCAGAGACCTCTAGCCTAGATAATAGTAGCCAAAACTGAATCGCTACGTGTGGACACTCTGCTTCATCACTTGGTTTGATTCTTACGCCCTCATAACGAACAATGGGAAAAAGTTCTCGGCAATACTGACTGGGGAGTACTAAAAACTTGGGGCCTGCCCCCGATTCTTATTGGTGGCTTATCTCTGAGACAAACGAGACTTGCGGAGATAACCAGAATGATCCTTGAGGCTAAAGACTGTGCTGGATAAAGTTAAGGGACGATGGTGGTGTAGGAAATCTCTACGGTATCCTGCAGTGTGCCATGGCACTCCCGGCACAGCCTTGAGAGCTTTATGGAGATTCTAACATATGAAAGTGAAATAGTCCTTTATTCAAATCGAAGTCCATTACGCTTTGGGTAACTCGATTGATTCAAATAAAACAATCCCTGCCAGAAACTAATGGATTTACTCCCGAGCTACGAGGGTAACATGCGCTCTAGAATGGCTGCATGTGACGACCAAATAACACGTGCTACAGCCCAAGAGTTGAAATTCGAACATTCAAATCAAAGGATTTGGTGCCTTTCAGGAAGGCAGCCCTTTGACAACCCCAACTCAGAGCAAGTGGCCCCTAACTAGGAAGGTCCCTATCGGATATGTTTCATGGATTCCTTCAAAAGTTTCATGCTCAATAACCTAGATAGATCAATATGCCTGGGGACCTGGAGCATAGGAGAACCTGCAAGCCTCTGTCCTTCAGTAGTCACAGCAGATTACACCTCGACGGAAGAACTTCCTATCGGGTCAGTTCCCCATGATTTTTCCTTTGGTTGTCTTTATCAGTTAGTTCCTAATGTTTTTATCCTATCAGTTTCATTTACCTGTCAAAGGAAATTACTCTCGAATGGGCACCTAAAGCCCCTGAAGGGATCTATCTCCCGAATGGACCTCCCTCTGTGCCGTCCTATTGAGAGGGGTCCATATAATTGAATGAGCTTTAGTCACTTAGTCCTATTAAAGGAATCTATCTCATCGAATGGGCTTTTGTCATCCCGTTACATTAAAAATTTGTCTTCCCAAGCGAGTTCACATCGTTATGAATGAGGCCCAAAATATACTCTCTTACACGATCTCTGAGACAAGTGTAGGGTTCTTGCTCTCTCTAATAGTTTGCACAAATGAATTAGATCCCTCTTTAAACATTTTGATAAGCTTCAACATCATATGACTTATACGAGAAGGGATTCAAATAGAAGCAAGCAAATAACAAGTAAGTGAAATAGATTTCTTTTATTTTTCATATGACGAATACATATCCCCGATTACATAGAAGTAATTATGCATTGCAAGTCCCTTAAGTCTAACTGATCACATCGAAAAAGAAATACAAGGAATCTCCCGGCATTGATCCACGAATAGAGGAGCTATAACACCCCGATCATTTGACAATGCTAGAGATTTCAGAAGCAGTAAAGAAATTTAAGGGCAATCCGCCCTCTTGAGATAAGAAAACTGCAACTGGGACTAAAGGGTGTGAGATGCCCACAAATGGCTGACGGATGCATCAAGATTAAAACTCTCAGACAACCCCAGTCCTTACACTCAGCAAGCTCCTCTTATCGCCCGAATAAGGAAATGGCATAATTGGAATGACAAACTCACGAAGGGAGATTTTTGTCTTAATCTCCCCACTCAAGTCAAGAACATGCCGGGAACGTTAACAGAGCCCATCGCAGCATCCAGACACCAAAAAACATGATGAGCCCTCTATGCCAACAGTCCCCGTCCTGACAAGACCTCACACCAACCCCGAAGCAGCCCATACTATCAAGGTTTGTGAAGTCGAGGGCCCTATCGAGAATGCCCCAGAGCAATGGCTCTTATAAAAAAAAAAAAAAATTCTTGAAGCCATGAAGAGGATGAATATACTGGACTTCTTGAAGCGGAATGAGATCCTACAATCCCTATTTATAACCGCTGGAGGTAGATGGAACACTTTCGTGAAAAGTATGTGAAATAAATAGGAGGTTTACACCTCCTCAACTGCCTGCACCACATTAACTCTAAATTAAATAAAGTGGAGGGTTGAACGCATTAACGTTTGGGGAAGATGGAATAGTTGAGGCAAAAGGGGGATTCGTATCCCACTTGCTTTAATTCCATATCAGTAGAAATGTACTGCGGACGATTCGCATGATCTCAAAAGACACGTATCGCATTACAAGCTTTCGCACCCCTCTATCTCCTCGAGAAGTGAACATCACTCATGGTGTCTCTTTTATAAATCGACACCATAAGTCAGGGGTAAATGATAAGACATGCTTCAAACAATAATTGGTACAATACCCGGATGACCGAAGACCCAACCTAATACTCATGTTCATGAGGGGTTTTGTTCTTGAACCAAACAATAGATTGATTGACTGACCGACTAGGATGGACCGATCGATTCATGAATACATTCGGCAAGACCGAACGATCACCTTCTTTCATTCAACTGATGACTAACGGCCATCTAAGGGACCGATCACTTTGACTCTTATTAATCAATGGTAATATTTAACCGAATTTCACCTTGATTTGGTTTATGATCTCAGTAGGAAATGTATCTTCTAAATAATGAAGGAAATCCTCGCGAACATAATCGATAAGGGAAAGAATCTCCCCATATAAACTTCCTAAATAGTAACGATTTCAAATCTCAGGCGGTTGAATTTTGAAATTTTCGGATTTCCTCATAAGGAAACTATGGTTGTAACACCTTGAATGTACATGGTTCTCACTTTTCCTTATACAAAAGCCTTTAATACACCAAAACTCAAGTAAGTTCCTCTGAATCAACACTTGGCACATAAGTCATAGGGAAATCTATTCTCCCTCTCACAGTCTATTTCATTTCATTTGAAAATCACTTTTTCTGACTTGAGCATCGGAGTCTCCTCTGCTGGAACACCCTTCTATGGTTTTTTGTAGCTTTTAAATCCTTCACCGTTCAGTTAAGGAGGATTTATGGAGTTAAGACTCACCTTTAACACATATGATTCCTAAGAAACAAAATATGTATCACAAAATTAAATATAAAAATTAGACAGGCAGTCTAACATTGAATTATTAGATTTTAATTTAATATTTTTAATATTGATATTCTTTAAAAATATTTTAAAATTTTAATTAAAAAAGCAAAATTACACCTTTTTTTTCATATGATCTTATGAAATCTAAAAAGTCATTTCTTAAAAATATTAAGAAATAATAGAAAACGTGCCTACCAAAATTTTTCCTTATAAATAAAATTGATGAATGTATTTAGTATATAAAACTTATTGTATATTTTTTTTTCAAACAATCTTTTAAATAATTTTATTACAAATAGAAATAAATAAGAATTAAAAGAACCGAAAGAGTTTTAATTTCAAGAAAAAAAGTGAAGTATAAAAAGATTAGTAAACAAAACATTTGCATATTATAAAACTTTTAAAATTTACTATAAAATTTACAAAGTTTTTAGAAAAATTTTGAAAGTGTTAATATTTTGTTAAATGTTTATAGAATATTAGAAAATATCTATCAAAACAAATTTAAAAATATTAAAAAAATTTGTTAAAAGATTGTGTGTGTTTGTACACACAAATGTATATTTTTAAATAAATAAAATTGATGAGTCATGGCTTAATTTCATAAATGAAAGAACAACTTTCCAATCTTCTCAATATCTCTGAACTAGAAAGTGGGGTAAGTGTTTCTCTCCACTCTTAAGTTTCATCAAACAACTGGTTTTGATATCGAAATCTGTTATCCATATCCAATCACTATTGATGATCCATGTAATAAAATTTCCGACCACTAAATAACCATTTAGAGGAAGTGTTAATGCCACAAATCGGATAAACATAACGATCTCTTTTACTCTATCAAACAAGTTAGCATATGTTAGAAAGTTATTAATGGGCCACGACAAGACGACACACATACAGAATGACTCTTTCTTTGAAATATCATAAGTACTAACTCTTTACCATAATTGATTTAATTTTTCAATAAGTGATTGTAAATAAATATCGATATTATTATTATGTCATTTTTTACTGGGAGTAGCCATAGATAAAATCAAAAAGTTTTACTTCATACATAGATGTGGTGGTAAGTTATATAAAATAAGCACAACTGGCCAAATGCCATAGGTAGTTCTCATTAGTTTGAATGGATCGAAATCATCATCTGCTAATCCAAGTCTTACACTTCTTGAATCAACTACAAAATCAGGATAAAGTTTGTCAAAATATTTTCAAATTTCTACATCTACAGGATGCATTAGCAACTCATCCTTTGTACGACCCTTATCGTGTCATCTTATGACATCTGAATTTTTGGTGGACATAAATAATCTCTTAAGTTGAGAAATCAAAAGAAAATATCATAATATTTTTGTCGGTTTTTTCTTCTTCTATATTTTGCAATTTTGGTTTGGCAACGGTTTAGATACTTCGGGGCAGTAACTTTGATCCTTACTATCACCCTAATATAATATGCAATTATTTAGACATATATGTATCTTCTTATAATTAAGGTCTAAAACTTTAAAAAACTTTTTAAATTTAACAAATGACTTAGAAATATCTGCACATAAAAAGATAGCACTCGAGAATCTCAAAAGGCCAATAAATGACATAGAACTTAATTCATACATACACTTAAAGTGATATAAAGTGACATTGAAAGACAGTTTAGAAACCTTTGAGTAGGCGGGATAGAGTTGTTTACTTGTATTTGCAAGCAATTTCATGAATATTAGATTATTCAAAATCAACTCGTTTATGCCATAAACTGTCAGTTGTATACTAATTTGACATATCTACATTTTTTATTTTTAACTGCTACTCATTTAGATAATCATCATGAGTTTTGAATACATCTCTTAATAACCTTTCATATCTATTATACCAGTATTTTGATTTTGAGATTCCATAGGTTGTGGTTGAGATTGTAAGATAGCAACAAAGATCTAGAAGTTATAGAAATAGATTTCTCATGAAATACCAAACAATAGTATGATCTAATGATACCATCACATATTGAATGTTTCTCGGCTTTATCACGAGATTGCCAATAAATATTACAACATTGTATACAAGAACATGCAATTTTTTTACCCTTAAATTTTAAAACACAAAATCAAAAAGTCTTTGTATTTCAATTTTATTCTCAGAAGATTATCTATTTGTTAAAATATCTCATAATGATATGTTTCTTTTAAATAATAAATATGTCAAAAATCTATTTGAGACAAATATGAATTTACCATAAATAAATGTTTTTATATAAAACATATTGTTAAAATATGATACAATATTAGCATATTAATATAAATAAATACTTTTAATGAAATGATTTTGCTAGAAATGTCAACATCATTTATATATTACTACAAACAAATAGTTTTCATGACATCAATTTGCTAGAAATATTATTAACATAATTTGCATATTATTATAAACGAACACTCACCATGACATCATACTGCTAGAAACATGAAAGAATATTTGCATATTAATAGAAACAAATAATCTTAAATATATACTAATTCTCTAAAAAACATATAATAATATGCATGTCAAATATATAAGAATGAGAAACATATACAAAATAATTTTATCTTAAATGTCTACTAATTTTACCTAACTTTTACCCTAATATAAATTATTTTTGTCATAATTTTACCCTAACATAAATTAATTTTGCCATAATTATTTCCTAGTTAATTTTGCCTTAATTATTTTTGTCATAATTTTACCCAAACATAAATTAATTATGCCTTAATTATGCCCTAATATAAAAAATTAATTATTAATTAATTTTCCCTAATAATTCCTTAAATTTGTCCAAAGTTATTCTATATTAAATTAATTTCTCCCTAATTGTACCCTAATTTTGGTAAAATTTTATTCTAATATAATTTAATTTTGCACTAATTATATCTTAACTTTATCTTAATATAAATTAATTTTACTCTAATTGTACTCTAATCTTACCCTAATAAAGCTTAACATTACCCTAATTGTACCCTCATTTTGCTAAATTTTAGCGTAATATAAATTTATTTTACCCTACATTATCCTTAATTTAGCCAATTTTTATCCTAATTTCACCTTAATTTCGTTCTAAATTTGTCATATTCTTTCCCTAATTATACTCTAATCATATTTATGTACCAAAATAAGTTTATTCACACACAAATAACATTATAAACATAATCAGATTTGAGCAAAAGGGAGGAACTCACTTGTGGTCATCAGAGGTGGCCGTAAAGAGTATAGTAATGAGAAGAATGAATAAAAAGTGAGGATAGAGACCAACCCCCGATAGAGGGTGATGTCCAATAGCTTGGTTTACAGCGGGGCAACAATAGTTGTGAAAGTGGTGTCTAAGGAGCAGCATCGTGAGAAGAGAGCATAGAGAAGAGAGGAGAGAATGGAGGAGAAGAGAGGGTTTGGTGGATTTTGAGCCTTAACTTTCCCGACATTTCTCACGAAAGCGATAGGAAAAATCCTTTATGCTAATTTTTTTAAGTGAAATGTCAACATATTCTCTCTCTCTCTCTACATATTTGGGTGTTTATGACATAAATGTCGACATCGTTCTCTCTCTTTCTCTCTCTCTCAAATGTGTTTGTCCCTTTCTCTACCTTATACCGACATTTCACTAAAAAGTCGATAAAGGTAAGATTTTAGCAATGTTTATACATAAATGTCAGCAAAATTAAAAAGTTTTACTAACGTTTAATGCTAAAACATTAGCAAAAATTTCTGTCACCATCCAAATTTGCACGCCAATAACTTTTTGCTACGTTTTTGTGACTAAACGTTGTATTTTCCTCTTTTTTGCCTATGTTTTATTAAGAAAATGTTGGGGAAAGAAAATTATAGATAACGTAAAGGTTAAATGTTAGGAAAATCAATCAGGGAAAGTACTATTTTTTGTCGTGTTGATATCCCTTGTACTTTGTGAAAAATAAGTAAAAGTTGGGAATTGGTTTCCTATAAACTTGTACTATTATGCTTTCCTTACCCTGTTTTATACTAATTGTATTTTTTGATTTGGGAGGGGTGTGTTGAAATTGCAGAGGGTTGGTTTGCATCACTAGGGTGAGAAAAGATAATACCTGTGTGACAACTGACACCAATGCTACTAGACTTGGTCGATCCTAGAAAGTTCAAGCAGCATGCACTTATATTTGGCTTGCATAGAAGAATCTTGGGGATCCCAAATCTGCTTTCTCAAATCTCCCTTGCTTGATTGGATGGTATTACACATGAAGTAGTAACTCTTATAACATCGCTTAGGAACTAAGTGACAAGGTGATTATAGAAACACCTCCGTTAATGGTTTGCCTAGTAATATCTTGAAAGTGAATCTTCTCAAGTTAGAAGAGGATATAATAGTTCTAAAATAGGCATTTCTGGGAGCAGAATATTTAGAAATAAAGGCATCCATTTCCAAGGAGAAGATCTAGGAACCTAAGGCCTTCATAGGCATTTGTTCGATGAAAGAGTTGGAGAAAGTTCTCTAAGACATTGAGCAGTATTTCAAGGTTGCTTGTATGTCAGAAGGAAAGATGGTAATAGTCACCATCATGTTTCTTTCTAGCAATGCAAAACAATTGTAAGGAACTCTCGTGTCGGATGACTTTGAACACTAGTTGACCTCAAATCAATTTGTGTAAAAGAAAAAAAAAATTGAAAAAGGAGTTAAGGGATCAATTCCTCCCTTGTAACATGACATGGGTTGCAAGGATGAACGTGGAAGAGTTAAATCACATCAACACAGTGAGGGAGCACGTGAAAGAATTTGGTTCCATGATGTTGGTTATGCAGAACATGTCAGAGGAAGATAAAAGTTTTAGCTTCATGGAGGTATTACAACCTTGGGCACATGTGGAGTTAGGAAGACAAGTGGTGAAAGATCTTTCCTTGGTGATGGTTGTTACAAATACTTTGATGGACTTCAAAATTTTGGACCCAAACTCCAATCTTAGGACTAAGAAACAATAAAATAATGGAGAAGAATGGAGGAAAAAAAGATAAGAGAGATAGATTATTTTATTTTGTCCACATCGAATAATGGATTGCCCACGAAGGGAGAAAATTAATGCAGTGGTTGTTGAAAAGAGGGACATGACTTAGTGTGAAATGACTCAAGTAAACCCTTTACTATTGGTAAGTCCATTGCAAGACAAACAATATAACTGCAGCAATGGTTTGTGGACAACATATGTATGGTGGTTTGGCAGATGGAACATGGTTATGAAAACTTATAGTAGTTAGGGGTGTTAACTACATGCATGTTTGGGATGTTTCCTACATTAGTGATAGGGCGCATTATAGCTAGCATATTTGTGAATATTTCCTATTTATTTTGGTTAAATACTGTTTTAAAAGATAGATTCTGCTTAATTTCTATACTTAGTGCAAATTATAGGAATTGAGAATAAAAAGAAGCTAAAAGAGGCAATTTCTAACAGATTTCTATCCAGTTAAGTGTGGGCACGCCAAAATCCTACATGCAAGTTTGAAGAAATTGAGATTTTCACGGGCATTAGATTCCTAATGTGTAGCAATCTCCTCAAATTCCTCATTAAAGTTAGACGACATTCCTTTCTAGACAAGTCAAATGATAGATGTAAATAAAAAAAGAATTGACATGCATGCAATCGGCAAGGAAAGGAAAATATATTTCAAAGATATGAGGGAATATTTATTGCAGCAATTTTGAGAAGAAAATATATTAAAGAAGGCATGCTAGGCTGCAATAAAGAAAAGTCAGCTGACAAGAGGTCTATAAAATGAACGGAGGAGATCAATAAAGAGTCATAGACATACCTAGATGTGAACTATATTTTTAGCTTTTTTTCCTCTCATTTTGTAGACTTTTCCTTCTCTCTCTTTGAAAAATACAGCTTTTGTAATTTTCATTTGCATGGGTTTTCTTCATGAGGAGTAGCTAAACTCTCTTTCTAGTATGAGGATAATGGAGGATTTGGTTTAACAACATCTATAAGATTGAATTTATTTTAATTTATTTCTTTCTTTCATTGGTATTTATATATTTCCTAATTTATCGTTTATGATTATTGTGTTGTTTGAATATCAAGGGTCATATATTTGAATTAACCTAATTATCTATTTTCAATTAAACACTTAAATCCGTAATTGATTAACTGTTTTAATATTAGTGGTGATTGACATAATTGAGTTTGTGTCAGGAAAATATATGATCTAATTTAAATAAACTTTCGTAGCGTGTTTATTAATTAGAACTAGGCTTTTCTAATTTTTAATGCAATTAAGAGATTGAATTCTATGGTCGTATCGAGAATTATTTCTTGATTAGAGAAGTAGTTAATCGTCATATCTTGACTACTGACAAAGTAAGAAATAGTTGGTTGTCAAAATTTATCAACAACGATAACCAGTTTATTAATGGAAAGTTGAAATTATTTTTGTATCAATGATTAGTTTTGCAAACAATCTCTGAAGTTGTTATTCCTTTGACTAGAACTTTACTCATTATTGATTTAATTTTAATTTTTGTTTAATTTTGTTTTGTTAGAATTGATAACCTTTGTTGTAAAAGAAATAAATTTCTCAAATCCCTATGAAGAAGATCTTGTTCACTACTATATACAAAATCATATTTTATTGAGTAGGTATTTATTATTGAATAGATTCGACACCTATCAATTAGTTGGGATGTAACCACCAATTTTCTTGTGTAATTTGAGGGGAAGGGAATTAACATGTTGTAACTTTAAAAATTCAACACATAGGCAATGCAAGTGGAGCACTAAAGGGAACCTATGTATGGGCTGTGCATAGTGGGCTGATGATCCATCCATTGTGTAATTAATCAGTTTTGGGAGCAGTAGCTGATGGGGATGTGGAACTTTTCTGGTTGGGTGGTTTATAACACCGTTGATACTTGGGTTGTGCATGGTGCCACAATAAGGCATGTACCTAAGGCCAAGGTGTGACCACAAAGCTTAGCATGTGTGGGAATGTGGTAAACAGAGATCAGCAATATGCAATGTTTGGAGAATTCTTTAAGGCCTTGAGCAAGTTTTATAGGTTGAGGATCATGACTAGATGTTAGCTCACTTAACAATGCTCAAGATGGGAGGTAAACCAAGGTAATAAACTTGCACACAAGGTAACATGTGGATGAGGTGACAATGATAATAGTTATGCTAGTTATGACAATTATGGTAGTTATGTTAGTTATAACAATTATGGTAGTTATCGGTGGCGGGTAACAAAATTACTTAGGTGGGCACATGCGTCGACGGTGGCATGACATTAACTGGAGGTCAGTTGTGGTGGTTTATAGTGGTGGGCAGCTACTCCATGATTGGTACTGTTGGTTAATATGGTTGGCTAGTTGTCTTAGTACAGCGCAAGCAAGACTTTGGTGTGACAGACACCGTTGCCCAAGTAGGGAAGGTTTTAGAGGGTATGAGAGAAGGAAAGCGTCAGGGAATAGAGTTTGCAAAGGTGACTGCCAATAGAGACTGTAGAAGCTTCCCTGTGGCGATGATAAACTTAGAGGCAGAGAATGATCCAATTGCTGAGGACGATGACCCATCTTGGTCCTAACCCTAAACATGGCGTGTTCAGTACTGGACTATTGTTTGATTTCGAGGAGGAGACCGAAGACGAATGTGCTCAACTGAATCCTGAAGATTCCTTAATTCCCGAAGTTGTATTTACGGATGAGTAGATCACTAATTGGCATTAGCAATGGAGATCCTCGGTTATAGTTAAACTGTGGGGCAAGAATATGAGTTACTATCTGCTAAGGTCTCGGATTATTGGTTTATAGCGAATTAAAGGGGAATTAGACTTAATTGACGTGGGGGAGGGTTTTTACTTGGCAAAATTATCCTTGCGGTCGGATTTTGAGAGGGCTCTTACAAGGGGTCCCTGGGTTATTCAAGACCATTATTTGGTGGTTATGAGATGGAAGCCGTGGTTTATTTCCTTTGAAGTAGCAATCAAAAGGACAACAGTGTGGGTCCGGTTGCCTTTACTTCCGATTGAATTCTTTGAGAAAGATGCTCTATTTTAGATCGGAAAAACTTTGGGAAGGCCATTAAAGATTGATACAAATGTTGCAATCGCGGCTAGGGGAAAGTTTGCATGAATCTGTGTGGAGATCAATCTGAGCAAACCACTGGTATCTAAGATTAGATTAAGGAAGCGGGTATTGAGGGTGGAGTATAAAGGTATACCGGTCATTTGTTTTGAATGTGGTAAAGTGGGCCATTCGAGAGACAATTGTTCTGTGGGCAAAGAGCAAGCATCAACTAATCCAAATTCTGAACCTGGGAATCCCCAGAGGATGGATAATAGAGAAGTGCTGTCAAAGGAGGTGTTAACAGAGGAGTCCTATGGTCCTTGGATACAAGTACACTGGCGGCCTCACCGGAATGGCCCAAGGAGAATGAAGATGTCCGCAAAAGGAAAGGAAGTAAAGGTCAACTGGTTTCTAGATTTGATGGATATCATTGAAGATGCAGAGATTTTTGCCGTCGAAAGGAGAGATTAGGAAGGAAATGTTCCGTTGGTTTTGCCACCATCCTCGATGGTAACGTTAGATATGAATAAGGAAAGTCAAAGGCTTACTAGTGGGGTAGAACCAGGTAGCTCCAAGATTCAGTACAGTGGTCCAGGCAAGAAGTCTAATGTGATACACAAGCACTTTAATAAGGAACCTCAAAATTTTCAAGATGGGCCACTAGAATCCATTAGCCAACTTAAGCCCACAAATATCTTAAAGTCATCAATTGTTTCAGGTCAGGCCGACCTCAATAAGGTTGGTGAATTTCATTCCTTAGGGATTGGTTCATTAGCTGGTCCGAAGAATGGGCAGCAAGGTTTAAAGTTGATGATCTTTGGCTCATTCGATCCAAACGAGCAGACCCATACTCCGACTTCATTTATTTTAGTGAGCCGAAAAGAGGCTAAAACTTCTCACTTCCTTTCCAACAACTGAAAACTCTCTGATGAAGCCATTATAAGGAATAAGTTCCATACTTCTTCTGAGATGGGTAGACAGCTGGTGTTGGAGACCACTAGAGGACTGGCAACAATGGCGGAGAAGGTTTGTTAGACCTTAGGTTCTCTTCGATGTGACTTCTATGTTTCTTATAATAGGGTTGATCGGCCACCTAACCTTGAAATTATGTTGCTGCCATGGGTTGCTAGGGAGAGTTCTATGGCTAGTGGTGAGGCCAATCATGGTTTGGAAGATTTAAAGAATGTAGATGCAACATCTGACCCACCGTTGGTCAGAGAAAAATAACCAGATTTAATTTTTGGAGTAGATGAGCCAACTAAGATGGATTTGGAGGAAAAAATTGAAAGAACGAAGCTGTAAGACTTCTTTTTCTTTACTTTACTTTCAGATTTTGTTTATTTTATAATGATACACCAAAATCTTCTAATTTGGAACATTGGTGGTTTTCGTAACCTTGGAGTACGGAAGGCTTCTTTGGAGTTAATTAAGGCACACATGGTTGATGTTGTATATCTTTTAGAAATCAAAGCAAATGTGGCATCTGCTCCTTCTTTTCTAAAACAGAAAGGTTTTGATAAAGATTACATAGTGTCCTCGATGGGTTTTAGGGGTGGACTCTGGTTGACATGGAGATCCTCCAGAGTATCAGTAGATGTTGTCCAATTATCAGAATAATTAATTCATTGTAAGATTCAGGCAGGTGATAGTAGGTGGTTTGCTACATTTGTGTACATCCAGCCCCATTGTTAGGCAAAGTCAATTGCTTGGGTGGAGCTGAATGTCCTTGCTAGTTCTATGAGAGATGCTTGGATTGTACTTGGAGATTTCAACGACATTACTGGTCCGTCGGAAACAACAAATCAAAATGTATTGGTTTCAAGGAGGGCTACTCAGTTTAGGGAGTATTAGCGAAATTGTGATCTACATGATTTGGGTTTTTTGGGTTGTGCTTTGACCTAGGTAAGGAAGAGAAATGGATTAGTCACTCTTCGGGAATGATTGGATAGAGTCCTGGGTAATATAACGAGTCATTTAACTTTTCCTAATGCAAAAGTGGTTGTCCTGCCTCATATTCAGGGAGATCACCACCCCTTACTTTTCCAGTCAAATAGGTCTTGTCCTCCCCCGCGAGGGGAGACCATTTAGGTTTGAGGCTACGTGGACTCACCATTTGGATTTCAAGAGAATTTTTACAGAGGCTTGGTCTAATGGGACACTTTCTCTTATGGATAACATCTGTGCTGTATCTACTGCCCTTCAGATTTGGAATAGAGATGTGTTCGGAAATATTTTTCATCGGAAGCGTAAGTTGGCAAACAGGTTTTGGGGAATCCAACAATCTCTGGTTTATGATAATTCCAAGTATTTGCACCAATTGGAGAAGGAGTTGTTGGACAAGTATCATCGCATTTTAGACATGGAAGAGACCTTCTAGCATCAAAAATCAAGATTGGCTTGGTTTAGTAAAGGAGACAGGAACACAAGGTTTTTCCATCTTACTATGGTCATTCACCGAAATTATAACAGAGTAACACGGTTGAAGATAGATGGAGATTGGTGTTCTAACTTGGAAAAGTTAAAAAACCAAGCTCATTCTTTCTTTTCGAGGATGTTCTCTCCAGTTCATACAATTGCTTGGCCTTCTAAGTATGGGATCTGGCAGCAACGGGTATCGAAGGAAGACCAAGGAGTTCTTGTAAAGACACCGGAGAAAGAGGAAGTTATAGCAGCAGTTTTTTCAATGAAATGGTTGAAAGCTCCGAGTCCGGATGGTGTCCAACCACTTTTTTACCAACAATTTGGGGATGTTACCAAACACTCTCTCCTCCATTTTATATTAGAAGCTCTTCGGGAGGGTTGTTATTCCCTAGCTTATCTCCAAGCCTTCATTATGCTGATTCCAAAGAAATCGCATTTACAAGTGTTAGGGGAGTTCAAATCAATCAATCTTTTAAATACAAGTTATAAGATATTTATCGAAAGTTCTGGTTAATAGGCTTCGCTCGATAATTCAGGGAATGGTGGGACCGTTTCAAAACAGTTTCATTTCAGGTCGAAGTACAATAGATAACATAATCATCACATGGGAAATTATCCATTCTATCCAGTGTTCTCATAGAAAATATTGGAATATGGTGTTGAAAGTGGATCTCAAGCGTGCATATGACAATGTTTCATGGGAATTTCTATGGCAAACTTTGTTGGATTTTGGGATTCTCTTGACTTTAACTCGGCTTATTATGTTCTCGATTTCTAATGCTAGTTCTGCGCTTTTATGGAATAGGGAGGCTATGTCCTATTTCCCTTAAAGGAAAGGTCTTTGCCAAGGTGACCCTTTATCTCCGTACCTATTCATTCTTGTGATGGAGAAGTTGTCTTATATGATTCAAGATAGGGAAAGGTCTTGTAGATGGGTGCCTATCAAATCGTCCCGATCGGGCCCTAAGATATTTTGCCTATTTTTCACAGATGACCTCATGCTATTTGCAGAAGCTAAACCAAGGTGCCTTGAATCAATTTTGGATTGTCTACAAGAATTCACTATGTATAGTGGTCTTGAGGTTAATCCATCTAAATCTAAATTGTTTGTGTCTCCCCGAGCTCTGACTTCACTGAAGAATTAGTTAGCTGCCTAATGTCAATCTCAGCTCACGGATGACTTGGGATGTTACTTTGGAGTGCCCTTAGTTCATGGGTGGGTTCGAGCTAATACTTATCAATTTCTAGTAGAGAGGGTAACTAACAAAGTGGCAGCATGGAAGATGAAGCTTCTTAGTATGGCTGGTAGACGGACGTTAATCTAGGCGGTAACATCATTATTTCCTTTTTATGTAATGCAAGTTACTTGGCTCCGAGAGAAAACTTGTAAGCAGCTAGATTTGTGGGATTGTAGATTTCTTTGGGGACATTTGGATACCACTAGATGGGTTCATAATGTCGGGTGGGACTGTGTTTGCCATCCCCGTACCCAAGGAGGCCTGGGTCTTTGTAAGATTAGGGATATCAACCGAGCTTTCTTTGTTAAGTTTGGTTGGAGATTGATGAATGACAAGGTAGCACTGTGGTGTAGGGTTTTGATTGAGAAATATTCACATGAGAATCACCTTCTTATGATAAATCGTTCTTTAGGTGGCTCGGCTTCGTGGCGAGGTATATTGCGGGCCCGGGATGTTTTGAGATGGGCACTTAGGTGGCAAATGGGAGATGGCTCCAAGATTAATTTTTGGTTGGATCTTTCGGTGGGATCCCAACCTTTGATGCTTAGTAGGGAGGAGGCCCAGATAAAGGTTAATCACTTTTTTACTATAGCAGGAGAATGAGATATTGATAGACTCTCGGTTATTTTGCCTCGTGAGTGAGTGGAGGAGATTAGAGGAATTTTTATTCCTCATAATCAACAAGCAGTTGATGAGATATATTGGGGTGGAGAATCAAGCGGTCATTTCTCGATAAGTTCGGCCTATAAATTGCTTCAAAGTATGGTGGATTCAAATCAGCAAGGGTTGCTAGATTGGAAATGAGTTTGGAATTTAAAATGTCCGAAAAGGATTAAGTTTTTTCTATGGACAGTGGCTCACAATAAAATTTTGACCAACCAAGAGCATGCTCGTATGAGGTTTACCACGGATGCTCAATGCCCTTTGTGTCACTTGGAGAAGGAATCGATTTTGCATATATTAAGGGATTGTGGTAGAAGCCGCCGAACTTGGGAGTTGTTGCTTGGGGAATCCGACCTTCATCGGTTAAATTTCTCATTGGGAGACACCTTTATTTGGCTGAAAAATAATTGTTGCTCTCATGCCATTCATATGGATCTTCCTTGGTCTCTTCTCTTTGTGTCAATGGTATGGGCTCTATGGAGAGAAAGATGTCAAGTGGTTTTTGAAGGTTGTAATGTCCAAACAGAGAGAACGCTTCAATCTGCAGTTTGACTAGGCAAGAAATGCATATGCAGCTAATGCTCAGGTTCGAGTCCCACCTCTTAGAAAGGGAAGATGGATTACTTGGTGCCCTCCTCCTTCGGGATATCTCAAATTAAATACGGATGGTTCAGTCTTCATGCACTCCGGATATGCAAGTGCGGGTGGCATTCTTAGGGATGAACATGGTTTTTGGGTTCTTGGACACAAGGCTAACTTGGAGATGGTTGATCTTGAATTAGCCGAACATTTTAATAGACCACCACTTTTTTTCGGTAATCCTAGAACTTGACTCATTGTTGGTGGTGAGAGATTTGAAAGCTTCTAGTTCGATCTCTCATCCCAATTCTCACATATTAGACGAATGTCAGATGTTAATTCGGAAACTTGATATTCGGGATGTTCAATATGTGCCTAGAGAAGGAAACACTTGTACTGATACTATTGCAAAGTTAGGTCATAAAGTCCCTCCTGGGTTCGCAAGCTTCACTCACCTCCTAGTGAGGTGTTCCACATGTTGAAAAAAGATGTGTGGTGTGGCCTCCCTTAGAGGCTAAGTGTGCCTTTTTCTCTCCTTGTAACCTAAAAAAAAAAGCAAGACTTTGGTGTGGGCCAGTGAGGATCTTGATGCAACAATGTGCATTGTTCAGTATGTAAGTTGGCATATCTATGCAAAGACAAGTGGTGTCAGAAGTAGGTTGGGAATGTCCTCAGAATAATTTAGTGGTTACAACTCTATTTCTTGACGTGAAAATCCCAGATTTGAGTAACAACAAAAAAAAAAAAAAAAAAAAAGAAGTAAAGGCTAGGAATTGGTTCCTATAAACTTGTGTTGGTCATTCTTTTCGGCGAGAAACAAGTTATCAAACCCCAACTTTATTGCTCCAATCTATACAAAATTAATGAAAACATATCAATGAATAAATAATGTAAGATTTTAGTAAAACATGTATAAGATAAATACCATAATTGTCGACTCACTTTAGTTAGTATAGCCTAAGACCTTTTGAAGTGATATGAGAAGTCTTCGATTGGTGAGTTTTCCGGGTAGGAGAAGAGCTATTTCTGTCTGTGGCCCAATAGCATTGACCCAAAAAAAAAAAAATTCTCCACTCTCGGTGCACAGCTTCATTGTTTGGCCCTTGAACGACACTAGAAACCTTGAGTATGTGCAGCTAGTTTAAGTATCTTCATCTCGTCCTGATCGAAGCCAATGCAGTCTCTAGCATCTAAAAGAACAAGTTTTTTGCATCCCTCAAGTATTTTCTTCGAACAATCGCATTCAATCACTAAGTTCCTAAGGACCAAATCCTGATATTTGGCAAGAATATGAGAATCGTCCAGACTTGGACATATACAACATTGGCTCGCTCAACAATATTCTTGCAATGACTGCTGATCCGAGGAAGTATTTTGGACATTCGAAGAATGTTTTGCCATCTTAACATCTCTAAATCTTTGCACTTCCTGAGAGAAGATCGATTAAAGAGAATGCCAGAGGGCAAGGACAAAGACTTTAAAGGCAGGACACCAATAAATATGAATCACAATTCCCCACCAAGTTATCACCTGTGTATTTCTTCAAAAGAAAGAAAAATTATAAAGAGAATGCATTTGAATAGAAAGTTATCACATGAAAATCTAAAAGACATAAGTTTGACTAAAAGGTTAATGACTGAAATAAAGAACGTACATTGGATTTTGTTATTTGGAGCCATTGACATTTTTGGTTCAAGTAAGATTATTCAAAATCTGAATCTTGAGAACAATTAATTGGAAGCTATATTGTGAGAATATGAATCATAAAAAGGAACAAATTGTACTTCTTTGCAATATATGTTAAACCCTCTTCGGTGCAGCAGTCAGGAAGGAGGAGAGGGAGACAAGTCCCTGGCTACGGTGATTACAAATTTTATGAAAGCAGTGGTGGAGATTTCTTTGAGTTGATATCTGCGCAGCAGTTTATCCCTGAAGGGCGCTTCACCTATAAGCTTTGGGAAGTTAATAGTTTCCCAGCGGAAAAGATTTTGGCTTGCTAGGTACCATGACTCGCATACAAATGGAACGTCTAATAATAATGTTTCAGTTCCCATTCTTTGGAACACATTCACCGGGCAATCCTCCTCCAGTTCTTACCATTTTCGCTTTTCCATCATTACATATAAAGGCTACAGAGAGAGAGAGAGGGAATTAGCTCAAGAAGTGTCTAATACATAGTGGATAATCAAGCATGGTAGATCATGCCTTCACCAATCACAGACTATGGTATATGATCAGCCTACCAATGGCAATTCGTCAGTAAGATCAGTAACAATCAATTATTCAGAAAGTTTGAACAAACTAGGCATTGAAGATTTACCGTTTTGATGTACTTAGACGAAGCTCCGTGGCAGGGAAGTCATATAGGGCTTCTCTTCATTTTGTTTTCACTTAGATTCCAACATTTGACAGGGATTTCTTGTCATGTAAACATCATTAATTTGACAAAATAGGGTAAAACAACTATAAATTGTCAAGCTATTCTATAAAGATTCACAATTTGGGATTTTCATGAATTTTAAATTATATGATTTGTTAATTTAATTGCAATGTTCTCTCTGAAGAGAGCATTTGAACCAGTTTTCCAAACTTTAACCCCATTAGAATTTCAAATTCCATTTCTTTTTGGATATCATGAAATCTTTTTCTTTTTTCCCCAAGATCACAATCTCCCTCTTCCGATAATTTGCACAAACCCTGCACCAAGGAAATTGATCTCCAAATCTTTGTGTAACACTTGAAGAGTTTTTATAAACTAAAATAGCTAACCATCATCCTCAATATAACATAAAGCAACTAGGGTTTTCCGCCTCGGAAAATCAGAACTATTAACCACCAAATGCAAGGTTGCACAATTTTAGTTCAATGTCTCTACAGTAGTCTTTAGCAACCAAATTCATGCGCCTTTCCAAGACGCCAAAGATGTCCAAAATATATTTTGCAGCCACATCATATCAGACCACAAAATGTATGAAGAAAAAATAGTCACAAACAAGGTGTGATCATAAAATTAATCTTTTGTGCCTTCATCCCGAATTTGTAATGGCAATTTCATCCCATTGTCTTGCATCTTCACACTTGAAGCAGCAAATATGTGCGGCATGCTTGAGTATCTCAACATCCTTCACGAACCCTACACAGTCTGTAGCATCTAAAAGCACAAGCTCCTTGCAGCCTTTCAATATTCTCAATAGATTTTCACGAGAAATTATTGCCCCTCTTATGGACAAATGCTTAATATTTGGCAAGAAGTTGACAATGGCAGACACCTCATCTGATCCAATGAAAACACCATGTTCAATGGATAGCCCAATAAACCTCTTACAATGACGGTTAATTTGAGAAAATATATTTCCCATATCAGGAAGGCTGTGGAGGCTTAATATCTCCAATTTTTTCCACTTCCTTATGAGCTTTGAAACTTCATGCTGGTGTTGGATAAGTATTTCAGATGGTAGCTCCAAGAATTTCAAGGCAGGACACCTGGAAATCACAGCCAGGAATGGTTAACACAAAAGGCATATTCA
The DNA here is from genome assembly GCA_037126225.1 of Dillenia turbinata. Lineage (NCBI taxonomy): Eukaryota > Viridiplantae > Streptophyta > Magnoliopsida > Dilleniales > Dilleniaceae > Dillenia > Dillenia turbinata. The sequence goes on along the minus strand of JBAMMX010000026.1, from coordinate 9,603,856 downwards.
TGTCATCTTAATGGGAGCATAACTGCAAAAATGACAAAATATAGATATTTATTGCTTTATTTGACTCCAAGTATCTCACCAGCCAGTACAAAAGTAGGATCATAAAAGAGAAGAGAGGGAAAAAGAAAAGAAAAACAAAATTCAAATATAATTATAAATTGAAATTCAATGGGATATGCTTGCTTCATTTATGTTGCAAGTTAACAGTGTCATAAGTTGGCATTTTCGTTTAGAAATTAATGTAGACGTTATGTTTTAGAAGAAGATAGGCAGTTCGTGGGCGAATGCCATTCTACGGGTGTGTGCATGATGATGCTTCACACAAACTATTTCCTGGCTTTTGAACACTACAAAAGGTTCCATGGCTTGGTAGAGTGAGACAGGAAATAGTTTAAGTTGTCTCTGGACTGATAATGAAGGAGAGTTCATGTCTATAGAGGTTGAAAATTATGTTCTGAGTATGGTATTAAACACAAGAAGACAGCTCGTGGTACACCACAGCATGATGGTGTGGCTGAGTGGATAAATCATACCACTGTGAAGAAAGTCATATACATGCTAAAAAAAGCTAAAATCATTTTATTCAGATCATAAGAATGCTGCCCTGGTAATTATTAAACTTAAAGATTAGTTGTGATGATAATTAACAGAGTAATTAGGAAAGAGTTTTTTTATTTTTATTTTTATTTATTTTTTTTGGGTGGCAAATAATTTGAAAACTTACTCATTAGCAAGGTATTTCAAATCCTCCTCAGTGCATTGTGGGGGTACTACAAGGGATGTTGCAGAGCCACCACTACGCTTGACCACAAATCTTATGAATGCACTAGGTGAGAAACCACCAAATTTCCATGAGAAAGTGGCAAAGAAAGCATTGGCATGGCTTTCAGCAGTTCTGACACCGTTAAGTTGTTGTTCATAGAAAATTCTTCCAACCAAACGACGCCTTGGGTCAAGATCAGGGAAGATGAGATTACTCCAACAGAGAGGATTGTGAGTCGCATTGTACCATGTCTTGCAAACCAGAGGAACATCCAACAACAGTGACTCAATTCCCACTCTCTTCAAGATATTCACCAAACAATCAGTCTGCAGTTCTTCCCATTTTCGCTCCTCCATCTACATCCAGAGAAGATACAACTATTAAATATTCACATCCATGAACAAAGATCAGAATCCAGATTACATAATCATTCAGTTATCATTAATCAGAGTTTGTAACTTGTAATTGTAATCGTGAAGAATATGTAACCTCTAAACAAACAGGAAATTGTAACTTGTAACTTCTAAACAAACTGGAAATTTCGTTAATGACTTCTGCAGGAGTTTTTCAATCCCGCAGAGTAGTAAACAAAAGATTTTAAAACTGAGTTCAGATGTTGTTGTAGAGATTCAAGCAAGGTAGCTTCATCAAATTCCACATTTCAGACTTTTCGTACCAACCAAAAGCTTTAATTTAGAAAAAAAATCAATGAAAATATTAGTTCGAAATAAACCTTTTCATTTTGTCATTTGGTTCCAAGGATAGAGCATGATGATAGCCAATAGTTGGATTCTTAATCTAAAGCATCAATTTGATAAGCATGCCAAGCTAAAAAATTGAATCTAAATAAAATCCACAATGAAATGTCACACGTCTATTGATTAATTTCAATAATTGAGCAATGGACTCCATACCTAAGGCAGAAATTAAATGAAGAGAAAAAAAGGATTAGCCCCAAATTTTGATCTAAGCAAAGCCCCTCCCCAAATTTAAACTCACACAATATAGTGTTAAATATGAATAATGAAGCAGTTGAATCCCTTCTTCAAGACAGAAATTGAGAATAAATGTGAAGCCCCAAAATTTCAATCCAAACAAAACCCTCAGATTTATCTAAAAAACGTCGATAATTAAGAAAAAAACACTCCTCAACTAAGACAGCAATTTGACAAAAAACTATCGAACCATATATTTCGATCTAAATGCAGAGGGGGAATCGACAAGAGAAAGGGTCAATTGGGCTCCTTTAATCAAACCCAAACGTGATGGAAGTAAGATAGAATTCAGTAAAGAAAACAAACGCATGAGGCAATAAAATAATCATATAATATAACCTAGAACATGATTGTAAAATCAGACATCCAGTTCGAAATTACCCGCAAATTGAAAGGCTTTAAGGCCGAATATTGTATTGAATCTTCCGTCAAATAGACTCCGATCAAATCACTGCAACCAGAACCACAACCCCAGGGAGAAATGTTTTGATCGAGTCGTCGTGCTGATTGGTAGGTTAAGTTAAATATATAATCACAGTTTGCACCATCGCTAAAGTAGAATTGGCCCGCCATTTTTGGGCCCGGCTCGGCCCCTAATATATGAATCTGAATCGGAGCTATCTGCACAGTTTAGAGATGGTTCAAATTAAGACTGTTACGACAATAGTGTTATGGATATCCGTGATACTATCTAGTTAAAACTCAAGCTTGAGTTAGGCTAAGATATTTCGGGTATGGACTCGAGTTTGAGCCCAACTGGGTCAAGCTCGAAAGTTCAACAAGTCCGATAATTATATTTTTTAAAATAATTTTTATTTATTAAAATAATTATATTTTTTAAAAATAAATTTCAAAATAAGTAATGATACTATCCGATGATATTTCAAGCTCGAAGTCGAGAAACGCAAGCTTGACGAGCTCGAGCCCAAACTCGAACTCATCTAAACAAAACTCAAGCTGAGTTCGGGTATTGTGATACCCAAACTCGACCCAAATATCATAACACCCCTAGTCCAAATTAACTATTCCAGACCCCTTAAGCACTAACATTTACTTGATCCAATTGTATGAGCATACCTTTTAAATAATCTCTTAAATTCGAATTTTGTATATGATAAAAATAAATATCGAGATATATTTATTTCTTATGAATTTTATTTGATTCGAATTAGATTTAATCGAATTCAATATGATCGATAAATATCCGTGATTTATAAATAGATTAAAAAAAATAAAAACCTTGGGTTATGAAACCAAGTCTTCCTCCAATCGACAGATCGATTTGAAGTGCCTCCGAACCCTTATGTAAAGGTACAATGCTTATCTAAAGCCCAGTAAGAATGATACAGTGCCCGAGTTGGTGTAAACAATCATTCTCAAATAGGCCAATTGTGCAATTTCCCAAAAAGCAGTGGTAGACCAGAAAAACCCGTGCTAAAAAAAATGATTATTTTTGTTTGGGTTTTATTGGTGTGAAAAAAAAACAAAAGATTTAACTGATTTTTTTTTTTTAAACAAATCAATAAGTTAAACTTATACCATGAATTGGTCATTACCATAAATGTTGGTTTTGTATGCCCTAAAGGGGCATTAAAGGTAATCTTGAGGGGTTAGTGAGATAACTCTCACTAACCCATAATTACCCTAATCATGTTCTCCAATAATAATGATCTCTCTTCTATTTTACACACATACCATATATGAGCATCTAATTGAGAAAGAGCTTTTGGGTATGAAGATTAACTTCTCTAATGGTGTTCTTGAGAGAATTGTTTTTTTGAGAGAAAAACAAAATTTCTCTAGAGTGAGAATTTGATAGAGGAAACAAGAAATTTTTGCGTAGGAAAGTTTCTCCCGTTGTTATCATTATTGGACTGAGTGTTAAGGTGTCGTGGCGTTACGGTAGTGGTTCGATTAACTTTGTGATCACCATCTCGATCGCGAGATCCGATCGAGAGATTTGTCATTTGGTTCGATCATTTTTAGAAGCCCTACATTGAAGCAAATACTTTAGATCCCGATCTATTTTATTTTTCAAAAATTATTAGCTTTCGCTGTGCATGTGAATCATAATCCAACATTGGTATTAGAGCAAGAGTTGTTGGATTAATTAAAATAATTTTTGGATATAAAAAATGTTGGGTATTAAATTCAGCATTCAGATCATGGATGAATTTCGTGAATTCGATTACACCACGAGATTACCCATGATTTTAGATCACAAAAATAATTTTTTTTTTTTTTTTTTTTTTTTTTGCATTTTTAGAGCACATTTAGGGCATCAAATGTGACGTTGAAATTTTTGGCTCTAAATATTGACCCAATATTTAGATTTTAGATTTGTCGAGTTTAAGAACATATTGATCTAAACAAATGGTATAAATGTGTTTTACATGTGATGATCTACATTTTGATGTATGTATTGTGTGTTGTCGTCTCCGGAAATTGGGATTTCCAACATTGGCTGTGAGGGCCTCGACTTTGAGTTTTCAATTTGACAAATTTGGGCTTTAATCCTCCGGAAAATTGAGTTTAGGATGTTGGAGGAGGTCCAAATTACATTTCCAGTCCTGCTGAAAAATGTAGCCGGAAATGAGTTTTCTAGCAATTGGGTCGAAAGACCTAGTTGCAGACCTGTTGGGCGGAGAAGAAACGCTCCAGACCCGTAGGCGCGTGTAGTGCATGCGTGCTGGAGGAGCGTGAAGCCCTAGGCAGCAGGCGAGTGCACTCCATGCACGAGTGAGGCTCATGGAGGGGTCAGGTTGATCCGAGTCGGTTTCGACCCGAATCCGCGTCCCCCACCCACGCCGGACTCGGGAAGGCAAGTCACGCGCCTATAGGGGCATGACCCACGCCCCTGCACGTCTGGCGCGTGTGCTGTCATCCAGGACGCGCGTGCAGGCATGTTCCAGACACGCTGTGCGTCTGGCGTGTGGGCCAGCCTATCCCTGACACATGCAGGCACGTGGGGACGCGCCACCAGTGCGTGGCGGCACATGGGACCACCTGCGACGCATGAGGTCATCCAGAATTGGAATTTTCCAATTTTTTAAGGGTCTCACATCTATATTTGTGATTTTTGTGGGTTTTTGTGTGCCGAATTCTAGTTCGAATGGTGAGATGCAATCCCGGATTGTGATGTATGGTATTTGTTGACTCATACGCTCGTCTTGGGGTCTGTACTCGAGTCATTTGGGTCTTGTTGATTCGAATGGTGCATAAAATTGTGAAAATAAGCATCACAAGTCACTAAATTCTTTAAGACTGTTTCAGAAATTGTTGTATTAGATCTTTACAAGGGGAATAAAACTGAATAGTGATAATTATGAGATTTTATATCTGTAGATTCAGTTTATTCTCAAGGAGCAAGATCTATCTAAAATCTGAGACATGAGATGGTGAACTTCGGGGAGAGTATCACACATCAATTAGACGGGATTATGAGGTATTACATGTATAGAAGAGGAAGGATGGTCAAGTTAGGGCAATCCTCCTAAGTAGCATGCATGATGATGTGATCCTGGTCTATGAGCAATACTCAACGGCTATGTCAGTTTGGCTCACCCTAAAAAGAGTATTGTGGTACTCTTATAGCTACTGAGATGAGGATGCTGACTTGTAAGTTTTATAGCTTATGAAAAAAAAAGGTTGATTATATAATGACACAGATGTTGAGTATGATTGCCGAGCTGGGGAATGCGAACGAGCCTATTTCAAATATGTTTCTTAAACACTGAATGCGATCCGGTCTTTACCTGATTCATGAAAAACCATGAAAATCTATCATATGTGATGAGAGTATTCGTACTTTCACTAATATGAGTAGACACAGTGAGCTCGAGTATGAGTGTCTGGAGGCGAGTAGGCCATACTCGGATCATGTTTATGCAGTGAAGTCGAGTAAGGACTCTTGTGACACTAAACACAAAAAAAAGGCATAAGCATGAGTAAAAGACTCAAGGTTCATGTAAGAAGAAACCATATAAGAAATCCGACTGCTAAGTATTAAAACGCAAGAAGAATGAGTTGGATGAGACCAAGGTGAAGTGCTACATCCATAGTAGATTTGGTCATTTTGCTTATAAGTGTAACGAGCGGAAATTATCTCCTCCTTCTTTACGTGGTTTGAGATGCTCGTGGATTTCTTTCCTTCGAAAATTGTGGACTCAGTAGCTACCGATCACGTAACTCAAGACATGAGCGCGTATATAGAGCTTTGCTGAGTGAATCCTCAAGTAGGAGGATTTACGTCGGGAACGGAGCGTTTTGTCGACATCAGAGGGAATGACACTTGCAAGTTGGAGTTGCAAAATTACTAGATTCTGTACGTTCTTTATGCTCCAGATGTTCAACAAAACTTGATTTTAGCTGAGGACATGCTTTATTATTTGGAGACTCTATAGTTTCTATTTATTACGAGAGTTCTTTGATTGGTTCTGATTTAGTCCATGAGAGACTATATATACTGGATGTGATTCCTTTTAATAGTGTTTCTTGTTATCCTCCTAGGATGAGAGAGGATGAACCGGTTAGCAGTGAGCAGTCTGTAGGGTCCGCTAACTAGTTTTGTCTAGATGGTGTTACAAGGAAACCGTTCGACATTGCAATGAGAGCTGAGACTCCATTGTAGTCGGTTTACTCCGACATCTATGGCCTTATGAACGTGAAAATCTAAATGGAGTTGTGTATTCTATTACGTTCATAGACTATTACATACATTTCGGTTACGTCTATCTGATCTCACACAAGACTGAGACATTGAGATATTTCAGGAGGTTTATTAGCGATGTTGAGAATCAGTTAGACTTGAGAGTGGATACTCTCAGAACCAATCGAGGGCATGAGTATTTGTCTGAAGAGCTCTGTTTTAAAAATGGTATTACGAAACAACGGACTATTCCTTCTACTCAGTGGAGTAGAGTAGTCGTGAGGAGGAATAGAACTTTGTTTGAGACGGTGAGGTCGATGATGGCGCATGTTATTTGCTCATTTCCCATTGGAGAGATGCATTATTAATTGCAACCTACGTTCTCAACCGTATTCCATCGAAATCTGTAATCAGTATCCCATATAAGTTTTGGATAGGGAGATAGTCTGACCTTAGCCAGTTGAGATTATGAGATTGTGCCGTGTATGTTCACGGCTTCTCGCATCTACACGGTAAGTTAGGCCTACGAGAAAAGAGTTATATCCTTATGAGATACTCAGAACACTCTAAGAGGAATATGTTTTAATAAGTATACATATGATACTGTCACTAAGATTGAATCTAGTGATGCCAAGTTTCTTGAAAATGATTTCCATATGAGAGATTAAATCAATTGAAAATTTATCTTCTATGAAATGGATGAGTCTAGTGACTTAGCTGAGCCCAGCGACGGGACTTAAGAATCTTTTACGGATCTTGGTTCTAGTGGGAGCTATCCATCTAGAGGTGAAAAGGTTTCCCTCCTCGTAAGAATAGTCGAAGACGAGTACCTAACCGTCGCTTTCTAATTGAGGGAGAGGCTCTCATTGTGACTCTTGAAGATGATAAGAAATCTTAAACTGTCCTAGAGGCTCTTGAGGGTTCTGTGAAGGATCATAGGTTTAAGGTCATGGATGAGAAAGGGCGTTGATGAGAATCAACGAGATCTGGAATCTAGTTGATTTGCATGAGAGTAGTAAGGCCGTTGAGAATAAGTAGGTTCTCAAAATCAAGAGAAAGGCTGACGGATCTGTGGAAAGATATAAGATCCGTTTGATAACTAGGGGTTACACAGACTGAGGGCGAGATTATCTCGATCCGTTTACTTTTAGCGACTGTCGCGGACATGGATCTGGAGTGACTCCAGATGGACGTTGAGACTGCCTTCCTGAGTGAGAGTTTGGATGAGTAGATCTATAAGGAACAACCATTTGACTTTATTTCTGTAGATTTAGATGATAAAGTCTATCAGGAAGTCGACATACGACCTTAATCATCAATCCAGATAGTGGCACTAAAGATTTTACGAGAAGGTGATATCTCACAGTTTTGTGATAATCAAGGAAGTTCATCATGAATACATTATACGTCTTTCTGACTCTTTTGTGATCATGTCATTGTGTGAATGACATTCTGTTGACTGGGAATAACAGAGAATATCTGATGACGACGATGACGTGGTCATTGTTGAGTTTTGATATGAAGGACAACATGGGTGAGATTTAGTTCTTTCTCGAAATTAAAAATCCAAAGGGATCGCTTGAGACAAATGTTGGCTTCTTAACAGGAGTCCAACATTAAGGAAGTTCTCGAATATTTCGAGAAGAACGATTACATCCCTATACATACTCTTATCGCTAAAAGTTTAAACCTAAGTCTTGACATGTGCCATAAGACTCAGGAAGGACAAGGGAAATGAGTAAAATTCCTTGTACCAGTGCAGTGAGTAGTTTAATGTATGCAGTGTTGCGTACACGACCAGACATTTGTTTTGCAATCAGTTTGATGAGTAGGTATCAATCGAATCCTAGAAGGGATCACTGGAGAGCAGTGAAAAAGATTCAGAGATATCTCAAGGGAACTACGGACCTCTCCTTGTGTTACGGAGGAGGTGATTTGCATCTCGTTGGGTATTCAGACGCCGACTGAGGTGGTGATCTGGATAGACGCAAATCGACAGGTTTTGTGAGAAATCTGTGTATCTCTATCTATAATAGAGGTTGAGCTTGTAGCCTGTTCAGCAACAGTTCAAGAGAGTGTTTGGCTCGGAAATTCCATAATGATTTAGAGATTGTGGCAGATAGTGGGTGGTTAGTGATGATTTATTGTGAAAATCAAGCCTCCATTGACCACACCTGAGACCCTAAGTATCACAGTACCAAACACATTAATACCTAATACCACTTTATAAGAGATATCACCGAGAAAGGTGAAGTGATAATTAAATACACTACTATACAGCGTGATGACTAATCTCTTCAGTAAACCCATTGTGAGAGATTCCTGTGTGAGATATAAGAATCATTGGGTTTACTCGTATTTTGATATTTCTCACCTTTTACTGATACTTATTGTGCTTTATATATATATAACATATGTGCACGGTTTAGTCACAGGTTTATTTATTACATTATTTTAATTGTCATATATTTTGTGATTTATAGTGATAAATGATATGTCAAGCAGATATGGTCGACTCTCTCATACGAGTGACTACCTCCAACTCTGAGTGAGCGGAGATGAGACGGTTTCTAATTATAAGAGGTTTTGAGAATGACCCTGTTAGAATATAGTCGCCCTGATACGTGTTCAGGATGAGATCATATGCGATGTAACCGACATTGACATACCCACATCCATGTTGGTTGTAAATAGTCAGGTATGAGATCTCAAATATCGCCTACGACTAGTGATATTATCTCTAAGGTACTGTTTCTGAGATCTATGGGTAAAGTCTTATGTGTAGACTAAATCTTATACCTGCACAGTGTTAGAAAAATCTAACATATGCCATTTCGAGAGATGAGGGAATAACACTGTAGTACGCGTTTCATACCACGTGTGATAAAATGACCAGGGATAGTGGGAGCATTGTTTGAGATATTGACATGATTTAGATCCTTGTTCCCACTGTGTAAGATCTGAAATTCATTGTGTGGGATCTCTTGTACCCTTAACACTTTCGGCTATTTCTAGAAGTCTTAGTTTAGTGGTGTTACTTTAGTCTGTTTACCTATAGTCCAGAAGATAAATTGAGATCTAAGAAGTATGTTTAGGAAAATAGCTAAATTGAGGTTAATAGATTCGAGTTTGGGAAAAGGAAGACCAATCAACATTATATCATTATATTGTATTCACTGATTAGCCTATTATGTTTGTCTATATTGGTATGTAAGTATAATAGTGGATACACAGTCAAACAATTATTTAGAATTATTTTCGATGAGAAAAATAGTTCGATGGATGTAATTAGTATTGGATTTGGGGTGCAGTGATTTTTTTATACAAACGGTGACTTCTTGATCATCCTTACAGGTGTATCGAGGGGTCTTTACTTGCAAGTGTACTCGCCGGTCGCACGACACCCAATCCTATATGAAAATCCAGTAAGGTGATGAGAAAGATCAAATAAATTATGATCTTGTAACAGACGTAAAATGTCATCATGTGCAAGTGGGGATGTTGGTTTTATATGCCCTAGAGGGGCATTTTAGGTAATCTTGAGGGGTTAGTGGGATAACTCCCACTGACCCATAATTACCCTAATCATATTCTCCCACAATAATGATATCTCTTCTACTTTACACACATACCATGTATGAGCATCTCATTGAGGAAGAGCTTTTGGGTATGGAGATTAACTTCTCTAATGGTGTTCTTGGGAGAATTGTTTTTTGAGAGAAAAACAAAAATTCTCTAGAGTGAGAATTTAATTGAAGGAACGAGAAATTATCACGTTGAAAAGTTTTTCCTGTTGTTGTCATCATCGGATTGAAAGTTGAGGTATCGTGGTATTGTGGTGTGATTCGATTAACCTCGTGATCACCATCCCGGCTGTGAGATCCGATCGAGGGATTTTCCGTTTGGTTCGATCGTTTTTGGAGGCCCTACATTAAGGTACATATCTTAGATCCCGATCTATTTTATTTTTCAAAAATTATTCGCTTCCGCTGTGCATGTGAATCATAATCCAACAATAAATAAACTCGAAAACTCAAGATTTTAATGATACATGGATTCATATATCTTTCGACCAACACTCTCGAGAAGGAGAAGCAGTTTACTTAGTTTTACACTCGTCCTAATGTATCCTCAAGCATACTATACACGTATCAAAGATCTCTATGAATTTGCCATGAGATCTATAATTTTGCTTTTACAATATAAATTTTTAATCTAGTAAACTTCTAAATGATTTATATATTTAAATCCCAAATGTAACAATGATTTAGTAGGATTTTTCTCATTAGTCTACTTCAAAATTGATTTCGGAAAAAAGCACAAAAATGCTTTCTTTTTTATATTTCCATAAAAGTTCTTATATCTTGTGCATGATATCTCTTAATTCGAGTTGATAAATATATAAATTTAAACATTAATATTACTTATTCAGCAAATCCAATTGATAGATATGAATTGAGTTTTGTTGTAATAAAGTAACGAGACAATAGCTAATTCATAATTGCTTTAGTGGGTGTAGTGGCCATAACAAAAATTAGAAAAATGTCTCCAAAAAAAGAAAATCAGAAAATGCTATGAAATTTATATTAAGTGGGTTTAGTATAAGTTCAAGACATATAAAGTAGAAGAAAAATAACCCTAGGGAAATGCTAACTTCTTTATCAACTCAAATCTACCAACAATTTGATCTTTTGAACCAATTTCCTATTCAAAACTATGAAAATCATATATATATATTTTTTAATTGATCAATTGAATCTAAATTATAAAAATGGTTCTTAAATGGACTGCGTAGTTATTGCAATTTTTGACAAACAATCTTGAAATTGCTAAGTTTGTGTTGAATTTTCCTCCTGGTCTAGGGTGACTATAGGATGGCAATCTAAAAACGGAGGAAACCGAGAACAGGGTCTTTGTAGTTTACCCCCTTTTACAAAATATACCAAATCCTCATGTGCAACAAAAATTAAATCCCATGCCTGAATGAAAATGTGAGCAACTTCTAAGATACTAAGTAGTATCAACTTAAACTTGAAAAGACAAGATAAGTAATCAAAAAAATGAAAGGTCCTCATTTTGGTTTTCTGAATCAATTAAAGCATATAAATTATTCTGAAAAAGCTAGAAGAAAAATAACTTATTAAGAAAGAGAGATAACCAAGACATAGTGATGAAAAACAAAGAAGATAATGAAATGGGTTTTTTGGTTGCCCTTCCAAATGATCTAGACAGTGGCCAAGAGCCTCACACCATCAAGGAAGAAGGTGCTTGTGGCATACCCTTTAGTCCCAGCCCTCAACTAGTCGACGACATTGTTAATCCAGAAGCAAGGATCGTGGTAGCATTAAGCTCCAGACTTCCTTAGCAGCATGACAATCCCAGAGGCAATGGAGAATGGATTCTTCCCTACCTCTGCAGAGAGGGCAATCATCTTCCTTGATGAAATGCCTTCTTTTCCTTTTCATGTTAGTCATGATTTTCTTATGGGTTACCAACCACAAGAAGAATTTGATTCTTTCAAGACCAGTCCCCTTCTGGATCCAAGTCTACTCCTCAGCTTCTTGATCCCCCGAGTCCCAAAGGGTGTTGAGAATACTAGGTTTTGATGATGTCAAAAGAAATCAAATGGATTTAAGTGTATAAGAAAACAGTACTAAAAATCACAAAGCTTGTAGTCCATTGTCGACCCGTTACTAATACATGTCGACCTTCACATCTAGGTCCACCAATTTTAAGTGACATGTCGATCAATTAAAATATATCAAAATCATGTCCACATGATAATACCTCTTGTCGACCTAAACATTATTAAAGAGCAATAGTCATCCAAGCAGAATCTTGTCTACACACCCGAAAATATGTCAACCTGAGATAGCCTTTTCCTTATCTTGTCAACCTGATTAGAAGCTTATTCACCTGCTCTTAAAATTGATCCACCTGACTCGTTCAATTGGTCAACTTGTTCTCTATGTCAACCTAACCAATTTTACACATCGGCTTGCACACTTCATGTCGACCTATTTAAATACCATGTCTACCAATTTAGTCTGCAGATCCACCAATTTTTAGACATGTCAACCTAAACACTTTTAATGTCAACCTATCTATGTGCATGTCCACCTATTTAAGTACGCAGGATCAGCAATTCAAATTCCAGGTCGACCGATTAATCTTCACATCGATCTAAACCTTAGCAAAACATTAGAAAAGGTCAACACACTCGATAAGTTATCAAACTATTATACTATGCACAACGACCTGCATTAAAATCATATGTAAACACACTAAACATGTCCACCAATTTGAAATATCAAGTCCACCAATTTTACCTTAAATAGAATTTTGTTGACTCAAAACTCTACTTATGTCGACATGATCCTATTGGGTTGTGTTAACTTTAAAATAAAAATATGTTGACCTGTCACTATATGTCAACCAATTTAAAATGCCTTGTCCACCAATTTTAGTAAGGAATAAAACCTTGTCAACCTGAAATTTAGGTATGTTGATAAGGCCTCATTTACTGAAATGGATAAGGAGTCGACAAAATACTATTCAATTTGATTGACAAATAAAATTGACCCACATGTCTATCCAAATTGGTCGACAAACCATATTGGTTGACTTGTAAGGCTATCATGTCAACCTAGCCATATAGAATTACAACACAAAATTTTGAAACCAGGTTAATGTGGTTATTAGACTTGTCGACCTAAGGTTATCTGAAGTTAAAATTCAAAAACTCTATGAACACAACGGTCATCTCTTTAAGGAACTTGTTTGAGCATATCTTTTTCTATGCAAAACTAACGTTTAAATACAGCAAAATCATCTCTCAATTGGTAAAATGAAAAGTGCCGCCAGTGAGAAAAAGAGCTTTAACGCGAAACAAGAAATAGTTGTAGAACATTCACTATCGAGCATTAATAAGCAATGTTTGATTTCAACAACCACACAACGGCCATCTTAAATGATGCTATAAATGCCAGCGAGATGAGAAATAAAGGAGACTTTTGGATGTGCTACTAAAGATCTGAACCATTACAAAATCATAACTCCTTGCTCTGTCTATTAATCTCTTGTACTTTGTTTTGACATTCAAATTCTCTTGAGTATAATTGTCTATAAGCTTAAAATTATCTAGTTTGAGGAGTCTAGTCTCACTTCTTAGATACCCCATTCATTGTTGTACTATGGTTTTAAAAGACTAGTGAGTGTGTCGGGGCTTGGGTTTAGAGAGAGAAAGTCAACTTGTTCAAGGTTTGGAGATTAATGTTTGGAGATAAACACTATGGAAGGTTTAGCTTGAACTTAAAATCAAGTTTGAGAAGGTCTAACTTGAACTTACAATCAAGTTTGTAATTGTGAGGTTTTAGTGAAAAATTCAGGAGGAACCTAGGAGTGGACTTACACCGAATTGGGTGAAATCACTATAAAAAATTTTGGTGCTCTTTGTTATTTTACTTTGCTTACTATCAATTACACCCTTATATTAATCCATGTCAAAAATTTAAATTTTCCAAAATTTCAAGAAAAATATCTTTAATCAATTATTCATCACTTCTAGTTGATTAACAAAGGGATTTGATGATCTTGTAGGCAAAAGCAGCACTAAAGGACCCAGAAGCAATTACCAATGCATAAAATCTCGTCTGCACAAGAATGCTCCTGAGGAACCACCAAACTCCTAATCTTGTCCACCTGGTTAGTAGGAAAAAAGGATTGCAGTTCTTCTGTTTTCCAATCTTTGTTTTCATCGATGAAGTGGACTAGCTTGATGTCAAGGGGAGAGGTGGGGGCAGAGGGAAAGACGTGGTTGATGAGGGGGCCATTTCCTACCCAGCGATTAGTTCAACTGTTGATTATCCTGTCATCCCCCACTTTCCATCTCAGACCCTTGAGAATGCAGCTCTGACTCTTTAGGATACCTCTTTACAAACCTGAAGCTTGCAACGTGCTACTATAGCTCAATAGGTCTCCCCCTTTCAAATACTTATTTCTTAAGGTCTTGCACTAAAGACCATTATCTCCCTTCGGGATCTTCCATCCCAGCTTGACTATGAAAGCATTGATATCTCTCATCCTCCTCAGCCCTAGGCCACCTTTCTTTTTGGGTTTGCAAACTCCCTCCAAGTTGAGTAGGTGAATATTCTTGTGATTGCCTAACCATTCCCAGAGGAAATCCCTATTAAGTTGATCAAGTCTCTTACAAACTGACTCTAGGATCCATGCTGCTTACATGGTATAGATGGGCAGAGCAGCATTGATGAATTGGATCAAGATTTTCCTTCCGCCAACATTTAGGAATTTAGCTTGCCAACCATTTAACTTATTTTACACTTTATCAAGAATCTGGCTATAGGTGTGTCTATCTGCTCTTTTGTGGAGAATAGGGATCCCGGGATATTTCCCAAGTCAGGAGTTATAGAAAACTTGCTGGCTACTACTAGGGAGTTTTTCAGAGGCCAGTGAGTCTTAGGGGAGATCCAAAGCTTAGATTTGCATGGGTTAATGAGGATATGACTCTCAGTTGAGAACTCCTTCAAGCAGTCTAGGATATGACTCAAATTCAGATGATCTGCCTTGGCTAAAAGTAGTAGATCGTCAATGAAGAATAAGTTAAAAAAGGGTGGACCTCTTCTACAAGCTTTAATAGGGCTCCATGTCCCTTTTTTTAATTCTTTTTTAAATCATGTAGAAGAGGCTTTCATGACGAGGATGAAGAGATAGGGGAGAGAGGATCCCCTTATCTTAAATCTTGACCGGCCTTGAAGGGAGGGAAGGTCTCCACATTCCAAACAAGAGAGATGTTGCCGACCATGACTGAGAATATGATGAGTTTAACAAGGGAAAGGGGCAAGTTGAAAGCAAGGAGGACTTGACCCAGGTAGCTCCAATTGACATTGTTGAAGGCCTTTTTGAAGTCCACTTTAAGGACTATTCAATGCCTTTTACTGCTAGAGTTGCATAAGGAGTGGACAAGCTTTTGGGTGGTCACAATACTCCTCTACTCGGCAAGAAACTGCCTTGATGCTACTACTGAGCTCTAGAGCATAAGATGAAGTCTTTGCACTAAAACCTTAGCCAAGATCTTATACGAAGAGTTGAGAAGGTTGATCGGTCTGAAATCTAACAAATCTTCTGGGTTGGCCTTTTTAGGGATGAGAACATTAAGGCATTAGCAAACTTAACCAAAAAGTACATGTCTTTAATAGCTCCATTGATGAAGATGGCAAGGGTTTAGGGTTGGTGGCCCAACCAAAACTACTCCATTAACTTCTTCACAGTGTTTCAGTGCCTTTGTAGGAAGATAGGATGCAGACCATCGAGTTCAGGGCCCTTCAGGTCCTTCATGGAGAAGAGAGCAACCTTGACATCCTTCTTATTAGCCATTCTCAGCATTGAAGCTTGGTCCTTTGCCCTTATCTTCCTTTTCCATATGATATAGCGGTATTGGGGGAGGATATAACTCTGCTCTCAAAAAGGTTAGAGTAGAAAGCCACTTTAGCATTCCTTAGCTGTCTTGATTGAAGAACCAATTGCTATTAAGTTTCAGCGTAGCTATCCTATTATTGTTCTTTCTAATCTTGGTCTACATATGGTAAAATTTGGCATTCTTGTCTCCTTGCTTCATCCAATCCACTTGAGACTTTTGATACCAGAAGATCTCCTCTTGCACAAGGGTAGCATGGTAATCTCCTAAGAGGTTATGCTCTAGCTCTTGAAGGAAGTTGAAGTGAGGGTAAGCCGCCGACCTATGTATGCCAATTCTTTTCCTTTTGAAGATGTTCCTAAAAACTTCTTTGTTCCTTACTCTAAGCTCTTTACTTGAATGCTTAATTGCCTGAAGCAGAAAAGTTTCTCTAAGAGCCCAAGCATCTTCAAAGGTCTTCTTGAAGTCCGAGCGGGTGAGCCAAATAGCTTCCCATCTGAAAGGCCTCTTCTCTTTGCTAAAGGTCGAATAAGCTAGTTGACAGGAGATAAAGACAATGGTTACCATGAAACCTGAGAAGGTTTATCACTTCAAGCTTCAGGAAAACTAGGATGGCTTTCTGGTTAGCCAAGACTCTATCAAGCCTTTGTTGGAGGACTACTCTTCCTTAGTGGAAATTTGTCCATGTGTACTTGGAGCCTAAAGCCTATAAACTTTTCAGGTTGCAGATGTCCAACCATTTTCTCACTTTTTTGAAATCTGGCCTAGTAGTTAACTCTACTTTTGCTAGTATCATCCATGCTACTGATGTCATTCAGGTCTCCCATCACAAACCAAGGGATCTGAATGTTGCTAGCTATGCAAGAAAGCTCCCTCCAAAAGGCTTCTTTGGCCTGCAAGCAAGGTTAGACATACGCAAAGGTCATTAACAGGAGTTTGCCCCATTCCTAGCACTAACATGAATCATCTGATAAGAATGAGAGATGACTTCGAGGCTGATTTTGTTGGAAGCCCACGTGAGCCAGAGACCTCCCTTAAAGCCATTGGAAGGAACTACAAACTCCTTGTCCTGCCACATGTTCTTAAAGAGGTAAGGGAACTTTTGGGATGTGGTCTCTATCAGACACAAAGCATTAAGCTCATGCACTTTGAGTAAATCTCAACAAGCTTTTCTGAACCTGTTGTTGTCTATTCCTCTACAGTTCCACATTATAAGTTTGTTGTAATTTGAATAGGCGAGGAAGGAAAGAATGACGAAGCTAGCTCACAATTCCATGTCTGTGAAGTCCTCAGTATCCTCATGTATTTTTTGCACTCTCTCTTTAACGCCTCGCATAAGGTGGGAGTCACTTTGTGAGAAGTAGCTATTAGGTTTAAAATCTCAAAACTCTTGCTTCTCTGATAGGCTACGGGGAGGACAGTTTGATTCTCCTCTTCAAGGTCCATGGAGTGTTTTTCAAGACTCAATAGATCTTTGTTTGGGTCCAAATCCGGATCGTTATGGCTGTGTGAACTCAAGCTTCTTGGCCAATCTTTATGCTCCCTAGCAACACTGAGGGGGGCTCAACCAAGGAAATGGAGGTCTTTGAGGGCCACATCCGTGTTTTCCTTTCTGGCCCAGGATATAGTCTCTTTACTCTTTCTTTCTTGAATGCTCTCACCAATTTCTCTTTTTATAGCATTCTCGAAGATATGAAAGATAGCTTTATTAGTCATGCCTTTACTTTGTCCTAGTATTTTTCTACTCTCATCCTTGTCTGATCTGAAAATCAGTACTTTGCCTGTTTTGGGTTTGTCCTCTCCATACCTTCCTTAATGACACCCTGACATTTCCTTTGACATCATCTCGGGAGTCTCTTATTGCTGCCTCCCTTCCTCGAAGATGTCATTGACTTTGCTAAGGGTAGCAAATATGTTATCGTGTAAGATCCCTTTCCTTTCCTTCCCCCTAGGATTGCTTAACTTCAAACATTTGGGTTTTTGGGAGACTTGCATCCACGGTCCCAATTCTGCATCTCTCTCTACCATGTTTGAGGTATCAGTCTTTCTTCCAATAGTCTGATGATTCCTGTTCTCCTCCTGTTCATAAATCCCACAGGTCTCCTTGGTGTGACCCACCTTTCCGCATTTGAAGTAAATAACATGGAGCTCTTCATATTTAATTGTTTGAATTTTCTTTCCGATCTTCACTCGCAAGATCAGTATCTTTTCCAAGTCCACTTTGACATAGACTCTGGCGTATTTGCCCCTTCATGCATTGGCTGTGTTCGAGTCTACCCTTATTGGTTTTCCGATCATTCTGTTTACTTCCAACAAAAAGTTCTCATTGAAGAACTTAATGGGGAGCTGGGGAAATCTAATCTAAACTGCCGTCCTTTCAATTTGTGTAGTTGATAGTCAAAACCATGGTCTCCATTTTTGAATTGTGAGATAGTGATCGTGGATTATCCGTGGGTCCTCAAGTAAGGCACGATTGCAATCTTGAAAGAGATCAAACTTTGTTGGCATGAATCCTTCCCCTAAGTTTAGGAGTTCCATGTTTCTTTGTGGTCTCCACATGAGACTGACTTTTGAGAGCATTAGGTGGTAGCCTATGTTCTTCCCTAACAATTTAATGATTAGGGATTTCCTCTAAGGCTGCCACAGCTTCTCAAGTTCTTTCGTCGGAGTGGCCATTCCCAGCATGAGACAGTTCAAGTCCTCTAGTTTTGGCACTTCGCTGAGCCAAGCGTTCTCTTTAGTTTCGGGGTCATCTGCACTATCCTCTTTCATCTAGTTATTTGTGTGAGTCTTGCCCAACAACATCTCTTTGAAGGAGATCTTCTTAACCCCCTGCTCATTTGGACTATTGTCAGCAAACTTAAATTTCTTTTTGCTTCTTTGGAGGTGATCTTCCTCCTCCATGGAGATTGCTTGGTCATGAACTTTAGTCTCGTCTTCCATGCTCTCTTAGCGTGTCAAGTGGACTTGAAAAGGGTATGGATCATTGTGCAGGCCCATTTATAAACTAGGTCCAATACATACATAGTATGTTTTAAATTAGGCCCAATGTCCCTAAACACGAAATTTCACTCTTTTTTGGTTTTTTTTTTTTTTTTTCACCTGAATGGATCCCAAGAGTCCCAACCTGGATCTGACAAGTTTTGGTAGGTCTGGATGCTAAAAAACTATCAGAAAACTTCAAAAAAAAAAAAAAAACCCTTCATACTTCATTTTGAAAACACCGAAAGTGAACAATTTGAGTCAATTTTTGAAAAATTTGGTGATTGAAAAAATTCAAAATTCACCAAAAATACGCAAGCAAAAGCAAAAATAACTTTGATACCATACGTTAGAATGTATAACTATCTTAAAGCATGTTTCTAAATACAAAAATGAGTCGAAAATAGTAGAAGCCAAAAATTTAAAAGTCGTGAAAGAAACTAGTTACCTCCAACTACGTGTTTTTTCTTTATCTTCGACGATTGTAATTGCACCAAAATGATCCTCACAGCTGTAGAAATCTTCTGAAGCATCAAATTTACTCACTTGATGATGTGAGATTATAGAATTTGGATTTAGCGATTTTCTGGTAGAAGTATTTATAGATACTGCTACCATCAAACAGACTTAAAACCCCTTGAACATTACTGGAAAATTATCGATGAACCATTTAGGGAGGTTATCCATGCATGAAAATGTGACTAGGAGGTTGAATAGGCCACCAACCAATGTTCAAGAACCTACCATTTTGAGCACCCATATCCTAGCTGTCTCTCATAGAGAAGTCTCATTTAAAGGATTAAATTTGGAAAGAAAGAGAGTTTGATCACCTGCTTGGATGAACTTACTAATCGTGTTTTGAAGGAGAACCTACATAGCAGCCCTGCATTAGCCATTTGCCCTTTTTTGGTCAGCTCACCTTTGCCTGAAATCCGACTCATATAAGCATTGCCCTATCATGTAAATCCACAAACTATTTAGTTAACTTTCACTAAAGTAGTATAACAAGTCCATTGCATTAGTAATGAAAGTACAAATAACCGATTTGAATATCATATTGAAATCATGAGAAGTTAATATTAGCATCCTGGATGTTACTTAGGGTTCCATCTGAAGTTTTCCCAAGAAGATTAGCCCGCTTCAGTAGTGGAATTCATTCAAACATTCCAGGGCATAGCTCAAGTTGGACATTTTACAGCAAGTGAACCCCCCAAAGTGATGCTCAATGGGGGTAAATACGCTAGTAAATCCCACCACCCTTTCTTCTGGCTAAAAAAGGGCTAGTGCATTCCACACTGCACAAGTTACTGCTCTTTGTATTTTATAGTAAACCAACTAAAGCAAAGACATAATATAAGAAGCCATCTAAATGTCATAAACAATGCATATTATTAGAAGACATCTTCACAAAATTATTTTGATAAACAAATGTCATAAACAATCAGCATTCAGAAAATTATAGAAAAGCATCTTCATCCTCCTGATGAAGCAATTCATATTCATCTGCAGATATTGCACCTTCACACTTGAAACAATGAATGTGTTCAGCTAGCTTGAGTATCTCATTGTCCTTCACAAAGCCTACACAGTCTGTAGCATCTAAAAATACAAGGCCCTCGCAACCTTTCAATATCCTCAGCAGATTCTTTCGGGAGATTCTTGCTCCTCTAATAGTCAAATGCTTAATATGTGGCAAAAAATTGATAATGGTGGACGCCTCAGCCTTTCCAATGTAAACACCCTCAATGGACAGCCCAATAAAGCTTTTGCAGTGAATGCCGACTTGAGTGAATATATCTTGCATATCAAGAAGGCAGCCAAGACGTAATATCTCCAAATGTTTCCACTTGCTTATAAGTTTTGGAATAACATAATAATACTGAAGAAGTACATCATGAGGTATGTCCAAGAATGTCAAGGCAGGACACCTGAAAATAAGATATTAGTGTTAAGCAAATTATAACAAGAACAAAACACATCACTGAAAGGAAAACTCATAACACAAAGGATAGGTACCAAGATCATTTTTCTTTGGTTGACTCTTTAATTCCCCCCCCCCCCCCGGGGGGATATTTTCCATAAATAATTTCTTTTCTTTTTTTCCTGGCAATAAAGAGAGGATAGGACTTGAACCGCAAGGTTTCAAGTTATTCAAATGACCATTTGAGCCATGAACAAATTAATAGTGTCAAGAACGAGCGTCTTTAGCTTTGATATTTTTGTGGTGTGAAAAAGCAGGTTATGTTTGATTTGGTATTGGATCATTCAATTTCTAAAATAAATTTGTATTTTCAGAAAATAAGTAATAGAACAAAAGATATTGGATCATTCATGCGCATGATAGCTTTATTTTGAGATTATATGACCTCTATTATATTTATTAATTTACAACTTCACAAATATGTGTATCATTGTATCAAGTGATTTGTAAGTGTTATGAAAGTGTATTAGAAATATCTAGCTGGAATTATTTGAAAATGTAAATGAGTCAAATATTTGTCTTCAATGAATAGTATCTAAAAACATGTCTGACATGGACATATGCCTCATTTCTAGACATATCAATGTACCTGAGGGCTTAAATTGGGGTATCAAGGGTAACATCAATTGGTCAGAATGGGTTTGGCTCAAAATTCAGTCTAGGTTGTATCCAAACAAATTGATTATTGGTTCCTAATAAACCCGGGAATAGATTTGTACACGAGAACGTATCAAGTTCATCAACAATATGCAGATTAAGGCTTCAAATATTAGCAAATTAAATAAACAAAATACTTGTTCACTTGAAATTCGACAACTTACTCATCTGCAAAAAACTCCAAATCGTCTTCAGTGCAATTTTGTGGTAGCCTAAGCGTAGTTGCAGATTTACAGCTACGTTTGACAATGAATCTCATAAATGCACTAGCTGAGAAACCATCAAATTTCCATGCAAAAGTAGTGAAGAAAGCATTCACATGGCTTTTCGGAGTTGAAACACCATTGAGTCTCTGTTCATAGAACAATCTTTGAACAAAACGACTTTTTGGGTCAAGATCAGGGAAGATGAGACTTCCCCAACAGAGAGGATTGTGAGTTGTGCCATACCATGACTTGCAAACAAAAGGAACATCCAAGAATAGTGATTCTATTCCCACTCTTTTAAAGATATTCACCAAACAATCAGTGTGCAATTCTTCCCATTTTCGCTCCTCCATCTATAACCAAAGAAGATAAAACATATTGTACTTCTCATACACCCGGAGCACTCAAGAATCCCAGGTAAAACGGTTCAATCGTTCAATTAATGCATAAATCAGAAACAGCCTCATACATTTTACTCCATTTCACAGCTTAAACACCTCCTACGAGAAAGAATCAAATGATTAAACCTCAAAATACACAATCATAAAACAGAATCCACATCAAGAACCCACGCATCTTTTTCATGCTTCCGTCAATACCCAGAAAAGATCTAATGATTCAATCTCAAAATACACAATCATAAAACAAAACGAACATAAAAAATTCACAAAACTATTGATAAATATTAACAATCAAGCAATTGCATTCGTTTTCTAGTAAAGCCCTAAATTTTAACAAGAACGCAAAAGAAAATTGAATTACCAAGCGAACCGGCCAATTGGGTTCTCAAAATCAAATTCAAATACAACACAAGTAAGATTCTAGGATTGTGAACGATCCAAACACATTAAACCGATAACTGAACCTAGAACAGACCCACATCAAATTTTTATGGAAAAACGAAAATTACCTGAGTCTTATCCGAGAGACTCCCGTTTGATCTTAGCAACATGAACAGAGAAGAGAAACAGGATTTTATTAATCAATCGATTCGATTTTGGCAATTAACCCACAAAGTTTAATTCAATTTCTTGTGCGGGTCGGGGTCGGGGTCCAAATACATGCCCGAATTTTGACCTTCTTGATTCAAAATATGAAAGGTTTTTTCTTTCTTTTTTTTTTAAAAAATATTAGTATATTTTCGTATAATTTTGATTAACATATGCTGCATCTAGTAAATGATTAATGAATAATCGTAAACTAGAGAAATTATTGAAAAATTTAAAGTTACTTTTAAATAGGGATTGATTTAGGAGATAAAAATTTTTCACAAAATTAATTGTTCTAATTTTTAGAATTAAAAATGCATGGTAACCATAAATTTGGCAATAGAGAAGCTTTAATTATTAACACTTTCGTAATTATTACTTAAATTTTTTAATCATATTTTTAATAAATTTAAATAATTAAATGATATAAAACATGTTGAGTGTTGAAAATTAAGTACTTAAATCTCTTAAATAAATTCGGTATTTTTTTATCAAGTCAATAATCAAACACCCCAAGTAAAACTTGGTTTCTTTTAACACCCCAAGTAAAAAATAAAAACATAAAAACACAAAAAGGAACAAAAAGGTAACCACACAAAAACATCTGTTTATAATGATTTTTCCGTCTCAAATGGAGCCGTAGGTATGAGCCCCCCAAAGTGAATACACGTAGCTTGATATCGGTAAACCAAATACTTTTGAATCGAATGGTCAGACACTCTACTCTTTTAATCAGAGATTTCAAGTTTAAACCCCAAGAAAAGAGAAAAAAAAATCCTTCAATGGATTATACAGTATTTAGATTTAATTAATTGAGTAAAATTTAGATATCAGTTGATGAGAAGGAAAAAAAAAAAAAAAAAGGCCTGACATGGGCAAGCAAGTTTTCCACATTCACATGCTGCCTGGTCTCAAAAGCCCCCTCTAATTATTCCACTTGCTTATGAGCTTTTCAATTACACAATTTTGTATGCTACATAACTGGGAATAAGTAAGAACCTCAATCAAGGCCAGGGCATCTGAAGGTTAAAAATACCTGGGAACGAGTTTAACAAACCTATACTAAGGATTGCCTTAACAAATGACAAATTATTTTAAGGGTTGCAATACACCTACGCCCAAAGTGAATTTGCTGGATCGATACTTGGTATTTGCGATGTGGGAGATCCAGTGCGTTGTTGATGAATTCACCTCTCACATGTGAATGGTTCTTAGTTTCCCACCATTATATTAAAAGAAAAAAATGGATTGCCCATTTTAGGGATCTCGAGCACTGTAATACAGTGTTTTGGATCACTCAATGCTAGAGGTTAGAGAAATCCCAGTTACCATTGGAGCACTCCAAGACCTATCCATGTGGAAAATATATCCTGTTAGTCTCTTTGAACCTTGGATATATGGTCAACTATCCAGACCTAAGTTCCTCATAAAAAATCAAGAAATAACGTGAAAACAAAAATGCTATGTATGTCACTTGAGAAGTTTTTATTCTTTGTAGCCTATTCCAGATCCTCGTCCAAACAGTATATATGAAGCGTCAAAGAGTGAAGCCAATTGTAGCTACGATTGACTATGAATCTCATGAATGCAGATTCTGAAAAAGTGACAAGTTTATAATCATCAAAAACCCTGTTCACAAACCACTGATCAGACTGATAACTAGCATAAAGGATGGAAAATTTGAGAATTTCCCAAGTGCAAGAAAAAGTGGCTTGAACACGAGTGGAACAGCAAGAAACAGTCACTCTACTCCCTCTCTCTTAAATATGGTCACCAAACAGTCCACAATCCACATTTAAGTTCTTCCATCTTCTTTCCTCCATCCCTTTACAAAGAGAAAAGAATAATTGACAAAATAAGATACTATTTATGCTCCTGAATTATATGACCAACTTATACATTTTCTAATGTGTGCATTTATGATAATTCAGTTTAAATATGATATTAGCCCCAATAATTAGAATATAGGCATTGCATGATTCTAGAGAATTTCCTCAAGACTTCAAAGTTTGCAATAGAGATGAAAATCTTTAGAGTACTCAACACATACAAATATGAGAATAATAGGGAATGTATGCAATTTTCAACACACGGACAAGTTGACCTACTATTTAAAGTATCTCATCAAACATGGGGTTCAAGACAGATAATATGTATACGGTGAAAATTATGAGTTTTCCCCGGAATTGAACACAAAAATCCTAGAATTATTCAAAACCAAATCTATAACTTTTTTGAAGTGAAAGTAAATCAGCATTAACTTGAATTCGGCAACAGAATTTCACAAAATTATAGAGAAAATGTGGTGTCGATCAAACTTGATCAAGGTAAGATCAATGAACTTTGAATGAGACTACCAACAAGATTTTCATCTGGTAAAAATAAATAAAGCTATAATAGCACAAAGAAAAAGCGACGACCAAATTACACATGAAGATGCATAAGATAAATGTGGGCCACAGAAGGCAGATGAGCCTTAAAGCATGGAAAGCAAAGAGATTACCTGTTTAAATTAATTTGGGATCTTGCAAGTCCCTACCCTTCACTTTGGCCTTCCTTCAGCTGAAGATTCCTGCATTCTGGAAATTTGAACCTATTTTACCCATATTCTCTAAGGTGAAATACATGCAAATCTTCTATCTCTGACAAGTTCTGAAGCAAATCATTTCCTTCACTGGAAAGGATGCAGGCCTTGAGCATCTTGACTTGGGCCCTAACATGGGCAGATTGGGCCAGAACCCAAAGTATATTTCTGGACCAGTATTCTGGTCATTCTTGGGCCAGACCATGAACACTTTCTGGGCCGTGATTTGGGCTGTCTTTTGCTCTGGACTTGGGTTTGAACTAGCCTTCACCAATCCCATTCTCTAATGTCCAGCAGGTTGAATTGATGACAGATTATTCTCCTCTTGATTTCTAACAAGAAAAGTCATATATGGAGAAAAATAGGCACTTCTACTAACATTCGAAATAAGACTATGCATGTTATGAATCTTAATAGCACTTCAATGACCTTAACTTCCAAACAACAGCATCATTCAGAAACTAGATGTGTTCGCCAAAAAGCCTCTAAATAATGTCAAATGTTGGGAGTGAGAGCCCTCCTATTGCTTTTAAAGAAGCAGCCTAGTTCTATTACTCTGCTTTAATATTTCTTGTTTTCCCTTGGAATGGTTTTTGCATATTAATCAGTTATGCATGCATGAATGCATTTCTTTTCTTCCTTTTTTATTGGGGGAGGGGGTGGGAAAGGAATAGGTATTAAAAAAATTAAAAAAAGGAAAAGAATGCAGAAGGGTTCATCAAAGCAGCTGCTAAGACTGCCAGATGGAGCAAGAATTCATGGCATTTCCTAGTCAAAGGTTTCCAAAATCCTTCTGATTTCTTTTTATTTTATTGTTTGCGGATACATCCAAGAAGAGTTCCCAAGAGCAATACCTTCATGATGGTCAGTACAGGCTATCTCAGTACTAAGACATGATCTTGGATTATTCTAATCCCATTAACTCAAGCTGCCTTCTTTTTTGTTTAAACACCAAATTTATAAGATTTTGGTAATTCCATTTATATGATCCCCTAGATTTGGGTTCCAGGGAAGAATATGTCTCTTCACAACTTCGCAGGAAGCATCCCTTTCCAAAGGCCATGAAGATCAGAGGATCAGTATAAATTTGAGCTGCTTCTCCCAGTAACCCCATCTTTTGCCACATTTTCAAAGTTTTTGACCCACCAAAGCCCATTGAACTCGCATCAAAAAGGACACCAACTGTGACCAAATCAGGCTTCACTCCTTTGGTTGGTAGCTCTGCCAGCAAGACTTTCAGATGTTTGAAATCTTTCATCTTCAGAAATGCAAGCAAAAGAATGTTAGCAATGCTTGTAGTCCATGAGTTCTCTGCCACGTCCATCTCCTGAATGATGAAATCCATTCCTTTTCGACTCAAAAGGCAAGCATGAGAAAGGAGGCGCAGATACCAGACAAGATTTGTGTCACCTGTTGATGAAGAAAGATCCACTGCCAAGTCATCCAATCTAGAAAACATGTGGTTCTCGATATAGACGCTAGCCAATTTCCTAATGAGATTCTCTTTAAGAGGCATTTTTGACTTCAAAACCCGTCGATACATCTTCTCCATATTTTCCAAGATCCCATAGTCAGCATAAGCTTCAAGCATAGCAAACAAAGTGGAGGATTGCAAATCCATTTTCTTTGACTGAACTTTCCGAAATACCTTCTCCATTCTTTTAAGCAACCCTGCTCTTGAAAACTCTTGGATTAGCAAGTTGTAAGTAATGTGGTCCGGTGCACAACCACTAGATTCCATCTTTTTCACACACTTCCCCATCTCATCATACATTTTAAACTTCCCATAAGCTTGAATAAGCCCATCATAGGTTTCACTATCCGCTTTTATGTTGTTCTTCTCCATCTCCCTGAGAAATGGCAATGCATCATCAAACATTCCTTTTTTTGCAAAACCATGAATCAATAAATTGTAAATGTCAAGAGAAGGTCGAGCACCACGGTCATTCATGGCCCGGAACACTAACAACGCATCTTCCATTAGCCCCTCTTCACTTAATATACCAATGATCTTATTGTAATTGTATTCATTCATCCGTGAACTCTCTATATTCGTCCACACATCAAAAACCTATTCACAAAATCCTTGCTTTCAGTCTCAAAGTAAGCACTAAATTTACAAGGACCCAAGAACACATTTCACGCATGTTTCAAGATGTATAAAAATATAAATAAATAAATAAATAAACAAAAAAAGTATAAGGACTTGTTCGGACAGAAACAAAGGACCCACAACATACTTCAAAGACTTAACTTTCTTTGCAGATTTTCCAAATAATTCAAAGGAAGCGGTGTCTTACATCTTCATAATAAACCCACCTCTACATCTCAGCAACAACTCAAAACTCCCATGATATCTACATAGTCAATCAAAGAGTTCAATTCTCATTTTTTTTTTCCAATTGACTTGAAATTAGAAGTAATGCTGTGGAACACTAAAAATTCTTTTAGAGTTAAAAGTCAAATTTCTTTCCTTTTTTCAACACTTTACATATTCACACATTTAGGTGACCTAGAATTGAACTCCAAAGTGCTTTAAGCAGGGTGTAGGTAAATAATAGGGGAAGAAAAAAAATCACTGAACAAGGAAAAAGAGTCAAACGAAGAAGCAAAGAAATAAAGAACCTGAATAATTTGGTGAGAACAAGAGAATTGTCTGAGAAATTTGACGACAGCCCAGAATTCAAGCTTATCCCAATCTCCATAATCTTTGAGTAATTGAGAAGGGTTCGAGTTGTTGTTCCTTAATTTATCCAATATGGCATCAAGTCTCTGATGCTGGTGAAACGATTCGACAAGGAGGGTTGTTTGTTTTGTGGAGTTTTCCACAGGGATTGTTGGGTTCGTGAGGCCATTTTTTTTATGGGTTTTCAATTGGAGTAGGTCTGAATAATGGGTTGAAACTGAAGCGGAAGATGAAGAAGGAATTGGCTTTGATTTGGATTTTGGTTTTAGGGGTCTAGAGTTAGAAGGTTTTATCATAACAAGGTGTGCTTCGCTGCAAGGTCTCAGGCTCAACAATTCCATGCCTAATTGTTTGCCCCCAAAAACCCAATCTCTCTCTCTCTCTCTCTCGATCTCGATCTCCCGACGTCTTTGTTTCCAAGAACCGAGAACGAGAAGCCGGCGCGTCTTGTTTGCAGACTTGGCACAGTGTAACTCGACTTATTTTTATTTTATTATTATATATATGATTTTTTATATAAAACATAAATTTTTTTTATGAAAATTATAAAATTTTGTAATATTAAATTAAACATCACATTAAAGAAAATTTAAATAATTCTTTTATGAACAATTTTTGCATAAAATTTAATAGTTAAACTAATCTAACTTTGTCGGCCCCAGTGGTTGTTAATTGTATTGGGACATATCCAACTCTTTTGTGATACATATTCATTATTAAAATTTATGTATTATCTTTATTTTATACTTATTTACAACATATTATATAAAATGCTTGCCTTTTATTACAAGTCACTTTTTTTCTCTTATTTGAGAAATATTGCAAATAAGAGCTGGTTGAGTAACTACTCAAATATTGCAAATAAGAGCTGGTTGAGTAACTAATACGAGGAACCAATGGATAGTTGATCGGATTGAAACTTTTAATCAAAATTTAAATTTAAATTTTAAAAATGAAAAAAATATATTAAAAGATCATTCTTTTAAAAAGAGTCCGACAATAACAAAAGTTCAAAGTGAATTGCTCTGAGTATGACTCCTAATATTACCCTAACAAAAAAACAAATAACTAATAGGAGGTCAGAGTGATAGTCACAAGGCCAACTTCTTAAAACCCTAATGGGTGTTTTGATTAACAAAGAAGAAATACTATAAATAAGATAAAAATATTATATTATATTTGAAAAAGACAATATGAGATAAAAATGTCACATTTGAATTTTAAATTTAAATTTAAAATATTAAGGCAGAATGGTTAAGAGAAGTTAACCGTCCCCTTCTTTTCTTCCCCATATTTTTCCAAGTAGGAAAAATTAATGATGAACATGGTATGAGACATAGAATTATGAGATTTTCCAAAATTATTAATTGAAAGATAAAAACATATAGAATATTTGATATTAAAAATCACTTGAATTTGAAACATATTGTTGTGAAAAAAGTATTGGTTTGATTATTTGTGCTCAATACTACGACTGGTTTGAAATATTTAAATGGAAATCGATCACAATTTATTAGTACAATTCCTCTTTTATATGCTTCCACATTTAATTTTAGTATAATCAATTCAAAATTGGTATTAGAGCATGAGTTATGGTTTATTTAAATTTATTTTTTGAATTTTTGGGCATGATTTTTATTTTCTTGAGAAAATTATCATGACGGAATTTTTCAAAATTTCATGATAATGGTTTTTTCTTTAAATTGATCATGTCATGTGAATGCCCACGATGTGTAGAGAATTTCCATATTTTTTATTTTTAATTTTGGGTGTATTTTGGAACCCAATTTTGGGAATTTAGTGCATTGTGGCCTTATGGAAATAATTTTAGATCTATACCCAAAATGATTTTTTTTTTTGACAAATTGAGATCGAGAATAAGTTTCTCATATTCTAAATCATATTATTCAACCATTACAATGATTTTTCTGATATTGGAAAACCATTTTTTTCGACAAAGGGTTTTAAAACTTGGGTTAGAAATAAACTATGATTTGAGACCTAATTTATCCAAAAATTGAGCCCAAAAAGATTTTTAGGAATTAGATCTGAAAACCCAATTGAAATCACGGTGAAAAGAAGTGTAGAAATAAGTTTTCTACAACCAGGTTAGAATCCGATCAGATCGACACAGTTGGGCGAAGAAGATGACTCCAGACCCAATGAGCGCGTGAGTCACATTCACGCGTGGAGTTAGTCCGACCCAACCCAGACCACTTACCCAACCCGAAACAGCGCGTGAAAGCTAACACAATCCGAACCTGCTCGGCACGTGGTGATGGCTCATGTGGGACACACGTTGGCCAAAATTAACTAACCTAAGAGCCAGGTAGAATGACTCCAAGCCTTTACCACTAAACCATGACATGTTGTAGTGTTAACATAACATAAGGATAAACCACGACATGTTGTAGTGTTAACAAAACATAAGGAATTTTATATAAACATTTTTCTCAAATTTATGATATTTTCATATAAATGATTTATGAAATTTATACTTCACATATATGCATGACTTTGGCCTACTGGAAATTTTGTTGGTTGAGTTGAGACTCCTAACCCTATAAATAGCACTTTTTTTTATGTGGGTATTTGTACATTAAGTCTAAATATGAAATTGTGAGATGTGAGTTCGGACGGTGATGATTGGTCCATTGATCCATTTGTTCGATTTTGGACTTATATTCGAATCATTTTATATTTGTTGATTTAGAGAATGTACGAATTTTAATATATTAAAGAATAAGCATCAGTTTAGTCATTAACATCTCTTTTTATGTATAAGACATTATAGCTGCATCGAAGAACGTTATAGCTGATCTTGTTAAGGGAGATAAATTGAATGGTGAAAATTATGACATACGGTACTAGAAGATTTAGTTTATCATTGAGGAACAAAATCTTACGGAGGTTTTAATGCACGAGATGGTGGACTCCTTGGAGGGTATTACCATGACACAGGGTAGATAGAATCAGAAGGTCTATCGTACATAAAAGAAAAAGGACAGCCAAGTTAGGGCAATCTTTGTCAGCAGCATGCACGATGATCTGATACCTGTGTATGACCAATATCCCACTATTAAGACTATTTGGCTCGCTCTGAAGGAGCATTATGACACTTGTTCTACTCAAGTTGAGAATGCTGACTTATAGGTTCATAACTTATAAGAAACAGTCTAATCATACTATGAAATAGCATTTGATACAAATGTTGAATATGATAACATGGCTAAGAAATAGAGGTGAGCCAATTTTAAATGAGATGTAGGTCTAGGAGTGATCCAATTCTTGCCTGATTCATGAAAAATAATGAAAATGTATCTCACTTACGATGAGAACATTCGTATTTTTGTTGATATAAGTCATTATTTTCAGTTGGAGGAGGAATGTCAGGAGACCAGTAGACCACTCTTGGGTTATACTTTTGTGGTGGAGTTGAGTAAGGGCTCTCATGGTACTAAACATAAGTGGAAGAGGCGTAACAGGAAGAGCCGAGAGAGAGGCAAAGGAAAGTGCTACATTTGTAACAAAATTGGTCATTTCGCTCGTGATTGTAACGAGCGGAAGGTATGTCATCCTTCTTCTATTCATGATTTGATATATGTCTCTTCGACAGTGTTGCTACCTAATCACAAACTATATAGCTTGTGATAAGAGCGCGTTTGTTGAGTTCTATCGATTGAATCCCCATGCAAGGAGGATATACATGGGGAATGGAACGTTTGTGATCATTAGGGGTATAAGCACTTGTAAGCTAGAGCTGCAAAGTGGTCGGACCATTTACCTGGATGATGTACTTTACACATTAGACATTCAACGAAGTCTGATTTCTGTTTTCTCTTTAAATCATTTAGGATATGTATTGACTTTTAAGAACTCTATTGTATCTTTTTTCTATGATAGTTCCTATTATGTTATCAATTTGTTTATGATGATTTGTATGCATTGGATTCTATTTTTTTGAATAATAATGAATATTTTGATTTGTCTATTGTCTTGGTATTTAATCATAGTGTAGATGATATAAATGCTTGGTATTCTAGACTGGAACAAATAGGATAAGAGAGGATGAACCGACTAGCTATAAATGGTCTTTTAGGACCTCTAACTAAAGCTAAGTTACCAATATGTGAATCTTGCCTTACTCATAAAAATACAAGTAAACTATTTGGTAAGGTTACGAGAGCTAGGACTCCATTACAAATGATCCATTTTGACATCTTTGACCCAATAAGCATAAGAAGTAGAATTGGAGCTATGTATTTTATAATATTCATTGATTATTATAGGCATTTGGTTATGTTTATTTAATCTCGCATAAATCTAAAGTAGTAGAATGTTTTAGGAGATTTATGAGTGAGGTAAAGAATCAATTATACATGAGAGTTAAATTTCTCAGAACCGATCAAGGCCATGAATATTTATCTAAATAGTTTAAAAAGCTAAGTTTCAAGAAAGATATTACGAGAAAATTGACTATTTCAGCTACTTCTCAGTATAATGGATTAGTTGAGAGAAGGAATATGACACTGTTGTAGCTTGTTAGCTCAATGATAGCGTAGGTGAATTTGTCTATCTCCTATTGCTGAGATGCTTTATTATTTACAGTTTATGTCCTTAACTGTATTCTATCAAAATCTGTAATGAGTATCCCCATATAAACTATGGATAGACAGAAAATCTGACCTTAGTTATTTGAGATCTTTAGGATTTGATGCATATGTTCACGATTCTTCGCATCTATACGACAAGTTAAGTCCATGAGTAAAGAAGTGTATCTTTATTAGATAGTCAGAACACTGGTATGTGTTCATAGATAAGCATACAAATAGTACTGTTACATAAATTGAATCTCGTGATGTCATATTCTTGGAGATAAATTTCCCTAAAAGAGGTAAAATTGATAAGAATTTTACCTTTTATGACATTGATGAGCCTAGTAGCTTAACTGAGCCCAGTGGGGAGAATTAAGGACTAGTTAGGGATCTTGATCCTAGGGGGAGTAATCCATTAAAAGGTAAAGAGGTTCCACCTAATCTTTCTCATAGAAGTTGTCAAAAAAGCATGCCGAAATGTCATTTTTCGATTAAGAGTGAGACTCTCATTGTGACTCTTGAGAATGATGAGGAACCTAAGACAGTCCAGGAAGCTCTCACGGGTTCTGCAAAGGAGAAGCTCTCATCGTTCCTATAAAGAATAAATGGTTAAAGGTAATAGAATAAGAAATAGATTCAATGAAAATCAATGAGATCTGGGACTTGACTGATTTACCTGAGGGTAAAAGGTTGTTGGGAATAAGTGGTTTCTCAAAGTTAAGAGAAAAGTTGATAGATCGATTGAGAGGTATAGACTCGTTTGGTAGCCAAGGGTTACACACAAACAATTGGTGTGGACTATGAAGAGACTTTCTCCCCTATAATTAAATTTATCTCAATCCATTTACTTTTAACTATTATCATAGACATGGATTTAAAATTGCATTAGATAGATGTTAAGACTACTTTCCTGAATAGGAAATAGGATGAGAAAATCTGTATGGAACAATTGTTTGGTTTTATTCTTATAAGTCAGGAGAATAACGTGTGTCGATTTCATAAGTCGATATATAACCTCAAACAGTAATCCAAATAGTGGTATATAAAAAGTACTAGTCAAATTCTAGAATGGATCACTAGATAGCAGTGAAAAAGATTTTGAGGTATCTAAAAGGAACTATGGACTTTCCTTGTGTTATGGAGGAAGTGATCTGTGTTTTTTATGGATATTTAGACGTTGATTAGAGAAGTGATTGGATGAATACAAATCAACATCAGGTTTTGCTTTCTTTCTCAACAATGGTACCATATCATGGAGTAATAAGAAACAAACCTGTATATCATTATCCATAATGGATGCTGAGTTTGTTGCATGTTTAGCAATAGTTCATGAGGGTATTTGGCTCAGGAGATTCCTGAATGATTTAAGGATTGTAACAAACAGTGCGAGACCATTGATTATGTATTATGATAATCAAGCTGTCATTGCCTACATGATAAACTCTTAGTACTATTGTAGGAACAAATACATTGATACCAGGTATAATTATGTGAGAGACATCATGAGCAAGGGAGAAATGACGATGATGTACATATCTATGCATAGCGTGGTAACCGATCCCCTTACTAAACCCATTATGAGAGACTCTTTTGTGAGACATGCAGTGTCATTGGATTTGTATAGAATTTAGATATTTCTCATACCGTACTGATAACTTGATACTCACTATTAATGATATGTGCATTATTCAGCTATTTTTGAGCTGTTTTATTTTTTATTACACTTATTCTATATGATCATATATTGTGATGTGATTGACTCTCTCATATGAGAAACCACCTTTAACCCTAAGTGAGTGGAGATGAGACAGTTTCTAAATGTAAAAGTTTCGAGAGTAACCATGCTTAGAACATAAGTTGTGCTGATATGTGCTCAAAATGAGATCATATGCAATGTGACCATCATGGATAAACCTACAATTCTTATAGTCTGTAAGTAGCTAGATTTGAGATCTCAAAAGTCATCTGCATGTTGAGATATCATTTGTGAGGTATTCTTTCTGAAATCTTTAGCAAGTCTTATGTGTAGACTGACTCCATATCTGTATGGTATTAGAGAAATCTAACATATACCCTTTTTGAGAAATGAGGGATTGACACTGTAGCACGTGATTCATATCACGTGTAATGTACAACCGAGATTAGTGGAAACGATATTATTTTGACACGATGTATTTTTATTAATCCCCTTGCCGTACTGTGTGAGAATCTAAGCCTAATAGTGGACTTATATGCGTGCTCTTATTACTTTCGACTGTTTCTTGATATCTTGGTTCAATGTATACTATTTTAGTATGTTTATCAATGATTTTCGAGATAAATAAGGCCTGCGGGATATGTTTAAAAAAATAATTGAATTGAGACAGAGATTCTAGTAAAGAAAAGGAAGACTAATTGATATTACATCCGTGTTATTGTATTTACTAGCTAATCTATTATATTTGTCCATGTAAGGATGTGAACATAATAGTGAATACATGATCGAATAATTATTTTGGGATTACTTTTGATGAGAAAAGTAACTCGATAGATGTAATGCATTGAGTTTGGGATACAATAAATTTCTTATATTAACATTGGGTTCTTGATCATTTTAACCAGCACATCAAAAAGTCCTTGCTTGCAATACTCATTGGTCGCACGACACTCGATTTCGTATGAAAAATCCTGAGGGGTGATATCAAAGATCATATGAGTTATAATTTTAAGTTGAACCTAAAATGTCTATTATCTGTAAGTGGGAGATATGAAATAAATATGCCTAAAACAGTATTTGAATTCTAAATTTAAATTTAAAATATTGAAGGGAAACGTTAAGAGGAGTTAACCGTCCTTCTTCCCTTTTTCTCCTTATTTTTCCAAGTAAGGAAAATTAATAGTGAGCATAGTGTGAGACGCAGAATTGTGAGATCTCCCAAAATTATTATACATGTTTAAGCGAGAAAAACGTATAGAATATTAGGTATCAAAAATCATTCAGATTTGGAAGCGTGATATTGTGAAAAAAGTATTGGTTTGATTATTTGTGATCAATAGGACGACTGGGTTAAGATATTCTAGTGAAAATCGATCACTGTTTACCGGTATGATTTTTTTTTATATGTTTCTGTATTTAATTTTAGTAGAATAAATCCAACAGACAATAAAGAATAAAAGAGAGTGCTAAATTATCCAAAGGCCTACTAAAAGTTTCAATAAAATAAAATTTTAACGTAATTAATCAACCATAATTTCAAATGTGTCATAGGACTTCTATAAACATTAATTTCTTTGTTGTTGGTGCAAATAGCCAAAATAGCTCTTTAATTGACTGTTCCATATGCTTAGCCATCCCAATAAGTTATTAAAATTAGATTAATTTAGCCACTATTTAGTCAGCTAGGGCATTTGAAAAGACGACATCCGTACATAAAATTCAGCCTTTTGAACTTGCTCGGTTTGGGAAATAGGAAATTTTGATGTAAGAGAAATATTAATGTGTTTTATTGTATTTTATTTCACTTATGTTTTATGTTCTATGTATGTCTAATTTATGACATGGCTTGTATTTTTTTCCTATTGAAATTTCTGTTTCTCCAAAAATAATTAAGAAAATAGCCTATTTATTTTTATTCTCCAGCAATAAGTAAGAAAGAGCTACCAAATGTTCATTGGCTTATTTGTTTCTTAGATGGACCATATTAATTTTGTAAATTATCTATTTATTTTCATTCGAGTCAAGTGATTGGATTTAATTGATTTTTTTTTTTGGGTAACCTTACTAGCCATAATTTATGGAGAACTTTCTTAATATAATTTTTTTTCATTTTTAAATTTTAAATTTGAAATTTGATTAAAAGATATAACATATTTACCCATTAAATCGACTGTTTATTAGTGAATTTAATTGATTTTGTCCTGATAATCTATTTTATTCCTTTATATTTTAATTATGTTTTATTTTTTGTTGTTGATCTAGAGACAAACTAAAATCTTTTATAAATAACCCTTTTTCAGTTAATCAAAGCAATTATTATATTGATCAAATATTCTTATAAGTTAAAATAGTTGGCTCAAAGTGTAGCCAAAGCCATTGTACCAAGTGTTCTTACCTATTTTTCTCAACTCTGAGTAAACAACCTCAAGAATATATAGAAGAAGGTAAGTCAAGGCTGGTAAGGCCACAAAAATGACTATAAATGAATTTGGTGGGTGCCAAGAACAAACAAATCCGACACTTTTCCACTACTAAAAAAGAGTAATTAGAAAAAATAATAATAATAAAAAATAAATCTACTGAAACTTTTAAATCTTTTGAGGTGGTATCTTTAGTGACGAAACTAGCGACCAAAAGAATGTCATCGCAAAAAGGTCGTGTCGGAATAGGGACGAAGTAAGTTCGTTGCAAGTGGGACGAAATACAATTTGAGTAGGACCATCCTTGAATTTGATGCTTGAATTCACTTCCCAGTGGCATTTGATGCAAAAATGTTTTGAGTCACGTAATCTCCTATTCCCATTTGTACTCATAAATGTTATCGCATTCTTATATTGCAATGCACTTGATTTTATAATTCGGGTGCATATTGATAACCATCAAAGACGACAACTAAAATTAAAAAATATATATTTTATATTATTTGTAAATTTTTTTAATTAAAATAAAAAATCATTTATAGAAAATAAAGGGTTTTGTTACTCAAAACTTTTCTATTAAAAAAATGTAACTATTGTTATATTAATAATTTTTACATTAAAAATTTCATTTAATTTCTTTGGAGTCTCGCTTGAACTTTTTGAAACTCACTTGTCTAAGGGAGAAAAAATGGTTATGGTTTTGGTTTCAATTTTGAGATAATTATAGTAAATAAACAATTACAGTGATTGTTTTTATATATGATATTGCTATTTTATGGTATTTAATTTTATATTCACTTATTATTAGAACCACGTGGAGAAAAAGGATGGATCCATTTATTTAAATTATACTCAGATGAAATGGATAAATGTGTTGGAATCTATTTCTTTTCTAGAAAGGTTGGGGTGAGTAGGGTTGATGAGTCGTCTTGGAGGTGAGTTACTGTTCTACAGATATCAGTTTTTTAATGATTCGGACGGGTATCATCGATGGAATACAAGATCTACAAAAACCGCCAAAGGGTGCTCCGGCGGGGAGGCTCCGATACTCAAGTTAGAGAGAAATTTTTCGAATATAATGAAATAGACCGAGAGCATTAGAGAGAGATTCCCTGTGACCGGTGTGCTCAATGTGTAAGGTCAGGACCGCGTACCTGAGTTAGAAGGTATGAAGGTGTCTTATACATGATAGAGTTGTGTGCTTTCGGGCGTTACAACCATATTTTCCTTACGGAGGAGCCCGGAGATCTCAGACTTAAATATTCTGAAATATTCATGATCGTTATTGTATGGGAAGTTACAAAATTCGGGGGATTCTTTTCTTATCAGTAGATCTCAAGAGAGCCGTTTCTAAACAAAAAACCAATGGTATGGAAACGTTCTAATCCTTTCTTAGATTCGGTTGGATCATTGGTTTTCGATCGATTGTCAATTATTGTGGACCCTTTGGAGTTTATTCATTCGTTCGGAAGACTAGGGGCTAAGTGCCCGTTCAAGAAGATAAATTTCAATTGACAAATTTTGTTCGGTAGGCGGGGCGACTAAGGCCATATCGTTCGGAAGACAGGACAACTAAGACCTTTCGGTAAATCAATTGAGTAGCCATAGAAGATAGTCGTTCTATAATACTGGGCTGTGATTGCCCATCGATCGGTAGTTGTTCCCTCGGTTGGAACGATCCCTTTTGAGTTGTGGATCTCATGTGTGGGCCTTTCAAGTGTTGATCATTTGAAACAGGTGTTTGGTTATATCTCATCATTTGCCCCTGATTCATGGTGTCATTTCGCAAGAAATGTACCATGAGTATCTGTTTTTGCTAATGACTTGATGTCACATATTGTCGTCGGGGTATGCGAATCGTCTTTAAGTGCTTTTTTAAGGCCAGTTGTCTGAATATACTAAGTACTTTCATTTCCTTTTCTATTTAGAGGGGCTATCAGAGAATTCATTTTTGACAGCAATGGTGAAGACTTATGCTACTCGGGCATTGGTGATATTAGGAGTACCATGTAAATGAAGGAGCTTCAAGAAGTTTAGATCAATATGTTGACGGGCGACGATTACACTTTGGTGTCTACCACGGACGTTGATAAGGCTAACATGGCTCTGGAGGGATGCATGCCGATATACCAATAGTTAGTCAAATACAGATTGAAGGTTTCGTACACGAGTCCCTTCGCGGAGATATTACACCGTTGGAACATATTTCCAACTCTCCTAATCCCAAGCGCCTACCGTCTGGTAGTTGTCGTAGCCTCTCTGTTAGTGTTTTGTCGTCTTTATTTTGATTTCGTCATCTTGTCATCTATTTTTATCCTAATAAGATGCGGAAATAATGGTTCGACCAGAGGCTATTACAAGTTGTAGACTCAACCTGAGTCTAATTGGAAATTTTGCTACAAAGAGTCTATCGACAATAACTGGATGCACAAATTTTTTTTATGGAATTTATGGACAAGAATCATATTCCTATGCTTCCCGACACCAATGAGAAGCCATCCCTAGGGCTGAAGCCTATGACTTTATCTAGGCATGGTCATTTCGTTCGGTCAGTTGATGGTTATTGTAAGTCCACCGGTCGAAATATATGGGTTGACTCTCTGCTGGATGATTAGATGCTGTCTTTTGCCGGCCTGTTAATCAAGGAGAAGAGGAGGATCAATAGGCCCTTCTTATTGGAAAGAGGGAAGGTCGAACTGGTCGACTCTCTGGATTCCCTCGACTTCACTGTGCTAGAAAAGGTTACCATCGATAGGCAGGTTTAGTCGGACGCAAAGAGGTCTCCTCAAGAGTCTATCGGGACATCTAAGGCCCACCTAGGGTCTTCTATCGGGGCATCTTAGACCCCCTGGAGTCTTCACCTCCTTTATTGAAGAGGAGGAAGACCTCACCGCCTTTGTCTCTATCAGGACGTGCACTGGTTGCTTTGCCTGAGTGTTCGGATCCGATGATGGTTATACCGATGGAGACTATCGTCTTGGATGGAAGTGGATCGATGGGCAATGGGAGCGCTGGTGCGGGCGAACCAGGAGGATTAGAAGGTGCTTCCTCGTCTGGTGCCAAGGCAAGACCGGATGTTTCCAGGGTTGCAGCTGAAGGGATAACAGGTCCTTTTTCTGCTATTCCGGTTTGGCCTTCGCGCAGAGGAAAGCACAATGTTCCTGATAGGACTACTTTACTGCTTGTCATCTTTGTTCGGTCCTTTGATTGGAGGAAGGGCTCGAAAGAGTGATGAACTGTTGCCATTTGTGCTGGGGACATGCAATACAGCTATATAGATTTGGCTAAGGTGGACCGCATTGCCGACTGATTAGATTTTCATCGGTGCACTCTCGACCTACATAGGATGTCCCAGGAGCAAGTCGGCAGGCTCTTAAGTCCCTTGGTTTGATGGTATCATTTTCTTCATACCCATTTGGTTTCTTCTCATTCTTGCTTTTTTCTGAACCATCTTTCTTTTCAGACAATGGCTCTCGTAGAATTTCAAGAGTAACAAAAGAGGCAGGTAATAGATCACTTCGAGGGGCATGTCACTGAGTTAAGCAGTTAAGTTCAAGTGCAGAAGGAAATTCTTGACCGGAGGAAGAAGGACGCAGAGGCTGAGAGCACGTTTGATGCGCTGCTCAGTAAGAAAGAAGAGGATCTAAGAAGCCTTCGGCTAAAGTTAACTCAGCGTCAAGGGTAATATGAGAGGCTAGAATCAAAGGCCAAGGTACACGAGGCGCGTCTCCAATCAGTCGAGAGGTTGGCTCAGCTTCGTGAAGAATCTCTTCGGGCAGCGGAACGTAACATAGTTGACCTCGAGGAATCTCGCATAAGGGACGTCATTGCCTTTAAAGATTCCCAACGCAAATTGACCGAGAAGTTAAAGTACGCCAAAAAGATAATTCATCGAATGGGTCTGGGTGATGCTCTGCCCCCAATTGAGGAGACCGCAACGACTCTGGGTTTGGATGTCGTTCCTGAAGCCCCTACCAAAGCCCTAATTGCAAGGTGTTCTGCTTCTCACGAAGTCTCATTACTTCTTTCCGTTCCTTTCGATGCTATGTAGCCTCTGTTTGAAACTTTGTATCCCAGTGCCTTTTGCTTTTTGTAATGAGAAATCCTTGACTTTATCATCGATAGAGATTGCCTTGTTATCTACAATTGTAATTCTTATTATGATCGTCTGATAGAATCACGACGACTTAAACCCGACGTACGGTCGGAATGGGGAGATGCTAGATCGTTCGGGGAGTTACATCCCATTTTGACGATACATCTATTTGATAGGAAACTTTAGATAGGAGGACCATATCTACCCGTTCGGAGAGTTTCATCCTATTCTGACGACACGTTTGATCGATAGAAAACTTTAGATAGGAGGGTCATGTCTACCCGTTTGGGGAGTTTTATCCCTTTTTGATGACACGTTCGATTGAAAAGAAACTTTAGATAGGAGGACCATGTCTATCGATTCGGGGAGTTCCATCTCTTTTTGATGACACGTTCATTTGATAGAAAATTTTAAAGAGGATGGTCGTGTCTACCCATTCGAGGAGTTCCATCACTTTTTGATAACACGTTCGATTGATATAAAACTTTAGATAGGATGGTGTGTCCACCCATTCGGAGAGTTTCATCCCTTTTTTATGACATGTTCGATCGATAAGAAACTTTAGATAGGAGGTTCATGTCCACCCGTTCGGCGAGTTCTATCCCTTTTTGATGACACGTTCGATTAATAGGAAACTTTAGATAGGAAGACCGTATTTATCCGTCCGGAGAGTTTCATCCCCTTTTGATGACAAGTTCGATCGATAGAAAACTTTAGATAGGAGGGTCGTGTCTACTCATTCGGAGAGTTTTATCCCTTTTTGATGACACGTTTTATCGATAGGATTAGTGCGATTTAGACCCGATGTTCTGTAGGATTAGGGCAACTCAGGCCCGTCGTTAGGTAGGGAATATGCGAGTAAGAAGTATGTCGAAATGATGCCTCGCTAATTGAAAAATACCCTTGTATTTAAGAGAAAGGACTAATAGAAGCATACCCCGATGAACACTTAGGGACATAAGTCGAAGGCTCCAGATTGCATAACAATGTTCCGATCCCCAGTAGAGTTTTGAACTTGATTTTCATGTGCTTAGTATTGGGTAAAGCTTTCAGGGCGTTCAAACCTAGTCTGCCCAGAATGACGTTATAGAGTGAAGGGAGATCCACCACGTTGAACATAACATGAGCTAACGCATGATTGGGAGGTGAGCTAAAGGTGACCAGGAGCTAGATAATACCTTCGGGGTATATTTATTTGTCTGAGAGCCCTTTGACCAGGCCCGCATGGGGCCAGAGATGGGCAGAAGTAAACCTATTTGTCTGAAAGCATCCCGGTATAGAAGATTATACCCTGCCTCTTGATCAATAAAGATCCTCCTGACCTCGTGCTGCCAAATTCTGGCAGTCGTTACGAGGGGGTCGTGACGATTTGGGTCTACCCTGACTAGATCTTTGTCTGTGAAATCAATGATGGGCCTCTTGCCCCCGACTGCTTATTGGCATCTATCGCTAGAACTTCTTGTGGGGCAGAAGGAGGCGACTTCGGGGAATAGAAGATCGGCGCGACTAGGCACTCTGCCTCTTTTCTTGGCGGATTGTCCTGAGAATCCGGAACATCAAAGGAAGGAGAAAGTTTTTGAAGGATGTGCCTGCTCTGGACCTGGAGTATTACTCCGTCCCTTCTGTTGGCTAGTGGATGAACAGCTTGTCGGTCCCCCAACCCGTCGCATCGTGGCGATTCGTACCGATGAATGATGAGCACGTTTCTTTCCTCCCTGCCGATGAACTCTTGCAGTTTCCCATGGCGCACCAAGAACTCTAATTCGTCTTTTAACTTTTTGTAATCATCGGTTGTGTGTCCATAATAGCGGTTGAAATGACAATACTCTGTTCTGTCCATGTTGCGGTCATTTTTGGTGATCATTTTCGGTCGATTGTGGTGGCCACCAAACATACGGCTTATCTCTGATCAGGGATAAGACCCGACTAGGGGTCTCATTCAGAGGGGTGTAGTTATTATACCTCCATGGAGGGGGGAGACCTGCTCGATTCTTCTTCGATGGGGACCTCCTGGGTGACCGGTTGCGTTCTTTCGAACGGATCGATCCCTTTTGTGATCGAACGCCTCAGCGTCCTCAACAACAATACATTTCTCTGCTCGAGCATAAAATTCCTAGATGGTGATATGAGGATTCTTCGTGATCGATGTTTTCATGCCCGAAGGTCGTAGTCCAGTTAGTAGTGCAGCCAGCGCGATGGAGTGATCCAGACCTCAGATTTTCATAATCTCGGTTTTAAATTTCTCTAGGAAATTCCTTAGGAATTCATCATCTCTCTGGCATACCGATAAAAGTGATGTGGACTTTCTCTTGACTCTCCGGTTGATCACGAATTGGGCCTTGAACATTTGGCGAAGCTAGGAGAAAGTCTGGATATTGAAGGGTGAGAGTGAGTTAAACCACGTCAGTGCATTCCCTTTAAGAGAAGTAGGGAAATGTTTGCACATCGCG
This sequence comes from Dillenia turbinata, assembly GCA_037126225.1. Classification (NCBI taxonomy): domain Eukaryota; kingdom Viridiplantae; phylum Streptophyta; class Magnoliopsida; order Dilleniales; family Dilleniaceae; genus Dillenia; species Dillenia turbinata. Next base: position 9,560,675 of record JBAMMX010000026.1, on the reverse strand, counting down.
GCATCCGACATGTCTCTTGAGACCATTACTGTCACAAAGTGTGCCATGTGATCGTGGGGGTCGGTCGTTCCGTCGTACCTTTCTATATGAGGTAAGTGTACGGCCCGCGACATGGGCTCCATGGAAACCTTCGTATCAAAAGGTGTCACCCCCGGGGAGTAAAAGAGATTCTCATCTTTCTTCGCTCCTACTTTTTGAGTTCATCCGCTACAAGTTGTTCAACCTGTTTTCTCAGGTCATCTGGGTCACAGCGGGAAGTTTCGGATAATCTATGGTGTGGGGGTGATGCTCGTAGTCGGAGATACTTAGATCCCTCGATGGATGACTAGCTCTCAGGCTTAAGGGCTCAGCTGAGACCCTCCAGTTGCTTGCTCATATTTTAGATCTTGGATTCCAACCTCTCCATCTAGGGATGGCTAAGTCGTTCTGGTGCAAGGGCCATAATTGACTATTCTTGAATCGCAGGTTGTAGGACCTGCTTCAGGTGAGATGGTCGGGGAGAAACCACACGATCACGAATGGAGTGATCGGGCGCCGCATGAAGGGCGGCTTCAGAGGGTTTTGCGGTGCGTAAGTCTACAGTGGGGGCGGCTTTTGAAGTTTTCTTGTTTCTTCTCTTTGGAGGCATGGTTGCGCAATCGATTTATTGTTCTTACAAAGGTGGTTGCTTTAGTCTGTTCCCACGGACGACGCTAATCTATTGGAGGTGGGTTATTGCTTCACAGATACCGGTTTCTTGATAACTCAGATGGGTATCTTCAATAGAATATAAGACCTGTAAAAACCGTTGGAAGGTATTCTGGTGGGGGAGGTTTTGACGTTAAAGTCAGAAAAAGCGATTTTCGAATGTAATGAAACAGACTAAGAGTTTTAGAAATAGAGAGATTCCCTGTGATCTATGTGCCCAATGTGTAAGGTTAAGAGAGCGTATCTAACTTAAAAGGTATGAAGGTGTCTTATATCTGATAGAGTCATGTGCTTTTGGAGTGTTGCAACCCTACTTCCCTTACAGAAGAGACCGGATATCTCGGATTTAAATATTTCAAAATATTCATGATCGTTATCGTATGAGAAGTTACGAGATTCGAGGGATTCTTTCTTTATCGGTAAGATATCAAGAAAATCATTTCTAAGCAAGAAACCAATGGTATGAGGGCGTTCTAATCCCTTCTTGGATTCGGTTGGATCATCGGTTTTTAGTCAATTGTCAATCATTGTGGATCCTTCGGAACTTGTTCGTTCATTTGGAAGATCAGGGGCTAAGTGTCCTTTCGAGGAAATAAATTTCAATTGACAAATCTCGTTCGGTAGGTGGGATGACTAAGATACTATCGTTTGGAAGACAGGGCGATTAAGATCTTTCAATAAATCAATTGAGTAGTAATAGAGGATAGTCGTTCTATAATATTGGACTGTGCTTGCCCATCAATCTGTAGTTGTTCTCTCGGTTGGAATGATCGCTTCTGAGTTGTGGGTCTCATATGTGGGTCTTTCAAGTGTTAATCTTTGAAGCAGGTGTTGGACTATGTCCCATCAAGTTTGAAACTTTAGGACTGGAAAACCTACGCTAATGCTTTTTAATTCAAGATAATGAGGTGATAACGAGGGTCGTGTCGCAAATGCTTTTCTACAAAGATCAAGTTTGGAAGAACTTCGAAGTAAAAGTCAGTATGTTCGTGTGAGAGATACAACGAACAAAGCAAGAAAGAAGGAAAAAAACTAAACTATATTACTTAGCAATTTTGGGACAAAATTACTACACACCAGCAACAGAGTAATACAAGGAGAAAGTAGGAGTAATCAAAAAATAGGGTGGAGAGTTCAGAGCATAGGTTTTGATTCGAAGAGCATACATGCTTATCGTGAGGAATTTGTAAGATTTTCATTTTCATTTGTCTACGCCCAGACACAGCTTGAGTCAACATAATTTTATTTTTCAAAATTTATATAAATTTCATTTCTTATTTTGGATAGAGATTAATTCTAATATGTATCTAATTATATTTATTTCTAGGAGACGTATACTCATAAGCTAGGGGAGAGAGAAGCTGCATCAACTCTCACTGATCCAATATTTGTGGGTTCAGGGATTGCAGCCCGTGATAATCCCGACTTATGGGAGGATACATCCGAAGGCACATTTAACCTTTGCGACAACCCCTCCGGGCATTACCGACATGAAGTTTTAACTTTTGCGACGAAATCCCAATGTCCCCAAGTGGTGACGTGCTTCAAATACATGTAGCGAAGCACATTTAACTTGATTTGCGATGAAAATAACAATTAAAAAAATTGCAATTCTACGTCATTGTAGCATGTTTTTTTGGTAGTGGCAACACATCTATGGATTGAAATAAGTAACACAAGTATGTAGTTACAGGTCTATCTTACTCTTTTTTACGCCAATGGAAAGGTTACGAAAATTTAAGTTTACAAAATTTTGTATCATCTTGAGTAAGAACTATGCTTGGCTAGAAGCATTGACACAACATGGTTCTTCTATTTCCTTGGCCATAAGATGTAGAATATATAAATATATTTATTATCTAAAAATTGCAAAATCAACAAACAACTAGAAGCTCAATGTGTATGGTTTGAGAGACTTTGTGAAACATATACCAAATCCACCTTTGAGCAACCTATAGGGAGAAAATCCAGCAAGTGGACTTTGGGTTGCCTTTCAGTATGACTCTCATGACTGCAGAGTTTAGAAAAAGATTCGAGTTTACATTCATTGAAAACCCTGCTCAAAATCGCTGATTAAACTAGCAGTAGCTAGGGTATAAAATATTGAAATTTAAGACATGCCAAGAGAGAGGATCCAGGCTTGCTTTGTGCCATGACTTGCACACATAAGGAACATCCACATAGAATTGGTCCATTTCTATAACGATCAAGATTTAGCTATATAAGAACTGCTAAATATAAGAAGATTTACATGGCCATTAGTACTGGATTGGATGATTTCAGAAATTTACACTGTTGTGGCATTTAACAATATTTGATCTGCTGCAAACAAGTTCCTCTGGGGCTACCCAATATAATCATATCCCCACAGGCCACTACTAAACGAATCATCAAAAATATGAACACGTCACCAACTGATCTGTCAGCACATCCAGACACAAGACTGGAGCTGATTCAGCAGCCTAAGCACAAAATCTTATTCTTCAACATCATCAAAATATTCAGCAGGGATCTCAGAAGGACAAGTCATTGTTGCCATGCATTTGAACTTGTGTTGCTTGTATTTGTCTCTGATAGCCTGCAGAGAGCTTTCCCTTTTATTCAGTTGTAACTCGTGTATAATGCCAACACATTCCTTTAGATCTGATGGTTTGTAGTGCGAGTGTTCTTGCTGGGATAGACTCCAAGGATGCTTCTTTGGTTTGATAGTGAATCTCGCGAGATATACTGCAGATGCAGCTACCACAGAAGGAAAGAACTTTAGACACCCATAATCTAGCAAACTTAGTTCTGCTAGGTAACAACCTCGGAATTCCATATGCAAATTAGGATTTTTGGGGTTGTCTTGAGCAGCCCTAGTAAATCTCATAAGAAAAGTCTTAATTGTGGGATTGCCTAAATCAAACTTGACAGTTTCGAGTATTTGGGCTTCCAAGCTAACAACCTGATCCGGAGTGTTAGTATTTGCTGTTATGTAACAAAAATCTTCCACATGTGGCGGACTAATCTCCTCGTACTTCGAGGCAATGTGCATAGAAGAAATCCCAAGAAGCTGAAGCCTTTGCCTACTTAGAGGATTCATAGACAGAAACCTATCAATATAGGAAATTGCAAGATAGAGAGTCTCTGAAACAAGCTTGTACTCCTCTGCAACTTCGACCAACCAATCATCTAATATAGCTCTCATTGGAGCACTCACATCCCCTTGAATCTTCTCCATGTAATCAGCCAAAGGCCTTCGCTTTATCTCTTTCTCCATCATGTGAAGATACTCATAAATGTCAGAAAACATAGGGAATACACATCTGGGGATCATCCAAATCTTCGCCTATTTCATCCTTTGACGCCACTAACGAGGTCGTACTCATGACAGTCAAAGTGGGTTTTTCCTCAATTGCAGATTTCTTGAGCTTGTCCTTAAGTTTGGTTTTTTGCGAATCCAAATCCAAGGTTGGAACCGCGACAGCATTAGACAAATTGGAAAGTTTACCCAAAGCAACGCGCATCTTTGAGAGTTGCTGAGATTGGGAGAATGCTCTTTTCTTCGCCAAGCGGGTGACGCGCACGCAGTTGTTGTTCTCTTGATTCTCCATCTCGGTTAGGCTTTGAGGAGAAGGAGTGGAGAGAGAAAGAAAGAGTCAGAGACAGAGATGGGTCTGGGAAGGAGTGACTGGTTTTTTAATGAAAGGGGAGAGAGAGAGACAGGGAGGGTGACGACCGCCATTTCTGTTAATTTTAAAATTTGTAATCCTGGCGCTTTTTTTCCTAAGCATTTTGGAGTTATTGTGTAATAGAAACAATGATGCTATTCAGAGTGTTGTGGATATTCACCGAACAGTCCTCCTAATGAATTAGACAAAAACCAAAGTTTTTAGACCCCAAAAAAAAAAAAATTCCTACCCAAAAACTGCCGAGAGGAATATATTTAAAAAATAATCCAAATTGATGGAATTTTGAAAATTAGATCAACATTATTTATAAATTGATTGAATTTTCAATATTTGATCAATAATGTTTACGTATTGTTCACAGGTTGGTTAAATATTCAAAACTCGATCAACCTCTATATAAACAATATTAGTCGAGTTTTGAATATTCAACTAATATATAAATGATACATGAAAAGTATTGATCGAGTGTTAAAAATTTAATCGATCTATGAAAAGTGTTGGTTGAGTTTTCATGACTCAATCAATATTGATTATTTCTTCAATTTCTTTCGTGCTCGTTTTTAAAGGTTTTTTTTTTTTTTGAGTCAATGAACTTGACTCTTAATTGAATACGAATGGATGCTTGTAATATTCCACACTGTGGTCACTCTCATGGTTTGTTGGCGTGGATGGAAACATATTTCTCGTCATTCCTGTACATTATGTTGTTATCTTGATGACACTCCGCCCTAGTTTTTGTATTGTTTTATTATTTTAATTGATTAGAAGAGAAGATGAGCTAAATAATTGAGGGTAATCATCCACTCACAATGTGAGTAGGTAAGATATTCATTTTTTAATTCCAAAGCATTTTCGTGGAGTCCTCACATTTTCTTTCCTCATAAGTCAATTTCAGACGTGGTGCTTTGTAAATTACAAGCATTTGAATCATTATCTTGAAAGGAAAGGTCGCGAAGGGAAGGAAAAGAAAAGCGGGAGAGAAGGTTGGGACATCTACCATCACCATGAATATTGGGAACACTAGTCAACCTAGAAACCGACTCAGCCGAACTTGTATCAATATTATCTTTGGTGGTGGACCCTACTCATCCAAACCTACAATATGCTTTAAGAGAATGTCAACAGTTCATTCATTGCACCTGAGTGCACGATGTCCTTTTTGTGCCCCATGAGGGCAACTCTTTTGCCGACGTTCTAGCCAAATTGTAATAGCAAACATTTGATATTATTAAATTTTTAATGTTATTTTATAAAATATTAAGAGAAAACAATTGTAATCAATTTGAATTAGGAGTGTAATATCGAAAATTCAATATTTAAATTTGTGTACGAGTAATTTGGCTTGTGTTTGTGATGAGTGTGATTGACAAATTAACTTGTGTTATTGTCAAGTTGGCTTGTGTTGAGGAGATATGAGAGACAAGCCAACTTGATGTGTGTGTAGAAAGGAGTTTTGAGGCATGGATGTGTCAAGTCGACTTGTGTACTTGGACAAGTCGACTTGGTAAGAGTGCAATCTATGTATCTAGGCTTTGTGAATACTAGTTTGACTTGGCTTTATATGGTTGATACTCAAATCGACTTGATTTCATAATTCTAAATTGATTTGCCTAAATCACAAGTAGACTTGACCCCCTGACAATCCTAGACACACAAGTTGATTTGTAAGCCTTGCGAGTCAGCTCGTGCACATGAAATATAGTGAAATGACCAAAAAGGACAACCAAAACTAATTAAAACTTAACAATGAGGAGGGGCAAGATGGTAATTTCACAGTCCACTATTAAATAGGCTTAATCAAAACACAAATTCATTTCTCCCCTCTCATTCGACTCTCTTCTCTCCTGACTCTCCCTCTCTTCACTCTCTCACCCTTCTCTTTCAATCTCTCTCTAAACCAACTGGTCTCCGCTAAATTCACTCCGTAAAGATTCCAATTGCTCAAGCAAACTTGTGAATGAAGGTGGATTTGGGGAAAACCTAAGGTTGCTCCACGAAAGAGGAAAGTTAGGGTTTTGAAACCTGATATTCAAAGCTCTATTCAACTATGGAATTAAGATAATTTTCTCGTCACCTTCAAGCGTTTAGTTCCATTACTCATGAATTTAACTTTTATGTTTGAAATTTTAGGATTTTATAAAGAGAGAAGATAGGGTTTGGATGAAATTTGCAGATTCCCTAGAGATAATTTTACTTTTCCAACCTAGACTTATGTTTTCTAGCATGAATTTGGATTATCAAATTTGAATTGTGAGATTTGATTTTGGAATTTAAACTTAGGGTTTGCAAAGGATGAAATTTGAAAAAATTTGAGAAAAATTTGTGAATGAACATTTTATATAGAAGTAAATTAAATGCATATAATGGAATTAGATTGCATAATTATGGATTTGAGAAATTAGAGTTTGTGTTATATTGGGAAAAATTTAAAAATTCTAGAAATGGACGTGATTTAACATTAAATTTAGGAACTCAAGGGGAATTGTTCTCAAATTAGTTATGAATTGAGAGTGTTTACTGTCCAAAAAATTGAGTGATTTCACACTCATACTTAGATAAGAAAAATGTTTTTATTAAACTTTCTAAATGATTTTTGAACTTAGATTTATGTATTTTAGTGTGTATGAAATATCCCAAAAAATAAATTTTGAACCTTTATGCCTCCCATATGTTTTGAATGAACAAATGTGCCATGCAAAATTATTGATATTAAATACATTGGCATATTGACTACGTTTGAGAAATTGTTAAGATTATGACACTGAAATGGATTTATAAATTTGGTGAAATGGTACATTAAGGGCTTTGGGGGGAATAACCGACTCCTGAAAAATGAGTCATTTCCCTTCCATGACACAAACCGTTAGGTTTTTGGTGGGCCATGGTATGTAGTCAAGTGCGATGGTACATTCTTGGTCAAATAATATGTCATCTAAAGGGTATGGGATAATTAGTTGCACCACCAACAAACACCATAACCAACGCTAAAGATGGGGGCATTTTTAAACGTAAATTACTCGAATTCTTGGCGGTCTCACCCTAGGTCGTGGGTTGGGAACAATGATTTTAGATTACTTTGTGTTTGAAAATGCAAAATAGTGAATGCATATGAAATCAAATTATGATGATTATGAATTATGATGGTTTTCGAAACAATGATTTGAAATTATTTTTTTAAATGAATTTGAGAATGACATGATGATTTGAAATAACTATACATTTGATATATCTACCACACAAAATCTTACTTTTTTACAACTTATATATCACTCACTGGGTATAATATATACTCACCCCTTCAATTTTCTATTTTTATAGAGGAAGCTTAATTAAAACTTGTGGATGATTAGGGTGATTTGAAGAAGTTTGTTTCGTTGGATTTTTTTAGATAATAGTTCTCTTTTGATTGTGGTATTAGTAGACCAAAAGAGGAGGCACACAAAATTTTACACTGTATAATAATTTTAAAAACCTATTTTCTATTATGTTTATATGAATTTAAAATTTGATTATAGATTATATTCCAAAAAAAAATGAGGACCTCTCTTTTTATTTTCTTGGATTTTCTTTAAGAATTATTTTTGGTAGAATTTGGTATGGAACCCTTGAGTAGGGACTTGTTTTAAAATCTGTAGATTTGTTTGGAATTGAATAGCCGAGTTGGCCGGATGCATGGATGTATTAAATAGGAATGGACCGGAATAGTCCTTTGGTTGTGAAATGAATGTATGCTTGTTTATTTTGAATTGTTGAATTATTTTGAAAAATGATAGATATCAATGAATTCCTTGCGCTATCTCGGTATATGGATAGGGATTACACGTATGCCGGAGTAACACAACGATTTTCACATACTTGACTCTAAGGTTGAGGCATAACAATTCTATTGATATTAGAATTTAGGTTTTCGATTTGAAAATGTGTTAAAACGTTTAAAAAGTTTTCTTAATATTTTAAATTTTAAAGGTTCTCAATTATTTCAAAACTATTTTCTAAAGAGTTTGGTATTCAAAGTATGATAAATGATTTTGAAAGCCTCCTACGGGTCCTAGGGAACAACAATAACAACAATAATCTAAATCTTCTATTCTAAAAATTTAGAATCAGTCACGTGAGAGACAAATAAAAACAAAAGGATTTAATTTGTACAGATTTTCCTACACTACTCATTTCTATCTAACACAATCTTCTTAACCAAATTCATATTTATCACATCTTTACAAATAATTTGCATCTAAATTTTTAACGATCTAACTCTACGTTTTATTACATCTCCTATATTTAAACTCTCGGTCTTCCTAATATGTGCGTTCTTGGATTTTCGTTACACATGTCCAAACCACCTTACACGGTACTCTCCCATTTTATATACAATTGAGTTAACTCCCAATTTATTACGTATCTCATCATTTTTAATTTTATCTTTTCTAATTTTGTCATGCATCCACCTAAATATTATCATTTTGGCTATAGCAATTTTTTACTCTTATTGTTTTTTAATGGTCCAACACTCAGTAACATACAATAGCGCAAGTTTTACTATAATTCTATAAAATTTCCTCTTTAAATATAATGGTATTGTGCGATCATATAGAATTTTGTATGTCTTTCTCCATTTTATCCGACATGTTTTAATTCTATTATTCACATCTCCATCTATATTACGATCATTCTGCATGATGAAACCAAAATATCTAAATTGCTCACTTTTTGGTGTTTCTCTTCCTTCTAATCTAATCGTTTCCTCATTATTCTGATAGTTGTCATTAAATTTACATCTCATATACTCAGTTTTGGATCTATTCAATTTAAATTCTCTGGACTCCAATATAACTCTCCATAACTCTAATTTAGTACTAATAGTCTCTCTAGTTTTATCAGCCAATACTATATCATTTGCGAAAAATATACACCATGGTAATTCATTTTAGATATTTTTTATAATTTCATCTATTTCTATTACAAATAATAAGGGACTTAATACCAAACATTGATGTAACCCAATATTAATAGAGAAGCTATTGTTCAGGCTCTCAAAAATTCTTACATTAGTCAGAACTCCTTCATATATATCCATAATAAGATTAATATATTTCAAAGAGATTTCTTTTTTCATCAGCACCCACCATAATCGTTTCTAGAAACTCTATAATACGCTTTTTCTAAATCTATAAATATCATATGTAGGTCTCTCTTCTACGCTCTAAATGTCTCCATCAACTGTCTTAATAAATGAATTGTTTCAGTGGTCAATCGTCTTGGTATGAAACCAAATTGGTTTTGAGACATACTTATCTTCAGTTTCAATATATACTCTATCACTCTCTCTCATAATTTAATCATATGCCTCATGAGTTTAATTCTTCTATAATTGGAACAATCATCTATGTCTCATTTATTCTTATATAGTGAGACAAGTGTCTTCTCTCTCCATGTTGTGACATTTTTTTTATTTGTAAAATTTTATTGAAAATAGTCATTAACATTGTTACGCTGAATTCACCCAAACATTTTCATACCTCAATACGAATGCCATTAGATCCTATGGTTTTGCTATTTTTTATTCTCTTTAGAGCCTCATTTACTTCATGAGAATGAATTTACGTTTAAAATCTCTATTAATCTCTTTTATAAGTATTGCGATATTTTCTATACCTATTGTATTTTCAATATTAAATAGATTATCAAAATATTCCTTCCCATGTTTTCTTATGTTTTCGTTCTTTACAAGTATACTATTGGTTTCACTTTTAATACATCTAATCTCATTTAGATTTTTTTCTCTTTCTCTTCCTTAGTTTAGCAATTCTGTAGATCTCTATTTCTCCGTCTCGAGTCTCGAATCTCTTGTATGATTCGTTATACATCTTACTCTTTAATTCGTGAATAATTTTTTTCATATCTTTTATTTTTTTCACTTTTGTACTTTTCATAAGTTTTGCTACCATGAACATTTTTAAGGTTCCTATAGTACTCTCTTTTAATTCAGATAATAATTTATATTTCTTTATTATACCACCATGACTCATTGCCTATTGGAGCTATTCCCTTAGTTACTCCTAGAATCTTCCTGCCTATACTCTTAATATTATTAGAAATCTCTTTTCATATTGTTTCTGAATCATCATTAACAGACCAACTTGTTATTCCAATTTGACCATAAAATTCTTTACTTTTTCCTTTTTAGGTTCCACGACTTAATCCGTGACTCTATATATGGTCGACACTATTTTTGTCTTTTAGGCATATGTATGTCTAAAATTAAAAATCTATGTTAAGTCCCTATACTTTCTCCTGGTATAACCTTGTAGTCCTTACAATTCATTCTATCACCTCTCTTAATGAGAAAGAAATCTGACTAATATTTAACATATTTTTATATGTAATAATGTGCGACTCTTTTTTTCTTGAAGAATGTATTTACAATTATCAAATCGAATCCTACAGCGAATTCTAGAATAGTATTTCCCACCTCATTCCTACATCTGAAGCCGAAGTTTCTACGCACGATTTCGAATCCCTCATTTTTCTCTCTTACATGTCCATTTAGGTTTGCTCCAATAAATAACTTTTCTCCACTTGGTATAGTTTGTATAAATTTATCTAAATCTTCCCAAAATTATTTTTTACTAATTGCATTTATACATATTTGGGATATATACACACTAACTATATTAACTATATTTTCTCCATTCATTAACTTGACGAGTATAATTTTATCACCCTTCTTTCTTATCTCTACACATCCCCTATTAGATCTTTATGTATAATTACTCATACCTCATTCTTAGTTCTATCTTTACCTGTATACCACAACTCATGACCATAAGATTCTATTATTTTAGATTTCTCTCCTACACACTTAGTTTCTCAGAGACATATGACATTAATTTTTCTTCTATTCATTATTTTTCCTATCTCTCTTAACTTTCCAGTCAGGGATTCTATGTTCCAAATGGTTAAATGAATCCTATCCTTATGGCCTATTTTATTTAACTGCATCCTAATATCTCTTGATAATTTACCACTACATCCGGAATCTGATATAGCGCATTGCTGAGGGGGGAACGTCTCATTATATTTGTCTCCTATTTTAATTTGATAAAAGATTTTACGCTGGATATCAGCCTACCGCAACTCTATTCTTTTATCCAAGTTTAGAACCAGTCAAGGCGGAGTTCTTCAAATAAAAAAAATAAAAAAAATAAGAATTTTTTATATTACAATTATAGTGCTATAATTTTGAAAATTTTAAATTTTAGTAACTTTAAATTCATATTAATATAGTTTACACTAATATTAATGCTCATGATAATACTATTAATACTATGTACATGAGGTTCAATATTTACGAGTCCAAGATTTACAATGAATCCAAAATGCAACGACAATCAAAATGTATAAAAAAACAGATTTAAAGCATCAATAGTTTAATGATCATTCAGAGATATTTTTGAAAGAAGAATTTATGTACGGCCTCTTGCAACAAAGATCAAAGCTTGAATTCAAAAAAGGAAAACAGATCAACGTGGGAATTCAACAAAGATCAAAGCAAATTAAACAGAAATTCCTTTATAAACAAATAGTGCAAAATAATGCACTTATCAATGTCATTTGAAAGAATAAGAACTTTTAAAACATAAATTTGACAAAGACTGTTATATAATAGTGACTGCTAGTAGATATACTAAGCAAGTAGATCAATACAAGATTGCCCAAGATTGCCCAGGATTGCTAGTAGGATTGCCCAATACTGGGCTGGGGCATGGGTGTTGAATTAAGTGGTAGACATCTGAAGTAGGAATTGGTGAACTTAAATAGAACTGATATTAAATATTTGAAACGTGCAGGACCCATCCAAAGTATTTGGTAGAAAAGATCTTTCACAAGAGGAATAGGTTTTTGTAGGTCCTAAATTCGTAGATGGGCTCCATTTGTGGATACTTTGCCTTTACCTAAGGTCAAATTTAGTAAAAAAAAAAACTGCCCAGTACGTACAAAACTTAGATAACATTGGTTTGCATGAATTTAATATATATTAGGTTGCAACCCCGGTACATACAGTCCATGGGTTCACAAACATTTCAATAATTTGACATTTCAGATTACCACAAGCTTCGAATACCACCCCCTTTTGAATTAAGAATACCGTGTAATCAGTTAACCAAAATAGAAATCAATCTTATCAGCATCTCATCTAGCTTCCGGTATGTTGCTTCACTTGCTTACGATGTGCTCACTCGGGTCACATATGCGATGCTTAAATAATAACACTGAACAATAGAAATTTAAGCTGCATAGTGGATTGCCCAGGAAAAAGATCATGTAAAGAATAGCTGTTGCATTGTTCACATAAAATTGACTACTTTTGGACAAGGTGCACCTTGAAAATTTTGCACCTGTGTTAAAATACCAAAAATCATTTACAGAAGCTCTTACAAAATTATAGTTAGGACTTGAGAAGCCAATTAAGTTTCTATGTATTCTGGTGAGGCAATGGTCCTCAGGAGCTCCTTTAGATTAGCCAACACATGTCGTGGCCCTAAGCTCTTAACACCAATGAAATTTAGAAGCTGTTCTATATCCTACAATTAAGAAAGAAGTCTAGTCAAAATAACGGGGTAGACAAGATCACACAAAAAAACCAGTTAATGCAGTACAGACTTGTAGATAAGCAAAGGTAGAAAGTAATGCAGGCAATTTAACTGAAACATCAAAATCAAGTTTTGATTATAAATATGCAGGATAAAAAAATAATAATAATAAAAATGCTGCAGAAATTTGTCAGCTCTTCCAACCCTGAATGCAAAAGAATGCCAAAAGTAATTAGGACAAGTGCGAGAACAGTTTGCGCTAGAGAAGGATCATGCACTCTGATTGTTATCCATGCAATCACATGACACCATCATATTCCATTTAAGATCATTGTCAGACCTCTCCACGGAACGGAAGGCATGAATCCTGGAATCACATACCTACTGGTGGTCAACATTTTAGAATCAGCATCCTGGAATACATGCTCAAGGAAAGGAAAAAATGTAACCCACCAGAGGTTTGAAATATAGAGGATAGTCTCCAACTTTGCTGTCTAGAGTCATAGTTCTTTAGAACAGATAATCAAATGAAGTTTCAATAGTGATTTGAACTATGATTGTTGTTCAGGAGTATCAATCTATTGCCCAGATAGAAAAAGACCAATTCTTTTTTATAGTTGAATCATTAAAATCAACTAGGACCATTAGAAACCAAATTAATTTCATCCATAAAAAGTTAACAGTTAGATCTAGCAAATTCCTTTTATTCGTTCTCCTTTTTCTTTATTAATTGCATCCATGTAGTATATTCAATAAAATAGTTATTCCATATACATGTCATACTGTGTAAGATTCAGAAATCAGGACCACACCTGAAACAGGGTTTCACAAATACATTTTATGAATTAGAGCAGACTTGAGAAATCTCTGAAAGACTCCTTTGTTGGTGCTTTCAAACCATAAATTTAGACAGGGGAAAGGCAAGCTTTTTGAATGTTGCATGTTCTATATTTAAAGAGCAACCATTTACTGGACAAGTGAAGGGTATTAATGAAAAAGAAATCACCTCCTCTAAGCCCACAAGAAGTTGAAAACAAAAATTTAGGTTCTCTTAATAGAAAAAATGACCAAGAATAATTGTCCCCTTAATCACCTTCACCAGACGAAACTCAAAATCTGTCTTCAGAAGTCACTTTCAACTAATCTCACAATCTGACTTCAAAACCAACTAAATTGGAATCAAGATTCAACCTACTCTTTTTCTCTGTGTATAGAGTAAGAAGAGGTACATCATTAACGGTTAAAGACTGCCACAGAAGGAAACCAGATGGGGGCGGGGGGAGAGAGAGAGAGAGAGTTGATTAGAGGAGAACTGCTTTCCAAGCCCCCTGCAAGTCCCCCAAACTAAAGTTGGTATCATCCAAAAACAAAAAAAAAATTAGAATAACATGAACCTTAGCAAGAATCTTATAAACACTAATAGACAAGCTAATGGGTGTACCCTTGACAGTGACAGCAGCACAAGCATTAAATTCAAACAAACTTATTCAATTACTCATGTAATATCCTTAAAATCTTTAGCAAATGGCACCATGAGCCATGAAGACATGAGGTCTTGTAACTATCCTACTCAAAAACCAGTCTTTGGATCTCAAATAACTTGGGAATCACTCTAACTAGATCACATTTTAAATAATTTTACCTTGATTAAAGGTTAAATAAAATGGTACTACGAGCCCATGAAAACAGGAGGTATTGCAACTGTCCCACACAAAAACTAGTTGTTGGATCTCAAATAACTTGAAAAAATCACATTCAAATAATCTCAAGGTGACAATCCAATTTTACCTTGATTTAAGGTTAAATAAAATGGTCAAAAACCCAAAAACAAAGTCCACCAACATCAAAAGGAGCTAGCAAGAGTAAGTCATGGGGTGACTCAAATGCAAGGAAAAAGAAAATAAGAGTATGCTTAGCAAACAACCTTTAGGTTATTCTTGAAAACCACCACTGTTTATAATACAACCCTACATGGAGCTTTAAAAAAATTGCACAACCATGCATAAAATTTATTTTATTTTATTTATTTATCAATTTATTTTTTTGCCATGGAGCATATTAAATACAAAATGGTGTCCAATAACATGCCTGTAGTAATCACAAATAGCAATAATCAAAGGTTTGTGATGATTTCATCTCCAATTCCCTAACAAAATCCTTTTGCCTAAAAACCTCTACTAGACTTGTAAAAGAATCTCATATCATAATTCTCCTTTCACCAATTGCTGGAAATTGAGTCCTAATATTTTGTTTCCAACTATTTCCTCTGTCAATAGGATCACCTCAAAATCAATTCTGATGTGGAGTTTTAAGCAATTAATCATCAGATAGACCTTTTCTCAATACAATCAGTCAAGGTCATCTTTTTTTCAATAATTTCCTTAGAAGTAAAATTTGGAGAACCTTGAAGCTCCATCTCCCCATACTTCAATGTTCAACTTCCCCATATACTTGAGCCTCCCACACACCATAGAATTTCCCCAGCAAGTCTTGCCATAACTCCCAAAAGCTCTTAATTAGAGCCTCATGTTTTGAAAGCTAGAAGTTGTAGGTCACCAGATTGGATTCTAAGAGAACACGGAAGTGCTCCAAAATTGGTTTAAAGAGAACACACTGGATAAGATATGGGAAACATTCTTCCTCCTCAATAAAGAAGAGAAAGTAGTTGTTGCAAGAAGGTATCTTACGCACATTCAACACAGACACAGAACATATGAAGCGGGCATTCTAGAGGCATCTTGTGAACCATAATCTGATGAAATAATCAAAGCTGGATCCGATCTAACTTCTTTGAAAGGAATTCCTCATAGTAAAATCATCTCATAGGCACCAAATAGGAGAAACAAACCAAGCACCCAATAGAGCCCTTTCTAGGACAAAGATCTTAGTTCGGCAGATTAAGAACATAACAAAAGTAGGCCACAGAAGGAATCTAATGCAGAGAAGCATGGGCAAAAACGAACATGATGACTATCCCAAACAATACCAGCAATATGGATATAGTGGTCAGACTCCTATATTGAAAATCACCCATATTACTGGGTGTGGAGGTGATCTGTTGTTCGATGCCTAAATGGCATGCCACCACCCATGGTTTTGTAGCGACAAAGGTTATCCTATAAGTGGTGGTTGAGAGGCTTTGCACAGAAAGATGATATTCAAGGCTCAGATGGTTTCAGAAAGCCATTTGGAATCATAAGGCATAAAAAATGACCCCATTAAAATGGCCTTCATAGATAATTACACTTACAATGCCTCCACACCATCCTTTGAAATGAAAATTGGAAAACCACAATTTACTATTTACGAAGAACCCTGATATATTAGAAAAGAAAAGGATAGTTTGAAGCTTTTAGATTTCTCCCAAGACCTCTACTTCTCTTAGTTAATGGAAGATGATAGGCGATCCATATGGTTTTCTGACAAAAATTACGAGGATAAACAGGTTTACACAAATGTTAGGTACCCAGGAAAGCTGCATTGTCTTCTGAGGCCTTTAGAAAACTGGGTTATTTTTGCAACACTATTACAATGCAATAGCTAGGTCTTGAGATATAGCTAGAATGAAGCTTTTGCTTAGTTTCCATGGAGTTTCAATTCAAGTATGTAATCCAGGCATATGTCAACTCTACTACGCCATAGTGTTTGTTTATGTAATATAGTTGTTAATTTCCTGGCCTTCACTTATCCAAAAGGAAAATGAGAGAGAGAAAAAAAAATGAAACTCTTTAAATAGATACACAATTCTAATGCTGTTAATAAGCAAAGAAAAACAATTTCTAACAGTTAATAATTAGAAGGAAGAAAATGTGAATGATTGGGAGTTGGCTAGAGTGTTTTGAGTTTTTCTATTTTTTACAATGTCAGAAATTGAATGTTTCAATGCCTAATTCTGTTTGGTGGAAACAGCAAAATGAAGGGTTGTTTACTGTGAAGTCTTGTCTCTCTCTTTTACGGGCTGGAGCTCTGGTAATTGACTACTCTGATTTTCCTTGGAAAGGGATTTGGAAGGTGCAGGGTCCCCTCAAGGTTTCTTTCTTCGAGGGAGGGATAGTGTAGGAGAGTATTCTTACCTTCGATAATTTGCAAAAGGGGGGCCAAGTTCTTGTGAGTAGATGTTTTATGTGCAAATCTGTGGCTGAGTTCGTTTGTCATCTTCTATTATACTGCCCGTGTATGGGGGGAAGGGTTTCTGGAGTATGGTTTTGTGTTTTCTTGATTATTCTTGGGTGGTGGAAGAAAGTATTGAAAATAAAGTCTGGATTTTGTCATATTTGCCTACACATAAGGCGAAAAGAAGTCTTTTGACTTTGGTTCCTTTATATATATATATATATATATTTTGGGCAAGTCTGACAAGAACGAAATTCTAGAACTTTTGAGGGTAGAGAGAGCTCTTTAGATAAGCTAAAAGCTAAATAGATATCTTTCTTTTCTTTTTGGCTTCTAGAAATTCTATGGATCTGGATGTAGCTCATTTTTTTTTATTTTTTTTTATTTTTTTATTTTTATAACTTGCATTGAGTTTCTACCCTTGCAATTTCCTTTCGGGTTCTTCCCCTTGAAGCCCTTAATACAGCTTTTTATTCATCCAAAAAAAAAAAAAAAAACAAAAATTAAAAGGAAGAAGATCGTAGAGATGAGGCTGATCAAAAGAAATAATACTAGATATGCAGGTTTAATGTGTACAACTTAAGATTATATAGAGAAACAATGCATACCTTATTTAATAAGAATACAGCATAAGCTGCTCTTGTTGCATCTTGACCTTCTAGAAACAGAGGAAATTCTAAAGGCTTTTGATTTGCAGGATACATGTCACTGGTAGACATATCAAACAATGATGGTTCAAATGAAGGTGCATAATCGATAATATGTGAATGAGAACCCCCCAGACGTACAGGATAACGCAGAGGAACTTCTAAATAGGAAGCCACTAGTGAAACTGCCTGCACAACAACCATGAAAACAAATTGGTCTTCAGCCGCTGCGCCTTTTAAATAGGAAAATCTAAAGAGAGAGTGGAAGGTCATGTTCTAAATTTCCTTACTCTCCCCATTTGTGCTTCTTAATCTTTTTTAGGATGCCTTGTCCTAATAAATTTCATTTTACACCTTATAAAAGGAAAAAATAAATAAACAAAAAAGTAATAGCAAATTTGATGTTTGGCAAATGTCACTGGTGAAGTTGAAAACCTCATACGTCAAACAGGCCACAGAAATCCTTTTCTATGTAGCAAATCATGGGTGTAATAATTTCTCTTGCATGTATTTTTCAAATAAGCTTCATTTTGATCAGAACCTGCTTTTTCATTCGGCACTGTTGAGAGCAATGTAAATTGGCAGAATGAAAAAAGCAAATTCATATAACCAATCAAACTAAGTTGAAAATAATGCATTTTTGAATTAAGTTGAGTTGTACTTTCATATGTAATTATACTACAGTATCCAACAGCAAACCAGGAGAAAGAGAACACACATGTGCGACATATCCGAGAGCCGTTGCGGACCTCTGAACCTCCTTCTTATCACTGAAATAACTCTTCTGCATAGGGAGCATGGACAGTTGCAAACCTGCTATACTCAATGACCTCTGAGGTTTAGATCCAGTGAAAGTTCCTGCAACAAGTAAATAAACAAAATAATAGACTAATAAGTAAATCAGGGCACCAAGGTTTAACTGCACCAGGACCCAATTGAAAAGGTCGGTGCTAAATCAGCTATAGCATATCATTTAAAAATGAGAGACTCTAGGAGAGAAGCAGAAAATTGAAGATTATACATCAAGCAAAAAACCAGTCAAATAGATATGACATGCAGGAGTGATGCCTCCCAGACACATGAAGCCACAGTTAATTTACAAGCAAAGATAGGACCAAAAATGCATCCAAAGGAGCTAAGAAAGAAATTCTTATGAAACAGCAATGAGGCAACAATCACTGAGATGTCCCTCCCCAAAATAAATAAATAAATAAATAAATAAATCAGAGGTAATTGGCATAAGGAACACCTAGCATGTCATCAGTCTACTTATTTTGTTTCACTAATTATATGGACGCAAGTGCACGCCCCCGCCAGAGGGTGGGGAATAAAAATGCATAAAGAACCTTTCATGCTTGAATGGCAAAGCTTGGCATTCATGTCTCTTCACTAAGGGTCTTTGTCAATGTTAAAAGTCATTCCCTGCATGTAAAGGTGCGGAACTTCTACCTATTGATGGTTATCCCTGCATGGGATTGGCAATATACAATACAAGCACAATACTGGAGTTTACGGTATGCCCGTGATATAAAGGATAGAACACAAGTGCACAAAAATTTACACAATAAGGACTGTTAGCATAACCAGGACAGAGGCAACCATACAAGCTCCATGATATTCATAAGAGAAATTTTAAACAAGATCAGCGGAACAGACAAATAAGACACCTACAATCATACATTAAGCTCAATGTCTAGAAGGAAAGCACATAACGTAATTAGAAAAAAATAATTAAAGCTTTTCAAGATGAAATGTTTAGAGTGTGGAACACTACCTAATTTACTATTGCCAGGAATTGATTCCAGTTCTAGCTCACGTGCTTGTCCAACAAAGTACTTCACAGGATAGAGAAATGAAACCTGTGACACCATAAACTGCTGCCTCTTTCTTAGCATTTTCTGCCAGCTCATGAGTTGAAGATTATCTCTTTCTCCGTAAAGCAAATTAATAGCATCCTGTAGCATAATGCCTGGCTTATAAATTTTTCATCAACAACAAATTTTGCAATTCCTAGTGACTAATCATAACAACACAAAGAAATATATCGAAACAAGTTAGTAATGATAATCAGTTGCATTCAAAACCTTGATATCAAAATTAAAAATTTGAGTTTTATGTCTGTTTCCTGGGATTAGACTCATTAGTTTCATTCTTAAGTCATCACAATCATTCTAGGGCATTTCAAAGCTTTGTTAAGTAGTTGAATTTGTACTTCATGTTTTCCACAAATCAAGGGATTTGATTATGAGTAGCCTCTTCTTTCAATTGAAAAGAACAAAGAAAGCTTGGTAAATGTGGACAAATAAAACAGAGACATATAGAAGAAGAAAATAGCATATCTTTATACACAACAAGCTAGAAATAAACAAAATGGATAAAAGATTAAAGTAACCAACCCATGTCATCATGTTAATATCAGTCAAGAAGAGGCATCTCAAAAATTTCAAATGCACAGCATGCAAGAGATGAAAGGAAGATTGTCTTTTTCCAATAAAAACTGTTAAAATAGAATAGAGGGAAGAAGAAAAGAGTGGCAGGACAAGGAGAAAACGCCAGGAGTTTCCAGCAGAAATGCTGTTCCTCAATTTTGGAATTCCTACTAGGAGTATTGCAACAATAGACTTAGGCCACCAAACCACCTCCCGACAAGACAAATGATCCTTACTCCAATTCTAATTCTAAAAACTAATAATCTTGTTGATCTTCAGAATCACACTCAGCGACACCACTGAGGGCAGAAAGCAGACAGGCAATTATTGGATGGCATGCATACTGACGAGAAAAACATCCATTCCCAGCATTTACCCTCTTAATATTTGTGTTAAAAATAGATCCAAAAGTAGAAACCAGAATTTCCCTGCAAGGAACTTCTAACCAAGCAGGTGGAAAATCCTGTATCATGCTTCGCAGCAAGAAGGAAAGATTGGATGATCTATCTTGGCCTTTCACTCTAGTCGGCCTGTTCTAGAAACATTAATCTTAGGATCATAGCTTTTCCTAAGAATTCAGAAACAATGAGCACCTTTTGAACACTGCCTCCATATCATAGAGGAGAAGGATGCATTCATCTACAAATTAGATAACAAACATTAGGACCGCATCTGAACCAATAGTAATAATGTGAATTAGTCCTTTGTCTTTTCCTCTCCACCGTTCCATCTATAGAAAGCTGCCCTGACAAACTTCCCTGGAGGGTAGCTGCCGCCCCATCTAAAATGATATATAACACTGCAGGAATGCAGCCACTATGTTGTTTTGAATGTCAAATTGGCTCTCCTATGACAAAGAAAATGGTTAATACTTTTAGATTCTCTTAAATTCAATACGCGAATCTCAAAATCAACATTACATGTCGAGTGATTTAATTTGGTCATTTATCATTTTTTTAGACATCCAAAATCCAAGCTAATTAGAAACACTTTTTTCAAACAAATTCATCACCTAAAAGTACCCGCATCAGTTTCTTTCTTTTTGCTTGTTTCTTATGAGTTCTACATTTTTCTACCAAAGGCCTCTTGCCTATTAGTATCTTCACCTCCCCACCCCAAAAAAGGAAACCTAAGACCCAGTTTGAACCCCCCACCCCCAAAATTTACCAAGCAAAAGAACAACAAATAATTCTAGATTATTCTAAGCATTCATCTTGTTGAATGTCCCTTTGTTACTGCAAAAGCATTAATCAAGTATCTGATTCTGATTCATTCTTCCCTGCTCTAAAATTGTGTTCAGGCTGGAGATCGCAATGGCTTAATGCTGAGATATTAACTGGTAAAACATGCTAGAACTTAGTTAATTTGGTAACTTAAACAACAAAGAAACAGGATAACTTGATATAATTCACCCCACCATCAGCTCAAATTCTAACTGCATTAGTTAAGAACAATGTAACCCATTTCTTGACCTATGGAATGTGATAATACATTTGTTTTTGAGGAAGTAGTAGCATTATGACCAGCTGTAAAGTTAGCACAAGAGTTCAGATGGCTAAAACATGAAAAATTGCATCCTGTAGTAGTTGTAGAGCAGCTCCTCTTTAAGGGAAATAATTTCCTGAATAATTGCATCACAAAAGGGATCAACCATTTGGCTACAAGGAGACAAGACCAATACTGAGGGGGTAGAGCAATATTTTTATAAGATTTAGCTTACAGAGAGAGGGGCCTGGTTTGAAGCATACAGCTTAGAGAAGGAATACTAATTTTTTTTTAAAATAATAATTATAACAACAACAACAACAACAACAGCCATGTCATCATTTTTTTTTTTGGGAGGGGGTTCTTTTCTTTCTTTCAGAATCTCAGATACTCAGCCCAAATTTTGATATTTTGTGAGAAGCATGGATTAAAAAAACATGCAGGAAAGAACTCATCTTCAGACATATGAAAATAGTCATAAATTATAAGGCTGTGTTTTGTCACCTAATGCAAACGCCAAAGGTTTGACATAGCCTAGCTGATGTAAATATTTTATGCCTATGACAAGTGTTTGCATCTTTTCAAAAACCAGTAACCCTAAAGGTGAACAGGAAACAGAATGTTGTAACCACCAAGAGTTTTTAGAACTCTTCAGTCCCATTTCTTTGACCTCAGAAAATGGCATTTGTCCAACTTTAAATCCTATTTAAACATGGTAAACGTGGTAACTGATGCAAATAATTAAAAAAAAAAAAATCAAAGCATTCTTACGCAATTGCAAGAACCTTTTTTCAATCAACAAAAAAGAAGAAACAACTAGTACCTCCAACCGCTTACTACCTACGCGGAGAGCTGTCCCCGCAACCAATAAAGATCTGATTTCTGAACTCAATGCCTCCTCTTTGCTTTTTATATCCTCCTTTGCAACCTTTGTATGTGTTGACATATTATCCATTACTGACTTTCTAGCATCCAGCCTTTGTCGCATTTCGTCAAGTTCATTTGACCTACTTAATGATTCAGCCTGTACCTGTTCACCATTCCATCGCCCGCTAATCAGCGGGCTAGTCAATTTAAGTCGGTAAACTCAATTAAAGGAAAGAAAATAAAATACATTTATGTTGAATATAAACACTTTCTGCTTGTTGACATACTAACCACCAAAATGGAAGAAAAAGAAATTCATATATAACTCTAAATTACATATCTTGGAAGCCAAAAATAGATGTGGGGTTCAAATCTAACCCCATAAAAAGAATCTAGTTGTAAATCATCAATAAAAAACCAGGGAATTGAATAAGAACTCTAAACAAGTTTGGGGGTCATCATCATTACTTCATAAATTACTAGAAGCGAACTCATTTCTTGCTTTGATCTTTCAAGAAAAAAATTGAATTCCACAGTTTATCGGTTCTGAGCAAAAGATTTCGATTGAAAACCACTGATTTCATTTCCCATTTGATTCCTAGCATAACCTAACTAGAATTTGATTTCGTCAATGAATGTTTTTTCTTCTTTCTCTCAAATTGTCGACAATAATCATTTCCTTTCGCAGCCTTCTCAGCAATTCAACTAATCCTAATTTGAATAAAGCAATCGAGAAAACGCTGAAAAGCACGAAAATTAGGGTTTTGAGATGTTCATATTTCTGTCCGAGTAAACGAAACCCTACCTGAATATGAGACTCGAGCTTGTGTTGAAGAGACTGTTTCTTCTCCTTAGCTTCTTGAAGAGCAGAAGAGAGACTAACCAATGTTGCAAGCTCATGTTCGTAATCTTCCCATTGGATGACCCTGAGATTCTGCGAATTGACGCTTGGGTCTGATTCCATTAACAATTGAGCACAAAGAACACAAAAATTTGACGGTTGATAAGTTCAAGAAGAGATCATCAGTCGAAATTCTCATCGTCCCTCGGCTCAAAATTCAAGATTCGCAGATCATCTGTTAACCCCAGTTCAAATATGTGTGAGAGAGAGAGAATGACAGGTCGGGGCCGTTTACGTGTTCCGTTATTTGGAGAAAGCCGGCCCGGTTGGTTCACTTGGGCCGAGCGTCTTTTCCTTTTTTTTTTTTTTTTTTTTTTTTTTTTTTTTTTTTTTTTTAAGGTTTTAAAAACAAAGCACCGGTTAACTTGTCTCGCGGAAGGGATGTTAACATACAGCCCAATTTCACAATTGATCTGACCCAATAAATCAGGTTTTTTATTAAAAAATAGATTAGGGTCCGATACTTTTAGAATCGCATTTATTTAAATATGAATTTAACTTTTGAAAAATCTGAATTGATCCAATCCGACATTCAAATATAAATTTTTAATAAAATAAAATTAAAATTTAACAAATTTTATGCAAAACTAAAGTCATTTTATCCTTCTCAACGACGCCTTTTTTCCTTTTTCTCTGTCTTTGATTTCGGTTTAAACTCTTTTCCTTTATCGATTTGCTTAGATTTTGAAAACTCTAAAGATATTAAATTGATTTTTTAGAGAAAGAAAGTGAGAAAGAGAGTAAGAGGCAAAGAGAGGAGAGATGAAGTTGATTTTTGAAAACCTAGAGAGACAAAGTTCATGCTAACTCGAGTTCACACGTTTCTCTCTTCTTCGTCTCCCTTTCACTTCGTCCCTTCAGAGCACGACAGAGAAAGGCATAGAGCAAAAAACTCCTGTTTTCATCTCTAGTCTGCCGTGCATTGGCCTTCTCTCACATTTCTCCATAAATTTCAGTCTAAATAACATCTTCCCCTCTCTCTATACTCATTTCACTTTTTATCTCTTTCCGTCTAATTTGGAGATTGAAGGTTTTAAATAAACCAACAAATATAGTTTTCATATAAAAAATTCCCGGATCTAAATTGGTTTAGAGTCACCTATCTCTTCCGACGGTTGGGCATTCTAGATTGAGAAGATATTACAAAATCAGATCACCTTCTATTATTCACAATTCAAATACCTTAATGGAGAAATGATCACCAAACCCTTTCTAGCCTTTTAATAATTTTCGGTTTTTCTCTCAATCTCTTAAAGATCATATTTCTTTCTTAAAGATTGCATCACACACTTCCTTTGTTCCTTATTCACGTTAAAGACAAACAAAATTGGGAAGTTGTCATTCATTAATAGAGAGTTGGAGAGAGAGAGGGAATTGAGGGGTGGTTATCCAAAAAACTACCCCCTAATTCAAATTTAAATTTAAATATCATGGGTTTGAGTCTATCCATATGTTCGAATCTGCTCCATTTTTCAACATCTCCCACTTGTATATGAGAGCTTAAATCGAACATAACGTGATAATTATAATCGAATATCACCAGTTTCATTTAGTAAGTGGATCGTGTGACCGGTGAGAATTTCAAAAGTTCTAAGGCTACACACCGATTAAGGATATATAGTAGCTCACTTCCAATGTGATGATGAGGACATTGTCTCTTGCTATACCCTAGACCTCTTTTTCTTCGACACAGTCAACGTATCTCTTATTTCTCAAAACAATGTAAGAACATATTTGAAGACTAAATCATAGACATAATTGGTCGACCTGTGAATACAGAGTAATATGTCGGTGAAAGATAGTTTTCCTTTTATATTATTAATTTTCAACTTTATCTTAACTAATTTTCTAGACATGTACCACCAAATCGAATCAATCATAGTTTTTTGAAGACATGCTAAATTAGTAACACTAAAATAAAATTTTTAAAGACAAAAGAAAGTTCTAAGAGTATAAATTAAGACTGAATATGAACCTCCGGGTCTCACACAATGAGATGAAGAGGAATATACAATCTCATTATATATATGATCACATAAACACATGTAATATGAAATACGTGCTACGATACTCTTTCTTCCTATCTGGAATCGTATGTCTTCTTTTTTAGAATAATGCATTATATAGGTTTTAGTCCAAGTATACACAACACTTGACCTGATTTTTCCTCCTTACAAGTTCTCCAAAATCTCATAATATCAGGAAAAATTCATACCTGGCTATTAGACAAATCCAATAGATTATGGAGAATCCATTTTGATTACCACATATGGATATTCAATCACATATGTATATTCAACCGGTAATCTCATCTAAATCCATTTCAAGTGTCACATATGTAAATTCAATCGGTAATTTCATCTTAGTATTCTACTAAGACAGTTTGTATTTTAGTTCACTATAAATTAATATTGTCTCATCTTTATATATTGCACAGACATTAGAGACGATCACTCATATAAGAAAACCAATATCCAAACTTGTTCAATATACCTTCAAGT
Organism: Dillenia turbinata; assembly: GCA_037126225.1. Classification (NCBI taxonomy): domain Eukaryota; kingdom Viridiplantae; phylum Streptophyta; class Magnoliopsida; order Dilleniales; family Dilleniaceae; genus Dillenia; species Dillenia turbinata. Next base: position 9,534,780 of record JBAMMX010000026.1, on the reverse strand, counting down.
ATAGATACAAAATTTTGGATATAAAAACAAAATTTAAATGTTAATAAATATGAGCATTATATCATATACTTTATATATGATTGCAATTATAATCATAGTCTCAAATACTATCACGACCCATGCAAACCAAGAGATCTAACATATCTTACAAACATGTTTCTAGGTATTGGCTTCATAAAATGACCTACCACCATCAAATGCATAGACATATAATTCAGTGTTGTTTCTCTCTTTTCAACCATATCTTTCACAAAATTGAATTTTGTGTCTATATGTTTGGTTTTGCTATCATATTTGAAGTCTCTAACATAAGCAATAGTTGACTTATTGTCACAAAGTCATAGCTCCACTGAATTGCTTACTATTCCCAAATATTATAAAAATCTACTCAACCAAACTTCTTCATTGAATTGCGAAAGTATAGATCACAAATTCTGTTTCCATTGTATAAAGTGATACATATGTTTGCTTCTCGCTCCTTCATGAGATAGTACTATTATTGAGTAAGCAAACATAATTAGGGGTAAATTTTCTCTCATCTAAATCACCTTCCCAATCAACATTCGTATATCTTTTCAATACTAGATCATTTCCTTAACAACAAAAAAAATAGTTTGCAATTCTATTCAGGTATCTCAATAATCTTTTTATAACAATCTAATCACTCTTCCCTATATTGGACAGATACTTGCTGATTAGACCCGTAACATAACAAATGCCGGGATGAATACACATTATAACATACATCAAACTCCCAACTATGCTAGAATAAAGTATTCTATACATATCATCTATTCATTAGGAGTTTTTAGGCTATATGTTATCACTTGAACTATCGCCTATAGTCACAGAAGTATCAATGTGTTTGCAGTTTTTAATTTTATATCGTTCCAGAGCCTTTATAACTTGAGACCCTTGAGATAATCCCAATAATATCTTGGAATGATCTCTATAGGTTTTAATTGTCAATTTAACTCACCCATATTCTTTATCTCAAAATTGGAAGATAACTAATCCTGATTTGAAGGACATATTTCTTATCATTCATGGCTAATAATATGTTATCGATATATAGAAATAAAATTATAAATTTATCATCGGACTTCTCAACATAGACACAATGGTCTTTATTTATCATGACAAAATCATAAAAAATCACAACTCTATAAAATCTCAAATGCCATTGTCTCAAAAATTATTTAAAACCATAAATTGATCTATTTTATTTGTGTATTCTATGTTCCTGACCTTTAATAACAAAATCTTCTGATTTAGCCATATAGACTTCTTCCTCACGTTCTTTATTGAGAAAAACAGTTTACGTCTATCTAATGTAATTCTAAAACCAAATTGGCCACTTTTGCCAACAATAGGTAAATGGAAGTAAATGTCATTACTAGAAAAAGATTTCCTGATAATCAATACTCTTTTACTTAGTGTAACCTTTTACTACCAGTTGAGTCTTATACCTCTCAATAGTTTCATCTACCATACACTTCATTTTGGACCTACTTGTTCCCAATAACTTTGCATCCCAATAGAAGTTCAATCAATTCTTAAAATATGGTTGGATTTCATTGACTTTAATTCTTCTTCCATTGCCTTTTCCATTTATCCTTGGCAGGACTAGATAAAGTTTCATTTACGTTCTTAGACTCATTTCCATATTCTAGAGAAGTAATAAGTACAAACCTTTCAATCTCAAAATAACACTTTGGCACACCTTTCCCATATGAGTTTGTAACTCAATTGGATCGCTAGAATTTAAATATCTTCCAATAGGATCAACACCTAACTCAGTTTCTTGCGTTTTCAATGATCCACCATGGATAGAGTCATCCTTTAAATTAACTAATTCAAATAAAAGTTCAATGTCCTTCACATCACCTCTACTAAGAAAATCATTCTCAAAAAATGTGACATTCCATGATTTAGTTTCTGTTACAGTACCATCATCTCGTTCACCAATGAACACTTAATGTTTAAACTGATCAGAGTATTTTATAAAGATACTCTTATTTCTACGGGGATCTAATTTTTCAAACTTATTAAAAAAATCTTAAATATAAATGGTCAATCTCCAAGGTCTGAGCTCACTCAGACACGGTTTTCTATCAGTTCAAAGTTCATATAACATCATTGGTATTGATTTTGAAGACACTTTGTTCAAAATATAAGTTACAGTCAATAAGACATCTACTCAAAAGAAAATCGACAAGTTAACCTACGCCATTATAGATCTCGTCATATCAACAATATCCTATTCTTTTTCATTATAACACCATTCCACTAAGATATATAAGAAATGGTCAAATGTCGGATTATACCTCTTTCATTACATAGATCCTTAATTGATTTGATAGATATTCACGTTCTCCATCTATTCTTAAGACCCTTTATCATTTTATCTATTTGATTCTATACCTTGTTCATATAAGGTTTAAAGCATTTAAGTGTTTTAGACTTGTGAGAAAATAAACAGATATGACCAAATCGTGTGAAATTATTTATGAATGTAATAAAACACAAAACTCCATGTCTAGCCTTCACATTTATTGGATCACAAATGTCCGAATGGACTAACAGCAATGGAAATTCAGTCTGTATGGCATTTCCAAATGGTTTTCTCGTCATATTGCAGGCATGACAATGTTCAACTTAATAATCAAACATTCGTCCATCACATTGCAACATCATGAAACCATTTACTAGTTGTTTAGAACCAATATACATGCTATTTAAATACAAACTAATCATATCTCTCTGAAAGTTCATAACATAGTCAAACTTAAAAAAGAACAACAACGAACATTAAATTCCATCATCATACAGAATGAGAGTTCGACAACTATATAATCGCAGTTTACAAATGGCAACTCCTCTAACCTCCACTTTTGCATTGTTCCCCAAATAAATCTATCTTATATCCAAAAGCTCTTGAAGAAAATCCACAAACGCTTCATAGTCTCTGGTTACATCGTCTATGGCTCCCGAATCTATTATCCACACAGGATAAGAATCAACTAGTAAAATAATACTACAGACATATGCCAAACTGAAGCGTATGTGTCTGTTCCTTATGTGATCAATTTCTAGTCACCTTTCCTTTCTTACTTTTATTACGATTCCTTTCTCAATTAGAGCCCAAGACTCTCTTGGAACTGGTTTTTGCAATAAAAGCATCAGCTGTGGATCTTGCAATACCAAATCATTCATCTTCAAGCTCCATGTGATAAGCAACATCCGAGAAAATCTTCACACTGTCATTGTGAATTGAACTGACTTTTAGGTGCTCCTATTTGGTAGGAAGAAATCGGATCAAGGCTTGAATTTTCTGTTTATCAGAGAGGACATGATCAGCTGACTTCAACTCTCTTATCATGTTAGACATGACTTTTGAATACTATTTGATACTATGGTCACCTTATCCTTTTGTAGATATCAAACTTTACGGTCAATAATCTAAGATAAGTCACACTAGTACCTTCATATTTCTCTCTAAGATATACCCAAATAATATGAACAATTGAATATTGCTCCCACTCGAGGATCATGCCGTCAATCACAGAGCTAACTAAAATCACTCAAGTAGTGAAATCTATCCTTTTCCATACTTGGTAAGCATCTTATCCTCTCCTTTGTAGGGCAATATTGCCTATACCAGGGTCCTACATGATATGCCTGATACCTTTTAAGATATCTTATTCTTTCAGCATATACCATATTTTACAATGTCAATATCTTATAATTGTCAACATTCAATTTGTCACCTCTATTCAAATTCTTAATAATGGATTTCGATGCCATGGTTTGGATTTTTAAGAGGGTGGACACGAGTATTCATACTCATTTGTCATACTCATTTGTTACACACAATTTTGTACTTCAAAGTTAATATTCATGATAGGTCAATATTAGGTATAAAATCAAAAATTCACTAAATTCTCAATCATCATCTATGGTTTTAATGAATCATCATTATAAATTTAATCTAAAGTTACAAAATTCATTAAGTTTTATGTGAGAATTACTTAAATTCTTCTAACTTAAAACCTCCCACTTAAATATACAAAATATTTAAATTATATTATAATTTTGAATAAGAATTATGCAAATTCCACTGATCCAAAATTTTCATTTAAATATATAAAGTATTTAAATAATATATCATTTTTGGATTATTTAAATTCTACCACTCCAAAATTTTTATTCAAGAAATCACATTTTCTTTTGCATTCATGATCATACAGATCAATAATCATTATCAATATATATTCAAAAGAAATTTTATATTAAATCTAAAAAAGTTTCTCTATAACATGTTAATGGTCCGATTAGACAGTCATAGTGCAAAAGAAAAACATGTAAATATATTATTCCAAATCAAGATATATCCACTTGACATAACATATTTATTATTCTCTTAGACAATTTATTCGTAGGAGAAAATTTCCTTATTGCTTGTGGAGAACTATTTATATTTTGGGATAGTCTTTTCTTCATTTGGATATCTAGATTTTTGACTCTTCACATTTCTATTAATATTGGTCTCATATAGCTAAGGGTCATGCTGCCTCTCTCGGCAATCATTGCATCAACAACGCTAGCCCAATAAGGAGTCAAGGAATTCCTTAAAATGTATATGTCATCACCCCAAAAGGCATGGCCTAGATCAAGAAGTTCTCGATATTTTTCTTCCATGATATCCAAATGATCTGGCAACGTATGAGATGGATCTATCTTATAAGTCAATATTTGACCCAATTTCATCATACGCTTTACACATCTTAATCTTCTAGCTCTCCCTCAGAGAGGTGCATGACGACGTCTAATCCTTACCATTTCCCTAGAAAATGGAAACAATATTCGACCGGATACACAGTTAATTATAATATTATGCAAGAAATTCAGAAATATTAATTTCAAATAATATGCCCAATTTCTAATTAATTTCATGTTGAAAAAAATAAAATTTTCATATTTAAAAAAGAATATAAAATTAAAAGAGTGTAAACAATTTACACTTATATAGCGAAAATCAAGAAAATAATTATCTAAACTCATACAAACTTTTTCAAAAATTTTCAAATTGAAAAATGTTTTTTTCATCATTTTTTAACGATTTATTGATTTAAAAATCAATAAAAAATATTTTTCAACTTTGAAAAATACATTAAAATTCATAGAAAAATCTAAATAAATAAAATATTTATTTTAGTGAAAATTTTGACTAGAAATAGCCCTTCACGTATCCCCATGCACCATCGTGTGCGGGGCTATGCAAAAATAAAGAAAAAAGGAAAATCCTTGCTCACGCACCACACCACAATAGGCATGTGAGCTTTACGTGCTGACTTTCCCGCATCGGAAGGTCATTAAATTTTGGCTACCCCCCATTTATGATATTTCTAAATTCAATAGTGGTCTCAGTTTTTAGATCAGATGTCTCTAGCCTCGGTTTGCATGACAGGCGCCTCAGTCGAGAGTGAGAATGGCATTCAGGAACAATTCACCTTCTTTCTATTTTCTATAATTTGACCCAATCTTCAACAGTCATATCTCTCTCAATTCGTAACCATTTTTTGCATTTTATATGGTTGAAAATCATTTTTCCAAAACAATCTAACCATATAAATTTTAAATCACGAAATATAGTATTTTAGAAGATAAGAGTACATTAAGTTTTGGTTAGATTTTGAAATATCTCATAATATACTCATTGGATGCGTGTCTAATTTTACAAATTTAATTCTCATGTCATAAGTATGATACTATGTTAAATTGAGAGCATTTTGTTAAGCCCATTTCAGGTTGCCGTTAATACACCATAAACCATATACGTGGCATTTTTCATATTTTTAATATCCAAAAGAGATAGGAAACAATCCAAAACTACTTTGATACTAATGAAGGTTTTAAATAAACCAAAAAATATAGTTTTCAAGCCAAAAATTCCTATATTTAAATTGGGTTAGAATCACTTATCTCTTTCGATGGTTGAGTATTCTAGATCAAGAAGGTTGAGTATTTTAGATTGAGAAGATATCACAAAATCGAATCACCTTCTATTGTTAATAATCTAAATGCCTTCATGGAGAAATAATCACCAAACCCTTTCTAGCCTTTTCACAATTTTTGATTTTTCTCTCAATCTCTTAAAGATCCTCTCTCTTTCTTAAAGATTGCATCACACACTTCCCTTGTTCCTTATTCACGATAAAGAATTAAAAAAATTGAGAAGTTGTTTATCATTAAGAGAGAGTTAGAGGGAGAGAGGGAATTGAGGGGGTGGTTATCCAAAAAACCATTTTCTCATTCAAATTCAAATTTAAATATCATAGGTTTGGTTCTACCCATATGAGTGGACCTGCCTTATTTTCTAACAGAGATAGTGAAAAAAGGATATAACTCGGTGATTTTAATGTAAGATTTAACATGTTAGTCGATTTTTATATCCATAAGGCTCAAGTCGAGTGTTTTATACCAATAATTCAATTCTGTCACGCCATGGAGTAAAGCTTTAGTATGGCTAATAAGCCTAATATTGATATATATCTGTGGGATGAGGTCTGATTATTTCATTTTAAGGAATGATTTCTCTCACTATAGAGTCAAGCTAAGACTACTACTAGCACAGTATCAATAAAGGCTGCTTCTAGGAACTGAACATGGGAGCTACATGGGACTATAGATCCCCCCACTCATTGACCAGCTAAATGTGTTGGGAACTTTTTAAGCTTTACTCTAGACCAGGAAATTTCCTAATTGTGATGTTGTCTTTGCAAGTCGGAAGCACTGCATAAATTTGCTGATTGTGATAATATACTCTAAACGTGTTACCCTGATCATCCTGTCCAAGCTAAAAGTCTATTATGTTGAATGTGGAAAAATGTTCTAGAATCTTTTGGGATTAATTCCTTATCATTACTGAATATGTTTGTACTAATGCATGTTGACCTGTTGAGAATTTTACTAATGCAAAGTTTATTTCACTAATGCATTGTAGAAATTGGGCATTATTAATAATTGATTCTTCCTAACTAATATTCCAAGGTCCCCGCTTCCACTTAGTATAGTTGTAGGAAATGTGAACATTTTAAATAATTTGTCTTAAGCAAGGGAAGTGATGAACTCTATAGAGTGCAGCACTTTATGTGTAGAGTCAAGTTGGATAGGGACCAGCATTTTAAGCATTAGCAGGGAAAGCACAGGTTGCATAAAACCCAGCACTCAGTTCATTTGCTCCAGCAAATTCCATTTTATTTATAGAGCCAATCAAGGTTGTTACAATTCTCGGATCTCATGTTGATTGTTTGGCACAAAATAAAATTTAATATATTAGCAATTTTTTTTTATCTATTTTTAACTCTCAGGTCGGGTCAGGTTGGTTTTTTGAAAACCTATAAGTTCGGTTTGATTTTTTTTGAAAAAATCATACGATGAGATATGGTTTTTACCTAAGTAGGGATCATGATCGGATATGGATCATAGGTTAGGATTTTGAGATGGATATCATAATACCAAAAACCACACCATATCCGCCCTGTTGTCGTCCCTACTCGGTGGCTGACCTCATATGACTGAATTAGTTGATTACTCTTATTTTAGTCATTACGAAAGAATAATTCTTTGCATAAAGCATAAATGCGTAAGTTGAAATTAGATTATAATTTTACTATAGACCCATGATGTATTGGGTTTATAAAAGTTAAAAATATTTCATAGAGTGCTATATATTTTGAGATGGATTTCTTATATTTTGAAAATATAAAAGAAATAATATTTTTAAATTTATTAGACTCTCAAAATTATAATACAAAACAAACTCACCTTGAAATCTACTCATAGTCGCATGGCCTTAATGAAAGAAGATTACATGTGGATTTATTAGGCCAATACATCGTGAAGACAATCTTCATTGATCAAGAAACAAGTTGTGACCTCCTTTACTGTGATGTCTTTCAACAGATGGACTTCACCCAATCGCATCTTCAAACCTCCACCGAACCTTTGCAGGGACTTTTCGATAAATGGTTGTTTCTTGAAGGCACTATTTTGCTCCCAGTGACTTTAGGAATACCTCCTAATGATGTTACCACCACAACCACTTCAACATGGTTAAGCTCTCATCTCTCTACAATGCCATCTTGGGCCGCCCTAGTTTAGACGGCTTATAGCCTTGCCAAACACTAAGCATATGAGGATTAAATTTAGAATACCTTTGGTGTCATAACTCTCAACTGCGATCCCAAACCTCAAATCACTTATGTACCAAAGGAGGAAAAGAAGAATCTTTCGATAGAAACCATGGAGTTTAGAGACGACGTCAAACAGGTAGCTAAACCCAAGCCCGACGAAGAGGTGATCGAAATTCCTGTTACAAGTGTAGCCGGTCAAACTATTCAAATTGGAGCCCACCTGTCGACACCCCTTCGAGATGCCATCATCGACTGCCTACAGTGACATTCTAATGTCTTCGCATGGTCTCCTGAAGATATGCCAGGAATTCATCTGTCGGTGATTGTTTATAAATTAACTGTGGACCTAAGTCATAAGTTTGTGAAACAGAAAAAGAGGGTATTTGCACTAGCATGCCAGTGAGTGATACAGGAAAAAATACAAAAACTACTAGCGGCAAACTTTACAGAGAAATGAAATACCATGAATGGCTAGCAAACATAGTTATGGTGAAAAAAACAAACGGCAAGTGAAGAATGTGTGTTGATTTTATCAATCTCAACAAGGCATGCTTGAAGATAGCTACCGCTCCCCAACATCGATAAATTGGTGGACAACTCATTCGGCTACTAGCTCCTAAGTTTCATGAATGCTTACTCTAGTTACAATCAGGTTCGCGTAGCCCTAAAAGATGAGGAAAAAACAAGTTTCATCATGGAGTTCAGCACTTACTATTACAAGGTCATGTCATTCAACCTAAAGAATGTGGGAGCAACCTTCCAATGATTAGTCAACACGATCTTTAGTGAATAGCTCGGTAGAAATGTCAAGACTTATGTAGACGATATGCTCGTCAAGAGTACCAGTCTCAAAAGCCACGTAGTAGATCTCGAAAAAACATTTTAGACATTGAAACGTTACAGTATGAAGGTGAACCCGATCAAGTGTACTTTCGGGATTACGTTAGGAAAATTCCTAGGGTACATGATCACCCATCAAGGAATCGAGGCCAACTCGGAGAAGATCAAAGCCATCGTAGATATGGAAGGGTGCTGAACAAGTGGCTTACGATCATGTGGAAGGGTATCCACCACAATCATGGACCTTGCATGTAGATAGGTTCTCCAATTTATCAGGAAGCGACGCTAATTTCATCCTAATAGGTCATGACGATTTCAAAATAGAATACGCACTACGCTTCAAATTTTAAGCCACCAACAACTAGGAAGAATATGAATCACCTTTAATAAGATTGCGAATTGCAACATCGTTGGGGGTGAAAGACATCTAAGTCTTCACCGATAGCCAGCTCATAGTTAAGCAAATCGAAGGGACATCTAAAACTAAAGAGCCGATGTTGGTGAAGTATCTATCCAAACTCAGGGAAATTGACAAGTTTGACAAGGTCAACGTGCAAAAAATTCTTAGATCTAAGAATGCTAGAGCTGACAAGATCTCTAAACTTGCCAGCTTTGACTCGGTCACTACTAGTTAAACATCTATGTCGAGAGCCTTCCATATTCTAGCATTGATGAACCAAAGCAAATCCTAATGGCTAATGACCCATTGAGCTAGAAAGACCTTATCTAGGCCCACTTGAGGAACGATCAACTACTGAGCTCGCCACAGGAGGCAACGAAGGTCAAATGCCAAGCCGTGCAATATGCCATTGTCAATGAGGTCCTCTACAAGAAGTCTTTCACTTACCCTTACCTCAAATGCCTAACATGAGAAGAGCGGAATTACGTCCTTACGAAAATTCACGAAGGGATATGTGATAATCATTTAGGTGTTTGGAATTTAGCCAACAAGGCTTTACGTCAGGGGTTCTTTTGGCCCACCATGAAGGTTGACACAGAAGCTTGTGTTAAGAAATGTGAGAAATGTCAGCACTTCTCTTTGGTGCCACACCAACCTTCCTCTGAGTTATGTTCAATTATAAGTCCATGACCGTTCGCACAATAGAGAATGTACATTTTGGGACCATTCCCCAATTTATTGGACAACAGAAGTTTCTTATTGTGGCTATAGATTACTTCACTAGGTGGTAAAAGCCAAACCACTAACCTAAATCATAACCATTAAGATACGGACTTTCATGTGGATATCTTTCATTATTAGGTCCGGCCTACTCCATGTCTTTATCATTGACAATGATAAGCAGTTTGACAACAAAAACTTTCAAAAATTCTATAACAAACTCCAAATACAACACCATTTTACCTCTGTCGCTTATCCACAAGCCAACGGCTTCGCCGAGGTGATCAATTGAACAATCCTCCAAGGGCTCAAAATGGTATTAGAAGAAGCAAAAGGCCTTTGGGTAGATGAACCATAGGGATTCCTTGGGCCTATCGAGCTATGCCCCGTAATGCCACTGAGTAGACTCTATTTAGTCTTACTTACAAATGCAAAGCCATTATCCTAGTGGAAATCGGAATCCACTCATTGCATGTAAACCAATATCAACTAGAATCAAATGAGCCTATACTATGTGAATAACTGGATCTCCTCCCAAAACTACAAGACGCGACATCCTCTTGAATGGCAGCCTACTAGCAACAAATGGCCCGATACTATAATATAAGAGTTAAAGCTAGAATGTTCAAACTAGGAGATTTGGTTCTCTAAAGAGTGGAGGCTACAGGACAGCCTCAGCTAGGGGGCAAACTCGCACCGAACTTGGAAGGCCCCTATCAAGTCCACTTGGTAATTCACCCAGGAATATATCATCTCAATCGCTTAGATAGTTCTGCTGTACCTAGAATATGGAATTCCAAGAATATACGTTCTACTATTTGTAATCTTTATCACATTTACTAGTCCTAACATTTGTCATCTTTTAATCTGGCAAGCAATTATCATCCATCTAAAGGATTAATAAGTGGCTCAGGTCCCTTGCACTTACAAGCCCCCTAGTCTATTGTTCTTTCCTTTGTAGGCTTACACACTCTTGATCTACGCCTCAAACGTATCATCGATATGGGATATAACTCTCGGCCAGTTAGACGTGGCTACTTTCGGCTTTACGCCTCAAATGCATTGTCAATATGGGATGTAACTCCCGTCTAGGTGCACACAGCCTATACTCTCAGCTTTATGCCTTAAATGCGTCTTAAACACGGGATGTAACTCCTGACCAGGTAGAAATGGCTCATTCTCTTGGCTCGATGCCTCGAAACACATCATCAATACGAGTCCTAACACCCGTCGAGTAAAGGCGGCCCACTCCTTTGGCTCAACACCTTAAAAAGGTTTCACACTCCCTCTCTTGACTCTATGCCTTAAACGGATCTCTTGGCTCTATAACTCTCCCACACATCATCTAGGTACTAGTGCCCACACTCTCTCAGCTCCATGTCTTATGCAAGTCCTAGTAAGATGTAATGCTCATTCCCTGGATTATACAACTCAATGGAGAACAACCCTCTCTAGGCCCTAACACCTTCGGAGAACTTAATATTCAAATCTATCAACATTCAATTGACAAGCCAGTGAGACATTACAGTGACAAAGAAAACAAGTTCTATATTTATTCATTAACATCTTTACGAAGTAAGTTAGAATCTGCATAAAGGGACAGTAACAACAAGCAATGACAATGAAGTAAGTCAAAACGGTTGCACCAAGATACTTCTCCTCCCTTATTTCCTTCCTCCGTACTGCAGTCAGAGTCACCAGGGATTATAGGGGGAGGACAAGATAACTCCACAACCAATAGATGCCCCTTAGCTTGAATCCTCACCTTGCCAATCATGTTTGTTCTCCCAATTCCACCTTTGCATATTTCATCTCCCTACTCCTTCGCCCAAGGAACGTTGGCAATTCTTAATTATCAACCACCTGTTGCACCTATTGCCCAACTGTTCCCCTGTGATCTTGTAGGGAAAACACCTCCACCTTCCAAAGGACTCTAAAAAGGAAGGGGGAATGTCTCCACCAACTGCAAGGTCTCTTGAAAAGCCATTGATGGGCCATCATGATAATAAGTTTTCGAATGCTGTGATGGAACCTCACATCAACAATTTCCTTACTAATGGAACCTTATATCGACAATTTTACAACTAATTCCTGAAATCATCTCTATCCTTACATTCCCATTACACCCGGGTTTTTCACAAATCTCATCACTCATGAGTAAAGACTCAAGCCTATGATTTCATCTTACTAAATGAATCGTTGAAACTCCACCAAATGCCCTTTGCTATTTATAACCATAGAAATCGTGTTCAATATGATTCCCAATGATCGAAGTGGCACGCTTCGCAACTGAAGTGGTACCTTTCACATTAAATGCTCCATTATAATGTCTTTTCCACTCATCCAAAATCACTTCACTTTTGTGCCCATTCCACCACCCAAAAATGCTCTATCTTCACGTCCTTTCCAATTTCTCAATTTCTATCACTTTAACTCTACTCCAATGTCACTTTTATGAAGCAATATTACTAGTGGGGGGATAAATGATAATACATGGTCTAATGACCCATTAAACCATAAAGCCTGGAAGCTACCAAGCCCATTAAACTATAATTATAAAGTCCATGGACCACCGAGGGAATGTCTTAGTTTAACACTCTCTCGATGGATACACTTTTGGCCACTCAACCCCTCGATCACTTCTCAGTCTTTCTCTTTCTCTCTTGACATGCTTTGCTAACTCAACCTCTCAATCTCTCACTCCCTCAACCTCTTGATCATTCTAAATCTCAACTCTGGACCTCTCGGTTGTTCCCACTCCTTATTGGATACTTTCCGTCAATACGGAATTAATTTTCATTACGCGATAAGTCCAACACGTGATCATTCAATAAGGAAGGAAATCTTTAACAAGTCTAAACTTTCCTTAATCTGTACAAACCTTCCCTAGTTTTGGGGAAATATTTCTCAATAAGTAAGCAAATCTTTGTAATCACTTCCAACAAGATAGAGAATCTCCTAAAAATCTTTGACTACAGTTCCTTTAATCTTGGAAGATTCTCAGTAATCTCTCTACAATGAGACTAGGGTTTCTACACCTCCAAACATATACGAGAGTTGCCATGCATCCATACTATATATAATAAGCACGAGCGACGAGCACGAGTCAGGTACATTCAATAACTCCATACTTATCATACAAAGGCAATACATAACTCTTTTCTGGCTCTACTCAATCAATTTCTCTCTCTTTCATCACCACTCTCTTTTAATTTGAGTGTCGTCTAAATACCCTCCAATAGTATTTGTAGGTCCTATCATCTATGAACGCCCGAAAGACTCTCCAACACTGATTCCCCACTCAGGTCAACAGAGCAATCATCTGTAGAGCAAAACACACTTCCAACACCACTCATTATATATTTACACTCATTGTATACTTAATCTAGTAATAATATGGATGGTTATTTAGGAAATGGAAAAAGAAATTGAGAGTTTTGTAAGTTATGCAAGAGGGGCCTCTTTGCAGTAGAAACAAATATCGGGTAGAATTATAAATTTGTTGAATTTACACAACGAATAGAAAGGATTTAACCATATCCTCACATATATGCTAAGCCCGAATTAACCACCTCCAAAACTCTATGTGGCCTCCTCCCTCCCTTCTTCTTCTTCTTCTTCTTTTTTTTTTTTTTTTTTTTTTTTTTTTTTTTTTTTAATTCTTAACCCTAATATTGTCCAAAGAAGTTGATAGATTCAAATTGTCCACTCAAATCGATTTAACTTTAAAAGTGAGGAAAAAATTTAAGTGAGAAATCTACGCGAGATTTTTATATTGCCTATATAAGAGAAATCGTAGAACGACTAGAGCAGTTTAGATTCCCATAAAAAAACTAAAGAAGTCTACACCGATAAAAAACTAATTTATTATGTATTTTTTATCGTTCCTTTTTATTTTAATTAAATATATATTTTATCTTTAATATATTTCTGTTGCCTAAATATAATAAGAACAAGATGTTTTAAAATTTTCAAAAATTGATAACCAAAGCTTGTATTTGATAAATTTATTTATTTTAAAATTTCAAAATTTGTTATTGTCGGGGCTATTAATATCATACTGAAAAAAGATGAAAAAGTTTCTTCTCTTTGTTATCTCAAGAGTGAACTCTATTTGCCCAATCTCAATATGATCCAAATAGGATGCAATGCTGTGTTCTCTCTTGTGGCTCATGCCATGTAGAAAAACAAAAATTATTTTAGTAGTGAAAATTAGGGCAGGGCCCTTCCGGCCCTTGAAGTTCTAGCAAATATATTTTTTTCCCCAAAATAGTATTTATTAAATTCATTTTTTACGATGTGATGGACCCAAAAATAAAATAGACTATATCCGATGTAGACGCAAATACCAACATCAACGAATTTACCGTACAATAACAATCAAGTTTTTATCCCACTAAGTAAGATCGATCAATTAATTTATAGTAAATAATTAATTATATTAATTATTATCATGATTATATTATGGAGTTATATATGAAACGATTTATTAGGTTGTTTTGGAGATTTCAACTTAGTTTTCACTTGGCTTGAGTTTTGTCCATTGTGTTTCATTCTATACAATATCATAGTTCTTCCAATTCTTCTAAAAATTAAAATTTGAAATTAAAAATTAGAATTTTAGTAAAAATAATAAACTTATTATTAAATTAATATTGTTTATATTAAAAATATTACTTGCTTTTAATTAAATTAATTTTTTTTTATAAAATAATACTATATTTAAGTGCATACGTGCAAGCTTCATAGTTAAGAAACTTTTTTTTTTTATTATAATAGAAATCAAACTCCAGATCATAGGGTCGGGAAAGAGGGACTGTTGTCACTGGGTTGTCCTCTTGATCGGGCAAATAGACATGGAGTCATACTTGACATGACACAATTTAATTAAATGTGCTCAACCATTTACTTGTTATTGGTGACTTCGGTCTCATGCATTTTGTTACTTTATTTATTTATGATTAGAGAGACCATCGTAATTAAAAGATAAATTCTTATTAAGTATTGGAAACTGAAAAAGAAAAACTTTTTTTTTATTTAATTATTCGAAACCGAAAGTAATCTTCCTTTGTTGTTCTTAATAGAGGTTTCACCTTTTTTTTTTTTAAAGGAAATTACTTGCCTTATTTGTATTTGTATTTGTTATTGATCCAAATATAGATACAAGCATAGGAAGGATCCAAATTTAATCATTAACCTACATGGAGAATTGGATTAGTTATTGATCCAAATATAGTATAAGCATAGGAAGAACTATCTCCTCTAGCTCTACAATTACAAAATTCAATGGAAAGATTCTATCATTTGGATCTTTACCAACTGCTACTAGCAATTGACTTCCATAAATTGATTTCACAAAACATCCATCCAATCTCACAAATGACCTACAAGTTGCTAAAAATCCCCTTTTACAAGGCTCAAGACAAATGTGCAATCTTTTAAATATTGAAGTTAGAGGATATTGTATGGATAAGGGGTTTTCATCACCTCCATGTAGAAAACTTTCAATATTACAAATACTTTCCTTGTTTGTTCTCAAAATCTCTTCAAAATAGAGTTTTAGCAAGAAGAATTGCTATTTATCATTTCCTTTTTGAAAGTTCTTTAACCTTAACCCTTACCTTCCAAACTTTCACTCTTCTACAACTTACCATAAATTTTTCTTTAGCCCCCCATTTTTTTTTAAAGAGGATGTAGTTTTATGTTAGGATTACTCTTCACACTTTTCACCCATTTCTCTGCAAGCTACTTTGCTGTTGCAAAGTGACTTTCATTATTGTCTTCTCATAACCATGAAGTTTCTTTGCATAAACTAACCATTCATACCCCTCAACACATCTAACTCTCACTCTATCCTTGTCATTTTTAAGAAATTTGAGATTTTTTCCATTGTAAACATCATAATCTGTTACAATTTCTTTTAAAAAATTCAATCTTTTAAAAATCTGCTTTTGCTTGAATTCAATAAATCTAGGGTTGTACTCTATTTTGAACTCCTTATATCTAAATTTTTTTTTCTAGGAACAACCCTTTCATGCACAACCCCTTCATCATCACTCTCATCCTCTCATATATTGTATTCTAACCCCTCTTTAGCATCTGCTTCCTTCTAGTCACAAAACTCCACATTTCTGTTTTCCTCATTTTCAGAGTCTACAATGCCCCCTACATCATCTGCATTGGGCACTTGACCATCTAAAGGATTCTCCCTGGACATTGAGTCCTCCTCCCTTTCTTGCCTTAGACTATCAGCATCACTCTCTTCAAAAATCATTACTCACCAAAATCTCAGTACTACAGCCTTCACTTTCCCCACTCTCCTTATTGCTATCATAAAGTAAATCACTCTTCACTAATATGCTAACATCATCTACACTATGTTCTATATAAAAATGAACATCTTCAATTTTTTTTCCTTTGATCCAAATAACATAACAATGAATCATCAGTTAAAATTGGACTAAAACTATTTCCAGGCAAAAGTATCCATGACCTTAAATAGTTTTTATAATCTAACTTTGCTACCATGTGCCCTAATTCAAATATTGAAATTTTATCCCTATCACAGTTATCAAAATATATTATTTCACCACCTTCATAACTATCACTTTTTTTGTAAAATTACCACCATGATGAGTTGTAATTGTGAATTTGTCGGAATCCATATTCGAGGAAAGAAAAAACTTGAAAAAAGTTGAGAGATTGTATTAATAACATTTTAAAGAATCTTGACATACCACAGTTAAGTAAAAATTTTTAATATAGAGAGATATTGTAAAATGTAGAAAGATATTGTATTAATGAACCCTAAAATTACAAAAAAGATTGTATTAACATCAATATCTGAGGAAAAAAAAAATGAAAATGTAGAGAGATATTATAAAATTACGTATTTAATCATATTTTAATTACAATTTTTAAAAGGAATAGAGACAACCCTCGAACAATTTTGTCTACTTCTACTTTCATTTTCCCTCGAACACAATAAAGTAATCTTTCGAACAACAATCCCTCTGTAACTCTTTTGAACACAAAATATGTTATTTTCGCTTCTCTCTCAAACATGAATCCCTCTATATCCCTCGAACATGAATCCATCTAACTTTTTTTTTTTTTTGGTAACTAAAATTTTGGTTCTCTTTCAATCTTTGAAAGAATTGTTGATGTGTCATGCCACGTTAGCATTAGTGTTGACATGACAATGTTGTGAGTGCATGGTGCTGATGTGTCATATGACACATCAGTATTTTTTGTCAAGCTAAAAAATCAAGTCAGAATTTGTATCACTATATCATCTGTCATATGATGTCAAGTTAGCATTAACGGTCACGAGAGTACTGTTACTAACTGGAGTGACCAACTTGTTATCATTTGTGAAGCATAAGTCATCAATCGTTGCATTCTAAAGTTCACTGAGTAATTTGTGAATTGGGAGTAACATTTAGGGACTAAACAAGTAATTTCCTTTTTCTTTTTTTTCATTTTCTTAGCACGTACTAGCTTTTTTCTTATTTACTTTTTCCCCCCTCCCTCAAAATGCACATGCTTGGCATCTTGCAATTGATGGTGTGCAAATGGTTCTACATTTTAGGTTTCAAAACTAAATGCTAAAACTTTATGGCTTCCCAAAGAGCACTTTACGTGCATACTATCTACATCCTATAATTATATTTTAGTTGTATATTTATAATTTATACGAAATAGTCAATTAGAAAAAGAATAAGATGAAATAGTTAAATTTTATATTATACAAAATAAATAATAATGAATTTTACATTATACTGCAATGAAAAATATATTGTTTATAGAATTAAAACCTAACCATGTATCTTTCTTTTTTGTTGAGCAAGATCTAGCATCCATTTGGGAGTGCTTTTTCTCAGTTTCATTTTTCATTATTATAATGAAAAATTTTGTCAAATAATATCTTTTAAAAACTCTTAAAAGAAAGGAAGCGTTTTGTTTTTTGTTTTTGTTTTTTAATTTTTGTTAACGAAGAAAAACAGTAAAAAGTAGAGTTACGGCAAAAACTCCATTCTCCTTTTAAAAGCACGCAAGTTTTTTGAGAGGTATGATTTTTTCATTCTCCTTTATGCCCTCATTTCAAAAGTAAAATTCCATCTGTATCCCTTTCATAACACTCCCACTCTTCCCTCTGCCCTATTTTTCACCATGGGATAGGTTGACCAACGAACTTAAAGTTTGTTGCAAACAACATTGGAAGATTCCCGCCGTGGTTCCTCCACGCGATCCGACGGCATTGCTTTCAGGTTAAGACTATATTTAATTTAATAATATTAATTTTTATAATATATACTTTTTAATAAAAATTTAATTTATTAAATAAAATTATGATTTTTGTTTCTTTTTCACTGTATAGTCTATTTTATTACTGAAAAATTTTTATTGTTGAACAAATTTATTATATGTAAATTTTTGTTATCACCTTACTATATTATTTGAAAATATAAATATATAATTTTTGTTATTTTTGAATTTCTTAATTTTTTATATTATATAAAAATGATTTTATATTTATAAATGTTTGATTTTAATTGTTTAGAAAAATAATCAATTTATTTTTATTTTAATCATTAATTTTTATACATTTTCTTTTTAAAAAATCGATATATCAATTTTTAATCAATGGATGGTGAAGAGAAAAAATTATATTTTTATATATATATATATGTTCTTTATGATAATTTTATTAAAAATAGAGTTTATAAAAATTATTTTGTTAAATAACTAATTTATAAAAAGGAATATATAAACAATTTAAAAGTTAAAAATATCAAATAGTTTTTAATTGAAAAAAATCCTACCAAATAGGCACTTAATTACTTTAATCTTTTTATTTCATTTAATTTTATAAAATCCTATTGGTACATTTTTTTTTTTGACAATTCTATCCGGGGGGGGATATGTACTTTTTTTCTTAAATTTCCTAAAATAATCATGGACTTCATCACCAAATCATTAATGATAAGAAAATTTATATGGAGGTTGGGTGTTCATTAAGAAATAAAAAATTGAGAGAGAGAGAGAGAGAGAGAGAGAGAGAGAGCGAGCTTCGCATGTGGTCCATTGGACTTGGACATGCATAGGCTATACACTGTCTCAGCTTAAACCACTGCAGAGCAATAGCCAGGCAAAGAAGTTCTCCAAGGTTTCAACATCAACAAAGCATAAAATATGGCAAAATGAGTAGAATTCAGAATCTCATTTTCTGATTCGGTAAACCCTCAATGCTAACTCAAAAAAAAAAAAAAAAAAAAAAAAAAAAAACTCGTTTGTGTCATTTACCTTTTGCACAGCTTTTCTCTATCTGCTATGATACTTTTTTATTTTATTCCTTTGTTTTGACCTCCATTTTCATCTGGGATTCCAATCTTTTACTTCCTCACGAATTTTGCAACATGAGTTTTGGTGCATTTTATAAGTCATTCCAACTTCTCTACGATTTTGTTGGGGTTTTGGAATATAATATTCTTCCCGTCCGGTGTTCAGATTCTCTTGAAGAGGTGAAGTGGACTAAATAATAAATTTGGGTCATGTGGGCCTTTAGTATTTGGTACAATTAGGGCTTGTTTACTTGATCAATTAATTTTAAAAATGGCATTGGTCTTTCCGTTCCATTGACAATGGTTCGGATACAACATTGATTGTGACCACATTGTTGCCTTTTCTGCACTTGTTGAACATGATTAGTATTATTTTCCATATATGAATTAATTTTGTGGTTAAAGCCTAGTGAATATGGTTGCATTGTCATCTAGAAATGCATATGAAATGTATAAATCGATGTAGAGTTAAGAGATTTATGATTGTGTGCATGTGCTTGATTGATTATCTTACTGAGATTGAAATATGAGAATTGTCTTTAAATTTGCTGGATTGTTGTCTTCGTTAAACCCTTTTCGGGGGAATAGTCAATGGTGCAAAGTGTGAATATGAAAGCTAATTAAAATGCATTTGCATTTGGTTTAGATGATCTAACATACTAGAAGGCTAGTAGAATGGGTAGTTGGAACTCTTGGTCTTTGAAAGGGTTTTGCAATGATGTGTTATCATTGTTTCTAAGTTAAATTTATTGTTTCAATGTCATCTCATCTTTAAGAGGGACCACACCTCTATTGGCCTAATGAATATCCCACAGTGCTGATAAGTTCAAACTGTATTTCTACCTATTTTATGATTATTGAATTCCTCGTGTTCAGTTATGATGGTTATGCCCTGTGTTACCAAGTTTTGATTACCCTTTCTTCTTCCCATTCTTCCATTTAGCTTAGCCTCCCACTTGGCTCGGTTTGCTCAGGCCTCCACTTGGGCAGGTTTGGGCAACATGTTAAATTCTAAGAACGCGACTAGTCTTGGTACGGTGTGCAAATGGCATGACATAAGACATGGATGGATTATGATGAGTCCTTGACTAGTCTTGGACATAAGACATGCTTGGATTAAGAGGAGTCCTATGTGATAGTCTTACCACCTTTAGGGCTAGGAGTCAGGTTACATAGGTTATTGGATATAGTGTGTCCTAAAGTAATGAAGAAACATTTAATAAATTGGTGGCTAATTGGTTACTTGGGCTTTGTCCTAAGCATAACTTCATTTTTTTTTTGGTAGAAAGCATAACTTCATTAGGACTGCTGCGCACACAAACAAACAAAACATAGTTTCATCATCACTAGACCTTGGTTAGCCTTGTCCAATAATTAGGCCTTTTCTCTGTTTTTGTTTTCATTTTCACATTCTTCTTTCTCTTCTTTGTCACAAATTATATAAAGCAGAGACTTATGCATGAACTTTGGAATCTTGGAATTAATATGGATAACGGGACTTGGTAAAGTCCAAGGAATATGAGCATGAAGAGAAACTGACATTTTATAACTACATAATATTATATATGGAAATAGGTTGCTAATACAGTGGTAACGTAAAAGAACCCTATTAAGTATAATATCATTATTAGCCAAAAGTAAACTTGCTTTCTTCGTATCGACATGCGTCTAACATGTACAATGTCAGCTCATAGAGTTGGTAACGTGTTGAATATAATCACGTGAGTAAGGTGCATGCTAGTTGGAAGGACTTCTTAAGAAAATTAGGCTTGTGCTTACTAGTTGGGTAGCTATGAAACATGGAGCCCTTAAGGGCAAAGTGAGTAGCTCTGGAGATTCATTTGATGGGAGAATCAGTAGGAACTCTATGGTAGGGAATGTGAAGGTCTGTTGGCATGATAATGCTCGAGAATTCAACCTTACATGCACGCCCAGAGTAGCCATTATTAGGTTGAAAACATGGCCAAGGTTACAGTTATGGGTGCTTATTTTTGTGTTTACAAGTGTTGGTTTTGATGACACAATCATGCAGTGGAAACGTATAATAAAATTTTCGGAATCATAAAATAGGTTTGGTTTCTAAGTATACCTCAATAAATAGTGTAGAAAACTCCAGAAACCGCGAATCCTTTATCACGAATAACTCGCAGTCGGATGATGATCACAGTACGAACCACCACCTCAATTCCACGATGTCGCAACTCTAAACCCGGTGATTAGATCGCCGTAAAAATTTCCTACTCGAAATTTTTTGTCTACCCTCTATACTGAACTTTCTCTCAAAATTCTCTACTATGCAAATCCCCTTCTATTGGACCAAAATCGAATTGTTTTCTTCTCACCAAGACCAATCTGATTCCTTTCCAATATTGTTCTCACTTAAAAGGAATTAAAATAATTATTTTCATATAAAAGGAAAAAAATACAATAAATGGGGAGGAAGTTACGGTGTAATGGGAGTCATCCTATTCTCCCATTTAAATTTCAAAATGAAAATTACCTAAGGTAAAATACCCCTATGTGGACATTTACCAATATCTCTCACTTGCACACGAGAGTATTTTACGATCATCACAAAACCACAACTCATATAATCTTACCATATCACCCTATTGGACTTTATACAGAGTTGGACGTCGTGCAACTAACGAGTATATCTGCAAACAAAGACTTCTCAATACACATGTTAAGATGATCGAGTAATCACCATTCGTACCAAAAGAAAACTTGTTGTACCCCAAATCCAAAACTAATTATATCCATCGATCCACTTTCCTCATCGAAAGTGACCCCAAATAATCGTTCGACTATTTATTCACTATTACATTCAAATATCTATATGGGTAAATATAAAAAATCGATCGGTGAATACAATACAATGATACAATGTCAATTGGTTTTCTTTTTCCCAAACTCGAATCTATCAACTCAACTCAACTGCTTTCCTAGACCTGCCCCTTATACCTCAATTTATCTTCCGGGTCATAGGTAAACAGATTAAAGTAACAAACACTGAATCAGGACCTCAAGAAATAGTCGAAAGTAATAAAGGCACAAGAGATCTCACCCAATGGATCTCGGGTCTCACACAGTGGGGTTTGGGAATAAATATCAAATTATCGTCTCAAATAAAACAGCTCCCACTATCCCTAATCGTCTTATCATACGTGGTATGAAACACATGCTACAGTGTTATTCTCTTATCTCTCAAAGAGTATATATCAGATTTTTATAACATTGTACAAGTATGAGACTCAGTTTACACGTACAACTTTACCCAGAGATCTCAAAGAGAGTACTTCAGAAATAATCTCACAGATCGCAGGTAATATCTGAGATCTCATACCTGGCTACTTATAGGCAACATGGATGTAGGCACGTCCATGTCAGTCATATCGCATATGACCTCATCCCGAACACGTATCATGACGATTTATATTTCAGTAGGATTACTCTAAAAACCTCTTACAATTAGAAACCGTCTCATCCCCGCTTACTCAGAACTGGAGGTGGTCATTCGTGTGAGATAGTCGACTTCGTCTGCCTAACATATCTATTATCATATCATAGAGCATATATATGATAATAAAAATAAGTGTATTAAATGAAATATAATATAAATGTAACTGAACAATACACAATAATCATATATATAGAAAATTAATAAGTATTGATGTCATCAATATAGTACAAGATGAGAAATGTCAATAAATACCTAAACCCAGTGACTCCTTATGCCCTAAAAAGGAGTCTCTAGTAATGGGTTTGGTGAAGGGGTCAACCACCATACTGTGTGTAGAAATATACTTGATGGTCACTTTACATTTCTCGATGATGTCTCTCACAAAATGATATCTAGTGTCAATGTGTTTGATCCTACTGTGATATTTAGGGTCTCAAATGTAAGCGATAGTGGTCTGATTATCACAAAAGATTATCACTGGTCTTTCACTATCTGTCACAATCCTTAAATCATCTAATAGTCTCTGGAGCCAAACACTCTTTTGAATTGCAACTGAGTAAGCCACGAACTTAGCCTCCATCATAGATAGAGTTACACAGATTTTCTTTTTACTGCTCCAAGAGATGGCACTGCCATTGAGCAAGAAAGCAAAACCTGATATCGATTTGCGCTTATCCAGATCGCCTTCCCAATCGACGTCTGAATAACCCATAAGACACAAATCGCATCCTTCGTAACACAGGGTGAAGTTCGCAATTCCCTTAAGATATCGGAAAATCCTTTTCATTGCTCTCCAGTGACTACTTCTAGGATTTGTCTGATATTTACTTATCAGACCGACTGCATAACGAATGTCTGGTCGTGTACACAACATCGCGTACATTAGACTTCCCACTGCACTGGAGTAAGGTATTTTACACATTTCCCTCACTTCTTCCTGAGTTTTAGGACACATTTCCAGATTCAGTCCGTCACCTTTGGCGATCGGAGTATTTATAGGATTACAACCACTCATTTCAGAGCACTCGAGAATTTTTCTAATGTAGGTCTCTTGTGAAAGAGCCAACATCTTTCTCGAGCAATCCCTCTGGATCTGAATTCCGAGGATAAACTCAACTTCACCCATGTCCTTCATGTTGAAGCTAAATGACAACCATATTTTAATGGTCATTAGATACTCAATGTTATTCCCAGCCAATATTATGTCATCTATATACAACGACAGAACCACAAAAGAGTTATCAGAACGTATCAGATAGACACAATGATCCTCCTCGATCATCGTAAAACCATAAGATATTACCTCATCGTGAAATCTTAGGTACCATTGCCTGGATGACTGTTTTAGGTCGTATATCGACTTCTGAAGTCGACAGACCTTATCCTCTTGACCTACTAGAATAAACCCAAAGGGTTGTTTCATGTAGATCTCCTAATCTAAACTCCCGTTAAGAAAAGTGGTCTTTACGTCCATCTGGTGTAACTCTAGATCCACGCTCGCGATAATCACAAAAAATAAACGGATCGATGTAAACTTAACTACATGGGAGAAAGTCTCCTCATAGTCAATGCCCTTCGTCTGCGTATAACCCGTGGCTACCAGACTGGTTTTGTACCTCTCTATCGATTCGTCGGCCTTTCTTTCGATTTTGAGAACCCACTTGTTCCCAATAGCCTTTTTATCCTCAGGTAAGTCAACTAGGTCCCAGACCCCATTGACTCTCATATATTTCATTTCCTCCTATATGGCCTTTAAATATTGGTCCTTCGCTTGACTCTTGAGAGCCTCCTGGAATGTCCTGGGCTCCTCATCGTCCTCGGGAGTCACAATGAGGATCTCATCCTTAATCGAGAAATAATGTCGAGGTACATGTCCCTGACTACTCCTACGAGAAGGGAGAGCCTTCACACCTTCAGATGGACCACTCCCACTAGGACCAAGATCTGTAATAGCTCTTAAGTCTCGTCGCTAGCCCCAGTTGAGCCATTAGGCTTATCCATCTCATAAAAGATATAGCGTCGATCGATTTCTCCTCTCTTAGGGAAATCATTTTCGAGAAACGTGGTATCACGAGACTTAATCTCAGTAACAGTGTCGTCTGTTTGCTCTCCTAGGAACACATGTCCCTTGGAGTGTTCAGAGTATTTTATAAATATATACTTCTTTTCTCACAGACCTAACTTGTTATACTGATGCAATGAATCATGAACATACGCGGCATAACCCCATGGTCTCAAATGGTTAAGGTCAGACTGCCTCCCTGTCTAAAGCTTATATAGGGTGCTGACTACGGATTTCGTTGGGACATAGTTAAGAACATAGGCAGTAGTCAATAACGCATCCCCCCAATAAGAGATAGGTAAATTGGTCTGTGCCATCATCGACCTCACCATTTCCAACAGAGTCCTATTCTTTCTTTCACCTACTCCGTTCTACTGAGGAGTAGCAGGAATAGTCAACTGTCTCGTAATGTCTCTCTTGAAACAGAGCTCTTTAAACTATTCAGACAGATACTCGTACCCTCAATCGGTTTTGAGAGTTTTCACCCTCAAGTCTAGTTGATTCTCAACCTCACTGATAAACCTCCTAAAACATTATAGTGTCTCAGACTTATGCGAGATCAGATAGACATAACCAAAACACGTGTAGTCGTCTATAAATAATAAAATACGTAGCTCCATTTCAGGCTCTCATATTCATGGGTCTACAAATATTTAAATGAACCAACTACAATGGAGTCTCAGCTCTCATTGTTTTCCGAAATGGTTTTCTCATAGTTTTGCCCGCTAGGAAAAACTCACACAGGGGCAACTTGACCTTGGTTAGCGGGCCTAACAACCCACTCCCAGCTAACCGGCCCATTCTCTCTTGCCTTATGTGGCCAAGTCTACTATACCATACAATCACATCATCAACTACACTATCAGATGCAAAGACAATAGGAGATGAAGGAAAATTATCATAGAATGGAATCAAATCCAGTACATAGAGTCCCTCATGGACTAAAGCAGAATAAATTAAAGTACTATCATTATAAATGGAAACTCTAGAGTTTCCTAACAAAATAGAGTATCCTAATCGATCAAGACATCAGACAGACTCGAGATTCCGTCGAATCTCAGAAGCATACAATACATCATGTAGATACGGGACTTGGTTACTTCACTGTATCAGCTTGCACGTACCAATCCCTCTCACTTCCACAAATGCTCCGTTCCCCACATACAGCCTCCTTGTATGGGAACTCAAATGGTGGAACTCCACGTACGTGCTCCTATCGTGAGCTATATGGTCGGTGGCTCCTGAGTCTACAATTCACAAAGGAAAAGAGTCAACGAATATCACACTAGATGACACATAACCCAAACTATGTAAAGAAGAAGGATGTACCTTTCACTTACTACACTCGCGTGCGAAATGCCCATACTTGCCACACACATAGCATCGGACATTACTTTATTGAGCTCTTTCTTCTTGCGTTTCTGCCCTTTGCTGTCGGTCTTAGTAGATTGCTTCTTCTTGCCTTGGCCTTTGGTCTTTTTCTCATACTTGCGCCACTTGCGCTTAATATCCTGGGAGCCCTTACTCTACTCCACTGTGTTAGCATGACCTGAAATAGACCTAGCCACCTTCTGCACTCCTCCTCTAGCTCACAATGCGTACTCACATCCATGAAAGTGCGGATACTCTCAATGTGTGTGAGATAGGTCTTAACAACATCTCAGGAGTCAGGCAAAGACTGGATCACACCCAGTACTTGAAACTCATCTGATATAAACTCCCCCATACTCTTCAAAGAGGCAATCATACTCGACATATGTAAAAGATGTTGATTTATAGTTTGATCGTGTCTCTTCTTGTACATGATAAACTTGTAGGTCATCTTCCTCAACTTAGAAGCTGATCGGAAGCCGTAATGCTCTCTCAGAGCAAGCTAGACTGACATTACAGTAGGATACTACTCGTATACTGGGATTCGCTCATCGTGCATCTTGCTAAGAAGGATTACCCTAGCTTGGCCATCATTCTTTTTCCAAGCACGATACACCTCCTGATCTCGTCTCACTTGTTGCGTGGTACCCTCCCCCTGGTCCTCCATCCGTGCTTAAGAAACTCCCCAAGTTCTTGTTTTTCGAAAACAAACTGAACCTTCCTGTGTCAAATGTTATAGTTATCACCGTTCAGTTTGTCTCCTTTCATGAGATCTAAAATGATAGTTTTTATTGCAGTCATGTCTCTATCACACAGAAAAGAGAGACGTTAGTGACAAATGATAGTTAATATCATAACTTTCATGCACCCTACAACTCAACAAGACCCAAATGACTCAAGTACAAACCCCAAGATGAGCGTATGAGTCAACGGAACCATACACCACAATCCGGGATTGCAACTCACCATTCAGACTAAGATTCAGCACATAAAAACCCACATTTAGCCACATTAAATGACATAAGACCCTCAGAAAAATAAAATTTTTCATCCCAGCATGGCCTGACGTGCCCCCACACGCCGGCGACGCATCCCTACGTGCCTCCACGAGCACAGCAAAGGGGACAGCGCGTGACAGACGTGCGACACGTCTGTCACGCACCCTCACGAGCCCAGAGGGCCACGGACTTGGGGCGAAACCTGAGTCGAGCCCAGTTCTGGGTCGGGCACCCAGGTCAGACCGATCTGGGTCAGAGCACGGGTCAAGTCTGGATTCGGGTTGGAACCGACCCGGACAGGACCCCTGGGAGCTCATGCACCTTAGTGCGCGTGATGTGCACGCTCCCTGGACCCAAGTCGGGTCTTTTTCACCCGACGGGTCCTATAACCGGATCTTTTGACCCGGTTGCCGAAAATCGACTTTTCCAACCCTATTTTTACCGGATTTTCTTAGGAATCTCTAATTCCTCATATTCAAATCATCATTGACTCGATTTTTGGAATAATCATACCCTAATTTTGGTCAATTTAGAGTCCAAAATTCTGACTCTTCGCGGCTAATTTTTGAAACTCTACTTTTCAGCAATAATAATGCATAATATATATACCAAAACGTAGACCATGAAAGCAGGAACTCATATATACCATTTTCATGCAACGATTTGCCCTAAATCTAGACAAATTTGGGGTTTTAAGATCTCGATCACTATTCAAAACCGAGAATTTCAACCGGAATTTTGATGGGCTAAACGTACTCAGAAAATTACGAAAAAATTATTTTCGTGATCTACGTGACATGGGTAACAATATGATATAATTGGATTCACGAAACTCATCCGTCATCTGAACCCCAAATTTTATACCCTATATTTTTATACCCAAAATAATTCTGAAAATTTATTTTTAAAATAAATCTAACATGGATCTTATACCAATGTTGGTTTTGATGACTCAATCATGCAGCGGAAGCGTATAATAAAATTTTTGGAATCATAAAATAGGTTTGGATTTTAGGTATACCTCAATAAGTAATGTAGAAATCTCCGGGAATCGCGAACCCTTTATTACAAACGACTCGTAGTCGGATGATGATCACAGTATGAACCACCACTGTAATTCTATAATGTCACAACTCTAAACCCGGTGATTAGATAGCCATAAAAATTCCCTACTCGGAATTTTTTGTCTACCCTCTCTAAAGCGAATTTTCTCTCAAAATTCTCTATTATGCAAATCCCCTTCTATTGGACCAAAACCCTAGATCTGGAATTGTTCTCTTCTCACTAAGAACAATCTGATTCCTTTCCAATATTTTTCTCACTCAAAAAAGAATTAAAATAATTATTTTCACATAAAAAGCAAAAATGCAATAAATGGGGAGGAAGTTATGAGGTAATGAGAGTTATCCTATTCTCCCTTTAAATTTCAAAATGAAAATTACCTAAAGTAAAATACCCCTAGGCATTTACCAACAACAAGCAAAACACAATTGAATTGATTGTCTGGTTTCGTAAAAAAGAAATACTTCTAACATGTGCAATCTGATTTTTTTGTTTTTGTTCTTCTGTTTTTTGTGGACTGCAGTTGCCATAATTAGTTTAAAACCGGGGACCTGTGTCTTTTATCTGCTCTTACTAACCAAATACATGTTCACGTTTTTCCATATTTTTAATCAATTTTGCCTTCTTATAAGGGATTTAAACAAATTGAGAATGGAATGAAAACTTTATCTAGAAATTGATCATCATTTGTACTTAAGAATATTTTAAGTACCAAAAGTTAAAAGAGTATGATTTGATGGCTCAAGTAACACAAGATTGTTCTTAGTTGTCATGGATGACGCATGGTGCTTCCCATAGGGCTCCTAATTTTGGTAAATAATGTCTACTGCGAGTGCTCTAGAGTCTTTAGCATGTAATGGACACCTTGGATGACATCATGAGGACTGCACGTGCTTCTGAGGGTTTGGGACTCCATATACAAGGTCACATTAGTCTTCCAATTTTTTATGCCTTTCATGCCATGCTCTTGGTTTGGGAACAAGGTGGATATCATCCTGATAGATGCAACTGTGTTTATGGAAAAGAGTTTGGCCACACACATTGGGCTTCATGGCATAATAAAGGGGTGTTACCATGATAATATGCTGTCAATTTTTTGTATGTGGTTTGATATGATTCTGCATTAAAGTGCATATGCATAGTATTTAATCATGTTGAGATGCCAATGGAGTGGTAGAAAAAATAAGCCACAGATAGGCATGGGAATATGCTATGGAAAGTGACAAGAAATCATACTTCCTCTACATTAGTAGAATAAGGCTGTTTTAAATTTGGTCTGAGAGAAGTCTTGGATTCCATATTTTCTTTCTTCTGAATAAGGAATGTGAGACATTGTTGTTGTCATGCCCCAACCCTCGAGTCTAGCACGTGATAACCACCGCGTTATCTCGATATACGGACAGAAACTCCCCATATACTGGAATACCGTAAGGCGTTCGACCTATTAAACCTGTTTTACAAACAATTCAGCAATATTTGAATGACCATCTCAATCCACTTTATCACAACAAGCATGCATGAGGCCATCCCAGCCAATCAAATAATTCTTAGTAAAATTTTCACAATAAAGTCCAAATGTCCCAATGAGGTAATAAGTTTTATAAAGACAACTTTTAAATGAAATTAAACAAGTACCACAATAACCAAGTATGGATTCTATCAAGACTTGTCCCGAGAGATAGAACAATGATCAATCAAATCCAAAACACAAGAATAGTACAAATGTTTCCTTCCATGGGTTTTACTACATCAATCCAAAAATAGATCCTACATCACCAATACCTATATAAGTTCAGCAAAATGATGTCTTCTACAGCTCCAAATCGATGTCTCCTACCTAACCTTTCTCTGAAAAATATAGAAGAGGAGGTGAGTATGGGAATACTCAGTGAGTAGAGTGCAATGACATGATCGTGTCAATAAATGAGGGATGAGAGTGAGGTAGTCAAAGAATATTTCATAAACAATTCTTCAGATATAATATAGTTCAACAATCAGAATAACTCAAACAAACATGCATCCACAGATTTTAAACTTTCCAAAAAATCATGGGGTCTCCCTAAGAAATCACTCTTATCCCAGATTTGGTTGAATCCGAACGAGAGCCCGCCAAGGGGCTTTCAATTCATTTGTTTCAAAAAAATTAGTTCCTTCTTCCTTGGCGTTAACTCGTACCTCACAGGGGTGCAATCCGGATAGTACGACGTGGTAGAGAAGAGGCCGCATCTATCTCCCTCTCAATTAAACTCCTAACCACGTCACCCCGTCGGATTGCTCCGTGGAGGGAATGACTATAGTCATTTATCACATGCACCTTCCTTTCACAAATATTCAAATCACATTTTGTGTGCCATAATTCAACCAACAATTTTCAAGGATCGTATCAAGGCATTCATGAATCAAATATCTATCAATACAAGGCATACAGTCATTTATAAATACATGGATGCATATGAGATTCAAATTTTGCATTCAGACATCCCACAATCACAAAGATTTATATAAAACCTGTAAAATCATTCAAAATCATTTTTAACGAATTTAAAACAATTTTACTCAATTAAAGGCACAATGACCCATCCACTCATAGTTCGTGGGAAGGTAATCGCTCCCGGTTTGTCCCACCGCAAGATTTTGACTTTGGTTGGTTTGTCCATATAATACCGAAAATTCGGTATTAGAGATGTTCTGCAAAATATTTTAGTAATTATAAAAAAAAATTTAAATTTTATTGATTTTCGATTTTGGGTTTTAAATTTGGAATTTTTGGTATATTTAAAGCAACCGTGTTTGCAAATTCGAAGTGCATTTCATTTTTTGATAAATTTGGAGTTTTATTATAATGTGAGTATAAATAAACATTAATACATATTTATTTATATATATGTATATTTATTTGTAAAAATAAATAAATAAATAGAAAGGAAATGCAGCGTTTTGGCCCAAAACGCTGCGTCCCCTTAAATGGGAATTAGGGTTAGAAAACCCTAATTCTCTTCTATCCCTCTCTTTGTCTCTCTCTCGTTTCTCTTGATTCTCCCTCTGTCTCTCTCCTTCCGTCGCGAACAGCCGCGCTCTTCCCTCTCTCCCGCCACTCTCTGCCTCTCATGGTGGTTCCTCCAACCACTGCCACTGTCTAAACAACCGCACATCTCTCTCTCTTTCTCTCTCTTTGCAGCATGCGATAGCCCCTCTGCCCCTCTCCCTCGTGTGTGCACTGCTACTCTACCGCCGCTGTAACTCCTTTCTGCAACCTTCGCAGAAGCTCCAAGTCGGCAGTAACAACTTTGTCAGAAACCCTAGGCTGCGACTTGCAATTCCTTCTCTACACAGGTGAGGGCGATTCTCTGAACAGTAGCCCAAGGGTTTTGATTCTTTCGGTGATTTAGCCTAATGGATAGAATTTGTTTCGGTTTAGAAATACTGCAAGTCTTGGATTGAACTGAAGGCTCACAGGCTATAGGGCTATGAATTGCGAAAACCCTAGGTAAGGGAATTTCTAATCCCTTTGATATTCAAATGGATTTTTGTTGAATCTGAATAGAATGCATTTTCTGAAAAAAAATTTACAAGTGATTAATTGAGTTAAGTTTGAAATTTTATAGGAATTTAGGTTATCTAGTATGAGAAACATGTTAGATGAAATTAGAACTTTGTTGGATTGATTAGAATAGCTTTCGTTAGAGTTTGATTTAAAATGTGTATGAAAAATATTATGATAATATAAATTCAGAAGAAATTGGAAAAATTGTTAGAAATTAGGAAGAATTGTGGAATATTGGGAAATTAAGGTCATTGGTAATGCAAATGATCCTGAAATGATGAAATGAGAATCTTGGTTCGTGAAATTGAAGAATTAAGTATATGCTAAATATAGAAAACTTCATAAAACCCAGAATTGGGGATGAATTAATAATGAAATTGTGATTATTGGTACATGATAACTCATTTGAAGGTTGAGAAGGGTTTCCTTAGATTAAATTTAAGGAATTGGGAATGGATACCCTCCCAAGAGGTAAGTGGATGGTCCATTGTGTGGAAAATGAGCAAAATTGTTTTTAAATTCTTTTGTAAATGATTTTGAATGATTTTAACATGTTTTATATGAACTTATTTGTGTTGTGGACTGTCTGAAATAGAAATTTGAATTATAAATGCATTCTTGGTAATTATAAATGAATCTGTGCCACATATATTGGATATTGATATATAAATGCTTGGGCATGATTTTGGAATTTGTTGTTGAAACATGACACATTGATTGTAATTTGAAGGATTGCGAAATGATGGTGCATGAATGTAATGGCTATAGTCATTCCCTCCACGGAATGACCCGACGGGGTGACGTGGTTGGAGTTTTATTGTGAGGGAGGTAGACGCGGCCTCTTCTCTACCACGCCGGACTATCCGGATTGCACCCCGGTGAGGTACGAGTCAATGCCAAGGAAGGGGTTAATGTTTTGAAATACTGAACTAAAAAACCCTTGGCGGGCTTTCGTCTGGGTACGGCCAAACCCAAGACGGAAATGATTTCAATGGGACCCCATGATTTTCTAAAAGAATGATTGATGTGGATGCATGTTTTTGCGAATTGTCTGATTTATTGAAAATGTTTTTACACATATAAAATGTTGTTTATGAGATATACTTTGACTGTCCCACATTCGCCCCTCATTTATTACACAATTATACCATTGCACTCCACTCACTGAGTATTCCCAATACTCACCCCTCTCCTTTATATTTTTCAGAGGACGTATAGGGGATGATGTCCACTATTGCGGATTGGAGGATTATTTTTATTGATTTTGGGTAGGTATGAATTATGTAGTTATTTTGGAAGTTGTAGAACGTTAGTCTATAGAAAGGAAATTTTGTACATCCCATACCGTTTGGATTTTACTGATACTGGTTGAATTTTTTGAGCAAGTATTGGTAAAATTCGACGATTATGATTTGGGACTTCATTTTTGTTTGAAATTATCTTTGAAAAAATGTTTTATCTTGTACTGGGATATTTGGATTGCAATGTTAGATTTCGATACTTTCTTTCGGTATTATGAAGTTCTGTACATCTCATACCATTTAGACTTTATTGATACTGGCTTTTTTTTTGGGCAAGTATTAGTAAAATCTATATGACTATGATTTGGGACTTCATACATTTTGATTGGATTATATCTACAGATTTTGATATTTTACTTCAAATTTGTGAATTATGGAATGATTGAGAACTCTAAATGGTTGGGATGACCATACTGCATGCATACATGTATAGGATCCCTTCCCCAAATGTATGCCGATGTATGCTTGTATGTACAGGGATGCCAAATAGGCTCCTTGCATGTGTATTAATTATATGATTTCTTATTTTGATGGGTTTTATATTTTCGAAAATTTATTATACTGTTTTGTAGTTTTGTGCAGTTCCGGTATATGGGAAGACCATGCCTATATACCGAGATAACGCGGCGGTTGTTACATGCTCGATGGGAGAATCAGGGCGTGACAGTCCATCTCCTACAAGTACCATTACGAAATCAAACCATTAATATTTTTCATCTCATGGTTATCCAAAATTTTAACATTTAAAACCCTAAATTTTTCTCATTCACAGTGACTCAAGTTTCCCAAAACTTAATCTGTCAAATTCCAATATAAGACTTCAAAGTCTTGAATGAGGTAAATAAACCCAAGTTGAGAATAAGAAAATTACCAAGATTTTTATCACCACTTTTACTGTGAATCAAGCTATCGTCAAACCTTAGATTTCTTCCTTCCAAAAAAACCATAAATCTCTCACTAGCTTAAACTTGCTGGAGTTGAGTTATGAGTTTTGGAATTTCTAGATTGTAGGTTCGTGATGTTTTGATAGATCTTTAATGGAAGCAAGAAAAGAGGAGTAGAAGGGGTGTATGCAGAGAGAGAGGGGAGTGATAGAAGATACGAAATTTTGGGTTCGTGAGTTTTAGAATCTCCCCCACTTCTTTTTATTCACAACTCATTTCTCCCATTTACTTAATTGCCACTTTCTCTCCCAACTTACCCAAGTTCCCAATATGTCCATTTTTGATAATTGGGTACTCAATATAATGAGTTTAAATATTTAAAATTTTATTTGTTGAGAAAAGAGTGATCGGTGATGGGATGCTGTCAATTCTCATTGGTTATCGAACAAGAATAGGCAATTGTTCAAACACAATATGAAAGGAAAGTGCACTTCAAACACAAGTGAGAATCTCAAAATATAACATATAATAAACATTAAGCATATCATGGTTAAAATAATTGAATGGCTTGGTGGATAGTTTGTTTTTGGACAAAGGCAAGGTTGGGGGTTCAAGTCTCATTGGCTACAACCGATAGGTCATTAGCATGTGGAACCAAAAAAAAAAAAAAAAAAACAAATGTTTACACAGGAACACTAGCACCCAACCGATGGAAAGTGAGGACAATTTGAAGAAGTGGAAAAGTCAAATGTTCAAACCATCCACCGATGGGCTCAACCGATAGAAAGAAAAAGACATAAATAAATAAATAAATAAACACATATGTGTGTATATGTACACCGAAGAGGAAGAATTTGCTCAACAAAGAAGGTGCACCGAAGGTGGAGAAAATTTGGGGAAGATTTGTGTTTGGTCATTGGGTGTTCGGTCATTGGGTGTTCGGTAAGATGGAAAGTGAATGTTCGGTCAATATTGAATACACAGTGATCGAATAAGTATGTGATAATCAAAGAAGGCACCGAACAAGTAAATGAAAATATGGGATAAGCACCGAATAGTAAAAAAAAAGAAATACAATGTACTGACTAGTCAGAAACATTATCGATGGATGATTGTACCGAGACATTACCGATAGATGATGAAAATGAAATTCACAAGTCTCATGTTATTGATGGTACACATTACCGATCGATGATAAAATAATCGATCAGTTTAAGTGGAAATCTAGTGTACCAAATAAGAACTTTGAATATTGGCAAAATAAATATCATGAGCCAAATGGATATACCAACAGAAGGAATTGAGTAAAATACCGACATGGGTTCTTAATTTGTAAAATAACAGACGGTTACCGATAGGTGGAAACTACCGATCACCAGTTAAAATCAAAAATTGGAAAGTTAATCTATCAAACACACAACTTTACTAGGAAAGTAGTTTCCCATCGAAATCTCAATTTCTACCGAGCACATAATACAATTTAACTCTATTAAATGCCAACACTCTACTAACCGATCATTTAAATTTTAAAATATCTGTCGATCAATACCTGATGGATTTCCTGAACAACCTCAAGAGTAAAATTTCACATTTCTATTAATTATTTCTCCCACACTTTTATAAAATAAAATAAAGTTCAAAATTTTTAGATTCTCCATTTCAGAAGAAAAATCAAATATCGGACTTGTCTGGTATTACAATTCTTAACCCTCTAAAAGAAAATTTTGTCTTCAAAATTTCATTACCTTATTGTTCCTCAAATAGCTGAGGATGTTACTCTTTCGTTGTCTCCTCAGGTCAACATATTGACTATTGGGATCTGTTTCTTTTTCAAACTCTTAACTTGTTTCTCCAAGATAGCCACTAGTTGGACACCAAAAGTCAAATCTTCTCTTAACTCAATAGGAAGAGGCTCAAGAACATAAGAGAGATCTGGTAAATATTTTTTCAATATAGAGAAATGGAAGACATTATGAATTTTCTCTAACTCTGGGGGTAGTTCTAACCGATAAACTACCTGTCCAACTCTTTCTATGATCTTGAAGGGGCCGCTATAACGAGGATTTAACTTCCCTCATTTTTGAAATCTGACTACACCTTTCCAAGAGGATACTTTTAAAAATACCTTGTCACCAGTCTCAAATTCTAACGGTCTTCTCCTTCTATCGGCATAACTCTTTTGTAGGTCTTGGGTTGCCTTCATTCTCTCCCGAATCAGTTTCATATTTTCTTTAGTAGTTTCAATCAATTCTACACTTTAAAACTTCCTCTCTCCAACCTCATCCCAACACAACGGTGTATGGAACTTTCTTCCGTAAAGAGCTTCATAGGGAGGCATCCCTATGCTGGCTTAATAGCTACTATTATAAGCAAATTCGACTAATGGAAGGTGTCTATCCCAACTATCTTGAAAATCTATAATACATGTCCTAAGCATGTCTTCTAAAGTTTGAATTGTGCGTTCCGATTGTCTATCAGTCTGAGGGTGGAAAGTAGTACTGAATTTTAACTTAGTCCCTAAGGACTCTTGCAACTTAGGCCAAAATCTAGAAGTGAACCGAGAATCACAGTCTGATACAATAGATACCGGAACTTCGTGAAGTCTCACGATCTCATCTATGTATAATTTGGCCAATTTTTCCAAGGAATAGGTGCTCTGAATCGGCAAAAAGTGAGCCGACTTAGTGAGATGGTCCACAATCACTCAAATGGCATCGTGACGTCTTGGAGTACGTGGCAATCCTACTACGAAATCAATAGTGAGGTGTTTCCATTTCCATTCGGGAATTGGTAATGGCTGAAGTGATCCGGCTGGCTTCTGATGTTCGGCCTTGACTTATTGGCATACTAGACATCTAGCCACAAACTCGGCTATCTCTCTCTTCATCCCAGACCACCAATATGACTCCTTGATGATTCGATACATTTTGGTACTTCCCAGATACATAGCATAGGCCGAAGAATGCACTTCTTTGAGTATAGCCTTTCGGAGATCCCCATCCTTTGGAACACATGTGCGTCTCCCGTAAGCTACAATTCCATCTTCCCGAATCTGGAACTCACCACCTTCCCCCTTATGTATTTTCTCCACAATACGCTTCAATTCCTTATCGGTCGTTTGAAGCTCCTGAATGCGGTTTACTAATGTAGGTCTCACCACAAACTTGGCAAATAAAACACCTTGATCATCCTTAACCAACTAGACTCCAAGTGCTCGGACTCTAACTAAATAAAAGAAGTAAGAACCCTCTTCGAATGCTGAAGAGGAAGACTTGCAACTTAAGGCATCTGTGACTACATTCGCCTTTCTGGGGTGATAGTCAATCACCAAATCATAATCCTTGATTAGTTCCAACCACCTTCGTTATCTTAAGTTTAGCTCTTTCTAAGTGAGCAAGTATTTCAGACTTTCATGGTCAGTAAAGATCTTGCAAGTAACCCCATCTAAATAATGCCATCAAATCTTTAAAGTAAAGACAATGGCAGCCAACTCCAAGTCATGAGTAGGGTAGTTCATTTCATGCTTCTTTAACTAACGTGAGGCACAAGCAATCAACCTATCGCCTTGCATAAACACGCACCCTAACCCTTGCTTGCTGGCGTCACTATATACCACATAATCACCACCACCACTAATGAGGAGAGCAAGGATAGGAGTGGAGGTTAATCTTCGCTTAAGCTCTTGAAAATTACCATCACACTTTTTATTTCATTCAAACTTGACTCCCTTCCGAGTCAAATTTGTCATCGGAGCTGCTATTTTCAAAAATCCTTCAACGAATCTCCAGTAATATTCAGCTAATCTGAGGAAACTTCTCACTTCGGTAACATTCTTAGGCTGCTCCCACTTCAGAATAGTTTCTACCTTCTTTGGATCTGTGAAAATCCCATCTTTAAAAACAACATGCCCCAAGAAACCAATCTCTCTTAGCCAAAACTCACATTTAGAGAACTTGACATACAATTTCTTCTCCCTAAGAGTTTATAATATGATTCAGAGATGCTCAGAATGTTCTTCATCACTCTTGCAACATACCAAGATATCATTGATGAAGACTATGACAAATTTATCGAGATAAGGATGAAACACTCGATTCATGAGATCCATGAAGGTTGTAGGAGCATTCGTCAATGCAAAGGGTAGTACTAGAAACTCATAGTGTCCATACCGTGTCTTAAATACGGTCTTGTGAACATCATCACTCTTAATCCTTAGTTGATGATAGCCCGATCTTAAATCTATCTTTGAGAAAACATTTGCCCCTTGAAATTGATCAAAAAGATCATCAATCCTTGGGAGAAGATACTTGTTCTTAATCGTGGCCATATTGAGTTGTCGGTAATTAATACATAACCGGAGGGTTTCGTCTTTCTTTTTTACAAACAGAACCGGAGCACTCCAAGGCAAAGTACTCGGTCTGATAAACCCCTTGTCTAGCAACTCTAGGAGCTGAACCTTCAACTCTTTTAACTCTGCGGGTGCCATTCGATATGGAGGACTCCAAATCGGTGCAGTGCCAAAAATCAGATCTATGGTGAAATCGAACTCTTAAACCGGTGGCAACCTAGGCAACTCTTCCGAAAAAACATATGGAAACTCATTTACCACAGAAGCATGATTCAGATTAGGGTCTTCCACTGTGGTGTCAACAATGTGAGCGAAATAAGTTTCGTATCCTTTATGCACTAATCTCTGTGCTTCAAGAGCTGAAATTACATAGTTCGGTAAGACTCGCCGCTCACCAGAGAGCACAAACAGAGGACATTCCGGTCTACGAAATTCCACTTCTTTGGTGAAACAATTTACTGAAGCTCGATGCCGATACAACCAATCCATGTCTAGTATTGCATTAAAATCTCTCAACTCTAACGGAATTAAGTCCCCTTCGAGAATTACCTCACCGACCTTCACTTCACAATTCTTATACACCGTATCTTTAATTAACTATTCCCCTAAAGATGTGATAACCAACAACTCTTCCGCAAGCGGAGCTAAAACTCTATCTACATGCCTAGCAAATTCCACACTCACGAATGATATATTAGACCCTGTATCTATTAGTACACGAGTATCAACACCAAAAATTCTCATCATTCCTATCGGTACAGACCATAAACAAAATCATTAATCAATCCACAAATTTATCACACTACATAATCATGATCATAATATTATACTATTGACTATAAACAAAGATAACATCTTCCATATATTTAAATTCATGATCACATATATCTACTTCGTAACTTTAAATGATTCTAGCTTAAGTTTTCAGAATGGTTTACTTGTAACCACGTCCAGGTTGGCTTGAGCCTCTTCATTGGTCATAGCATAAATTCTATCTTGAACTCTAGGTTGGAGACGTTGAGTGGGTGCGACTACGGTGTTACTTCCTGTGCCCGTCCTATGAGTAGCACTGGTGGAAGGTGCCGAAATAGTAGTTGGATCTCTCTTAGAACCACTAGGGGGACCTCGAACTTGGCGATTTCCTTGCCCTTTTACATTCAATTCCGGGTAAAAGTGTCGAAAGTGACCATCATTCCCATAATGATAACATCTTTTGGGTCCCCTGTATGGACCCACATGGCACCCCATGCAATTTGGGCACATTTCTCCTCTACTACCCCTTGATCCTACTCCCATACCAATAGTTCTGTTGGGAACGTTTAGTCTAAAAGCTAATTGACTTTGGGGAGGGCCAACCGACACTGAAACAGATCCACCACTATAAGAGTCCATGCTTCGATTTTTTTTGAAACCTTAACCTGGGTTGGAACCACTAGGCCTCCTCTTCTTTCTGTGGTGTTCTCTAACTTTGCTTCTCTCTAACACAATTTTCTCATCCTTCAAAGCCAAGTCTAGGACATCTTGGAATGTATGCCCTTTGGTGATAGACATCTTCTCTCTTATGCCCAAGTTTAGCCCCGATTCAAACTTAGCACACAAAGACTCTTCGAAGTTCACAAACTCCAGAACGTAGGTGGCAAGCTCCTTAAGCTCTGTCTTGTACTTTGACACTGATATGTTCCCTTAAGCTAATTTGAAGAATTCCTCTCTTTTGGTCCCTATAGAATCGTGTGTAGTACTTTTCTTCGAAAGCTTTAAGGATCTCTCCTCATGTAAGTGGTATAATCGCTCTAGCCTTTACATTTTCCCACCACGTCCTAGCACCCTTGTCGAATAACTTCACTGCCACCCATAATTTCATTTCATCAGTTAGCTTCATGTCAGTGATAGTCTCCTGAATTCGGCCAATCCACTCCTTGGCCACCGAAGCATCACATGTCACGCCCCGATCTTTGATCCGAGGCCGCGAACAGCCATCCGTTACCCCGTACGCTGCTCATCATAGGATACACATACCA
This sequence comes from Dillenia turbinata, assembly GCA_037126225.1. NCBI lineage: Eukaryota > Viridiplantae > Streptophyta > Magnoliopsida > Dilleniales > Dilleniaceae > Dillenia > Dillenia turbinata. The sequence goes on along the minus strand of JBAMMX010000026.1, from coordinate 9,494,227 downwards.
ATACAACGAAGGCTAAAACAATCACCTGCTCTAAACTGTTTAAAACCTATTTTTCCTCAAAAATATCATTTCCCAAGTAAAGAATGTAAAATGCAAGATAATGTCTCAATGCATAATTATATAACACTGGTGAGAGTTTCAATTACATTACATAACAAAATTACAGTCATCCCAATATAAGTATACAATGGTCATTTTATAGATATCAAATGTACATCATCATCATCAAATGCATCACTGCAAAAGTATAGCTGGTTCCAAACCCAAAGTCCAATGTCACCCAATAAAATCAAGTATGTCGAACTCTCTCGACACGTCTTCCTACCAAGTCTATAACTGTAATCAACGAAAAGTGAGAGGTGAGTATTATGGAAAAATACTCAGTGAGTGAGGGGATCGACATTATGTTCTCGATAATAAGTGTGAGCATGGAGTGTCAAAGTACATTTCAAAACCATAATGATATAAAAAACAAGCATGTCATTTCCAGAAATCAAGTGATCACATATCACACATCATAGTATCAAAGTATGTATCTATTTATATTTCCGAAATCATTAGAGCTTGCCAAGAAAATAACCCCGGTAAAGGTCTACCTCGACCAATGACGGACGCGTTGGGAGTTTTTCATATGCAAATATAAAACAATTAGCTCTCTACCCCAACGTTGGTCACGGGCCTCACCAAGTGCTAGACAGTGGCTCACGCATGTCCTCCCCTTTCGATTCAACTTGACAAACCCATGTCTATGTGCATATAAATAATCAACCATGTATAGAATCCCGTTCGGTGCTAGACAGTGGCGTCACACATGTCCTCCCCAATATGGTTCAACCGGCCACAACTATACAATACGACGTTTGAGGATACCTCCTGCAGAAGCGTATCCGGACACAATGGGTGCCTTTACAAACGTCCTTCGTAGCTACGGAAATCCATCAAGGATATCATCACATCATCATATCATCATATCACAAGTAGGTATCCAGCCCACATATTTCATCAAATCATATCAAAACCGTGTGCCAATGTATTTCATCAAAACATTTTAAATCAGTGTGCCAATGCAATGGTAGCATATAAATCATATCAATATTTCAAAGAGTGGCACAACATCTTTTCATTACGAATCATGGATGCATAACATTTGAACCAATTATTTGGGATACTCTAATGAATCACAAAAGCAGTCATTTATAAAACATAGTACAATTCGTATGCTTTCACTCATGCCATCAAAACATGTCATTTGAAAAGTTATAAAATATGAATTTGTTCAATCGAAAATATAGCATCAAAGTCTCACTCACCGTATATGGGAGGGTTTGTCACTCCCTAGAAGACACCAAAACGTGTCGAAAATATGCTTCCCTCGATATATCTCCAAGAGTGTCACTACAAGAACAATATAATATACATATAAATGCTTTGCATAACATTAAAAATCACTATGCTAAATTACTTTGAAACCCTTCACCTAAGACCAAGGTTTAGGGCATTCTTGGGAGGTCTCTAAAGGACATACAAGCTGTCCCCTTTTTCATCCTAAACCTTTACTTCAAATGTTCATCCCCAAGGCACAATACAGCCCATAAGTTTCAAGATAATGCCATTTAAACCACTAAACCATCATTCTCACAATCCACCTCTTTGAATTCCCCAAAATAATCCGCAATTTTTTTTTTAAGGTTTAGTATGCTCATCTTGCACCTCCTTCATGCACCAAAACAGTCCACACTTTCATTTTGCCCTCAACCAAAGTTTCAGTATATACACATTCTCATTCCTCAAGCATGATCATCACATTTATTATGGTATTCATACATGCACCAATTTATTACTCTTAGCCAAAATTGACACACATACTTCGCATTAAAATTTAATGCTCATAAATGGACACATTTCATTTCCTTGTCACAAACATTGGCAATTGATAGTCCACATTATCCATTTAAAGTTCTCCCTTGAACTACCTATCCACAACTCATCACACACACACACACACAATCCTCCAAATTTACATGTTAAATTCATCCCAAACTCCTTTGGACAGATTTCACATTCCCCTGTTCTATCCAAAGCTCTCAAACAAAGTACATTGCACACACATTGATTCATTCACTTTCCGGCCAACATCAAGCTTAAATTTCTACACACATGATTTCCATTTGAATACTCAATTTCAACTCAAAAAAGCATAGGGTTTTCATTAAATTCTCAGCCAACCTTAGTCCTAAAAATTCTGCACTCATTCCAAACTTCAATTTGGGTTCCACCTAAACTCTAGGTTATGAAATCACAATAGAACATCATAACTAGTATACAGAAATTTTCTTTCATCTCCTAGGTTTAAACCTTCGGCCACACCAAGTGTGTCAAGTTAACTACATCCTTTTGGCTCCAAATTAATATATATTATACTAGGGTAGATGAAGAGTCTCTTACCTCAAAATGGCCGGCCGAATTTTGAAGAAAAACAAAATTTTTTTCATCCTTGAAGCTCTCGGTTGTCTCTTGGATTCCACCAAGCAAAACTCATCCTTTTGCCTTGATTTTTGGATATATTATAGTTGAAGATGTGAGGAAATGATCTATGTAAAACTATGTGGGTAGTGTGTTAGAAAATTTTGGAGTTTTCCTCACCAGCAGCTCATGGCCATGGAGAGGACAAAAACAGGGGAGAGCAAGCTTCTTTGTGTTTTCTTGCTTGAATACACACGGTTTTGGGAGAGAGAACAAACAAAGGCTAAGTGTTTTGCTTTGTAAAGTCCATTTCATTCAATCCTAGCCCTTCATCATTTCTCAAGATCAATCCTAGACCATTAGATCTCCCTCTCTCACAACAACACTCTTGTCTTCAATTAATGTTGTGTCCCCCAACAACCAAGTTTCAAAGGTCCACAATTGAGATTCCATTTCTTGGGTAAATCCTCACCATTGATGTGTTTTCAAGAAGGCTTACTCTTTTACCCAATGGACAATGTTTTGTCTCCCACTAACTAGATCCAAAGGTTCATATTAATTCATCCCTCTCCATTTAATCTCCACCATTGGATTTTGGGTCTCAAATGTCAATCCATTCTCATCTCTTTTCCCCAACAATCGGCTAAGTCACTCTCTCACTTCTCCACACATGCCTTGGTCACGTTTTCGGGGGAAAGACACAATTGCTAAATGTCATCTTATCTTGACCATTGATTTCTTCAAGATTTAGTCCTAACCCTTGGATTATTTTTACCAAATAAAATCATTTTCACTCTCCTTTCTTCAAATCTTTAATTAAAACCCAATTAAAACCCAACTAAAAACTCTAACCATCCACTCATAGCCCAATTCCATTGGTTTCTTATTTTTCTTTCCATTTCCTAAATTTTTTTAACTAATTTCAATTGAGTCCCTTAACTTATAAAAATTTTAAGTTGACCCCAAAAATTTCATAATTGCACATTAGACCCAAAACCTCATTTTAGACCTAACGTAATTTATTTCGCGTCAAAACGTGAACGTTTAGCCTTTCCAAGTCACATTCCCGCCTTCGATTCCTGCTTCCCGCCTTCGATTCCCTCTTAAATTGTCACACAAATTTTTTTTTTAAACATAACTTCCGCTTTCAATTCCCCTTCTCTTTCGAAACCTAACTTTCCTAAATAATTTTCGGCTCTTTATAACTTCTCGCCTTTAATCCCCTCCATTTCTAATTCATCCTATTGTTTACCCTAAATGTCCATTTAAGAGTTCGTTCTAATTACCTCCCAATCATTGGATCAAAAATAGAGGGTTTGTCCACCATCTGTTGAAATGAGATTTATACAATTTAGAATTAATATCTGGACAGGAGAAAAGAACTAATTTGGGTTGTTTTTGTGGTATACAAAAGCACAATTAACGTAATATGAATTTACATTACTACATTATTATATGTAATGCTATTTAAGATAAATTCAATAGTGTCGTGCCATTGTGGAGCACTATTATAATATGAAATCATGTAACTAATTAATACATAATATATAGTCTTACTTTGACAATTCTTACACAATTCATTAATAAATTGGATATTATTAATTTAAATAATAGTACATGATACTCAATATTAGTAATTAGATAAAATTAGTAATGAAAATTAATATTAGTAGTATTAGTAATTTAAATAATACTATATAATTATATAAATTAGTAATTATCAATATTATATAATCTAATAATCAATATCCAATATACATCCATTTAAGTTTGGTTAAGACAATAATATGTGATTTATCCGATTGGAATTTATCAAACTAGTTAGCATAGTTAACTGGTATAAAATAGTTTACTTCTTCCTCGAGGTACATTATAATATTTCTTCACTTGGATTAATTTTTTATATGATTAATTATTGTTATATTATATTACAAATTTTCTGATTTTATTTAATCAATTATATTATTATTAATATTATGAATAATATTATATATGTTAAGAAATAAGAAAAGAAATTATTAGTGGTAATGTGGGTGCCTGTGCACCCTCGTGAGTACCGCATGCTAATGGTAAGTAGTAATAATTTATGATAAGTAGTGGTGTGGTAGTGGTAAGTAGTGACAATTGGTGGTAAGTAATGATAATGCAGACATCCAGTAGTAAGTAGTTGTAACTAGCAATACGTAGTGGTAATACAGTGACCATATGGTATCAGTAAGTAATAACTATGGTGGTAAGTAGTGGTAAATGCCATCTCCACTACTCGTGTTTTTTTAATAATCATTAAAAACAAAAAAAAAGTAAATTCTAAGAATTAATTATATCAAATTCTAAAAATTAATTATATGATGTAATTTTATATAAATTTCAACAAAAATAACAAATAAAAAAAATGAAAATATTATATAATTTTATATAAAATCCAAAACTAATCTATCAATATAATTAATTAAACTAATATAATTAAATAATATTAAATATCATATAGTTAATTATACTCACATAATTAATTACACTATTACATTCTAAATTGTAAATGAAATTGTAAAATAATTACTATTATATTGTTTAGTTGAGACATTTAGACTAATTTGTAAAATAATTACTATTATATTAATATATATTTCTATATATTACTAATATATTAGTATAGCTTGTTGTTATATTATATATTAATATATTATATTATAATAAATATTATTATTATATTAATATTATATACATAGTATTATATTTTATATTATTGTATTACGTATTATTATATTATATTTTAACACATTAGTATTAAATTATATACTACTATATATTAATATTACATATATTAGTATTATATTATGACAAATTATAATATATTTTATAAATTTCTTATTAAATTATAGTATAATTTTAATTATATTATATGTTCTATAACGATTTAATATTTTATTTTTTCTGACAAAACAATTAAAAAATTAAAAATTAAAAAAAAACAAAAAAAAACAAAAACAAAAAAAAAAAAGAAGAAAGACAAAGTGGGCAGGCCTGCACGCGCCTTAAAGCCGCCTGTTTCTTTGCTTTTTTTTTTAATCTAATCTAAACCACTAAATAATTATATTTAATTACATAAATAATTATTTTTAATTATTTTAGCTTTAAATCATTTGTTAATAATTATTATATTTAAACAATTATTATTACATAATTAATTAATAATTATTTATCTTTAATTATATATTATTTGATGTATTATTTTTTAAAATTAAAAATAATAAATAATAAAAGAAAAAAAAAAGAGGCGGGCGCCCGCCCTTCACTATATATATATATATATTTTTATATATATTATTATACTATATATATGTGTGTAATTAATATATAATTCTAAAATATATATATTATTATATTATATATTATTGTATTCTATATTAGTATAATATTAAAAATAGGCAAAATTATCAATATTATGTAATTTATATGAAAAAAATCTAAATCTAAAATTAATTATCATTATTATTTTATTTTGTATAAATTCTAAAAAATAATTAATAATAATAATTTTAATTAATAATTTTTCGACACAAAAACTGGAGCTAAAAATATATTTTATATTTAATTTTTATTTATATACTATTAATTTTTTGAGATAATATTTTACACAAATATTATAAATTTGGTAACATATATATTAGTAACCAATAGTAACCAATAACCAACATAAGGTGATCGAGCCTATATAGTAACATCTAGTAACCAATAGTAACCAATGATATATAATATAACGAGAGCGCCTGACGCCCGCCCCCATAAGCGGGCGCCCGCCCTTCTTATTTGCAAAACACAAAGGGCAGGCGCTAGGCAGCCCTTGCCTGGCGCCCATCCTGTTTGTTTTTTTTTATTTTTTTATATCTAATCTAATCACAATATAAATAATTATATTAGTATTGTTACTCTATAATATATATTAATTCAATATATTTTTAAAGGTAAAATAGTTAAGTAAATAATTATATTTAATTATATAAATTAATTATTTTTAATTGTTTTACTTTTAAAGATAATTATTATATTTAAATAATTGTTATATTACATCATTGCACCAAATGAAATGTAATGTAGTTTTTTGAATAATCTAAATATATAGTATTGAGTAAAAATATGAAAAAACAAACAAATTAAGAACAACATAGTAAAAAAAAGCAGTAAAAGTAAAAATGTGAAAAAAAAAGGGTAAAGAGTAAAATTATGAAAAACAAAGCGGGAAAAAAACACGAAATTTTGAAATTTTGTATGTGAAAGTGGCAGCTTCTCATTCCTTCCAAAAACTCTCCTCTCAAAATCTATAAAACTTGTAACTTAGACTAAAGTTTTTCTTCCCATAACCATCTAAATGTCTCACTCAACCTTTCACCGCAACAAATCTATCATACCAACAACTTTGCAAAATTTTACAAAAAGGTAATCACTTTTTTTAAAAAAAAAAAAAAGTTATTCTGGGTTCTACTACATTTTACTATATTCTTCTTCTAAAAGATTTTGAATTTTTCTAGTTATGATTATGGGATAAAATAAATGAAAGCAAGCTGACCATGAAGAATCACAATTATCCATTTTTAGGTTTCTTCAATACCTGGGAGTGCACATAAAAGGCAACCATCATCAACACCATCTGAATCCATCCAAAATGTAATATTTTTATTTACAACCATTTCTTATAATATACTACATAATTATATTCATTTCATTATTAATTTTTATTAATTTTTATTAGCAGATTGACATGAAGGATTAAAAATTGTGAATAAAGTTGGTCACCTGCATAGATTTGATGTTGCTGAGGTTATGCCTTCAAATTGCTGCTGAGATTATGCCTTCAAATTGTGGGACATGCAATCTTTTTTTTTTATCTTATATGTATCCCTCGTTCTACTTAATATATCAATTATTCTTATATATCAATACACATTTATATTATTTTTATAATTTTATTATTTTATGGTCTCTATACTATTTAAAAAAAACATATTTTACTAAAATATTTCATATGTGGTGATATAGAGACTGAGCCATTTGATATGTGGTGACATACAGAGACACTAGCCTGGTGCCCGTTCCCATCGCGGGCGCCCGCCAAGGGGGGTCCTAGCGCCCGCCAAAGGGGGGTCCTGGCGCCCGCCCCTATACGCAGGCGCCCACCAAGGTGGGGTCCTGGCACCCGCCCCCATATGCGGGCGCCCGCCCCCACACAGATTAACACACGTAATCGACGATGTAACCGACGATAAAATAGTAACATTTTGTAACACATAGTAACCGATAATAAAATCATTAATTTTTTCTAATTCAAAAATATCAGAGGATAAAAGTATTAATACCTTGTAATACATGATAAGCGATGATAATATTAGTGATATTTTCTAACTCAATCGTAACCGACGATAATAGTAATATATGATAATATATGAGAACCGATGATAAATCAGTACCTTTCCTAACTTAAGGGTAACTGACGATCGAAGTAGTGATTTTTCCTAACATGATGATAACGATGATATAAATAGTCACATATGATAACTGTGTATCCGATGATAAAAATAGTAACATCTCGTAACATATAGTAACCGATAATAAAATGAGTGATTTTTCTTCACATTATGAAAACACCAATAATAAAATGAGTGATTTTTCTTCACATTATGAAAACAGATAGTAAAAGTAGTAACATTTTGTAACATATGGTAATCGATAATAAAAATCTTACTATTTCCTAACAACCTATTACCTGACGATAAAAAAACTACTTTTACCAACATTTTTTAAAAATGTCACAATATATCCGGCATGCTACAACGGTTGCACAAACCATCAGAATATCTCTATCCCGACTAGTATATACTCCACTGATATTTCATCCGTTGGAGAAAGTGTTAGCGACACTTTTTCAGTCTTTTGCTGACGGTTTTTGACCGTCAACATAATGCTCTTATTTTGTAGTGTCATTTGCTATATTTTGGTGATTTTCATTCATACATAGGTAATCTAGATTTATTAGAGTAGTTTCTGTAATTTATTTTGAAAATTTAATTTTATACTATTTTGTATCCGTACAAAATTTATGCTAAGATCGACAAGTTCTGACCTAGTCAAATTCGATCCTAAAATAGATAAGACTTTCAGAACCATTTGTAGACAAGTTAAGGAAGAACAAGAGCGTGAGGTAGCAATGGACCAGGAAAACAGAGCAATGAGGGAGTTTTCTATACCTAAAATTTCAAGATATACAAATTAGTATTGCACATCCTGTAACTGTGCAGGCTGATCAATTTGGTGGAGAGACCTTTGAATTTCCAAACAGCCATCTGAAAAATTTTCTAGAATCATCAAACTAAATAGGGTGAGTACAGACACCATAAGATTGCACCTATTTCCTTTCTCTTTCAAGGGAAAGGTAAAGGTATGGGTTAACTCATTTCGTCCTAATTATTTCACGAATTAGAAAAATCTATCTCAAGCATTTTTAGCCAAATACTTTCCACCGAGTAAAACTACTAAGTTATGCAATGATATCACCAGTTTTAGGCAATTTGACCGTGAGTCTTTATATTATGCTTGGGAACATTTTAATGATTTGATTAGAAAGTGTCCACATCATGGTATATCCGATTGGTTAGTCTTGCAAACATTTTATAGAGGTCTTTTACAATCTGTTAAGATTACCATTGACACTGCGGCTGGGGGTGCATTCATGAGTAAGTCATATAATTAGGCATGTGCATTATTAGATGATATGGTTTCAAATCAATACGATTGGTCTAATGAACGTGAAAATCCTAAGCAGAGAGCTAGTGTGCATGAGGTTGATAGTTTTACCATGCTGAATGCGAAAATTGACTATTTAATTAATTGTATAAAAGCTAATCAACTTAATGTTGTGAGTAACCAAGTCTTATATTGTAATTCCTGTAGTAAATCTACTTACGTGTTTTCTGAGTGTCCGTAGATATAGCAAGCGATTTATGTTTATAACTATGGCAGGCCTTAGAATAACCCCTATTCAAATACATACAATCCTGGGTGGAGAAACCACCCAAATTTTTCATGGAGTCAGGGGGTACTGCAAAGACCAACCAATCTACCAGGATTCAATGCAATTCCGCAGTAAGTTTAAAGGAAAAATAAGGCATCATGGGAGTTGGCAATCTAACAATTGGCAATGGTAACTAATGAGAGATTTGAATAGCTCAAAAATAAGATTGACCAATTATCTAACACTTTTCATTCTTGTATGCCAGATAGGTTGCCAAGTGATACAGAAAAAAATCAAAGAGAGCAAGCCAAGGAAATCACATTAAGAAGCGAAAAAGAATTACAAGAGAGGCTGATTGAATCAAAAGATAAACGAGTAGAATAGGAAGCTGAGAAAGAGATCAAACAATCCATAGATGAGAAGTCCAAGGCAGTGGAAATAGAACAGGGAAGTATTTTTTTGAGTAAATATAAGCCCCGTATCCCTTTCCCTGGTCGACTTTTACAAGTAAATATAGAAAAACAGTTTGAAAGATGTGAAGAAACTACATATTAACATTCATCTTTTGGATGCAATTAGGGAGATGCAAAAGTATGGGAAGTTCCTGAAAGATGTGATCTCAAACAAGAGGAAATTAGATGAAGTCTCGATGGTCAAGCTCATGGAAGAGTGTTCTGTAATCTTACAAAGGAAACTGCTGCTGAAATTAAAAGATCTAGTGAGTTTTTTTATCCCTTGCACCATTGGTCCTACTGAGTTTTCTGATATTTTGTGTGATTTGAGTGCCGGAGTCAATTTTATGTTATATTATGTATTTTTGAAGTTAGGGTTAAGAGAATATCGACCTACTAGAATTTCATTACAATTAGCTGATAGAAGTGTTAAGTATCCAAAATGTGTTGTTAAGGATATGCTTGTTAAAGTTGATAAGTTTATTTTTCTTATTGACTTTGTTATATTGGATATGGATTCTGATAATGAGGGTACTTCACTGATACTAGGTCGACCTTTTCTTGCTAATGCCCGCTCTTTGATATGTACATGCTGGAAAAATGATGTTGAGAATCAATGATAAGAAAATTGAATTTGTTGTTTTCAATGATATGAGAAGGTTTTTACAAGCATGATGTTTTTAGAGCTGATTGTATCGATAGGATTACTGAGCATGATTTTAATATCTTTTATTCTAGTGATCCTGTTGAAAATTGTATCTCTAGCTTTTTACATAAGAATGATGAGTTTTTAGATGATGAGCATGTTGATGAATGTGTTCTTTTGGATGTAGGTTTAGGCAAATGATTTGACACAATCTGAGAAGTTTTTGAGTGTTGAAGAAAGAATTGACAAACCATAGCAAACCGTTCAACCATCCTCCGCATCTGAACTCAAACATCTTCCTTTTCATTTAAAATATATCTTTTTAGATGATTTTTCAAATTTTTCAGTAATTATATCTTCTAATCTGATAGGTTTTGAGGAAGAAAAACTGCTGCGAGTGTTACAAGAACATAAGAAAGCAATAGGGTGGACCATCGCCGACATCTATGGCATAGACCCTACGATCTGCATACATAAAATTCTATTGGAAGAAGGGTTCAAGGCCACGGTTCATCCACAAAGGAGGCTGAATGAGCATCTTAAAGAGGTAGTGAAGAAATAGATCATTAAATGGCTTGATATAGGTATTATCTTTTCTATCTCTGATTCTATTTGGGTGAGTCCTCTGCAAGTTGTGTCTAAAAAGGGTGGAACTACTGTGATTGAAAATGATAAAAATAAGTTAATTCCTATACGTATAGTCACGGGTTGGAGGGTTTGCATAGATTATAGGAAGCTAAATGATTCAACTAGGAAAGATCATTTCTCCCTCCCCTTTCTTGATCAACTTATTAAGAAATTAGCCGGTCATGCATTTTATTGCTTTCTAGATGGTTTGTCTAGTTATCTACAAATTGCTATTGATCCTGCTAACCAAGAAAAAACCACATTCACATGTCCATATGGTATCTTTGCATTTAGATGCATGCCCTTTTGTCTTTGTAATGCTCCTGTTACTTTTCAAAGATGCATGATGTCTATTTTTGCTTATTTTATTGATGATTTCATGGAAGTTCATATGGATGACTTTTCTGTGTTTGGTTCCTCCTTTGATAATTGTTTGAACAATTTAGAGGGGGTTTTAAAGAGATGTGAGGAAACCAATTTGGTGTTCAATTGGGAAAAATGTCATTTTATGGTTAAGGAAAGTATAGTTTTGGGACATAAGGTGTCGTCTAGGGGGAATAGAGGTCGACAGGACAAAAATTGAACTAATTGATTTGATATTTATTGTGATGCTAGTGATAAAACTGTAGGTGCAATCTTAGGACAAACAGTAGACAAGAAATTTCATGTTATATATTATGCGAGTAGGACTATGAATGATGCACAGAAATTATACATCATTACTGAGAAAGAACTACTTGTTATTTTTTTCACTTGAGAAATTACGGTCTTACTTGTTGTTATCCAAGATTGTGATCTATACTAACCATTCTGCACTTAAAATATCTGATTTCAAAGAAAGATGCAAAACCTAGATTGTTGTGTTAGATCCTTCTATTGTAGGAATTCGATATCGAGATAGTGGACAAAAAGGGAATAAAGAATTCAACCGCTGATCATTTATCTCAATTGGAGGGAGATTTTATTGAAACAGTACTTGAACATTCTTTAAATGATTTTTTTCCTGATGAACATTTATTCTCTGTTAATCTCATTCCCAACCCTTGGTATGCTGATTTTGTTAATTATCTTGCTTGCAGAGCTATACCAAAAAGAATCAAAGGGCATCAGAAAAAGAAATTCATGTCTGATGTACGCCACTATTTTTGGGATGAGCCTTACTTGTACAAAGTTTGTGGTGATGTATCATTAGGAGATGTGTTCCCCAGCAAGAGGTAAGTAGCATTCTTAGCTTTTGTCATGATAAAGAGGTTGGTGGTCACCATGGTCCTTCTCATACAGCAACTAACGTACTTCGATCTGGTTTTTATTGGCCCACTTTATTTAAAAATGCTCATTCTTATGTCAGTGCATGCGATCAATGTCAGAGAACTATAAATATTTCTAATCGTTATGAGATGCCCTTGAACAATATTATAATTGTGGATATTTTTATATTTGGGGTATTGATTTTATGTCTGTTTCCAAAATCTTGTCAAAATGAATTTATTCTTGTTACTGTCGATTATGTAAGTAAGTGGGTAAAAGCAATTGCATGTGTGAAAAATGACTCTAAAACGGTGTGTAAGTTTTTAAAGAAAAATATCTTTTCCTGTTTTGGTGTTCCTAGAACCATAATTAGTGATGGAGGTTCATATTTTCGTAAAGATTTTGACAAACTCTTAGTTAAATTTGGTGTTACTCACAAAGTCGCGACCCTTACCATCCCCAAACTAGTGGACAAGTTGAAATTTCAAATCGAAAGTTGAAAAGCATTTTGTGAGTCTTTCTCGTAAAGATTGGTCCAGTAAATTAGATGATGTGTGCTTTGGGCTTATAGGATTACATATAAATCTCCAATTGGTAAGTCACCTTATCATTTGGTTTTTGGTAAAGCATGTCATTTACCTGTTGAGATAGAGCATAAGGCATATTGGGCAATGAAGTATCTAAATTTTGATTTGTCTTTTGCAGATCAAGAGTGAAAATTGCGATTGAATGAGCTAGATGAGTGGCGGAATGCAGCATACGAAAATGCCAGAATCTATAAGGAAAGAACAAAAGCATGGCATGATGTGAGAATTAAGAAGCGAGAGTTTGAGGTTGGTGATAAAGTTTTAGTTTATTACTCTCGCTTGAGACCTTTTCCAAGAAAGTTGAGATCAAAATGGTATGGACTGTTTATCGTCACACAAGTATTCCCATATGGAGTTGTGGAGATTTCAAATGAGTAAGGTGAGAAATTCAAGGTTAATGGGCAGTGTCCGAAGATCTATGCAGAGAGAACCAATCCAAAGGATGGTTCCGCCATTTTTCTCAATAATACATGAGTTTGATAAACCCTTCGCACGAGAGGGAAAAAGCTGAAAAGAAGACTACATTTCAGGAGACTCCTCTGTTCTCTTTGCTTTTATTTTATTTTATTTTGTTTCATATTGAGGACAATACTTAACTTAAGTGTGGGGGGAATATGCATACATAGGCTGCTGAATTTATATATATATATATAGGAATTTGAGAACTAAATTTTTGTTTCGTTCTAAAAAATTTTTGCTGAATTCTTGCATGCCAACGAATTTTTTTTTTTTTTTTTGAGTTTTCTAGTCCTTACATGTTACTTATTGGTATGAGTTGATCATTCTAGAACTTAAGACTCAAATTCTTGCTCTCAAATCTTGCATGCAAGATTTGATACAAATTTACTTACCTTAGTAAGAATTTGAGTCTTAAAGAGTAATTTCTTGTTCTCATTCTTTTTTCTGTTGAGCATATATCACACATGAATTGATCATTCTAGAACTTGCTCTGTTATGTATTTTGAAACTATATTCTTGATTTTCATATACCAAAATGATTAAGGCATTTAGGTTTACACAAGTTTAGCTTTCTAAAATTACTATCCCTATCATATTTTCCCTTAGTTAACCAATTTGAACCTAAATCTTTTTCTTTCTTTAATGACCTATATAATCTACCCCATGACCCTTATTCTTTCTAACTCCAGTGATAGGGCATAAATTGATGTAATAATTATAGTTTATTTTGTTCTATTTTTGAATGAATATTATACTAATTATTATATTTTGTGGTAATTGATATAATAGCAATAATGGAGGCTTTTAAAGAAAAAGGAATGAAAAGAAGACAAATTTGGAAGCATGAAAGATTTGTAAATACTTAGATATTCCTAAATATTTGGGAATAAAAATTTTAAAAATTACAAATCCCTTGTAATTTGTTTTTTAGTAGTTACCTAAAATTTAAGAGAGTTTTTTCCTTAAAAATTATGTTAACTCACTTCTATATATAGAGGGTTACATTGTGCAAAAAAGGAGAAGAGGAGAGAGCCGCCCAAAGGGGCAGCAGCCCCCACATCTCCAGCTGCAATAGCCATGTCCAGGAGCAAAAAAATAAATCGTTTTCTTCCAACAAGAGGGCAGCAGCGGCAACATGTTCTTGTAGTGTCACTACAAAAAAACAAAAATTCAGTGACGAAATTTAGCAACGAAAAATATTTGTCGCAAATCTATCACAAATTTAGCGACAAAAAAAGTTTTCGTCGCAAATTAGCCACGACTTTAGAAACAAAAAACTTTTCGTCACAAATTTCGCAACAAAAAATATTTTGGTTACAAATTTCGTCGCAAATTTTTGACGAAAATTTTTTGATGCAAAATTCGTTACAAATTTGCGACGAAATAATAAATTCGTTGCTAAATTTCCAACGAATCCTAAAATTCATCGCTAAATTTGCGACGAATTTATAATTCATCGCTAAATTTGCGACGAATTTATAATTCATCCCAAAATTTGCAACGAAATAATTATTCGTCTCTAAATTTGTGACAAATTTATCCATTCGTCCCTAAATTTGGGACGAATTTTTTTTTCATCCCTGATTCAGGGACGAATTTTTTTTTTCGTCCCTGATTCAGGGACGAATTTTTTTTTCGTCCCTGATTCAGGGACGAATTTCTTTTTCGTCCCTGATTCAGGGACGAATTTTTTTTTTCATCCCTGAAGAATTTTTTTTTCGTTCCTGAATCAGGGACGAATATTTTTTTCGTCCCTGATTGAGGGACGAATTTTTTTTTCGTAGGGACGAATTTTTTTTTGCGTATGCTTCACAAACAAATGAGAGGTTGCGGATATCTTCATTGGATGAACCATGCACGTCATTAAATTAACATTCACCACTGTTTTAATTTTGCATAGAATAGAAATGATAAAATTTTTATAATTGTTCACGATTTTTAATGATTTAGGAATCCTTTTTAATATATATATATATATATATATATTATGTTAACAGAGTGGTAGTATCTCTATCAATGAAAGTAAGATGATTTATTATGAATTATACAACCACCCAGCACATAGCATGCGTTTGATTTCTATATAATTTCCCTCTTAACCTGTGCTTCAAGCTAAATGAAGAGTTGATTTCCACTTCTAATTTTTGTTATTTAAAGTTTAAAAAAAAATTTGAAGTTTACTCTAATTTTATAAAAAAATATAAATTTATAAATCAATAAAGAAGAAGATATTTGAAAGTAAACTCCACATAATTTGTAAAGTTCTTAAAAATTTATTTTCCGTTGCCGTACAATAATCTAATTGTGTCCTTTTTAAACGTGAAGGGTTATTAAAATTAAAGTGGGATTCACCGTGATAGCCTTTTTAGGTAAGTATGCTCCTACCATCCCATATAATATTCACAGATTTTATCATTTTTTCTTAATGAAAGGTAAAAAGTAAATTCAATAAAGAGCAATATTTAGAATTTAATAATACATTTTCTTTTTGTTTCAAGTACAGATATTTAATTGAATTATACATTTTATTTTTAATTTTTAGTAAATGATTTTATTTACAAATAAAACCTATAATTTAGTTTACCATTTTTCTTTTCATTCCCCACTCGGGGTTAGATTCTCTGGAATCAATTGAAAGGTACCATTTTTATAAACGAAAATTTCTCAACACTAATATTTTTTATTTTCAAAATATTTTTCGTTTTTGAAACGTTTCAACACACTAAATTAATTAATATTCATACAAATATTCTTATCTTGATCGAAAAATATTTATAATCTTTCTAACAATGCCAAATATCAAATCTTTCTCCACCGAAAAATATTTATAGTTTTACTTATATTAGTTCGCGTGATAGATTGAAAACTTGGAATATCATACCACTTTTTGTAAATTATTTTTATTTTTATTTTTATTTTTAAAAATAAAAAAGCTATCAATTCAAATAGGTGATTTAAATTTTTTTTTAATTTTTGTTTTCATCCTTGATTCAGGGACGAATTTTTTTTTCGTCGCTAAATTCGTCCATGAATCAGGGACGAATTTTATTTTCGTCCCTGAATCAGGGATGAATTTTTTTTCGTCCCTAAATTCGTCCCTGAATCAGGGACGAATTCATTTTTCGTCCCTGATTCAGGGACGAATTTAGGGATAAATATATTTTGTCCCTAATTTCTATACTTCACACATTTTGTTTCACTCTCACTCTCTCTGTCTCTCGCTCTCTCTCTCCGTGGTTCTGCGAAGGTGGTTACGCGAAGGTGGTTCTGCGAAGGGATGGCGGAAGGGATGCCGGATCTGCGATGGTGATAGGTAATCTCTCTCCCTCTCACTCTCACTCTCTCTCTCTCTTTCTCTCTCTCTCTCTCTCTCTCTCTCTCTCGCTGTAGAAGCCAGATCCGGCGGCCAAGCCGCCGGATCTGCCCTTCGCAGGCCAGCCGCAGCAAGGGGCCGCCGCCCCTGCGCTTCCCAGCCTCGCGCAGGGGCGCGGCCCCTGCGCTGCCCAGCCTCTCGCAGGGGCGCGGCCCCTGCGCTGCCCAGCCTCGCGCAGGGGCCGCTGGCCCCTGCGTGCGTGTCCCATGGGCTGGGCCATTGAACGGCCCTGGGTAAGCCCATTGGGACCGGCCCGGCCCGTTGTAGCCCCTTTTATGCATAATTTTTTTTAAATAAAATTTTGACAAATTTTATTTAAAAAATATTTTTATAGTATTGTTTTAATAATATATTAATTATTTATAATTGTTTTTGATGTGTCAAGATTTGCGATTATCGAATATTTGGATTGGAAGCTGTTGCTGCTGTTGATATCTGAGCCCATCGGTGAATTATTATTTGGTGGTGAGAAAAGTTTTAATTTGTATTGTAATAATTGAAAAATGCAATTATGTAAATTTGTATGTTTGTATTGTTTTTATTTCTATATTAGTTTATTTTTTTTTTGTATTTAGTGGTTGATCTAATGATATGTTTGGATTTGTTAATTTTAATTTTTTATATAAAATTGGAATCAAACGTGTTGATCATTGATTAGGTGAAACATTATGTTAACAATAATCTGTAATTTATAGTAAATCTTATTTCGATTAGTTAAATAATCAATATTGTTAAATGTTTAATAATTTATACTTTATTTGATTATATGATAATATTTAATGTTATTGTAATAATTTAGTTAATTTGTTTGATATTAATTAAGTTAATAATATTATTTATTATTATATTCAATTTTTGTTAAATTAAGGTTATTATTATTGATGATGTTAAGTTGTGTTAAATTTAATATTACTTTTATAATATTTAATTTATACTGTGAGATTAATGTTAAATTTTAATGTGATCAACATTATTATTTATTATTAGATCAACTTAGTTGTGATTAATGATGATTTTATTATTGATGATTTAGTAGTTTTTATTAATATTTTAAAAATTTTAAATTTGGAGACAGGAAAAATGCAGAACGAAAGAAGTTGGATGTATAAAAAAAACTTATCTGATCGTCGGGGTTTAACTGATGAGTTTATTTTTGGGTTGGAACAATTTTTAGATTTTGCTTGTAGTCATGTTGATTTTATGGATGGGAATAAGCTAAGGTGTCCGTGTAGAAGGTGTCGTAATGGTAAATTTTTTCAGTGTGATAAAATTAGGGAACATCTTTGTAGATTTGGTTTTACCCCAAATTACTATAATTGGACATGTCATGGTGAACCGTTCATTTCTAATGAGGAGTATGGATGAAACAGACAATTCTCAGTTAGTGGGAATCAGAGTTATTATGATCAATTGAATCCATATCAGAGGACGGTAATTGATGCAGCGGGTCCGAATTTTGTTCCCGAACCAAGCGCTGCAAGTTCTAGCTTTGCTCCAACATTTGAACATGAGTATACTAGTTATGCATCACCATTGGAGGAGGTAGAAGTACCAGGTGTTGATGAAAATGTGAATAATGAATCATCTCTCCAATTTCAAGAAGTGTTAAGAGCTGCAGATGAACCTTTGTGGGCTGGTTGTGACAGCCACACTAAACTATCTCTAACCGCAAGACTGTTGCATGTCAAGGCAGAGCATAATGTGTCTGAGGATTGTTTTAATGATTTTGTTCAAGTTATTGGAGAAGTATTGCCGCGTGATCACATTATGCCCAATGATTTCTACAGTATGAAAAAGCTGGTGAAAGAATTAGGTCTTCTGATGGAAAGAATTGATGTTTGCAGAAATGCTTGTATGCTATATTTGGGAGATGATAAAGATGTAGATTTTTGTAAATTCTGTAATCAATGTAGATATAAGAGTACTAGGAGGTCGGGTCGTAATCAGCGACGTAAATTATACAGACAAATGTTTTATTTGCCTTTAACTCCTAGGTTACAAAGGCTTTATGCATCCGAGACTACTGCTGAACGCATGACCTGGCATGCAAATCATGAAACAGAAGATGGGTTAATGTGTCATCCTTCAGATGCAGAGGCGTGGAAATATTTTAACAGAACATATCTTGAGTTTGCCAGAGAGACTCGAAATATTAGGTTAGGTCTTTGTGCTGATGGATTTGCTCCATTTGGCAAATCAGGAAGAACTTATTCTTGTTGGCCAGTTATCTTAACTCCGTATAATCTTCCACCCGGTATGTGTATAAAGACACCGTATATGTTTTTAACATTGGTCGTGCCTGGCCCGCAAAATCCGAAGAAGTTAATAGATGTTTACATGCAACCATTGATTGCGGAGTTGAAACAACTATGGGATGAAGGTGTTCCTACATATGATGTTCATACTAATCAGATGTTTGTAATGAAGGCTGCTCTTCTTTGAACCATAAATGACTTTTCGGCTTATGGTATGTTATCGGGATGGAGTACCGCTGGGATTTTAGGATATCCAATATGTATGGAGAGATCAAAGTCATTCAGATTGAAACATGGGAAGAAAGCGAGTTATTTTGATTGTCATAGACAATTTTTACCGTTAACTCATAAATTCAGAAGAAATAAAGAAGAATTCACTAAGAATAGAATTGAAAGAACACCTCCTCCATTGAGATTAACTGGTGAACAAATTTGGCATAGAGTCCTTAACTTTCCATCTGTTATTGAAGAGCCACATGGTACAACATATGGCTATGGTCATTCGCATAAATGGACTAAATGGAGTATATTTTGGGATTTATCATATTGGAAAAGTCATTTGGTTCATCATAATCTCGATGTAATGCATATCGAGAAGAATGTCTTTGATAATCTGATAAATAAAGTGATGGATATCACTGGGAAAACGAAAGACAACTTGAATGCAAGAAAAGATATGCAACTTATTTGTAAATGACCCACTCTTGATGTCGATGAAAGTAGTAGGGGACCAAAACCGAAGGCAATTTATACATTGAATAAGAATCAGAGACGGATTGTTTGTGAATGGTTGAAATCATTGAGGTTTCCTGATGGTTATGTCTCAAATTTTGAAAGATGTGTCGATTTGAAGGAATGTAAGTTGATTGGTTTAAAAAGTCATGATTGTTATATATTTATGGAAAGACTAATTCCTATTGCTTTTAAGGAACTATTACCAAATTTTGTTTGGGGTGCCATTACGGAGTTAAGCATTTTCCTTCATGATATTTGCTCGACAGTGTTGAGACATTCACACATGGAGAAGTTAGAGAGAGAGATTCCAATCATTTTGTGTAATTTAGAAAGGATATTTCCACCGTCATTTTTTGATTCCATGGAACATCTTTTGGTTCACTTGCCATATGAAGCGAAAGTTGGAGGTCCTGTCCAATTTCGATAGATGTATCCATTTGAAAGGTGAGTTTTTCATCTTTTATACTTCGTTATCAATGCATATAAAATTACTAATTTCATTACATATAATTTTCTAATACATTTTGTTTTATTACAATTAGATTCCTATATCATTTGAAGAAGAAAGTGAAAAATAAGGCACGTGTTGAAACCTCTATTATCAATGCATACATTGTGGAGGAAGTAACAACGTTTGCTTTATATTATTTTGAGCCTCACGTTCAGTGTAAGAGGCGGAGAGCGGGAAGAAATGATGAGGGTCCTGTTGATCCCAATTTGAAATCATTCTCAATTTTTAACTACCTTGGTCGATCAAGTGGACCATGTAAGCGTAGATACTTAACTGGTCAAGAATGACGGGCAACCCACACATATATTTTACTGAACTGTCCAGAAGTGACGTCATATTTCGAGTTAGTATATATTTTCTATTTTATGTATTTCTTATGTCGTAAATTGTTTGTGTTAAAATTTATTTTCTTTGATGGTAGAATTTTTCAAAACGTATATTCTGAACTTTCAACACATGAGTTTGATCGTTTCTGCGATGAAGAATTTGCACCATGGTTCAAAAAATATGTAAGTACACTATAAATTATTT
This sequence comes from Dillenia turbinata, assembly GCA_037126225.1. Lineage (NCBI taxonomy): Eukaryota > Viridiplantae > Streptophyta > Magnoliopsida > Dilleniales > Dilleniaceae > Dillenia > Dillenia turbinata. The sequence continues at coordinate 9,473,337 of JBAMMX010000026.1, read as the reverse complement.
AAATATTTACTTTAAAACATATTAACATATTTATTTGACTTTAGGTCCATGATAATCAATCTCAAGTTGATCAAGAATTGTTAATCCATCTGTCATAGGGTCCAAAATCAATGGTACGAACTTGGCCAGCATATTTCATAAACGGGTATAATTTTCATACTGAAGAATATGGAATGGGGAAAACGACAATGAATAGTGGGGTTTGTGTTCAGTCATCCAATGATGGTGGAGGTCAAAATGATTTTTATGGTTTGTTGGATGAAATCGTAAAGGTAGAGTACCCTGGTCCAGAATTACGGATTGTTTTATTTATGTGTCGTTGGTTTGACCCTGTCAAAGGGATAAAAGTGCATCCACAGTTTAATTTGGTTGAAATAAATCATAAGAAATTGTATAAGAGATATGAACCATTTGTGTTGGCACAACAAGCGATTCAAGTATTTTATGCTTCATATCCTAGTTTGAAACGTGACAAAATTGATTGGTGGGCTGTTTGTAAAATGAAAGCACGGAAAAAAATTGATGAGCATTGGGAAGACATAGCATATTAACAAGAGGAAGTTGCCAATACATTTCAGACCGAGGAATATAATATTCCAACGTTACGAGATCCCAGCGGAGTAGTGATAGATATGGATGCAAGTGAAATTCATGAAGAAGACGATGAAGAATCTAATTTTGAGACAGATGATGAGGATGATGAGGATGAGGATGTTGATGATAATGATGTTGAAGAGTCTAATTTTGAGACACATGATGAGGATGAGAATGACAATGAAGATTTTGATTTTTGATGACGGGTAAGTTTTGTTCTCTTAATATAACAAAAATCGGATATTTATCTTGATATATGATAATCTTTTTTTTTAGTGGGTAAGTTAGTTTAGTTTTAATTTGTAAATTTCGTTACTCAATTTGTTATCTATTTACTGTCTCATTCTTAAATTTATATATTTGATTTGTTAATGCACTATCTTTTTTTCTATAGGTCATTACAGAAGATTTGTTGATATATTGGTGTCTTTTTCGTCGCATTTAATTTGTCAAATTAAATATGGTAAGTTTATTCATGTTTTTTATTATGCATCTGATGAACATGCAATTTTTATTTTTTATTTTTGTTAATAATATATTATGGTTGACAGTTTCGACGTGGTGGCCATAGACGAAATTCTGATGGAAGATCACACTCTTCACCATCGCAGTCCGCTTCAGTACCTTCGCAATCTCATTCCCTCGCTGGTAATATACCTTCGCCTCCCCCTTCTGTTGCAGGTCCTTCGCATTCATAACAAATGGCTAGTAATGTACCTTCTCTAGTCCCTTCGGTGGAACACTCGTATGCAGATAGGGAAGACAATCGAGTTGATAGCCCTTTACGGAGATTCGTAAGTACAAAATTTTAAAATTTCAGATGTATTATTTCTTTTATTTATAAAACAAATTATTCTTTTAACTATCTTGTTTATTTAACATTGTTTGTTTGAAATTTTATGATAGATTTACAAATTATGTACATGTTATTAACGAGTTTAATAGAAATGTGAATAACCATTGGGGAGGGGCTTGAATGACTTACACAAGCACTCCGGAAGAAACAAAAGAGTTATGGTGGAGTGAGTTCAACGTAAATTATCCTAATCAGTTTATATATAAAATTAAGTTAATAGTTTTATAATCAATTGGTTTTTTTTTCATTGCAGCGAGTATTCACATGGGACGAGACTGAAGAGCTAGAAGTAAAAAGGATTTTCAAGAAAAAATGTGGTGATCACATTCGACACGTTTTAAATCATGCGAAGAGACATGGAAAAAAGCCAGACTGCATCACCGAGCAAAATTGGGGCATGATTGTCAATTTTTGGGAATCGGAGGAGAGCAAAAGAAGGAGTGAGCAGAACAAAAAAAACCGAGCTTATAATTCAAGGGAATCGTCTGCGACGTATGCGGGAGGCTCAATCAATATCGGTGAACATAGAAATAGATTGGTAATTTTATACAAACACTAATTTTGTAATCTTATTTAAACTATTTCATTATTTCTAACAGTGTTTTTTTATTTTAGGCCAAGGAAACGGGGACCGAGCCTTCATTCATAAAAACTTTCACGCGCACATTTCAGAAAAAAGACAAGACTTGGAGCGGGGAGAGAGTTAGAGCAATTAAGGTTTGTAATTTCAAAATTTTCAATTATTTAATGAACATTTTTAATGTTGATTTGATCATATTATCTTGAATATATCATAACAATATAGGAAGATAAATTTATTAGATTAGTCTTTCCCAAGTTTATTTTTATTGTTAAGTTGATTTTTTAATTTCTAATGAATTACTTGATAGAGATTTTTTTTCCCATAACTTTTAACTTATTCAATATTAATATGAATGTTCATAATTGATATCCTATATAGTCTCATGATTTATGTTACTAATTTTTTTTATTTTCCTTATATATATATTTTCCTTGTATTATATTGTTATTGGAAATTTATTTTAATTTTTCTCATGACAATACAGGAGAGATATGATGAGATGTCACGCAGAAGTTCGAGTGCTAGTGATGATGCTGGTAGATTTGAGCCATCCGTTGATAACATAAATACATGGCTCGAGGTGACTGGTGGAGCAAAATGGGGTAGAGTAGTTGGACTAGGTTCTTTGAGCAGAACTTACAAATTCCCTGGTTCATCTTCTTCCACCCCACCAGCAGTCAGGGTAGAAATAAATTAGTTAAATCAAGAGGTGAGCATTTGAAGGACTTACTGCTGCAAAGAGATCAGGAATTCAATGAACTTCAAGCAAAGCACACGCGAGAAATGAACGAATTTCGCACGCAGCAAATGTTAATCATGCAGCATCTTCAGTTAGCCTACGCTCCAAGTCAGATTCCCCGATCTATTTCTCCTCCTGATAATGCTCGCGATGGTGATGAAGGTGATGATTTCTTCGGTGATGATGATGATGATGATGAGGATGATGGTGGTGGAGGTCATACTTGAGATTGTGTACTGTTATTTGACTTACATTTTGATACTCGTTATATTTATTTTCTTGGTTATGTATGGTTATTGATATTTTAACATTTAGACTTGATCTTGATTTTATCTTTGATATTACTATTATGATTTCTTGTTGAATTTTTAATTTATTGATTTTATTGAATAGTTAGCTATATTTATGAGTATAGATGCCTGAAATTTTATATTAAAAACGATTTGAATGATTAGTTGCTGATTAGGTTGAATGAGCAGGTATAAAAACAGGTTATATATGAAAAAATGATCCAAATATATCAATAAAATTTTTAATTGTCGCAAAAATACATATTTATCGTAAAATTTGTCACTAAAAATAATGGTCGTTAGCGACGAATTTTGCAACGAAAAAATGATTCGTCGCAAATATGCGACAAATTTTCCGACGAATTCTTATTCGTGGCGAGTTTGCGACGAATCATATTTTCGTCGCAAATTTACGACGGAAACTTGATTCTTGGCAAATTTGCCACGAAAATTTTATTCGTCGCAGATCTGCGACGAATTTAATTTTCGTCGCAAATCTGTGACAAAACTAAATTCGTTGCAAATTTGCGACGAAAATTTTTTTGTCGCCAATTTATGACGAAAATTTTTTTGTGGCCAAATTCGTCGCAAATTAGCGACGAATTTTGCGACAAAAAGATATTTGTTGGAAATTTTTGCGACAAAAAATTAGTTTTTCGTCCTAAAAATTTGCAACGACTTATTAGGGACGAAAAAAAATTTGTCGCAAAGTTATTTTGGGACGAATTTTTCTTACGAATTTGTCGCAAATTTTGTCGCAAATTTATGATTTTTTTGTAGTGTGTATTCTCAAGACATGTTTTTTTATTTCAAGCATACATTTTAGCATAATTTTTTTTATTTGTTTTGTGAGACTTCTTCCTCCTATATTTTCATTCTAATTTTATTTTCTAGTTGAAAGTCATTGAAATCTTGATTTTCAATGATTGTAAGATTTAATTTGGTTTATTAAATCAATATCTAATAGGTATTTATTTAATTCCTACACTTCATGAATCATGATTTTCTAGAGTTTATTAAATAGTGGTCAATGTTTAATAGTCATAGAATAATGTACAACTAATTAAAACGGCAAATCCGTAATTGTTTATTAGTTTTAATAAAATGGTAAATGACATTCGTGTCATGGGAATGACATTCATGTCATGGGATTAAATAATCTAATTTAAATGAATCCACTGTGTGTTTGTTAATTAGAATTGGGTCTCTCTAAATCTTAATGCTGTTTAAACTTTCAATTCTAAGAGTTTCTCTAGGGTTGACTCTCAATTGCGGAAATAGTTAATAAATTTCTCTTAATTATCGACGAAATAAGGAGAGATTGGTCGTTGGGCGGTTGTCGACGACTATAACCAATTTATTTATGGGTGTTGAAATCTTTAGATAGATCAATAATCAATCACATGAAATCAATGTGAATATAATTCATTTGACTAGAAAAATTGATTTTTCATTAGTTTTTATTTTTATTTTTTGAGTTCTTTATTTTTATTTTAATTAGTTTAGTTAATTTTCCAAACCCTCATATTTTTATTTTTATTTTTATTTTCCTTAAAAGAAGTAAATCCATCGTTCTCTGTGGAAATGACCATATTCACTCTATACTAGTATTTTGTGAAGTAACTATTTAATTTTTGGTTGTTTGACGACACACCAAATTTTGACGTCGTTGCCAGGGAACGGTGTTAAGATATTTATTTCTTTTAAGTTTTGTTTTCTTTTTATTTTTGGGGACTAACCTTTGCAGTGAACTTATTGAGATTTGACGATAACATAGAAGAGAAGGACTTGACGAAAATATGGTCACACAAAAGATTTTAAGGGAGTTGTTATTTCTTGATTTTAATGAATATACCTTTTGCAGCGATTTTCCTAATATTAGGACTTCCCAACAATTTGAAATATGGCAAGATGTTTCAAAGAGGGTCAACGGGGTAAGTGATTCTTCCCTTCGTCAAAAATTAAAAGAACTAATTCCTCTTATGCATAATTTTATTGTAGGACAAATGCGATCGGTACAAACTTGTGGAATTTGTTCAGAGATGGATCATCCAACCGATAAGTGTCTCATTCTTTATGATGATCCATATTTGAACATCTACAACCATGAATGGTGGGATCAACCGAACTTCAGTTATGGAAATTGGCAACAAGAATTCTCACAACAACTACAATACTGACCACAATATCAATCTCGCAACACTCTTTGAATCAAGGTATGTCTCTAAAAGAGATTTTTAAAGTTTGGTTAACAGCACTTTATTAATTCAACAAGAAAGTCAACGATTTCAACAAGAGACAAGGACCAGTATTTAGAACATGGAAAATCAAACGTCACAATTGATGGCAACCGTGAGTTGATTAGAAAAATCATCAAAAGAAGTAGAAGACAATTCATCAAAAGCCGAAAAAGATATGGAAATCGAGCAAATAGAGAAATCATCAGTAGCGAATGAATCCACCGAGGAGATAAGTAACAAGCCTGACATTTTCAAGACAAAAATTTTGATTTTATCACCTTTTCCTGGTAGGTTGGCACAACCGAAAGAGAAGGAAGAAAAAGAGATTTTGGCAACTTCTCCAAAAGAAGGATTTAACATATCTCTCTTAGAAGTAATAAAGCAAGTGTCAGAATCATTCATGAAAGAAGTTAAGACAAAAATTGATACGGATTTGGGTACTTTAACTATTGAATTTGATGGTAAAGTTGCTACTTTTAATAATTTTGATATCATGAAATATCCAAATGATTTTAAATCTATTTTTCATGATAGTACGGTGGATTTCATTGTTCAAAATAATTTTGTGCAAGATGAATTGGATTTTGTATTTAAGGAAAACGTGACAAACAAGGTTGCACAATGGGACAAATTTCTTGAAAACCAACTCCCACACTAAAAACAATCATTGGTAGGCCTTAAAATCCTTCACTTCAATTCAAAATTGAAGTTCATGTCAGGTAAGTTGAAGTCAAAATGGACTGGACCGGTCTTTGAAAAATTGAAGTTCATGTCAGGTAAGTTGAAGTCAAAATGGACTGGACCGGTCTTTGAACGAGATTGAAATAAGGAGGTAACGTTGAGCCAAAGACATTAAACAAAGGTGTTTGTTGGAAGATAACCTAATATTTTCTTTTATGATTTTTATTTCATATTTATTTTGTTTGATTTAGGTTTGATTTTGATTTTTTAGGTGAATAAATTCTGAAAAATTTGTTGATCAGAAGTGCTCTGCCATTACGGCGTGCCCACGCCTTAGCAAGTCTTTATTGCTGTCCAGTTTTACTAATGTTCTCAAATTACCAGAATTGCACATAAGTTAGGGTAAGTTCATGTCAGGTAAATTGAAGTCAAAATGGACTAGACCGGCCTTTGAACGAGATTGAAATAAGGAGGTAACGTTGAGCCAAAGACATTAAACAAAGGTGTTTGTTGGAAGACAACCTAATATTTTCTTTTATGATTTTTATTTCATATTTATTTTGTTTGATTTAGGTTTGATTTTGATTTTTTAGGTAAATAAATTCTGAAAAATTCGGTGATCAGAAGTGCTCTGCCATTACGGCGTGCCCACGCCTTAACAAGTCTTTATTGCTGTCTAGTTTTACTAATGTTCTCAAATTACCAAAATTGCACATAAGTTAGGGTGTGTCCAAGTCCTAAGAAGGGGTCCATTGCTGCCACCATATTTTTTTTCTTCAAAATTTATTGGATTTGACCCTCCATTTATCACTACACCCTAAAAAAGTCTTGTTCTCACTTTTTTTTTTTATTTTTGTTTTTATTTGAGATGAATGTTATTTATTTTTATTTTATTTCTCTCTCATTTGGCATATATTAGAGATAATGTATGATTTAGGTGTGGGGGAATATTTCATACTTTTTTTTTTGGTAGTTTGTTTGTTTTTCTACAATAGGTTAAATTTTGTTTATTTTATTGAATTAAAAAAAAGAAAAAAAAATTGAACTTTCTAAATTGATATATGTTATTTGGTTAGCTAGAAATCTATGAAAAAATAATTCGTATTAATGATTTTTGTACTTGTAATGACCATTCATATCTTAATAGTTTTCTTTGAATGATGAACATACAAGATTCAACACAAATCATATTTAAAAGTGAGGTTTTGAGTCTAAAACAAGCAAATTCATTCTTTGTACTCGAAATTTCTTTTCTTCTTGAGTGAATGTCACACTTGGATTGAACATTCTAGAACTTGCAATATTATGCATTTCGAGATCACATGTAGGGTTTCATGCATTGAAATGATAAAGGCATCTAGGTTTTATCCCATTTTGATTTTCGTAAAACTCCCTACCTTGATTTATAATCCCCTTAATGAACCAATTTGAGCCTAAGACCCATTCTTTATTCAAAACCCTTCAATACAACATTATAACCCTATTTTAACTTGCATTTCAACCCTTGTACCAAGAATTTATGTAGTTAATTGCATGATTTTGTTGTGTTTTATTTGTCTCATTGGGAAAGGCTGATTAGAATATTAATGTTGATACATTCATTGATATGAAAATGGAATTCATGACTATGAAAGGAAGAAAGAGTTTGAGTTTTGTTCACCATTTGTATTGAGGTACTTTTCGAGGGAAAAAAACAGCAGCAAAAAAAAGAAGAAAAAAAAAAGAAAAAAAAAGTGTTGCATCTTTTCATTTCAGTCATAGATCGAAAAAGTCTGACATTTTTTTTGTATTCTTGACTGTTGGCTATTTTGAGTACGAGTGGATAGCAAGATCATGTATTTTTTACGTACTATTTGTGAGGGGCAAATGTGTTATTATAAAAAAAATTTATGATTAGTTGCATATTTTCTTTTGTACATTTTAAACCCTTGATATGTCTCTTTTATCCTACCCCTAACCCTAACTACATTACAACCAAATGAAAGAACTTTAGATTGGTGCATGAAATTCAAATTTATAAGTTATGGAGATTTGATATATTTACAAACATATGGTAATACCAATTCCAATGTATTGATTTGAGTGTTATTGATATATTCTTACCCCATTTTGAGTGAATTTGAGTGAACTTGAGTGAACCTTTGGAGAAGAAGTTGAATCTTGCCATTTTAATTTCATAAGAAATTATTGGGATTTGCAATGGTTGTTCTTATATGAAATACTGTGAAATACTTATTGTTTTGATTATTTTTCTGGTTTAAATTTTATGACACAAGTTGGCCTAGTAGTTCCAAAGAAAAAATAGGTTGATTTCAGTGATTTTCATTTTATTTGAGTTAGAAATGCTTGAGGACAAGTATCATTTAAGCGTGGAGGAATTTGATTGGACATAAATTGGTGTAATAATTATGGTTTATTTTATTCTATTTTTGAATGAATATTGTATTAATTATTATATTTTGTGGTAATTGATATAATAGGAATGATGGAGGCTTTTAAAGAAAAAGGAAGGAAAAGAAGATAAATTTGGAAGTATGGAAAATTTGCAAGTATTTAGATTTTCCTAAATATTTGGGAATAAAAATTTTGAAAATTTCAAATCCCTTGTTATTTGTTATTTAGTAGTTACCTAAAATTTAGGAGAGTTTTCTTCTTAAAAATTAGGTTAACTCACTCCTATATATAGAGGATTACATTATGCAAAAAGGGAGAAAAGGAGAGAGCTGCCCAGGGGGCAGCAGCCCCCACATCTCCAGCGGCAATAGCCACATCCAAGAGCAGAAAAATAAATCGTTTTCTTCCAGCAAGAGGGCATCAGTGCCAGTATGTTCTTATAGTGTATTCTCAATACATGTTCTTTTATTTCAAGCATACATTTTAGCAGAATTTTTTTTATTTGTTTTGTGAGACTTCTTCCTCCTATATTTTCATTCTAATTTTATTTTCTAGTTGAAAATTATTGAAATCTTGATTTTTAATGATTGTTAGATTTAATTGGGTTTATTAAATCAATATTTCATATATATTTATTTGATTTATGCACTTCATGGATCATAATTTTCTAGGGTTTATTAAATAGTGGCCAATGTTTAATATCCTAGAATAATCTACAACTAATTAAAACGTCAAATTCGTAATTATTTGTTGAATTTAATAAAGTAGTAAATGACATTCATGTCATGAGAATGACATTCATGTCATGGGATTAAATAATCCGTTGTGTGTTTGTTAATTAGAATTAGGTTTTTCTAAATTTTAATGTTGTTGAGACTTTCAATCCTAAGAAATTCTCTAGAGTTGACTCTCGATTAAGAAAATAGTTAATATGTTTCTCTTAATTATCGATGAAGTAAGGAGAGATGGTCATTGGGCGGTTGTCGATGACTATAACCAATTTATTTATAGGTGTTGAAATATTTAGATAGATCAATAATCAATAACATGAAATCAATGTGGATATAATTCCTTTAACTAGAAAAATTGATTTTCCATTAGTTTTTATTTTTATTTTTCGAGTTCTTTATTTTTATTTTAATTAGTTTAGTTAAATTTCCAAACCCTCATATTTTTATTTTTATTTTTATTTTTTTAAATGAAGTAAATTCATTGTTCCCTGTGGAGATGACCTTATTCGCTCTATACTAGTATTTTATGAAATAAATATTTTATTTTTGGTTATTTAACGACACACCACCCAGAGTTTGAACCCCAATTCACTAATGTACTTATAATTGATAGCATGGTATTTTATTTTTAGGTATTATGATCTTTTTATATATTTGAGTTTTGCATATATTTTTAGATATTATCACGTCGATGTTGATTAAAAAAAAAAAAAACCAACACAAAAAAAGGAAGAAAAAAAATTGCTGGTTGAAAAAGAAAGAAAAATAAAAAAAATGAAAAAAAAATAAAAAAGAAAAAAAAATTGAGAAAAAATGGGAGCATTTTTCTTTCTTGATGTTGTTCACTATTACAGTAAAAGTTGATTACATCGTTCTTTGTTTTGAATAAGTGATATTTCATATTACATATTTATAATTAGAGTCTGTAGTCTCTTGACTTGATGTAAAGGATGTTATATTTTGATATTTAAGTATTTTTAGTGAATCATTTGAATCCTATATTTTATCATTATCCTGTCTTTTTTTATAACCCCATTACAACCAAATAAAAGACCTTCCGATTAGTGTATAGATTTCATATTTAAATGGTGGAGATTTGATATATGAGTAAACTTATGGTAATATCATCTCATTGTATTGATTTGAGTGATACACATACCCTTATATATATTGAGTATTTTGAATGGTTGAATAATATCTCTTCATTTTATTGAGCGAACCAATTGTGAACGTGTTTGAATATTGTATTATTCTTGATTTCGAGTAGACTATAAGAGATTAATGGCTTTTCTAGTATTAAATGTTACGAAGTATTGATTGTTTTGATTGTAATTCTGGTTTGAACTTATCGTACGCATGGTTAGAGACTTTGTAAAAATTGAATTGGTTTTGGAGGGAAATATTTTTGTTTGAAAACAAGCAAACATTCAAGTATTGGGGTATTTAATGACGATATTTTTGTACACTTGAATTATATTATTTTTAGTATTTATTTATATGTTTTAGAATTGATTTGAATCATATTTTAAGAATTTATATTAATTTATTTTCGTGACCATTAACTTAGGAAAAATGAAGCAAACTTGCTATTTTCAAACTTGACAGATAGTATTCAGTATTTTAACCATAACTTTTTACTCTGATATCCGATTCAGGTGATTTTTGTAGTGTTGGAAAGAAAACTTCAAGCCCTACAACTCTTATGAAGACCTCAGAGGCTGAGTCAGAACAAAAAACCTCTGAAAATTAAGTCGAAATTACTATAGTGCTGGAAAATGGAAACTGGTAATGAAAAATGAAACAATGTGCTATAATTTTGGAATTACCTTGATAGAAATTTCAAAAATTATCCAAATTAAAAAAAAAAACAGAGAGAGTTTTCAAGTGTTTGGAAAGTTGAAAATCATCACTAAATAAGAAGAAGAAGTTTTTAAATCAAAATCAAAAACCAAACTTTCAAAAAACTCCATATTTCCAATTTTTTCTATATATATGTATAAATATATATATGCAATTCTAGCAGCCACGAAATTCATTCTTTTCTCCATCCGTTCTCCATATTTTTCTTTTATTTTTTCTCTCATTCCATCCACCAATTACAAACCCTAGCAGCCGTCTTCATCCCAAGAGACTTCAACCTCCGTGTTTGTACATTCAAGAGTTGTAATATTTCTTCTTATCTTTTTGTTTTTCCTTTCAATATCTCACTAATATTATTATTCTTAGGACTCAATGGATTTTATTTTTTGATTAATACATGGTTTGATTTGATTCTTTCCCTTAAGTTTTATTAGTATGATTATTATTTTGATAAGATTTTATTATTATTCTTAATGCTTTGAAACGTTTAGACCTGCGTTTTGAATGAATTGAGATTGAGTGCATGCATAACCAATATAGTTATACAAGATTAGTCTAAACAATAAAATCCATATGAAATTATGAATATGACCATTGGATTAATTTCATGTGTGGAGATTAAGGGAAAACTTAATTTATAGATTTTCACAAAACTTAATGCGGTTTGATTTAATTGAAATTACATGACCATTGGGTTTCGGTTAGTCAAATTAGGGATTCATTGCATGATCATTGAGTGAATCTAATTTAAAAAAATCTGTCATCATCAATAATAAACCATTAGCCAATGAATTTAGGGATTGAAGAGTTTTGACCGCATAAAAAGATAAAAATAAATGAAATCGATATTTTAGGGTTTTCATCACATTAGAGTTTCGTATTTTAGATCTTATTTTTAATAGTTTCTAAAATTTTTACAACATGATTTGATTTGTTCAATTTAGATTATGGTTATTCATACTTGATAGTATAAAATATTCTCGTGGAATCAACACTTGTTTTGCACTATACACAGTACTCGACTAGGATATACTTGTCCAAAATCGTGATACACCTAGATCGCGTAACAAATATATATATAAAGAGTTTCAAACTTAAAATTCACATAATCCACGGTAATAATAAATTTTAGTCATGTATAATTTAGAAACTAGGCCAAAGAGTCATTACTAAAATGGATAGCAAGAAGACCAAGGGATTGATCCCAGACTTATGTGTAAAAAGAAGTCGGAAGGGGTGTCTAAATTTTCATAATATTAAGAGATCATAATACTGTCTTTTTAATATTCAGATCTTATAAGATTCTCAGGATTTTGATTTAGTAACAAAAATGTTATTTAAGCCTTCTACCAGTATTTGAACAATTTTGTACCACTATGGTTTTGTATATAATATTAGGATTTGGAATTGTGGTTTAAATTCCAATCAACTATGATATGAATCGTATCTCTGATTGGGGTGCGTCTGTGTGGCGCTTAGCAACAATGAGGAGGCATGACTGAAAATTCAGGACCTTTAATTAAAGACAAGGTGACCATTTGATGAAGAGTATAATACATATGTGGCATGATCTTCAGTAATGACTATTTGTGATTTCATGGAAATTTTGGGTAAATTACTAACAAATATTATGTGCTTATTTTACAAGTCTCGTATGTTTTTAACCTTATATTGGGTCTCACTTATTCTGAATAACAATAATAATAAAGAAATAATGAAAAAATAATCCAACAAATTATTAGATAATAACTGTTGAAAATGATTATGTTATCTCCATAAATATTAAACACATTTGGGAAACTAGAAGTGATGATTAGGAATTGTGATATAACTTTTCAAAGAGATAATCATGCTCATAATTCCTAATCTTTAATCTATTTTTTAATTTAATCTTAAAATTAAAAAAAGTTTTTCGATTAAGTTCATGTTATGATAATTAATGAGGACAGACCTGCTGCATTAGATAATTTTTGATTTTGTATTTATCTCTGTAAATTAAATTTGGATTTTTTTGTTCATGTTATGTCACTCTATACCAAACACTACATTAATAATAAAACTATTATATTTTAACTCAGAAACTAAACTTCAACCAGAGTCATAGGGGCACTTTTTGTTTTGCCTTCCTTAAGTCCAGGGACGACCTCCTATGTTTTTTCGTGGAGCGAAGAATTTTCCTTAATCGATGAGAGTCTCTGCAATCCATGCCATTGGCAAGCCTTTTAGGTTAAATTGAGAGATTTCTATGATCCCAAGCAATTTTCAGCCAAGTGTTGGCTGAAAATGGACAAACTAAATAATGGGCCGGGGAGACTTTCTGATTGAAGGTGCTATCCTACCAATGAAAATGGACAAATTAAACAATGCAGTTATTTAATTCAAAATAGCTGTCCAGGACAGAGACCTTTTGTATTTTTTCCCCTATTATTTTCTGTCTCTGTCCTTTGTTCCGTCATGGATGGATCATATGGTAATATACAATTATTATTTCTTGGGCTTAATTCAAAATAGAATTTTTTTTTTTGTTTTTTTTTTTATTTTTATTTTTCTTAATTTTTTTTTTTTTTTTTTTTTTACTTTTTTTTTTTTTTTTTTTTTTTTTTTTTTTTTTTTTTTTGTCTCTTTTTTTTTTATTAATATTTCTTTTTTNNNTTTTTTTTTTTTTTTTTTTTTTTTTTTTTTTTTTATTTTTTTTTATTTTTGCTTTTTTTTTTTTTTTTTTTTTTTTTTTGTTTTTCTTTTTTTTTTTTATATTTTTTTTTTTTTTTTTTTTTTTTTTTTTTTTTTTTTTTTTTTTTAATTTTTATATTTTTTGTTTTTGTTTTTTTTTTTTTTTTTTTTTATTTTTTTTAAATATTATTTATTTTTTTTTTTTTAAATTTATATAAAATTTATATTTTTTTTAATTTTTTTTAAAAATTTTTAAAAAAAAATTATTTTTATTTTTTTTTTTTTTTTTTTTTATATTTTAATATTTTTTTTTTTTTTTTTTTTTTTTTTTTTTTTTTTTTTTTTTTTTTTTTTTTTTTTTTTTTTTTTTTATTTTAATAAAAAAAAAAAAAAAAAAAAAAAAAAAAAAAAAAAAAAAAAAAATAAAAATTTTTTTAAAAAAAAAAAAAATTAAAAAAAAAATTTTTTAAATTTTTTTTTAAAAAATTCTTTTAAATCACATGGTAAGGGAGAGGGTGTTGCAAAAACCAAAAGCTATGAGGTTTGTATGGAAATAGCCGAAAGAAGAGGGTGTTTTTCTATTTTCCACACCTATATATACATGCGGCAATGATCATATCACTATCATCAATTCAGCAAGCCAAAACTATGAACAACACCAAGTCACGCGCATTACAACTTCCAAACACAGAAGAGGAAGATGATGAACTCAATGTTCAAAGCCAAGAATCGAAGATATTGCTCAATTCACTTCCTAGAGAAAGGGGATGGCTAAGTGATTACATATATCTTTATAAAGATTTTTGGGTTACAAGTTATGTTTTAACTGGAATCATCTCCTTCCAGAAAAACTTCCAAGCAAAAGACACAGATATAATTCTAGTAACATTTCCAAAATCAGGTACCACTTGGTTAAAAGCACTCGTTTACTCTATGGTAAACCGTAAAATTTTCTCTCTCGATAATACTCCCCTTAACGCTACCAATGTTCATGACCTTGTACCTTTTCTTGAATCCAACATTTACCGAAATGGCCAGAATCCTGGTCTATCAGGCATTCCGTCACCAAGAGTTTTTGCTACGCATGTTCCTTATCCTTCTTTGCCGGAATCAATCAAATCAACCACTTGTCGAATTGTCTATCTTTGTCGAAATCCATTTGACAATTTTATTTCTCTTTGGCACTTCCTCATGAGAGCAAGACCAAAAGATTTGGAGCCGTTATCTCTAGAATATTGTTTTGACAAATTTTGTACCGGAGCTTGTGGTTTTGGGCCTTTTTGGGGCCATTTCCTTGGTTTTTGGAATGAGAGCTTGAAGAATCCAAACAAGGTGTTATTTTTGATGTACGAGGACATGAAGATGGAAAACAAACTGCAAATGAAGAGATTGGCTGATTTCTTGGGGTACCCTTTCAGTGAAAATGAAGAGAAAGAAGGGGTCATAGAGGAAATATCGAAGTTCTGTAGTATTGAGAGCATGAGAGACTTGCAGCCAAACAATAGTGGGAATAAGGTTCTGGAACGTTTTGATGTTGCAAGTTTCTTTAGGAAAGGTGAAGTTGGAGATTGGATGAACCATTTAACCCCATCAATGGCAGATCGTTTGAAGAAAGTGGTGGAAGAGAAGTTGGGAGGTTCTGGTTTGAACTTGAAGTTGTTTGGTTAGATGGAAGCATTTGTAGGAGTTTTCACTGGTAATTTGCCTAGGCTTTTGATTGCATCTCTTTATTACCAAATAAATGGTTTCATTTCCTTCCCCATGTATGTTGCATAGATAAACTCCTTCACATTATGACAATCAATTTTGGTATGTTTGTTGGATGGCAAAGTGGTATGTTAAAACTCCTTCACTCAACCTCCTCATCTTGACTGGAGTTGAACTAAGTGCTGAAAAGCCTAAATCACGTGAACTTATAACTATTTTTGGATTAAGTACATCTTCTTCATCTGCATTCTCCTTTCGCTTTTGCAGCAAAATCATCTTATGAGTCTCGTATGTTTTAAGGGAAAAACAATCCAGCAATTATTAAACCGCATTGTTAAAAATGATTTTGTTATCTCTATAAATATTAAACACATTTGGAAAATTAAAAATGATGATTAGAAATTGTGGTATAACTTTTCAAAGGAATAATTATACGCATATTTCTTAATCTTTAATCTTAAAATTAAAATTTTATTTCTATCAAGTTCTTAATGTAGATGTTGCATTAGATAATTTTTTTTGTTTTGTTTTTCTCTCTATAAACTAAAGATGATATATTTTTTTCATATTATGTCATTTCAGACCAAACACTACATTAATAATAAAACTATTATATTAACTCAAAAACTAAACTTCCATACCTTTTAGGTTAAATCGTCACTGCTTTTGAAGATGGACAAATGAATTTTTGAAATAAGTGAACTCATATGTAGATGGTATAAAATATATACTCGTAAAAATCATGGACTGCTATTTTAACGCCTATCGGAATCACATTATTCTTCCTCAATATAAACTTTCTCATGTCCTTCTGCATGTAAGTATAGTTAGCAAAGAAAAGAAAAGAAAAAAGGGGGGAGGGGGAAGAGAGAAGGAGAATAGTTGAATAATTCCAACACCCTCTCTCTCTCTCTCCCTCCCTCTTTCTCTGGGTCTTGTGTCTTGGACTTAATATTTGGGAAATCTGAATTATTAGGTCCCTAGTATGGCAAGAGAAGCTCCCCAAAAGAGGGGGAGGGGGGGAAGCGATGTTGCCAATATCAGATCCGATTGAGGGTATTCTGTGATCCCAAGCAATTTTCGGCCAAGTGTTGATTGAAAATGAAGAAACTAAATAATAGGCCGGGGAGACTTTCTGATTGAAGGTGATGGGAAAAAAGGACAAATTAAATAATGTAGTTATTTAATTCAAAAAGCAGTCCAGGACGGACAATCATTTTTACTTTTGCTTTTTTCCCTCTTATTTTCTGTCTCTGTCCTCTATTCGTCATGGCTGGATCACATGGTAAGATACTATTACCATTTCTTGGCATTAATTCAAATAGCAGTCAGTATTCGATACTTTGTCATGCACTTATTTTGGCCTTAATTCAAATAGCAGTCACATGGTAAGAGAGAGGGTGTTGCAAAAACCAGAATCTATGAGTTTGTATGGAAATAGCCGAAAGTTGAGGGTGTTTTTCCGTTTCCCACACCTATGTACGTGCGGCAAGGATCACATCACCATCTTCCACGAAACTCTGACATAGGGAATAACGATTCAACCTTAAGTTGAAGTCCGTGAACTAGGGTTCAAGGCTACAACACCTACTAGGAATAAAGGTTCACAACCACGATAAAGCCTGGCCCATAGACCGATATATCTCACGTTGGGTTATAGGTGAGCTCACTATCTTTGGAATGAATTATGGTTGAGGCAAGAATGGTACAAGATGTCAAGATGTACTCATCTCGCATGGAGCCCCACAGGAGGTCTTCAAAATCCTCTTGGATGACATATTGGACTCAACGCGGAAGAGTGATTAGTTAACCTTTAGCAACCAGAGACAGACATAAGATGGCATATACGGGCCCTCACCACCCTCAGAAAACCCAACCCTCCTAACAGTCCTTATCCTATATGAGGGGGCATCATCGTAAAGCCACAGTTACCAGAGTCTGCAGAATCTGTGTCACAAAACAAATAAGACAAAAATCTAAACATGACAATGTGGGATGTCTAAAAATATTCTTAATACGAATGACAAATATCTAGATATGACTATTAAAAGAAGATCCATGGAGGTGCTTGAACAGCTAGAGAATTATTTAAATGGCAAAGGACATTGAACCAATAAGGTGATAATTGGTGTAAGGTGGGAAGGATAAAGAGAGTCGAAAGGGAAATATGATGCCCTAACCATAAATTTAATAACATATTAAACCCCCGGGGGAAAAAAAGACCAACAAATGAAAGCAGAACATTACTCTTTTTGTGCATAAACAAGACATGCTAATATAAATGTTGATTCTGTAAGATTTTTTCCTCTATTCTTCCCTTGTACCAAACATGCTCCAAATGAAACAATATTAAGATATAAAAACTGGAATTTGTACTTTCAGAAGCAGATATATTGATGTTATAATTGATCTTCAAGCTTATAAGCCATGCTAATGTTATTTTAAAGGCAACACAAGAAGAAACTATATAACCAATCGCAAATGCAACCTCGTCGGCTCTCAAAACATGCCACTGTTTAGCAAAGGAGTAATACCAAGCAAGCGTAGACTTTATCTTTATCTTGTCATAGAGCTACAACCAAAAAAGAAACATAAGATTTAACAAATAATCGACTCCTATGAGGCACAGACACATGCATGGGACACAGGGTGCGACTCGACACTGACATGGTGACAGAGCAAAGTTAGATAGTCAGTCCGCTCCACTTGTAAGCTATCTCAATATTGAAAAGTTGAAATCCCTAATCTGGAGTTAGATGGCATTTATTGTGTCAAGCATGCAGTTACACATTGCCCACTATTTACAGCAACCAAAACTTCTAGATGAATAGAGTCCGTGGTTGTTTATATGCTGGCAGTGAGACCTTTGGATGCCAATAATTTTACTCTGTTCGATGTGACCCCAAGTGTATGAAGCTCATAAGAAGCTATTGGAAGCCGCACTTCTTAGAGATATTAAAATATTGTAAGCCCCCCCACCCAAAAAAAATAAATAAAAATAAGAATAAACCACACACACACACAAAATAAGTCCTGGCTGTATAGGCAATCATGCCCTCATAGTATTTATACCTTTAGGTAAGCTGCTCTCATATTGAAGTGTTAAATTGAATTAAGACACAAAAACAGATATGTTTGTGGCACAATCATATCCTATCAACAAGATATAATATTTCAGTTATGGAATCCGCTGGCTGCCATGAAGGTTTCATTTATTATCCAAGTGAGCCCAAGAAAAGAAAAAGAAAATTCCATATGTTTTATGATCACAACAACAATATCCAACCTTGAATATGTATTTTAAAGCGTAATAATGCAAAACAGATTATTTAAACAGTCCAGCTTCAGCATAGCTAATGATGTCGACCTTGGGAATCCATCCGGACAAGAAAGAATTCTACCTAATCAAAAAAGTTGATGAGAAATAGTTGACCAATCATTTTACAAAACTATCATCAATTTCCAAGGGTCTCGTCATTGTATCATTGTCAACAAGAAATTATGAGTCATCCGATTCCCAATTCTGGCCATGTCAAGACGATCAAGTAACATTTCTCAGTGGCAGATACATGGATTTCACTGCATAATAAATCATCGTGTAATATGATACTTGTGAGCTCATATTTGTGCTGCCGTGCATAGCATTTAAAAAAAATAAAAAAATAAATAAAAAATAAAAATTGATAAGATAATCACTTATGTTTCAATGTATCATTCTTCAAGACAAACTCACAATTCATCTGGACCAGATATGTCAATATGGTCTAACGTATGAAACATGTGAGATGACCACATAGATTCCAATCTATTATTATAATGGACATAATTTAAGGGTGTTGCAACTATACTATGCTTGGTATCAGCAAAACAACAAATAATAATAATAAGAGAGAGAAAGAGAGAGAGAGCATGATAAGATATGTCACCTTACTTTTGACAGGTCTCCCTCAAGATTTGTACAAAGAACAGGAACAACATTCTGGATGAGGAAAATAAAACACTAGTTTTCATTTAAGTGTGGAGAAACACTTCAGTTTTTCAAGTGAATCATTAATATACATGGTTGAAAGAAAATTTACTATATAATTTTTAATACTTTGTAGGAATTGAGTAAACTTTCTTTTGCTCTAATATACCCCACTTTTCTATCAAAACTAACAACACTGAAAAGATGAACTCTATACTAATAATTTCATATCACAACAAATAAAAGTTGGAAATAAGAATTGCAACAAAAGGAAAGAACAAATATCATATTCCTCACAGTTAATTTTGGTTACAAGAGATTATGCCATGATGCATGACGCACTACAACAACAACCGCCTTCTATCTTAAAATTTGAGATCAGTCATATGAAAAACAAATATAAAAAAAAAAAGAAAGTGTTAATTTAGTTTGTGTGAATTCTCTTACGCCACTCAATTCTATCTAAGACCATCTCCTGAACTAAATCTATAACTATCATGTCTTCACGAATAAATTGTATCCAAATTTTTAACGGTCTACCTCTACATTTTATTAACTCTCCTAAATTTAAATTTTCGGTCTTTCTAATAGGTATTTTCTTGGGTTTTCGTTGCACATGCTCAAAACACCTCAGACGATACACTCGCATCTTATCTACGATTGAACTAATTCCAAACTTATTATGTATTTTATCGTTTTTAATTTTATATTTTCTAATTTTATCACACGTCTATCTAAACATTTTCATTTTAGTTACAACTATTTTTTGTTTTTATTGCTATTTAATGGTCCAACACTTAGTGACATATAACAGCGCATGTCTTACCAAGGTTCTATAAAACTTCCTCTTTAAATGTAACGGTATCGTGCGATCGTAGAGAACTCCAGACGCCTGTCTCCATTTCATCCAACCCCCTTGAATTTTATTATTCACATTTCCATCTATATTTCTATCATTTTGAATGATCGAATCAAGATATCTAAATCATTCATTTTTTGAAATTTCTCTTTTTTCTAATCTAATCGTTTTTTCATTATCTTGATGATTACCACTAAACCTATATTTCATATATTCAGTTTTGAATTCACTCAATTTAAATCTTTCGGATTCCAATGTGACACTGCATAACTCTAATTTTGTACTGATACCCTTTCTTATTTCATCAACCAATACTATATCATTCACGAAAAGTATACACCATGGTATTTCATTTTGGATATTTTTTGTGATTTCGTCAATCACTATTGCAAATAGGATGGGGTTTAATGTCGAACCTTGATAGATTCCAATGTTAATAGGAAAGCCATCGCTCAAACCCCCACAAGTTTTTACATTGATCACAACTCTTTCATACATATTGCTAATTAGATTAATATACTTCTAAGAGATCTCTTTTTTCATCAGCGCCCACCACAACACGTCTCTAAATATCATATCATACGCTTTTTCTAGATCAATGAATACCATGTACAAGTTTCTCTTCTGCGCTCTAAATGTCTTCATCAACTGTCTTAATAAGTGAATTGCTTCAGTTATGGATCATTCAAGCATAAATTCAAATTGATTCTGAGACACTTATCTCGAGTTTCAATCTATGCTCTATCACTCTCTCATAACTTTATCGTATGATTCATGAGTTTAATTCCTCTGTAGTTGAAACAATCTTGTATCCTCTGTAGTTGAAACAATCTTGTATGTTTCTTTTATTCTTATACAGTGGGACAAATGTGCTCTCTCTCCATACTTTGGGCATTTTCTTTATTTGCCAAATTTTGTTGAAAAGAGCAATTAACATTATTACGCCGAATTCACCTAAATATTTTCACACTTCAATAGAAATACCGTACTTTATTATTTTTCATTCTCTTTAGAGTCTCTTTTATTTCATGAGAATGAATTTTACGTTTAAAATCTCTATTAATGTCTTCTACCGGTACCGTGATATTTACTATACCTATTATACTCTCAACATTAAACAAATTATCAAACTATTCCCTTCATTGCTTTCTTATATCTTCGTTCTGTACAAATATACTATTAGTTTCACTTTTAATGCATCTAACCTCATTTAAATCTTTTCTCTTCCTTTCCCTTAGTTTGGCAATTATGTAGATCTCTCTTTCCCCGTTTCGAGTCTCAACTCTCTTGTATAATTCATTGTACACCTTACTATTTGATTCATAGTAATTTTTTTCACATCTTTTTTTACATTTTTGTATTTTTCATAAGTTTTGCTACTATAATCACTTTTAAGATTTCTATAGTACTCTCTTTTGATTCGAATAACAATTTATATTTTCTCTTTTTACCATGATGACTCCTTGCCTCGGGGCCCTGCCCTTAGATACTCCGAGAACCTCATTACCTATGTTCTTAATATTATTAGATATCTCTTTCCACATTATTTCTAAATCATTACTAGCAGACCAATTTGTTATTCCAATTAATTTCTCTAAAAGTTGTCACTTTTTCCCCTTTTAGATTCCATCACTTAATTCTTAGCTCCATATATGGTTGACACTGTTTTTATCATTTGGGCACACGTACGTCTAATATCAAAAGTCTGTACTAAGTCGCTACACTTTTTTCCGATATGACATTGCAATTCTTACAGGTCACTCTATCACCTTGCCTAATAAGAAAGAAATCTATCTGACTAGTATTTGACATACTTCTATAAGTAACTATTTGCGACTCTTTTTTCTTAAAAAATGTGTTTACAAATGCCAAATCAAAAATTACGACAAACTCTAAAATGGTACTTTCTGCTTTATTCCTATAGCCAAAGCCAAAGTTTCCATGTACGGTAAAGAGTCCCTCATTTTTCTCTCCTACATGTCCATTTAGATCTCCTCTAATAAATAACTTTTCTCCACTCGGTATGGTTTGTATAAATTTGTCTAAATCTTTCCAAAATTATTTTTTACTAACTGCATCTGCACATATTTGAAACGCATACACACTAACTATATTAACTACGTTTTCTCCATTTACTAACTTGACGAGTATAATTCTATCTCCCTTTCATTTTATCTCTACTACATCCCCCAGTAAATCTTTATGTACAATTACTCATATCTCATTCTTAGTTCTATCCTTACTTGTGTATCAAAACTTATGACCATAAGACACTATTACTTTAACTTTCTCTCCCACCCACTTGGTTTTTTGAAGACATATGATATTAATTTTTCTTCTATTCATTACTTATCTTATTTCTCCTAACTTTTCGGTCAAGAATCATATATTCTAAGTGGCTAAGCAAATTCTATCCTCATGGACTCTTATTTACCCGCACCCTAATGTCCCTTAGTAACTTGTTATTACATCCGGGATCCGATGTAGCGCGTCGCTGAGGGAGAAACGCCACATATTTGTCTCCGATTTTTAATTTGACAAAAGTTTTACGCTGATTGTCGGTCTACCGTAACCCTACTCATTTATCCGGGTTTGAAACCGATCATGACGAAATTCTTCAAATAATGATAATAAAACGATAAAAAAAAAAACCCCTATATCTATATATACAAAATAACAATAAAATAATAAATGTTATGTTACAATTATGCTGCTATGATTTAAAAAAAATAATAAATTTTAATAATTTTAAATTCATAATAATAATTGAAAAGCAATTAAGATATTTTATATTAATAATAATAATATTAATGATACTAATGCTTATAATAGCAATAATAATAATTGTAATAATATTTGTAGCAATAATACTAATAATGTTAATAGTAATTGTAATAATAGAAATATTAGTGATAGTAGCAATAATAATAATAATAATAGTAATAGTAGGAACAGTGATATTAACAATAATGTCAATAATGTTCATATTAATAATAGCAATAAACTAATTAATAATAGCGATGAACTGAGACTAATGTATGCAGAAGTAGGGCAGGGAGGCAAAGTTAGGGTTTCTAGGCTGAGAGAGGAATAAGCAGGTGCCTTCAACTGAAGTTCTCAGCTCCTGTGAATTCAGGTTTCAGGCGGCGGCGGGGGCGGTGGTACAGGGTCGTAGATCTATGTTGGAGGTGGGGTTTAGGATTATCTGTGCTGGAGGTAGGTTGTGTTCATACTGATAGGGAGGGATCTGATCTGCGGACAGATCTAGGACCAAAGGTAGGTTGCCGAAGGGTTATCTGGGCCGAAGGGAGATATTTCTACAGGCACAGGTCAGGGGCGAATATTCATCATATTAAATTGAGAAATAAAAATAATTCCTATATTATTAATTCTTGCTATTCATCATCAAGTGTTCCTAAAAATGTTGCATTAAGATTGTTATACAGGAGCTCTTATTAAGATTAACCTTGGGTGGTACCTCATAAACAAATGAAAGTGCCAATGGTATACTTGGAGGAGCAGCTTCAAAGTTAGCTTTCAGAAGAGCATCCCATTACACATCTACACTTGCAACTGCCCAAAGGAAAAAGCATAGAATATTTGTAGATATTTGTTATTTCAATCTGAATAGAAATTTCTTGCCACAGGAAATGCAGTAAAGTAATTCATAAAATGAGTGAAAAGATTGCAGAGTTGATGTGTGCTTCTAAAAGAATTGCATTTTCCTTTTTCTCGCCTTCCTTTCCCACAGACATTTTCATACGTGCTATACATTCTCTTGTGCTTATCGGAACCTTAACATACTACAGCTTACTCGTGCATAGGTGGGTTAACCAAACTTAGTAACAAGACGTGGATAAGAAATTTGATCCAAGATGCAGATGCGTTAGACTGAACCTGAAAAAGATATACTTGTTCTACATGTTCTTCATGTAACCTCCAAAATGAACACATTTTATACGGAGTTTACATTCTTCATTGCTTAATGGCTTCTATAGGTGGACCAGATTCGATGCTGATATCTGCAGGTCTTCTTTTTTCATAGGAAAAAAAGGAAAGAAATCACCCTTACAACCTACCCTCGTAATAAGCAATCCAAGACAACCACATCTACGCCATAGTCATTGATATGTGCTGTTATATGTGCTTCCTATCTACATTATTTATCAAATAACCTCCCAATTAAATGTGGAACACCTTTGATCAATAAGCTAATCAATAGAGATATAATGGGAGCTAATCAATAGAGATATAATGGTGCAATCTGCTTACTTCTTTCTAGCTTTATGCTACTAAGGCTACAAGTGCAGCACATTATCCTAGGTACGAGTCTGGATTGCGCTTTTTCTTATATGTTGACCGTCGGTAAATTGTTAGATAAAAACTTGCTCTGACAAAAAACGGGTCTTCAGAGCATAATCTCTAATCAGATCCAGCTCTACCAGGCTTGAGATGAGAAGGTGATTATAATGAAAGTGCCATGATTGAATGCTATGACTGTATCACACGCCATACTGTAAAATTCATCTGAAAAAATTGCATACGTAGATTATGTTTTGCTCAAGATTACGGTTTTCTTTTGGTTAGACTTCGATTTCAGACAAAACTGATAATTAATCTTCAGAACTGGCTCAGTAAACGTCTTACATTCTAAAGACGGCAAAGGCCAATAATCCAATAGGATTTAGAAATTTATGGAAAACTTTGCTGATTCTGTTGCTTTGATAAAATTTCCTCAAATAAGAAAATCATTTCTAATCTTTTCAAAGTGGAATTTTATAATTTACTGGAGATTAGAAATCTTAATAGCAACTGCGGTACCTCACATGGTTGTACCTTAGAGAAACTCCACTGATTCCCAGTTTCATGGGATATTCATTTCTTTTGCTTATACAAGCAATGTCATGTTTTTTTTTTCTTTGTTTGTCAATTGCAAGACAAAAATGAGTTCACAGACTACACGTATGCAAGGAAATACCAACATTCCAACTTTTCTTTAGGCTTAGATCCCCCATAAACTATAACAAAAACTATCTAAACGAGATGGAGGTGGGCAAACTGATAATGGAGTAATCCTCAAAGGGGTATATTGATGAGTTTTGAACCATAAGAGGTAAAACGATTTTTGGTCGAATCACACGAGCCGAAATTCTTTAAATAGCCAGCTTCTCTATATAATGCATCTATGTGGTGGTTTTTTCGTTAGAATGATAGTTAATAGAAATTTTTTTCCCCAAAAAATGTGATGGGGCTTCAAAAGTGAGGTTTTGACTAATAATATTGATATAGGTACTCGAGGTAAAGAAAGATGTGTATAGATGTGTGTTTAGAATAAATAAATGAACATTATGCTATGAACAAGACTTGATGTCATGTTATGCTTTAGATGGCTACATCTAAAGAAAATATGCACACATCAGAAGCACCTTGTGAACACAAAAATAGAAAGCATTTTCCGACATGTTTTAATACTATCCAACAAGTAATCTTAAATGAAGTTTCTACAGCCTCAGTACCGTAGGTCAAGTTTGACTCTGGGATAAATCCATGATTTCCATTGTATATGCTGCAAGACTTAACATGAACCTTCTTGATGGATACAAAGTCATTCCAAGAGATTAAATGGACTGGAAGACTCTGTTGCATTGAATGTCTGCGATTTCCTTTACCCTTTTGACTGTTCCTTTTTTCTTATTCTAGAAGATGTCTCATTCTCCCCTGTACTTCCTTTCTTCTCTTTTCCCTTTAATAGTACTTCCTTTTCTATGAATTACCAAAAAAAGGGCAAGCATAATTTTCTGCTACAGAAATTTGTGCATAACAACAGATAACCATGTTTGGGAGGAGGGGAAAAAAAACATAACAAAAACAAAAACAATACAAAAACAAAAAAACAATAAAGGTTAGCTATAAACTTCAAGATCAGTCTTTCGTTATGCAACATAAGGAATGGAAATGAAACATCAAATCTGCAACATGTGTAGACATGTGGGCCAAAGATACAAAGGGAACAGGTTGAAATAAGCCACCAAAAAAACTGTTAAAATGAGTGATTACCAGCGACATACCCCCAGAATCCAATTCACACATCGTTTTCAGATTCACTTCAGCAATAAGTAGCCCAGTCACAACCTGCAATGTTTTTCAAAAATCTCAGAAGCAGCCCTGCCTTCAAAAGGAGAAGCAAAGACACAGAAACAAGCAATGGCATTTCTATAGAATCAGTGGCATAACTTGAGATGTAAGAGATGTTTCTATACTGAAAGATGGTTTCAGTTCAATCCAAGTCCACTTGATAGTGCCATATTAAAGAACTAGATAGAATCCAAAGTTAGGTCTTCATGTAAAAATAAGCAGAAACTACACATTTTACCACCTCAGTTTGCATAGAAGTGCACACTTTCTTATGAAGACTATTAAACAAGAGAATGCCAATTTAAATGTATAACTCGAAATGAAAAGAAAAGCTTCAGAAGGAGAATGCATATGAAACTAAGGCTTCCATCACAGGTGTAGATCGGAAATATTCTTTTTGGTATCTGGAGTGGAGTTCAAGCAATACCAAATATATCCAACAAAGAAGGCAACTGCAGAGGCCAGAAATCCAGCTTCTTGAGTCACCGCAGGAACTGCAAGGATTCCAGCACCGATCTGTGTAATTTTATAGCATCAAAAAAGAGGGAATATTAATTCTCAATACACATAAGTTCAGAAATGCCAACCCCAAAATTTGTGATAAAGGTTCATTTTGTTGTTGTAAACATAAGTTCAGGTATCCAGTAATAACTTCCTGAAGATTTGTGGAGAGAAGATGCTTACATAAGAATTCTTTTTTCGTGCCCTCATTGTCTCTGTCTGTGTGACAAGATGTTTGTCAATAACCAGCACTGCAGAAAACAGCCTCTCCAATTCCGATTGCTCTTCTTCTTCTCTCTGTCTCTGTGGATAGCATTTTATATTTTGAAATGGTCTGCTTCTGTGACTGTGTGTGTAGAGTGAGAATGAGAGTGTTGGAGGATTCCATTTGTGGTTGAGATTTTGCAATTTTGGCTTGGTTGGGCTGGTGTTAATCAAGAGGGCTTTTGGTTTTGGACTAGCAATTTGCAGCAAACAACATGAGGAAGCCATTGTTACTCTCTCTTTACTTGCTTAGACAGAACGAATCATATGAGAGAGAAAGAGAGAGAAAGAGAGAAAGTAAATAATCACAACATAAATATATATTATTAGTGAAGCATTTCATTCAAACTAACAATAATAAGTTTTTAATATTTTTAATTTTCAAATTTGACTTATTTTGGAGCCAACACATTAAAAACATATATATTTAAAAAAAAAGAAAGAAACCACCGTTTCTAACCATAAGTTTTTGATTCTTCATAATGAACCAAACTTTTATATATCATCCCGTTGTTTGTACTGCAAACTGGTCAGATACTTCAATTTGTTTCGGTTTCACAATTTGATTCGAACCGTAGCAAAAAATCAAACATATTAAAAGAAAAAAAGTAAAAATTGGATAGAGTACAATTTCATTTTATCTTTTACAAACATATTCTAACAGTCAAAATAAATTTAACACAGTTAAACCCAAAGGTCAGAAATTTAGTGTCTAATGTCAATAATAAAAGCCCGAGCTTAGTATCTGAACATTGGATTGTAGCCCAAAATGGTTGTTTTGAACATTTTATCCTTTTGTCATCTTATGGGGAAAAAAATATTTCAATTAAAAAATATGTATATAGTTAAAAAGACTTTTAGCTGCAGAAAAATATGAGAAGTTAATAGTCCAACCTAACACCAATTCTTTACAATGCTTAATACCAAAATAATAATCTCTGAGCCACCAGAATATAAAGAACATGCAATTGAAAGCAAAAGGTAAGTATGACAAAAATAAGGGAGAAGATGAAATTAAACAAGAAAACATGAAAGCAGCTACAGTAGAACCTAGGACCAAGTGCACAGATCATATTAGTTTAGCTTTAGACTGTGTAACAAATAATGTAACACACACACGCACACAGAGACACACAAATACAGATATATAATCAATACGGTAACACCTAACAGCTACAGTTAACAGTAGAACCTAGGACCAAGTGCACAGATCATATTAGTTTAGCTTTAGACTATGTAACAAAGAATGTAGCACACATAGACACCAACACACAAATACAGATATATAATCAGTAGGGTAACACCCCTTTCATCAAAATCAGTACCAGGTCTATTAGACTTTTCTGATAAACAAAAAGCCAAATTGCAGGTAAATATCCATTTTACAAAAGAACCCAATTAAATACAAACAAGTGACAAATATAAAACCAAACAACAGTAGGCCAGGGGAAAAAAAAAAGAAAGAAAGAAAGAGTTTCAGTTGTAGAGTTAAATCCTACCTGAGATGGCCAGATTGAAGTCATGGTTCAACCAAGTGCTTAGCAGAAGACAAATTTGAAAATCAGTAATGGAAGAAACAACAGATTGGAAATGAGAACACCACAAACCTGAAATCAGAAATGGCATGACAGAAGCAGTTCTTAGGTGCATCCCATGGAGGAGGCTTTGTGAGGATGAAGTTTGGAGCAGACAGAGGTAAGAAGAAGATCATGAATGAAGTCAGTCAATGGTAGAGCTACATTTTCATTTTCAAACCGTAATTTAAGCTTTCTAAAAATAGGTGAATCTTCATGCTCAATTTCATATATTTAGGTCCAAAAATTTGTGACTGGGCACGTTTTGGTGATTATTTTCACTTTAAAAGAATAGAGAATGAAAAAAGAATAGACCATCAAACTATAGGCATAATGGCTTTTTTTGCATCCACAAGCCACAACTGCATAAACAAAAGATTATACCACATCCAGAGTAAAAGGCATAGTGGCCTGCAAGGCCCAATATTTGTAGGCAAGACTTGCTTATGTCCAAATTCAGAGGGAGCACACGTGTTAAGCTTGACCATAGCAACACAGAAATAAAAGGAATGCGGAGCCAATTATTTCTGAAATTTCTACTTTCTGAGACCCTTTAACAAGCAGTTTTTATGTCCGCATTAAATTGCAGACTTGCTAGAGTTTTCATCTTTTTAATTTTTGTTTTTCTACAATCAAAGCTTTCTATTTGACTAAAGCTATTTATCCATCGGAAGCATATGTATCATGATGGTGAGTATACCAACATTCTATCATTTCTTGCCTCTACTTATCCTTTCTTTATTCTTCAACAGAATATGCACCTACAACACATTACAGTCAACCATGAAGGAGATAAAATCAGAGGGCAACTGTAGGGAAAAGGTCAAATTGACTTATTAAATCACATTTTTTTATTTATTGGCATCAATTAACTTTCTGTAAAGTATATGCTTATACTGTATGAAAAAGAATGGACCAAGCAACAAAGTTGCATAAAGAAATTTTTCCATACAGGAATAATATAAACAACCAATAAGCGGTTTTACACCATCTCCTGGTATTTTGTGCTTCTCCTGCCCATCTCTTTCAAGCTCCTCACTCATTCAAGCACTTGTCTATGTTTGCAGCCACTCCTCCAGGAAAAAAAAATGAAGAAGAAGAAGAAGGCACATCGGCCTACCTATCCCAATAGGACCCCATAAAGGAACATCAGTTGTTGACTACCAGATAAATACCACAAAATTTTCGGGAGAATGTCTGGCAAAATCTTGAGATTGTATTATTACACTCATTA
The DNA here is from genome assembly GCA_037126225.1 of Dillenia turbinata. Classification (NCBI taxonomy): domain Eukaryota; kingdom Viridiplantae; phylum Streptophyta; class Magnoliopsida; order Dilleniales; family Dilleniaceae; genus Dillenia; species Dillenia turbinata. The sequence continues at coordinate 9,443,458 of JBAMMX010000026.1, read as the reverse complement.
AGTGGATGATAATCCATGTGAAATTCCAGTGGTTTAAACCATGACATGAAAGAGCAGAAAACTTCTTATGATCAGTTTAAAGGGATGAAGCATTTCTCAGTAAGGAAATTGTCATGACTATAAAGCCAATACAACAAGACAAAATAAAAATTAAAAAAAAAAAAATGTACTATATGCCCTCATTTGATTTTGGGATTAGGTTGCAGGACAGGATGACAAATACAAAAACTAGTGGTACTTTTTCACTTCATCGTACTCTTTTCCTAGTGTTTATTGCAATAATCAGAAGACTATCAGTCGCTTGGCCAAGTTGTTTTCTGTATGTGAGACCAGGGACCATGCAGGATTCATCTTTGTCCGACAATTACGAGAATCAACTTTTCTTAAAAGCCATATTTCCTGCCTTAATTTCAGCAAATTTAATATATAATCAAATTTTTAGATTTAGTCCAACCAGATAGTCCCACAACGAAAATGTAGGAAGAATAAATGGTCCAACTATGAGTTATCCTAGGACGTATAGTCCAACCCCATGTTATCCAAACCGAGATTGAAATAAGGCCTATATTAGTACAGTGTTTCCTTTTCCATCCAACACTAAATCCATCTTCCAATTACATAAACATTCCTAAATATGTGCCACGGAAACTAAACCAAGTCATAGCAGCCATGGACAAGTCTTTCCTACCAATGTGGGTACTTCTGCAACTAAGTTGTTATACATTCCTATAACTACTTAATCAACTTATTAACCTAATTTTTCAATCACTCAAAAATAAAAAATAAAAAAAAAAAATAGGCCCAAAGAAATTATATGGCTCATTTATACAAAAGGGGCATATAGCTACGCAATCAATTGGCACTATATAGCGCTCAGAGGATCCACAAGAATGTATGGATTTAATCAATTTATGAGTCAAAAAACTGATAAAGCGAAAAGTTAAATATATAGGAGAAAAATAACCAGATATACCAATTGCAACAACTATAGCAAAATATAAAGCATAAAAAGAAGAAGATAGGACAGATCATAAGACATGAGTATAGATAAATTTAGAAAGATAATCAGGTCTTTTGCTCACGGAGAAAATGGTAGTTTGGTGTGCTTTCTTTTGTATATTGAGATCATTGTGGACAAAAGGTAAAGCAAGTTATACCATTGATGAGCACAAAGAAGTTAATCAATGTAAGACATTGATGAGATTGCTACAAGGCAACTGTGCGTCTGAAAAGGACTTCATCATCACTCCCATCTTCCTCATCCGACAAAATCTCTGTCCCTGGTAAATATAACTTTCCACCCATACAAAATGATGGACCATCGCTCTCTGTTTCAATATAATCAGCCTGCAGCCTCTCTTCAAACCTCTTATCACTGCAGTTGAGGAACCAAGCCAATGAACACCTGATCCCTTTGCTTTGTAGTCTCTGATACCTGGGTTTAATCCTTGATTCCAAACTGTAAGTGAAGTATTCTGGAAACTCCACAAGTTCTTTCAATGGCCTTCCCATCTCAGTCTTAAAGAAATAGTAGCTATTTTTCATAAGCTCAACACGCAATGCCAGCAGCTGGGGACATTTCACAACCATCTTGGCCACATCCCCAGCCGGTATAGCCCGTCCAAGAAGAAACTCAACAGGCTTCATAATCACATGTTGATTAAGGCTAACAATCTGTGGCATCCTCTCTACGACTCGTGCAAACCCTTCGGGGTCAATCTTGAGCTTTAAATTGAAAAAATACTGCTGTGATGACATTTTAGCTTTCAAAGGAAGGCCAAGAATCTGGGGATATTGAGCAATAACTGATGCAAGTGCTTCTTTTCGAACACCAAAACTGATCATGCAATCGAGATTAGGTTTAACAGTCCCTTCAAGGTCATACCCCAGTAGATAGGCCCGCTTTTCAATCATCCGAGCCAACACTTTCTTTGGCAATCCCAAGGATACCAAGTAATCAATAAGTGGCTTAATCATTGTCCCAACTCTCATCCCCAAAAAGTAGGGATACTGTGTGACCATTGGACCAATATCTCTAGGACTTACACCAATACTCACAAGATATGCAACCGAAGTGCTCATAGTCCCTTCAAGCTTAAAACCCAGAAGTTCCGGATACTTCTGCAAAACATAACCAATGTCCGGTTTCTCAACATCCAATCCGCGAAGAAACTTAATAACTGGGGCAAGCTCGACAACCACGCTACAATGAAGAACTTGTGGATAGTTCTTAACAAACTCTCCCATCTTAGACCTAGGAATCCCAATTTTCTCCAAATACCCCAGAACCGGAATCATATTCTTACGAACACTACACCCTAGCATTAAAGGGTACTCGTTAATGTCATCAATGGTCAACCTTAACTTCTGAAGGAATTCAACACGCTCCCGCATTACTTCAACAGTGGATGGCAATTCTAAATATTCCAATTCATCGGGAATTATGCCCAAACTCTTCAAGTAATCGCAAATGATAACTCGGTTGACGAGTCTCTCTTTGCGGCCTTGAACAACACCCCACGTGACCGAAGGCATTTCATATTCGGGAAATTTAGTTGACTGTGTTGAAAAAGAGAAAACTGGAAAAACCCTAAAACGGGATTGGGTACAAGAAGGGGAGGGAATGTTTTGAGAGGGTAATGAAGACAATATTGCCAACAAAGATTGAGTTGAGATGAGTTTCGGTTTTCTTCTAAGCAATGAGCTCATTTCACAATATTCAACTAACAACAAGATTGAAGCAAAGACTGAGCTTACACTTGGGCTGCGGCAACTCTACGGCAAGACGTCTCCTTTTCCTCCTAGGGTCCGAGAGAGAGACCGGCGGTGCGAGAAGCTCACGAATCGGAAAGAGAGATGGCGTGGACGAGAGAGCTTCTTGGCTCGAGTAACTACAGGACTCCCGTTGGTGGTGCTGTTGGTGGCGCTCTCTCTCTCTCGCTGCAAAACCCTGGTAATTTTCTTTTGAAAGAACTAGCACCGACGATAAGCTCAAAGTAACCCCTTTCTGTGATCAAGAGCTAGCACCGACCGCTTCCCTAGTAAAGTCTGTCTCCTATGTTTTAATTAAAAAAAAAAAAAAAAAAAACCCTCACACGTGGAAAAAACTCTCGATGTGATTTCTTTTGAAGGAAAATTACAGAAGTCTCAAATAAAAATATATAATTTATTTTTTATCAAGATATAAACTTATCTATTAACTTTTCATATTTTTCTGTAGCTATTAAAAATATTAATTTATTATTTTTTTAACTAAATCATGTTTCATTTTTTACCATTCGAGATCTATTACCTTCTTATATCATTTTGTAGTTAAAAGTCTTTTCAACCATATGTATTTTTTTAATTGAAATATTTTTTTCGTAAAATGAAAAAAAAGGATAAAATGTTTAAAACAACCATTTTGTGTTGGAATCCAATGTTCAAAAAGCTTTTTAAGCTCGGGCTTTTATTATTGACATTAGACACTAAATTTCAAATTTTTTTATTTGATTATATTAAATTTATTTTGATTGTTAAAATATATTGTAAAAGATAAAAATGATATGACATTTTATCTAATTTTTACATTTTTTTTCTTTAGATATGTTTGATTTTTTGTTATAGTTCGATTCAAATTGTGAAATTGAAACAAATTAAACTATCTGATCAGTTCACAGTATAAACAATGGAATCATATATAAAAATTTGACTCATTTTGAAGAATCAGAAACTTATGGATCGAAATGGTGGTTTCTGTTTTTTAAAAAATATATATATATTTTTAATGTGTTGGCCACAAAATAAGTCAAATTTAAAAATTGAAAATATTGAAAACTTGTTATTGTTAGTTTGAATGAAAAGCTTCACTACTAATATATATTTATGTTGTGATTATTACGTAATTACAGAAATCATGTGAAAAAAATAAAATTTTGGACAATTTTATATTTTGAAATTTATTTTATATAATTGAGATAATTTTTACTTCAATCTAATTCAGATAAAATACAAAACTATCTTCATATTTGTGTGTAATTAAAATTTATATAATACATATTTTTATGCGTAATCTTTTTAACAATTAAATTATAAACATGTCTATTTAAAAAAGATATTTTAATTAATATAGAAAGATGTTCAATATTTTTAAAATAAAATATTTATTAACATGTGAATTATTTACCATTAATTTCCACCCCACATAAATTATATATTTACATATGGTTTTGCTAGGTAGTATATTCCTTGTTTCAACTTATACCTTGGTGCTTACTTCAAATAAGTGATTTGGGTTGGGTTAAAAATTGACACCAAAGTTTCTCTCTGTGGATAGGGTTAGCAATAGGGGTAGGAGTAGGTTGGTCTTCGACTTCTAATTGGCCTCTTCTCTGTATTTTTGGGTTCTCTCATCCAAGATTGAAGTTAACTTGAGCTCTTGTAATTGGGATGTCTAAGCCAACCCTCAAATGACTCTCTTTGCAGCAAATCGTGCTGCATTTGCTACCATTGGTATCTCAAAACTAGAATGACAAAAAAATAAAATCCAGCTTCCTTAGTTAATTGTAGACCAACTTTGGAATTACTGGGGTAATTCCTATGGTTCTAGATGATTATTTTAGTCACCAGATTGTGAGGTCTAAGTTTTATCTTCACAAGTTGAATAACCATGATATATGACAAAACCATAGTTGTTTTCTTCTGCTTGGGTTTTTTATTTTTATTTTTTTAAGATCCTAACCTTAAAATATATATATATATATATATATATATATATATATTTATATATACATATGTTTTCCATTGGATCAGAAATGTCAATGCCTGCTGAAAATCAAGTGCCATCATATCTCAACAAAATTCAAAGTTGATACACATGGACGAATATTTTCACTTCTAATGAATGAACAGACCCCGTGAAGAGGAGCAAACAAGTTTGCTGTAGCCAGTCACGAGAAACAACACCCGTTCATTCCATTGCTGATATCATTTTTACAGTGCACTGAAGCTTTCTACTAATTCTGAAAGAATGACACATCCTGCGCCCCCAATCACCAAAGACAGCATAACCTTTCCTCCTGGAACTAATTCTGGCAGCTTTGGAAAATCTGATGAACTTCAATACCTATCCGACCAAGACATTGCAGCGGGGAGAATACCAAACAGCACCAGAAACTTCAAAATAATGAACATGAGAAGGTATCATGAAAAGGGTTAAGACCAAATTTTTCAATGTTAGAAGAACAAATATTACAACTAATAAAAAGTTGCTTTTGATCGATCAACCAACCACCCACCTCCATATGTTCCAGCGAAATCTAGGGCCTTGAAAAATACCTCTGGGTCCAAAAGAGATAATATTAATGGTGGAATGAGAGTTAGAAAGTAGGGTAGAGGCATGCTTTGACCTGCAAGGAGTTTCAGCACTGCAAAAACAAGCTGAGGTTGATATCTCAGATGTCAGAGAGACACCTTTGTTTTGTTGATTAAGAAGCAATTTGAGTTGGTATTCATGGCCTTCAGCATGACAACCATTTAATCAACTGCATCAAAGACAAAGTTATGATCCCAATCTAATAACTTCACAAGTGAGCAAGAGAAAGTTCATCTCTGGGTTTCTCCGCTCCAGTTTCTGCGGAGGGGTGGAGCTAGCAGAGAATTCAAATTCTTTGCTCAAAAAGCCTCATTAACCAAATACCTAATACATAGCAGTCTCATCCTTCATTGAGAATCCAGATATGAATGAGGTACAAGGTCAAGGATCAATGAGCAATTCTTATGCCCATTTCAACACGTTAGAACAAGGGTAAAACAACTTGTTCAAGACTAGGTATAGAACTCATGTTAAAATGTCATCTTTTAAATGTTCACTTAAATCATCTGAAGAACAATTACTAGGAAAGATCAGAAAATATTATTTATGAATGGGTTGGATTACTACCTAATATACAAATCACTATTATTTGGTGATATAAAAGTCAAACACAGAGTTGCATAAAACTTAGAAGCCGAAGTGCCTTCTCCATGTCCAAGTTCTAATAAATAGAAAGAAGATTTACTCACAGTCACCAAGGAAGTCAGAAAGACCCAAGACAAATCCGATATATGACATTGCAGTTGCAAGAAGTGAGAACACCTCGACTATAGACTGGAAAAGTAGATGTCAACAAGAAAGTGGAAATCCCATCAACATTAGGCAAGGTAACCAACTTGTGAACTCAAAAATTAGAACACAAGAAACTTACCCCCACTGACCCGTTGGCGGATCACAGTTCTTGCAATGGATCAACAATCTTATCGAGGCCTGCTTCAAGATTTGGAATAGTACCAAGTATAACAGCATTCCAGACAAGAAACAGACCAAGGGGAATAGCCATGCCTAGAACAATTGCGGTCCTGCAAATCCACAGTTGAAAGCAATAATAGTCCTATTTCTGCGTAGACCAGACATTTGAATAACACCTAGAGATGGCATCCCACATGAAAATACAACAATGTTTTCAAGGAAAAGAAAAAACCATGGCATCACAAGAGAACACACCGTTACATTCATCTAACTTTCATGTCAAGGTAACAAATTTCAGCATCATGGCAGTATTAAAAACCTGTGTAGCAATCACGCCTGAGAACTCCTCATCCTCAACTAATTGATCACTAAAATCATCCTAAGCATGCATGATAGCTATTATTTTTCTAGTGTAGTAGAGGACATCATTATAAGTATCCAAGTTGAGCCATTCCACATTGCAACTGTCCCACTGGGTCAGATGGATCATGCTAAAACCTGTGTCTGCAGTTGTGTCACAAGAATTTGCACGAATCACTTGCTCTGCAGGTTATAAAAGAAGAACCATGGAGGTGCTTGTACAGCTAGAGATTTATTTAAATAGCAAAGGACACTGAACCATTAAGGTGATAATTGGTATAAGGTAGGAAGGATAAAGAGAGTAGAAAGGGGAATATGACACCCTAACCATAAATTTAGTAACATATTGAACCACCCCCCCCCCCCAAAAAAAAAAAAACCAAAAAAAAAAAAAAGACCTACAAATGAAAGCAGAACATTACTCCTTTTGTGCAAAAACAAGACACGCTAATATAAATGTTGATTCAGTAAGATTTTTCCCTCTATTCTTCCCTTTGTACCAAACATGCACCAAATGAAACAATATTAAGGTATAAAAACTGGAATTTGTACTTTCAGAAGCAGACATATTGATTTTATGAATGATCTTCAAGCTTATAAGCCACACTAATTTTATTTTAAAGGCAACACAAGAAGAAACTATATAACCAACCGCAGATGCAACTTCGTCGGCTCTCAAAACATGCCACTGTTTAGCAAAGGAGTTATACCAAGCAAGCGTAGACTTTATCTTTATCTTGTCATAGAGCTGCAAGATTTAACAAATAATCGACTTCTACGAGGCCCAGACACATGCATGGGACACGGTGCGACTCGACACTGACATGATGACACAGCAAAGTTAGATAGTCAGTCCGCTCCACTTGTAAGGTATCTCAATATTGAAAAGTTGAAATCCCTAATCTGGAGTTAGATGGCATTTATTGTGTCAGGCATGCAGTTACACATTGTCTGCTATTTACAGCAAACAAAACTTCTAGATGCATAAAGTCTGTGGTTGTTTATATGCTGGTAGGGAGACCTTTGGATGCCAATATTTTTACTCTGTTCAATGTGACCCCAAGTGTATCAATCTCACAAGAAGCTACTGGAAGCCGCACTTCTTAGAGATATTAAAATATTTTAACCCCCCCCCCCCAAAAAAAAAAGGAAAAACACACACACAAATAAGTCCCAGCTGTACAGGCAATCATGCCTTCATAGTATTTATACCTTTAGGTAAGCTGCTCTCATATTGAAGTGTTAAATTGAATTATAACACAAAAACAGATAATATGTTTGTGACACAATCATATCTTATCAACAAGATAAAATATTTCGGTTGGTGGAATCCGCTGGCAATCAGCTGCCATGAAGGTTTCATTTATTATCCAAGTGAGCCCAAGAAAAGAAAATGAAAAATCCATATGTTCAATGATCACAACAACAATTCCCAACCTTGAATATGTATTTTAAAGCATAATAATGCAAAACAGATTATTCAAACAGTCCAGCTTCAGCATAGCTAGTGATGTCGACCTTGGGAATCCATCCGGACAAGAAAGAATTCTACCTTATCAAAAAGGTTGATGAGAAATCTTTGAACAATCATTTTACAAAACTATCATCAATTTCCAAGGGTCTCATCAATGTATCATTGTCAACAAGAAATTATGAGTCATCTGATTCCCAATTCTGGCCATGTCAAGATGACCAAGTAACATTTCTCAGTGGCAGACACAGGGATTTCACTGAATAATAAATCACCATGTAATATGATACTTGTGAGCTCATATTTGTGCAACCGTGCATAGCATTAAAAAAAATGATAAGATACATCACTAATGTTTCAATGTATCATTCTTCAAGACAAAGTCATAAGACATCTGGGCCACATATGTCAACATGGTCTAATGTCTGAAACATGTGAGATGACCACATAGATTCCAATCTATTATTATAATGGACATAATTTAAGGTTGTAGCAACTATATTATGCTTGGTATCAGCAAAACAGTAAATAATAATAATAATAATAATAAGAGAGAGAGAGAGAGAGAGAGAGAGAGATAGGGTGATGAGATATGTCACCTTACTTTTGACAGGTCTCCCTCAAGATTTGTATAAAGAACAGGAACAACATTCTGGATAAGGAAAATATAACACTAGTTTTCATTGAAGTGTGGAGAAATCCTTCAGTTTTTCAAGTGAATCATTAATATACATGGTTGAAAGAAAATTTACTATGATAATTTTTGCTACCTTGTTGGAATTGAGTAAACTTTCTTTTGCTCTAATATACCCCACTTTTCTATCAAAGGTGACAACATTGAAAAGACGAGCTCTATACTAATAATTTCATATCACAACAAATAAAATTTGGAAATAAGAATTGCAACAAAAGGAAAGAACAAATATCATATTGCTCATGGTTAATTTTGGTTACAAGAGATTATGCCATGATGCATAATGCACTACTTAGTCAAAAAGCAAATTGTGAGATAGATTAGTGGAACAGGCATAATATTCATCATATTAAATTGTGAAATAAAAATAATTCCTATATTATTAATTCTTGCTATTCATCAACAAGTGTTCCTAAAAATGTTGCATCAAGATTGTTATACTGGAGCTCTTATTAAGATTAACCTTGGGTGGTACCTGGTAAACAAATTAAGGTGCTGTTATTGGTATACTAGGAGGAGCAGCTTCAAAGTTAGCTTTCAGAAGAGCATCCCATTGCACATCTCCACGTGCAACTGCCTAAAGGAAAAGGCATAGAATATTTGTAGATATTTGTTATTTCAATCTGAATAGAAATATCTTGCCACAGGAAATGCAATAAAGTAATTCATAAAATGACAGTGAAAAGATTGCAGAGTTGATACGTGCTTCTTTGCATTTTCTTTTTTCCCCCCTTTCCCACAAACATTTTCATACGTGCTATACATTCTCTTGTGGTTATTGGAACCTTAACATACTACAGCTGACTTGTGCATAGGTGGGTTAGCCAAACTTAGTGACAAGACACGTGGATAAGAAATTTGATCCAAGATGCAGATGCATTAGTACTGAACTTGAAAAAGATATACTTGTTCTACATGTTCTTCATGTAACCTCCAAAGTGAACATATTTTACATGGAGTTTACATTCTTCATTGCTTTATGGCTTCTATAGGTGGACCAGATTCGATGCTGATATCTGCTGGTCTTCTCTTTTCATAGGAAAAAAAAAGGAAAGAAATCACCCTTACAACCTACCCTTGTAATAAGCAATCCAAGACAGCCACATCTACGCCACAGTCACCGATATGTGCTTCCTATCTACATTATTTATCAAATGACCTCCCAATTAAATGTGGAACACGTTTGATCAATAAGCTAGTCAATATACATACAATGGTGCAATCTGCTTACTTCTTTCTAGATTTATGGGATTTAGAAAACTACTTTCATGGAATTGGATCTGAGAAAACTACTCCAGAATAACATAGCTCCACCACTTATACTCCACAAGATTGCTTCTGGAAGCTTATTCATACAATTTGGGAAGGCTTTCAGCTTTACACGTCTTAACTCCCCTTCCTTGGCATTGAAGAAAAGGGAGAAAAAACAAAACAAACAAAAAGAACAAAATACTTTATTCACTATCAACTGTATGAATATGCAAACCATTTGAGCCCATGTATGGGAGCTTGACTTGGGGAAGGTATACTAAATAGTGGAAGGGCTTATGTGTAATGACCATTTGAACATAAAACCGAGGGTACAGGGAAACAAATGTAATCCTTTTTTCTTTTCTATGAATTGAGTATTCCTAATTTATATGCTTATATTCAAGCACTCAAGCACTACTTGTGATTGAACAGTAAACATATTCACGACTCTGGCATTAATTTGCTTAAAATGCGGGTAGTTCTATTTCAGACTGTTCAAATAACAAGTAAAATATTATTCACTGGAACGCCCTGCAAGCATTTGGTCTGATAACCCATCATAATTCTGTATAAGACAAATAAGCATTTTGCAGTGAGAGGCTATTTTGGATATAAACAATGCCCAGGGAAAATATATATGTATATGCATATATATATATATACACACACACTTTTATTTATTAGTGATTAAAATAAACGAAAAATGTACAACTCCTTAACAAGGCAGTAGAATGATAAGAAAATTAAAATTTAAAAGTTCTGAGTACTCATCAAAAACCAATCCCTCAGACATATAGAGTTTCAATTGCAGAAAACTGACCTTCCAGTGTAGCATATACCACCCAAAACTAGTGTAAACAAACTTGCAGTTTCCCATCTGCAATAAATGAGTAAATAAATAATCCAACAAAGTCTAATCCTTATATGAATTAAACAATAAATTATGTGGGCAAAGAATCATTTTGGCAAGAAGCACAAGAATTCTGTGTTAGAACAACATGGCGGAATTTTGAACATAATCTTAAAAGATGGCTTCAAAACATGTTTCAATGTCATCCACCACTTGGTATGCAAGATACATTGCAAATAGCCTCTAGGATATAATAAAACCCAATTTTTAATTCAGTTTTGCTCTAGCAAAATCAAACCATAGGTCACTCTCAAGAAAATGCTAAAATAATCTAACTTATTCAATATTTTATGCAGTAAACACTGTATAAGAGTTTTGGAGCAATGGAGATGAAAAGGAGATAGTTAGACATGCAGAAAGTTATTGTGTTTTTCGTTTGTAATAGGACAACCTCTATATAAGACAAATTTATGTCTCTTTTAAGAAGCACAACATCATATGGTCACATCTGATCTTTCCGGAAATAACTGTTAATAACTATCAAAATCAACCCATTAGTTATCTGAGATGACACAACTGTTGGGAAATCAGCATCCATTCTGCTTCGAGCAGGTATCATTTCGAAATAACTGTCCGTTCCGGAAATAACTATCCATTCCACTCCGAATAGGTATCGCTTCAAACTATGAAATGTCCAAACTAAATTATTGCTAAACAGAGTTCAAACTTAACAATTGCAAGTGCCAAGTGCCAAGAATATGACACACACACACGCACACACATTTTTCAAATGCAACTCACTTGGCAACTGACGTACTTCTATGCAAAGTCATAAACTTTCCAAGTTTTCAATGTGCGACAATTCAAAAATACTCCAACATTCTATGGACTAGGATCTAACACAAAATGACTTTAGGGATTACATATGAATGCAAGAAAATTATAAAGATTGTAGCAAACCAAGTGACAATTAAGCAAGTGGAAAAAATGTGATTAGTGGTCTGTATTGTACAATTAGTCATGTCAGGAATATCTTGTACCAGATTGTATATCTCTAGAATTAGGCTGACTTAATTGAATTTCCTAGATTGTTAGGGTATTCCATGATTCATAAGATATGATAGGTTATCCCATGAATCAGGATGATAGGTCAATTTTCGTTTCCATTTGTGAGACTTAGTGTATATAAATTTCTGGTATGATATGATTCAAAATATGAATGAAAATTTTTCTTTCAATCTCTGAAATGGTATCAGAGCTGTAGAGTCTTTTCGAGGACTGAAAACATTGGTCTACACGGCCCTCTTGTGCTCTGTTTTACTCTGTTTTCTGATATCAAAATAGTTTTTTGCTGCCTTCATTGCTGGTGATTTCAACTTCACGTGAGACGCCTTAATTGCTTAGAATTTTTTTTTTTTTTTTTCAAACATAGAAGATGCTGGAGATTGCATAGACAACCCGTACAACCCAAGCTTAGTATGTTGTTCAATCTCAACAACCCCGAGAACTGCAAAGTGTCCAGGCGCATACAGGCTAGATAGAAAAAATTACCTCAAGTGGTCTCAACTTGTTCGTATGGTGCTTAAAGGAAAAGGGAAGATCAGTCATGTTCTGCCTGTAGGACTTAACCCAGGCGATCCTCATTTTGAAGCATGGGATAAAGAAGACTATGTCATGGCTGTGGAGTTCAATAATCCCTGAAATTAGCGAGACATGTATTTTCTTGGCTACTGCTAAGGATATTTGTAACGCAATTAACAGACCTAATCTAAAGCCAGGGATGTGGCACAGATATACAAGGTCAAGGTGAAGACGATCGCTACAAATCAGGAATAAAACTGTCACCAAGTATGCCAAGCAATTGAAATCCTTATGGCAAGAAATTGGTCACTATAGGGTGATAAAAACCAAATGTCCTGATGATGTGGCTGTTCTCATCGAGCAAGATAGGGTCTATGATTTTCTCGTTGGTCATAATCTAGAATTTGATCAAGTCAGAATCCTGATTCTTGGCAAGCCAAAGGTTCCATGTTTGGAAGAGGTGGTGACACCAATCCGAAGTGAGGAAAGTAGAAGACATATGATGCTTGAACCACAGATCACGAACACCTCAGCCATGGTGGCTAGTGGTGCCAACAAATTAGCCACAAATGTGGAAAGAGCACTATATTTTGAAAGTGAAAAGTCTAGTCAACTAAAGGCTCAAAATCGTGACAGCTTATGGCGCACTTAGTGCAAGAAGACGCGCCATACTCGTGAAAAGTGTTGGAAGTTTCATGGAAAGCCTCCAAGTCAAGAATGGGGACTCAAAGGAGGGCAGCCAAGGAGCAATGGGCAGGCCATGTTGCTGCAGTACATCAATGTGAATCAACACCACAAGAGAGTGGCAGTCTCAACAAAGAAGAGATCAAGAGGGTGAGATCATTTATCAGCAACCCTGCAAAACCTTCTAGTACTCATTTTTTGGCGTCTTCAGATGAGTTTCCATTCTTGATTTCGTTACTATCTCGAGTACAACATTTCCCACCTACTGGGTCATGGACTCAGGAGCTACCGACCATATAATCCACTCATCAAATATTTTTTTTCCACCTATTCCCATGTCCAACCAGTAGAAAAATAGCCACAGCTGATTGTTCTTGGAACACTGTAGCAGGTAAAGGGGATGTCAAAATAGGGCCAACACTAATCCTAAAAAATGCGTTTCATGTCCTTAGATTGTCCACAAACCTTATCTCTATACCAAAACTCACTCAAGATTTACATTGTAATATGATTTGTCATCACAATTATTGTGTATTTTAGGACAAGGATTCGAGGAAGAATTCGAGGAAGACGATTGGACATGCTAGAAAACAGGAAAGCCTCTTCTACCTTGAAAAACCAAGTCAGTCCAACATTACCAAGAGTTTTTTATGTCCTTCCTCTATTTCAGAGTGTTTTTTTTTTTTTTTTTTCCTTCTTTAATCCAATAAAGAGAAAGTTTGGCTTCACAATTGCCGACTTGGGCATCATCTTTTAGGGTCATTAAAATTTTGTTTCATTCTCTGTTTAAAGGTCTAGATGTTGAAAACTATCATTGTGAAATGTGTGAACTTGTTAGACACAAGCATATATCGTTTCCATTTAGTTATAAAAGAAACTCATTTCCTTTTTATCTCATTCACAGTGATATTTGGGATATTTGATGTAAGATGATTTATTTCACTCATTAATGAGGATTTTTTTGCTCAAACATAAATCCAAGGTTAGTTCTGGTCTCCCAAATTTTTGTTCCATGATTAAAAACCAATGTGAGGTCAATATCAAAAGGTCTAGGTCAAATAATGCCAGTGATTTTAATCAAATCCTAACTCGATATTTGAGAAACAAGAAATAGTACATAAGCCATCTTTTATTAATACCCCAAGGCAAAATGAAGTAGCAGAAAGGAAAAATGGGTCACCTCCTTGAAATAACCTGTATTTATGTTCAAAAAGATGTGCAGAGAGGGAAGCAATTCTTACAGCTACTCATCTCACAAATCGTTTGCTTTCTAGAATATTGTGATTCATGAGTCCAATGGAAATACTGTTAACATTCTACCCTAACCTACACACTACAAATGACCTTATCCCTAGAATATTTGGGTGTGTCATTTGTACATGTCCATAGTCAAAATAGTGGGAAACTAGATCAAGGGCAAAAAAATGTGTCTTCGTGGGATATTCTTCAGCTCAAAAAGGGTATAAGTGCTACCATCCTCAATCAAAGAAGTTCAATGTCTCGGTGGATGTCACTTTCAATGAACAAGAGTCTTACTTCATCAATCCTTGGCTTCAGAGGGAGAATTCAACAAAGGAAGATAAACATAAAGATATTTTACTTGATCTGTCATCACTTCCTGCATCAAAACCATGTTGTTCATCTTGTTCACCTCAAAATATCTCTGAACCCGTTCCTTAAACTGAACCCGTGTCTTAACCTGAAGCCGTGTCTAAAAATCCCCAAGAGAAAACAAATTCTGCTCTTGCAAATGTGAGATTTGGCAAGGGCAACATGTTCAGAAGGAAGAAGATGGTTCTCCCCGAATCTATGCAGGTCCAAGAGCCCAGTCCAGATCGTGAGAATGAGGTAACAATTTCTAATCCTCCATTGCAAAATGAAACTCAATTTCATGTGGCTAATGATGACGAGGACCTTCTGATTACTATTAGGGAGAATGCACAAAACAACCTTTATATCCTGTTGAACGCTTCTTGCCTTTCAAGAATTTTTCACCATCTCATAAACCATTCCTTGTTAGTTTAAATACAATTACCATTCCAACCACCTTTATCCAAGGCTTTGAGAAATGGAAACAAGCTATGAATGTGGCAATGCAAGCATTGCAGAAAAATAAAACTTGAGAGTTTGTGAAGTTGCTGGCAGCGAAGACAACTGTGGGATGTAAATCGGTGTATCCGGTAGAGTAGAGTAAATAGAAAGATACAATGCCGGATTGGTAGGCAACAGTATATACTCAAACCTATGGAATTAATTCTAGAGATTTTTGCTCCATTTGCAAAGATGACAGTATTCGAGTATTATTATGGTTAGGATTTACAACAATTTGATATCAAGAATGCATTCTTGCATGGAGAACTAAAGGAAGAAATTTATATGGAGGTCCCGCAACTTGGCTGCTCATCTGTGTGTAAATTAAAGAAAGCCTTGCATGGTCGAAAGTAATCACCACGTGCATGGTTTGGAAGATTTGAGAGAGTTATCATGACCATGGGATTCTAAGAAAGCAAAGGGGACCATAGACTATTCAATAAACATTCACCTTCAGAGGGAGTCATAATAGTGACAAGAGATGATGATAAAGAGAAACAGATCCTAAGTCAGTGTCTGGCTAAGGAATTTGAGATCAAGGCATTAGGAAGGTTGAAATATTTTCTTAGAATTGATGTTGCTCACTCTAGGTAGGGCATTTTTATCTCCCAACAGAAGTATGTCATGTATCTCCCCAAAGAAACTGGAAAGATAACATGCAAGTCACCAAGTACTCCAATAGATCTGAATCTTAAACTTGGAAAAGCAGAAGAGGATGCTGCAGTAGACTGGGAAATGTATCAACGCCCAGTAGGAAAACTCATTTACATGTCTCACACATCACCGGATATAGCATATGCAGTTAGTGTGATTAACAATTTCATGCATAGCCTGAAGGAATTTCATTTGTAAGCAGCTCACCGAGTGTTGCAGCACCTCAAGGGAACACTATGGAAAGGTATTCTATTTAGAAGGAATCGAGGTTTAGCACTTGAGGCATACATGGATGCCGATTATGCTGGGTCATTTGTTGATATAAGATCAACCATTGGATACTGCACTTTTCTTGGGGGGGGGGGGGAATTGTGACAGAGGAGTAGAAAAAAGAATGTGGTAGCATGGTCTAGTGCAGAGGTAGAATTGCAAGCAATAACTCAAGATGCGTGTGAACTACTCTGGTTGAATATCATTTTGAGAGACTTGAAGATTAAGTGAGATGGTCCACTAAGGCCTGATTATGATAACAAGTTTGCAACCAGCATAGCACACAACCCGGTACAACTTGATCGAACAAAACACATCAAAGTTGACAAATACTTTATCAAGGAAAAGTTGGAGACCAGGTTGATTTGTATTCCTTATGTGTCAAAGAAAAATGTGATTAGTGACCTGTATTGTACTATGTTAGAAAAGTCTTGTAACAGATTGTGCATCTCTACAATTAGGCTGATTTTTTCCTATTTTGTCATGGTATCCCATGAATCATGGGATCTTATAGGTCAATTTTCTTTTATGTTTACTAGGGTTACCACAATGACAAATTGAATTTTAATCCCAAATTTTGGGGTCAACTGTTTGTGAGACCAGTACAGGGGTGAGGAAAGAAAAATAAATAAATAACATAAATAATATAAAATTAAAATTTGAAAGCAAAAATAGAGAAGATAAAAATAATAAAAAAATAAAAATAAACTGTACATAGAAATTTAACAGCAACAACCATCACCACCACCGTAACAACAACAATAACAATAATAATAGTAATAAGTGCATTATTTCAACAAGTTCGGATTTTCCACGCCACTCATTCATATTTAAAGTCATTTTTTCGACTAAATCCATTACAGTCATATCTTTACGGATAACTAGCATCTAGATTTTCAATAGTTTATTCTAGCATTTCATTAAATCTCCTATATTGATAGTCTTGCTCCTCCAAACTAACGCGTCTTTGGATCTTTGTTGCATATCTCTAAACCATCTTAAGCGATATTCTCTCATTTTATCCATAATTGAACTCACTCTCAAATTAGTACATATCTCTTCATTTCTGATTTTATCTTTTTTTAATTTTTCAATACATCCATCTAAACAATTTCATTTCAGCCATAGTTATTTTATACTCTTGTTGTTATTTAATGACATAACATTCGACGCCATACAATAATACAAATTTTATTGTGATTCTATAAAATTTTCTCTTCAACTGCAATGCCACGTGCGATCAAAAAGAATTCTAAATACATTTATCCATTTCATCTAACCCGATTGGATCACAGATCCCCACCTATGCTGCCATAACTTTGAATGATGAATTCAAAATATTTAAAACGTTCACTTTTCCCTTAAACTTAATTGTTTTTTCATCATTCTGATAACTGTCATCAAATATACATCTCATATACTCAGTTTTCGAATAAACTTAATTTAAATTTTTTAAATTCTAGTGTATCTTTCTATAACTCTAATTTAGTGTAAATACTCTCCCTAGTTTCATCGAATAGTATACACCAAGATATTTCATTTTGGATATTTTTCGTTATTTTATTTATCAATGTTACAAAAAATGAGGGAACTTAATGTCAAAACTTGGTGAACCCCACTATTAATCGGGAAACTATCACTTATACCGCTGTAGATTCTTATATAGGTAATAACTCTCTCATATATATCTTTGATAAGATCAACGTATTTCAAGAAGATTCTCTTTTTCATCAACGTCTACCATATTATGTCTTTGAAAACTCTATCATATACTTTTTCTAGATCAATAAATACCATATGTAAGTCTTTTTTTTGTACTCTAAATGTCTCCATCAAATGTCTTAACAAATAAACGGTTTCGATGGTGGATCATCCTGACATAAATCCAAATTGATTTTGAGGTACACTTATCTTCATTCTCAATCTATACTTTATCAATCTCTCACACGACTTCACAGTATGACTAAAAAGTTTAATGATCCTATAATTAAAACAATCTTATACGTCACTTTATTCTTATATAGTGGTATAAGAGTGCTTTTCCTCTGTACTTGGGACATTTTCTTGATTTGTCAAATTTTGTTAAAAAAATCCATCAACATTCAAATCCTCATTTCATCCAAACATTTCCACACCTCAATAGGAATGTCATCGGGTGCTATTACATTATTATTTTTCATTTTATTTAAGACCTCTCTTACTTCATAAAGCCGAATTTTACATTTAAAACCCATATTAATTTTATCAATAGGTGTCGCGATATTGTCAATATCTCCGGTGCCTTCAATGTAAAGAGGTTATCAAAAATAATCCCTCAAACATTTTCTTATGTTCTCATTCTTTATAAGAACACTATTGGTCTCACTCTTAATACTCTTAACACTATTTAAATCTTTTCCCTTACTATCTCTTAATTTGGCAATTCTCTCTTAATTTGGCAATTCTATAAAACACTTTTTCTCCGTTTTTTGTTTCTAGTTTTTTATATAATTCGTTATACACCTTATCTTTTAATTTATGAATAATCTTATTCACCTTTTTTATTGGCAATTTTGTACTTCTCAAACACATCGTTATCTCTTCTATTTTAAAGTTGCTATAAAATTTTCGTTTGGTTCGTATAATAGTTTCATTTTCTTATTCCACCACCATGACTCCTTGTCTATTGGTACCCGACTCATAAATATGTTAAGAATCTTCTTATCTAAATTCTTAATATTATTAAACATTTCAACCTATATGGTTTCCGAATCATCATTAGCAGACCAGATAACTACTCGAATTAACTTGTCTCTAAACATTGTCACCTTTTCTTTTTTAAGATTCTACCACTTAATTCTTTACACTATAAATTGATGATCCTTCTTTTGCCTTTCAGACACATGCATATCTAAAATTAAAAGTCTATGTTGAGTTACTACACTCTCCTATGGTATAACCTTGCAATCTCTACAGGTTATTCTATTGCCCTTCTTGGTGAAGAAATCTATTTTGGTTGACATTCAACCCACTTCTGTTTGTAATTATGTTCAGATCTCTATTCTTGAAAAAAGTTTTTATGAGTATCAAATCAAATGTTGTGACAAACTCTAAAATGATACCTCCACCTCATTCCTACTACCAAAAATAAAGTTTCTATGTATGACTTCAAATCTCTCATTATTCTGACCTACATGCCCATTTAGATCCTCCCCAATAAATAACTTCTCTCTACTAGGTATGGTTGTATAAATTCACCTAAATCTTTCCAAAACTGTTGTTTATTAATTGCATCTACATCTATTTAAGGTTCATAAACACAGACTATATTAATTATATTTAATAAGATTAGTGTATATAAATTTTTGATATGATATGATTCAAAATATGAATGAAAATTCTTCTTTCAATTACTGATAAAGCTTTATCTTATGGGCTTACATTTCTCTTAGTTTTCTTAAGAACCAAATTTTCTTGATTTGCAGATCCTTAAGAAATACCTAGATCTACAGGTGCGACTTTGGTAGGTTGAGGGTTTGGCTCAACCAATTATAAGTTTGATTAAGGTTAGGAGTTCATTTTCAACATGAAGTCAATTCAGGTTAGCCTTGCATTCAAGTGTCATGAAACCCGGTTCAACCAGAACCTAAGCCAATTATTATTATGAAAATATTATCTCAAATAATATATTTTAAGCATTAAAAAAAATCAAAAGACCAAATGCATTTTAATTTTTGACTTAACAAATTGTCATTTGTGAAAAATACTTCTAATCCAACCCCATCCAGTTGAACCGGAGCAGCTCAATTAATTAGAAATAGGTCAAGCTCGGGTTGAGGTTAATTTAGGTTCAGCCTGAATCACATGTTTAGCAATTTGGGTTTGGGTTGGGTTGAGCTCCAACCTGGCCAAACCCACTTGAGTTGCAATGCACCACTCAAATTTCATATATATATAGATATATATATATATATAGATATATATATATATATATATATATATTATAACAAATTTGAAAATATACAAATGGGCAACTTAAAGGAAGACGCGAGAAGTGAACCAAACAAGATACTATGGCAAGAAGCAGAAGTACTAAATCAATCTAAAGAATTCGTGAAGTCAGGGTGGAATTACATAGCTCATACAGTGGAATGCCAAGGAAATTTGACAAAATATCCGAAGAACGAGCAAACATAGGCAACAAGAAGAGCATAATGTATGAATATATACGACAAGCTGCAACAAGAAAGGGTGACTATCATTAGAATTTAACAATTCATAACCACATGATAAAAGGACAAATACATCCAAATTGTGACAGTCTAAAGTAGTAGAACAATCTGCACATAGGAGCATTCTTATACAAATTTAGAAAATCATGAGAGATGGAGCTAAGAAGTTTGATATCACAATTTTAATCAAGCTTAGCATAGATTATAGTTAGTAGCTAGACTAACTATAAAGACTATAAAAATTATAGTTTAGAAAAATTGAAAAAATTATAGTTTAACACATTGTAAAGATTCATATACAATTTTAGTGTTTACAAAGATTATAGTTAAGAAGAGTTGAAAAGGAATGATAGAGCATTGTCTCATTAGTTTTTTGAGATTACTTTTTGCATTTTAATTTTTTCAACTCTTAAAGATCTCCTTTTAGATGGGAGGAAGAAACATCTTAATCAATGTTGTATACCACAGAAAATGCTTAGAATTAATATTCATTGTCGGCTGATGACACTGATGTAGAATTATAATTGACCTTTTCATTTATCAGTAAAAAACTGCATGAGCAAAGGCATCAAGATAGAACTCCAATTATCAAATGACTTATAAGAACAAATTTTAAGATCAACGGAGACTTAGAGTTTGTATCTCTTACAATCTATTGCGGGAACTTTTAAATCAGCCCAACAATTATGCAATTTAAGATGCAAGAGGATGACATATAATCATTTTCTTCATTATTATTGTCCAATGTCAGGCAGGTCGCTAGAACCGCTTACACTCATTCTCATGTACAACCACAAATCTGCGACTAAGAGTCACATAACTAAACCAATGTTTTAGACCCTAAATCTGACCATCTAAATGTTCTTTCAAAATGTAGCGAAAGCATACATGCTTATACAAAGCTCACTCAAGAAGACAGTTCAAGAAAATTAACAATAATACATATTCCAAAGTTAAATCAGCAGGGACAGCTCATCTTTAGAAACACACTGAAAATACAATATTAAAAATAATTAGCATAATAATTAAACTCATCACAGTTAATTGTGTAATTAGGAGAATGTCATTAAACTCAAATTTATTGTGAATATAGCATACCAAGCAACTTGGACTCCCAATTTTCCAAGAGTTCTCATAGCCATTGACACCTATACAAACAACTCAGATCAGTGACAGTAAATAAAAGAATGTAAAGCTGAAAAATACTCTGGCTTTTTGGAAATATTTGTTATTTTTGATAACAGAGGAGGTTTTCATCGCTACAATAAAGGAGCACAAGGGTGCCAAGAAGGTGCATGGAGATATAAGAGCAAGGAATATCTACAAAGGATGACAAAAACTTAAAAGACAATGAGAAACAAAAGATCTTTAGAAAAATAACACCACAGGACAAGAGAGTAACTCCTCAACCCCCTCAAAAATTCTTCCCTTTATGTTCCCTCTAATAGCAGCCAACAAACAACTAAGAGGATCCAATATACTCTCCTCGTTGCTATACATGTTCTCAAACTACTCCAAGCACATCATTCACTAGAAGATTGAATAGCATATCAAATAATTAGGCTATGTTAAGTTCTATAATAAAAAGATGAAATGCATATCTATATGTTCCTTTAGTTTTCACAAGAAAGAATCACTTTGACCCCCTATAATTTAAAACATGTCAAAGTGCTTCCAAGATTTACATCTTTATCACTTTGTGCCCCTCCATCTGATTTACGGGGGTCCAATTTCAACAAGAAGAAAAAAATAAAGTAATATAAAAACTAAAGACTAAAAAAAAAAACAATTTTAAAAGATTGGGCTTGATCCACCATCATTGCCTATTTTCTCTCCCCCAAACCATTAATTTGTCACCAACATCCCTATTGCTCCAAATATCAAATTTCTTAATCACAAATCAATGATAAAACTATTTCTTTTTATATTTAAACAAAATACATTTTGGTTCTTGTAAAATTTGTAGAAAAAAGAAATAGCCAGTCTCAAATCTAAAATTTTAATGAGTTAAGATCTTTGGATTCATTAACAAAAAACAATTAGGGTGAAAGTATACACAGTGGTAGTGAAAGCAAACTCGATTTTTTTAATAATTTTTCAATTTTTAATATATCAATGTAATTTTTTGTTACAAACTATCTAAATGAGATGGAGGTGGGCAAACTGATAATGGAGTAATCCTCAAAGGGGTATATTGACAAGTTTTGAACCACAAGAGGCAAAATGATTTTTGGTCGAATCACACGAGCCAAAGCGAATTCTTCCTTTTCTTTAAATAGCCAGCTTTTCTATATAATGCATCTATGTGGAGGTTTTTTTTGTTAGAATGATAGTTAATAGAATTTTTTCCCCCGAAGAAAAGTGATAAGGCTTCAAAAATGAGGTTTTGGCTAATAATATTGATATAGGTACTCTAGGAAAAGAAAGATGTGTATAGATGTGTATTTAGAATAAAAAAAAACAAATAAATAAATAAATAAATGAACATTATGCTTTAGCAACTGTGAACAAGACTTGATGTCATGTTGTGCTTTAGATGGCTACATCTAAAGAAGATATGCACACATCAAAAGCACCTTGTGACCACATAAATAGAAAGCATTTTCTGACATGTTTTAATACTATCCAACAAGTAATCTTAAATGAAGCTTCTACAACCTCAGTACTGTAGGTCAAATTTGACTTTGGGATAAAGCTATGATTTCCATTTTATATGCTGCAAGACTTAACATGAACCTTCTTGATGGATACAAAGTCATTCGAAGAGATTAAATGGACTGGAAGGCTCTGTTGCATTGAATGTCTTCTATTTCCCTTACCCTTTTGACTGTTCCATTTTCTTGTTCTAGAGGATGTCTCATTCTCCCCTTTACTTCCTTTCTTCTCTTTCCCCTTTAATGGTACTTCCTTTTCTCTGAATTACCAAAAAAAGGGGCATGCATAGTTTTCTGCTACAGAAATTTGTGCATAACAACAAATAACCATCTTTGGAGGAAAAATTAAAAAAAAAAAAAAAGGTTAGCTATAAACTTCAAGATCAGTCATTCTTTATGCAACATAAGGAAAGGAAATGAAACATCAGATCTGCAACATGCGTAGACATGTGGGAAAAAGATACAAAAGGAACAGGCTGAAATAAGCCACCAAAAAATCTGTTAAAATGGAGTGATTACCAGCAACACACCCCCAGGATCCAATTCACACATTGTTTAAAATTCACTTCGGCAATAAGTAGCCCAGTCATAACCTGCAACGTTTTTCAAGAATTTCATAAGCGGCCCTGCCTTCAAAAGGAGAAGCAAACACACAGAAACAAGCAATGGCATTTCTATAGGATCAGTGGCATAACTTGAGATGTAAGAGATGTTTCTATACTGAAAGATGGTTTCAGTTCAATCCAAGTCCACTTGATAGTGCCATATTAAAGAACTAGATAGAATCCAAAATTTTGTCTTCATGTAAAAATAAGTGCACACTTCTCTTATGAAGACTATTAAACAAGAGAATGCCAATTTAAATGTATAACTTGTAATGCAAAGAAAAGCTTCAGAGGAAGAATGCATATGAAACCAAGGCTTCCATCACAGGTGTAGATCGAAAATATTCTTTTTGGTATCTGAAGTGGAGTTCAAGCAATACCATATATATCCAACAAAGAAAGCAGGTAACTGCAGAGGCCAGAAAATCCAGCTTCTTGAGTCACCGCAGGAATTGCAAGGATTCCAGCACTGATCTGTGTAATTTTATAGCATCAGAAAAGAGGGAATATTAATTCTCGATACACTTCTCTCCATACCTGGATGTCCTGCCAATTTGGAGTCATGAATCACCTCAAGAAGTTCTCTGCACAGTCCACCCTTACAAGGAACATACAGCCTTCTTCCTTTGGCATAGAGAAGTCCATCGTGCAACCAATACTTGCGGATGTGTCCTTTTCCCACCTTTTTCTTCATCTTCTGGTAGTACTCATCCCCTGTAGTTACTTCTCTGATTCTATCCCCAAAATTAGACTGCACCATAGAGAGGGAAGCCATAAAATGAAACTCTTCTTTACGGCTAAAAGCATTCGTGAATTTTTTCAATCTGTTTGGTATATGTTCACACTGAAAATTAAATTCAGCCAGAAATTCTTGCCACCTTGCTTGCTTGGGAGAGAACTTCTTCTATGTGGTAAAGAAAGTATTTGCCACATTGTTAATTCTGACCATAAACTTTGTCCCAAGGAGGTAATGTTTCCATGACTGCAAGCAATTGATGACCGCAACCATCTCCTTCTCGTGTGTAGAATAGTTATGTTCTGCTTTCTTTAGTTTTATGCTCTCAAATGCTATGGGATGTCCTTGCTGCATCAACACCCCGCCTAATGTTTTATCTAAAGCATCTATACACACTTCAAATGGTAAACTAAAATTTGGCAAGCACAAGACAAGCTCTGAGGCTGCTGCATGCTTTAAATCCTCAACGGTTTTTTGGCACTTTTCTGTCTAACACCACTCCTCATTTTTCCCCAACAAGTCCGTCATTATTGCAGACCTTTTTGGGTACTCCCTAATGACCTTTCTATAATAGTTTGTTAGCCCTAAGAACAATCTCAACTCAGGTGCATTCTGTGGCACCTTCTAGTTAAGAATGGCTTGCCCCTTAAGGGGGTCCATCCGAACATATCCTTGGGAAATAATGTGCCTAAGGAATCTAAATTCTTTCTACCAAACTCACACTTCTCTTTTTTACATAAAGATGATTTTCCCTAAACTTCTGCAATGTCTTTCTTACATGAATCACATGCTCCTCTAAGGACTTACTATAGACAACAATGTTATTAAAATACACTACCACAAAAATGGTCAAAATATTCATGGAATATATCTGTCATCAGATCGCAAAACTAGCCGGTGTATTTTTCAATCCGAAAGGCATTATCAAGAACTCATAAGAGCCATACCTTTGTCACACAAGTGGTCTTGGCTTCATCACCTTCTACAATCCTAACTTGCCAATAATCCGACCTCAATTCAAGTTTGGTGAAGAAACTGTGCCTTAGCCAACCTATCAAACAAATCGGCCATCAAGGGAATAAGATATTTGTTCATCATGCTCACCTTATTCAAAGTCCTATAATCAACACACATACAGAGAGAACCATCCTCTTTCTTTTAACAAAGTAAATTTGTAATTTCTTTTCATATAATCATTTTAAAATCTTAAAAGATTATTTTTTTTAAAAAAATATGAAAATAAAATAATAGTAATAAATGAAGTGCGTGGACAATTTTTCCTTATAAAGAAAGCTGATAAAAATATTTAATAAATAACTTCTTTTAGATTATAGAAAATATTTTTTAAAATAGCATTAAAACAATTAAGCAAAAAGAAATGATTTCAGAATCTCATAATAGTTTGTATTCTATTTTCATAGGCATCTAGAAAATGTAATATATGTAACAAATATTTCAGATTTTTGTATAAATTTAAGGTGATAATATGTTTTATGAATATGGTCTCAATGGACAGTCCAGTGACAATAATCCCCTTCTTTCGACCCTTGATACGAGATTCGATTTCTATTATAACAAAAAAAAATATGAAAATGGACAAATTAAAATTTGAATTTGCATAATAAAAAAATAAGTTGCTTTAATCCATTTGAATTTTAAACATCATACAATATCTATATCATTTATTTTCTTACTATTGATTTCGTTGCTACCTAAAATAGATATATATTTTATTGAACTCCTTAAAAGAAATTATGCTAACTATTTTAAACGCATTAACTTTTCTCATTTATTTTTCTTATTACACAAACAAAGATGCGAATGAATATATAAAGAATAAACGACAATCAAATTGTCAAAAAATATAAAACAATTCCATTCAACACGATTCCTAAAAATAAAATAAAATAAAATGTACATTTTAAAATTTAATATAAAACTAGGACACTGTGTCAAACATATTGAGTCATTAGATTTCAATTTAATATTTTTAATATCAATATTTATTTAAAAATATTTAAAAGAATTAATTTAGAAAAGTAAAATTGTAAAGTTTTATATATATATATATATACACACACACAAACACACATCTATATATTTTAAAATCTAAAAACGCATTTCCTAAAAATAATTAAAAAACATGCTTAAAATATTTCTCCATATATAGATAGTTGATGAATAAATTTAGAAGATATAATTTATTTTACTTTAATTTTTAATAATTTTACCCAGTATAGAAACAATTAAGAAGTAAAATAATTATAACACTTTAGGTTCAAGAGACGAAGAGACATGGAAAAAGTGTTTGAATTATATTTGTTGAGATAATATTATAATAAATTAGAAGTATTATGATGCTCGAGTCGAGTTGAGCAGTATCAATACCTGAGCTCGGTTCAAGTGTTAGTTAGATAGGATCGAGCTCGAGCTTGTCGAGTTTACATAGCTCGAGCTCGAACTTGGCTTGAAGTATCATCAAGTAGTTCGAGTTTGAGTGTCGTTAGGGTTAGCAGTATTGGACCATGTGAGACTGGAGTTCGAGTTTTGTAATATATTTAAAAGAGCATACCTATAAATGTAATTCATATATAAAAAATTATTCTTAAAAAATAGATATAATTATATCAGGTAATTTGATGAGTTTTCAAACTCGATACAGTATAGGTTCGAGCTTGAGATCAACGCCAAACTAGTTGAAATCGAGCTCAACTCTAACTCGGTTTGACCGATCTCGAGTTGAGGTTTGATCGGGTAGTGTCATGGGTGCCTATGACAGTATCTGAGTTTTATAACACCTCTATAATAAATTGCTGTTAAGAGATTTTAAAAGAGAGAGGAGAGAGATTAAAGAGTACAAATATCATTTGTTGAAATTCTCACGACAAAGAGAGCTCAACAATCTAATTTTTTTCACTAAGTAACAATCTTAAAAAGGGATGAATTGCTATTTTTGGTCCTATGATTATCATTTTTAGTTCTATTTGGTCAATTGTTATATATATATTTTTTTACAATTTTAATTAAAAATTTCAATTATTAGTTATATTTATATTTGTTCATTTCTCATATATGTAGTAGTAAATAATACAAAAAACCTAAAATATAGGTGATAAGATCTTTTACGAGCAATTACTTTGAGTTAGGAAAAAATATAAGACCAAACACAAAAAAATTATATATATATTTATTTACTTATTTATTTTTTATCTCTCATCTTTTATATTAGTCTCTCTCTCTCCATTTTTTTTCCCTTACATTGGTCACTCAAAAAATTGATTTCAAAATTTGAGATTAAACAGTGATGTTTGATTCATACTCAGAAATCAGAATCAAAATTAAAATCAAAGATTTTAAGAATCAGAATCGGAATTGATTTCGATATCAAATGTTTAATTTAAATTCTTGAATGAATATGACCGTTATAGATGTTTAGTTTCTATTTCTTTCGAAATAAAATCATATAATTATCAATTTTATCCTTAATAAAAACTATAATAAAATAAAAAATAATTATACGTATAAAAAAATAATAATAAAAATATAATTAAATTAGATACTAAAATTAATATACAAATAAAAAAATTAATTAGGGTAAAGTTAAAGAAAATTAATTATTATTAATTACTAAAATAAAAAAAATTAAATTAAATACTAAAATTAATTATACAAACCCATACTCTCTCCTCTCTCTCTCTCTCCCCCCACCACCGCCACCCTAATTACCTCTCCCAATGCCCATTTGATCCTCACCACCGTGCCCCCCCCCCATTCTCTCTTCCTCCATATCCTCACCTACCCTTCTTCTCCTTCCATTCTCAATCCCTCAGAGGAAGATAAAAGACGAAGGACATGGGTTCGAGAGATGACGGCCATGAGTTTGAGAAAGAGAGTGAGAGATGGATTTGAGATGAAGGAACACCCTCGCCGTTCAATTTACCATTTGCTTTTATCACTTCGGTCTTCGATCGCCTTCACAGTCGTTGTTTAGAGGAAGACGAAGGGACACCGTCAACATCGAATAGAAAGTGAGATGGGTTTGAGAGATGAAGGCTATGGTTGAGAAAGAGAGAAGAGAGAGAGAGAGATGAAAGGCATAGAAGGGCATGAGTTTCACGGAAGAGTTCAGCCGAAATCCATCCTTTTTTTTTCCCATTTTATTAATTTAAAAAATAGGATGAATTACTCTCCCTATAAATCGCACAACAAATTTCAGTTATTTGGAATTGAATGTCTCCAGTGGAATGGAAGCTAATCAATTAAGGATTTTTTTTTTTTTTAGTCAATTCAATTTCAAATTTATTTATACATATTTTTCCAGCCAAATCACATCTCTCTCTGTCTGTTTCTTTCTTGCTATCGCCCATTAGACCTCACTTCTGCTTCTGCTCTGCCGTTGCGGAGGCCGATCGGTCTATGTTCAATCATGCTCGTCGCTCTCTCCCACTAGCCGTTACATTCTCATTCAAATTCAATCAATACCAGCGCCCCTCTGTCTCATCGCTCTCTCACTCTGACTTGAATCTTCTCTCACTATGCTCCTCTACTCAATCCCTCCTCCAGACCAAGCAAGCCCACGCAATTGCAATCCTCCATGGCTCACTCCCTTACAGCGTCTCTCTCTCTGCCTCTCTCATTCTCCGTTATGCTTCCTTTGGAGACCACTGTACTTCCCTCATTCTCTTCCAACAATCCTTGCCCTATTCTCGCTCCGCGTTTTTGTGGAACTCGCTCATTCGATCTCGTTCGATTGCAGCCATTTACGATGGTTTCGAGGTTTATAATACAATGATTAGAAAAGGGGTCTCTCCTGATGATCATACCTTTCCTTTTGTTCTCAAGGTTTGTTCAGACTTTTCCCAGGTTCGGAAGGGGAAGGAGATTCATGGATCTATCTTTAAATTGAGTTTTGACGACGATGTTTACGTGGGCAATACTCTTTTGCAGTTTTACGGCAATTGTGGTGCTCTGGGAGATGCGAGGAGAGTGTTTGACGAAATGACTGATAGAGATGTGGTTTCGTGGAACACCGTTATTGCTGTCTATTCAGTCAATGGATTTTATGCAGAAGCTTGTGATCTGTTTTTGGATATGAAATTGAGTTCTCGTTGTATGCCAAATTTGGTTAGCATTGTGAGCGTATTGCCAGTTTGTGCGGGGCTTGAAGACATACCAATGGTTTGTGACGTCCATTGCTATGTAGTTAAGGTTGGTTTGGATTCTCAAGTGATGATATCTAATGCATTGGTTGATGCATATGGCAAATGTGGGGCATTAGAGGCCTCAAAGCAAGTTTTCTATGAAATGCAAGAGAGGAATGTGGTCTCATGGAATGCTATTATTACCAGTTTGGCTTATAGAAAACAATACCATGAAGCTTTTTATATGTTTAGGGTGATGATTATTGCAAAGGAAAATCCAAATTCCATCACAATCTCTAGTATTCTGCCTGTGTTAGTTGAGCTGGAACATTTTGATGTGGCAAAGGAAGTTCATGGCTTTAGTATAAGAGTAGGTATGGATTCAGACATTTTCATTGCAAATTCGCTGATTGATATGTATGCCAAGTCAGGCAGATCAACTGAAGCATCGAATGTGTTCCACTCGTTGAATTCTTGGAATGTTGTCTCATGGAATGCCATGATTGCTAATTGTGCCCTAAACAGACTTGAATCAGATGCCATAGAACTCCTGAGACAGATGCAGGAATATGGTGAATTTCCCAATTCAGTTACCTTCACTAATATCCTTCCTGCTTGTGCCAGAATGGGTTTCCTCTGCCAGGGAAAGGAAATTCATGCTAAGTCGATGCGAGAAGGGTCTGCCATTGAGTTGTTTGTGTCAAATGCTTTGACAGATATGTATGCAAAATGTGGTTGTCTAGAACATGCTCAGAGTGTCTTTGACATCTCAATAAAGGACGTAGTATCCTATAATATTCTTATAATTGGTTATTCTCAAACTAGTGATTGCTCAAAATCTATAAGTCTGTTCTCAAAAATGGGTCTTCTAGGGATGAGCCATGATGTTGTGTCCTTTGTGGGTGTTCTGTCAGCTTGTGCAAACCTTGCTGCGGTCAAACAAGGTAAGGAGATTCATGGATATATAGTAAGAAAGCTGTTTCATTCACATCTCTTTGTTGCGAACTCGCTTTTGGATTTCTATACTAAATGTGGGAGGATTGATATAGCTAAAAAGGTGTTTGACAGAATCCTTGACAAGGATGTGGCATCTTGGAATTCTATGATCTTGGGGTATGGAATGTTAGGTGAGATAAATACAGCAATCGCTCTATTCGATGACATGAGAATAGATGGTGTGGATTATGATTCTGTTTCATATATTGCAGTTCTTTCAGCTTGTAGTCATGGGGGGCTTGTTGAGAAGGGGAGAAAGTACTTCAGTGAGATGCAGGCTCTAGGAATTAAGCCGACGCAGATGCACTATGCTTGTATGGTTGATCTTCTTGGTCGAGCTGGTCAATTAGAAGAGGCAGCAGAGCTTATTAAACAGTTACCTGTTGTTGCAGATGCCAATGTATGGGGGGCATTACTTGGGGCGTGTCGAATGCATGGGAATATAGAGTTGGGATGTTGGGCAGCCAAACATCTATTTGAGCTAAAGCCAGGACACTGTGGCTACTACATACTTTTATCGAATATGTTTGCCGAGGCAGGGAGGTGGGATGATGCAGATAAGGTTAGGGAGCTGATGAAGTGTAATGGGGCGAGGAAGAATCCTGGCTGCAGTTGGGTTCAAATTGGCGACCAAGTGTATGTGTTTGCCGTTGGAGAGAGAATAGAGGATGTGGATATGGATTTTTGTCTTGCGGAATCTGGCTAGCAATCTTTCACCCCTAGAGCTTCTAGTCTTCCATCCAATCATGTCTTAAGCTGAAAACTTTTCTTGTTAACATCCCTTTTGTGAGAAGAGGTATAGTAAATAGGCTTTTCCAAGTGTTTTCTTCATCATCTTTCTTGCTTTATAGTGGTACAAATTTTTACTGACGCCGCATCTTTTCTTGCGATGAATACCTTACTTTGAAGATGACTTACAACAGGAGAAGCTTTGACAAATCTGTTCTCATTTTGAGTGTTCGATGATTTCATTTTGTCAGGGTTCTTTTTTTTTTTTTATTTAAATAAGAAAATACCATTTATTTCAATTTCTAATTTATTTGCATATCTGGTGCAAAGCTCTTGCTTTTATATCACACTCATTAATTCAATGTAGTATAATTTGAGAGTTTATGTATCCTACATGTATACTACAGCATGAGGATCATGTAGCACTTCAATCATAGGAATACATGAAGAAGCATTTTTGGATGGTCTGCTTTTGGGTTTCTTTGCTGATCAAGTGTTTTTTGTTTGGGGTGCTTTTTCTGGCATGCATGTTTTCCTCATAGCACCCTTAATCTCTTCTCATCTCACAGAGATCTGTCTCTTGGTAAAGCTCCCAAAGTCAATTCGGAAGGTATACAATTTACTTCTTTGAGACCTGATAAAAATTATAATAATAAACTGTCTTTGTGGTGACATTGGAGATTTGATCAAGCTTAGATATTTGAATTTGACTTGCTTAACTGGGTCTTTCCCAGAGAAAAGGATTTGAGAGGCTCACATCTGTCCTGAGCTTAAGCTTCATAGCTTGTGATTTACTGTCATTCCTAAGAAGTGTGCACAAATTGATAGGTCTTGAAAATCTAGAAATCTCGCACTGCAAGAACTTCAAATTCTCATCTAGTGATTTGCGAGGCCTTAGGAGCTCAGGCAACAAGTATTGCATGACACAGGTGTCTACCATATACGACATTACATCGTCTTTGCATCTTACTGGCTGCTATGGTCAGACAGAATTGCCTGAATGCCTTGGAGGACTAGTCTAGTGTTTTTCTTAACTATGATGGTGATCTCCGGAGGATCCATTTAAGGGAATGCTTCAAGCATTTCATATTCAACTAAAGAGGCCGAACAGCAGGAGAAACACATTACCTTCCCCCTCCCCCCTTGTTTCCATTTTATTTGATGGGAATTTTTCTTTGCTGCACTTTTAATAATGCAGATATGATTTTTCATCTTAGGCGTTTGGCTTAAAATTCTTCATCTCTTTGTTTGGGAAAAGTAACACTATTCACCATATTAGCCTATCCCCTATGTGGGACTTATGCAGAAAAATCTGCCAAACAATGTGGACTGAAACAGGAATTTTGCAAAAACAGACATAATGCAACACTTTATGGTTGCATTTGGTAAGGGGGAAGGATAGTAGGAGTAAAAGAAATACAAGGGAAAGAGTGTGCAAGTAATTAAATTGCTTCTTTTCAGTTTCTATTTACGTATATTATTTGTTTTTTTTTACTATTAAAATATTTGGTTCGCGTATTATTATATCATTTTATCCGACTAAATTGGAGAGCTTTGCTTTCCTCCAGCATTGAAATATTATAGTAAAAGATGTAAGAAATGCCTTTTTTTTCCAACTACATTGGTTCTATATAATTAAAAAAAAAAAAAAACCCCAAAACTTGGGGGAAAAATTGCAGACACATTATCAAAGAAAGAAATGGGATACGAAATCCAACTTATCAAATTCAAATATATTAGTCGTTGAACACACACACACCATTTTCTTGTGTACTGATACCTCTATGGCCATGTTTCTACCAGCAATGCTCAATGAAATCACGAAGTAAATGATAGCTAGGGTTGATTATTTGTAAAAAGCATGGTGGTATTTGAATTCTTTTTCAAATTCTAACAAAAAATTAAAGCTAAATAAATTTTAAATGCATTCATCCAAAGATTCTACTTCCAGCACATACAAATAAGCCATTTTATCTCTCTTCCTTTTTGTCCTTTTCTATTATATTTTATTTCACAAACATTACAATTTCTAATATATATTAGTTGAAAAATTGAAATTATTTCCAAAAATAATAATAAATCAGAACAAAAAATAGAAAACTTTATAATACATTAAACTATACTGCTCTACTATCACGTGCCATTAATGTTTTCTGGAGATCTAATCGTGACGGTAGCGTGAAAAACTTAATATTTAAAATTTTTGAACAATCAAACATAGAGGATTGATTGCATATTTAATATACAATCAAAGCATTAGACTAGTCTTGTAAATAGTAAACATGTACTCATTATTCATGAATGCAAATCACAAACACAAAAAAAATTAATGGTTTAGTAATTGATATCACAAAAAATTTAATTGTTATCACAAAAAATTAAGGGTTTAGTAATCGTTATCCTTATAGGGCAAAAAAGGATTGATTTGTTGTTGTCAATGAAAATTCTCAAATTGTAGAGCCTTTACTCCATCCACATGAACAAATTTTGGCATCAAGGTCCCTTTCAAATAATTTTCTCAAGAGCTTTTGCCGAGCCTTGGACAAGGATAGAGCAGCGTTGCGTATTTGTACCCTTAAAAAAGATCTTGAATTTAAATTTTGTATATAACAAAACTAAATGACAAGAGAGATTTTTCTTTTAAAAATTTAACCCATATCAAATTGAATTTAATCAGATTCAATGTGATTAAAAAGAAAAATAAAGAAAAGAGAGAACATTGGAGGCTGAAACAAGCGTTTCTCACTTGGGTTTGATGTTTGACGTGACCGGGTGTTTCTTTCTTTAGGAAATTTCAACCAAGTTAGGATTTATGTATTAATTGCATGAAAGCATCTAAAGTGGTTGCGTTTTAGCTCCTTATTTATACAAGTTAGGGATTCACCGGCTAGATTTCAATTAGGATTTCCTTGTTGAACTTGGGGTAAGAATTTTCATATTAGAATGGTTAGAGCTTTTAGAAATCTTCTAAGATTTTTAACTCCTTTAGGGATTCCAGTGCCTATGGAATTTCAGATCCACATAAGATTTCCCAAAGTTGGAAGAAATCCTAATCTAATTATCATTTCCTAACACCCTAAAAGTTTTCAAGCCTATGAGAGTTAGTGTTTTTGGAAACTTAATTCCTAAGCTCTTAGAAATTCTAACTTCTAAGAACTTTCTATTTTAGAACTTTCCTCATTTGTAGAACTTTCCCCAAACAACAGCACCTTCCTAACAATTTAAATATTTTTCAGGTAAAATACATATTTCAAACCATTAGCAATGAACCCATGAGTTCTTCCATCATGTCTGGATCGAATGATTATAGTGCCCAAAATGCATACACCTCTTAAGTATAAATTAAAAAAAAAAAAAAACTGATGAATACTTGCTACGTACTTAAGAGATGCTACCCATGTAATTCTTCTAAAGGATGGCATATTAATAAAAATTTTCCTCCACTTTGGCCTCCTAAACTTCTGCATTGCCTTGTTGTACATGTCCCTAGAAACATTTTCCACAGAGTTTAAAATCTCCATAGCTGCTAGTATGGTCTAAGAGTGAGATTCAGGAACAATCACATTTTATGAGAAGCTATGTTCATATTGGATATTTCTCCGAAAACATTTATAATCAAACTCAAATCCATACTTCGGGAATTGCTTGTAATGCTTCCCATTCTGAAAAGAAAAGAAAAAAATACCAGTACCAACTTCAGTTCCTAAATTCATTAACAAAAAACATGTAATTTTAATGATAAAAATTAACTAGATTAAGATATACCGCAATCAAATCTTACCAATTCACTTTGTTCGTTTTTATGTCCCCATGTAACTCGAGTACAAGCCAAAAGAGTGGAAAATTCGCAGTATAGAGTGCATAGATGTTTCTTCAATAATTTTTGTCAATTCGTTG
This sequence comes from Dillenia turbinata, assembly GCA_037126225.1. Taxonomy (NCBI): domain Eukaryota; kingdom Viridiplantae; phylum Streptophyta; class Magnoliopsida; order Dilleniales; family Dilleniaceae; genus Dillenia; species Dillenia turbinata. Next base: position 9,408,318 of record JBAMMX010000026.1, on the reverse strand, counting down.
TTTATTTCTTTCCAAATAACTATGTCTGCAATTGATTCTTTTTCACTCCTTCATAAATTAAACTAATAAAAATTTGGTATTTTGAGCAGACCACTCCATTTGAGATTCCCCCCTTATCACCTTTTCCCATGATAACTTCATCATATGCTAATTGTAAAGTTATATAAAAATGAGCCAAAAAAAAAAATTTATTATTTCATGGAATCAATTTGACAAAAGCCATATAGGAAAAAAAAAAAAAAAAACATTGTATCCCATAATGCCAGTACCATTTTAATCAATTAATACTTGAACATCAATGATTGCCCAAAATTGTAGAAGTAGAAATCACTCATCATGAGAATAATAATAAAAGTATCAGCAAAATGCAATACAACACAATGGGTGCACAAAAATCTTCACACTCAAAATACAACCAAAATGAACATCTTTACCAAATAACCAATACGCAGAAGAGATAATTATGAAACATCCTAATGGTAGGTGTATGAATAACCATGATAGTGTAATTTATTCAAAAATGCCAATTTTCTAAATCATGCCAAATCTTTGAAACCCTATCCCACAAGAAGAAGAAGAAGAAGCCTTTAAACGGGGTCAGGGAACTCACAGTGCACTAAGGATTAGTCCAAGTGCAATTTCAGAAAACCCAGGGGAAAAAAAACTAGAAAACCTTTCAAAAATTGTCAGATGTTGGATAATCAAGTTAAATTCTAGAACCCTTAAACAATTGCAACAGGATCATGAAAAAAAAAAACACTAAATACCCCCCCAAAATATCGAAATCACCCAACACCAAAAGAAAAAAAAAATTAGACCACAGAATAAGATTTCTGTTGAAGTTGGATTTTGATTCCACAGGTAAGTTGATCTTCTGCCCATGCAGGAATCTGGTGCCGGTGTGTTTATTGGATTTTCTTGAATAGGAGATCTGTAAAACTCAGTAGAGGTGGCTTTGGCGAAGGAAATTTAGATGTTCAAGTCAAAAAGATCAATGGGAGAATGAAAGACCGAGAGAGTCTAAATTATAGCCCTGTATTGCCTCTATGTGATGAGTAGAGTTGAATATATTCCATACCTGGTGAGTTTCATGTGCTTAGTATATTTAGCATACACATCTATGGTAAGTCTCTTGCTTGAGGGTGTAGCAACTCCAGTTTCCCAATGGAGAGATAGTTGGAGATCTTTTGAAATTATAGGAATTGTGGTCAAAGACCTTTAGGAGGTTTAAAATCCTATAGATTGAGGGAAATTCAAGTTATCACGGGAATTCCCCACCTTATCAGGTGAGATTACCGATATTTCCTTCCTTATTGGAAAAGATTATTTCCGAGATTAGTGTAAGTTCAAATCTTGAGTGATCATATTCTTGATTTGCTTGACGAAAGGCTATTCACTGAGAGGCTATTTGATAATAATTGAGAGAGTCCAGCCGAGAGGTGAGTGAACCGAGTAGCGGTTGAGAGGCGTAAGCGAGAATGCTCGATCAAGAGAACATCCGACCGAGAGCGTGTTCGGTCTTTTTGGGTGTCTGCTGAGAGATTTCCTTGGTGGTCTATGAGATTTATGATTATGGCCCAAATGGGTTTGATAACCCCCTGGTTTTTATGATAATGGACTATTGGATCATATACCATCATTTGCTCTCCACTCCTAATGACACTTTGGTAAAATGGTATTAGGAATAGAGTAAATTATGGGATCAAAAGAGGTGCAAGAGTGGAACATTAAATGCAAGAGGTGTTGATTAGACTGCAGCGTTCTGTTAAAATGGTTTTGCAATGGGCAAATCGTGCTCAATACACTTTCTACCATTTTCTTAGCATTTTGCTTGAGAGAGAATTTGTGTTTTAGGGTTCGAGAGAATTGTGGAAAGGTAGAGATGACAAAAATTGGTGAGATTTAAGTGTGTAACGACTGGTGAGGAATTAGAAGAAATTGTGGGAGTGATGGATCTTGGGAATGATTTTTGGCTACAAAAGACGAGAGGGCGAATGGGACATCAGAGGGGCGTGTCCCTATGTCTAAGGAATATATTTCCGAGCTTGTTGATTCCTAATGCTTGGCGGTTGGTCTTGGCAATGGTGAGTTTGTTGAGATTTTGCTATTTAAGCTTTGATTTTGAGATTCTTTCTCCCATTTTTTGCATGAGGTGATGTGCCGCTGGGAGTTCCACCAATTGTTGGTTTTGTTTATAGATCAGGCCAGTGTCTAGATGAAAATTCTTTTATAGGGAAAGTATTGATATGAATTGGATGGACAAGTTCTTTTTCATAGAGTTTGGGAATAGGGCTTTAGTACCAGTGTTGCTGGAGGTTGGTGGTGAGCTTGCTGTGGGGTTGAGAGCTCTGGGCCTTTATCTATGCTCAGGGTTTATTCATTTGGTCGGGGGTTTTGTTTGTGAGAGAAAAGGGCTATCCATAGTGACATCCTCATTGATGATGAGATGTTAAAATTGGCCCGTTTGATATTGAGCAAAATGGTGCAGATCAAGAGGTGGCCCCTCTTGGTGAAGAAAAAGGCAATGAGGCTATCTAAAGTTGTTACTTTCGTTGAAGGCAGTGACCTTATGAAGATTATTATTACTAGACTGATGAGGGCCAAGTGTAAGAAGGATGTTGAGGAGGGGGAGTCCGTGTTGGAATAAGGGGTTACAATAAGGAGTGTTATCCTTGCAATTATCCCAAATAGGAAAAGGAGGAAGGTGAATATACCGAGCCCCAGTAGTGGAGAGATAGAGACGTCCCATGAAGAAGGGGCTTGGATACCAGTATTGGCTCTTGGGGTATCGAGGGAGAGAACACCGAGAGTAGAGTTCCTGGTGAATTGAGAAGGTTGCTCCGTTAAGGAGTCTTCACATTGGTGAGGAGGGAAAGCTGGGGATTGGAGCAGGACCATTCGCCATTCTGGGGCATTTGTTTGTCCAGAAGGGTAAAGGAGTCATGCCCAACCAAATGGTCCCTCTTCCTCCTATTTTTGTTAAATTCTTTAACAACAGGAAGGACTTGAAAGAGAGGGGAATCATGTTGATTACCTATGATAATAATTGTTTTAGCTATATTGATATCATCGAGGTAAGAAGGTTCACCGATCGACTAGATTATTATCGCTCTGAGCTGGAGTTGAATGGTTTTTTTATGGAGTAGGGGATGAGGCCGTAATATCTGTCGCAATTCAGGTAAGTTTTTTTCTCTTAGAGTGTTGGTTGGACTAGTGTTTCAATTCTAGTTGTGTGATTTAATATGTCATGTGCATGCTGCTACAATGGCTAAATTTTAGAGATTAAAGCGAGACCAGGTGGGGCACCTAGAGTACCTGGTGGGTCAAAGGGATGAGGAGATCTCCTGGCTTTGAGTCACTTTAACCCAAAAGGAAAGGGAAGTTGAGAAGGAAAAGGTAGCACATGCTGCATTTAATGATAAGGAAAAGGAGATAGAGGTTCAGAAGGTTGGTAGTGGGGCACCTGAGTACTTGGTAGGTCAAAAGGATAAGGAGATCTCCTAGCTTCGAGCTGCTTTGGCCTAAAAGGAAAGGGTAGCGCATGCTGCGTTGAATGATAAGGAAAAGAAGATAGAAGTTTTGAAGGTTGACTTGGAGTCCACAATGCAGCAATGTGATACGGCTTTTAAGGAATGCGAGAGACTGGAGGTGGTTGTGAGAGAGGGCAAGGCCAAGCCACAGGAATCCAAGAAATCTTATGTTGACTTGGAAGACAAATGGGCGAGGTAGGGAGATAAAATTTTAGTGGAAATGGAGAGTCATAATCATGTTTAGTAAGAGCTCTCCAAGAAGCTGTGACAAGCTGAGGAGACACTTCGTCGGGAGGGGCTCAAGGGTACCATGACTGCCAATACTATCTGTGAAGCTTTAGATTCAAGCCCTGTTGTTGCTCCTCAAAGTGATGTTCCACGAAAACCAATTGGTGCAAGCTCCTGAGTTGCTGCTCTATGTGCCAACTTTAGACTTTTTCAGCAAAAAACTCTTCATCCTCCTCCACATTCTTCTTCATGATCTTTGTTTCCGATTATATTTTCCTTCTCTAGCTTACTTCTCTTGATGTATTTTGCCCCCAAATTTTGAATGAACCTCCTTCTGCTGTATCTTTATGTCAAAATGAATGGAATTGAAATTTTCCTGAATTTTTCTTTTTCGTTGCTTTGATCATATAGAAAGTAAAATGACTCAGTCTTTAAGTTGTTTGTAATGGGGTAGAACCCGAGAGGGTATGCAATGAGATAGAGATAGAAATCGTAAGGCATAGTGCTAAGAAAATTAACTCCTTCTTCAATGTTAGTGCTAGCATATGACATGGCCTAAGAGAATTCCCAATAAGGCTTAGAGTTGGGGGGAATATCTATATAAGGCATAAAATTGAAAGAATAGTTGAAAGTTCCCGTGCACGATATGGAGCTGAGAGAATAATCCCTAGAATCAAGAGAATGCCATAAGATACAGATTCAAGAGAGATAGAGAGAGAGGGTATGGAGCCTATATGAGGCATAGAGTTGAGAGATTGGGTGCGGAACCCTTATAAGGTGTAGAGCCAAGAGAGTGATTGCTAGTTGCTTGGGAGTTACATCCCATATATTGGCATATAAAAAGGCATAGAGCCAAAAGATTAGGTGTGGAACCCATATGAAGCATACAATTAAGAGAGTGGTTGCCAACAGCTCGGGGGTTACATTTCATATATTGGCATATGAAGAGGCGTAGAGTTGAGAGATTGGGTGCGGAACCTATATAAGGCATAGAGTCAAGAGATTAGGTGCGGAACCCATATAAGGTGTAGATCTGAGAGAGTGGTTGCCAGCCGCTAGGAGTTACATCCCATATATTGGCATATGGAGAGGCGTAGAGCCAAGAGATTGAGTGCGGAACCCATATGAGATATAGAGTTGAGAGAATGGTTGCCAACTGTTTGAGAGTTACATCTGTATATTGGCATATGGAAAGACATAAAGCTGAGAGATTAGGTGCAGAATCCATATGAGACGTAGAGTCGAGAGATTAGGCACGGATCCCATATGAGGCATAGAGTCGAGAGAGTGGTTGCCAGCTGCTCGAGAGTTATATCCCATATATTTGCATATGGAGAGGCATAGAGCTAAGAGATTGGGTGAAGAACCCATATAAGGTGTAGAGCTGAGAGAGTATCTTCGTAAGGCTTAAAACTGAGAGAATATCCACCTACAGGAGAGTTTATGATGGACTATTACCTTATAGGCACAAGGGCCTTATTCTTGTTGTTGATCAAAGTGTTATAAAGAAAGTTAAAATGCATATGAAATAGATATATCATTATATTGATAAAATTCCAAACTGAGATATCTAGATGAAAATATGTATAAAATTGATAGAGTAGGGATGAGCGGTGGATAAAGGTTACTAAACTGGGGTCTTCGACAGATCTAGATTGCAGTCTATTACACCAATGCCGAGAGGTGTCCTAAACCTGAATTTCATATGATTGGTGCTCAGTAATGCTTCCAATGTGTCCAATCTAGGTTTATCCAAGATGGTGTTGTAAGGGGACAACAGTTTAACAACGTTGAAAGTGGTTATGATAGTGGCATGATTGGTCAGTATCCCCAAGGTTACGGGAAGCAGGATGGAACCCTCGGGGTATATCCATTCATCAGAGGGTCCTTTCAAGGGTTCAGCATGGGGTTGAAAGTTTGCTTGACAAAAACCCATTTGTAAGAATGCATCCCAATAGAGGATATTACATCCCACCCCTTGGTTGACAAAGATCCTCTTTATAGTATATTAGGCTTCCTGAGCGATGATAATTGGTGGGTCATGTCGGTCTGGGTCAGCTCTTCCTAGTTCATCGTTGTAGAAGCCAATCATTAGTCTTTTTCTTTTTTTACCTTTCTTGGTATAAGTAGTGAAAACTTTCTTAGACACAGGTGCCTTTATCCTCTAGAATACTAAGGTGATCATTCGATTGCGAGGTGCTACCAAGCTATTGCCTGGTCAATCGAACTCTGGGTTAGGGGATGATTACCGAGAGTAAAGGGCATCGATAAGTCGTACGGTGAGGGACTCCCGCTCTATATGTGAAGGATGATTCCTCTCATATGGTCCCAGATGTCTCTTGTGACCTATGGTTCGGTTTGCTCCACCGAACCAGCCACCACTTGGTCCCTTTCCCTTGGTCATCAAGGAGGATTGTCTTTCCGTCTTGTATTGATGAATATCTAGAGTCTTTCGTCTCTAACCAAGGCCTTGAGTTTGTCCTTTAACCTTCAGCATTCATCCGTCATGTGGCCGTATTCCCTATAAAAGTTGTAGTATCGGGTCTTATCTTTCTTGGAATGGTCACCCCTTGACAGTGGAGGCCAATTAACGTATGGCTTGTTCCTGATTTGTATTAGGATCTGGTTGGGGGTTTCAATTAGAGGAGTATAGTTGGTGAACTTACGAGGTAGTGGAAGTCTCGCTCGATTCCTTTTTGTTAAGGGCAAGCATTGTGGCGGTTGGTTGTGCTCATTCCTCTCTTGTCTTTTTCGATGCCTGTCGAACACCTCAGTTTCTTCTGTGGCAATGTAATTTTTGGCCCTGGTGTAAAAATCTTGAATAGAGTCCAAAGAATTCTTTGTGATTGAGGTCTTTATTCCTGAAGGCCGTAATCTAGTAAGTAGTGCTACCAAAGTAATATAATTGTCTAGGCCTGAAACCTTTATCATCCCGGTCTTAAACTTGTCAATAAAGTTTCTTAAAGGCTCGTTATCTCTTTGTTGTAGGGATATGAGGGAGGTAGATTTTCTCTTAGGGTCTCGGCTAATGACGAAGTGGGTTTCGAACCATTGCCTGAATCATGAGAAACCTTTAACACTAAAATGTAAAAGTGGATTAAACCATATCAGTGTATTGCCCTTTAGGGTTGTGGGGAAGTATTTGCACATGACAGCATCTGACATGTCCCTGGAAATCATGACTATTATAAAATGGGCTACGAGGTCTCGAGGATCAATGGTGCTGTCATATATCTCCATAGGGGGAAGGAGAACATCTCGCGACATCGGCTCGGTGGCAATCTTAGGATCGAACGACAATCAATTGGGGATGTATTGGTTGATATCATCCCGTCCTGCATTGACCCGCTTAAATTCAGTGGCCATGAGCTCTTCAATTTGCTTCTTCAAATCCCCTAGTTCCCATCGAGAGGTCACCAGGGGCTTTGGACATCTATGAGGCTGGAGCCTATATAGTGTGAGTGCTCCGACTTCCTGAAGGAGGACGAAGCTTCCTGTCTGAGAGTACGATTGATTTTTTCTAGTTGCTTGCTCATCCGTTGTATCAGGGACTCTAGTTTTTCTATTTGAAAATGGTTGATCAGTTTAGGAGAGGCCGAAATAGGGGGAAGAGCCAGGTAGGCTTGAGGTTGAGTGGTACGAGGTTGGGAATCTCTATGCGAAGGTGGTTCTACTTGGTGCTATGTGTGAATGATTGAGGGGTCCAACTGGATAGCCAGAGGTGCTAGTAGAAGGGGTTCTATGGGGTTAGACGTTTGTCCTCCTGCCTTGGATCTTATTTTGGAAGTGTTGTCTCAATTTCTTTCTTTTGGTGGCATGGTGATCGAAAGGCAGAGCAAAAAAGGGTGTAAAATTTCATTGGCTAGTCAGTCAGTCATTTTCACGAATGACGCCAATCTATTGAAGTCAGATTTTGACTCCATAGGTAAGTTGATCTTTTGGACCCAAGCATGAATCTAATGCTAGAGCGTTTACTTGATTTTCTTGAATTCAAGACCTATAAAAACCCACCAGAGGTGGCTCTACCAGAGGAAGTTCCGATACTTAAGTTAGAAAGAGCAATGAGAGAATGAAAGACTGAGAGAGCCTAAATTATAGCCTTCTATTATCTCTTTATGATGAGTGTAGAGTTGAGTATATTACGTACTTGATAGGTTGCCTATGCTTAGTATATATAGCATGCGTGTCAATGGTAAGTCCCTTGCTTGAGGGTGTAGCAACTTTAGTTTTCCTATGGGGAGATCACTGGGGATTTTTCAACATTACAGGAACTATAGTCAAAAACCTTTAGGAGTTTTAAAATCCTATAGATTGAGGGAAGTTCAAGCTATCATGGGGATTCTCTACCTTATCAAGAGAGATTAACGAGATTTCTTTTCTTATCGAGAAAAATTACTTCTGGGATTAGAGAAAGTTCAAATATTGAGTGATCATGATCTTGATTTGCTTGATGAAAAGTTATTCATCAAGAGACTTTTGATAATAACTGAGAGAGTCCAGCTAAGAGGCGAGTGAAACGAGTAGTGGTTGAGAGGCATGAGCGAGAGTGCTCGATCGAGAGAACATTTGATCGAAAGCATGTTTGGTTGTTTTTGGTATTTGGTGAGAGATTCCCTTGGTGGTCTATGGGTTTTGTGATTATGGTCCCAATGGACTTAGTAACCCCTGCACCTTATGGTAATGGGCTATTGTACCATGTACTATCAATTTCATTATAACATGATCTTGAGGTTTTGTTTCAATAAAGGATATAAAGACATAGCAAATCTAACAATCGATCTGCAATCCAAATCCACACTTTAGTGATCGCTTCAAATAAGAAAGGAAGTAAGGCCTACCAAAGAGCAAACTAAAACCGTCTTGGGATTCACTGGAAGAGTAGAAACCTCTATTGTCATGTCCCAACCTGTAGGTCCTGACACGAGACAATCGTCGTGCTACCATGAAACACTTGTAAGCCCCACCCAGTATTCCAAAGCTTTGCAAGTCATTCCAAAATTTCAATTATTTACAAATAAGTGCCAATCTCCAATAAGACAGCATAACCTTTTCTTTTAAATCCAATCATTAAATGGCCAGCTCAGCCATTCAATCTAATTTCCAATTCTTCACAAACTATTTTATCCAGAAACAAATTTTCACATAGTTTCAAAGAAATAAAAAGGAGGTTCTCGATTTAAGTATACAAAACTATAACCAAATCCCAATTCAAATAGACATAGTATTAAATAGGTTTCCAAAATAGTTATAAATTTTGCCTTCATTTGAGTCCATTAATAACTCAAACCAAAAGAATGTCTAGTATCCGAAGGAGTCCAACCAAATAAGCTTCTTCAAATCTGGTACTAGGCAACCACAAGTCTCAACTAGGCTTCCATTGTAAAAATGAAAGCAGGGAGATGAGTATAAAATTACTCAGTGAGTGAAGTGTAATGGCATGATTGTGACAATAAATGAGGGGGAGAATGTGAGAATGTCAAAATCCTTATTTTCATGCAACTCATCAAATGTAAATAATTTCAAATAATCATGATAATTAAAAAAAAAAATGCATCTACAAGTTCATGGTTTTCAAAGATTATGACATCTCCCTAGAGAAATCATTTCTACCCAAAATTTAGCCGAACCTGTGTGAAAGCCTCCTAGAAGTTTTTAATCCATTCATTTTATAACTGTACTTCCCTATCCTTGATGTTAACTCGTATATCACCAGTGGTGTAACTGGATAGTATGACGGGGGTGTAGGAGGTCGCGTCTACCATCCTTTGCCAATAACCCATAACCATGGCATCCCGTCAAGTCGCTCTGTGGAGGGAATGACTATAGTCATTTACCACTACATGCACCATCATTTCATATTTCAATCTCATCCAATGTGCTGTGATTTGAGCAAATAGGTTATATCATATCACAACATCCATGAATACAATTTCCAATGAAATATGACACGCTTTCTTTTACAAATACATTGAATACATACATATTTCGAACTCTCATTTCAGGACATTCCATAATCATAAATCACATATAATAATCCATTTAAAAATCATTTTAGAAATCAATTTTTAAAAGAATTTAGAAACCATTTTTTCTCATTTAAAGGCACAACGGTCCGTCCACTCATCTCTTATGAGGATAATAACTCTTAATCCATAACCAATTTGATGTCTAGTCTTACTTTAGGTTCTAAATGCCTTGACCTATGATATTCAACACCTATTCCACTTGTAATTACTAATAGGACTAGGGTTAATCAATTTTTTCCAATTTAATATGAACCCTAATTTCATAAATTAATCAATCTATATTTTAAATTCATCAAATACATGTCACAAGCATCAATGAAATATTTCCATTTACACTTTTCTCAATTTTCATTATATTACAAACCCTAGGTCTATATTTCCCAAATTTAATTCCCTCAAATCTCAACAGCAAATTTCAATCTACTAAGGAGAAAATTAATTCCAAGTTTAGTAGGAAGAAATTATCTTAATTTTGTAGGTGAATCGAGCTGTGGATGTTAAGTCATGAAAAACCCCAATTTTCCCCCGTTTTGGATCAAACCCTAAGTTTTTCTCCAAATCTATCTTTTTTCAAGTGTTTGATTGAGGGTTTGGAAGCTTTATGGGGTGGGTTTAGTGGAGATATAGCTGATTTCAAGAGAAATTGAGAGAGAGAAAGGTGAGAGGGAGAGTGAAAGGGTGAGCCAAGAGAGGGAGAGAATAAGTGAGAGGAGAGAGAGAGATCGATTGGGATAGGGAGAGAAATGATAGTGAAGGCTTTGTTTAAATCTTTATATGGTGTGTTGTGAAATCTCCATCGTGTCTCTCATTATCTTTAAATTTTATTCAGATTTAGTTATCCCTTTTTGTCATTTTGCAGCTCAATCATCTACTTATTTGCTTGACATGGGTTTATTAGGTTGACTTGAAATATAACTAAGTCGACTTGTGTGTTTAATTTCTTTTGGGGTGAGGTTGACTTATTGTTTTGTAGGTTAACTTGGTTTTTGTTTATCGTAGGTTTATGTCGGCTTGGATAGTGATTAGATCGACTCAATTTTCTTTTTGTGTAAGTCTCGAGTCGACTTAACTTTCTAATAAGTCGACTTAACTTTCTAATAAGTTGACTTACTTAAATTATAAACATATTTTTTGAGACTTATATTTGACAGGTCAATTTGTCCTGAGTGTGGGTCGACTTATGATCTTGTAGTCTTGAAGCTCAAGTCAACTCATCACTTAGGCCGGTCGACTTGGTTATATGTAGGCATAGAGTTTTGAGACCTATGTTCCCCAAGTCGACTTGACATCTGTTCTACGTGACGAATTATATACTTAGCCAAATTTAAATTTTTTGAACTCTAAGTTGACTTATCAAAAGAGCAGGTCGACTTGCCAATATTAGTTTTTAATTTTGACAATTTTCATACCATGCTAGGACTTCAATTAATTGACTCAAATCAAATTTAACTATCCCTAATCATCACCAAAATCTATTTACTCAATAAAATTTTATAAGGTTTTTATTAATATTTCAAAATCAATTACAACCAGCTTCTCCAGCTATATTACAAGGAAAATTCAATGAAAATTTTTTAACATTGAATTTTCAGTGACAACACTTAATTTCCTAGAAAGAAATTTCGTTTCCGAAATTCAAAGGAGAATTATACATTAAAAAGGTGATTTCTTTTTTTTTTTTTTTTTTTACCTACTGTGTATAAGAATATCACATAAGTACACCACATTTGAACTTCCCTATAGAATTTTCACAACATGCCTAAAAATCAACTACAGAATTTGAATTGTGAACTTTTCACCACATGCATAGTTTGGACTAGTACCAATTTTGGTTTTTACTCTTGGTGTTCTCGTTTTACTCATTTGGCTCATAATTCTAATGACTAAAGATTTCCTTTTTCCAATTTCATTGAAAAGTTCCAAATCCCCTTTAAAATTGAGGCTTTCTTTAGGATTCTATTCTTAATAAGAATTGTACCAATTGTTAGAATAAATGAGTAGGTTTACCACCACCTTTTGCATTATCTGGTGGGTGCAACTTTTATGGACTCCTTGTAACGATTAAGAAACTCACATGGCTATATACTCTTTGAAGGAGTTTATGCTTACAGACTCAAGAGGATTTCATGAATATAAGAACAGTAAAATTCTTGAGTTTGGTACAACCATAGAAACTATTTGGCATTTAAGATTAGAAAAAGGAACTCTCAAACCTTTAGGAATTTAAGTCAATAGTCTTTGATCAGTTGTGGTAAGAAGATTATTTTTCTAGCTTCTTGTTAGGTCTCAGTAATGAACACCCTTCGTGACAACTCTTTAAGGGTAATTGTGTGGGGATTGGAATTATTTAGTATGATTGTCTCTCTTCTAATTTTGTAGAGGGCATCTCTCTATTGTACCATATATACATTCTTCAAATCAATAAAATAATATATTTTCTATTAAGTAAAATATAGCAGGATAATTATATACTTGTCACTACATCCTATTTGGCATCACAAATATTTTATAGAATATCTAATTTAACGCTTAAGAACTTGTGCAAATGAGCTTAGTCACCTACCAGCAATGAAAAAAATGAAATAAGTTTCTACAACCAAATTACCCAGAATAGAGGCCAAGGTATACAACAAGTATTCCGTATAAACTTTGTTTTCCTAGATACATGTCTTAATACGATGGGTTTTCAAAAAAAGTGCACAATTATTCATATCAATCACCTAAACTGAACACCTAATAGAACCCATTCGGCCTCAAGAAAAGAACCTTTCTGCCATTTAAAGTATCATTCATATTCAAATCAAAATTAATTCGTTTTCTCTCCTTACAATCTCTAGGTCAACACCATTAGGAGGCTATGGAATTCCTCTAAACATGCTAGGTCTTGTATAGATAAGATTGCTTGCAACAACCCTGGGAAGGAACAACTAAAACAACACTTGAGGATACCTCGCTATGATCTCATGAAAGCAAAGCCAGTAGCATGCATAGTTCACATTGGACGTTGTGTCCATTTCAAGGACATGTAGGATATGATATTCATATGATCTTCAAAGATTAGCTGAACATTCCATGACACACATTGAGTTACACATTATATCAAATATTTCTCAGATGTATGTCAAATATTTGAGGATGCTTTATGTAGACTCTTTGCGTGGCTGCTGCACTTTGAAATCCATTTTGCCTCTCAATGACTTGAAGTTGCAAAACTTCTTGTTATTGGTTTTTATAGGAAAGATGTGGGTGCAGGTCCGGCCATGAGGGTATACCCGTCCCACCTTTTGTTTGAAGTTTGAATTCAAAAAAGGAGAGGCGTGGTTGTCTTGTTAAAAACCACCCTCAACCTCCCTTTAAGAAAACCTCCCTCAATTTTTGAATATAGCCCAATGGCCCTTTTTGTTTTATCCTCATGCATGTATACATGAAGAACAAAAACAAAAAAGGGAATAGAGACAAAATACTTCCTTTTTTGGGAATGCAACATGAAAATATGAGAAAACAAAAGGGGGCTCTTCATACATTTAATATAAAGTATAGAGAGTGGGTTTGAAGATTGGTCAATTATTCTCTCACCACCAAAGTGGCATTTGGACTGTGAACAATAGAGAGTGCTCTGAATTTATGACATTTTTTCGGCCTAGAATACCCATCTGTCAAAGAGGCAAACGATCCTAATCATATTCGGATATTGGGATTTCCACATGAAAATTTGTTTGTTAGTTTGTACGAAGATCATCAATTTTATTGCACATTAAACAATGTTTTCTAATCTTAACTGCAATTAGATCTATATTCAGCTTCTTATGAGTCGGCATCTTGGGATATTTATCTTTTGTCATAAGGAGTTGATGATTACAATTGTTCTACATTGACTTACGTCATAAGACAAATGACTTGTAGGATTTCACACCACCAAGTATTAGACCACCAAGAAGCATGCTAAAACAAAAAATATAACACATTAGGGATGCACATACGCTCTAATTTCTATTATAAGCTAAATGTTTATGATTCTATCTTCATGTAAATACTACTCATTAATTTTTGTCATCTTTTTCATTCCCAAGAGATGAATAAAAGAAACTTATACTAGAATGATGGCCTAAAGAAGTCAAACACCCATATTAGAGGGAAATACTTTGGTCCGAGTGGGCGGATCTTTACATTGGTCAACTACAAACATGTCATATCGTCATGAATCAAAATAGGTATAGTCATATGCCCTAGGCATCAATTTTACTTGAAGATTTCTTGAAATGAAAAGAAGTTGATGCATTAACATTTACATATACTCAAATCCAACATGGGCTCTATAAATAAAAATTCTCATATAATACTTGTGTTGATGGAATATAAAACCCTAGTATAACAATATATTACACTACACCATTGCCCCTTGAAATGGATTTTACACTACAACCTACTTAAGTGTCCAAGAGGCTTAGCATAATATTTATCACACCCAATGCCATTTTCACCGCCACTACTTGACTTATGCTTCAATCACCATAATAATCTATTACTACAACCACTATTTGATTTAAGTTTCATAAGTGGGGGCTTGCTTTTCTTATTGGCCATTTTGATCATTGTGCAAATGTGTTAGGAAGACTACAAAGAAACTATATGTACTTAATAAAAGAGAAAATACTATTCTTAACTTACTAAGTTAGAACTTAGACTACGTATTTTTAACCCCCTAAAAATAAAAATTAAATATAGTCCATAAGGATCCATGGAAAGTTCTGCACATTTCTTAAAAATAAATCTTTTTTAAAAAAAAAAATCAAAATTTTTAAAGCAGCAAGCATTTCAAAATCTTTGGAAACCATCAAGGACATTTGGAGAAAATTTTCAAAACTTTAAACATTCAAAATCGTGAGTCTATGCTCTGATTCCAACAGAATTGTTACGCCCCGACTCTCACATCGAGTACGTAACAACCGTCGCGTCATCTCGACATACGGGCATGATCTCCCCATATACTGGGATAGCGCAAGACATTCCAAATGTACAATAAATTTTTCAAAATATAAAATCTATCGAAACAAGAAATCATATATACAATACACATGCAAGGGGCCCATCCGACCCATCCCTGTATACACATGCATGCATCAGCACACAATTGGGGGATCCCTGTATATGTAAACATGCGGTGTGGCCATCCTAGCCAATCCAGAATTCTCAGACAGTTCATAAAATTTATAAAACCGAAAGAAAGTATCGAAATCCAACATTACAATCCAAAAGTCCAAATACAAAATAAAACATTTTTCCAAGAATAATTTCGAGCAAAAGAATGAAATCCTAATCATAATCGTTCAGATTTTACCAATACTTGCTCGAAGAAAACAAGCCAGTATCAATAAAATCCAAACGGTATGAGATGTATAGAACTTCCTTTCCATGGTCCAATGATCTACAACTCCCAAAATAATTACATAATCTATACGTACCCAAATCTAACAAAATAAATCTCCAATCAGCACTAGTAGGCGTCGTCCCTCTATACTTGCTCTAAAAAATATAAAGGAAAGGGGTGAGTATTTTAAATACCCAGTTAGTGGAGTGCAATAGTGTGATTATGCTGATAAATGAGGGGTGAATGTGGGAGAGTCAAAATATATCTCATAAACAACACTTTATATATGTAAAAATATTTTCGATAAATCAAGATAATTCACAAAACATGCATCCATATCAATCATTCTTTCGGAGAATCACGAGATCCCATCGAAAACACTTCCGTCCTAGATTTGGCCAAACCCAAACGAAAGCCCACCAAGGGTTTTTCAATCCAATATTTCAAAATACTACCCCCTTCCTTGGCGTTGACTCGTACCTCACCGGGGTGCAAACCAGATATAGTATGACTTCGGCAGAGGGATGGACGTCTATCTCTCCCGCATATCCAACCCTAACCACGCCATCCCGTTGGGTCACTCCGTGGTAGGAATGACTATAGTCATTAACTAACAGTACTATTCTTTTCTCAAACATGCTATTTCACAAATCATGTGTCATAATTTCTAATAAATAATCATCAATTTTATATCATAGCAATTTATAAAACAATATTCAATAACAGATGACACACATGCATTTACAAACGCAGTGAATGTATTCATACTTCACGTTTCAGTTCAGATATCCCACAATCACAAAACAATTTATATAAAACCTACAAAAATCTTTCAAAATCATTTATAAAACAATTTTATAAAAAATTACTCATTTAAGAACACAATGAACCGTCTACTCACCTCTAGGGAGGGTATTCACTCCCTATTTTCACAAGTTTTCCAATGGAACCCTATTTTAATTCTCAATTGATTTTCCTAAATCCATAATTACAATTATAATATCAATTTACAATTATTTCTAAGGTTTATCAATTTTCTCTAATTTCTCAAATTCATGAATACACATTCTAATCTTATCAATTGCAGCACATTTACACGTCAATAAAACGTTCATTCTCATTTTCCTTAAATTTTCACTATTCACGTCCTAGGATTTTTTGGTTATTCACAGAATCTTCAAGGCAAAAAATTTTTAAAAAATCATAAACATTTCAATTCTTATCAAAATGTTTCAAACCATATGTCATTTTCAATATATGGAAGTCTAGTTTTATAATAAGGAGATCACATTTAAATTGCCTATATGTAGTACAAATTATAATAAAAAAGTTACAATAGCCCTCAACCTCTAACCACAATTTTCAAACTATCCTTCAAATATATTTACCACCACGCAAATTAATAATTCAAAAACAACCTAAGAATGATACTGAATACCACAATACCCTTTATTTTGCAGAACATTCCTTAATATTTTCATGCACATTTCATTCAAATTTCAGGGAAAGCTATTCTAATTAACCTAAAGTTCTATTATCCTATAACATGTTCTCTCACACTAGACAACATAAATTCATGTAAAATTTTAGACTTAGCCCTAGTAATCACATGCAGAATTTCAGGAAAATGCATCCCCTTCGGATTTAACACATTTTCATGACATATACAAGGCTTCTCACCTTAAATTCAGTAAGAAAATTTGTTCGGTTATTAAAGGGATTAATAATTCCCTCACCTAAGTTTTCACAGTTCGCAGCCCTATCGTTCGTGCACCTTCAGTTCAGTCCAGAATTTGCAGTGGTTCTAAATTGAAGCAAAGCTTAGCAATTAGACTAAATCGCCAAGAAAATTGAAACCTTAAAACTATTGTTCAAAAATTCACCCTTACCTGTGCAGAGGATGGAGTGCAGGTCGCGGCCTAGGGTTTTCGAAAGTCCGATGATGAGTGCCGGTGACGTCAGTGAAGGTTGCAGAAGAGAGATGTGGCGGCAGAGGGCACCGCGCGCGAGCGAGAGAGAGAGAGAGAGAGAAACGAGCGACCTCCATGCGATGACGGCCGTTAGGGTTGACGACGGGGTCGGAGAAGGCAAGAGGGCTTCGCCGGTGAGAGGTAGAGAGAGGTGGGAGAGAGGGAGAGAGCGCGACGGAAAGAGACAGAGAGAGAATCAAGAGAGACAAGAGGGAGACGAGAAAGAGAGAGATGAAGATTAGGGTTTTCTAACCCTAATAAAGATACGGGGACGCAATATTTTGGGGCAAAATGTTACGTCTCCTCTCTGTCTTTTTTTTTCCCTTTTTTTATATAAATAAATATATATATCTACATTCACATTATATTAAAACTCTCAATTTATCAACAATAGAATGCACCACGAATTTACAAACCTGGATGTTTTAAATACACCTAAAATTCTAATTTAATACCCCAAAATCGAAAATTAATAAAATTTAAAATTTTTCTTTGTATTATAAAGATATTTAACAAAATTTCTAACGCCAGATTTTTAGTGTTACATCGACAAAAACGAGTTCAGCTCCATTTTAACTCCATTTCCCATAACTTCTCAACACTATTTCCGATATCGACGACTCCATTTTCAGCATCCCATTCCACCGTTTACAAGAGTCATTGTGCACTTCTAGCATCCCATTTTGGCACTCCATGTCCTTCATTTCCGGTATTTTGGAAGTCACTATACTATCCTCCATTTTCGGCAGTCACAAGAGCATATGACATCGCAGATATTGAACCTTATTGATTTTGGCTATTATTCAAATTCTTGGGGTTGCAACTGCAAATTTGCAAGTCATAATAAGACTTGAAAGCATTTTTAAAGTGGCCGTTGAGCTTAAAACTAGTTTAGTTTTGGCTTCATGCGCTCAAAGTTGCCTATTGGAGATGCTCGCTCGTTCATGTGAAAAGGCACTAGTGTTTACACTCTGCATGACATGGATCTATCACTATATTTTGCTCTTACTATGTATTTATCTATTTTTGTATAGAACTATTCTTCGTTCTTCTTATTTGTTGAACACCAAAATTCATGATAATATCCTTGTTTTACAGTAGATGATGCCACCTATGTTCTCAATAGTCATTTGAGAAGTATTCTGGCAAATGTACGCCTAACATATCATTTGGAATGACATGCATCTGGGTGGGATGCTAGTGCAAACTAGGAAGATGTTCTATCACCTGGAGAAACAGCAGAGATTAGGGATGGTGAGCTTTAAAATTGCCAAACTGTTGCAATTCTTGGCTTCATAGACTGGACTCTGAATCTTATTGTAAATTAATAATTTGTCTGGGCTTAACACTTTGTGCTGTGACTGGCACGTCTATTCTTCCAGAGTCCTAAATTCGGCATTCTTGATGAGTGTGCCAAGTATGTAGCGTCGTTTGTGGTCCTTGAAAATCAATTCTCACTCACTAGGGTGTAATACCTTTGTTTATTTTCTACAGATTGTTTTATCATAAATACTAGTATTTTATAATAAAATTGAGATCAGTAGGGATAAGATTGTCTTCTTTTTAACAATAATGGGTTTCGTGTGATGATAAAGCAAAACCCTTGCATTTTTTGTTCAATTTCTTCATCTCTTCTTCTCAGAACAAATTGATTGAGCTGATTTCATGAGCAAAGAAGAGGAAAGGAGACAGGAAACTCAAAATTGTCACAGCCATGGCAATTTTTCAGCAAAAATTGACGAAATTGAGGTGAGGGACTGTAATTGAGGTGATTAAGGACAGACGTAGGTTGGAATTAAGGATTTAAAAAGAAATTTGATGAGTTATAGACAAGTGAGGGAGTGTAATTTGCATATATTACCTTTAGATTTTCACATGATACATAGTCAAAATTTTCGTGATTATTAATACAATGGGACGGTAGAATAACTCTATCAAGAAATTGTTGAAAACTTGCACCCACAATTTATTTCCAACCAACGAACACACCACAATTGATAGTCATAATGTGAAGGAATTTATCAACGCAACATACATGGAGAAGGAAATGAAACCACTTATATGGTAATAAAGAAATGCAATCAAAGGCCTTGGCAAGCTACCCATGAAAACTCCTACAAATGCATCCATCTAACCAAACAGCTTTAAGTTCAAACCAGAACCTCTCAACTTCTCTTCCACCACTTTCTTCAAACGATCTGCCATTGATGGGGTTAAATAGTTCATCCAATCGCCAACTTCACCTTTCCTAAAGTAACTTGCAACATCAAAACGTTCCGCTACCTTATCCCCGCTATTGTTTGGCTGCAGATCTCTCATGCCCTCAAAACTACAGAACTTTGATATTTTCTCTATAACCCCTTCTTTCTCTTCATTTTCACTAAAAGGGTACCCCAAGAAATCAGCCAATCTCTTCATTTGCAGTTTGTTGTCCATCTTCATGTCCTCATACATCAAAAATAACACCTTGTTTGGATTCTTCAAGCTCTCATTCCAAAAACCAAGGAAATGGTCCCAAAAAGGCCCATAACCACAAGTTCCAGTACAAAATTTGTCAAAACAATACTCTAGAGATAACGGCTCCAAATCTTTTGGTCTTGTTCTCATGAGGAAGTGCCAAAGAGAAATAAAATTGTCAAATGGATTTCGACAAAGATAGACAATACGACAAGTGGTTGATTTGATTGATTCCGGCAAAGAGGGATAAGGAACATGTGTAGTGAAAACTCTTGGTGATGGAATGCCTGATAGATCAGGATTCAGGCCATTTAGGTAAAGGTTGAGTTCAAGAAAAGGTACAAGCTCATGAACATTGGAAGTGTTAAGGGGAGTATTATCAAAAGAGAAAATTTTACGGTTTACTATAGAGTAAACGAGTGCTTTTAACCAAGTGGTACCTGATTTTGGAAATGTTACTAGAATTATCTCTGTGTCTTTTGCTTGGAAGTTTTGCTGGAAGGAGATGACTCCGGTTAAAACATAACCTGGAACCCAAAAATCTCTATAAAGGTATAGGTAACGACCATGCCATCCCCTTTCTCTTGGAAGTGATTTGAGCAATTTCTTCAATTCTTGGCTTTGAACATTGAGTTCATCATCTTCCTCTTCTGTGTTTGGAAGTTGTAAAGCGAGGGACTTGGTGTTATCCATAGTTTTGGCTTATTGAATGGATGATAGCGATGTGATCCTTGCTGCATGTATATAGGTGCGGGAAATAGAAAAACACCCACAACTTTCGGCAACCATTCAAACCTCATAGCTTTTGGTTTTTGCAACACCCTCTCTCTTACCATGTGACTGCTATTTGAATTAAGACCAAGAAATATTAATTGTATCTTACCATGTGATCCAGCCATGACGACTGAAGGACAGAGACAGAAAATAATGGGGAAAAATGCAAAAGCAGAAATGATGTGTGTCAGTATTATTTAATTTTATACCGATCACCGTGCTTTATTTAATTAAAATACAACACCGTGATCACCGCATTGGTAGGATCTCTGCTCCCTTTTTGCCAGCACCTTCAATTCAGAAAGTCTCCCCTGCCCGTTATTTAGTTCGTCCATTTTCAGCCAACACTTGGCTCAAAATTGCTTGGGATCACGGAATTCCCTCAATCAAGATTCTCAACATTATTTTATCTTATATTGACAACGTCACATATATATATTTTTTTTTGACCTAATGATTCAGATTTCCCAAATATTAATCGAAAGTCCCAGAAAGAACGAGAGAGAGAGAGAGAGAGAGAGAAGGGTGTTGGAATTATCCAATTATTCAGTTTTGTAGTTTTATTAATGTAGTGTTTGGTCTCGAGTGACATAACATGGAAAAAAAAAATCATCTTTAGTTTACGGAGATAAATACAAAAAAAAAATTATCTAATGCAACAGGTCCATCCTCATTAATTATCATGATTGATATCTTCTATATTAAAGTTGTGACCAGATCCAGAATTCCATTATCTTGAACAACGAATCTCTTAGAAAACCGAATTTTAGTCATGAAAAATAATGACGGATTATTATCCGTCGGTAATTAGTGATAGAGTTACGACCGATTAGTGACGAACCATTTAGCTATGAAAAAATCCGTTGTAAAAAATTCTTGACTGCGCTTCTTTTTTTTTTTTTTGATTTCTCACTTAATATTCGGAGTTTCGTTTCGACCAATTCGAATCGACTTACGGAAAAATCCATCGTAAAAAATTCTTGGCTGCGCTTCTTTTTTTTTTTTGATTTCTCATCCAATATTCAGAGTTTCGTTTCGACTAATTCGAATCGACTTACTGTCGGACCCTTTTCGGAGGAGGTGTCCCAACATGATTTTTTTCATACCCATGAAGAGTCGAACTCACGACTATGATTAAAAAAGCTCAACTTCTTTCTAACTGAACCAATCAACATTGATCTTGACTGTGCTTCTTTTATCCGATAAAATATACGATTTATTAACAGCATAATTATAACAAAATATCGGGGTTTAAAGCATAATAGAAAAAAAATTTCTAATTTTAATATTATATTGAAAAATAGATTAAAAATTAAGAATTATGTGTATGTTTCTCTCTTTGAAAAGTTATACCTCAATTTCTTATAATCACTTTCGGTTCATAAATGTCTTTAATATTTATATGGCATAGCAGAATTAGAACAAATTAAATTATTATTTTTTGTATTATAAATGTATTTGGATAGTGTGTGTATTTTTTTCTTATATTTATCTTTTAAACAAGTGTCTCCAAATTTTAGGATTAAGTCGATGATGATAAAAGATAACAAAATCATTTTGAACATTATGATTTAATAATTTATTGGATTCTTTTTCCATTATTTTTTTACTATTATTTTTATACAGAATACGAAAGACCTAATATAAGGTCAAAAACATATAAGACTTCTAAAATAAACACATAATATTTAATTTGTTAGTAATTTATCCAAAACTTCCGTAAAATCACAAATAGTCATTACTGAACAGCATGTCGCATATGTATTATACTCTTTATCAAATACTCACTCAAATGACTCAAAATCCTCGCCAATCCCGAAGTTTGATTCTTGTCTCCTAATTGTTGAGCAATGCGCACGCTCGCGCGCGCATGCACACACCCCAATTAGAGATACTATTCATATCATTCTTGATTAATTTTTAATCATGAAAGTTAATAAATAATTGATCAATATTAAATTTTTTAATTAAATTTTTTGATTAAATTTTAAATTTAAAATTAAAAATAAAAAAAAATATCTATACTAAAAAATTTTTTTTCTAAATCGTAATCAACAATTCTCAAATTAAATTAATAAAAATATAATTTTAAAAACGGATTGATTATTAAAAAAAAAACCATAGTTGGTACAAAATTGGAAGGCTTAAATGACATTTTTGTTACTAAATCAAAATATCGAGAATCTTATAAGATCTAAATATTAAAAAATTGTGGTATAATCTCTTAATATTTTAATAATTTAGACACTCCGTCCTCCCCCCACACCCAACCCTTCCAGCTCCTTTCCACACATAAGTCTGGGATCAATCCCTTGGGCTTCTTGCCATCCGTTTTAGTAATGACTCTTTGCCCTAGTTTCTAAATTATACATGACTAAAATTTATTATTACTGTTGATCATATGAATTTTAAGTTTAACACTGGTTATATATATTTCAGATCACATATATTTTAACATCTTAAAAAAGAAATTACATAAATTTTTACACATATTTTTAATTTTCTTTTATGAATCAATCTCAACAATATCTGAATCACCATGGACAAAAACAAATAAAATTTTAAAATTTTGTTGCGCTTGTCGATCCCACGAGAATATTTTATATTACTAATTTTAAATTACGCTATCTAAATTGGACAAAATAAATTAAAATTATGAAAATATTAAAAATTATGAAAATATCAAAAATAGAAATTAATGGATGAAAATCCTAATTTTTTAAAACCCTAGAATATCAATTTTATCTGTTTTCAATCTTTTCACGTAGCTAAATTTTTTCAATTCTCTTCAGTTTATTAACTAAAAAATCATTATTAATGATGATAGATTTTTCTAAATTAGATTTATCCAATGGTCATGTAAAGAAACCCAAATTCGACTAACCAAAACCCAAGGTTCTTGTAATCTTGATTAAATCAAATTGCATTAAATTTTATGAAATATCTATAATTTAAAATTTTCACTAAAACTCCACACACAGAATTAATCATTCCTCGATCTCATAACCTCATGTGGATTTTATTGTATTGGATTAATCTCCTGTAATCTTCTTTCGATCTCATGCTCAATCTCAAATGATGCAAAACACAGGTCTAAATGTTTTGATGCATTAATATCAACAATCAAATCTCATCAAACAACAATGATGCCAATAAAGATTTATGAGAATGAAATAAATCAAATCGTACTATTAATCAAAGAACAAAATCCATCGAGTTTTAAGAACAAGAAATCTAGCTAGACATATTAAAAAAAAAAGTAAAGAAAACATTACAACTCATCGCACTCGAAGGAGATGGGAAATCACGACCTATGGAAGCGGCTGCTAGGGTTTTTCCTTTCTCTAGTGTGGGAATGTATCCTATTTATAGATTAAACCCTAAGTGAATAAGAATTCGTGAGTTCTTTGGAAACTTGGCTTTTGTAATATACATTATCTTAAATTTTGGAAACTTTATCCTTAACCTTGATTAGCAACACTGTAGTAATTTTTTTTCGAAATTCGGATACTTTCTGGCCTGAATTAGACTCTAGGCTCTTCACAAGATTTGATGGCCTTGAAATCTTCTTTCCAACCTAACAAAAGTCAGATCAATCGGACATCAAAACAGAAAGTTATGTCTAAAATACTAATAACTGTCTGTCCAGTCCCAATTTCTTTAAATGAGTCCAAAATTACCTAAATCAAAACCTACAAATTTAGTTAGTATAAAATCATGAAACAAGGTTTAAAACAATCCTAAAAATTATAAATAAGGGGTAAAAAATAAAATAATATAATTCAAATGTATAATTCAAGTCGTTGTAGTATAGTGGTGAGTATTCCTACCTATTATGTTGATGACCCAGATTCAATCATCGACAACGGCGTCAAAAACTTATTACGCGATTTTTGTATATCACGATTTCGAAAAAATATACCCTAGTCGAGTGTTTTATATAATGCGAGCAAGTGTCATTCCCATAAGAATATTTTGTATTATCAATTATAAATTACCCTATTTAAGTTGGATAAAGTAAATCAAGATTGCCAAAATATTAAAAATTACGAAAATATCAAATACAAAAATTAATGGATGAAAATCATAATTTTATAAAACCCTAGGACATCAACTTTATTTGTTTTCAATCTTTTCACATGCCTAAATTTTTCTATTTTCTTAAGTTTATTGACTAAAGAACTATTATTGATGATAACAGATTTTCCTAAATTATATTTACCCAATAGTCATGCAGTGAAACCATAATTCGACAAATCAAAACCCAATAGTCATGCAATTTTGATTAAATCGAATTGCATTAAGTTTTATGTAATATATGTAATTTAAGGTTTCCCCTAAAAACCCACACACAAAATTAATCATTCGTCGATATCATAACTCTATGTGGATTTTATTGGATTGGACTAATGTACTGTAATCTTCTCTTAATCTTATGCATTCAATCTTAAATCATACAAAATGCAGACCTAAATGTTTTGAAACATTAAGATCAATAATAAAATTATTCAAACAATAATTATACCAATAAAAATTTAAGAGAAAAAAATAAATCAAATCATTCTATAAATCGAAAAACAAAATCCATCAAATTCTAAAAACAATAAATCTAGCTAGACATAATAAAGAAAAATAAGAACAATAAAGAACTCTGCCCCTGAAGGAGATGGGAAATCACTACCTATGGAGGAGGCTGTTAGGGTTTTTCTTCTCTCAAGATGTGTGAGATTGTCTCTTATTTATAGACTAAACCCTAAGCGACTAAAAATTCATGGGTTTTTTGGAAACATGGCTTTTGTGATAGAGATTATCTCAAAATTTTGAAACTTTAGAGTGATCATAACCTGGTGGGGGTTACTTGTATACTTCTTCGGTTAGATTGCCATTGAGGAAAGCATTTTTGACATCTATCTGAAATAAGGACTAATATTTATTAGCAACAATAGCAATGAGACTACGAACTAAGGTTAAACAACCTACAAGGGCAAATATCTCCTCGTAATCAATGTCATATTCCTTTATGAAGCCTTTCACTACAAGTCAAACCTTATACCGATCAACAAACCCATCAGCTTTAGTTTTTATTTATAAACCCATTTGCTCCTAACAATAGACTTTCCCGAAGGTAAGTCAACTAAGTCCCAAGTATTTGTATGGGCAAGAGACTGTAATTCTTCTGCAATTGCTTGCTACTATAGAGGGTCAATATTGGCCTCACGATATGTGTGAGATTCATACATAGAGACAATAATAAAATAATCATGAAAGTTAGGAAATCGGCCAGAAGGGTAACTTACTTGATTAGATCGATAAAGAAGTGGTTGGAGAGTGCAAGGTTAGGTTGAAGTTGAGGGATTATTTGAAGGAGGTGATGGATGATCCATTGAAGTATATAATGTAGCATGGTAGTAGGAAAGTCGAGAGAGAGCAGGCGAAGGTAAGATTGAGCTGCATGGGTTATAAGAAGAATTTGTAAAAGAAATGTCAGGAAATAAAGGTATAGTTAGGGTTAGAGAATATGACACCATGTAAAAATATAAAATAATATGAATATGATAGATAGATAAATATGGTTGTGGTCGGTGGCGGACCCAAGAAGGGTTCAGGGTGAACAATTACATCCCCCAATTTTATAAAATTTAATTTGTGTTTATGACCCATATCTATTTCACACATACTTAATTATAATTTTATTCTCACTTGTATTTTTTGAAACTTATTCGTCTGACTAAATTACATATAAATCTTCTTTCAAAAACCCACTAAATAACAAAAAAAAATATGACATCACCATCACATGTTTGAAATTAATAACAAAAAATATTTTATAGTCTTTAAAGTCAAGAAAGAAAAAGACAAATATGTTGCAACCCTAAGAAATATATTGTGACAGAATGTTGACATATTATGGTATTGGGATAACATAACTTGACATATATAAAAAGATGGTGGTAATAGTAAGAAATGTGTGAGATAATGAAGACATATGGTGTCATGTGTATCTTCAGGGGATATTTTCCTTCTATATATTAACATATGAAAGGTAATATATATGTTAATATGGAGTATGACAACGAATTCTAAAAAAGAAAATTGCACATCCTTGCGTTTAAGTGAAGAAACTCTTGCACTCAGATGGGTACACTTATGCATCATCTTGCCACTAATTGATCAGCACCATGGTGAAGTCCATGTTGGCAAAACATGTTTCATTGCAAAGACCTTTTGTGGAGAGAGAACTTGCACTTGAATAGAGTTTTGCAACTATAGCAGTGAAAAAGTTAATAACAAAATACTATTCTGCTTGTGCATAAGATTTGAACACATTTTTGCAACACACTGCACATCAAAAAACAAGTTGCGTAGTCAAACAAATAACAACAAAGTTTTTAAAACTCAAAAGTGTCCAAAGTGATTAAATCACAAGGAGAGTTGTTGTAGATAATCAACATAGTCTTCCAGAAAAGAATAAAACCACAGCCAAATCTTTATCCTTAATTTCAACATAGTTCTAGGACAAATGTGTCATTTTACCTCAAATCAACATTGTTTCAAATTTCAAATAAATTTGTCATGGTTTTTCATTTCAACGGGATATTAGAAATTTTGAAAGATGAATTTGTAAAATCTTTATCCTTAATTTTATTGAGATAGAGACAAACTTAAGTAAACTAAGAATAATGTGGCATATATAATTTTGGCGAGTTGTAAGTGTTGGTGAGAAATTAATTCTCCTTCAGCTTGCCACCTGAGGAGATAGAGATAAAGTTGACAATTTTGTACATGAACATGATTACACTAGACGATATGACATAGTTAATTGTGTTTGTGTGACAAAATTAAATATGGAAAAAAATATGTTTAAACGTGTCCAAAATGATTAACACAATTAATTAATCGTGTCTAATCATGTTAACCATGTTTGACACGACAGGATTAACATGATTATGCATAAATATAATTATTATATATTTATATTATAATTATTACACATTATTGATTAATATTATTTCAAATTACATTTAATATTATACATAACAAACTTATTTGGGATGATTTTTTCACTCAAAGACATAACTTTTTATGAAATATTTAATTTTTATTTTTATTTTCTCCGTTGCATGATGTTTAAATTAGATTTGGAAAGATTTTGGTAGTGATTTTTAAGGTTTTGACATTTCGCTTCATCATGTCTAGCTGTTGTTGGTTTGTTTTCTTTTATTTGAATATTTTGTTATTGTATGTTGTGTAAATCATGTCATGCATTTATAAAAAAAAAAATCAAATCAAAATAATCATGTTTATCCTATTGTATCATGTAATATGTTTATTACCTGTCATAAAAAATTGATACAATTATTAATGATGTCGTTAAAATAATTGAAAATTTAACTCACTCCCAAGTTTTACATCCAAAGTTAATGTGTTTGTCGAGTACACCTAAATTTGACTCTCCATATATTCTTTTACTACTAAGGCGACAAGCCAAACCAACACACACTAGGTAACCCCAGGATTTTAAGTTTAAATTCTATTAATGGAAATCATTTGCAAAACTATGTTAGAATATTCAAGCGATGAGGTTTTTTGACTCCTCCATATCTTTGTAGTATTGTAATAACCGGTTCCACCCTCCCCAAAAAAAAAAAAAAAAGATAAAGTAACTTAAATAAGATATTTTAAATAATAATTATAATTCAAATCAAATATTTTACGATGTGTTATGAGTTTGTGAGAAGAACTGCACCAAATTCAAATTGAATATATTAAATATGAACTCTCTACTAATAAACTGAGATTTAATTTTAAATTTTAGAATCAATCATTTTAGAAATCAATATAGGAGATGAGAAAAAAAATAACACAAAAATTAAAACTTGAAAGTAAAAATAGAGAAGATAAAATTAAAAAAAATGAAAAGAAAGAAATAAAAATAAACTATCAATAAAAATTAAATAATAATAATAATAATAATAATAATAATAACACCACCACCACCACTACTACTAATTCAATTGGTTCGTATTTTCATATACTACTCATTCCTATATAATTATCTCCTCAACTAAATCTTTCACACTCCTATATTTATGAATAATTTGTACCCAAATTTTCAATGATTTATCTCAAAATTTCATTAAATTCATATATTTAAGGTTTCGCTTCTCCTAACTAATACAGTTTTGGGTTTTCATTACATATGTTCAAACCATCTTAAATAGTATTTTCTTATCTTATCCATAATTAAATTCACTTCCAATTTAATAAGTATCTTTTCATTTCTAATTATATTTTTTTTAATTTTACCATACATGCATTTAAGTATTCTCATTTTAAATACAACAATTTTATATTTTTGTTGTTATTTAATGACCAAACACTTAGTACCATATAATAATATAAGTCTTATTGCAATTCTATAAAAGTTCCCTTTCAACTACAATGGCATCGCGTGATCATAATAGTATCGTATGAATGCAAAGAACGACAGATAAATTTCTCTATTTTCTCTTACCCGTTTGGTTCCTATGATTCACGTTCTAATCTATAATATTATTGATTTGAATAATGGAGTCAAGATATCAAAAACATTCACTATTTTATAAACCATTTCTTTTTAATTTAATCGTTTTTTCATCATTCTAATAATTATCACAAAGCGTACATCTCATATAATCAATTTTTACTGACTCAATCTAAATCCTTTAGATTTTGGTGTATTACTCCATAAATTTAATTTAGCACTAATACTCTCCTTAATTTAATCGACCAGCACTATATTATCTGCAAAAACCATACACCATGATAGTTCATGTAACACCGAAAAATTCGGTGTTAGAAAATTTTATTTAAGTTATTGTAAAATGCAAGGAATAATCAAAATTGTAATCGATTTTTTGAACTTGGAATGTAATAATTGAAAATTTAATGCATGAATTTACAATTTGCAAAATTTTAATCATTCTTAAAAAAATTTAAAAAAATAAAACTAAGAAAGGACTTATAATTAAATTAGCAATTATATATTGATGATGTTGAATGGCTTAGTGGTATAATTTTTTTGAGAGAATTTTGAGCATGAGTTCAATTCTCATTGGAGACATTCAAGTGAAAGGTAAATGAACTGATTTGAGAATTCGTGAATTGAAGACAAATAGAATAGGTGTAAGTGTGAGTTGATTCACATGAGACAAAGTTGAATGCAAATGTAAGGAAATCGATTTGTGCATTAGCGGAAATGGGAAATGAGAAAAATGCGATCCAAATGCAATAAAACCCAAAAAATTCATAAGGGCAAAATGGTATTTTTAGCTCCTAAATTAATTAAAAAAAATGAAAATGAATGAATTGATTTCAATATTCCATTTTCATTTCTTCCTTCGAATGTCCAACTCTCTTCCATCTCCCTGCATTCATTTTCTCCCACCCACCTCATTTGATTTCATCCTGCCAAATTTATTTCTCTCCACTTAAATTCACTAAATGGATTTCCAAAATGCTCAATTAACCTTGGAGACGAAGGATTAAACGGAAGGATCATAGGTTTTCCTTCGAATGAGAAAAATTAAGGTTTTTAAACCAAATCTTCAAAAACTCAATCCAACCCCAAAATTGAGATAATTTCTTACTCTTAATCTTGGGTTTAGTTTCTTTAATACTAGACTTGATTTTATTGTTGAGATTTGGTGAAAATTCATAGGAAAATCAAAAACCCTAAGTCTATGAATAGTAAAATTTGGGAAAATGAAATGAAATATTGTAAAAAGGTCTAAATGATGTACAATATGGTGTAGGTTACTAGTTCAGGATTACTGTACATTATGTACCTTTATATATTGTACATGGGAGATAGGCTTGGTAAATGGTCGGACTGTTATTTTAGGAGAGTTTGCTTATATTAAGCCCTTCATTTGTTTTATTATGTTTTTTGATAGGTTTATGTAAAGTAACTCATAATTGGTGCTAAAACAAATAAAAGAAAATAGAAACAACCATTGAATATTATAACTGTTGTTTTGAGTAAAATATTATTTTGTTCAAATCTAGACTAAATTTTGAGTGTAGAAGTATATTGTATTGGTTTGCATGATTTGGATTGTAGATTGCTAGACGATAGGGTGACCTTAGTAATTATTGTCTACCCATCACTTATTTGGACTACTCACATTTGGTGGTTGGCTTTAAACACCATGTGACATTTTGATTTTTGGGGAGTTGGTTATCCTTGGGCATTTTAATTGTTAATTAACGTTGCATATTGTGTATTCCTTCTAGGTTAATACATTAGGAAATTAAAAATATTGTAGTGCCACCTGTGGGGCCTCTTTGAACCTTGTAAGTTTTTATTTCTATAAATTTTGCTAATTGTAAAAATACCACATGAGAGGAGGAATATGTATTATATAAGAATAAGTACGAGAATAATAAAATTTAAAAGTAAAGAAAATGATGCAAT
Source organism: Dillenia turbinata (assembly GCA_037126225.1). Lineage (NCBI taxonomy): Eukaryota > Viridiplantae > Streptophyta > Magnoliopsida > Dilleniales > Dilleniaceae > Dillenia > Dillenia turbinata. The sequence goes on along the minus strand of JBAMMX010000026.1, from coordinate 9,377,509 downwards.
TTTGTTTGTATTTGTAATTTTGAGAAATGAAAGGGGGTGGAAATTTATGAATTGTTTTGGAAAGTGGTTATAAGTGGAATTGGTGTTCAATGTCTTAGGTTAATGTATTCGGAATCAAAGGAGGGATTTGATTTTGTTTGGTTTGGAATTGGGAGTGCGCACCCTCCTCGAACTGTGAGCGGATGATTATGTTTCATATGCATGAAATTATTTTCAATTATAATTTATAAATTACATTTTGAAATGAATTTAAAATGAATTTATAATGTTTTGTGATTATAGTGTGTCTGAAATGAAATTGCGAAATATCCATGAATATTGAGTTTGAATGTTGAATTATTTGCATCATGTTACATTTGGACATTCATGTGGATTGTGAAATATTGTTCTATCTTGTAATTGAGCATAAATTGATTGATATATTAAATTTGGTAATATGGTGCTAGAAAATGACTATAGTCTAAATCTTACCACAAACTGCGTCATTGGGGGGGCGTGGTTAAGATTGGTTAAAATTTGATTTGGTGGTAGGTGGATTGGAGCCCCTCCTCAAGCTACCGTGATAACGTGGTAGCACCCCACAGAACTCTGAACCAATGCCAAGGTAAAGGGAATTTTATGAAAAATTGTGAAAAACTCCTTGGCGGATCCTACCAATGGTCATTAATAGGAAAATATTTTCGGCAAATCCCAAAATTATGAAAATAAAAGTTTATGTTGCTGATTTGTATATTTTAGTCATGGTGGCTTAATACGGATTGTTTTATACAAAAGATTTCTTTTATTGCATTGAATAATAATTGATATATATGTTTGGCACCACCACCCTCACCTCTCGTTTGTGTGTTATATGTCATTACACTCCACTCACTCGGTATTTATAATACTCACTCCTCTCTTCTAGATTTTTTAGAGGAAACTTAGAAGGGAGACATCATTTTAAGCCAGTCGAAGAGTTATTTTTGTTGAATCTCAATACGTATTGGGATGTGGATTTCATTTTGGGATTGAGATAGTATGATCCAAGGAATAAAACTTTTGTACTCGTTGTTTGGTTTGGATTTGATTGATACTTGTTTTATTTCTTTTTGAGTAAATATTGGTAAAATCCTTACTTGAAAAACGTGAAACTTTGTTAATTTTTGTTTAAATTTTACTTTTGCAAGACTTATTGCTTTTATTGCGATATTTGGATTTTATTTTGAATTTTGAGATATTTTGAGTTTGTAAATATATGAGAAGGTGTTGAAAACTGTTTGGAAGACCGGGTTGGCCAAATTGCATGTGTGCATGAATAAGGATGGATCAGGTGTATCCTTGATTGTGTGATAAATGTATGCATGATTGGGACAGAGATGGACCGGATAAGTCCTTGATTGTGAAATAGATGCAAGTTTGTTTATTTTTATGGATTTCATTATTTTGAAAAATTGTTGTATGAGTTGAATATTTTACGCAATCCCGATATATGAGGAGGTCATACCCGTATGTCGAGATAACGTGATGGTTGTCGCGTGCTCGACGGGAGAGTCAAGGCGTGACAATTCTATTTGTATCAGAGTTTAGACTCACGATTTTAAATGTTTAAAGATTTAAAATGTTTTCAAATGTCCTCAAAGGTTTTCCAAAAGTTTTAAAAGCATTTTTTTTCTTTTAAAATTTCATGATTTAAAAGATTTTTCAAATGATATACAAAAACCTTCCTTGGATTCTTAAGGGCTAGAATCAATTTTATTTTTAGGGGGTTAAATATCTAGCCCAATGCCGAATTTAATGAGCTAACGATAGTGTCTCTTCTTATAGGAATCATGCCTCCTAGGCCAAGGATGAGAAATGTTAGCGAGATTCCTCCTTCCAAATACGAGGATGAATTGTTCTCACATGCTCCAACTTTTATTCCGGCCGCAGCTAGCACTCACCTGGCACCCTCAACCAGGATTCCTCCACCGTCAGTCGATACTCGTAAAGTTACTGGATGAAGATACTCGATCATGGTGGGATAGTCTTAAGGAGAGATCAACAATATCTATCTCTTGGAATGAATTCTTTAGGGAGTTCGATGAAAAGTACTAGACTTGGTTCTACCGAGACTTAAAGAGAAAGAAATTTCTTCACCTCTGCCAAGGTAACAAGTCAGCGATGGAATATGAGACTGAATTGAGAAAACTGTTCTCATTTGTTCCAAAACTAGTGACCTCCAAGGAGTATCTACGGTTTAAGTTTGAGGAAGGTCTGAACTTGGCCATTAGAGAGAAGATGTCTGTGACCTCGGCCCACACATACAAAAATGTCTTGGAATTAGTATTGAGGGCCGAGAAGATAGTTAAGGAAAAGGGAAAAACAAGAGAGGGACAGAAGAAGAAAATGAGTTCTGAATATACATTGGGACAAGGTTCAAAGCGGAGTACGACCACAGGCTCCTATGGTGGAACTTCTATCACCGGATCCGTTGGCATTCTTCAAGGCCAACGCATGTCTCACTTTGGGAACCCTACTCCTAGTGCGTCCTTAGGAAGCAAATCTGCGTCCTTAGGAAGCAAATCAATGAGAAATAGGAAGGACAAGTGTAGAAACTGTGGGAAATTTTATGTTGAGATTTGTCAAGCACACAAGAGGTGCCATCAGTGAGGAAAGGAGGGCTATTTCTGCAACACTTGTCCGAAATTGGGACAAGGAGGTTAATCAAGTCGGGATCGTCCTAATGAGCCCATGGGTGGTCAAGCCAACGTCCCTACATACTCTCCTAATACCACACCACGGACAGGGACCGGGAGTAATACAGTAGCTGCTCTGACCCAGCGTCCGCAAACAAGGGCTCAGACCAAAATCTATGCAATGACTAATGAGGATACCCTGACATAGTTATAGGTAAATTTCCTAGAACTTGAACTTGATGATTTAGAGATTAAATATATGATTGCATGATTTAAATTTGAGGCATATTAGAAATATTGCATGATACTGAGGTGAATGAGAATGCTTTAGATGTTTAAAGATAGCTTTGTTGGCATTGAGAATTATAAATTTCATTTGAGCTTGATTAAATTGAGATTTAATTCTTATTCTCAATATATAGGTATGATGAAAATTTTTGGGATTGACGCCCGTATATTGATTGATACGGGGTCTAACAATTTTTTTGTGAATACCGAATTTACTAAGCACACAAATAAGCCTTTGGTCCCATTTAAAGAGAAGTTATTGATTATCACTCCTTTGGGGGAACGATTGAATAGAGACATTATGTTCAAGGCGTGTGAAGTGGTAATAGAAGGTGAAATTCTTGAAGCGAACTTGATTCCATTAGAGATTGGAGATTTTGATGCAATATTGAGCATAGATTGGCTACATCCTCATAAAGCTTTAGTGAATTATTTCACTAAGGAGGTGGAGTTTCGTAAATAGAGATATCCTCTACTTGTATTCACCGGTGAATGACGAGTCTTACCGAGCTGTGTAATCTCGACATTAGGGGCGAAACTAGTACATAAGGGCTGTGAGACTTACTTAGTCCACATCATCGACACCACTATGCAGAGTCCAGAATTAGTAGATATTCCAGTGGTGAATGAGTTTCCAGAGGTTTTCCCGAATAAGTTGTTCAGTTTGCCTCCAATTTAGGAGTTCGACTTCGCTATTGACTTGACTCTCGGCATAACACCTATTTCAATCCCTCCATATCAGATGGCACCTACAAAGTTAAAAGAATTGAAGGTCAAACTTCAGGAATTGTTGGACAAGGGTTTTATCCAACCGAGTACCTCACCTTAGGATGCTCCGATTCTATTCATAAAGAAGAAAGATGGCACCCTCTAATTGTGTATCGACTACCTGCAGCTAAACAAGGTGACCATTAAGATCAAATATCATTTGTCGAGGATTGATAACTTGTTTGATCAACTCCAAGGATCCAACATCTTTTCAAAGATTGATCTAAGGTCGGGTTATCATCAGTTGAGAATAAAGGATGATGATGTCTACAAGACTACGTTTAGGGCACGGTATAGGCACTATGAATTTTTTGTGATGCCATTTGATTTGACAAATACTCCTGCAGCTTTCATGGATCTCATGAACCGAGTTTTCCATTCCTACATCGACAAATTCGTCATTGTTTTCATTGACGACATCTTGGTGTATTCCAAGAACGATGAGAAACACTTAGAACATATTCAGATTGTGCTACAAACTCTTCGAGAGAAGCAATTATATGTCAAGTTCTCCAAATGTGAGTTTTGGTTAAGGGAGATTGGCTTTTTAGAGTATATTGTATCCGGAGATGCGATATTTATTAACCCGAAGAAAGTAGAGGCAATTCTGAAATGGGAACTACCCAAGAATGTCACCAAGGTACAAAATTTTCTCGGTTTGGTAGGGTATTACCAGAAAATTGTAGAGAATTTTTCCAAAATTATAGTTCCGCTGTCTAGTTTGACTCGGAAGGAAGTTAAATTTGAATTGAGTGATAAGTGTGAGTAGAGTTTTTAAGAACTCAAGATGAGACTCACTTCCGCTCCTATACTTGCTCTTCCCACTGACGGTGGCGACTATGTGGTTTATAGTGATGCCAATAAATAAGGGTTGAGATGTGTTTTAATGCAAATCGATAGAGTTATCACATATGCTTCTAAACAGTTGAAGAAACATGAATTGAATTACCCTACCCATGATCTAGAACTTGCTGCCATTATATTCGTTTTGAAAATTTGACGACATTATTTATATGGAGTCATATGCAGAATTTTCACCGACCATAAGAGTCATAAATACTTGCTCACTCAAAAAGAATGCAATTTGAGACAAATAAAGTGGTTCTATCACCTAGGCAAGGTTAATGTTATTGCGGATGCTCTAAGCCATAAGTCCTCATCTTCTTCTTCAGCTCATGGGAGTTCTTATCTCTCATGTTTAGTAGAATTTCATGCATTGGGAGTCAAGTTGACCAGTGATGACAATGGTGTACTTTTGGCCAGATTCGAGGTACGACCAACCTTAGTGGATCGTATTAAGGAGCTCCAAGCAACTTATGAGGAGCTAAAGGGGATAGTGAATAAGGTTTACAAGGGTGAAGGTGGTAATTTTCATATCCGAGAGGATGACATGGTGATGTATGGGAAAAGTGTATGTGTTCCCAAGAATGATGAATTTCAGAGGGCTATATTTGAATAGGCACATTTTTTGACTTATACTATGCATCCTGAAAGCACTAAAATATACAAGACCATCAAGGAATCTTATTGGTGGTTGGACTTAAAGTAGGAAATAGCCGAGTTTGTGACAAGGTATCTTGTATGTCAACAAATCAAGGCCGAACATTAGAAGCCGGCCGGAACACTTCAACCCTTGCCTATACTTAAATGGAAATGGGAGCACATCACCATGGATTTCGTGGTGGGATTGCCATGTACTCGGAGCCGTCACGATACTATTTGGGTGATAGTTGACAGACTCACTAAATCAGCACATTTCCTTCCAATCTAAAACACCTACTCTGTAGAGAGGTTAGCCAAATTGCACCTTGATAAGATTGTCTGACTCTAAGGGGTTTCAGTGTTGATTGTATCAAATCGTGATTCTCGATTCATGTCCCAATTTTGGCTGAAGTTACAAGAGGCTTTGGGCACTATGTGTTATGGATTTTCAAGGGAGTTAGGACAGACACCTCACATTAGTTGAATTTTCCTATAACAACAGCTATCAAGTTAGCATTGGGATGTCTCCCTATGAAGCTCTCTACGGAAGGAAATGCCAGACTCCACTATGTTAGGATGAAGTTAGAGTGCGAAAGATTGAAAGTATGGAGCTAATTGAGACAACTATAGAAAAAGTGAAGGTGATTTAGGCAAAGATGAAGGCGGCTCAAGATAGACAGAAGAGCTACGCCGATAAAAGAATGAGACCTTTGGAATTCGAGATCAGAGATATGGTTTTCCTGAATATATCACCTTGAAAGGATGTAATCCGATTCCGAAAACAGGGGAAATTGAATTCTCGATATATTTGGCCGTTCAAAATCCTTGAAAGGATTGGAAATGTGACCTATCGATTGGAATTACCTCTAGATTTAGAGAAACTTCATGATGTGTTCTATATCTCAATGTTGAAGAAATATTTGCTAGATCCATCTCACGTAATTGTAGCTCCTCCGATAGAATTGAATCCAGACTTGAGTTTTTAAGATAAAGCCAATGCAAATCTGAGATCGACAACTCAAGCAATTGAAGTATAAGTAAATCCTTATGGTGAAAGTATTTTTGGAGAAACAACCAAGTAAAAGAACAGACTTGGGAGATTGAAGAATCAATGCGGAAGCAACACCCGTAATTTTTTTATGTATAAATTTAATTTAAATTTCGAGAACGAAATTTGTTTTTAGGAGATTAAGTGTTGTAACACTGAAAAATTTGATATTAGAAAATTTTTATTCAAGTTATTGTAAAATGTAGGGAAGAATCGGAATTGTAATCGATTTTTTAAACTTGAAACGTAACAATTGAAAATTCAATGTAGAAATTTGCAATTTGAAAAATTTTAATCATTCTTGAAAAAAAAAAAACTAAAACTAAGAAAAGACTCATAATTAATTTAGTAATTATATATTGAAGATGTTAAATGGTTTAGTGGTAGAATTTATTTTTTTTTTTTTTGAGAGAATTTTGAGCATGAGTTCAATTCTCATTAGAGACATTCAAGTGAAGGTAAGTGAATTGATTTGTGAATTTGTGAATTGAAGACAAATCGAATAGGTGTAAGTGTGAGTTGATTCACATGAGAAAAAGTTGAATGCAAATGTAAGGAAATTGACTTGTGTATTAGTGGAAATGGGAAATGATAAAAATGTCATCCATATGCAATAAAACCCAAAAAATTCATAAGGGCAAAATGGTATTTTTAGCTCTTAAATTAATTAACAAAATGAAAATGAATGAATCCATTTCAGTATTCCATTTTCATTTCTTCCTTCGAAGACCCGGCTCTCTTTTGTCTAACTACATTCATTTTCTCCCACCCATGTCATTTGATTTCTTCCCACCAAATTTATTTAACTCCATTTAAATTCACTCAATGGATTTTCAAAATGCTCAATTAACTTTGGAGACGAAAGATTAAACGGAATGATCTAAAGTTTTCCTTCGAATGAGAAAAATTAGGGTTTTTAAACTCAATTTTCAAAAACCCAATCCAACCCCAAAATTGAGATAATTTCTTATTTTTAATCTTAGGTTTAGTTTATTTAATACTAAATTTGATTTTATTGTTGAGATTTGGTGAAAATTCATACGAAAATCAAAAACCTAAGTCTGTGAAAAGTGAAATTTAGAGAAAATGAAATGAAAAATTGTAGAAAGTTCCAAATGATGTACAATATGGTGTAGGTCAGGATTGCGGTATGTTATGTACCCTTGTATGTTGTACATGGGAGATAGGTTTGGTAAATGCTTGGACTGTTATTTTAGGAGAGTTTGCTTATATTAAGTTGCTTATATTAAGCCTTTCATTTGTTTTATTGTGTTTATTAATAGCTATATGTGAAGTAATTCATAATTGGTACTAAAACAAATAAAAGAAAATAGAAACAGTCATTAAATATTGTAATTGTTGTTTTGAGTAAAATATTATTTTGTTCAAACCTAGACTAAATTTGGAGTGTAGAAGTATAATGTATTGGTTGCATGATTTGGATTGTAGATTGCTAGACAATAGGGTGACCCTAGTAATTATTGTCTACCCATCTTTTATTTGGACTACTCACATTTGGTGGTTGGCTTTAAGTACCATGTGACGTTTTGATTTTTGGAGAGTTGGTTATCCTTGGGACATTTTAGTTGTTAATTAACATTTCATATTGTGTATTCCTTCTAGGTTAATACATTAAGAAATTAAAAATTTGTAGTGCCACCTGTGGGGCTTCTTTAAACCTTGTAAGCTTTTATTTCTATAAATTTTGCTAATTGTAAAAATACCACATGGGAGGAGGAATACGTATTATATAAGAATAGGTACAAGAATAATAAAATTTAAAAGTAAAGAAAATAGTGCAATTTTGTTTGCATTTGTAATTTTGAGGAATGAAAGGGGGTGGGAATTTATGAATTGTTTTGGAAAGTGGTTACAAGTGGAATTGGTGTTCAATGTCTTAGGTTAACGTATTCGGAATCAAAGGAGGGATTTGATTTTATTTGGTTTGGAATTGGGAGCGCGCACTCTTCTCGAACTATGAGTGGATGGTTATTTTTCATATGAATGAGTAAATTGTTTTCAATTATAATTTATAAATTACATTTTGAAATGAATTTATAATATTTTGTGATTGTGGTGTGTCTGAATTGAAATTGCGAAATATCCATGAATCTTGAGCTTGAATGTTGAAATATTTGCACCATGTTACATTTGGACATTCATGTGGATTGTGAAATGTTACTCTACTTTGTAATTGAGTATGAATTGATTGATAAATTGAATTTGGTAATATGATACTGGAAAATGACTATAGTCTAAGTCTTACCACAGACTGGGCCATTGGGGGGGCATGGTTAAAGCTGATTAAAATTTGGTTTGGTCATAGGTGGGTTGGAAAGCCTCCTCAAGCCACCGTGATAACGTAATAGCACCTCACGGAACTCTAAACCAACGCCAAGGTGAAGGAGATTTTATGAAAAATTATGAAAAATCTCTTAACGGATCCTACCAACAGCCATTGGTAGGAAAATATTTTCGGCAAACCCCAAAATTGTGAAAATGAAAGTTTCTATTGTTAATTTGCATATTTTAGTTATGGTGGCTTGATACGGATTGTTTTATACAAAAGATTTTTTTTATTGCATTGAATAATATTTGATATATGTGTTTGGTACCACCACCCTCGCCACTCGTTTATGTGTTACATGTTGTTGTACTCTATTCACTAGATATTTATAATACTCATTCCTCTCTTCTAAATTTTTTAGAAGAAGCTTAGGAGGGAGACATCATTTTAAGTAGGTCGAGGAGTTATTTTTACTAAATCTCAATAAGTATTGGAATGTGGATTTCATTTTGGGATTGAGGTAGTATGATCCGAGGAATTAAACTTTTGTACTCTTCGTTTGATTTAGATTTGATTGATACTTGTTTTATTTCTTTTTTAGCAAGTATTGGTAAAATCCTTACTTGAAAAATGTTGAATTTTGTTAATTTTTGTTTAAATTTTCCTTTCGCAAGACTTATTGCTTTTATTGGAATATTTGGATTTTGTTTTGAATTTTGAGTTATTTTGAATTTGTAAATAGATGAAAAGGTGTTGGAAACTGTTTGGAAGGTCGGATTGGCCAAATTACATGTGTGCATGAATAGAAACGGATCAGGTGGATCCTTGATTGTGTGATAAATGCATGCATAATTGGGACATGGATGGACCGGTTGGGTCCTTGATTGTGAAATGGATTTCATTATTTTGAAAAATTGTTGCATGAATTGAACGTCTTGCGCTATCCTGATATATGAGGAGGTCATACTCATATGTCGAGATAACACTGCGGTTGTCGTGTGTTCAACTAGAGAGTCGGAGCGTGACAATTTATCTTAAATGCTCTTTGTTGTTTCATTCATCACTATTACAAAAAGTAAGGGATTTAATGTCAAACTTTTGTGAAACCCAATATTAATTAGGAAGCTATCACTTAAAACCCTATAAATTCTTATATTGGTAGCAGCTTCGTTATCCATATCTTTGATGAGATCAATATGTTTCAAAGAGATTCCTTCTTCATCATTGTCTACCATAATATATCTTCGAAAATTCTATTATATGCCTTTTCTAAATCAATGAATGTCATATGCAAGTCTCTCTACTATACTTTATACGTCTCCATCAAATATTAGAGCATATAAATGGTTTCGATGATAGATCATTTTGTTATGAAATCAAAATTGATTTTGAAATATACTTATTTCAAATCTCAATTTATACTTCATCATTCTTTCTCACAATTTCATGATATGACTAATAAGTTTAACATTTTGTAATTGAAATAATCTTATATATCTCCTTTATTCATATATAGTGGTATAATTGTATTCTCACTCTATACTTGGAGCATTTTTTGATTTGTTAAATTTTATTAAAAAAGAATAGTTAAAATTCTTTTCCCTATTTCACCCAAATACTTTCACATCTCAATATGGATGTTATCTGATTTTATGAATCTATTATTTTTTATTTTCTTTAAGGTCTCTTTTATTTCATGAGAATAAATTTTACATTTAAAATTCTAATTGATCTCTTCTACTAGTATCGAGATAACACTGATATCTCTTATACCCATTAACGTCAAACATGTTATCAACATAATCCCTCTAATACCTTTTTATGTTGTCATTCTTTGCAAACATACTATTGGTTTCACTCTTAATATAACTAATACATTTTTTTTTTTCATTTCTATCTATTAGTTTGACAATTTAATAAAACTCTTTTTCTTCATCCTTAATTTTTAATATTTTTATATAATTTATTATACATCTTATTTTTTTATTCGCGAATTATCTTTTTCATTTTTTTTTACATTCTTATACTTTTAAAATGAATCACTACCCTTTTACTTTTAAGATTCCTGTAACACTCTCGTTTAATTTGTCTAACAGTTTAGATTTTCTTATTCCACCTCCGTGACTCTTTGCTATTGGTGTCCAATATTTAGATAAGTCAAGAATCTCCTTGCATATATTTTAAACATTATTAAACATTTCTACCTACGTAGTTTTCGAATCATTATTAGCAGATTAGATAACTATTTGAATTAATTTATTTCTAAAAGTTGTTATCTTTTCTTCTTTCAACTTTCATCATTTAATTCTTTACTCTATAAATTCGTAATCCTTTTATTTTGCCTTATATGCAAACATACATTTAAAATTAAAAGTCTATGTTGAGTTACTATATTCTCTATTGTATAACTTTGTAATCTTTACATGTCATTTTATCACCCCTCCTGATGAGAAAAAATCTATTTAAATGGCATTCGATCCACTTCTATGTATAATTATATGCAATTCTCTTTTCTTGATGTGTGTACAAGTATTAATAAAATTAGTTGTGATTCAAATCGTATATTTTATGAGTAGAGATCATTATAGTAATATTTGGAAGGCTTAATAATGTCGGTGGTGGTTGTCATCGTTATATGTACATATCTATCTATACATTCCTGTATATATAGAGCACCAAAAGGTGCTACTGTGCATTTCTTTTCAGACACCTCTACATATTCATCCCATATTTTTGAGACTGTAATTTTTTTTCATTTAAATTTTTGTACTTTTTTTACCTTTTTTTACTTAGATCCTTTGTCTTTTGGGGAACATTATTATTTTTTATTCAAATCCTTACATTTTTTTGGCTTAAATCATTAGTCTTCTTGGGACATATATTTTTCCTTTTTTATTTTTTTTATTCAACTCCTTGCACTTTTTTTTACCATTTTTTTAATTAGGTTTTTGTCTTTTTAGAACCACACTTTTTTTTATTCAAGTTCTTGCACTTTTTTTACCCTTTTTTCGTTTGGATCTTTCAACATTTTGGGATATAGTTTTTTTCCTTTTGTTTTTTTGCCTATGGATGAATGTTCCTTTATTTTTAGATTGCAGTCTTTTATTTTTTTCTATTCAGATTCTTACTTTTTTTATTTTTTGACCCAGTTTTTTTCCTCTTAAGTTCTTCACCTTTTTGGGATATAAGTTTTTCCCCTTTTACTTTTTTGACCTCACAAATAATCATTTTTTTATTTTTAGAACACAGTTTTTTATTTTTTTTCATTCAGATTTTTACTCTTTTTATTTTTTGACCCAATTTTTTCCTCTTAAATCGTTTGTCTTTTTGAAACGTAGGTTTTTCCACCTTTTTTTGCTTCCGCTTGTCCATTCAAATCCTTGCTTTTTTTAACCCAAAATTTTTTTCACTTTAGTTTTTCATCTTGTTTGAATATAAATTTTTTCTCTTTTATTTTTTATCCTTGAATGATCGTCCCTTTATTTTTAAATTACAGATTTTTAATTTTTTTTCATTCAAATTTTTGCTCTTTTTATTTTATTTTATTTTTTTTGCCTTTTTTTCCTCTTGAGTTCTTTTTTTAAGTATAAGTTTTTCCACTTTTATTTTTTTGACCCTACATATGGTCTTCTTTTTATTTCTATTATCTTTTTACTTTATTTATTATCGTTTTTTACTTCATACGTTGGTCTTTTTTAAAACTCTAGTGGTAATTTTTTTTTTTCAATTGTTAATATATATCATATTTTTCACTAATTTAAATTAATTCAAATATTAAGTAAATTATAAATTTAATAAATATTTGTATAATGAAAAAAAAAATACAATTCTCGTCTTGTGGGTTTTTCATGCGTTAGTGCGAGTCAATAACTAGTATCTCTACTCTGTAAATAAAAACATTGGTGGAGAGTGAGAAGTGGGAGGAAATAACACCTCGAATGGGAATAGTTTGCTACTGTTCCTATTTTTTTTTTCTTTTTTTTGGTTTTGTTCTTTTTTCTTTTTTACTTTTTTTTTTATCCCTCACACTTGTTTTTGCTTCTTTTTTTCTTCTTCTTTTTTTCTTTTTTACTTCTTTTATTTTTTACATTTCACCCTTCTTTTTTTTAACTTTTTTTTGTTTCTTCCTTTTTTTACTTCTTTTTTTTCACCCTTCACCATTCTTTTTTTTCACTTCTTTGTTTTTGTTCTTCTTTAAAAAAAAAATAATAAAGAGGGAAGTGGAGAGAAGGTGCCACCTCGAATGGAAACAGTTTATTATTGTTCTCTTTTTTTTTTTTCCCCTTTTTTAGGGTTTCTTCTTCCCTTTTTTCTTTTTATTTTAACTTCTTTTTTTATTTCTTCTTTTTTTTACTTCATTTTTTTTTTACCCTTCATCCTTGTTTTTATTAACCTTTTTTTGGGTTTCTTTTTTCATCTTTTTTTAATTATTTTTTGGGTTCTTCTTTTATATAAAAAAAAAAAAAAGAAAAACACAAGGGAGAAGTGGAGAGGTGGTGCCACCTCGGATGGGAACAGTTAGATATTGTTCCCATCTTTTTTTTTTCCTTTTGTTTTTGATTTCTTCTTCCTTTTTGTTCTTTTTTTTTACCCTTCTTTTTTTTTTTCACTTCCCTTTTTCACTTCTTTTTTTTTTTTTTTTTGGTTTCACTGTTTTGGTTTGCTACTATTCCCCTTTTTTTACTTCTTTTTTTTTTGTTTCTTCTTTTTTCTTTTTACTTCTTTTTTTTTTCACCCTTCTTTTTTTCTCTTATTAATCTATCTATTCTCCTCTCTCTACTTTTTTTCATTTCTTTTTTTTTTTGTCAGTTTCACTATTCTTATTTTTTTACATATATATAAAAAGTTAGAAAACTTCTTTCATGTTAAGTCACATGTTCTTCTTGCAATATGACACGTGGTCAGTAAGGTTAAAAAAAAATGAAGGAGAGTTAAAAGATATTTTTTTATCACCTTCACAGTCAAACGACTTGATAATGATACATGTTTTTTTTTTAATTTAAGTTAATATACAATGGTCAACAAATATTGAGATAAAATAATTTATTTTTTAACCCATCAAATGGATATATTTCTTTTTTTAAATATGTATTTAATTTACTTTTTTAATTTAATTTAATATATCAAAAACATATTTTTAAAATTTAATTTAATATACAGTAGGTAGTAAATATTTTTCATGTTAGTAATTATATAAAATCATCATTCAATTGTGAAAAAATAATTTCATAAATAATATTTTTAAGTGTTTAATTTGATTTCTTAAAAAATAAATAAATAAATTTCCTTAATATAAATATGGACTTATTTTTATGTAATTTAAGTTATGATTGTTACCGAATTATATTTTGGTGATGGTTTATGAAAGAGAAATCTCATGATTGATTAATATAAAATTTACAAGTTTAATATATATTTTGAAAGTATTAAAAAAAATTATTAAATTGCTTGACAAGAAACAAAACAAACAAACAAATGCAAATCCCTACATGTTTTATTTTTTATGTTTTTTCATATATTGTTTAAAACACCAACCATAAGACATCAAATAAAGTTTTTTTAAAATTATGAAATACAAATTAAAATTTTTTATAATCAAATCTATTAATTATCATTTCACTTGAATAAAAAAATAAAATTTGAAACAGAGTATAAAATCTCTCGTCTGTATTACTCATTCGATTGTACTTGTACTTGTGACAATGGCTAAAATGAGAGAGAGAGAGAGAGGTACCGTTAGAAATGTAGACAATAATTACAAAAAATATATATATAATTTATTATCTTATAATTTAATCTAATTAAAATAAACTTATGTCAATAAGTTTTTTGAATTAATAATAACTAAAATTATGTTCAACAACAATAGTAGTAAAAAATAATCCTCTTTCCAAACAAATTGTAAGATTTTAAAAATTTTAAATAAATACACAAATATGCATTGTCAGATATATATCAAATAGTTTTTTTAACAAAATAATTTTGAATCATAATAATAATTATAAATTATTTAATAATTTTATAAGAAAATTCACTTTAATTGTGTAACACAGTACCTGCATGCTTTGTTAATGAATTATAATTCAATTAATACCATTCTCTTTTTTTTAGAGATTTTAAGTTCGACCTTCTATTATATATTAAAAAGAAATAGTAACTATAAACTTTTTAATGAAATAAATTAAATTGTAAAAAAAATCATTAAGAATAATTTAAAATTTAAGATGTATAATAAATTTGTAAGAACACGTTTAAATAACAATAATTTAAAAATATATATGTATATATATATATATATGTATATTATTCAATTCACATATAAGAAAGAAATTAAATCTACTAAAAAAACAGAATTAGTTTTTAAAAAAAGATTAAGATATACTTGCTATCAATAAAAGATTTTTGATAAAAATTATAAATATTATTTAATTAATATACTGTATAGAATTAATTATATTTAATAATATATTATATAAAT
Organism: Dillenia turbinata; assembly: GCA_037126225.1. Lineage (NCBI taxonomy): Eukaryota > Viridiplantae > Streptophyta > Magnoliopsida > Dilleniales > Dilleniaceae > Dillenia > Dillenia turbinata. The sequence goes on along the minus strand of JBAMMX010000026.1, from coordinate 9,362,504 downwards.
TTTAAATTTAATTATTCATCATGTACAAATAAAAATATTAAAAAGTTATTAAATTTTTTGGGTTTTGACCGCACGAGTGCGGCCAGCAGCACCTGGTACATATTATAAAGGGGAAAGAAAATAATCCCTCAGTTACACATGTTGCCCCTGTCCCTTCATCATTATTTATTATTTATTATTTATTATTTAATTATTTTTTACGACTCCACGGGCATCATTTGTCAGATAAACTCCGCACCCATTAACTTTAATATAGAGTTTTTTACGGGTTTGACATTAAAAACTTTTTAAAAAAAATTTAAAACAATACAACGGAAAAAATTTTGTTATCTAATACATAAATATAGTGGGTTAAAGATATAAAATAGATATATCGTGTTTTGAAGACGCAATATATAAGTATATAATCAAATTTGCAGAGGATCACATCACAGAGTGTGATTGATGATTTTGTTGGCCGGATGTTGCTTCAATCTGTTTCTTTTCCTCTACCTATAGTACCTTCGGAAAGAGCATGTGAATGAAAATCTGACTCAAAATTATTATCATCAAATTCAAATCTTAATATTTTAGAGTTTTTCAATTAGATTTCTATAAAAAAATCTCATTTACCAAATTTTCATCGCTTTCTCAAATTTTCTAAATCTTAATATTTTAGAGTTTTCCGATTAGATTTCTATCAAAAAATCTCATTTACCAAATTTCCAGTCCCACCTATAGCACCTTCCGCTCCTGTTCTACTCCCACGTGCCCCACTCGCTCCCATTTGCCCCTTCCTGTTGCCGAAGTTGAAACCCCATGTCGTGAGAGAAAAAGCAATGATGTGACATACTATATGTCGCCCCGCAATATTTGTGTGCTCTGTAATTTTTTTTCCTTATTGTTGTTTTAAATTTTGTTTTATTTTTATATTTAATGCCAAATCCGTATATAAACAGAAGATTAAAGCCAAAATTTGAGAGAGAGAGAGAGAGAGAAAGCGAGCGAGAGAAAGAAGAATGGAAGGTGAGGGGGTGAATCAGCATCAGCAGCAATGGACGCATCAACAAATACAATCAACATGGGGAGCTCCTGCTTCAACGACAACCACAGCAACATCGTACCATCAGCCTGCTACTCTGGAAGAAGTGAGAACGCTTTGGATTGGGGATTTGCAGTACTGGGTCGACGAGTCCTACCTCCAGTCCTGCTTCGCTCACACTGGCGAGGTTCTCTCTCTCTCTCCCTCCCCCCGTTTCGTATGCTTTTTCAATTTTAGGGTTTTTGTTTTATGTTTTGTTGAGAATTTGTTAATTGATAAAAGGCATCATAGATTATCTAGAATGATAAGCACAATTAACACTCTCTCGTTCTCCGGGTTCTTTGGCTGGTTATTGTATGGATGAATATAAGTCATTACTTTTCAATTTAGGGCCATTAGTTCCTTTGTTATGAATTGTGTACTAAGTTTGGATTTCTTAATGCGTGTTGTGTTGTAAAAACTGAATTTAGCAGTTGGTATACGAAAATTTGGACTGGGAAAGCAATAGGAAAGTACCTAGGTCAAGTTATTAACATTTAAATAAGTTTTTGCTAAATGCATAGATGTTTGTCGAAGCAGAGGGGATTTTTGGTGTGCAACATGGACACTGGACATGACACGATATGGACATAGCTATCCGGCAAACCCCTCCCCCCCTTCCCCCCAACCCAAAAATAAAAAGGATAGAACATGGGAAAGCATAGACATGTTTATGATAATATATGAAAAGATGAGTATATAATCACAATGAAGGTGTGAAAATATCTTTGCTATTTAATGATTAATATGAAAATATTCATCAAAATTTAAAATTGAACTTGCAGTTACCGTTTCATAAAATTGAGTTTAACTAATTGTATGTCTATATCTGTTCTTTAAACTTGAAAAAAAAAATCCAAAATTTGATCTACTGTGTATAAGGTCATGCTAGCAATGCACGAGTTGTGTCCAGGCTATGTCCAAGATGAAGATTAATCATTAATTAGTTGGGCACTTGTAGATGCATTTTTGACAGATGTCGAAGGAGTGTTAGTGGAAAATATTGGACATGTTACACAATGGACAAGTGCTGTAAATAATAGTCATATATTCCTCTATTCATTTAATCTTTTAAAGTAGTTGCTTGTTTAACAAAGGGCATAATTTCAATCTTATGTGACAAAGTAATGAGGCATGGTAATATAGTAATTATACCTATAGAGTGTCTTTATTTAGAATTGCCTTGCTATTGTTTCCTTTGTACCAAATATGTTGGGTATGATAGGTTTTCTGAAATGTTCTACCATAATTAACCTGCACATGCAACTGAAATAAACCAGGCATAGAACTCACAATATTTATGTAGTTCGACCAACATGCCTATGTCCATGATCATTTACCATGAATCCTTAAATTCCTTGATGCCATTACAATCAATCAACCTCTTAATCTCTCACTGTGACCAAATGCTTAATAATCACATCTTTGCTCATACCTATGCTATTCTATTCGTCAATAGTCCATGACTAAGGCTCTAATTGTTGTTGTTGTTGTTGTAATAGTCCATGACTCACCTCCTCCACACAAATGGCACACTGTGATTACACATTAACCCTGTGGGTGGTTATTGATTACAGTATTTCTCATCCTCACATGATATGTGAACTTTTAGATCACCCATCCTTCTGATAATGTCTCCCCAGCCACATATCCTCTCCTTCATAAGCCCCTTATGGGGCCACCTTCTCCTTTGGCGAAATCCAATGTTCACACAGTAACCCAAAGTAACATTCCATATTTATAGAAGGAACAAACTTGCATTTCAATCAAACCGCTCTTTCCAATTCTTACTTGCTATTTCCTTCTCAGCCATTGGGCCTCTCCTCATGCAATAAACTATGCAAAATATTTCACTCATTATTAATGCCATTGAGATATTTAACTGTCTAATTTATACTTTCTTCTATTATCTTTTTCTTTTTTTTTTCTTCCTCACAAAATTAACTTTCAATTTATGAGTTTGGGTTGGATCAAAAACTCTACCGGTAGAGAAATTTAGTTTTGGTGCAACGATTGATATATTGTACAAAGCGTCTTTGATTTTGTTTTGATGTTTCAGCGGGCTATTGTTCCTTAGTTCTTTCTCAAACACAAAGTGTTTTTTGTTCTTTTTTTTTTTAATACGAAAGGATAAACATGCAAATTTATGATCATAGTAGCTCATCCAGAGTTTAGAACTGCCATTGTCACGCAAACAGTGGCCCCATTTGACATGAAAAACAGAAGTTAATGATAAATCTTTGTTTATTCATTGTGGAGTTTGAAACATAGACCATTGAACCTCTTATATTTTGGGTTTGTGGAAACACTATGTTGTTACCTTCCCTGATAGGTTCAAGTTTAAAGTGCTTTTTGAGAAAATTTCGACTGGATCGATGCTCTTTGTTTAATTTTGACAAAAGCTGCTTTTTGACCCAGATGTGATTAAAATGGTTTTGCCAAACAAGTCCTTTGTGCTTGGAAGTCATCATTACTTATTAGTATGAGTGCATGGAAATCCTATGTGATTGGAAGTATTTTAGATATCCCTTTTGAAGGCGAAGGATACAGAGAATGCCATGAAAGTGGAGATAATGGCTTTGTAGGCCATTGAGAATCTGTAAGTAGGGGATGGTTTAAAATTCAAGTGTCTAGAGATATAGACACGGCCCAATCAGTTGAAAATTTGATGCATGAAGTCACAGACTAGGTGTTTTCTTATACTGATGTTGGGCTCCAGTTATGTTTAATCAAAGCTTTTTTCCTCTTTAAGCTTGACTCTCTATAAAGTTGTTTCAAATTTTAATCATAATTAGATTTTCAATCTCGCATGAAATTGAGAAAGAAAATCCTTGTGGAGTGTTAATCGTTGCAGCTTCTCAGTGTTCTATTCATACAGATTCTTTATCACTCATACGCTCATCTTCAAAGGAAAAAAACATGTTCCATTATGTCTATGCTGGGCTTGTTTGACCATCGATGAATATTCTGAATGTTTTTCCTTGGTAATGAAAAAACGACTTGATATTGAAAACCAGAATAATTGGATGTTTAAACTGGTTAATGCATTACGTTATGTTGCAAATTTTTTATCGATCTCTTGCATGATTTCTGACATGCCAAAATTTGTCTTCAGAACTCAGCCTTAAAATATGGATTATTGAAGACCATGTCTATTTTTTTAGTCAAATGTGACACAGAAGAGGGAGCTTTAAATTCAAGGTTCACAGCATCAAACTCAAGGGATGGACTAGGGGTTAGTTTACGGTCCAGGGGGGTTAATTGTGTTGCCGAGGCAGAAAACAAGGACAGTCTAGCTCGACTGCCTTGTGCGCCATGGCAGTGCTTCAGGGTTACTATGACAGCACACCTCTCAGCCATGTGCCGCCATGGTGCCCGGATATGAAAGGACTGTGTTTTCTTCTGCTTTTTATTTCTTGTTATTTATTATTTTAGTTTCTTATTTTATTTGTCAATTTTGATTTCTAGAATTTTAGTTTAAAGTTGTACTAGGACATTAAAAATTTTCTTATTTTAGAAAAGTTGTAACAGGTTTTGTTCAGTACTCAGACTTTATTTAGTAAAGTTACGTTCTTTTCCTTCAATCCTAGCTGGGTTTTTGGATTCCTCTTGTAAATTTTAGGGTTTGTGCGGGACAAATGTCTACCCACACTTCTTTTCTGTGTCAAAATGGGCCTAGTAGTCATTTATCTTATTAATATTTTTGTGCATTTTTAGTAATCTGGCGGTAATTTCTTTTGAAACTTTTTGGGGGTAGGTAGTGGTTGACTTGATGCAAGTGAAAATTAATGACCAAATGCCTGAACATCTTGATTTTGAAGGTTGAAATGTTTCTTCAAGTAAATGGTTGATGATCTTAGTTCATTTTGTGCTATCATGCACCATTTCACTTGGTTTTCTTATTTGCTGTCCTCGTCTAGGAAATCCTATTTTTTGCTGGCTAGTTTGTTAGTTTGGTTCATTTTTCACATTCACTTTGATTAACTCTAACTTGACAACTTACAATATTGCAAGCATATCTCTTATTTTTATCAGTGCTGGTCTTTGCATACCAAGTGAAAAAATTTTTTGCTGTCCAGGTACTTTCAATCAAGATTATACGAAACAAAATTACTGGGCAGCCTGAGGGTTATGGCTTTGTAGAGTTTGTTTCACATGCTGCAGCTGAAAGAATTCTACAAACCTACAATGGGACACAAATGCCTGGAACAGAACAGACTTTTCGGTTGAATTGGGCTTCTTTTGGGATTGGAGAAAGACGACCTGATGGTGGTCCTGAGCATTCCATCTTTGTTGGTGACTTAGCGCCTGATGTCACTGATTACTTGTTGCAGGAGACATTTCGTGCTCAGTATCCATCAGTTAGAGGAGCCAAGGTAGTCATTGACCCAAATACTGGACGCTCAAAGGGATATGGATTTGTTAAATTTTCTGATGAAACAGAAAGAAACCGTGCTATGACAGAAATGAACGGCGTCTATTGCTCAACAAGACCTATGCGTATCAGTGCAGCAACGCCAAAGAAGACCACCAGTTTGCAACAACAATATGTAGCAAATAAAGGTACATATATTTTGTCTGAGTTAAACTAGGAAGCAGTTATTTTGTCAAAGATATGAGTTATTTCTTCATTTCTGAGGCACACAGATATCAACCTTATAAAGCCATGTCTTTGGAAAAACCTAGAATTCATTGAGGCTCTATAACCTGATCTGAGTTTCTGGGATAACCTAGAATTCGTTAAGGCTCTATAACCGGATCTGAGCTTCTAGTATCAACTCCACCCTGCTTATCCTTCCTTCCCTTTCAGCTACGTGCTGTGTGACATATTTTGTTGGATCACCTCAATCAAGACAGTAAACCCTGCATCAACCCTAGTTCTTTTTATTTTGTTCATGTTCCACGTGTTTTCATATTCTGTGAGATAGTTGATGGATGATTCTCTAAGACTATTTTGTGATGCTTCAAGTTTTATAATGGGACAAATAATTTTTTTAAAATAATTTTCATAGATAAAATTAAAAATATTATAATAGAGATGTTATTTTGGGGCATATATTTGAGTAAACTGCCCCCATTCAGCCCACCCTATTAGTAGGATATTACTTAGAACACTTATTGCAGATGCGGGCCAGGTATGGAGGTAATGTCTAGAGCTGAGCATGGACTTTGTTTGGGCTGGGCTTAGGGAGAGAGAAGGGAAATTTATGGGCCACAAGCGTGATGGTCAGGTCAGAATATTTGCCCAGGCCCAGCCCTAAATTAAGATGGCTTGACTGTGCCAGCCCTAGAGGCCCCAGAAATTCAATGCCAGCATTGGCATGCCTGCATCTAGAGTTTCAAATGCCAAAGTAATGTATGATTGTGTTGTGATTAATGATTTTGGATCATCCATTCAGACAAAATAAAGAAAAGAAAAAATTGAACAATTGTTTTCAGAGAGAATGAATCCCCTGTCTTATTTGTTGGCCACCTGTGTTTTCTCTTTGTGACAGGAATCTATCCATGGTCTTATTTTTTCCCCCATCGAATTAGAGGCTGCTGTGATTAACCCCACCTTCCACCCCCTCCCCCTTCCCAAGGAAAAAAGGGAAAGAAAAAGAACCGAAAGAACTGTATTGATGGAGATTCTGATACAAAGCAATTAGAAAGAGAGGGGCAAGAGGAATTCTCCAATCTCTTTTCATTTGCTCTCTCGCAGTAGAAGTAAAAAACCCTTAATGTGATCATTCACAAAACTAAAATATGTTAAGAGTTAAATAGATCAGGCTAGGCTAGGCTAAGGTGTTATGACACCCGGGTCGAGCTCGGGTATCATGATACCCGAGCTCGGCTCGAGTATTTTTTAGGTGGGCTCGAGCTCGTCGAGCTTGAATTTCTAGAGCTCGAGCTCGAAGTGTCGTCGGGTAGTGTCGTTAGATAGTATGATCCAGATTTATATTTCTCGAGCTCAAGTTAGAGCTCAAAGTGTCGCGAATAGTGTCATCGGGTAGTGTTGTCGGGTAATATCATTAAATATTTAATATATAAAAAATATTTAAAAAAAAAATTTGGGTAGCTCGTCGGGCTTTCGAGCCCGAGGTACCTGAGCCCGAGCTCGAGTCGAGCTTTGACCGGGTAGTGTCACGGGTACCCGTGACACTACCCGGGTGTCATAACAGCCCTAGGCTAGGCTTGGGCAGCTCGGGCTTTACTTGAGCTGCCCAAGCCTGGCCATAATCTTAGACAGGCCTGGAAAGTCTGCCCCAGGCCTGGCCCTAAGGGCTAAAATAGTTGTCCAGGCCCAGTTATATTGGGCTGGATGGCTGCGCAGTCTATGCTGCGTCCGGTTCCTAGTCAACCATATACTTTTTCCCTGTGTATCTTTTTAAATAAAAAAAAAAAAATTAAACACCTCTCTTAGTTTATATTTTCTTCTTTGTTCTTTAATATATTACATTAAGCAATAAATTAGTACAAAATGTGATATAATCTGTAATTGTTTAAATTAAAGATGGCATAGGTGTAGATGAAAATTTCGTCCCCCCAAACGAGGGCGGAGGCAGGGAAAAGATTTTCCTCAATGTGAGGACAATGTGAGGCTATTTTTCCAATCAGGATTAGGCTGGGGATGTGAGAACCCCCCTGCCCCACCTTGTTTGTCAGAGGCGGACCCAAGACCTAGAGGCAGGGGGTGCAAATAATTTAGAAGATATTTATTCAAGCAACAAACATGGGCAGGGGGTGCAAAATTATAGTTAAGTGGGTGCAAAATATACAACAACAACAACAACCTGAGTTATAAACACTAATTGAATTTTAAAAAATTGAAGGGGTGCAATTGCCTACCCAGGACCCTACATAGGTCCGCCCCTACTTGCATCCCATAAATGAATGAGCAGCAGTCTCACACTCTTGGAGATTCCCTGGTCCTCTAATATAACTCAATATATTTGTTTTGTGCATTCTTTAAGTGCTACACTACAGTATTTCATAAGTCCTTTTTCCTTTTTAATTTGGCAGGGAAAAGTTTTTCCCCAATGTGAGGACAATGGTGGATGTGGGGGCCATTTTTCCAATCAGGATTAGGGTGAGGTGTGACAACCCCCCCTGCCCCACCTTGTTTGCATCCCATATATGAATCAGCAGCAGTCTCACACTCTTGGATAACCCCTGGTCCTCTAATATAACTCAATATATTTGTTTTGTGCTTTCTTTTAGTGCTACACTACAGTATTTCATAAGTCCTTTTTCTTTTTTAATTTTTTTAATAGAAAAGAGATATTCGTTGATTGCATTGAGGAGGTGCACTATTTACAGTCCTAAGGTTGCATGAAATAGTTTAGAATCAACAAGAAGTGACAGATCTTTTCCAATTCCAATGCTTGCAAAGAAGTGCAAAATTCTTGAAAGATTCCTATTTCACATACCTCAAGATTCTTCACATTCAAAGAACCAAAATAACAAAGGGCACCTTGAAGGCTGCCAATGTGTTAAAAAGGTCAACTAATGCTCAGAGAATGCAACTAAATACATGGTCATGGCATAGACAATACTAAGTTTCATAGAAATGTTGATTCTAGGACTCAAATCCAAGAACTTAGCTAAGATGCAAGCAACCTTCCTATCATTATGTCCTTAATCCTAATTAAGCATAGCTCTCCTTAAGGAGCCGCAAGCAGGAAGATTTTCCCTGTGTTTCATTGATGATCGTGAAATCTTTCATAACCTTTCTTGTCTATGTTTCACCACTTTCATTGTTACTAAATTATTGCTTCTTTATGACCCTTTAGTGTGAGTACTAATTTTGACAGCCCCCCAAAAAATTCATTTTTTAAAGGAGTCTGGCCTAGCAGTTGGTTTCGTAGTTGCACTTTTGTGATTCCTTTTTCCATAATTTCTTTGTAATTGGCTGCAAAGAACTTACCTTACATTATATCTTCCAGCAATTTATCCAGCTCCAGCTTACACTACAACTCCAGTTCAGGCAATTCCACCCGATAGTGATCTAACAAATACAACAGTGAGTGTGAGATGCTTTAGCAACTTTCTTAATTTCCTTCTATTTGATGTTTCCCTTCTGTTTACTCGGTTTTTATTCCAATACAGATTTTCATTGGTGGCCTGGACCCTAATATTACAGAAGAGGAGCTAAGGCAAATATTTTTTCAGTTTGGAGAGATTGTTAATGTTAAAATTCCTGCAAACAGAGGATGTGGTTTTGTACAATTTGGGTCAAGGTTTGTTCAGCATGAGAGACATACTGGATATTGCGATATTTGATTATGCATGAATGCAATTTAATATATTTTTATACCATAGAGCATCTGCTGAGGAAGCAATCCAAAGGATGCAAGGAACTATGATTGGTCAGCAAGTAATCCGCATTTCCTGGGGAAGGAGCCCAACCGCAAAGCAGGTGAGTTGGGAGACATCGTTTGGTTATCCTATAGCATAAATTGTTTGATAGTAAGATCTCATTAGTGCCAAATTTAGAGTGTCGTATGCAATAATAGGGGAGAAATTGTGAACTGTTCCAACCTTTTTATGCACTGTTATGTTGGAAAGTAATGTGAGAAGTTTTTAAATACAATCTTTTTGTCCTCCATTCTTTTAGGAACAGATGGTTTGTTCTGCCTCTTTGTGGAGGTTGGTTTCTTTGACTGTTCATGGTCTCTCGCAGCTATCCAGGTGGAGATCAAAATCTCCTTGTTTCTCAACTTTGTTTGTCCGGATTTGACTCTTTTTTCTTTTGTCATTGTGGTGGCTATCTTATCCTCCATTATGTATTATTCTATTCTCCTTTTCTTGAACATTGATAAAAGTTTAGAAGAAAGAAGCTATAGGAAATAGACCTTGTATTATTGGCTTCTATGGCCTTTTGTAAAAAATAAGTGTTATTGAACAAGAGGATGTTAAAACAATTATTCTTTGGAAAACATGAGATTCCATCCATGTATTTTGTAAGTTTGCATACTTTCTTTACTTTGTTTCCTTTGAGGGGTCTAAGTGGGAAGCAACTCTCTCATCAAAGATTTCATGTCTCATGAGTTCAGTTATCTCTCTCTTTTGGAATTATTTGATTTTTTTATGTTGTACATCTGCATTTTAGGTTTTCTGACCCTTGCTCTTTTCTCGTGGTGGGGTATTTACGAAATTTTTGTTCCAACTGAATTCAGGATGTACCTGGTAGTTGGTTTCAAGATCCAAATCAATGGAGCAGTGCCTATTATGGCTATGGACAAGGTTATGATGCATATGCTTATGGATCTACTCAGGATCCCACATTGTATGCCTATGGTGCATATGCGGGCTACTACCCTCAACAGGTAAAATGGTTTTCTAGTTTTAAATTATTTTATTATTTTATTTCTGTTTTGTTTGCATGTTTCTTTTTGATTTTGTTGTTGTTTTCCTTGAAAAATGTAGGTTTTATTACAATGGCAAGAAGCGAGTACGTGAGAATCAAACATATAAGAGGAGAAAAATGACCTTTTCTATTGTCCGTAAAATTAAAGAATGATGGGAGAAGCAGTTTGGTATTACATCCGAAATCCCCAGACTCCTCCAAATTCCACTTATTTAAAACATTCATCATAAATTTAAACTCTTCCCAATCTTGAGTGGACAACAACCCCCAAACCATCTCAAACCATTTAGTAGTCTCACATTCATACAACAGTTCAGCCAACCATGACTTAGAAGATAACATATGAAGGGAAAGGGAAGGGAGTGTGGATTTCGAATACAAGTTGCCAAGTCAATCAGGCGGCATATAACTGAAAAGAACAAAATGATGATTAATGAAGATGGCTAATTATCTCTTGGATTACAAGAATAATATCCAATTACTTACAAAAGACAAAGTGGGCTCAAATTAACAAGAAAAAAAAATGCTAGAACCAGATATGATCTGTTCTTTTATGCTCCCTAAAATTTTTTACCTCCTCGATTAAGTTCCATCAACCAGCTGGATTGGCTCGTAATTTAGATAGTTCTATCTCAACTTCTGATAAGCTAGTTCTCCTTGTTGGATGGCACTGGCAGATGTTTTGGTGAGCTTATGCTCCTAAATTCATTGATTCAGATCCATCCAAACCTTTAGCAGGACCTTCTCCATGTCATGTTTGTTGAGTTGCAGTGTCATTGCTGTTCTGCGTGCTGTTCTTATGTGTGCTTTTTTAAATTAGATAGCAACCACCCCAAAAGAAGGCCGCCTTAGTGTGTCCCCTCGAAAAACACTGAATACAACCAGAAATATTCCCCCCCCCCCAAAAAAAAAAGAAATACAGATGTTTGTGAAAAATTCAAGTTTTTGCAAGAGTTCATGTTTGTTGAGTTGATATGATAGAAAGAAATTGGGAAATTGTATGTTGCTGATCGTCCAGTCAAGGTTTGGCTTATCCCTCCTAGTATTGCTCAGGGGGCATCTGTTTATACAATCTTTTGGTTCTAGTCAAAACACTTCTAAGAGGTGGATTTTCTTGTTACCAAGTTGGTTAAGTTTTCAAAAGGAGTCTAATTTGGCTTCTTCCTCCTAGTGTTGCAGTAGGCCATCTGTTTGTTATAATCTTGGCTTCTTCCTCCTTGTGTTGCAGCAGGCTATCTGTTTGTTATAATCTTTTGGTTCCAGTCAAAACACTTCTTCTAAGAGGTGGATTTTCTTGATACCAAGTTGGTTAGGTTGTCAAAAGGAGGCTAGTGTTTTGTGAGTGATTGCAATAATCTAGATCTTTCGGCCTTAATGGATGGAGAAAATGCTAAGAATTTTCAGGATTCATTTTCTTTCTTTCCTTTTGCAGGATGAGATTATTTATCTTGCTTCTTTCTGGTGCTTGCAGCTGGGGTGCTTGGAAGGATGTGTGTGGAGGGTATTAAGAGGGAGTGAATAGCGTTATTGTCTTGAGCAGTGTTGATTATTCTCTTCTTTTTTATTTTTATTAATTTTCTGTCCTATTTTTGGGGTCTTTTCTTTGCTTTCTCATAACATGGCTTCTTTATTCTTTAAGAGAAAGTATCACCAAGTGGTGGAGAGAGGTTAAGAGTGTTCTATTTCTTTTTCTTTTCTGGACTGCATTTTTTTTCTAGGAAGGTTTGTTTATGATTTTTGTTGAAGAGAAGCTGGCAACTGTTTGACAAATATGGAATACTTAGTTAATTAGAAAAGGATTACGTGGTGTATAATGTCGAAACTAGGAATTCCTCTGGTTGCTTCAATGAATCATTGCTACAGAACATATTTAGTGTCTCACATCTCATCCCATTTTTCATCTTCAGATTGAAGGTGTGCAAGAAATGACAACCATGACGGGTGCCATATCTACCATGGAACAAAGAGATGAACTTTATGATCCCCTGGCTGCACCTGATGTTGACAAGTAAATTTTCGTTGCTTCCAGATTATGAATGCTGGTAGAAGTATATATTTGTCTAATCTTAATGAGAGTCTTTTTGTTTGCAAGGTTAAATGCTGCATATCTTTCTATTCATGGAAGTGCCATATTGGGACGACCATTGTGGCTAAAAACATCATCACTGTCACAGCAAGCCTAAATTGCTATGGCCATCTACGGGCTTGATTTGTTATCTGGTTTTAAATGATTTGAGGCAACATAGAGATCAGTATGGTATGCTGCAAATTATTGTCATCCAGAGCTGCACCCTAGGGAGGAAACAAGTGCTCTTAACCTTTGTGTTTGGTCCTGGTAGATGGGCAGCTCAAGTATTGTAAGTAACAAGTAGCTCTGCTTTAGAATTCCTTGTGATGGAGTATTGCAGTTAATTCCTAGCAGGCACGATTGATCGAATGTATGCTCCATGCGTTGTTAACTCTTGGTCAGGGAATTCATCTTTCAAAGTTTAGTCATTCAACAACAAAAATAATAATACATTAAGGTGCTTGTAAGGTGCAAGTCGAGAGGATATGCTAATGGGTAGATGACGTGCACTTTTGAATGTTTTGTGGAAAATAATGACAATCTTTGTTCTGGGTTAATCAAATTTATTTTGAGTATTGCGATTGGTTCTTGGAGTACGACGAGAGGTGTCTATAAGAGGACCTTATGATCTTCAAATCATAGCGGATGGTCTTATTGCCAAATGCTCCCTGCTTCTGTTTTCATGACAAAAACGAAATTAAATCTATTAGAAGTTTAATTGAGTTATTTTATTCTATGAGGTATTTTAACAATTTTTAATAATTTTTTGTTTGTCAAGTGAATCCTTTGAATTTGTATTAGGGATTTATTTGAAATTAAATGAGTTTTTGTGGTTTCCCATAGGTTTTCTAAGAAGGTAATAAATAGGTTTGTATTCCTTACGGTTTGGGAGAGATATTAGTAAGAGTTTATTTTGGATGGGTATGGAACCCTAATTTTCCTTTTCTTTTTGGTCGTGCTACATAAATTTGAGTAGAATATACGGTGAATGTTTCCTCAACAAGGGAGGTAACTTCAATTGCACCGGTTGGACAACACCCAATTCTACTTAGAGTCAGATAGTTTGTTGAATAAGTTTGGTTTCAAACTTGTTTTTGAGACCGATAAATTTGTATTATCCAAGGGAGGCATGTTTGTTGGGTTATTTGTATAATGAAATGTTCAAATTGAATGTATTTATTATGAACTATAATAATAAAATTAATGTTTCTATTTACATGCTTTACTCTTCTGATTTATGATATCAAAGATTAGGATATGTGAATTATAAAAAAATTCATGAAATGGTTAAATTGAATTTATTGGCATATTTTGATTAAATAGAAACTAAATGCACAATTTGCAAAAAAAAAGAGATTGCAAGACAATTTTTTCCCTAAAATTGAAAGATAATCAAAGATTGACCTCTTCAATATTTATAAATAGTACCTCTTAAACGTCATTTGTATATTATTTGAAAATGAAATAAAATGTTATTTTCTCAATCTCTCTATAATGTTCAAACTTTTTCATTAAATTAAATTTTTTTGAGTTATTTTTTTTTAGAGTATTTCATAATAATAATCAACTAATAAACAAATGGTCATAAGGAAGTGTAATTAGAATCCTCGCAGGGAGTGGATACTCAAAAAGCTTACATATGGATTCAAATAAAATGCTCAATAATAAAAAAGTACGCAATTCAATTTATTTATCGACAAAAATAATAATAACAAGAGAACAGTGTACTATCATCTTTTCACAAATTTGTATTAATTGAATTAAACACGATTCAAAATTTCATCACCATAACTATGCTTTGGTGATTCACAACACAAGATTTTCAATTAGGAAAAAATAATAATAAATATGGTATCACTTGATATAGTTTTTGGATATAGTTGATTAAGATGATTCCAGAGTGCAATTTTTGATACAATCGCTATAAATTCTCTATTATGTATATATGTTATAAGTAATCAACACTATATATTTATGTATGAAACTTGACCTATAAAAAATTTCACTCATAATATATCAAAATATACGACCCTAATTTTTACAATTTTATCCACATACACTCAAAATTAAGAGTACATAAACATATATAGATATAGAATACTAATTGCTATTTATAGTATATTTTACAAAATTATTTTATAGATCATGTTCGGTGCTACCTACCTGCACCAACTACTATTGAGTTTGGATTCTATCTAAATCTGGACACGTTAAATTATTTTTGACAAGAAGAAAACTCGTAAGCTATAACTTAAAACTTGATGAAGTATCCACTTTTATTAATTAGTTATAAACTATTTAATTTAAATTGATATCACCACAACTGTACCTTCTCTATGCATCATCAACTTGATCGCATACACAAGTCACACACATTGACCATTGGATCTTCTTCATGCATAAATAATATGTAAGTGTTCATTTACTAGAACAATTAAATACAAACATTATCTTAAAACAAAAAATAACAATAATAATAATAACACAATTTTTTGAGTATACAAAATAATGAAACTAGTGGATAATTAGAATCCAATTCCAACACGTAGGGTAGTCGTCTGTTTCTCTTTTCCTTGTGGTAGCTCACGTCAATCTCATGTACAATAACACATAGCTTATTCAATCACAGCATATGGTACTTCATAGAAAGGATTATTTGACTGTAATTGTGACAAAACCGACATGTTTACTGCTTCATAGAAAAAAATTTTACATTTACAACTAATTCGAAAAATCAGTGAAAGTAATTTTGTTATAAGAATTCCTCTTAGAATAATCGTATAACTTGATGGGCCTAGCAATGTAATAGTGCACCCCAGGGTGGTAGACCATGTGATACAGCCAAGTATGGTTGAAAACAAGCGTTTGATTAACGAAATGCGGAGTGCTTGGCATTAACAAAACTACCATGATGAGCCTATTCAAACTAGACTTCTAACAATAAGTTGCACCACCTGGTGATGTATTATTATTATATGCAGAAAATACATGATAATAGCTCCCACTAATGTATTTAAGTTATCTATACATAATTGGTCATGCCATAGCATTCATGTTCTAACAAATAGAAAAATTCAATAACAAACATCAATTCAATAGGTAAGTGATCAAAACCGGCAAAACTTGTCAAAACCTGGTCAAAGTTAATTGAAAATCTGTAATGTCATTGCCTTCAAAACAAAATGGACACAACTGGTAGTCCTCTTTGAACAATGAATTCCATTATCGAGCACCCACTTTAAAAATTGATAAAACACTAAATTTGAGATATTGAAAAAGGTTAAACAATCCCTACAATGGATGATTTAAAATATATATATATATATATAGATATCCCTTAAAGAACACCGAAGAAAGGATTATTTATTGCAGAGGTCAGCTCTGACCCAGCAGAGTTCAGGACCCCCATGTCGACATTCTCCCCGGGTAGAAACAAGAACTCACCACCATCTAGTTTCCCAAAGCCACATAGCTCCAGAAACTCTATGCCTCCTTTCAAGCTACCAACTCGATCCTGTAGTGGGACATGGAAAGAAGTTTTTAACAAATACCAGAGGTATGAAGTAAAACATTATGATTTTTGAAACTGGACCTGACTGGCTCATCAGGCTTTCAACTTGTAGAATGTGAATTTCTTTCAAGTTTTAACTGTTTAATGAAAATAAACATCCTGTCCGTGAACTACCAATGCTATCTTGTGTTCCTAATAATTTCATACTATTATTTATGATGTGATTATGACATCATGTGTTTGAGCAATAGTTTGACCACGGCCAAACTAGTGACCATGGGCCAGTATCCTTTCCGGTCTGGGTTTGAAAACCTTGTAAAAATTTGAAAACTTTCCAACTACATATGGTTATCCCCACCACTATTTGCACTTGACGCAAGAAAAAAAATATAAAAATAAAAATGAAAGAAGAAGAAGAAACACCCTAGTTATTGTGAATAGAATTATTCGACCTATTTGGTATAGTAATGTTAACGGATTTTTTCAACAAATTTTGACAAATCAAGAGAATGCCCAAAATATAGAGGGAGGGCACACTTGTATCACTAAATAAAAATAAATGAGATATACAAGATTGTTATCTTGTTCCAACTACAGAGAAATTAAACTTATGAGTCATATCATGAAACTATGGAAGAGAGTGATACAGCATAGGTTGAGATTGGAGATAAGTGACTCATAATCAATTTAAATTTATATGAGAAAAATCCACCACGGATGCAATCCACTTATTAAGACATTTGATAGAGACATATAAAGCACAAAAGAGAGACCTACATATAATATTCATCGACCTAAAAAAATCATATAATAGGGTTCCTAGAGATGTATTGTGGTGGGCAAATGATGAAAAAAGAAATCTTCCTGAAATACATTAATCTTATTAGAGATATGTATGAGAGAGTTGTAACCAATGTAAAAACTTGCGGAGGTCTGAGTGATAGCTTCTCTATTAACATTGGACTCCATCAAAATTTGGTTTTAAGTTCTATCCCTTTTGTAATAGTGATAGACGAAATCATAAAAATCATCCAAAAAAAAATACCATGGTGTATACATTTTACAAATGATATAGTGTTGGTTGATAAAATTAGAGAGGGTGTTAATGCTAAATTGGAGTTATGGAGGGTCGTACCGGAATTCAGAGGATTTAGATTGAGCAGGTCGAAAACTGAGTATATTAGATGTAGGTTTAGAGATAGACAATCATCAGAATGATGAAAAAATGATTAGATTAGAAGGAAAAGATGTATCAAAAAGTGAACATTTTAGATATCTTGAACCCATTATTCAAAATAATGACAATATGGATGAGAATGTGAATCATAGTATTCAAACGGGTTGGATTGAATAGAAAAGAGCATTCAGAGTTTTTTGCGATCACACAATATCACTGTATTTGAAGGGAAAATTTTATAGAACTACAGTAAGACCTGCATATTGAATGACACTAAATGTTGAGTTATTAAACAATAATAAGAACAGAAAATAGTTATAACAGAAATGATAATATTTATGTGAATGTATAATAAAACAAAAAAAGATAAAATTAGAAACGAAGAAATTCGTAATAAATTAGGAGTTAGTTCAATTATAGATAAAATGCAATAATGTCGTCTAAAGTGGTTTGGGCATGTGCAAAGGAGACCCAAAGCCGAACCGGTTAGGAGAACCAAGAGCTTAAATATAGGAGATGTAAAATGTAGAGGTAGACCATTGAAAATTTGGATACAAGTTATCCGTAAAGATATCATAATTAAACGTTTAGATGAGAAGATGGCCTTTGATAGGATTGACTAGCGTAAGAGAATCCGCACAAATTAAACTAACACTTTTTTTTTTCTTCTTCCTCATATTTATCTCTCAAAAGACCGACTCCAATTGTTGGGATTAAGACTCACATTGTTGTTATTGTTGTGTAATTATTCGACCCATTTGCTGAGTATCTTGGAATAAATGGTGAGGTTAAATAAAAAACAAAACAAAACAAGAAAACGAAAAACAAAAACGAAAAAACAAAAACAAAAACAAAACCTGCTTAAGAGTGTTGATACTAATATAATCAAGTTATTAAAAGTTGAACATAAAAACTTGGTTAGTAACCACATAAAAATATATTGCCATGCATCATTAAGATCTATAAATCACGAAAGGAAAGATCATTCAAACATGAAACTTGTGGTTCTTCCTCACCTGAAATGATGCATTGCTGAGCCTAATTTTTCTGAACTTCTCTTCATCAGGATTCTTTGCAACATTTCCTATATAAGTTAGAAGTGTTTGGAATGCTCTTTTCACACGGGCATCATCATCCTGGTTCCATACATAGCAAACAGCAACAAAAATTGTGAAGCTCTAAACTAGTGCCAGAAGTCTCGAATGTTCTTTAAAAGCAGTAGCTTTATAGAAAAAATAAATCTCGCCTGAAGATTCCAGAGAAACATGACTAAATGCCAGTAAACATTTTGCAATTACATGATACCAAGTCATAAAAAATTTTGTCCCAATCTTCTTTTCCTGATTAATACTTTTTGGTATAACAGACTCGATTGTTACTTGATAAAAATGGTAGAAGGGGTCATAAGAAGTGGGAAGAGACACGATAGAGAATATAAAGGGTAGAGTGCTATGCATCTAGGCGCCAGTTTGAATCTTTTGTTATAACAAGAAAAGGAAACTCAACAGCATAATGCAAGCCATTGTCCATTGTTTCACACCTGAATATCATAGAAGTTTGGATGTGTAATTATTGCTTGAGAATTTATGAACTACCATATAGGTCAAGTTTTCAGCTATTTTTCTATAATACTTGGTATTCCGTCAAGTAGATGCGGATATTCATAATTTTTTTTATTATTTTTTCTAAAAGGAGGAAAGGAAAAAATGGATACTTTGAAATGCCTTACAGCAATCCAACACAGCACAATTCAGTTCTTTGCAAATTCTACCCTCTACCTCAATTTTAGGACGGGCACGAAGGACCTATGTGCCATAACAAAAATGTTGGTAAGGCCTAATAGGATTTCCAGAGTCTTAGAAAAGAAAAATAAAACCCACATCTAAGCATACTTCTTCAAGAATTTTCTTTAACCAGAACAAAGATGCTTTAACTCAATATCCAATAAAGTACAGCCAAGTATTCATGCACAAGTGCAAGGACTGAGAGGTGCAAAATTGGAAAGGAAAAGAGAAGGATGGGCTTAAACAGTGTTAAATGCCTGTGGATTGAGTACACTTGAAAGGAAACAATGGATAAGCGTAGGAAAATAAAGAGGAAAAAAGTTATAGCCCCCTCTTTTATGAAGACACCGACCAGAGACATGGAGGGGAAAAACCAGTGTCTTGGCATGTGCTTGTATAAGCATAGGCTATGGTTTCTCTGAAAATACTTGGTAATTCCACCACTTCCAAGAGAAAATTTGTATCCATTGCAAAAACCCTGAAAATTCCCTTCCTTACCTTCTCTTCCCTCCTAATTAAGCGAGGAAACAATTGGAAGGCAAAAACTTCCCACTCCCTACTGTTCCTTCCAGTAACCCCCCCTCCAAAAAAAAGTAGCAGCAGCAAACGTTCATACCTTGCAATTGTGCTTGAGAGATCGCAAGCATTCTCGCATTTGTTCTGCCTTTATGGCAGGCTTAATTGGCAGCATGGTCTGCAACTTAAAAAGATTTTGTATTAAGACCAACTTAAACCAGAATATGCATTGTGTAGAGCTTACCAACATATACAGATTTATTTAAAGCATTCGTCACCTTCTTTTCGTCCACAACAGGAGCTGCAGGTTTTATAGTAGCAGGATCTTCCGGGGGCAGTCCAAGCTTCCTCCGCCTTTCAGCCTGTGAAGATTTAAAAGGAGGAAGAAGATATTAATAATTGTATATGCAGCATATGCTTTCAACTTATGTAATTATGTGAAACAGTTCTTTGGAAATGAGTTTCGAGCATCATTGTCTAGGAATTAGAGTTTACTACACTCTCGGCAATCTCATTCTGTTGACAGAAAATTTAGAATTAACAAATCCCTGTATTTCAGTGTACTAGTGTATATTCTAGATGACCTAGTAAAGAAAATCTCCAAGAATATAAACTTAAATGTTAAGGCCTAAAAATGTAGGAGGATGTGCATTTCAGGATGTAAAAGAGGGCAATTCATGATCATGACTACCACACAAAAATGTTGATTTAACATTAGATAAGATCCTAAGCAAATGAGAATCTGCATATTTCAAACCTTATCTTCTTCCAATTTTTGGCGGATTTTTTCTCTGGCTCTTTTTTCTTCCTCCTTTTCAGCTTTTCGCAATGCCAAGATGCTAGGAGAACATTACAGAGATATCCAAAATGTAAAGCTGTGTTAGAAATGTGGTAATGCAAGAAACAAGAGGACCTCTATTCTTAAAATTATTGTGCAGAGCAGATATAAAAGCTAATGGTGGAACAAACCGTTTTCTTTCATTTTCTTCCTCGATTCTTTTTGCTTCAAGCAATTCTTTTCCAACACGAATCCTCTCCTACACTCAGAAACAAAATTCTACTGTAACTAGAGGATACTGAACAACGACTTGTAAACCTTAAACAAAAGCTTTCTTGGAGTATGCATTCCCCATGAGAAATAGAATCTCATGCAAAGGAGAATGCGATGAATTTCAATTCATAATATGCAAACAGGTAAACTGGTTGGTCCTTGTGTCAAATGGAAAAAATAACAATGCTATAAGTAGAAGTACACAACACAACGGAAAGTGGGTTGCGTTGCTTATCTCTACTAGCAGAGGATTGGTTTTGTCAATCAGACAAACTGGCTTTCTGTCGACTAAACAAATTAGTTAAATCCCCATGATGGACCCACACATATAGTCCATATCTTCACCATAGGACTAAACTGCATCACAATTCATCACTGTTCCTACTCAGCTTCTGTGGAGACAAACTTTGGATATGTCTGCTTAAAGCTCAATTTAAAATTTCATAGAGCACTTAGGACTTGGAGTAAAAAGAAATGGGAACCTTACACGTACACAAAGGATAAGGAATGACATAGTTTATACTTAAGAACTCAAGCATGAAGGTAAGAGACAGGCCTTGAATGCATCCAATATGTGCAAACTTATAAAAGCTTGGAACATAATAATTTCAAGCCAAACCAAGGCCTCATGTTGTTCACTCTCGCTCTCGCTCTCTAACTCAATTTGCAGTTACCAATGTCTACTTGATTGTCTTTTGAAAGCTTAGCCACCATGTCTTTTCCACCACTTTCCGAACTATCCATTTTTTGCTGCTGTACCAGCATATTGATAGAAATTAAGCATATTATCTATGCACTCATTGTAGGAATAGGAATGCATAATATAGCCACAACAAGAAAGTCAAATATGATCAAGCACAATAGGGAAAAGAAAGAAACATTCACAATCCTAAATGGTAGAAAAAATTATGAAATGGTGAATATGAAGACACCAAAATTTTCTTGCAGGCAAAATATCAAAGATACCTTCTCTCTTTCCCTTTCCATTCTCTTCTCTTCCTCTTCCTTCTTCTTACGAGCTCGCTCCCTGAAATAGTAAAATTTTCATCTCATTAGCTAGGTCATAGAAGAAAATTAGGATAGATTCTAGAAGGTATAAGTAGTTGAAGCTGCTCAGAATTTTTGCCATAGCTGATTGGCATCCTTCTTAAAAAGTGATGGGTTGAAATTAACTTTTCAAGAAATTTAACCATGGCTATAAAATCAACAGAATAAAAATATTAGAAAAAAAAAATAACACGGAAACATAGTTCAACAATGGAATTCCAATACGGGATGCCATAGGGAAAAATTAGGAGAGATCCATATGGTAGAAGACCACTCCAGATGTTGTCGTATCTATATCTGATTATCATCTTTGATCCTTCCTACAAAGTAACAGGTTTATATTTTCAAGAAACTTGAACATGGTGTAACAAATATATATATATATATATATATTGGTATATAAATGTCAAAGAATATACTAGGAAGATACTTCAACATGGAAAGTGACATATGATTTTCCATTGGTAAACTAATACATTCAAAACTAGTAGAAGCTCTCCATGACTACAATTCTATCCTTGAAACGAATCCAATATTTTCCAATTTTGACAATCATCTAAACTATTATACCACCTGGTACAACAAAGCAGCTTCAGAGACAAATAAAGTTCACACAATGATAACTTTAACAAGCTGCTTTTAATACAAAGATGGAGATACAGATAACTTATTAGAGCCATGAACTGACACTATAAACAACAGTGCTAAGCATTTTGGTTTCTCAAAAGTTGTGGATATAGATAGAGGAAGCCTGGTAAGTAGACTACATAACTAAATTTGAAACCAAAAAGAAGAATGAAAAAGAGCTAGCATTGATACATAAGGTTTTGTTATGTACTTTGTGTATGTTAAAAAGTGGAATTCCTCATTTATTATTTTTTTAGTGTTTTTACTTTTTCTGCTTTATTTTATTCTTTATTGACTTCTTGTTACAACTGGCAGGCAGCGAGGGAATGGATCTTGAAAAGCAATCTAGGTAGGCAGGCGTAGGCCTATTTACAGGCATGAATTTATTTAGATTTCTTTTTTTTGGGGGGGGGGGGGGGGAGAAAGGAGCAGCATTTTTCACCTCTACATCAGAGAAGATAAAGCATATGAAACATGTTGATTTCTATGGGGGGATAAGGGAATACAAACTAATAACAAAAATCAACAAGAATGATTTTAGTTGTCATGGAAAATACATACTCTCATACTTAGCATGTGCACTTGCGCACACAGGAAAATATATTCCACCAAAAACATTGATAGCATATAACAGTTCATGATGGCTGAAAGGTTTAACTATGCCGCCCACCTTAGTTCTTGTGCTTTCATTTTCACCTCCTCTGGAGTCGGCGAAGGTTTCGGAGCTTCAGATTTTGTGTTGCCAGATACCTGGAAAATCCAAGAGAATTAGACAAAACAACCGATAGATATACTCTCCTCCTACAAGACAGGAAAAAAACACCAGAGAAACTGAATATCTCTAATCGTCGAAGCAGTTAACTAATTAATTTTTCAACTTGAAACAGAGGTGGTTGATCAGGTACATATGCATGTCTCTTGATGACCTAAGATCTATACAGCACAGAATAAAACAAATCTTGAAGTAAAATCAATGTCAAAAGTAAGTTGAGGACAAGAACTTTGAAATATTACACACAACACTAATCCTTTTTTATTACCAAATGACAAGTACAAAGTTCAACCATACCAATGGCATCTGATCAATATCTGGGTCATTCTCATGTTCAACAACCCAATTTACGGCAGCCTCAAGTGATGCATTACCTGCAAGAAACACAAGCAAGTAGGAACCCATAAATCATAATTAAAATGAAGATGTATTGCACCAAGGACAATCAAGAAATCTAGCCCTAAAATTTAATGAAACAAACTGTTATATAATGTAAGAACTCCAGAAAAGAAACCAAGTATCCTTTTCAACTAATGCTTCTTCCCCCATTGACTTCAACATAAGAGGTCAGTCTTTTTCTTTCCAATCAGTAAAAATAAAATATTTTAGTATTTAAAGTTAAAAATTAAAAAAAAAAAAATCCAAACCATATGAATGAGCATATGTATAAAAAAGACGAAAATAATAACTGAAAGTCACGGGGTGATTGCTCTATGTCATATGATATCAACAGGAAGAATACTAGTACAATTCAAGCCAAGCCTCTTGGGGTAACTATTGGATGTGGGATCAAGTTGTGGGATATTGGACCAGTGGCTCCAACAAACTTTTATCCTTTTTTTTTAGCTAAAATAATCCAAGGACTTTTCATCTGAGTGGGACCATTAGATCCCATCTCTGAGGTGGCATTCATTTTTGTCCTGGAGCTAAAAAAGATAAACTAATCCAAAATTCATTTTTTTCCTGCCTAAATTTTAGTGGATTCAAAACATAATAAAATTTATTCCCAATAAATAATTCGACATCAACCAAACAACGAAAGAATTAATCCCAGGACAAATAATCCAAGTACAAACTGTCCTACAATGTAGAGTTCAATCCTAAGTCATCCAATCTATATGATCAAACAATGCCTGAGAGACATCAAACATTGGAATGAAGCCTAAAGCTAAAGCTGCCAAATTAGCATTTAAAATAGTTCTATTGCAACATTTGAAGTTCAAGATTAAGAATTCAATTTTTAAGTTGATTGCTCTGGGGACAAATACTTGGTGCAGCTGAACTTTAAAAGCTCAGTTCACTCGATGGGGATTTTCTCTTTTTTCCTTTTTTCTTTTTTTTTTTTAAAGCTTCCATGAAGCAGCTTTTGTGGTTTTATTCATGTTCATTGCATTCTTTATTTTAAGAGCAAGCTTGAGCAGCAACCAAACAGAAGTGAAACAATCATGGCCATTGAGCTAACTTTAAGGACTGCACCTACAGATACACACACACACACGGAGGAGTCACATTTGTAGAAGAAAAGGATGGAAAACAACTGCAGTGCACACTGCAATCTTATAAATCATGTCCAACCAAAATACAGCATTATAGGAGTAAAACTAATTTGGTAAGTGTTGCACAAACAATGAGACCTTCCCTGCATATTGAAACATCATCAATCCCAATACAAGGAGTGTGTGAGAAAGCATTGGTTACTTGTGTTCTAAAGTATTGACATGTGAGAGAGGGAGGTTGGATTGAACTCCCACTGAACATCAACTTCATGGATATATGACACCCAAATTTCAAACTCAATAACATAGATCTGTCATTTCAAAATATGGCAAATATAATAAGAATGACGGTTGCAACAGAGCATGCAGATATGGAGATGCATCTAGAAGGGATGAGCTTTTACAGGATTCTATGTGGGGCACATTACCGGTGCCAATATTTCCATTACAAAACTGATGGCTTATCCTTTTTTAAATTGGATATCGATAAAACTAAGGGATGGAAAATTTCTAGTCTCTTTATAGGGAGGAATAACAAATATATTCCTTTTGAGCAGAATGCCCAAAATCGAAAGAGAGAAACTTTTCAAAATGTCAGAATGTGTGATGATGGAGTATCTGTGTTGCTGAAGGGGGTCGACAAGGCTTTTGACAAAAATTTAGAGGGTTTGGTGCCCCCCCGGGGGGGGGGGGGAAGAATGCATCTTTCTTTAGAAATATGCTCTTGTGGCTCCCCCTTGATACATTAGAAGCAGAATGTTTGAATCTTAAAAAATTTGGGCTTTGATCCTTTTCTCCTTTTGGACAACATTGCTATCTATACTTCCACTTGGTCTTATGTGTTAGGGATCTTCAAAGAGCCTAGAGGATTTGAAGAGAGATCCAATCCTGTATTAGCTTTCTTTGTATGCATTTTAGCCTTTGAGGAATTCTCATCCTCTGATCCTTTTGTATCCTTTTTTTCTCTTCTTAATAAATTTCTTTTTCTATAAGAAAGAGATCAAAAAGAGTCCATTCTAAAATGAAATTCCACTCAGGTTTGTACAAGACAAGAGCTGGCTAGGGCTCAACCTGAAGTGCAATGTTGAAGGTGATCAGACAAGCTCAATTTGTTCACAGGGGAAGTAATAAGTGAAGAATGTATGTAGAGAATCTCTAGATGAAATTTTTTTTAGAGGACAGCAAAATCAACCATCATCAATTTCTTTGTTGAGAATGTTAAAGTAATGAAAAAGAGAGTACTCATTTTTTGATGATAGTGTATGACTCCACAGATTTGTTGAGGTGGATTATCCATGTTACGTATTAGAAACATCCTTTGTTTAGTCACTCTCAAAAGTTTTTGGCTAGTGCTGATTGAACGAAATAATAAAGGGAGGACTTTGAACATGTAGAAAACAGCTCTTCCTGCACAAGCCCACCAAGCCAAGCCCAAGATTTTTCAGGCATGATTGGAAAGCTTTCCACAAATTTCATTGTTGTCCACTAACTTTCACTTTTGGATGCAAACCCAAAAGCAAATATTCTCAAATATTTATAAGCTGCAGCTCATGCAGACTTCTATCACAAGCATAGTCATGCGCTCACATAACACAACTTGCATTACTCAACATCATTTTAGCTCTCCAAAAAAGCAGTAAATGAATGCTGCCAGTTTTACAACTTATAGCTTACTGAAACACATGGATTTATTCTTAGTAAACAAAAACATTTGTCTTAGAAGGAAAGATAAAGAAAAGATATCAAAGAGGATGAGGCATCCTCAGATTTATACAAACAAAAGAAAGAAAAACAAATTGATCAAAATGAAAAGAAAGAAACAATTAAGAAAAAAATTAGGCCTCGTTTGACTATCAGAATCTGAAAAATTCTCGTTCTTATTGGACTGAGTATCAGAGAACCATTCATGTTGTTTGGAATTGTTGCAAAATAAAATCTAAGTTTGGGAATGATTTCCATTCCTCATGTTTGATAATGTTTGGCAATGGAATTTGGAAATGAAATAATAAATGAATTTGTAATTACATTTTAAGCCATATCAGATTATACTTTGTAATTTTATTAATTACCTTTTTTAATTTTTGGTAGGTAAAAAAATTGAATAGATTTACAAAATATATACTAATATCATATCAACATTCTTACAGAACAAATTTAAATTTGCAACAAAGAAAAAAAATCATGAAAATATTTCATTACATGATTTTGGTTTTGTTTTATTTTTTATTTATTCTTTTGATTCTTGTAGGTTTCACTCCCGCCTCCACACTGGACTTGAATGAAATCCACAAGAGCAGTATCTGATCCCGTTAAATGCCGATTCCGAAACCCACTTGACACTTTCAAACACTTGAATACTAATATCATATCAACATTCTTACAGAACAAATTTAAATTTGCAACAAAGAAAATAAATCATGAAAATATTTCATTACATGATTTTGGTTTTGTTTTATTTTTTATTTATTCTTTTGATTCTTGTAGGTTTCACTCCCGCCTCCACACTGGACTTGAATGAAATCCACAAGAGCAGTATCTGATCCCATTAAATGCCGATTCCGAAACCCACTTGACAATTTCAAATGCTTGAAATCTGAATGCACCGGAATGATTCCGATTCCTACAATCCAAACAAGATCTTAAAGTTGTATGCCATTTCCTGTGTGGAGAATATCAACCACAAATACTAATTTCCTTTGTTGCAGTCACAGTCAGCCACTAACTATAAGTCCAATATAGCTCTTAAATCTTACTTGGTGAACTAGGAACATTAGAATGTATTAATTTATAAATGCACTCCAACCCAACATGAAGGTTTAGACTTCTCAGGCATTATTTTAATAAGGCAAGCTTTCCCATCTCTGAACCATAAAACTAGTATAGCTAAGTTGGAAAACCCCCTTGTAATCCTTATGATACTCAAAATTGTGACGTAAACCAGGAAAAGCACATGAAACAGATAAATGTCTGAATGGAAAAAAGGCAATTTACATCTTACTTTTATCTTCAGTTTGGATTTATAAGCAAGATGCAATCAAAACAAGGGGAAAAAAAAAAAGGAAAAAAAAAAGGAAAGTACCAACAAGACCCACCAGAAAAATGAAGTGCACGAGTTGCTCGGCCCTTAGGAAATCCCATTGCTTCAAGTTCCTCAAGCAACTTGCAATCAACTTCAGGAATAATCATTTCTGATCAATCATAAATTGAAAATACATCATCTCAGATTTTGTGCATAAGGCCACCAAAAAAAAAAAAAAATCTTCAACAAGACTGAAACCACTAATAAACCATATTGAATGATAAATGGAAGTCAAAAATTGATGCAGAACACATCACCTTAGCTATTTTCTAAATAGAATATTTTGGTATATTTTTAGAAACTTGTATTATTTCAGGTTCCATTGGTTTAGAGTCTATACTGGTTCCACTTCTATTATTGCTAAGGGTTTTGCTTAAGAATCTACCCACTAATAAACTATAACAAATCATCTATATGATATATATGGGGCACAAGGATTTTAGGTTCAGGCTTATGGAAAATTTATTTTGATGTTGATATTGCTCTTTTCTGCCTCTGATTTCTCTCTCTATTTCTTAGGTGTCCTGTTTGGTTTCCTCCCTCCCCCTGGAACTTCCATCCATCTTCTCTGTGGTTTTTAACTTCTCCAAGCTGCTGGTATACAAAAAACAAGGATGAAATACACCAAGACAATAGAGATTGAAAAGCATTTCAATAAGAGTATAAAGTGGCTTTTACAGCATATGTGTTCCTATAATTAAAGCTCGGGAATTGAAGGTTAGATTTCTTGTTCAAGTTTAACAAAGCCTTGCTAGAGAAGTAGGTCTAGAGGTTCATGGTGGAAAGAGCATAATCATGGATGAGAGTGATTTGAGTTGAAATGCAGATTAGCTCAAATGGGTGGATGAGAAATGTGGCAGTAGGTTTGTTCTATGTGGCCACTGGAATTAGGTTAGAATATATTGGAAGGCATTTTCCTGTGTATTAGCTTGAAAGTGGGAGATGAAGCCATGTTTTCCCAGGGGTAGATCTATCCGTGCTTTGAGGGGAAGGAATAGGAAGGATCATAAGAGAAGAGAAGGGGAAGGGCCAAAACATCCCCTCCTCTTGTTTGGATGTTAAAAAATTACTAAAAGGGAAGAGAAAGTAAATTTGATATATTTTTGATTTTTCATTAAATTCTAAACTCCTCCCTTCCAAGATCCTCCAAATCAGCAAGGACAAATTTTAAAATAGTTGGGGGGGATTGGAAGTTATCCGAAACTCTCACACTTTCTTCCCCTCATTATAAAAAAATAAAAAATAAAAACCTCCCAAACACAAATATTGGGTTATGTTACCTCGTGTCCATCTCCCATACTCTCTCCTTCCCTCCAATCCCTAATTCCAAACAATATATTTAGTGGTGGAATGTGAAGTTGGACAGCTGCACCCACTTGGTGTGCCCTATTATACATAGTCTTCTTTTCTCTTTTCTCATAAGAAAGAACTTTTTTAGATTAGATCACATGTATTTCATATTGCCATTTTGATCCCCAATCACAAATTTTTCCACTGCCATTTTGATCCCCAATCACAAATTTTTCCACAGTCTTGTTTTTCAAATAAATCAGCGTCAACTCCTATAAATACAAAATAATTTTTGGAGGTGTTATGTATTGCTATTTGCTCCCACCCAAATACATAAAATATAAAATAGTTTTTTGTGAAATGAAAATTATAGAAAAGAAAAGAAAATAGTAAGTAAAGAAAGATAATATTTCATATGAATGAAATTGGAAAGGTATCTGTGTGACGTGAAAGTTTGTCACTCTATAAATATAGGAGATTGTGTTAGAGTTAGAATGTGAACTACTGAAATTTGCCAAGGAGAGGTAACATGGTAAGGGCCCTACAAAGGGAGGATGTGGTCGTCTATTGGTAATTGCCCACAATGCTAGAATGTTACCAAGAAGTACTATTAATATGGTACAATTGTGGGGTTATTTTGAGTTTGATTGAGCATATAATTGGGTTAAAAGTTTACCTGTGGCGGGTGATTACAAGGATAATCAACAAAATTAATTGATAGTAATGGTTCATCAGTATGAGTGAATGAATAATAGTAGATGATGATCATGGTTGCAGAAAGTTTAGTAAACTACTAAAAATATTGTGTGTTTATATTTGATTTATTTCGGTTGAACATGAATGTGAATATAGTGTTAGCAATTTTCCCTAACAAAGTGGTACAAGAACTCCATGGTTTAACATGAGGTATGACGAGTTGTTTACATGGTGGGCTTCATGGTTTGTGACCATAGAACATGAAGTGAATTTTGCAATTTGGTATGCAATCGGTTGTGCCACATAAAATATTGTGTTTTGATTTTTTCTGGCTATGCATGCATGTTATTTATTCCAGGAACAATTTTTTTCTAATAGGAGGTTATTCTAAACCCTCCAATTCCCCCCCCCCCAAAAAAAAAAAAAAAAAAATCCCAAATTCAAATAGCCAGTTATCTTTCCTCCCCTTCCCTTCAATTCCTTCCTTCCAAACACTACATTACTTTTCAAAAACGCATCCCTTTGATTAGGAAGGGGGATTCAGCGGAGGGGGTTTAGATATTCCTCCCCTCCCCTTCCTTTCCCTCCCCAAGTAAACCCTCCCCATCCCTTCAAAACTCCCAAGCAATGTTAGTTCCTACGAATGCAATATAAAACAACATCAGTGCACTTAAATAAAGCACTCATCTATCATCATCAATTGCAAATCAAATAGTATTCTCAACCTTAAAAGTTACCTTCGGAATCGACCTGATTAGTAGTGCTAGCACCAGCACCTTCCTCAGAACCCAAATCAGGTTTCGGAGCCTCCAAGCTGATCTGCTTAGTTGCCTCCGCAGTCCTATCCACAAAGTCGGCATGTCCTGTCCTCTTCGTGTGCAATTCGCTTTCCTTCACAATTCACAACGCAGAACCACAATCAGATATAAATCGAGGGGGGGGGAGAGAGAGATAGAGAGAGAGAGAGAGCGAGAGAGGAATTACGGTTTTGGATCTGCAAGGCTTGTTGCAAGTGGTACAGACGAGATTGAGAACGGGTTCGGTGGATTCAGAGAAGTTGGAGTGAGAAGTTAGCTCCGCGTGTTGCTGTGCTTCTTCCACTGATTTCAACAGAGCCCCACAGTCCCCGCACTGGAGAGACACGCCCGCCATTGGAGCGACCCGAGGTGACCGATCGAGAAGGAGAAGTAAGCTGAAAACGCCTAATACAAGGGGCAGAAATAAAGAGATTTACTTTATAATTTTTGGGACTTGGATTTGCTGAAGGGATTAATCATTAGTCAGATTCTATTCTAATTTTAGGCGCAAGCCCCCTACGTCCAGGTCCACATCGAGTCCATAGGATTGTTACGATTGAAAATAAAATTAACTCGCCACACTTTTTCCTTTCGTCACCCTTGAGTCCGTACGGAAGTACCCTTCAAAAAAATAAAAGATAAAAAATAAAAAATAAAAAATAAAAAATTTCTAAAATATCATTCAAACAAAAAAATTCTATAATTAACTCCGATTTATCACGAGTTGAAAACGCAACACGGTATATCGTATTTTCAAATGCAACATGGTATATCACATTTTCAAGTTACGACAAATGGTATGTATACTCGACAACCCCTTCCAATTCTGCGTCTTTCCCCTGCTAGCAACCCTTTCTCTCTCCTCTCCAAATCAAAACCCTAACCTCTTCGGTCTCTGTCTCTCTCTCTCTTCTCCCCTCCAATTGCAGCCGTCTCTGGAGTTGAAACCCTCATCCCTTCTCTTTCTCCAATTGCATACCCTCATCGAAGAACCAAAGAAGTTTCAGACTTTTTTGTTTTTTTTTTTTTTTGTTTCTTGTAGTTTCTTGGTCTTCTTTTTTTGCAACCCTTTCGATCCTGCGTCTCTTTCCCCCTACTGGCAACCCTTTGCTTTGTTTTTGTAGGAGTTGAATGCAAACCCTCCTCCTCATCGAAAAACCCTAACAAGTGAGTTTCGTTATGCTGGAGGGAGACTATTGTCGCATCTTGAAGACACGACTAGGGGCTAACTATGGAATTTCTTTGGTTTGAATGATATTTTGAATTTTTTTTTATTTTTAAGGATACTTCCATACATGTCTCGACGCGATAGGATATATCGCGTTTTCAACATGCGACATATATGTTGCGTCTTGAAGACGCGATAGAGTATGTCACGTCTTCAACATGCGATATATGTATGTCGCATCTTGAAGATGCTACATACACTATTCCCAAGCTTTCTTGGGTTGAGTTGATCCTTCGAAAACTCCTACACTGCTAAACTCACTCCTAGCCAAATTGAGAGCAGGCTTTCTAGGGTTGAATTTCCTCCTAGGGTTAAATTGATCCTTCGAACAGTAGCAGCCAGATTGAGAGCTATTGTTTTAAGCTTTTCTGAGTTGCAACAGCCTTCAATGGGAGAAGCTTTCTAGTCGGAGTGTTTTCAAGAGGAAGCTTTCTAGGGTTTCTTCAACCAACAAGCAAATCCGTTCGTTGATGGTGGCGCATGTCATATGTTGCATATTGAAAACGCGACATATCTTGTTATGTCTTCAATCCGTGATATTTGAGTGTTACTTTTGGAATTTCTTTACTTTCAGTGTTGTTTTAATTTTTTTTTTTTAATTTTTGAAGATAGATCCGTACATGTTTCCTTAGAATTCTTCTAATCCTAGATTCTTTTATTCACCATTGAAATCTTGGTGATCTGATCCTAAAATTTATTAGAAAAAAAAGAGTTATCCCCTATTATATAATTTTAAATTCACAAATAATCATAAAAAATAATAATTTTAATCTGACTCTTGATTTGATTGGTTATGTTAACATTATGTGGTGGCGGTTTTTTTTTTCATTTTTTTTTCATTTCTCTCTCTTTCTTCATTCTTATAACAAAGTATTTGACAGTTATAAGTTTTCAATTTCAGAGCAAATTCTTCTTCTTCTTCTTCTTCAACAATGTCCACCACGAATGAAGATAAAGATGAATTCCATGCAATTCTCTGCTTAATTCTTTCGCCCATAAACCCAATTCATCAAAGACAATTTTGATCCTCTACAATTCAATTTCTCATAATTCATCAATCCATTGAAGGTGAAAGTGTAAGAGCACAGCAGACAATAGGAAAAAAATGATTAAAAACCATTGTCCAAGATAGTAAGTTTAAGCAAATATTAGTAGGGATCCGTGCCATGCGCAAGAATAACTATGAGTGGTGATATTTAAGAGAATTTGAATGGTGATATATGCATATGTTTACGACTAAATTAAAATAATGCATATTATGAATTCTATTTGAAAATTAAGTCTTATATACTATTTATCAAGTGTGATCGATGCATATTTTTACAATTAATCAAAATAGTGACGCGATAAACAAAAATGATTCAAAAATTGAGCTTTCAAAAAATAAAAGTGACTTCAAAATTGAGTTTTCAAAAGTTTTCAATCCTTTTGGTTGAACTCTTGGAACGATTATACTGTGAATCTCTTTAGTGTTCCACACTGTGTTTTAAAAGATTGTGTTTTTTTTTTTTTAACCAACGTGGGTTGGCTCAATTGGATTAGGAGTTGAGTACCCTTAAATATGACTGAGATTCGACTCCCGCTGGGAGTATCGAGTCCTCATGTGTATAGAGCATTTCCCGTTGGGAGACCCATCCTCTGAAAGGAGCCACTGCAGCGGTCGGTCCAGATTAGTCAGGGTAAAACCCCAAATATCGAGCGGTGTCCAAGACAAGATACTAAAAAAAAAAAGATCGTGTTTTTGATACATATCACATATGGATTTTACAACAATAATAAAAGGAGCTTTAATTCTAAATTTTAGAATCCAACCAATATAGAAGAGAGAGAGAGAAAAAAAAAGAGTAATATAAAATTAAAGTTTGAAAGTAGAATTACATAAAATAAAAATAAAAATAAAGAAAAAATAAATATAAACTATTTATAAAAACTAATAACAACAACAACAACAACAATAATAATAATAATAATAATAATAATAATAATTCAACTAATTCATATCCTTCTACACTACTTATCTCTTATTTAAAATTATCTGCCCAATTAAACTCTTAATAATAATTTCTTCATAAATAATTTGTATCCAGATTTTCAATGTTACATCTAACGTCTCATTAAATCTCCCACATTTAAAATCTCACTTTTTCTAACTGATACAGTTTTGAATCTTTATTGTATATATCCAAACTATCGTATGCAATATTCTCTCATCTTATTCACTATTGAATTCAATTCCAACATAGAAGTATTTTTTTATTTCTAATTCTATTTTTTTTTTTAGTTTTACCACACAACTATTTGAGTATGCTTATTTCAGATGTAGTCATTTTATACTCTTATTATTGTTTAATGGTCCAACATTTGATGCCATATAATAATACAAATCTTATCGTGATTTTATAAAATTTTTTCTTCAACTAGAATGATATCGTGTGATTGTAAAGAATTTCATATGCATTTCTTTATTTTATCCAATGTACTTGAATTTTATGATTTACATCTACTTCTATGTTATAATCACTTTGAATGATAGATTCAAAATATCTAAAATATTCACTCTTTGGCACGTTCTATCAATTTAATTTAATCGTTTCTTCATCATTTTGACAATTGTCATCAAATATTCAGTTTTTGATCGACTTAATCTAAATCTTCTAAATTCTAGTGTTCCCTTCCATAACTCCAATTTAGTTCTAATACTTTTTTTAATTTTATTGACCAGCACTATATTATATACAAAAAACATACACTATAGTACTTAATTGTGGATGTCTTTTGTTATTTCATCTATCACTATTGTAAAATATATGAAACTTAATGTCGAATTTTTAATGAATTTCAATGTTAATTGAAAAATTATCACTTAAATTCTCATAAATTCTTATATTGATAATAGCTCACTTATATATATCTTAGATAACATCAATATATTTTAAGGAAATATCATTTTTCATCAACACTTGCCAGAGTTTATCTTTGAGAATCTTCTCACATGCTTTTTCTAGATCAATGAATACTATACTCTAAATGTCACAATCTAGTTTGAGAAATAAATCATTTCAGTGATAAATCGTTCTAATATGAATCCAAATTGATTTTAAGACACTTATTTTCAATTTCAATCCATGGAATTTTAAAATTGAAAATATGAGATTTGTAATATTGGTATTTTCATCATGCATATTAAAATTTTGAAGTGATTTTTCATTTAATTAATATTACTAAAAATTGAAAAGCTGTTGTAATAAAAATGTTAAGATAAAAAAGTACGTCATTGGTACATCCATTTATCTCATTTGCAATGCATGAGAAAAGTTTTTCTACCATATCTCTAAATAAAGTTGCTGTTATGGGTCTAGCTTCACTTGAACTCGACATCTAATGCATATATATATATATATATATAGAGAATTTTAAAAGATAAAATCATTTAAATTTTGGTTTTATAATTTTGGTGACTTCTTCTGTAGTACCTCAGTGCTGCAGTAGTTTCTTTTTTACAAGAGTTTCATACCTTACTCAACGTCAGTTTCACAGCCACACATTGCGTGTCATATACAAAAACTGTTGATGCTGGTTAACAACTAATAGGTGTCCCTATCCAAAGATTGTTATCAAAAAAAAAAAAAAAAAAAATGTTTCTCTATTTTGAATGAAATATTGAATCACCATAAATATAGAAAAAAAAAATAATCATTATACCCATTCAAGATAGGTTGTCAATCGCATAAATAGGTGTAGGATTGGTGGCTTGGTTGATGTGCTATCCTTTTCGGATATGTTTTGTGGCAAAAACTCATTTTCCACATATTTGAATAAGATATTAAATGTCTGCTTCGTAGGGTTTTTTTTAGTTTCTTTATATATATATATATATATATTAACAATAATGATTATTTGAATTAATGTAACTTGATTTATGTATAATTTTTGTATTAAATAGCTTAAAAAATATTAATTTATTTTTTATTTTGATTATTAATATTTATGTATATTATTGTAAATATCTGAATAGTTAATAGTATACTTGTATTTATATCATTTATGGTAATTTTAAATAAAATTAGAGTTTATATAGATTATTTTATTAAATGACTTTTTAATAAAAATGAACAAAAAAGAAGTTTTTAGAAGTGAAACTACCAAACAGTTTTAAATGTTATTTTTTAAATTATTATTTTTAAAAGTAACTTTTAAATTAAAAATAAGATTTGCCAAACAGAATCTAAATAAAGTTACCATTAAAATAAAGTTTTCAATATTAAAAATAAAGTAATAACATTACCATTTAAGTAGTGTAGCTAATTCAAGGATCTCCGTATCCATTACAAACGAAGTCGATGATTTCATAGTAAAAGTAATACATTTAGCGATCATCTTTTTTTTGTGCATACAGTGAGACTCGAATCCGACTCTACTACAACAGGGGAGGGGGGAGATGCCACTTGTAGTAAAGCTCGTTGACGATTTAGCGATCATCTGTGGATAATAGTACCCTATTTAATAAGTCTCTAAAATCATATATGATTATCCGATAAGAAAGATAATCATCATTAAGATCAAATTTTTCCATATTTCTGCAGAATTATAATTTTCATGGATTCTCATAAAGTTCTAAATTTTCTTAAATTTTGAGAAAATTTAAATATTTCAGAATTCTCTAATTACAATTCTAACAATCTTGAAAGATTTTAAACAAAAAGAAACTATGGTTTTCTACACGTCTGAGAAGGCTATAAATACAGAGCATAGACAACCCTCAAGGGAGACTCAGTTTTTTACACACGAAAGAGGGGCGATTCTATAAATTGTTCAGAGGGGGGTTCTATACCCGATTCTGTACATCGTTCAGAAGGGGTTCTATACCTGATTCTATACATAGTTCAGAGGAGGGTTCTATATCCAATCCTATATGTCATTTAGAGGGGGTTTCATACCCATTTGCATACACTGACAAAGGTAGATCTTCATGCTCAATCTTATGCGACCAGAGGTATGATGTTTATGGCTATTATCAATCTTTATCTTATTACTCATATCGAGTTGAGCAACGGAGTCCCCCCGCCAGGCCAGCCCCTGTTAGGTTTTTGCAGATTTCTCGTCCGTGAAAAACCGTTGAGCACCATCGCCATCGGCTTCCCGCGTGGGGTGAAAATTGACTCCAACAGATTAGCGTCGTCTATGGGAAACGACTGATTGACCAGTCGTAGAAATCTCAAATCTGGTTTCATTTCTTATTGACAGTTTAAGCTCATTTGACTATGCGACAATCGGGACGAGGGTACATTATCGAATGAACGGGCCATGTCGTCCCGATTTATCGATGGGATCTATCTCCTCGAATGGCCTATGTCGCCCCGATCTACTGACGGGATCTATCTCCCTGAATGAGCCTATGTCACCCTAATTTACTGATGGAATTTATCTCCCCAAATAGATTTATGTCGTCCTCGATCATCCGACTTATCGGTCTCTCCATCGTTCAGCCTATTGGCCTCTCAATCTCTTGTTAGTCTCTTGACTTCCTGATCGTTTGATTTTTTGACCTGTCGGTCTCTCCATCATTCAGTCTTTCGGCCTCTTAATTTTTTGTCAGTCTCTTGACTCCCTGATCATTTGATTTTTCGACCTGTCGGTCTTTCCATTATTCGGCATGTCGGCCTCTCAATCTCTTTTCAGTCTCTTGACTCCCGGATCGTTTGATTGACTCCCAGATCGTTTGATTTTTTGACCTGTCGATCTCTCCATTGACTCCTGGATCGTTTGATTTTTTGACCTGTCGGTCTCTCCATCGTTCGGCCTGTCAGCCCCTCTATTAAAGGTTTCCTATCATTTCGGAGAGCCTAAATCGCCCAACTCCTATCATTCGAAGGGCCTAAGTCGCCCAGCTCCTATCGCTCGGAGGGTCTAAGTCATCAAACTCCTATCATTCGTACGCGTCGTTAATAAGGATGTAACTCTCTGAACGGATGGATGCGGCCCAACAATCTAAAAATTTCCTACTGTTCGGAAAGCCTAAATCGCCCAGCATCTATCGATCATACGCGTCGTTAATAGGGGATGTAACTCTCCGGACAGGTGGACGTGGTCCACAACTTAAAAATTTTCCTATCGTTCAGAGAGTCTCAGTCGCTCAGTTCCTATCGTTCGTACGAGTCGTCAATAGGGGAAGTAACTCCCCGGACGGGTGGATGCGGCCCACAACATAAAAATTTTCCTATCGTTCGGAGGGTCTCAGTCACCCAGTTCCTATCGTTCGTACGCGTCGTCAATAGGAGAAGTAACTCTCCGGACGGGTAGACGCGGACCACAACTTAAAAATTTTCTTATTGTACGGAGGATCTCAGTCGCCCAACTCCTATTGTTCGTACGCGTCGTCAATAGGGGATGTAACTCCCGGGACGGGTGGACGCAACCCACAACTTAAAAATTTTCCTATCGTTTGGAGGGTCTCAGTCGCTCAGCTCCTATCGTTCGTACGTATCGTCAATAGGGGATGTAACTCTCCAGACAAGTGAACGCGACTCACAACTTGAAAATCTTCCTATCATTCGGAGGGTCTCAGTCGCCGAGCTTCCGCTGCTCATACAGGTCATACGAAGTCTTTTTGAATGGGGGAGGACCTAAAGGACGAATCCACTTTGATAAAGACCAAAGAAAGGTATACAACCGGACAAGGAATGGAAAAAGGGAAGAAGCAAAATTCAAATAAATAAAGCACAACATTTTCATTTACATCTATGCAAAATAGTACATTCGATTACAAAAGGATATGCACAAGCCGCTTAATTGGGCTAATTACACTAAGAGAAATACACAACAGCGTTCTTCCTCAAGCAGTGCTCAACAATTGTTATGGAACAAGGAAATGATCCAACAACTAAGGAAAAACACAATCCCTACATCGGACAGTACAACAATGTAGCGCCAGGGACAAGAAGAGGCAAGCTCGGGTTGCCCAACAATCTAAAGATTTCTTATAGCTCGGATGGCCTAAGTCGCCCAGTACCTATCGATCGTACTCATCGTCAATAAGGGATGTAACTCCCTGAACGGGTGGACGCAACCCAACAATTTAAAGATTTCCTATTGTTTGGAGGGGTCTAAGTCGTCCAACTCATATCGTTTATACGCGTCGTCAATAAGGGATGTTACTTCCCGAATGGGTGGACGCGACCCAACAATTTAAAGATTTCTTATTGCTCGGAGGGCCTAAGTCGCCCAGCACCTATCGATCGTACATGTTGTCAATAAGGGATATAACTCTCCGAATGGGTATACGCGGCTCAACAATCTAAAGATCTCCTATCACACAAAGGAGCTAAGTCACTTAGATCCTATCATTCGAACGAGTCATCAATAAGGGATGTAACTCCCCGAATGGGTCCATGTCGCCCCAATCCAACAATGGGATCTAATTCCCCGAACGAGCCTATGACGCTCTGATCTACTGTTCGACCTATCGGTCTGGTTTTCTCTCGATCGTTTGACCTGTCGGTCTAGTATTCTCTCGATCATTCGACTGTAGGTCTGGTATTCTCTCAATCGTTCGATCTGTCGATCTGGTATTCTTTCTATCATTCGACTTGTAGGTCTAATATTCTCTCGATTGTTCGACCTGTCGGTCTGATATTCTCTCGATCGTTCGACCTGTCGGTCTGATATTCTCTCGATCGTTCGACCTGTCGGTTTGGTATTCTCTTGATCGTTCGACCTGTCGGTCTAGTATTCTATCGATCATTCGACCTGTCGGTCTGTCATTTTCTCGATTGTTCGACTTGTTGGTCTGGTATTCTTTCGATCGTTTGACCTGACGGTCTAGTATCCACTCGATCGTTCGACCTCTGGATCTCACGATCACTCAACTTGCCGATCTGTCAATCTCTCGATCACCCGAAGACTCGGTCTCTCGATGACTCGATCTCTCGATTATTTGATCTCTCAGTCTACTGACCTACTGATCTCTTGACCTTTCGGTCTTCTGCGAGACCTCTTGCAGTCTACTTTACTCATAATACCATTTCTTCAAAATGCAATTAGGAGTGGGGGCAAATGATGGTACCCTATTTAATAGGACTTCAAAATCATACATGGTTATCCAATAAGGAAGATAATCATCATTAAGGTCAAATCTTTCCATATTTTTACAGAATTATAATTTTCGTGGACTCTCATAAAATCCTAAACTTTCATAAATCTTTCAGAAATTTAAATCTTTCAGAAGTCTCTAATTACAATTCTAACCATCTTGAAAGACTTCAAACAAAAGGAAACTAGGGTTTTCTATACGTCTGGGAAGGCTATAAATACAGAGCATAGACAACCCTCAATGGAGACTCAGTTTTTTACACACGA
Organism: Dillenia turbinata; assembly: GCA_037126225.1. Lineage (NCBI taxonomy): Eukaryota > Viridiplantae > Streptophyta > Magnoliopsida > Dilleniales > Dilleniaceae > Dillenia > Dillenia turbinata. The sequence continues at coordinate 9,322,601 of JBAMMX010000026.1, read as the reverse complement.
AAGAGGGACGATTCTATATATCATTCAGAGGGGGGTTCTATGCCCGATTCTATACATCGTTCAGAGAGGGGTTCTATATTCGATTCTATACATAGTTCAGAGGGGGGTTCTATACCCAATCCTATATGTCATTCAGATATGAGTTTCATACCCATTTACATACACCGATAAAGATATACTCATTTACATACACCGACAAAGGTAGACCTTCATGCTCAATCTTATGCGACTAGAGGTATTATATCTATGGCAATTATCAGTATTTATTTTATCACTCATACTGACTTAAACGTCGGAATCTCCCGGTTGAACCAGCCCCGGTGGGATTTTTACAGGTTTTTCGTGCGTGAAAAACCGTTGAGCACCACCGTCATTAGCTTCCCGCCCGAGTCAGAAGAGCAGGTATCTATGGGGTGAAAATCAACTCCAACAATAAGGAATCGTCATCTGTGTGTATGAGAGAACATGAAAATAAAAATTATAATTTTTAAAATTTAAATTATTTCCATTTATTTTTGTTAGAAAAATCAATAAACTTTTCTCTATTTTATTACCCAACCAAGCCACTTAGTGTTACGTCAAGAGTCAAGTAAAAAAAAAAAAAAAAAAAAAAAAAAAAAAAAATTCTATGTATAATCAATTTAATAGATAAGGTCTGTCGACCACGACAATACCAACTCGGATAAAAAATAACAACACGTCAATATTAAATATAACAAATAGACTAAAATACCATCATCAGTGCACAATTAACATATAAATTATAATTATTAAAATTAAAATTTATTTCCATTTATTTTTTTTAAAAAAATCTGTAGAGTCTTTCCTTCTTTTCTTTTGACATAACATGTTATATGACAGTGTGTGTGCAAATATACACCCACAAGCAGACCCACATGGCTGGCTACCTCTGGATTTCATTGAATATAACCTGTCGTTTGCATCAAGTCCTGTCGCTGAAAGATTGGGGAAAATAATTCTTCCTACACTACCAGAAAATACAACATCAGTCACAAAAATTAGCGATAGATAGTTATCCGTAGTTAATTAATAATAAAATTACGACGGAACAACGACAAAAAAATTAACGACGAAAAATTCCGTCGAAAAAAATTCCGTCGTTAATCTGTTGCTGAAAAAAAAAATTCAGACCTATTAGCGACGAAAAAATTCCATCGCTAATAGGTCCAAATTTTTGTTTTTATTGAATATAATTTTTGGTTTTCATTAAATATAATTTCTATTTTTATTAAATATAATTTTGTATTTTTATTAAATATAATTTTATTTTTTATTAAATATAATTTTGTATTTTATTAAATATAACTTTTTATTTTTATTAAATATAATTTTGTATTTTTATTAAATATAATTTTTTGTTTTTATTAAATATAATTTTTTTTTATTAAATATAATTTTGTATTTTTATTAAATATAATTTTTTGTTTTTATTAAATATAATTTTGTATTTTTATTAAATATAATTTTGTATTTTTATTAAATATAATTTTGTATTTTTATTAAATATAATTTTATTTTTTATTAAATATAATTTTTTATTTTTATTATATATAATTTTGTATTTTTGTTAAATATAATTTTGTGTTGTTATTAAATATAACTGTTATTTTTATTAAATATAATTTTATTTTTTTTATTAAATATAATTTTTTATTTTTATTAAATATAATTTTGTATTATTATTAAATATAATTATATGTTTTTATTAAATATAATTTTTATTTTTATTAAATATAATTTTATTTTTTTATTAAATATAATTTTGTATTTTTATTGAATATAATTTTGTGTTTTTATTAGATATAATTTTATTTTTTTATTAAATATAATTTTGTATTTTTATTAAATATAATTTTATATTTTTATTAAATAAAATTTTATATTTTTATTAAATAAGGGTATTGTATTTTTAATATTGAGAGTTATAAATAAAGTATAGAAATAGAAAACAAATAAACCAATAACACAAATATAATGGTGATATGGTGGTTAAGTTCTCTCTCTCACACCTGGGTTCGAACCTGGGTGGGAATATATTTTCAGAACATTTTTAGCACATTTACGCGTGGGCAGGCAGGCTGGGTTCCAGATGGTAGTAGAAGCGGGTCAGGTGTCCAACTTTCGACATTTGGGTTTGGTCTTACTAACTTCACCGACGGATTAACAACAGAAAATTTTCATCGCTAATGCGTCGGTAATTTGAAAATTCTAAAATAAAATTAGCGACGGAGTTTTTTTTGGCTAAAAAATTCATCGGTAATTAGCGACGGATTAGTGACAAAAAAATTCTGTCGTTAAAAAATCTGTTGCTAATCTTTTACTAAAATTAGCGATGTGACTTTTAGCGATGAAAAAATCCGTCGCTGATACCCATTTTTCTAGTAGTGGTACTCTTTTCGATTCAATTGTGTGATATTATGTGAGATGTCATGCGGTTCCTCTATGTATTAATAGTTGTGATCGGAAGAGAATTTTGGATGTAGTATTCATTATTAATGAGTACAAATTATTAATGAGTACAAGTATGTTCAAGGTGTATATTATCTCAAGGATTGAAGAGTTCACGCATGTTGAGAGAGGATGCTGAAAAGCTATCGCACTGGGGAGATGGGATAATATTGCACTAGATACTCACCTTCTTGTCCAGCGTACTTCTGTGAAAGCCCTAGAGATTGGATATCGTCACAGATATAGCTTAACGGCATTGAAAATTTTTGTCAGTAAGTACAGGCCTACAAAACAAGCTGTTCTTAGGGCCACAATGAGTGACTCATTGAGGATTTTTGCCGGTAAGTATAGGCCTACAATGCAAGCTGTTTTTAAGGCAACAATGAGAACTATGATGGTTGAAGGTTTTGTTGGTTATGGGTATATGCTCAAGTTGATCAAATATTTTAGTGAAGCCAAGATCCTAGGGATTGTTTCTGATCAATAAATCCAGTTAGATATGGTTCTAAAATCTCTGTTGGATACCTTTTGTCGATAAAGAAGATCTAAATGGCAGAGAGAATCATGAAATCTCATTGCAGTATTGTGTGACCTAAAGGTCCTCTGTTGGACAGGAAATTGAAAGGTTTTATGTCCAAGAAGAGAGGTAGATCTCTGCAGGACAACCATTGAGTGAAAAGTAAGCCTCCCATTCTCAGAAAGAGGAATCCTGATGACAAACTTAGTGGAAGTCTTTCCCATTTGGTCAGAAGGAACGAGGAAAAATGAAAAAGTGACTATACTTTCGTTGATGGGGAAAGGAGAGAGAAAACTTCACCAACAATAAACAGAGTTGCCTTTCACTCTCTTCCTTATTCTCTCTCTTCCTACCTTACCTGACTGTCGATTAAAACATGGCACCAACATGAATAGCATATCAGACGTCATGTCACTTATTTAATAGCGACAAGATATGACAGTGCGGTATCCAAGTGCCCGAAAGCCCGACGTGAAACCCATAGTCACAAGAGGCCCAATCCTTTCGAATAGCGAACATATCAATCCAGACAGTATGACCGATCCACAAGCACTTTCGGTTAGACCGAATGACTATCCTCTTCATTCGACCGATGACTACTGAATACTTAAAGAACCATGCACTACGACTCCTAAGCGGTAATACTTAACTCAATCTTATCTTGACTAAACTTCCTATTTTAATACGAAACATATCTCTTGGATAAGGAAGGAAACCCTTAAAAATTTAATCGATAAGAAAAATAACATCCCCGTATAATTAAACTTCCTAAATAATAACGATTTCGAATCTTGGACATTTGGAATCTGGAATTTTTGGATCTCCTCGTACGGAAACTAGGGTTATAACGCTCTGAATACATAGAGTTCTTGTGGCATCTCATATAAAAGCCTTTGATATATCAAGTCAGGTAAGTTCCCCTTGACTTTACACAGGTCACACAAATCACATAGAGATTTGACCTCCCTTCTTCTTTGAGTCTGTTTAGATTTCTTTCAAAAATCGATCTTTCTGACTTGAGTATCGGAATCTCCCCCACCGGAGCACCCTCCAGCGATTTTTTACAAGTTCTAAGCCTCTTCATCAAGCTCCCATTCGAGTTTACCATGATTCAAGTTTGTAAAGCAGGACTTAGAAAGATTTGTGCGTTTTGTCGTCAAGTTTAGAAAGAAGCAGACTATTATTAGGAGCTTTAGCTTGGCAAACTTGCAAAGGATGTTAAATTACATACAAATGAAGCCTCCTATTTTGTAGAATTTAAGGCTTTTAAGAATTTTTATGTTCTTGTGGCGGTTCTAGAGTGAGATCATTGGGGGTGGCTGAAATTGTAATTTTCCATTTTAATGACAACTGGAAGTGCTAAATTTCAATGCTTGATTGCAAGGCTAGATTTTAGTGAATTTTTCTTTACTAAGCTTCCTATCCTTGCAACTAAATGATAATTGAAATTCAATAGTTATTCCCTTCCCTGAAGATCAAAATTAAAATGTGAGTGGTTCCCAAGCTAAAAAAGGCAAAGGACTTTTTAGCCCTCCACCCATTCTCCCAACAAGAAAAAAAGAAAAAAAAAAAAAGAGGGAGATCATTGGGGATGGCTAAAATTCTAATGTTTCTTTTCTTTTCTTATAGTGTGATGGTTAATAGAAGTGCCCAATTTCACATGCTTGAATGAAAGGTCAGAATTCAGTGAATTCTTTTATTCACTAAACATCCCATAATTAATGATCAATTGCCCACAGTGTTGTGATGCACTTCTCAACAGTGTGAATGCCTAAGTTCAATCTTTGGTACTCCCAATATGGGAGGACCCTCCCAATTATTGGACAAGTCCTTGTAACCTATGTGCTTGCCTGGTGAATGACATTTTTGGCCAACTGCACATGCCTGATGGGATTTCTAGAATACACTCTAAGAATAGTGGTTGAGGTTGCCACTATCATATGAAAAAAAAAATAATAAATAAAAAGATAAAAGCTCCCTATCACAGACTTGCCACTAAACTTTGATTAGAAACCAATAGCAACTCACTTCTCTCTGACAAAGTTCGCAAACCCACCAAGAAATATAAAGGGTTATTTAGCCAAAAGAAGAAAAAGAATAAATGATAAAGTTTTCTATAAATTGCAGTTCAAGATTATCCTTTTTTAGTTAATGTGAGGATACCTTTTGTCCTCTCGGATATTTATAATTAGGCTTTAAACAACATTGTTCATTTCAAAAAAAATATAATAATAAAAAAGAAGAAAAATTAGGAATCGATCAACAGCAATGGTCCAGAAAGTGCAACCTGTAACTGGGAAAAGTTATGTAAGTCATACAATGTTAACCTCCCCCCCCCCCCCAAAAAAAAAAGGACTTAACCAGAGGTAAACCAGGAAATTTGTTTTTTGTAAATTTCCCTTCTTTTTCTCATGGAAAAAGAAAAAGGATAAACTTGTCTGTTCACTATCCAGCATCTCCATTTTGTGTAGATTACAACATATATACGAGTTATCGTAATAATTATGTGATACACATGGTTTGTTTTGACCTGTGCCAACCATTCTAACTTGGCTGGGCCTGACATATAAGATAGCCTGCAGGCTCAGTCTAGTCTGAAGTTCCTAATTTCCATGCAGTAAAGCTCGTCCTGTGAAATGCCCCCTCATAAACAATATCATCCTGAACTTTTCAACAGTTATTTACATCAGATAAAATTCTGTTTGTATCATTGCTTCTCTCTTTGTTCGATTCAGCGATTCTTGCAAAAGAAATGTTTTGTTGATTTTCTTATTTTGTTCAAGGTGTTTAGCATGTTGTAATTGTACTACTATCAAAGCTTGGTAGAGTTAAACCAATTTAGACATACCTGCCCCGCAGCTTTCTCTGAAACTGCTCCTTTTGATGCCAAAGCTCGTTCAGCACATACATGTGCGTGTGCCAAATTTTCAACATATGTGAAATCATACAAGTTGTTGCCATCCCCGATTATGAACTACTCATTGTAGAAAAAACATGCTTCAGGGAAAAATAAAAGACAAAGTATACAGAAACAATGACAAAGATTTGAATTTTACAATTTTTTCTATTTTTTTACTCTCTCTCTCTCTCTCTCTCTCTCAATAAATCAATCTTTTGTCTGACAGGGTTATGCACAGTAATCCGTATGGTACCTTATAAAGCTAGATGGGGTCAAGGGCATTGGATGGGCTGCCCATGTTTGATGCATTATCAGATTAATACATCAGGGTTCAAGAAATCCAACATTTATCCCTTGGATAACTCAATGCAGCAATGAAATTGACCTTCATGGGGGCATTTGTGAAAAGATTTTTACAGGGCTATTCCACAAAGAAAACAAAAAAAGTCTGATAGATGAAGTGGGTTTGTTTTGTCTGATTACATGTACATGCTCCTCCATTATTCAATGTCTCACTTGAATATTGAAAAAACATGACAGTTAACTGTAGTAAGCTGACCGGAGGAAATAACAAAAGACACTGTATGCATATGTTGCAAGTACATAACATTGAAGTGCCATAAAAAATAGAGGAAGTTGAAGAAAGCAAGAGAAAGACAAATGGCCAAAAAAACCAAGTATACAAAAGGGACAACAATTACTACTGAAATGGTATTGTCATGTTAGGACCCAAACTCACATAGTTTAGCAGATTGCTGGAAGGAAACATACTTCATGCTTTTTCCCATTTTCAGACAGCTTTACTTATTCGAGCCAAAATCCACAGTTTTATAATCATAAGTTTTTATCAACAGATTGTTTACCAACTTCCATTGAATCTATGAAATAAGGATTCTATCAACCAAGAATTTACTTAATAAAGGATAGGCATAGCATTTACTTTGGATTTCCCTGCTCTAGCTGCATCAACTAAAGAAGGAACCAGCAATCTGTCTCCAGGTCCAAAAATGCTGCTAGGCCTTATGCAGCATGTTAGAAGTCCATTTCTACCATTTGCCTTGATAACTAAAGCTTCTCCTTCTGCTTTAGTTGCTGAATATGAATCATTGTGCTGAAAGAGTTAAATAAAAGATAGTTCAGGACCTACACAAGATGTGCGAAGATAGAAGTTCATTGTGATAAGACTGTTTAAAGCTGATTGGTATGCCTATATGGAAAAGCAGAAACCAATAAATTACTCGAACTTTCTTGTAGTGGTCCTGTGATGCAAAACCGCATTGAGTAAACTTCATCTATAATTGCAGTGCAGCACTTTAAATTCCATAATCATATTTAAGTAAGAATCTCAATATGGTTAACTGTGGATACCTTCGTAGGATATGGTAATGATTCATCCCCGTTAATTATTGAATGAACCCCATCAAAAACCACACTAGGAGAACTAGTGTAAATAAGTCGCTTCACTTTTGCTCAACACAGGCCTCAATTACATTCTTTGTTCCTAAAAACAATCAGAAATCACATTTAATATCAGGAAACAAACAAGAATAAACATATTCAAAGCGTATAAAAGGTTTCGTCTTTGTGCTGCATGGCCAGCAATTTGGTACCTTCCACATTGACTGAATAATGAAGCTGATGGTTATTGATGGATGAATCTGGCGCAGCCATGTGGAAAACAACCTCAACATCTTGCAATTGTGCATGACATGATACACACAACGGAAAATAAGAAGTTCCAATCAAAATTCATATATGTCACAGACATTAAAACTTAACCCTTTTTATTTTGCAGAAATTACCATCGCAAGGGAAAATATTTTCTTGAAAAATATTTTTTAATAAAAATATCCTCCATTGTTTGGATGAGACATCAAATATTACTTTATTTTAATTAATATGGGACCCTTTAACATGGTCAGTTTGCCAACAAATAATATAAAGCTGGAGTTCATCTTCCAGTGCCCATAATATTGTCCAACAGCCAATCACCGGAAAACGAGGAAAATGTTTTCTGGAGACGCATCTTCTGTAAAACAAATAGACCTAAACTTTTTTCTCACACCATAATTAACAATATAAGTAGAGTTTGTTAATGGAGAAAGACCTTTAAGTACTTGAGCCTTGTTACGAAGATCAACGGACGCATACTGAGCAACGCCAGAGTGAAGAGCTTCACCTAGGGTTCCTTTTTGTTCATAAGGCTCAAGCTTGATTGAGGGTCCTAAATCAACGACCCGAACATGAAACATGCCATATCGGATTAGCATTTCCACCAAATGCCGAGCTGCAAAGCCTCTCCCGCCTGTCACCACACACCATCTCTCTTCCCCACCCATTACTTACTAATACAAAATACAATACCCTAAAAATCAAAGAAATACCAAATACAACCACAATTTTACAGAATCTTAACATCAAAATTAACAAAAATTAATGCTTAATTTAGGATATAGACAGAAACCCGTATCAGATGGCACTAACTAAATTAAACCGAAGCACACTTGCTACCAATTTTACAGAATCTTCTGCTTCGTCGTCTTCTTCTTACCCATTTCCACAAACATTGAGTAGGCGAATGTTGTTTCTTTTACCTAATAACTTTGCTTTCTTAAATCCCCAAAATGTTTAGCTCTTACAAGAATTGGCAGATCTAAGGTCTTTTGTTTTGTCCGAGAGAGAGTGAGAGAGAGGAGGGATACCTGATCTGAGAGGCAAATGTGGTGTTCTCTGCGACTGATTTCTGTGTTCTAACCTCAGCTCTGCTTGCTAATCCGCGTGAGTGAGAGAGAGATTTGTACGGAATTAACCCTAAAAAAAAAATCGTAAAACAACCTTCGCCCAGAAAAAAATTCGATTTATCAGCTATGATGGTCGAGTTTTCAAAACTCGACCAATAACGGTCGAGTTTGGGAACTCGATCAACAGTGACGATTTCTCTCACCATAAACAGCCTTCTTTCTTCTTCTTCTTCCTTCTTCTTCTCTCTTCTTCTTCTTCTTTTCGCCTACGCTCTCTTCTTCCTCCTCTCTCTCTGGTTCGCTTGCCTGCGCTCTCCTTCGGCTGTTATTCTCTCTTCCTCCTTGCTTGCTCCTTTCTTCTCTTTCGATCCTTCATAGCAGCGCCTTCTCCTTCGATCCTTCATAGCAGCAGTGCGCCTTGTCTGCTTCGTTCCAGCAGCAGCTCCGTGATTATAAGAAGGTAGTTTCTCATGCTTGTCCTCAACTAATCGATGTTCATTTGATTGATTACATACGATTATTGAAAAATTTGGGCCGACTATTAATCTTGTTACAGATGGATGATATTTATTTGAATTAGGATTTTAAAATTAAAGTTTTGAAATTAAGAATTTTAAAATTAGGGTTTTTGAATTAGGTTTTTGAAATTAATGTTTTGAAATTATGAATTTTGAAATTAGGGTTTTGAAATTAGGAATTTAAAAATTAAGAATTTTAAAATTAGGGTTTTGAAATTAGGAATTTTGAAATTAGAGTTTCTGAAATTATTAGTATTCTGAATAATATTTGTTTGAAATTAGAGTTTGTGAAATTAGGGTTTCTGAAAGTAGAGTTTCTGAAATTATTAGTGTTCTGAATGATGTTCGATTGAAATTAAGATTTTGAAATTAGGGTTTCTGAAATTATGGTTGTTCTATTAAATATGAAATTATTATAATAGTTGTTGAATTTACGATTGTTTAGTATGTTAACGATATGTTTGATTTTGTTATTTAGAACAAAATGACGGAAATGGTGAGATTGCTATGTTATATTGATGGTAATATTGTCATGGGCGTGAATGGAGTTGGTTATAACTATCGGATTTCTAAATTGATTCGGGTGAAAAATAATGTCTCATTTAATGAGTTAGTCTATGTGATATGTAAGGGTTTTCAGATAAATTCTACAATACAACATTTGAAGATTTATCATCGGTGTACAATGTCAAACACTCAAATTGGGAATGCATGGTATGAATTGGTGCCGATTAGTGATGACGATGATATTGTTAATTTGATGGAGTTTGCGGGAATAATGGGATCGGGTTCTACACATGAATTATACGTAAAAACTGTCGATGGTGGAATATCTTTGTATCAAATCGATGGTGGAATGTCTTTACATCAAGTTGTAGGTGAAATGCTATTGCATGAAGGATGATTTATACGGATGATTATCCACAAATCAAATTTCAAGTGGATTTTGTATTGGTAGAAATGGATAATGATGTAGATGAGGAGGAAATGATCGAAGAAGAGGTGGAAGATGAGGCGGAGGAAAAGGATAATGATGAAGATGATGATGAAGTTGGTGTTTGTGGTGGTGGTGGTGGTGGTAACGATGGTGTTGAAAAAATTTGTACATCATTTATTCCTTATACTTATACCCGAATAGACGAGTCAATCCTCTTCATGACCACTGCATCCGGAGGTGATGGTCATGTGACTTTTGAGAAAGAAAGTAGATTAAGAGGCAATAATTTTAGTTTTACTAATAAATTGAAGAAGGGGATGAGATTTGAGACGAATGAAGAACTTATTTATACGGTGAAAATATACCATGTCGAGCATCACTACCAATTTCGTATTAGAAAATCAACTCCTATACTTTGAACTGTAATATGATTACAAAGGGATCAAGGTTGTCTGTGGAGATTATGTACTCGTAAAACAAAATTTGTCGGTGCATTTGTAATTTTCCGTATTGACGGTCCGCACACATGTGTAAATGCTAGCTTGACACAGGATCATAGGCAATTAGATTCTAATTTGATTGTAAGACATATTTTTAACTATGTAAGGGAAGATCCAAACGTCAAAGTATCTTTTTTACAGACAGTTTTGACGGAGAAAACCACATATACAATCTCACATAGAAGAGTTTGGGAAACAAAGAGAAAAGCCATAGAGATGGTATATGTGGATTGGGATGATTCATACAAACAAATGTCTCAGCTGTTAGATGCTATAACACAAAAGAATCCGGGGACACGAGTTAGTTGGAAGCTGGGTAAACCAAATGCAGGTGGTGAAATGGTACTTCAATATGTTTTTTGGGCATTTGCTCCTAGCATCACAGCCTTAAAAAATTATAGACCATTGATCAGTGTAGATGGGACTCACCTTTATGGGAAATACAAGCACAAGTTATTGATTGCATGTAGTATGGATGGTGCCAACCACATTATCCCATTGGCTTTCGGATTGGTAGATGGAGAGTCTCTTGCCTCATGGTCGTGGTTCTTATATTACGTACGAGAGCATGTTGTTGGGGATAGAGAGGATCCAATATGCTTAATTTCGGATCGGCATGAGGAGATAATAGCAACAGTTGTTCGTCCTCAGTTTGGATGGGCACTTCCAAATACTATGTGGCGATTTTGTGCACGTCATGTTATTAGCAATTTCAACACACATCATAAAAATCAAGCTTGTAAGAAAATTGCCACTATTGCTGCGTTACAACCACAACCCAAAAAGTTTGCAGTATATATAGCAAGAATGAAGGAGATAAAATAAGATGTTCCTAATTACTTTACAAATATTCCTCTAGAACAGTGGACTCTCTCTCTTGATGGTGGATTCCGTTTCAGTTATATGACCACAAATATAAGTGAGAGTTATAATACCGTCCTAAAAGGTGCTAGAAATCTACCTGTTTCAGTCTTAGTGCTTAAAACTTTTTACAACTCAGTGAACTATTTCGAGACTCGATTGGGTGAGGCAAGAGCAGGAATTGCAAGAGGAGAAAAGTATACAAAATATGCCCAAACTATGCTAGGAAAGTGGATGAGTACGGCCAATCTCCATACGGTGGTTGTTGGTTTTAGCTGAGAGCATGAGATATTTGAGATAGAGACCGGCCATCGACAAACAACATTTGGCCACAAGGGAGGAAATAAACATGTTGTAAATGTTAAGGATGAGAAGTGCACATGTCAGAAATGGCAAAGTTATCGAATCCTTTGCTCTTCTGTAGTTGCTGCACTATCACGGACGATGATCGATGATTGTAGGAAAATGGTATACATGGGAACACCAACTAAGGGTTTATAGCATCATTTCATGCCACTCGGTGATGCAACGGGTTGGCCAGTGAGTTCCTATCCAATTGTCATTCATGACATATCACTTAGATGTCAAAAAGGAAAACCTAAGTCATCTTGGTATCATAACAAGATGGATATTCGAGAATCATCATCGGGCACATCATGTGGGAGTTGTAATGTAAAGGGTCACAATCGGATGAAATGCACACGACAAATGAGATGTAGTGTTTGTGGCAAACAGGGACACAATAGGCGACATTATCCGACCCAAAACAATGAATCTTGATTGTATTTCACTTTTAAGTTTATTTTATGTATTATTTAGCGTATTTGATATCATCGTGTACTTATTAATCATTTGACGTACATTTTCTTGTGAATGTATTCTATATTTCGTCCCTATATTTATCATTGTATTTGAATTTTAACATTGTCTTTTTTGTTAATCATTTTTATTTGTATTTCACTTCTTTGTCTTTATATTTATCATTTTTTTAGGTGTTTACTCAAACATTTTAACTTTTAACCTTTTCCTTAATGCATGCAAATGGATCTTGGACCTTCTGATGAAACTGTTCTACGTTTACAGCGAACTCACCGTTCGTCGAGCGTTTGGGTGGGAGATGCCCACAGCTTCCTTGTTTGTCGTCGTCGGGAGGCCGTTCTATGACGTTGGGAGCACGGTCATATGGATGATCGGGTTATCCCTTTTCTTGAGCAGTCAGGGTTTATAGGAGTCACTCGTCTACGGTTTGTTTCGCTCGATTGGCATTTGATCACGGTATTAGTTGAGAGATGGAGACGCGAGACTCATACATTCCACTTCCCACAGGGTGAGCTTAAAGTCACCCTCCAAGACGTTGAGGTTCTTTTGGGGTTGCCCGTCGATGGGTTATCCGTGGTGGGTAGATTGACGGGGTGTGTCGTGGGCTGATGAGTGCGAGCGCTTATTGAGCGTTAGGCTGCCACGATCCGCATTTAAGAGCAGATCTTTGAGTATGCCCTGGTTGAGTCAGATGTTTGCGAAGTTGTCTGGGGATGCTGATGAGGTTCATATTTTATAGTGGACTCGAGCATATATTCTGTTCTTGATAGGGGGTATGTTGTTTTGTGATAAAACAGCATATTATACACATTTACAGTTTTTATTACTTTTAGAGGATTTAGATAGTTCTGGTTACTATAGTTGGGGATCAGCGTGTTTGGTATTTTTGTATAGACAATTGTGTATAGTCTTGCACGCTGGTTTACTTGAGATAGCTGGGCCTCTGATTCTTCTTCAGATTTGGGTTTGGGAGAGGTTTCCGTATATTGCTCCCGTTATACGAGATGTTGTAGATATTGATGGTCCACTTGCTTTACGGTGGAGGACGCAATTTGATGTCACTATGCTTTCTACGCACGTTGTTAGACCGTATAGGAAGGTGTTTGATAGATAGAAAGGTTATCAGATAGTTTGGGTACCATATACTGAGGAGGTACTATCTTCTTTACCCGACTACTGTTATGATGGTAGAGATGTTTGGCATGCACGAGTACCTTTGATTTGCTTTAGTATCGTTAAGTGGCACTTTTCCGATAGAGTTATCCGCCAGTTTGGAGCGATCCAGTTCATTCTCATTCCTTGTGATATAGAGGATCGTCTCCATGATACTATGACACACGGTCCACAGGACGTTGATTGGTCGCTAGAGCATGCACAGTATATTGAGATTTGGACTGCGCGATAGGACCACTTAGTTGAGTTCGACACGTCCTTCGGACTGACAGTTGACCCTTTCTATCCGACATGGTTTCGCACGATTACACGTCATTTCATAGGCCGTCGGGGAGCTTACTTGAGTCACGTGGTGAGTTTTAATTTTATTTATTTTTTATCTATATTATATTAATCTTTTTAACTTATTCATGTATATGTTTTTATAGTGGGAGAGGTTGCATGAGATTCGAGACTCTGACGACGTTGAGGATATACATCACATGACGGATTCGGCTATTTCTGTCTTGGTTGATGATATAGATGAGATCATGACTATGAGGACAGGACCAGACATACTTCCTAAGGGCGATCATGAGGGTGAGCATGATGACAACAGCATCGACGAGGAGGAGGGAGAGTACGTCGTTCGAGACCAGCACATGATGTCGTAGGGCCTTCGCACACCTACGATTCACCACCTTCTCAGCCCTCCTCTTCTCAACATCCACTTGATGACGTAGGGCTTTCGAGCGGGTATGTATACTCATCACCTTTCTTCACACCTGAGGTTGGAGATTTGTCGGATACTTCAACTCCGAGTGCTTCATATAGGGGAGTTTGTCTGGATGTTCACATGGGTGAGGGGGTGACACACGTTCAGGGAGGAGGTGGCCCACCATTCTTCTATGCACCAACAGTTCCTTTTGCCCCCAGGACAATGAGGTCATTCTCAGATTACACAGATAGATGATCAGGGACTTATACATCCCGATCCTAGTGTAGATAGACCAGATGCTAGACATTATAGTAGGAGAAGATGACGACGTTGATTTACTAGACTTTGTATATCGTATTTTTCGTTATTAATGAAACTCATGTTTACTGTTTTGTTCGTGAGGGTATGAATTTGTTTTGAAACAATAACTGTGAATTGAGATAAGTTTGAATGTGAATTTTGTTTGTGGTTGTGTTTGGATTGTGGAGGTTGAATTTAGTTTCTGTATTGGATTTTGGTGTTAGGGTTTGCAGTAGGACTGTTGAGATTTGGTGTTTGCAAAGAGTTTGGTTTTGATTGTTTGTTTTTTTGAATTATGCAGGTTTTTTGGGTTATCACACAACTAAGACGGGTAGAAGGGGGTGGAGGACGTTGGTCGCGTGTTGAGAAGTCGACCAACGCTATTGGTCGACTTCTCGGAACAAGACCAACACTGTTGGTCGCGTGTTGAGGAGTCGACCAACAGTGTTGGTCGACTTCTTGAAATGCGACCAATACTATTGGTCTACTTGTGGGAACTCGACCACGTTGGTCGAGTTCCTCAAATGCGACCATCATATGTCACAAATCGAATTTTTTTTTTTTTTTTTGTGAAGGTTGTTTTACGAATTTTTTTTTAGAAGGATTAATTCCGTACAAATCTAAGAGAGAGATCTATAATTAAAATATAGTATTGTTATGTGAATTTGATCGAAAAAGGTCGGGACTTTGGAGTTAGACATGTCCGAAATCCTAATCAACCTTATTATATTCAAAAAAAAAAATATTAATCTTTTAAATAAGAGTTCAAATTTTTATAAATAATTAAATTTATCCTTATATTATTAATTCCTTATATTAAACAGTTTACTAACGTAAAGTTATCGATAAATAGTATAATCTTAAAAAGAAAAATAATGATAAAAATAGTCAACAAGATATAAAACAAGAGAAAATTGGAGCATTTCCCAGAATGAAATCACATTTGCACAATGTAGAAAAATTGGAGCAATTTTTGAAGGGGACAGTCCAATAACAACGTCTCTACTCTAATTTCATGATTCAAATTTTAATTTCTGTTGTAACAAAAAAAAAATTGTAAAATTGTTGTTTTGTTATAATAGAAAAATTTTATATATAAAATGAACGAAAGAAATAATGATGAGGGCTAGAAATTCAATTTTGTACCAAAAAATGATAAATATAAATTAAATTAGATCCATTTTCATAAAATTGAATCTCTTTTCAATCCATTTTCGTAAACAAGAATACCTATGCTTATTTTTTCTTAATAGTTACCAAGGGTAGTAAAATTCAAAACCAATAATACTAAAATTCAAGCCAAAAAAGCCAAAGATAAAGAGAGAAAAAACTCATTGTATGCTCAACTATTCTTTTATGTTTAAGATTTTAATTAAAAATACCTAAAAATGAAACTCTAGCAGAATACGAAAAAAGAATTACCCCAGAAAGGGTAACAGATCAATTCATCTCTAAGGAGATAATTTAGTGATCATAACCCATCTCTTTTAACATGATGATCTCGGATTTAAATTTTGATATAACAAAAAGAGATGTCTATTTATTGATTCTCTTCAAATATGCAAATTCATCCAACGCCAACAAAAAGAAAATAATTATTACTTAAACCAAAAGGTGTAAAATGAGTTCATAATTGGTAGAATAATCATGTAACCTGAAGATAATTAGTCAAAAAATTGAAATATTCAATTACAAAGTATATCTTATTTTGTTTATGCAATAAGTCCAATTGGGGAGAGACACATAATTTATTTACAATACCGTAATCAAATCGAAAGCCCCAAAATATCAAACAAAAAAAAGTTAATAAAAACACTATAAAGATAAAAAGATTTAAAACATATTTTGTGATGAGAAAATCAGAGAGAGTATACAACAGGATAAAGGTAGTCATACAAATTGTAGAAAACTATTTTCAACAATCTAATCATTCAAATTATGTACAAAGTTGTAAATGTATTAGAAGGTCTTCGTATAGCGTTAATATATTAAATGACTCGGATTCGAGTTATGTTAAAAAAAAAAAAAGCATGTCAAATGATTACTAAATTTATTTTTAATTCATCTCCGATCAAGAATTAAGAACGTAGAAGAGAGATAGAGTCAATGTCTTATCATTGGAAGGCGAGATGTCATTGATATATCTTTATGAAAGTTGTCATTTTATTACTACAAGAAAACAATCTTAGGAGTTCGACCGTATTCTTCAATTGAAAAAGAAAAAAAAGACCACATTTCTTCCTTGCAAAAGATATCAACATTGGTTGGCTTATCGGAAAGAGAGTTGAATTCTTTTAATTATGGTTGTGAGTTTGACTCTCTATAGGTAAGAAAAAAATCACATTAATAGATCTCCCCTCGAAAAGAGTCCGACAGTAAATCGATTCAGATTAGTCGGGATGAAATTCTGGATACCAAATGGGAAACCAAAAGAAAAAAAGAAGGCAAAAGATTTAAATAGTTTTAGTGTTTATTTAGTTGAAAATTTAAAGGAAATGAGAAATCTTAGTTATGAGATTCAAAATTGAAATAGTTCTTATTATAAGGTTTTGTGTAAACTATTTATGGTTTTGTTTGAAGGGTTTGACCGACAACATTACATGGCGCTATTTTTCTTTTTTTTCATCTAATACTTTAAAACCGTTATGTCAGATTATGGTTTGTAAAGTCAAATTTATTTTTCCCCTCTTCATTCTCTATTTCTTTGTTCTTTTATTCTTGTAGAAATCAAAAATCAAAATTCGTCAAATTTTGATTTGATTATTGTTTCTCTTTTCCATCAACTTTGAACTCTCAATCAACCACCTTAAATCTTGATTATTTTAGATTTCGATTTGAATTCTTTGTTGTTGTCAATTCCCACCTTCAACTCTTGTACCTCCCCTTACTTTAATTGAACTATCGAGACGGTGAACTAGAGTCAAAGAGGAGGATAGAGAGGTAGGTGGGGATTAGAGCTATGCCACTTGAGGAGGAAAAAAAAAATTCTTGCCGTTAACAATCTTTAGGGTTTAACATTCTTTTTTTTTTTTTTTGGTACCTTGGCTAAGCCACCACCTGATATTCAAGATTTCGCCTAGACTATTCCGGATCGACCGTTGTGGGACCCACTTTAGGGGGACGGGTCTCCCAATAAAGGTTTTTCCATACTCATGCCAAGGTTCAAACCCCTGCATGGTTAAGGGAGAAAGATGTCCCTACCTATTTACACCATCGTTTGTTTGTAGGGTTTAACATTCGGGAGAGAGGAATTTGACAAGGAAGAAGATAAATTCAGTGGCAAGATAATAGTTGAGATTAGGGTGGGTTGTGTTAATTTGTACATATTCAAACCCTCGGATTAGGGTGGATTGAGATTAAAGTCGGACACTTTACTCGCTTAACGTAAGATCTTGAGTTTGAATTCTAAGAACGGAGAAAAAAGATTTAAGATAACTAATCGCTAAAATATGTTTCACAGTGTTCGGATCGAATTAATCAGATAAATCTCGGATATTGATCGGTGAAAACAAAAAAAAATTTGCACATAATCTTGAAATCTGGAGATATTGTTAGATGTTTTATCCTTTTTTTTTCCTATAATAGATGCCAACCGGCAAAAGAAAAAGAATAAAAGACAAGTTTTTGCAAATTTTTTTCTTTCATATTGTTTTCTTGCTTCTTCCCTTTTTGTTCTAGTACTATGAACTATTGTACCCCCATTACAACTCTAATTTGATTTTGGATTTTATTTATTTTTGACAAAAAAAAGAAGTTTAAAATAAGATAAAGATGATTTTGACACGAAAGAATGAAGGAAAAAAAAAATCTGACGTCAAAAATCATGCTAGTGTATATTTTTGGAAAGGAAATTACATAGGTGATTTCTCTCTCTCTCTCTCTCTCTTCACTCAGGATGATTTTTTTTTTCTAACTTCTCCATTTTTTTTATTTACTGACATTTTTATCTTTATTATCTTTTTAACCCATATTAGAATTGAACCCACGTCATAATAAATATGATCAACCATAATTTTACTAAATTATAAAATTAGAAATAAAGGGATGGTGAAACTAAATAGAACCAACCATAATTTTGCCAAATCAAAAAATAAAAAATAAATGGAAAATAAACATATTAATGCATTTTAGCTACCATATTAATTTTCACCGTTATTTAAAATGCTTGTAATCTATTTGATTACTTCATGAAAAAATTTTCAATAAATATATGAACCAAAAGTAAGAATTCACACTACAAAAAAACATGTTTTTAGTGACGAAATTTAGCGATGAAAAAAATTCATCGTTATTTAGCGACGAATTTAGTGACAAAAACCAAAATCCGTCGTTAATTAGAGACGGATTTGTTTTTTCGTCGCTAAATTTAATGACGGAAATTGAAATCCATCGCTAAGTAGCGACGGAAATATAATCCGTCGCTAAATTTAGCGACGAAAATAAAATCCATCGCTAATTAGCGATGAAAACAAAATCCGTCGTTAAATTTAGCGACAAAAAAAATCGTTGTTAATTAGCGACAAAAACATAATTCATCGCTAAATTTAGCGTTAGCGACAAAAAAAAAAAAAACAAAGTCATTGTTAATTAGCGACAAAAATATAATTCGTCGCTAAATTTAACAATGAAAAAAAAATCATTGCTAAATTTAGCGTCGGCAGACAACATCCGTCGCTAAATTCGTCGCTAAATATAATTTTAAATTTTTATTAAATATAATTTTATGTTTTTATTAAATATATATTTGTAATTTATATTTTTATTAAATTAGGGTATTGATTTTTATTAAATATAATTTTATATTTTTTAAATATAATTTTATGATTTTTTTAAAGATAATTTTGTAATTATATTAAATATAATTTTGTATTTTTATTAAATATAATTTTGTATTTTGTATTTTTGTTAGATTAGGGAATTATACTTTTAATAGTAAGAATTAGGAAAAAAGTATAGAAGTAAAAAAAAAAAGTATATTAGTTAAGAGCGTTTCACATTACTCTTTAAACCCAAGTTTGAATTTGGGTAAAAAGTACATTTTCTGCAAAAAAAAAAATAAAGCAGCAAAAGGTGGTCATGCGCGGATGGACAAGGGCTGGCGGGGTGTGGGCATCGACGGGCAAGCAGTAGGGGGCCAGGGAAGAGGTGGGCGGTGGCCGGCGAGTGGGCGGACGAGTTCTATAAATAAAAAAATTAAATGCGAAATTTAGCGACGGAAATTGAAATCCGTCGCTAATTAGTGACAGAAATATAATCCGTCACTAAATATAGCAACGAAAAATATTTTGTTGCTAAATTTAGTGACGGAAAAAAAATCCAGAGGTAATTAACGATGAAAACAAAATTCGTCGCTAAATTTAGTGACGAAAAAAAAATTCGTTGCTAAATTTAGCGACGGAAAATGAAATCCGTCGCTAATTAGTGACCAAAACAAAATCCGTCGTCCTAATTAGTGACGAAAACAAAATCCGTCGCTAAATTTAACGGCGGATTCTATATCCGTCGCTAAATGTAGTCACATATTTTTTTTTCCGTCGCTAAATTCGTCACTAAATATAATTTTATGTTTTTATTAAATATATATTTATAATTTATATTTTAATTAAATTAGGGTATTAATTTTTATTTAATATAATTTTATATTTTTTAAATATAATTTTATGATTTTTTTAAATATAATTTTGTAATTATATTAAATATAATTTTATCTTTTTATTAAATATAATTTTGTATTTTGTATTTTTGTTAGATTAGAGAATTATATTTTTAATGGTAAGAATTAAAAAAAGTATAGAAGTAAAAAAAAAATATCAAATAAGTTAATGTGGTATGATGGTTAAGAGTGTTTCAGATAACTCTTTAAACTTAGATTGGTAAAAGCACATTTTCTGTAAAAAAAAATAAAACAGCAAAAGATGATCATGCGCAGGTGGACAAGCGCTGGCGGAGTGTGGGCATAGGTAGGCAAGCAGTAGGGGGTCGGACCGGGCCGGTGGTGGGCGGCGGCCGGCGGGTGGCCCAATAAAATAAAGGTTGAGATGTGGTACATTGGTCCCCAGCTTTTTTTAGAAACCCCAATAACCTTTGAAATGTGACAGATTGGTCTTGATAAATTTTGAAGTGTTGCAGATTAGTCCTTTGGACTTAAAAAATTCATAAAAAATTCTGAAAAATTCCAGAAAATTTTATAAAAATTCCAAAAAATTGAAAAAGTTAGTTTTTAATTTTAAATTCATAGTTGAGTCATTTTTGAGAATTTGAAATTAAAAGTTTTAGATTTATGTGTATTGAGGGGTGTGTAAAATAAAGGTTGAAACTTTCATAAAATTATAAAATTATTAAAATTTTATAATTTTGTATAAATTAATTTTTATATGACTTTTTCATATAAAGATACGTGCAAAATAAAGGTTAAAATCTACATAAAATTAAATATATATATATATTCTTGTGATCCGTATAATTTTGATTGTTAGGGTATAACCACAACAACCCTAATATGAAAGAAATTATATATTGGGATGATTTTGACCACATAAAATAAAGAATATTATTTATGATTATTTATTTTTGTGTAATAAATTTTATCCCACAGAAATTTTTATCGCATTAAAATAATTAATTAGGATTAGATGGCAAGACCAGATAACCTAGTTGTGTGGATAATTTACCTGACTTTAGAGCTTTCTCCTATAAGGTTTTTCGACCTGGGCAGATTATTGTATGTTTAAGAAAGTTCTGTCAACAAGACAGAAATAAATCCAAGTTTGACTGGTTTTTAAGCGGTTCCATATGACCCACCACCTACTTGGAGACTTTCCTGGTGCACGAGTGATGCTGTCTTGTGGATTGGTAGAAAAACTTTAATTCAAGGATAAATTTTCTATATGATTTTTTCTAATTAGTCCACGGACATTAGAAAATTAGATAATCTTGTCAGTCTGATCATAATGTATAATAAATCTAATCTGAATTAGAAATTCAACACATATGCAATTTATATGTCAGGAGATTTATTTTTAATATATGTTTTACATTGGTAAACATATGTTAAAAATTCAACTAAAATTTGTAAGTATTTTTGTTGTAACTATACAAACCGTTGATATTGTTGAAGTTCCCATATTGAATGGTGAGAGCTACAAGGTGTGGAAGGAGAAGATGTTTCTCAATTTGGGATGACAAGATTTGAATTATGGTATAAGGCATGACGAGCCGCCTAGGGTAACAGATGCCAGCTCTACAACGGATAAAACTCTTTATGAGCGTTGGGAGTGATCTAATCGCCTTAATATGATATTCATTAAGGATAAAATATCGGCTGACATCCGTGGCTTCGTCAATCAACATGATGGTGTTCATGCTCTCCTTAAGACAATTGATGAGCAGCTTGAGACGCTAGATAAAGCTCTCACCAGCACCTTGATCATAGAGTTCTCATCAAAGAGACTCACCACTATCCATGATGTGCACGAGCGCATCATGCAGATTTAGGATATAGTGGCCCAACTAAAGACTCTTAAGGTAGAGATGTTCGAATCCTTTTTGGCGCACTACATTCTGAATATCATTCCACAGTCTTACAGTCCCTTCAAAATTTCTTACAACACACATAAAGCTAAATAGTCCATCAATGAATTGATGGCCATGTGTGTGTAGAAAGAAGGGAGGTTGCTCATGGAAATGAATGAAGAAACTGATAGTGTACATTTGGTCATTAAAGGAAAGGCGAAGGGAAAAACCAAGCTGAAAGAAAAGGCAAAGGGACATATCCCAATTGTAAAATGAGAGTCCATGTATTTCTCCTGTAAATTGAAGGGACATATAAAGAAGGATTGTGCCAAATTTCAGAAATGGCTTGCTGTCAGAGGTACATAAATCTTTTTTGTATGTTATTAATTTCTTATAATTGAAATTTCTTATGACACATGGTGGATTGATTCTGGATGCTCAATTCATATTACGAATGTATTGCAGGGCTTACTAAACTTGCAAAAACTAGTGGACCGTGAGCAATTTATCTATTTAGGAAACAAGATGAGTTCGCATGTGAAAACCATTGGAGATCGCAAGCTTGTTTTGGCTAGTGGACATGTCTTGTAGTTGAAAAGAATTTTTTATGAACCAAGTTTTTCTAAAAATCTAATTTCTATATCAAAAATTGTACAATTCGGATATTCTTTCTAATTTAATAATACAATAACATTATTTTTGCATTCAAAAGTAGTTGGTACATGTCTATTAATTAATGGACTATACGGAATTAATCTGCAAAATAACATATGTCATAACACAACACACGTTGGTGTGAAAATGTGTGTTGTAAATGAAAATTCCTCTATATTGTGGTACCGGTGATTAGGACATATCTCCATTGAGAGGGTTAAAAAGTTGGTAAAGGATGGAGTGCTTAGTGCTCTAGACTTTAGTGACTTTGAAACTTGTGTGGACTGTATTAAGGGCAAGCAGTCTAATAAGTCAAAGAAAGGTACTGAGAGGAGTTCAGATCTGTTAGAAATCATTCATATAGATATATGTTATTCGGATATGGACTCATATGACCAAAAGTACTTCATCATCTTTATTGATAATTATTCACGTTATATGTATCTCTATCTCTTTCGCCATAAAGATGAGGCATTGGATGCCCTTAAGATTTTCAAAACAGAAGTAGAGAAATAATGTGGTAAATAAATAAAAATTGTGAGATCAGATAGAGGTGGAGAGTATTAAGGTATACTGAGGATGGATAAGCACCTGGTCCATTTGCTTGGTTTCTTTAGGAAAATGAGATCATTGTCCAATACACTATGCCTGATTCTCAGGACTAGAATGGTGTGGCTAAAAGAAAAAATCGGACATTATTGGACATGGTAACGAGTATGATATTTAATTCCAAGTTGTCTGAGTCTTTGTGGATTGTAACTTTTAAGACGACTGTGTACATATTAAATCGGGTTTCAACCAAGGCGGTTTCCAAAACCCTATTCGAAATGTCTAAAGGTTGGAAATCCAGTTTGTGATATGTACGCGTTTGAGGATGCCCGTCAAAAGTAAGGATTTATAATCCACAAGAAAATAAATTGGATCCAAGGACCATAAGTGGGTATTTCATTGGATATGTTGAAAGGTCTAAGGGATACAGATTTTACTGTCTATCTCATCATACTAGGTTTGTAAAATCGAGAAATGCGAAATTTCTTGAGAATCACTTGATCAATGGGAGGGATTTCTTTCAAGACTTAGTCCCTGAAAAGAATCTATCAAGTATGCATTCCACTTCAAGTGAAAAAATGATTGTCATTCAAAGCGTCCCTCCGGTACCCATGGACGTTGACTCAATTACAGATGACAATTAAAATATTCCACAAACTGTTGACACCGAAACAGATCAAGTTGGACGGTCCTCTCCTAGAGAGACTATTGAGTCAACATTAAGGAGATCTGTTAAGATCAGGAGGTCAGCAATACCTAGTGATTATGTACTCTACATCCAAGAGTCTGACTACAATGTTGGTGCTGTAAACGATCTTGAGTCATTTTCATAACCTATGAGTTCTAACGATTTGAGCTTGTGGCCAAAAGCTGTGAAATATGAGATGAACTTTTTGAGAAGTAACGGAGTCTGGAATCTTGTAGAGTTGCTTAATGGAGTAAAACCCATTGGATATAAATAGGTTTTTAAGACAAAAACTGACTCATCTGCCAACATTGAAAAATACAAGATCAGACTTGTTAAAGGGTTTACTCAGAGGGAATGAATCGATTACTCGCAGACATTTTCTCCAATATCTAAGAAAGATTCCCTTAATATCATTTTGATGAGTGTTGCACATTTTGACTTAAAGTTACAACAAATGGATACGAAAACGACATTTTTGAATGGAGACCTAGATGAAGAGATTTACATGTATCAATCTGAAGGATTTTCCTCTGGTGATGGTGAGAATTTGGTTGCAAGGTTAAGAAGTTCATATATGGGTTGAAGTAAGTTTCTCACCAATGGTATTTAAAATTCTATGAGATAGTCTCTTCATTTAGTTTTGAAGAAAATATTGTGGATCAGTGTATATACTAGAAGGTTAGTGGAAGTAAGATTTCTTCCTATTACTGTACGTGGACGATATCCTATTTGCAACCAATGATAAAAGATGTTGCATGAAGTGAAACAGTTCCCTTCTAAGAACTTTGCTATGAAAGATTTAGATGACGTGTCTTATGTCATTGGCATTAAGATATATCGAGATAAATTTCATAAATTTCTTAAACTATCTCAAAAAACCTATATTAAGAAAGTTCTTAAAAAATACAGAATGTAAGACTGCTCACCAAGTGTAACTCCTATTGTCAAAGGTGACTGGCTCAGTTTGAACCAGTGTCCTAAGACGAAACTTGAAAGGGAATATATGACCAACATTCCGTATGCTTCCGTGGTTGAAACTCTTATGTATACACAGGTTTGTACCCGACCTGTTATAGCGCATATAGTTGGAATGTTGGGACGATATCAGAGGAATCTCGGTTTGGAGCATTGGAAGGCTGCAAAGAAGGCGTTACGATACTTACATGGCATCAAGAACTACATGCTTATGTATGGAGGACTGACAATTTTGAGGTGGTCAGATACTCGGAGTCGGATTTCGCTGGCTACGTTGATTCTCAGAAATCAAGATCTGAATATATTTTTATTCTGGCTAGTGGAGCTATATCGTGAAGGAGTGCTAAGCAGACATTGACTGCGACCTCTACTATGGAAACTGAATTTGTGGCATGTTTTGAGACTACATCACAGGCAATGTGATTACGAAGTTTCATGGCTGGGCTAAGGATCTTGGACTCTGTACTTAACCCATTAAGTATATTTTGTGATAATTCGACTACAGTGTTTCTGGTTAAGAATAATAAGAGTGGTAGTTGAAATAAATATATCGACATTAATTACTTAGCCATAAGAAAACGTGTACTGAAAAATAAGGTTATAATCCAATATATTAACACCAAATGTATGCTTACTGATCCCCTGACTAAAGGCATGTCTCCAGTTAAATTCAGGGATCATGTTGTATATATGGGTTTAAATCTCAATTTTAATGAAATTTTGAATTGAATTTTCTCATATAAGATTATGTGCATATTTTAGTTTTGAGAAAAATTCATGAGGAAGGATCTCGAATAAACATAGAATTTATTCATAAAGATGGTTACTATAAGCATAGGGAGTAGTATGCATTGTAATACATGGAAGACAATATTCGCTAATTTAGAAGACTTGTCGCTATGATTCATGTATACTTTTCCCATTGAGTTTCGGCTTGGATAAAGTTACCAAGTCGGGTGAATGGACCAAGTGAGAGAATGTGAGAAGAATGGTCTATCACCCTTTATACCCTACAAATCAACTTCTGAAAATTTGAGTTTTTTCACCCATCAAATGGATAACCAAGTATGGGATTTCATAGTAGTTGTTGATGGCACAATTACTATAAATAGGAACAACCATAGTAAGGGTCTCTAATATCAATTCATAAGTCTCACACATTATTTAGAGAGAGAATTGAGAGTTTGGAAGGCTTCTTATACGTCTGGAGGTGCCAGAAAGAAAGTTACGATCGTCAAAAACCATGACTGGAGGTATATTTCGTTTCCATTCAATTTTTGGTTCATTTTTGTTCTGTAATTCTTGTATTAAGGTTGTATGAACTTCTTACAACATTTGCACAATTAATCCGAAGTCACCATTTACTATAGGTCAAGAGGTAGTAGTGCCACGCATTTGTGGGGTAACATAGTTTAATATTTTTAACAAGGTAAAACTGGTTTGGGTATCGGCCAGGGACTATTTGTTAACTTCTTTGAATTTTTGTGCTCACCAAAATCTTTGTTAACTTGTTTTCTTTTACTTCAACTTTTTTTTTTTTTTACCTCTCACTTCTATTAATTTTTTTTTTGGCTAACTTGTCATTTTTTTTAATCTTTATTATCTTGTGAACTCACCACATTAGAATTGAATCACATCCGAATAAATATGACAAACAATAATTTAACCAAAATTAAAAAAATAAAAATAAATAGACGATAAAACTATTAACTACTATATTAATTTTAACCTTATTTAAAATGAATGCAATCCTTATTTATCTTTTTGTTATAAATTTCACCCCAAAATATGTGAATCAAAAGGAAATATTCAATTATGAAACTTAATTTGTAAAAAATTGAGTTCAAGATATGTTCATCAGCATATAATCCTTTCTATTTATTATTTAAACTCTTTTTATTCTATTTTGTAATTGTTTACACTTACTCTATTCCATCATATAATCTTAAACACACATTGCTAATAATAACATTTTAAAACATGTATAGAAAATTTCAATCATTATAATATATTAATCAAGTTTTTTTTTATTCATGTTATTAATATCATTTTCACACCCACACATTACCATGATGATGGAATAAAGAGTGTTAATATTAGTAGAAATATTTGTGCATTTATCACTATTGGAACTTGGTTACCATAGATGGCCGATTTTATCACCATAGGGTTATAAATTTACCACTCACACTTTACTACTAAAATGTATATCTTTACTACTATCAAGTTTAAGTTACTATAGATCAGCACATATTTACTAGAAAATTTACCATAAATCAAGATCATTTATCATTAATAAGTGATAATTATCACTTATATGGTTCTTTCATCACGCAGGCACTCATTCTCCTCTTTTACCATACTTGGGGACCAACGTTCACACATATAGCAGGTCCTTATCACCAATGGCTTAGTTTTATCACATGTGACTCATTTTCATTATTTATCATTATTGGGGCTAAATCACCACTCGAGGGATACTTTTATTACTTATTATGATAAATCAAAATTTGATAAACACACGTGAAATCTAGATTTGTAGTTTTCACTCCGAGAGTCCAAAAAACACCAAAGAAGACGTAGTGCCATCATGAAAAGATAGTTCAGTGCATTTACTAATGTTGCATTTACAACTGTTGGCCTTGATGACCATATATTAGTGATTTTACTACCAAAGGCTATGAACTTACCACTATCGGATTTTATCACTAAACAGTAAATCTTTACCATTGTCATCTTTTAGTTATCATAGATGGATATATATTTATCATATGAGAAAATCTATCATAGGGTAGGATCATTTACTATTAGTAGGCGACAATTACCACTTAGCTGTTTTTACCATATAGGGAATCATTCTTTCATTTTAGCATGCTTGGACCTACGTTGCCACCATTACATAGTCCTTACCACCAATGACTTAGTTTTATTACTCATGGATAGTTTGATTACCCATGGACTGTTTTCATCCTTTTCCACTATTGGCACTAGATTACCACTAGGATTATTTTTATCATTGTGGTGATAAAACAAAAATTTGATAAACACACATGAGATTTAGTTCTGTAGTTTTCATTCTGAGTTTAAAGAACAATAACAAAGTGGTAGCATAGCAACACCATAGAGGCAGTTTGGTACATTTACTGCTCTTGAATTTTCGTTATCATATCGGTCGGTTTTACCAACAAACAGCTTGAACTTACTATTCAAGGGTTTTTCCACTAAAAGGTGCATCTTTACTATTACTAGCCTTTAGTTATCATAAATAGGCACATATTTACCACATAACGAGTAAATTTATCATAGGTTGAAGTCATTTTACCACTCGTGATCGACAATTACTATTTATAGACTTCTTTTACCACATAGGAGTTCATTCTCTCATTTTATGGTTACCACCAATTATTTAGTTTGAGCACTCATGGACTATTTTCATTTTTTACCAGCATTGGGCCTAAAGTACCATTGCGGATCCTTTACCACTTGTTGTGGTAAATCAAAATTTGACAAGCACACATGAAATTTAGTTTTATGGTTTTCACTCCGAGAGTCCTAAAAACATCAATAAAAGGGTAGCATCCATGTAACACTATTAGATCTTCATTATCATGGGTCAACTGGTTTACGGTCAAAAGTCATGAACTTACTACTCCTGAGTTTTATCACTATAGGATAGATTTTTACCACTATTAATCTCTAGTTATCCTAGATAAGCACATATCTTATACCTCCTCTCTATATAAAAACGAAGTGGAGAAGTCTCTTCTCTCCACGTTGGATAGGAACAATTTGTTACTGTTCCTTTTTTTTTTTTACTTTTTTTTTTTGGATTTCACTGTTACCAATTTTTTTCGTTTATCATGATCAATCATACTCCAGACCATATCTTCAACTATTCATTCCACTTCTTATGCAAATTCACTACACTCCCTTTTCTTTACTTTTTTTTTTTTTGAGTTTCTCCATTTTAACTTTTAAACGTCTGATTCAACCAAATACCCTGAATATCTAGTTCTTTGATTATTATTATTATTATTATTTTACCTAAACCCATTTGTTCATAAAACTTGTCAAAACCTTAAATCTCTTCCTCTTCGATTCCCGACTTGAGATTGCAATATCAAAATCTCAGTTCTGACATTGTGGTTTCAAGTAGAGCACAAGGTATTTTTTCTATAACAATCTATATACTCTATTGGTTCATAATTGGTTGTTATTACTATTTAATCTAGAAGAGCACAAAGTATTCTTTTCCTTTAATAATCTATATACTTTGTTGGTTCGTAATTGGTTGTTATTGCTATTTAATCTAAAATAAATTAGTATTATTTATTACATTAGTGACTTTATTTATAAAAGATTACCGTGTCCTACAAAAAAATAGATAAATAAACTTACAAATGTAAGTTGTAATTGCTATTTAATTGTGACATGGATGGATGGCTTATTATTTATTTATTTATTTATTTATTATGTTTTATTTGTTGGAAGACTGAATTTGAGTTTTGATTCATTTGTGCATTCATGTTTTTGACTACCTTTATCCATATTTTCCAGTTAAAAACGTTTTGGTGTACACTTATTTTATTAATAATGATTTTTTTTATCATTTTATGTTTTAGATCTTATTTGGTTGCTCAAAGTGTTTCATTCACTTGATTTCGTCTGAAACAAGTATGTAGTTATACCATTTAAAAGTTGTTACTCTAGATACTCTATTGAGAATTTTAAATAGGTCCAAGAGTCTTTTATGTTTTTTTTTTTTTTTTTATCTATAGTTTAACATCTTCATTCACTGTTACAAGTTCATAGTATAATCTAATGTTCTTTTGGTTCAGACTTCAGATCTGTTTATAAACAATATCTACTACGTTTTGAATTTACTATTAAATTAATTGAACCTTCAAATGAAGAAGAAATGATCCAGAGATTCTGATATACAAGATGATTTGTTGATTGAAGTATATATTGATGAAAAAAAGGTCTTGAACTTAATGTAAAATTTAAGAATCCAAATTTTTTGGATCCTCTAGTGGGAGCCAAATTTCTATAACATTTAACTTTAATAACCAAGTTATATATAATGAGAGTGTTAAAGTAAATTATCAATCGGTGAAACTTGGAAGTGTTAGCTATAAAAATTATCAAAGAGATGTAATTTTAAGATGGAAGTTGAAACGAATTACAAAAAAAAAAAAAAAAAAATCAAATTTAACCTTCCAATTCAAGGTAACAAATCCATTGAAGCAAAAGTCCAAGTCACTCAAGTTGAAGTTCCTCACCAATGAGTTTTAACTCAAATGGTACCTTTCCCATCTCCAATTCTAAAATCTCGGGTTCAAACCTCTTTATTACCCAAAAAAATAAGTTAAAGTTTCTGAAAAGCAGAAAGATCTGTTTATGTTATAGCATATATATTTCTAGATAGTGTTATTTCTTAATTATTTTATTTGAAACATTTTCACTAAACTTTAAATAATTGTTCCTAGGCAAAGTTGCTAAAAGTGAGACAAAAAGAACGACCAAAAAGCATGATAAAAAGGATAGAAAGTTATTAGATATCATTGTTGAAACAACCGATACTTTACCAACCCAAAATAATTGTCAATATTGTAGTGTCCAAAAGTTTTGCTCAGAGACAACAAATTTTTGTTGTTCAGATGGTGATATAGTCTTAACTCAAAACAACTTACCTGATATATTAAAGGAGCTTCTAACTTCAAACACAGAAGAAGAGAAATTATTGAACATATAATAATCACTTTGGTTGTACATCTTTTGGAGTTAAATGGGACAAAAATTTATTGAAAACAAGCAATGGCATATACATACATGGTCAAGTTTACCATTATATGGATGATTTGATCCCCAGTGAAGGGTGGGGCACAAATCTTCAATTGTTTTTCCTTGATATTGTAAATGAACTCCAAAATCGATTATTTGGTGGTCCAAAGTTGATGGAAAGCACAATTTTTAAAATAATAAAAGTTTTGGAATAGAATCCATATGTCCAATTTTTTAGAAGTTTAAGAGATATCCCACAATTAGACACATATAAGATTGTCTTACGTACTCTTCCCGGACAAGATCAAGGGGTATATAACAAGCTAATAGTTTCAGAAGTTGTTGCTTTTATGGGTTGAAGGTAAGGAAAATGGTGAAACAAGTCATAGAAATATCTAAATGTATACACACATGGTCACGAAGATTAAATATTATTATGGTTGTTATGATCTACTTCAATATCAATTACTTTTTCCACTTGGGAAACTTGGTTGACATCAATGTATCTGCAAGAAAGGAATAAAAACAACAAACAGGAAAAGAAAAAGAGAGGCTGCAAACTTCGTTTCACCTATTAATGTTAAAAGTGTTGATGAATTGTTAGAATGAAGGAGGTTAGTGATGAATATTTTTAAGTGAAAATTTAATTTATGATATTAATTGTATGTAAATCCTTACTAGTTTACTTGTTTTGATGGCCAGTTATGACTTAGATAGGAGACAATAAAAATCCATTTATTTTTCTGCCACCAGTTGACAGTTCATAAACTATACCTATATCAGTAGTGAGAAACTATTAGTAGAGATATGTTTACAATTTTGTAAGTATTACATTAACAAATATTGTCATTTAACTTTTGACCTTCATTGATAACTCATATTATAATAGAAGGAGACAACATGGGTGCAATTGTTAATGCAACTTAATCAAAGTTCTGGTATGATGCATGCCCAGATTGCTTCAAAGCTATAGATTTCTCTAATACGTGGAGTATGTTCTGCAACTCTTGTCGAAAAAATGTCCATGCTGAACCAAGGTCCTAACATATTTAAATTATCTCACAGTGTCTATAAATTTTAGTATCAACATATAGCAAAGTAAATGCTACTTAACAACAACTCCACTCTTTATTGCATCAGAGCTATCATTGCAATCAAATTTGAAGACAGCATGCTATTGCATATGGCAAAGAAGCTAAAAAGATTATGGCCTTCACAACCCTATAACCAAAAGATGCTCATCAACCATGTGGCAAAGAAGCTGAAAACCTTTAGATCTTAACGATCTTAAAATATCATGCTAACTATGTCAACAAAGTAAAATCAAGATGATAATATACTTCTATATCACTATCTTTTGTATTACATATTACCATCCAATAAACATTTCATGCTTGTACAAATTATTTTATCTTTTTTTAACAATGTTATATCCCAATATGTTTTAATCATTTAATACTTTAACCATCATTCCATCTAAAAGTGATAAACTAAGTTAACTAAGTTTATATGTTTTGGTCCAACTAAAAATAATTAAAAATTAAAAAAAAATTTTCACATGGTGTAGCCAGATCACACCTGGTTTATACAAACACACGCAGAACTGATGGATGGTAAGCCATCAAAAAATCATTTAATGGTCAAGATTTAAATAGATTTTATGCGATATGATATCATAAATTTTTTTTACTACAACATGGAAGCCCTAGGTAAAATGGGTAAAATGATCAGAAAATATTCAAAATTAATTTTTTGAAAAGTCAAAAATTATTTTGTAACTAATAAATTTTTTTTTTTTTTGGGTTTTGAATTATAGGTCCATCTAAATCACCAAATACCCATTTTAGCTATTGGAGAATCCAATAACCACCCCTAATTGATGTAGAAAATATCCCTAAACTAAATATAAATATATATATTATCATTTATGGTTAAATAAAAGAAATATATGTATAATACTCAATTATGGATATGAGAAATGTCATTGTCCCTTTTTATTTTTTTCGTTCAGAAAATGGATGATGTTCGGCTTTTATTTCCAGGAGAACCCCCACTCGTGGTCACCTTCTCATACGCAATTAGGTACCGCTTCCGCCACGTGGTCTCTTCTTGATTCGACCTTGAACCTTCTCCCTCGAAGCTCCCCTGACCCTCTATTCCCCAGATCCGTCATCTCGCTCTCGCGCTCTCTCTCTCTCGGACTCAGTTGCTTGAATTCATTTCAAGAGACTGATCACCTTCTTCGGGGGTTTCGAAGATGGTGAAGAAGCAAGTGCCAGAGTGGCTGAACAGCTCTCTCTGGTCATCTTCAACTTCCTCGTCTTCTCCTCTTCTTCCTCCTCCGCCTTCAGACACCGACGACCACGGCGGCGATGACGATCGTCTTCCCCCTCTATCCTCTAAACCGGCTCCGTCCATGCATTCCTATGCAACTTCTCCGTCGTATGGAAGTTCAACTGTCGTCTCCGACTCTCGGACGAAGCCTCCGATTCCGGTGTCTCCTCCGGCGATCGTGAGAGAAGAGCCTCCCAAGCGGGAGGTTAAGGATGTGCGGCGTGACGATGACAATGGCACTTCTCCCAATTTGAGTTCCGGTCCTTCTCCTGAGGAAATTTCTCGCCAGGCTCAGCTCTTGGCTGAGGTTCAACTCTCTCTCTCTCTCTCTCTCCCGCTCCTCTCTTGCTCTATTTGAAATTTTTGAACTTTGCTTAATTTTGTGAGATTGTGTTTGTTTTGATTTGATTGTAGCTATCGAGGAAGGTTATAAATATCGGGGAATTGAGGAAGCTTGCGGCTCAGGGGATTCCTGATGGTGCTGGAATTCGTTCTACCGTTTGGAAGGTAATTGAATTGGGGAGAGAGAGAGAGAGAGAGAGAGAGAGAGAGAGAGAGAGAGAGAGAGAGAGAGATGTTTTCTGAATTTTGATGGTTTTGGTTGTGGCAGCTCTTACTGGGTTATTTACCGAGTGATCGTTCACTTTGGGCATCTGAAATGGCAAAGAAAAGGTCTCAGTACAGACATTTTAAAGAGGATCTCTTGATGAATCCTGTAAGTCCTAATTTTCTGTTCATTTAATATTGTCCAATTTTCAACTTTGATTCTTATTAATGCCTCATTCGATTAGAATTCTGCAAGCACCCCCTTTAGTAAAACCAATCATGATTTTTCGTGAATTGTTTTTATATTGCTTAATCTGATATTTCACTCGCAAGATTACTAGGACTGAAAATAAGACTGGACTGCCACACCCCATTAATTAGCTGCTTGAATCGGCTATATGAGCTTCCATATATTGAAATCAATCAAACTTTTGATTGCTATTATTGATTTCTCTTTTGTGTTGGTTTAAACTTCTTTCGTGTTAAACTTTTAAAATCTGTCAAAACTTTGATTGCTATGATGAGCTTCCATATATTGAAAGCGGTTAAACCATTGATTGCTATGATGAGTTTTAGTGTTATCCTTCTTGATACAAGCCTTAAATCAGTCGGACTTTTGACTAATCTGGTTTTGGAAACTACTCCCATTTTTTAGTTTCGTTCAATGCAAATTTCCTGATTCTGGACTTCCGGGAAATTTGCCGGATTATTTCCTCTTATGTGCTTTTTCTTATTTCGGAACTAGGACCCAAGTCTGTGTTTTATAATACGCTATTGCTCTGCTTACTTTTACCTTGACTTGTTCAATGATGCGAGACCATTTCTTCATCCTATTCCTCTGTTCAAAAATTTTTTAGATGTGCGTGTGAATAGGGTGCCTATTCTCGGAAATGTTACTTTGTGCAGTCAGAAACAGTCAAACTTGGCTAATTATGGAGAGGTGTCTAGGCTTATCACTTTCGCAAATTTTTGCACTTTCTTTTTCCTCTTCCGGCTGAAGATTTGGATTTCTGATTTTTTTTTCATTCGTTAGTCAGAAATTACAAGGCGGTTGGACAAGTCCTCTGGTCTCGAGAATGATGAAGCAAAAGGTGAAGGCAAAGGCTTGCTCTCAAGATCAGAAATATCTGACGGGGAGCATCCTTTGAGCCTCAGGAAGGCCAGTATTTGGAATCAATTCTTTCAGGTAAATTGACGAGTGATCTCTCTCTCTCTCTCACAGTGTATACACACAGGGAAACATGTTTGTAAGTGGATGTGCATTCTTTTCATTTTGGACAGAAAAAGAATTATATTACATGGGCAAAGTTATATGCAAAAGACTCAAATGATGAGAAATCATTGTCAAAAATAGCACCAGAAAAAAAAAAAAAAAACTAATGAAGGACTGCAGTCCAATTTCTCTTTAATTTCTCTGAACTATAATCTTTGCTGACTCCTAAAGCATGAGCCCAAGAGAAGAATAAACACATCTTGTCTTTCCCCAAAAAGGAGAGGGATCAGTGCTATGATTTCTAAAGATCATCAAAGAACATCTGTGTGGGTGTGTTATGCCATGCTTGTATCTATCTTTGACATTTCTAGACTTATGACATTAGTGTAGGATTGGAAAAGACTTTGCCAATGG
This sequence comes from Dillenia turbinata, assembly GCA_037126225.1. Lineage (NCBI taxonomy): Eukaryota > Viridiplantae > Streptophyta > Magnoliopsida > Dilleniales > Dilleniaceae > Dillenia > Dillenia turbinata. Next base: position 9,287,501 of record JBAMMX010000026.1, on the reverse strand, counting down.
GCCCTAGGAGTAAGAGGATGATAGTTCGATGAGCAATTGATAATCCTGCCAACACATGGGATGATCTGGGGCGCTTTTTTATTGTATTCCTTTCAGGTCTCAAAATTGTCATTTTGGAACATGTTATTTTATTTGGATCTCTGACATGACTAGATTACAAGTAAAGGCCTGAGATGTGAATTGTAATTAAAGAGAAAGAGATGCCTTTTGGTGCTTGCCCTGTGGAGACCTGTCTGAGGCTTGGGGAAAAATCTTGGAAGTGTGACGATTTCTTTGAAATGGGGTCCGGAATAGGCCACCAACTCTCTATTCTTATTCCTGGAATTCTAACTCTGCTTTCCTGGACCGTCAAGGGCCTGATTCATGGTGCATCAATGAAAGCTTGGAAACCCTGACTAATGAAATCAACTGAAACATCATTAAGCAATCATTTTCTTCACTTTAACTTACATATTATATTTATTTGCTTTTGATACTCTGGAAAATAAATATATATATTTCCTGCAAACTTTGTAGTCCTTAAATTACAGTGCCAAATGATATTTTTACTGATACCCTTATGTATCATTGATGTGCTATTTGCATATGCGTCCATAAAGTTCAATTTATTTGGGGTACTCTCTTTTGCTATTTGTCAGTTTGAAAGAGGTGCATGGAAAATAAGCTTATTATTTTCTGTTGCTTTTTTTTAATGAATTATGGAAATACCTTTGAATAACAAGATTGAGAAAGTTACTTGGGTGATTCACTTTCATATTCCTGTTATACTGTTGCTGAAAAAAGAAAGTCCGGAATGAAACTCAAAATCAAATCCTTCAAGAGGGCTTCATCCGCAGTACCAAAAAAACTGTTTCTTTCTTTTTTTTTAATTTTTTTTTAAGCACAGTACCAGAAACCTGAAGCAGTAAGTAGGCCTTATTTCTTATTTCTTTCCTTTCGTCCTTGTTTCTGGTCCACAACCTTGTTAGATAAATTACTGTGATACTTAAATTTTGATGGTAAATTCATCCAACTCATTGTGCATTGTTGATCTTTCAAGCATTGGCATAATGATGCTGATGCTTCTGTCATATGGTTGTCTTGAGTGGCACTTGTCTACTTAGGACATGCTAGCTACCAGACTAAAGCAAATTCCAAACCTCCAACTGGGGACGCATCCATGAGTTAAGTTGAGCCAAATATTGTAGACCATTATTTTGCACATTTTTCTCGAGGAAATCTCAAGCTTGATGGGTTTTATACTGTCAAAATAAAATAATAAGCGTACTTAATTTGTGAAACAATTGGTTGTTTGACATACTAGTACTAAAGCTTAAATGAGATTTACCTGTAAAAGTTGAGTTGGTGTAGATGTCAAAATTTATGTGTTGTGGAACCAGGTACAAGGAGCTTTGATTGAGTAATTAATGAGCTCAAATTGATTGCAACATTTACTTATTTCATTACAAGCAAAGCTTGGATGAGCTTTCCTCTATTTCTTAGTAGCCATTATTGTATTTCTAGTAGAACAATGTTGCCAAGGTACCCCATATAATCTGTCTCCAGGCTGTCACTCATAACAATGTTTAGATGTTCCTAAACTAAAGATTTTTTCCAACTTATCCAAGTCTTGGACAAATTCAGCCAAAGGGAAGCACTATGTACATCCGTCTTGGACGCTACACCTTGGGAAAGCCAAACAAACTAAAACAGAACCAGGCCACTTGCATCTACATTTTCTTTTCTGGTATTTCTCCTGTACTTGTATTTTCTAATGCTGAGGGCCAGAATATGCACCTGCATGTGGTAATTCAAACATTTATTCTGTTAGGATGAATGGTGTACTTGTTGGTTAAATACATAATTCACAGAATAAGTTGATCATTGAGTTCTGCTTTTCCAGGACACGGAGATCATGGAGCAAATTGATCGAGATGTCAAGCGTACTCATCCAGACATGAACTTCTTCTCTGGGGATTCACCTTTTGCAAAGTCCAATCAGGTTATCAATTTATCCATTTTATAGCATTTTGCAGAATCCAACCTGGAGAAGTACTTTATAAATAAGCTTTTTATATTTGCAGGATGCTTTGAGGAACATACTCATTGTGTTTGCAAAATTGAATCCAGGAATAAGATATGTACAAGGAATGAATGAAATCTTGGCACCTTTGTATTTCATGTTCAGAAATGACCCTGATGAGGACAATGCGGTATGTATATGTGAATTCTGCTAGATAGCTAAAAACACATAAAGCAAACTTACCTGTGAGTTGAGTCTTTTCAAGCAATAACATCTGTGGTGTGGTGTTGAACCATTGTTCACTTCCAATGCCAGTTATAATTAATATTTATATATGTTTTATCTCCTCCTCATTGGCTCTGTTCACATGAGAAATGGCTTTTCTTTAAATTTACCTGCTTTTAATTTAATCAATTTCAGAGTTGGTGCATTTTCTTTCAACTCATGAGTTTCCATGGCTAATGGGCTAGATTAGTCCCTTATCTGGTTAAAATTACTGGAGTGGCATGCAGCAGTTTCTGAGGAACTTTTGTTGTCAGCCTTCCTTGATATTGCAATACTCATGAATATATTTGGATTTTTACAGTTTCTGGAGACATTCTCATAAATAAGGTTAAATTCAATATTTTGGACTCTCATTTTTGGATTCTCATTGTAGTAATGAGTAATAAGTACACATTTCATGCGTCCGAGTTGGATCAAATGATTAGCTGTGAACAGTATTCCCTAACTGCACACTGGTTGCCTGTACTGTTATGCTGTGCCTGAGTAGAATGACCAAACTGTTGCTTATATAAAATTACATGGGATGATCAGATATCATTGTGTTGGCTTGAAACTTGAATCTTGTGTACCAAATTGCTCAATGAAGATGCAGTCAGTTGTTTTGCCTAAAATAATTCACTTATGGGCAAAGTAGTATAGGTAATCTCGATTCAACTGCTTTAATCTGTTCAAATTGCACATATAATGTACTCTCTAGTGTTATTTGGCAAAGCCAAATGTTTGTTTAAATAATTTTATCCACAGTACTGTAATAAAAACATCTGGCACAGTCATGTTGATGAACAGGGTAATATTTTCTACTTATGATGATCTGTTTGTTTTATAAGTTATTACCTATTGCTGTCCTACACAAGCAGGATCCTGAGGTGATAAATTGAGTGAGGCTAGTCTTATTTTCCAGCCCTGACTGAACTAAAACTTGCAATGGTACTTTTGTTGTTATTACTAGAAGGATTTCTAGCCCATAATTTTGAGTACCTTTATGCGCTTTTTTTTTTGGGGGGGGGGATCAGAGTCAATTGCATTTATGCCTTACTGAGGTTAATTAGGATTGCTTTTGTTTACCATATTTAAATTGTGTTTTGTGCAGTCATCTGCTGAAGCAGACACATTCTTTTGTTTTGTCGAAGTATTGAGTGGATTCCGGGATCATTTCTGTCAGCAACTTGACAACAGCGTTGTGGGGATACGTTCCACAATTACCAGGTTGTCACAGCTTTTAAAGGAACATGATGAAGAGCTCTGGCGCCATCTTGAGATTACAACCAAAGTAAGACATTTTCCCTTTTAGTTGGGTTTTCCCTTCTAACAATGGTTGGTGTGATTGCAATTATTCTAGCAAAACTTTCAGCATTCATTAAATGGTAGTCTCTGCAGAATATAGAAACCAATCTTGCATCTTGGTACATCATACAAATGGCTATTAAAGGGTCGTTAATAAGTAATAACTATGACATGGGCAATATAGCTTATAATTTCAAAGAAAAAACCAAAAAAGAAAGAAGAAAAGAAAGAGAAAAAGCACAAGGAATGAACAGATAGCCCCTTCATGAAAATAGTCAAACAGCTTGTGATATACTTTTTCCCTTTCCCCTTTTTGGTTACATTTTATTTACTTTCCATTCTGCAAAGATATAGAACTTGCATGCGAGATTTGTTATAAAAAGGTTAACAGTTACTGGTGCCAAGAACTTCTGATTTGGTTGTGCACTGTATAATTTAGGCCTTATTAATAATTTAGATTTACTTAACATGTATATCCTTATTTTCTGTTTCTTTCCCTTCTCTTGTAAATGGCTGGCACTTAGGTTGATGCGAATATCAGACAGTGCTCAAACTCAGCAAATAGAGTAGCTATCCAGTAGCTAACTATTTGTTTGAAGAAAAGATTCTGACACTGGATAGGCTACATTGGATCTGTTGCCTGACACTAGTTGTATCTTACAGGTCAATCCACAATTTTATGCATTTAGATGGATAACGCTCCTCTTGACCCAGGAATTCAACTTTGCAGACAGTCTCCACATTTGGGACGCACTTTTGAGTGACCCAGAAGGACCTCTGGTAAACTTTCCTTTTTCCCATTTACTAGTTCATAAATGGCAGAGCACAGGTAGATAGTGCAAAGGCTGAAAATCAGAACATATAGTTGCTCAAGTCAATAGGTTTGCGCCAGATGTGTCTTTTTAGTCCATTGAAAATTTTGTTTGATTGGTTGATTAATCTAACCACTTACTGGATGCTTTTCAACGGTCATTTAAAATACGGATCCTAACATTCTAATGTCCTGTGAATGTACCTGTATTAATTGTAAAATGCTGGGCATTATTTTCGTGAGATGGGAATGCGACACATTGTTGTTGAAGTATTGGTGTCATGTAATGTCAATATGAGTCATAAACCAACTTTTCAAGTATCATTTCACTGGTTATTTATGAGGTGTGGCACAGAAGCGACAAGCGAGTAGTTTTCCTCAGTTGATTATGATTATTAAGCAGATTACAATGAGAATATGTATTAGCTGCTGTCTAAGGTTCTTAAGATGTAATGCATCACATTTAAATTATGCATGTCTGTGGAGGTACTAAAAGTGGCAACCAGAAAAACTACTCATTTTATTAATTATCTATGCAAGTGCAGGAAACCTTATTAAGGGTATGCTGTGCAATGCTAATTCTTATTCGGAGACGATTATTGGCTGGCGATTTTACTGCTAATCTGAAGCTCCTTCAGAACTATCCCCCGACCAACATTAGCCATTTGCTTTATGTTGCCAACAAGTTGCATGTGCATCCCAGTGGCCAATCTCTTTAGTTACAGTTTTCCTCTCATCTGTTTCCTTTCTCCATTTTCATTTTAGTGCTTGTGAAAATTCATCAGATGCAAGTAAGTGTCGTTTAGAAAGTGCTCTTTATATTCAGGAATTGTACCCATTTTTTTTTTTTTTTTTTTTTTTTTTTTTTTTTTTTAGTTTTATTATTTGGTCCAAAGTCTTTTCAGGATTGGCCTTGGTCAAACTGAAACATAGTCCATTTTTTGGTTTGTGGTTTCCTGTAATATAGGTCATACCATTTTTGAGTATACACAAATTTTTCTTAGAAATTTTATTTTTTCTCATACTTGATCGTTCTCTCTGTACTGTGAACTTCATTATGTATGGGACTCCCTTCCTATAGAGAACTCGTCTCTAGTACCAAAAAAGCCTAGTAATGCACATTCTGTATCAACTCCTAAGTCGAGGGCTTTGGTAAACAATCACTGGAATACCTTAAAATTCTTGTCCCAGGTTCTTGCAGGGTATTTGTAACAAGCAGGGAAGGCCACAGGTTGGCGAGACCTAATGTTTGTTCTACTAATGCATTCCAGGTTAATTATCAATTCAGCTATGGCAATCAATTTGTACCCAAAATAAAAAAAATGCTATGGCAATCAATTTGCATTAAAAGGGATCAAAGGTATCTTTGATTTGGTGCAAACAGTGAAGAGTTTCAGCCAAAGGTTTTGTTTGTTTTACACCCACATCTTCACAGCCAAAAGTTGGTAAGAGGGTAGATGGGTATATCAACTTCAACAATTTAGTAGAAATTAGAGTAGTTTTTAAAGTTTTCCTTGCTCATGTCTCAACTATAGTAAGATCATAATACTAATAATTTAGGTCAAAATTTTTGTTCAAATGACTTTGAAATTTTTGAAGATCCAGAGTCACGGTCTTGGACTTTGAAACCAACAGCTTAGTGAGGCTCATAAATGGAAGAATCATGGAAAACTCAAGGAGAATATTAGTAAATGCCGTAGGAAACTATATTATTCAGTGGAGGAACAGGTGTAGCTAAGAAACTATATTATTCTATACTCGACCAATAATGATTCAAATTCAAATGCCTCTCTCCCTCTCTCTCTCTCTCTGCGCGTAAATTTTTGTCAATTAATGATATCTCTTTCTCATACTAAAATATAGATAAAAAATTTCAACATCATCCCTTCTTGTTTCTTAGGAGACATTCTCACAACATATAAACTACCCTCCTTTGAATTTTCTTTTAGTTCCTTCCAAATTAAGGTTTCTATCCTAAACCGTGTCCAAAATTGATAGTAAGATGTCTTTGGTTTATCTTATATATTCATTTAGTATACTCAACACCAACTCTAAAGCAATATTTGCATAACCACATCAAAGATGTCAACTTTAACTCCTCTGCCCAAGCCATTACCAAAAGTAGGAACACCACCACCACCACCGTTGCCGCTGCCAAAGGGAGCTGCACCGCCTCCCCCTCCTCCGCTTGGTCTCCATCACAAGGTGGCATCCAGTACTAAGTTGAGAAGATCTCCCCAAATGGTCAACTTGTATCAACTTCTAAAGAAAAAGATGGAAGTGTCTTATTTAGGTATCAAATCTAGCAGTGCAAGGAGAAGTAGTGGGACAAAGAACTCTAGTAGGGGGGAACAGGGAATGGATGAAGCACTGAGATCATTCATGCTTTATTCTTAGCATGGAAAATGCTATTTTCATTGTTGAAATTGAAAATTCCTTGAATTTCTTAGGACTATAGGTGGGTTGTCATGATAGGTAAGAAATAACAGTTCTCTTTTAACGTTATATATTTTTCCATATTGGAGTTTCAGATCTCCTTATTTTCAACAAATTGAAGAGGATGTTCAAAAGCATGGCAAATCCATCACCATTCTGCAGGATACTATAAATTCTTTCCAAAGCAAGGACATGGGTAATCTGCTTAAGTTTCAAAAAAACGTGGAATCCCAATTAGAAAACCTCACAGATGAAAATCAGGTCACTCTATATAATTTTGCTGCATCCTTTATAAGAGCTATAAAAAAATAAAAATAAAAATAAAAATAAAAAAATAAAAAAATTCACTTCATGGACATTACTTTGGGTTCTCCATTTTTGATGGTGCAGGTACTAGCAAGATTTGAAGCTTTCCCCATAAAAAAGCTAGAATCTTTAAGGACAGCAGCTGGATTATACTCAAAATTAGATGCAATATTTGTTAACCCTCAAGCATTGGGAGATAAAAGCTCGATCTCACCAGCTGTTGCATGAGGTGGAGGTTTATTTTAGTAAGGTAAATCTAATAATTTCATGGCTGTTAAAATCCTAGTTCATCGAAAAGTTTGTAAAACTCTATAATTGATCAAAATTCATATAGATTAAAGCAGAGGTGGAAGCAGTAGAACGGGTAAAAGAAGAAGAATGGAAGAAGTTTCGAAGTAGTAATGTCCATTTCGGCTTTGGCATAATAACAAGGATTAAGGAAGCAATGGTTGATCTTTCTTCGAGTTGTATGGAACTAGTTCTTAAGGTAATCTGTATCAAATTTGGCAACTGTTCTTATATTATTGCATTGCTTGGAGAACTGAGACTCGCATTGCTAACCTTTGGAAGGAGAGACAAGAAGCAAAGATGGGAGATGCTAATAAAGAAAATGAATGCCAGAATGGTGCATTAAGAAAAGGAAGTGCTAATATGTTGCTATGAAAGACATTTCAATTGGCATTTCGTATATACAACTTTGCCGGAGGGTATGATGACAAGGCTGACAAATTAGCCAAAGATTTGGCAAATGAAATTTTGATTGATTGTCAGAAATTATGATTATAAGCTTGGTCTGATCACCGTTTCAGGGGGACAAGTTTCAAGAATGTTCATAAAGAGATAGCCTGTCTATGACAAGGAAAGGAAGGGGAGGGGGAGAGAGAGAGAGAGAGAGTGAGAGAGAGGGATTATTTCATGTTGGAGAAACTGTACGATAGGGAGAAAATATATGCAATATCATCTGTGTTCATGCAGCAATAATAAAAATAAAAAATAATATAAATTAATAAATTCATTGTGATATTGGTAAATGCAATTGCAAATGATGATATTCAATCAGAACCCAACGAATTCACGTTGTATTGTGAAAACAATTTTGCTCCCTCTCTGGTATTCAAGGTTGTCGAGCAATTGTCTTCCAGAATTAAATGAATATCTTCTTTTGTAAAATGGCACATCAATTATAAGAGCTCTAATGAATCAAAATCTGTGCTTAGTAATCGCAGAAAATGAGAAAGAATATGAGAGAATGTTTATACTTCCTGGTTGATTTAATATACTTGTTAGGACCTAGCGATGTTGGTTGGTTTAGCTGAATGAGAGCTGAGTTCTCTTGATCATAGTCGTGAGTTCGACTCCTCATGGTTACGGAAAAAATCACGTTGGAAGACATCCCCGAAAAGGGTACGACAGTAGGTCGATCCGAATTAGTCGGGGTGAAACTTCGGATACCGAGTGGGAAACAAAAAAAAATACTTGTTAGGATTGAGATTTAGGATCGAGATTGTTAGGAAGTTAATTAAAAATCTCTTTGACAACCCAATAGATAAATAATAAAAGATTGAATATAAAATAAAGAAAAAAATAAAATTTACATGATTTGATGGAAAAAGTAAAATTTCACTAACAAATACCTTATAAAAGTGTTTGTAGACCTAAAAGACCATCATACAAAAAAAATAGTAAAATGAGACTCAAGTATTTTTCACTAAATCACTTGAACTAATAATACTTTAAAACCCAACCCAAAGCCACCTATATATACATGAATTCTTTGGGGATGGCCTTACTTCATAACCAATGTGGGATTGGAACTTCATAGAGCAAGGGTAGAAGCTTCTTCAACAAATCGATGTGGGACCAAACAAAAGAGATATTCTTTCTTCAAAAGCAATGTGGGATGAGACATCCAACAAATCTCCACATCTCAACATTAACAATATCAAATAACAAATCTGCTTCACTTTCTCCACAAAAACCCCAATGGGCTAATCAACAGTAGCGGATACCAAACAAAATAAATTCAAACATTACTTGAATTTGTAGACTGAAGGAGGTTTCATAAACTTAACAGCAAAATTGTTATCCGGACTTGTACAAACGATTGCACATACCGTACTGCCAACTGTTCTAAAATATGGAACTTGTGCCATAAAATCCTCTTCTTCAATTGAATGTAACACCTGAGCAGCAAATAGTCTAAAATTGCGACAAGACGAAGTATTCACAAACTTAATATTTTTCATGTCAAAATTTTCAAAATAATTATTTTAGGTCAAGAATAATTTTTCAATTCCGCGATCTCTCTTAATTTTCATATCAAAAATCTTCTTAGCTGTTCCCAAATATTTCATACCCAATTCACTATTTAACTATAACTTTAAAGTGAATATATTTAACAAATTTTTGATAACAAACATATTATCATCATAAAGCAATAAATAAACAAAAGACCCGTCACTTAATTTCTAAAAGAAAACACAATTGTCAAACGTGTTTCTAAAATAACTATCAATGAAGGTCAACATATACCCGGTATCTTCTTTAAACTGAACACAAGATAGTTTTCACAAATCTAAACAAATGTCAGAATCAAATATTGATGATGAGACTGCAATGAACCCATAATAGTAAACCCTTGCAGGAAATACAATTTATTAGACTTGTAAATTTTTATAATAACAAGAGTACCACAATACACTTTCATAACTCTACGTTCAGCTGTGTATCAACATCCAAAAGCCTTAGGTGTCTAAAGAAATAAAATTTTTCTTTAAATCAGAAACGTATCTAATATAAGTGAGCGTTCTCATAATACCATCATAGATTTTAATTCGAACTGTACCATTATCAATAACATTGGAAACACTATCGTTTCCCATAAAAATAATTCAACCATTAACAGATTCATAGGTAGAAAATAAATCTCTGTTGGGACACATATGATAAGAACAAACCGAATCCAAAATCCATTCATTTTTAGACTTTATTCTATTATCAGTTATACAGAAAATATCTCCAATATCTTCATCTGTCACAACACTAGTTTCGACAGTTTTAGTAGTTTTCTCATTAAAATTTTCATTTTACTTATTTTTTAAATTAAATCAATTAGACTTAATGTGTCCCAATTTTTGACAATAATTGCATACCAAATTTTATACTTAGATATACTATTCTCAAAATTTTTTTATCAGTTCTGCCCTTAATAACCAACCAATCAGTTTGACTTTTATTAATTTCTCTAGTAATATTCTTATCAATCTGCTCCTTAGATTTTAAAACGGATTTTATTTCTTGATACAAAATGGTTTCTTTATCATAAATTATAGTATTACGAAAATATTTAAAGGATTGGGGAAGAAAACACAATAACAAAAAGGGACCTATCCTCATCATCAATTTTCGAATCTATATTCTTCAAATATATAATAACAGAATCAAATTTATCAAGACGAAAGAGTATAGATATACATTCTGCTATACATAGTATATACAGGCTTTCTTTTAGATAAAATCTATTCTCAATTGTTTCTTCATACACAAAGTTTTAAACTTATCCCATATGGTCTTAACCGTGATCTCTATAGCAACCTCCCACAAAACCTCATCAGAGAAGTTTAAAATAATCCTTGATATCGTCCTTTTATCTATCGTAGTAAACTCTGAATCTATCACATTGGTTGGTTTAGCTTCTACTCCCTGTAATGCTAAATCAACTCCGCCCTAAATCAAAATGTGCTCCATCTTAAGTTGTCACATGCCGAAATTGATATTTCTGTCTAATTTTTCAATCACAATTTTTGTTATTGTCATATTGCCAAAATAATTACCTAAAAACTTTCTCAAAATAGCTCAAAGCTCTGACACTAATTTGTTAGAACCGAGACCGATAGGAAGTTAATCAGAAGACTCTTTGATAACCCAATAAATAAATAACAAAAGACAGAATTTAAATAAATAGAAAAAATAAAATGACAGAATATAAAATAAAAAAAAAAGATAAAATTTACGTAGTTCAATTAAATAGATCTACATTCACAGGAGTAAAATTTTACTAACAAATAAAAAGACTACAAATATCTTAAAAAAATATTTTTAGACCCAAATGACCATTATACAAAATAAATAACAAAATGAGACTTTAAAAGATCAACCGCATTTTACTAACTCACTTAAGTTGATGATGCCTTAAAACTCAACCCAAAGCCACATATATATATATACATAAATTCTTTGGAGATGGCCTTACTTCATAACCAATGTGGGATTGGAACTTCATAGTGAGCAAGGGTAGAAGCTTCTTCAACAAATCGATGTGGGACCAAACAAAAGAGATGCTCTTCCTTAAAAAACAATATGGCATGAGACACCCAACGATACTTACACTCTATGCCTATTTATACTACTAAATGTGTGATTAGAAAGTCATTAACCAATAAATGGTGTGATTGAAAGCCACTAAATCAATAAATGGTGTGCCCATAAACAGTGTGATTGGAAAGTTAGCAAACTATTAAATGGTGTGATTAAAAAATCACCAAACCAATTATTTGCATTCTCCACCTTCGCTAATACAATTGGTATATATTTAATTATAGAATTTAGATTTGAGTTATGAGAATGAAAAAATAAAATTTGAGAGAGTCAACTCCCTAATAGGCTTCACAATGCTTGATTCAAATTAATTAGATAAAATTCAGATATCGATTGGTGATAAATAAACTATTTAAAAATATACAATTGATATATTAATTTTAGTTAATACAAATTGTCATTGGATCAACTCATTTGACTAGATCCTCTCCCTACCACAAAAGTGGGTTTCCCCTTGGATTCGCCAAACCCAAAGAATATTCTTACACTTAAAAAACATGCAAGGTCTTTTGGTTTTCCAAAGTGAGATTTTAATGGAATTTAAAATAAGAGAAAATAAAATTTTCTCATTTAGCGAACCAACAATCCCCCACATGAATGAGAAATGTCCCATCCTTACGTAGTTAAATTATTTTTGGTCTTAACCATTCTTGGTTTCCTACATGCATATGATATGTAATACAATCTGCGATTACTTAATGACAACTGTATCGGGATAAGTAATAATCAACTTTAAACTTTCCATAATGAGATCCATCGTATCTACTTAGTCAATTAATAGACACAATATCTTTGAATTATCCACCTGTTTTTTCTTTTTTTTTTTTATACAAAGAAATATAATTAAGTGATCGAATTAAAAAAAGAAAGATAAAAATGAAAAATTCTACCGCTTAAACTGTCCCTGAAAGACACTATCGACTTTTTCTATAAATCCAAACAATAGATATCACACAATTATCTTTCAACATTGTTGCATTCGTGCTCATTTTGACCATGAACACTACTTGGTTTCATTTTTTTTTGGGTCCCCATTCCTCGAACCCAGGACGAGAACAAACACGAGTACTAGATGGTATCACCAATTAGACCAATGAGGGTTGGTACACTACTTGGTTTCATGAGTGTCCTAAAAAATTCAGCTCTAGAATTCTCATAAAAGCGGCCACTATTCACACTCACAAGGGTGATTTCATAATTGACATACCCCAAGTATTGAAATAATTAAAAGCAAAACTTGCCATCAAAGTCACATGCATTGTATTATCATAGGAATGGGTAGAAGATTTAAGATAACTCCCACAATGTTTATACTATCATCATAACTTGGTTATCTTTTTGAATCTTGGGATCTCCAACTTACTAAATAAGATTTACCCTTATGATGACTTAATTAATAGACCGTAAGCAATTATCTCTAACTTAGATAAGTCAATATCATGCTATGGGCATTTATGCCACAATTTTGTATTTTTTTCTTTTCTTTTTTAAGGTGAGAGTTTTTACTTTTTCAAAATTTTCCCATCAAAATTATCTGGCTCCTCAAAGATTAAATTTCAAATCCATCACCATAATAGAACCACGTTAGGTTTATACATTATTTGGTAACCAATAAGCCGCAAAATTGGGCTTGGTAGCAACTAAAATGAACATACCTTTAGCGGCAACTAAGACACCGCCAAGGGACATAGATCACTACTAAAACCTAAAATTACTTATCTGCCTAATAAAATTGTCCAAAATGATAAGGACACTTCTATTACATTAAGGCAGCATAGCTACTAAAGAAATAGGAAGCACTTACGCCAATACGCTCAAAAGTAACAATGCACAAGAGTATGTGTCTCGCACACAATTTCTCTCCCACGCATGTATGTTGCCCAGAAAACATGCCAAAACATGTCAGAAAATGACTCTTCCCCCGTGAAAGGCTACCACGGGATGCCCAAACAGAACATTAATCAATTTTTTTTTAATATATTCGATTGATATCTAGATTTATACTCCGATTAATTCGGTTAGAATATTATCGGATCCAATTTAGGGGAGCTATTATAATATAGTATTTTTCATTCTAAAGTTTTGAATTCGAGACTTAAGAGATCTAACACCGCTATTCATTAACCCGAGTGTCCCTTGACGGCACAATCAACCATCCTAACACTAAAACCACACCTAAAACTTCATCTCCCATTCCTTTGTTTCTTATCCCCAACACATGCTACCAAATGCGGAGTTCAGGTCCGTTGCTCAGCCTCATCCACGAAGAGTCCCAAATGTCGACAATACTTGGCGGTGAAACTTCATGAATTGCAGTTAATGTGAATCTTCAACAACTCTAGATGTTTGCATGCTATAGAACTTTCAGATCTTCTCTGCAATTCGTTGCTCATGGAGTTGATGAAGAGAAAGGGAAAGTTGTCGCCTCCTATTTTGCAGCTGCCGATGCAGCAGAGCATAGAAGAAATTTCTAGAGAAGGCAAGAGAGATGAAGAGAGAATGAGAAGTTTCTAGAGAGAGAGAGAGGCGGTGCTGACGATGATCTTTAACAAGAGCCTCATCAATGTTTCTAGCAACCCTTTTGGAAGCGAGAGAAGTTTCATTACTTTCCTTCCATTTTGTCCTCTCATGTAACTTAAAGGATATTTGTTGGGTTTATTTTACTAAAATTAAATGCAAAAGATAAAAAAGAAGAAATCGTAACTCTAAACTATGGTCCATTTCCACCTGAATTTTTGATATTCTTCATGAATCTTTTCAAGTTGATCATAGTATTGAACATGAACAAGTCGAACCACTACTTTTCCCATAACACGATGCTTCAAAATCCAAGTGATTTAATATCCAAATTGTGTTTTGTGTGTTTCTCAAAATCAAACCTTTAGAGTATTCTTATGTACATTTACACATTTTTCCCTACTTTTAAAAATAAGGAGGAGAAGGGGGGGAATTGTTAACTCTTCTTAACTGTTCCTTCTAATCTATTTTTATTATTTAAATTTTAAATTTCAAATTCAAATATCTTTATAGGTATAACTTCCTTCATCTCCCACTTGCACATAATAGGTAATTTATATCTATTTCATGATCACAACTTATATAATCTTAGACATCACTCCTATGGACTTTTATACGGAATCGCGTGTCATGCGACCGGTAAGTACACTTGCAAATAAAGACTTTTTGATGCACTAGTTAAGGTGATTGAGAAGCCAACATTAGTATAAAAAACTCGTTGTACCCCAAACTCAATGCATTTCATCTATCGTGCTACTTTTCTCATTAAAAGTAATTCTAAAATAATTGTTCGATCATGTAATCACTATTATGTTTACATTACAACATGAACAAACATAATAGGCTAACCAGTGAATATAATAACACATATGTAATGTTTATTGGTCTTCCTTTTCCCTACTAGAATCTCTGTCTCATTTCAGTTGCTTTCGTAGACATATCCCACAGACCTTATTTATCTCGAAACCGTTGGTAAACACACTAAAGTAGTATGCTCTGAATTAAGACATCAAGAAACAATTGAAAGTAATAAGAGTACATATATGAGCCCACCATTAGGTTTAGGTTCTCACATAGTGGGGTAAGGGGAAAAATACATCATCTCATAATAATATCGCTCCCACTAATCTCGGTTGTATATCACACATGGTATGAATCACATACCACGTTGTTAATCTCTCATTTTTCAAAAGGACATATGCCAAATTTTTCTAATACTATACATGTATGGACTCAGTTTGCAAGTAAAACTTACAAAAATCTCAGAGAGAGTACCTTAGAGATGATATCTCAAGATGCAGGTGACTTCTGAAATCTTAAACTTGACTACTTACAGGTTATATGGATTGTGGATCTATCTATGTCGGTCATATACACATATGATATCATTTTGAACATATATCAAGGCGACTTATCTTTTAAACATGACCACTCTAAAAAACTTTTACACTTAGACACCGTCTTATCTTTGCTCACTTAGAGTTAGAGATGGTTACTCGTATGAGAGAATTAATCTCGCCTACCTAACGTATCTTTTTATCAGAACATATCTCATTATATGATTACATATAATAAGTGCAATCAAAATAAAACAGTTTAAAAATAGCTGAATAATGCATATCTTATTAATAATAATAAGTATCAAGTCATTAATACATTACAATTGAGAAATGTCTTAAAAACTACACAAACCCAATGACTCTACATGTCTCACAAAAGACTCTCTCACAATGGGCTTAATAAGGGGGTCAGCTGCCATATTATGTGTAGATATGTTCTTTATTGTCACTTCTCCCTTGCTGAAGATGTCTTTCACGTAATTATATCTCGTATCAATATGTTTGGTTTTACAATGGTATTTAGGGTCTCTCGTGTAGGCAATGGTTGTTTGATTGTCAGAGTACACAATCAATGGCCTCCCACTATTTGCCATAACTCCTAAATCGTTCAGGAATCTCTTGAACCAAACACCCTCCTGAATTGCTATTGAACATGCAACAAACTTAACCTCCATCGTGGATAGTGATATACAGGTTTGCTTCTTGCTACTTCATGATATGACGCATTTATTGAATAAGAAAGTAAAACCCGACGTCAATTTGTATTCATCCAGATCGCCCCCTAATCAGCATATGAATATCCAACTAAACACAAATCACCTCCTTTATAATATAAGGAGAAGTCTGCAATTCAAAATCTTTTTCACTGCTCTCTGATGACCTATTCTAGGATTTGATTAGTACCTAGTCGTCAGACCAATTGCATAACAAATATCTGGACATGTACACAATATTGCATTCATGAGATGACCCACTGCACTAGAATAAAGGACTCTTTTCATTTCCATTATTTCTTCCTGAGTCTTAGGGCACATTTTAAGACTCAAGTTGTCACCTCTAGCAATAGGAATATCTATGGGTTTACAATTATTTATTCTGAAGCGTTCAAGAACTTTTCTGATATAAGTCTCTTGTGAAAAAGCTAACATCTTTCTCAAACAATCTCTTTGGATTTTTAACTCCGAGAACAAACTCAGTTTCACTCATATCTTTCATGTCAAAACTCGATGATAATCATGTTTTAATGGTCATCAGATACTCTTTGTTATTCCCAACTAACAATATATCGTCCACATAAATACAAGATCATAAAAGAATCATCAAAACATTTAACATACATGCAATGAACCTCCTCAATCATTACAAAACCATAAAAAATCATCTCATCATGAAATCTCAAATATTACTACCTGGATATTGTTTAAAACAATATATTGACTTTCGAAATTGACAGACCTTATCCTCCTGACCTATAGGAGTAAAACTAGATTATTGTTCCATATAGATCTCCTTATCCAATTTTCCATTCAGGAAAGCAGTCTTAACGTTTATTTGATACAATTCTAAATCCATGTCCATGACAATAGTTAAATGTAAACGGATCGAGATAAATTTAACTATAAAAAAAAAGTCTCTTCATAGTCTATACTCTTTGTTCGTGTGCAACTCTTGGCTACCAAACGGGTCTTATACCTCTCAATCGATTCATCAGCTTTTCTCTTAACTTTGAGAACCTAATTGTTCCCAATAGCCTTTCTACCCTAAGATAAATCAACCAAGTCCCAGATCTCATTGATTTTTATTAAGTCCATTTTTTCTTCCATAGCATTCAACCATTTATCCTATGCAAGAACCATGAGAGCTGCCTGGATAGACTTAGGTTCCTCATCGTTCTCAGGAGTCACAGTGAGAGTTTTACTTTCAATCAGAAAGCAACATTTCGGTACGCTTTTATGACTACTCCTGTGAGGAAGATTACGTGGAACCTTTTTACCCCTTAATAGAGTGCTCCCACTAGGATCAGGATCCCTAATTGGTTCTTGAATCCATCTGTTGGGCTTAATTACGCTACTAGGCTCATACATCTCATAAAATGTAAAGTTATTGGCAATTTCACTTCTCTTAGGGAAATCTTTCTAAAAAAATGTGATATCACGAGATTCAATTTCTATAACAGTGTCATCTATATGCTCATCTATAAACATATACTCATTGTAGTGTTCTGAGTATCTAATACATTACTAGAAAACACGGCATCAGCGACGAAAATTAGCGATTGATAGTTATTCGTCGCTAATTAATAACAAAATTACGACGAAACAGTTACAGAATAATTAGCGATGGAAAATTCCGTCGGAAAAAATTCTGTCGCTAAAACAAAAAAAAAAAATTCGGACCTATTAGTGACGAAAAAATTCCGTCGCTAAATTTCTATCGCTAATCCGTCGCTAAATAAAATATTTTATATTTTATATTAAATTAGGATATTTTTTTATTAAATATAATTTTGTATTTTTATTAAATATAATTTTATATTTTGTATTTTTATTAAATTAGGGTATTATTTTTTATTAAATATAATTTTGTATTTTGTATCTTTATTAAATTGGGGTATTGTTTTATTAAATACAATTTTATGTTATTATTAAATATAATTTTATATTTTTATTAAATATAATTTTTTTTAATAAGGGTATTTTTCATTAAATATAATTTTGTATTTTTATTAAACATAATTTTGTATTTTTATTTAATATGATTTTGTATTTTTATTTAATTAGGTTATTGCAATTTTATTAAATATAGTTTTGTATTTTTATTAAATATAATCTTATATTTTTATTAAATATGATTTTGTGTTTTTATTAAATATAATTTATATTTTTATTAAATATATATATTTTTGTATTTATTGAATATAATTTTGTGTTTTTATTAAATATAATTTTGTATTTTTATTAAATATAGTTTTTTGTTTTTTTAAATATAATTTTGTGTTTTTATTAAATTTAGTTTTATTCTTTTATTCGATATAATTTTTTATTTTTATTAAATATAATTTTTTGTTTTTATTAAATATAATTTTTTGTTTTTATTAAATATAATTTTATTCTTTTATTAAATATATATATTTTTTATTTTTATTAAATATAATTTTTTGTTTTTATTAAATATAATTTTTGTTGTTATTAAATATAATTTTGTATTTTTTTAAATATAATTTTTTGTTTTTATTAAATATAATTTTTTATTTTTATTAAATAAAATTTTATATTTTTATTAATATAGAGTATTGTATTTTTAATATTAAGAGTTTCAAATAAAGTATAAAAATAAAAAAAAATTAATAACACAAATGTGATGGTAGTAAAGTGGTTAAGACTCTCTGGATCTATCTCTCACACCTAGGTTCGAACCTGGATGAGAGCAATTTTTTCAACATTTATAACAGGGGCGGGCGGGAGAGCGGGCGCCTGGACCCGTGCACATTTGGTTCACGAATTTCATCGACGGATTAGTGACGAAATTATTTCATTCGCTAATCCGCTGGTAATTTGAAAACCCTAAAACGAAATTAGCGATGGAATTTTCCGTCGCTAAAAAATCCGTCGCTAATCCGTCGTGAAAATTAGCGAGGTGACTTTCAGCGAAGGAAAAATCCGTTGCTAATTTTACGTCACTGATACCCGTTTTTCTAATAGTGATAAAGATACACTTTTTTCTCGTGGGCCTAACTTTCCATGTGAGTGCAAGGAATCGCGAACATATGCAACACATCCCTGAGGCGTCAAATGACTAAGGTCATACTCTCTTCCTATTCATAGTTCATATGGGGTACTAGGGCTGAGTCCAACCCGAACAAAACCCGTGACTAGCCTGAACCCGAGGTGTTCGGGTCGGGTTAATTCGGGTTTTTTGTTATACCGGATCGGGTTTGGATCGGTAATTAAAAAACTCGAATTAACCCGATCCACCCGAATCAACCTGAATACATATATTCATAAAGATAAAAGTAGAATTATGACAAAAAAAATATTTTATAAGGACCATATTTTCCTTTTTCTTATTTTTTATAGAGTTCTCTTAAAAAAATTTTAAATTTTTTAATTTTTTTTGAATACTATAAATACAAGATTCTTTGGAAAAAAAATTCTTTGACTTCTACTGGCAAAAAAAAAAAAAATCTCCTTATTATGTTCACTAAAAAAAACAATATTTAAATATTATTTTAAAATTTTGGATTAAAAAAAAATAATTTTCGAATTCGGGTACCCACCCAAATTTAAGTACTTCACTCGAGTTCAGGTTCAGGTCAAAAAAATATAACTCGAATACCTTGGGTTCGGGTCAAAATGGTATATTCGGGTTCGGGTACACGACCCGGACACAGCCCTATGGGGTACTAGTTATAGATTTTGATGAAACATTGTTAAGGATATAAGCTACAGACAATAAAACATCACCCCAATAGGAGATAGTCAAATTCGAGTGCACCATCATCGACCTAACCATCTCTAACAGTGTCATATTCCTTCACTCAGCCACTCCATTCTACTATAGGGTGGCAGGAATAGTCACTGTTTTGTGATGTCCTTCTCGAAACGGAACTCTTAAATTGTTTAGATAAATACTCGTGCTCTCGATCGATTTTGAGATATCTAACTCTCATATCTAATTGATTCTCAATCTCACTCATGAATCTCTTGAAACATTCTAATACTTCAAATTTATAAGAGATCAAATAGATATAACCTAAACGCATATAATAATCAATAAACGTTATAAAATACACAACTTTATTTCTAGCTCTCACGTTCATTAGGTTTTAAATATCAGAATGGACTAATTGTAATGAAGTCCCAACTCTCGTAACCTTACCAAATGACTTTCTTGTAATTTTACAAGCAAGGCAATATTCACATATGGGCAAGTCAACCTTGGTTGGTCCTAAAAAATTATTTACAACTAATCGGTTCATCCTCTCTTGCCTTATGTGTCCCAGTCCTGAATGCCAAACATTTACATCATCTACACTATGATTAGATGCTAAGACAATAGACAAATTACAAGATACATTATCATTTGGAAAAATAGAATCCAATGCATACAAACTATCATAAATAAATCCAGAATATTATAGAGAACTGTCATAGAAAAAAGATACAATAGGGTTCTTAAAAGTCAACACATATCCCAAATGATCTAAACAAAGAACAGAAATTAGATTCCATCGAATATCTTGTGCGTATAGTACATCATGCAGGTAAATGGTTTGACCACTTTGCAACTCCAGTTTGCAAGTACCTCTACCCTTCATGATCACAAACGCTCCATTCCCAATGTATATTCTCCTCACATAGAGACTCAATCAATGAAACTCTATAAATGCACTCCTATCATGAGTGACATGGCCTTTGGTTCTTGAGTTTACAATCCACAAATGAAAGCAATCAGTTGGCATCACTGTCGAAGAGACATATATCAAACCATGAATAGAAGAAGCATGACATACCTTCCACCCGTCACACTCATGAGTGAAATGACCAAGTTTGCCACCAACGTAGCACTTAACCTTAGCTTTGTCTAACAGTTTCTTCTTACAATTCTGTGCTTTGTTGGTAGGCTTCTTAAATTACTTTCCCTTACCTCTCTCTCAGCTCTTCCTATCATGCCTTTTCCGTTTACGTTTGCTCCCGCGAGAATCCTTATTTGACTCTACCATATAAACATTACTCGAAAGTGGTATACTAGTCTCATGATGTTCCTCCTCTAATTCACAATGATGACTCACGTCAGCAAAAGTACGTATGCTTTCATCGTGAATGAGGTATATACTCATGATTTCACATGAATCAGGTAAGGACTGGAT
Source organism: Dillenia turbinata (assembly GCA_037126225.1). Classification (NCBI taxonomy): domain Eukaryota; kingdom Viridiplantae; phylum Streptophyta; class Magnoliopsida; order Dilleniales; family Dilleniaceae; genus Dillenia; species Dillenia turbinata. Next base: position 9,266,274 of record JBAMMX010000026.1, on the reverse strand, counting down.
CACTCTCAGAACCTATAACTCATCTGATATTAGCTTACCCGCATTCCTCAACGATGCAATCATACTTGACATTTGCATCAAATATTATTTCATAATATGATTAGGTCAATTCTTATAAGTTACGAACTTATAAGTTAACATCCTCAACTTAGAAGCTGAACAAGCACCATAATGTTCTTTCATAGCAAGCCAAACAACCTTAATAGTGGAATATTACTCATACATAGCTATCAGATCATCGCGCATACTGCTGATACGGATTGCCCTAGCTTGGTAGTCCTTTTTCTTTCATGCACGGTAAACCTCCTGATCCCATCTATCCTATGTTGTGATAGTACCCTCCTCGGAGTTCACCATCTCGTGTATCAGAACCTCTATAAGATCTTGTTTCTCGAGAATGAACCGAATCCTCTAGTCCCATATGTCATAAATCTCACCATTCAATTTATCTCCCTTGACAAGATCAGCTCTGACATTCTTTGATACAACCATGATGTCTGATATAAAACAAAGAGAGACATTAGTGACTAAATTGATATTTATTCTTCAATAAATAAAATTTGTACATTCCGTGAATCGACAAACACAAGATGGTTCAAAAATAAATCCAAAATCGAACGAATGGATCAACAGATCCATTCATCATAATCCGAACTCATTTCTCACTACCTCGTATTTGGATTCGATACACAAATACTCACATTAAAAATATATATATAATTTTATAGGTTGAGAGTCCCAACTCAACCAACCAGATTCCCACTATAACAAAGTCACACATATATATCTAGCATAAATTTTAGGAATCATCATATGCAAGAATTATTAAAAAAGTCAAAAAAATACTAATATATATAATATTTGATGGTTGGCTAACATTACAGCAAGCCGTGGCCAAGTTTGCATCCAGTTACAGGTTCAAAATGAGATAGCAGCAGGTCCTCTTTGAATCATTTTTATTGTCGGGCGCATGGCCTTCACATACCACGTCTAGACTGTCCCATGCGCCCTGTTGCGTATACACTCACGTGCCAATCGTCTTCTTCACCCAAGTGGGGTGATCTGACCTGGGTCAACCTGATTGCACAAAACTAATTTTTGCACTATTTTTTGTCATAATTTCAACTGGGTTTTCATATCTAGCTCCTAAAGATCTTGGTTAAATTTATAGATGAATCAAGTTTCAAATCATACTCAATTTCTAACCCAAATTCTAAAACTCTTTACCGAAAAAATCAAGGCTTTTCGATGTCAGAAAATTCACTATAATAGTTGATTTATATGTTTTGGCACATGTAAAACTCATTTCCGACCTCGAATTGTCGAAAAAATTTCGGTTTGGGCATGGATCTAAAATTTAACTCTCGATCTCAAAAAAATGCCCAAAATTAAAAAAATAAAAATATGAAAATTCTCTATACATCATAGGCATTCTAATGGCATGTTTAATTTGACGAAAAACACTTCTTCATGAAAATCAAGATTTCACATGCTTTTCATCCGTACGAAAATTCAAATTATAAAAAATCATGCCAAAATTGTATTGAAAAAAAAAATAATAAACCCAACTATTCTGATACTAATATTGGTTTATTTTACTAAAATTAAATGCGAAAGTGTTAAAAGAAGAAATCGTATCTCTAAACCAATGTCGATTTTTACCCGAATTTTTTATGTTCCTCACTGTTGGAAGTGGGTTATGGCTCCACAGATACCAGCTGCACAGATACCAGCTCATTCTTCACCTGAACAGTAGCCGTCAATGGGTGGATGCACTTGCAAAAACTACTGGAGGGTGCTCCGGCGGGGAGACTCCGATGCTCAAGTCAGTAAAAAGTGATTTTCGATTGAAAGAAATAGACTGAGAGTTGAGTGAAGGTCGTTCCCAGTGATCAGTGTGCCCCCTGTGTTAGGCTTAGAGAACGTACCTTGTTCTGAGAGTTTTGAGATCACTTATACCTCTGAGAGACGTGCCTCGCTGGGGAAGAGCTACCATGTTCAAAAGGGGTGCTTTCCTTACTTGAAAGAATTGGAATTTGCTGTTATAAAATGGGAGACTGAAGATAAGGAAACTCTGACTTTCCTTAGAATTGTTCGATCGATTGAGGGACTTTCATGATTCATTCGTTTGAAAAGTCGATGTTGGCTTACCCGATCGGGGTGATTACCTTTTGGTTAGTTATCATTCAACTGGCGGGGCGACTGAGACCCTATCGTTCGGTAGACCAGGGTGACTGAGACCCCTCGGTAGATCATCTGGGCAGTTATGGCCGTTCGGTAGATTGTCATGGCGGTTGTTAGGTACCGGTCCGTAGGTGCCCTTCGTGGGCTCCTTGAGAGTTAACTCTTTTGGTCTGAATTTTAGGCCATGTACCATCATTTGCCCCCAACTAATGGCTTTCTTGGAAAAGAAAAGTCATAAGTTAAGATCTATGAAGTGTGTTTCGTATGTTATGAGTGTATAGAGATGTTTGGTCCACTCTGATTCGTCCTTTTTGTATGCCAGGAGCGTGAGTATGTCTCTTCAGATATGACTTTCTTCATGGGGAATCGAAAACAATTTATTTCGACATTTATGACTTCCGCTTGTGTTGATCCGCTTCACCTTCCTTAAATTAATTAAGGCATCTCCTTTTTACTGTTATAAATAGCCATGATGCATACCCATTTTCTTTCGCCGAGAATTAATACTCCTTCATGGTTGTGCGGCCAAGGATGGTTCCTTCCGGGGGTCGATTCGTACGGTACTGCAACGTTCAACGCTTCTTGGCCGAGGTGACTTCTGTTGGAATGAGATCTCATTAAAGAAGAGGACTACTGAAATGAGATCTCATTATATTGGCCGTTCACTTTGGTCAGCATAATCTGATCCCTTGCCACCGAGGGGGTGTATCTTGTATCGCCTTGCATGATTTTCTCCGGTCGATCCTCGCCCTCTGGACACGGTGGGGGTGTTTCTCACACCGTCTTTGGATGGGTAAGTCGAGTCCGGGTTGCGTTGGGAGTGACAAAACTCGGGTTCATCTTCTTTTGTCCCTAACACTATATTTTTGCATTGTTCATAGGGATCATGTTCTCCCTTGGTTTTTGGATCATTTCCTTGGTCCATAACAATTGCTGAGAACTGCTTGTGGAAGGACATTACTGTGTATTTCTCGTAGTGTAACTAGCCCAACTTAGCGGCTTGTGTATGTTCTCTTGTAATCAAATGTACTATTTTGCACAGATGTAAATGAAAAAGTTACGCTTTATTTACTTGAGTTTTGCTTCTTCTCTTTTCTATTCCTCGTCCAGTTGCATGCCCTTCATCAGTCTTTGTCAAAGTGGATCGGTAGGAGCTGGATGACTGAGGCACTTCGAACGATAGAAAAAATTTCAAGCTGTGGGCCGCATCCACCCATCCGGGGAGTTACATCCCCTATTGACGATGCGTACGATCGGTAGGAACTGGGCGACTGAGATCCTTCGAGCGATAGAGAAAATTTTAAATTGTGGGCCGCGTCCACCCGTCCGGGGAGTTACATCCCCTATTGACGACACGTACGATCGGTAGGAGCTGGGCGACTGAGGCTCTCTGAGCGATAGAGAAAATTTTAAGCTGTGGGTCGCGTCCACCCGTCCGGGGAGTTACATCCCCTATTGACGACGCGTACGATCAGTAGGAGCCGGGCGACTGAGACCCTCCGAGCGATAGAGAAAATTTTAAGTTGTGGGTCGTGTCCACCCGTTCGGGGAGTTACATCCCCTATTGACTACACGTACGATCGGTAGGAGCTGGGCGACTGAGACCCTCCGAGCAATAGAAAAATTTAAAGTTGTCTGAGCAAGACCTTCTGACTGTTGGATAGCGCTGAGGTTCATTGATAGTATATACGCAGGTTTTCCAAGTTCTAAGTCCTAGGTATCGCTGACCCATCTAGATTATCGAGTCGGTATGTTCCCGGTCGAATTACGGAACGTACTCGATACGGACCTTCCCAATTAGGGGCGAGCTTACCCCTGGGCTACTGTTGACCAGTAGCCTCTACTTTTCATAGCGCTAATTCTTCGGGTTTAAACGTTCGGCTTCTAACCTTTCGGTTATGATACCAAGTCATTTATTGCTGATAGGCCATCATTCGTGTTCATGTAGATTCCCGCAATTCTGGAAGTAAGTCCAACCTTTCTCGTAAGGTGCGTTCATTTTACCCGGCATCATAGTGGGCTACTCGGAGCGAATGAATGCCTATTTCCACGGATACGACAGCTTCGCTCCCATAAGTTAGATTGAAAGGCGTTTCTCCTGTTGCCCTTCGAGGGGTTGTACGATACGACCAAAGAATGTCGTAAAGTTCTTCGACACATCGCCCCTTGGTGTCATCCAGCATCGTCTTTAGTCATTGCAGGATCGTTCGATTGGTTACTTCGGCCAGTCTGTTGGTTTGTGGGTGAGAAACCGATAAGAATCTATGTTGAACCTCCAATTTCTCGCAAAACTCTCGGAAGCGCTGGTTGTCGAATTGCTTCTCGTTATCTATGATAAGAACATGTGGTATACCGAACCTAGTGATAATATGAGTCCACATGAAAGATTGGACTTTTGCGGCCGTGATATGGGCTAAAGGCTCAGCTTCCACCCACTTCATATAAGTAGTCGATCGCCACAATCAAGAATTTTCGTTGTCCCGTGGCTGGGGGAAATTGCTCGAGGATGTCCATGCCACACTGAGCAAATGGCCAAGGGCTGAATATTGGATTAAACTCGATGGAGGGTAACTGAGAAACCAATGAAAAGTGTTGGCATCTGTCGCACCTTTTGACATAGTTATTAGAATCATCATTCATGGTTGGCCAGTAGTATCCCTGTCGAAGGGTCTTATAGTCTAGATTTTGCGCGCCTAGATGATTGTCGCAGATTCCTTCGTGAATTTCTCGGATGACGTAATTTCCCTCTTCGGGAGTCAGACATCGGAGATACGGGTGAGTAAACAACTTACGGTAGAAAACCCTATCGATTATGGCGTAATGTGCAGCCTTTTGCTTCAGTTTTGTTGTTTCCCCCGGGGATTCTGGCAGGCGATCGTGTCTTAGGTACTCTTTTATAGGGTCCTTTCAACTAGGCGGCTGATCAACTGGGTGGATCTCCTTAGGCTCGTCGATACTGGGATACGACAAGCTTTCAATATATACTGTTCGGCTAGAGGCAACTGAATTAGAACTAGCCAACTTCGATAGGGTATCAGCTCTCGCATTTTCTGAACGAGGGATTTATTGAATATCTACTTTGCCTAATTGGTCCATTGTCTCGCGTGATTTGCTTAAATATTTTGCCATAACTGGGTCTCTGGTTTCATAAACTCATTCGATTTATTTCACGACCAACTGGCTATCCGTAAACACCCTGGCATTTTGTGCTCCCATGTTGGTGGCAATCTGGATGCCCGTTAGCAGAGTTTCGTATTCGGTTTGGTTATTTGTGGCTTGGAAATCAAAGCGGAGGGCATACTCTGCCTTAAAATTGTTCAGTCCTACCAATATGTGTCACACCCCGAACCAGGAATCGTGAACAGCCGCCCGTTGACCTGGATGCCGGCTGTATTTCTACAGAAAATCAGACAGAACCTCCCCATAAATTGGAGGTCTCCCATGTACAAATAACCTGTATAAACCTGTATAATTCAAAATCATTCTGAAAATAAATCAAATGGCCATCCCGGCCTCTCCAAAACCGACGACACCCAAAGCCGACATCCAGAACAATGCAAGGCTATAAATCACCAACAGTCCTAGCCACAGACCTCTACTGTCATGCCCAACTAGAGCATGAACAGCCGCCACACCGAGCGGGCCTAAATTAATATAAATATATTACAAATTCCCAAGTTAACACTTTAAATAGTTACAAATGCCTCAATGCACGTGAAATGAGAGTTTCGCAAACAAAAGTCAAAAAATTATACAATCATCCCAAAATATGTACACGGTCAACTACGGATCTCAATATCAAGACCACGCAGGGTCGACATAAAATACGAAATTCATATTTTCAATTAAAACTTAATCTCACCGTCGTAACCACCAAATCCGCCAACGAGCTATCAAGCCCTCGAGCCAAATACATCGCCCTAGCACCATAATCCTATCTGGGGAGGGAAAGAGGAGGGGTGAGTACTCAGGGAAGAATACTCAGTGAGTGAGTGAGTTAATGTAATCGTGTAATATGGGGTGTGAAACTGGAGTGTCAAAGCATAAGTATACAATCATATTTCAAATCATCATGCTTTTCATTTCAACAATATATCATTTGCACGCAATATCAAGTCAAATATGCATCCAAAACACTGTCATTAAAATCATAGAGCCGTAGAAAAATGTCCTGGCAGAGGTCTACCACGACCTATGACAGGCGCACCGGGGTTGTTATATGCGATTTTATTTAAAGTGCTCTCTACCCCGGCGTTGGCGACGGACCTCGTTCAGGTGCTAAACTTGGTGAGTGTATCCAAATCCTCCCCCTTTCGGGTTCATCCTGGCTAGTACCGTGTCGTAAATATCATCTCAAATATCATCTCGACAACTCGTGGGATACCCCAGGCCTAGGCATATCCGGACGCCACCAAAGCGCCTCTCACGGTGTCCTTCGTAGCTACGGAATAATACATACCAAAGCCCTCAAGGCCAAAATCAATATCATATCAAACATGTGCCGTAAATCAGGTTCACAAACCAAATGCAACATATAGCATAAAATGGCACATTTCACGTTTCAATCACATGGATGCATATTTTCATAATTCAACCATATTTTTGGACACTCCATCGGTTCACAAAAATCATTTCCAAAGCCAGTCAAAACATTTCAAGCACGCGATAAATCATGCTCATTTATTAAACTGTTGTAAATCAGGGTTTACATATTAAATGAAAACATTGAAATAAAACCCACTCACTGTATACGGGAGGGTCAATCACTCCCTAAAATGTACAACAAGTGTCGAAACTGTGCTCCACTCGATCAAGACATCCCACACTTACGCATGTATAAAATCAACAAGTTTCAAACCTGCGCAGTTATAGAAATAGGCTATAACTTATGCTATACAAGTCCAAATCAGATGGTTCTTATCTTAAATTAAACATAAGACCTAGACCTAAAACTTTCGTGTTTTGGTCTAATAGTGAGTCAGATCAGAAGAGGTCGCTAAATGAGTCACAAAGTCACTACCTTAACTCCATATGTTTATTTATACCTACAACAAGTTTACAAAATTTAAGTGTTGGCATACTTCAAATGCCCTTAGCAAAAATCAACTCAACACACAGCATGCTCCATCCGCCTGTGCACCAGTGTAGCACCCAGCGCCCATGCGCATGGCACCCCTGCACCCAACATCCATGGAAATGCTCACAATTTAAGCACATGAACTCCCTAAACTTCAACACATTCCAACATCAAAAACCTTCATTTACAAGCATGAAATGGCATCCATTTGATACACACAATAGTGCAGAAATTTCTGCACATTTACACACACTTCTCAAGTCTCGAAATGTACAAACAAACACTCAAACGCTATTACTAATTCAGGCCAAATTCTGCACATGTTTGCTTCCCATTTCCATGCCATAATGCATACATTTTCACACCACTTACATACCAAAAGTCTGCACACTTTTGCATCTCATTCATATGCCAAAACACACCTAATTTCACACCATTTTCATACTAAAAATCTGCACATAAGACCATGCCTCCAGCTCACTCAAAATGCCTCAATTTCACATACATATAGTCAATAACACACCACACTTCAATGCCAAAAACACAAGTACATCAAATCCACATTTTAACACTCAAAATCACATTAAAACCCATCAAATTCATATTCAAGGTTCTACATTTTCCGGTACATATTTCCTTAGGTTTCTCCCCTCAATGTGTTCATTTAAGACTTAAATCAAACATTTACACAAGCACATGTCTAGATTCTCATTTCATCAATTTCATTCCATTCATAAACAATTAATCAAATCAAAATCAAGCCTGATTCAATCCTAAAACCAATCAAAATTGGAAATACGCTTAAAATAAATAAATTTCCTACGAACTGGAAAATCTTTGAAAAATCATACACTTTTCAATTCTCATCCGATTTCTTCAAACCATATGTCATTTCCAAGGTATTAATGTCTATTTTCATAATATAGAAGTTGTATTTTAATTGCCTATATGCAAGACAACTTATAACGTAAAATACTACGATAGTTCTTAAATTATAACCACAACTTTTAATCTATTCTTCATAGACATACCATTATGCAAATTTAACAACTTAATATAACCTTAGAAAGACACAAATGCTACAGTATACTTCATTTCACGGCACATCTCATTCCAACTCTAATCCCAAACACTTTCATGCATATTTCAAAATTTAACCCTGAGGGAAAACTATTCAAAGTAACTTAACATGATTCTATAATCCCATAATATACTTCTTTCATACTAAACAGCCCCAATTCATGCAGACTTCTAACTTAACCTTAATAATCACATATAAACTATCAGAAAATGCATTCTCTTCTTATTCCACACATTTTCAAGACATATATAAAACTCTCATACTAGATTCAGCCTAACTCATTCAATCATTCAAGAGACTAGTATTTCTCTTACCTAGGGTTTCACAATTTGCAACTCTAACGTCCGTGCGTCATTCGATTTATTCCAAGACCTGCAATGTCTCCAAATTGAAGCAAATTTTAGCAATTAAAATTAATCACTATGGGAATCAAAACCCTAGAACTAAGATCTAAACTCAGCCCTTACCTGCAGTGAAGAAGTCGCAACCTAGGGTTTTTGAGAGTTGGTTGATGACTGCGGTTTGGGCTTTAGCTGAGGTTGCAACAAAGCTCTCGTCAGAGAACAGCCCGCATGCGAACAGACAAGGGACAGAGCGAGAGAGAGCTCTGTGAGCTGTCACGCGCGCTGGGGCAGGACTGTCGCTCGAGCAGTCGCGCGCGCGCAGGAGAGGCAGTCTCACGCGTAGTCGCGCGAACAGTTGCACGCGGTCGCCGAGCAGTCGCGCGCGTAGAGAGAGAGACAGGGAGACTGAGAGAGAATCGAAACGAAGAGAGAGATTTCGCAAGAGAGACAGAGTGAGACCGAGGGACAGTGAGATAGAGAGCGAAATAGAGAGAGAGAAAGTGATAGAGAGAGGTGAGCGGTGGCGTATGGTGGTGCCGAGTCGCGGCGGTGGCGGAGAACCGCGAGAAGAAGAGAGTGAAAGTCGCGGGTGAGAGAGAGAAGCCGAGAGAGAGAAGGAGAGAGATAGAGTGACTGTGAGGGAGAGAGGAGGTAGTCGGAAAGGCCGATTGGTGGCGGTGAGATGCGGCGGCGGCAGAGGAAGGCAGCGACAGCCGCAGGGCGGAGGCGCGAGGAAGGGTGGCCGTGGGAAAGGATGAGAGAATGAGAGAGAGGGGAAGAAGGAAGATTAGGGCTAAAAGCCCTAATCGAATTTGGGGGAGGGGGCCAAAACGCTGTGTTTTGGCTCCTCTCTCCTATTTTTTTATATATATATATACTATTATTATTATTTATATATATTTCTTTTTATAAATAAATTTATAAATAATTAAAGGAGTAATGTATAAATAAATAAATGAATAAAAAAATCATCTATATATTTTTATACTCACTTTACTTTACAAATCGGAATTACGGATACTTTAAATATCCCAAAAATTTCAAATTTCTTACCTCAAAATCGAAAATCAATATAATTAAAATTTTCTCTCTATATATAAACGGAGAAATATTTTATTTAATTTGATGAACATGAATACTAGTACGAACACCGCAGCGTCGGTGTTACAATATGATTCTGGCACCGCTTCCTGAAGAGTTTGACGATCCGTCTACATGGATGGTCCATTCGGGGGTGACCTACTCTTCCTGATAGCGAGAAAGTTACCCTTCAGATGCCGTGGGCAAAGTGCATTCAAGAATAAAGTGGCCAGTGCTTAGCCCTTTATCGCTGGTTGTGGTCGGTACTGGATATCGAATTCGTCTAGCTCCACACTCCATTTGATGAGCTGTCCTGATATCCCTCTTCTGGAGGATTTGCTTCAGTGGTTGATCGGTAAGTACCACAATGGTATGGGACTGGAAATACGGTCGAAAGCACATCGCTAAGACAATCAAAACATAGGCTATCTTCTCAATAGGCTGGTAAATTAACTTCAGAATCTTTCAGTATTCTGCTGATGTAATAGACGGGCTTCTGGGTGGCGGACTCCTGTCTCACCATTACGGAACAGAGTGCTCATTCGGAGATAGCAAAATACAGGTAAAGCTCTTCCCTGAGAAAGGGTCACGAGAGCAGCGACGGTTGCATCAAATATTTTTTTAGCCGTTCGAAGGCCGCTTGACACTCGGGCATCGATTCGAACCGTCGAGATCTTTTCAACGCGTCAAATATGAGCTTGTATTTTCGCCAACTCTGGACATGAATTGACTTAGGGCCGCTATTCGACCAGTCAGGCGTTGCACTTCCTTGAGTGTCTGGGGGGTGTCATGTCCAATATTGCTTATATTTTTTCGGGGTTGGCCTCTATCCCTCGATCGGTAATCATGAAACCCATGAACTTTCTAGAAGTAATCCCGAATATACATTTTTTTGGGTTTAGCCGCATATTGTACCGTTCTAAAGTTTGAAAGGTCTCTTCGAGATCTGCGACAAGAGCCTCTGCTGTAACACTATTTACGAGCATGTAATCGACATAAGTTTCAACGTTCCTTCCTAATTCGTCCTTGAAGACCTTATTGACCAGCCACTGGAAAGTTGCTCCGGCGTTCTTCAGGCCAAAGGGCATGACCCGGTAATAGTACGTACTGAATTCGGTAATGAAGCTGGTCTTTTCTACGTCTTCTGGTGCCATTCTGATCTGGTTATAATTAGAGTAGGCGTCCATAAAACTCAAAAGTTTGTGTCTCGAGGAGTTGTCCACAAGTTTGTCAATATTGGGGAGTGGATAACTATTTTTCGGATACGCTTTGTTGAGGTCGATGAAGCCTATACACATCCTCCACTTGCCATTAGCTTTTTTCACCAAGACTACGTTAGCCAGCCATTTGAGATACTTGACTTCACGGATGAATCCTACTGTCAACAGCTTTTAAACCTCTTCCTGGATGGCGCGTTGGCGTTCGAGAGTGAATACCCTCTTCTTCTGCTTAACTGATTTGAAGTCGGGATTAACGGTTAGCTTATGAGCTATGACTGACGGGTCTAATGCAGACATGTCTTCTGGAGTTCATGCGAAGACTTTTGAGTGTCGTTGTAGACAGGCAACTAAGGCCTCTCGTAAGGGAGGTGATAGGTTGGCTCCTATCCTGACTATCTGACTAGGGTCATTTGTCAAAAGAATCTTGATTGTTTCTTCGCCTGGTTTAGACTTGGCTCTCGACTCAGTGTCCTCTATAGGTTCTAGAGTGTCGATCGGGAAAACTTCTTGTACGTTTTGTGTCGCGAAAATGACATAGGGGTCAGGGTCGCTTCTTATGGTAGCCACCCCTAGCGGTGTCCTGAACCTTACTTTCATGTGTCTCGTGCTCGGTAGCGCCTCTAGGTCGTCCAGACTGGGTCTGTCGAGTATGACATTGTAGGGGGAGTAGAGTTTTATCACATAAAAGAGGACGGGAGTGGTTGTGTGATTGGGGGATCTTCTTAGGGTTACAGGGAGATAAATAATGCATTCAGGATAGGTGGACTCGTCAGAAAGCCCCTGGAGAGATTCGGTAGATGGCAAAAGCCGAGATGAATTGAAGTCCACCCTGCAGAAAGTATCCCAGGTGAGGAGGTTGCAATCAGTCCCCTGATCAACGAGAACTCTTTTTACAATGTAAGAGTTTATTTTGAGGGTGGTGATTATAGGGTCATTAAGGCAAAAATCTTTTCCGACTGGAAGGTCATCATCATCAAAACCTATGATTGGCCTTCTTCTCTTGGCGGGTATCGTGTCGGAGATGACTGTAGCGAGTATCGTTATAAGATTTTAGAGAATCAGTCTGTTTCCACAGACGGGTCAATCTGTTGAAGGTGAGTTATGGCTCCATAGATACCAACTTCTTCTTGACCCGAACAGTAGCTGTTAATGGGTGGATGCACATGTAAAAACCGCCGGAGGGTGTTCCGGTGGGAGACTCCAACGCTAAGTCAGTAAAGAACGATTTTCGATTGAAAGAAACAGACTAAGAGTTGAGGAAAAATCGTTCTCTATGATCAGTGTGCCCTCTGTGTTAGGCTTAGAGAACGTACCTTATTCTGAGAGTTTTGGGATCACTTATACCTCTGAGAGACGTGTTTTACTGCGGACTTCAACCCTACCTTCTTTTTCGAACTGATCCGGGAATCTCGGAGATAAATATTATAAGTTAATTACGATCCCCATTTATCGGAAGAGTTACCATTTTCGGAAGGGGTGCTTTCCTTATTTGAAAAATTCGGGATTTGTCGTTATGAAATAGGAGACTGAAAATAAGGAAATTCTGACTTTTTTTAGAATCGCTTAATCGATTGAGGGACCTTCATGATTCGTTTGTTTAAAGAGTCGATGTTGGCTTACCCGATCGGAGTGATTACCTTTTGGTTAATTATCGTTTGATTGGCGGGGCGACTGAGACCCTATCGTTCGGTAGATTCGGACGATTGAGGCTCCTCGGTAGATCATCTGAGAGACTATGGTCGTTCGGTAGATTGTCATGACGGTCGTTAGGTACCGATCCGTAGGTGTCCTTCATAGATTCCTTGAGAGTTGACTCTTTTGATCTAAATTTTAAACAAATAACTACCATAGGGTGCTGTACATAGGTGCACGCTAAGCACCTAAACAAACCTCATGAAAACTAAAATTGAATCAAACCACATTCGTCATATCAAACTTTCAAACATTAAACACAAAGGGTTCATCTATTGAACTTGTAAAAACCATGTACAATAAATAAAACATAATTTGGAAAATTCAATTTTATTCAATTGATGTGTTGTAAATTGAACCGTACATATAGTCCTCCATAGCTCCAAGAGCTTACCTATAGGAAAAGGGGAAAAAAATATAAAACTAGGAAAAGAATTTATAGGTCTTGGCTGAAAGAATGATCTGTCGTGCCCCACCGATCGGCGCTAGAATAGTGATCAGAACCCCGATGATGATCGAAATCTTAAAATCCAAAAAAAAAAAAAACCCAAATTAATTATTAATATTTAGTATTTTTATGCTCATAGGAATTTTTTTTTTTTTTTTTGGAGAGATATATATATATATCTTACCCAAGATGCAAACCAGTGGAAGGTCCATCTCCTGGGTCGCTTTAGGACAAGCCACATGATGCATGGAAGCTACAATTAATCAAAAGAAAAGATTAGTGAGAGTTAATTGCTGTTTTTCAAGTTAAAATAATTTAATTTAATTAAACAAAAAAGTATTATACTTACGAAATAAGATGTTGATGAAAATGCTAAACCCCCGAAAAATCCTAGGAGCCCTCCGAAAAAGGGGATGCAAATCCCAACCAATCCGGTCGACACTGTCATGCGGTAAATTAAATAAATAAATAAAATATTTTTTAACTATAATTTTTTATTTATTATCGGTATCCGAAATCATATTCTAACTGATTCAGTTCGAGTGTTTGTGGGGTTTTATTTAGAAGCAACTTTCTCAATATATATATATTTTTTTATTTTCAAATTTCAAACTAAGAATTAATTAAACGTTTTAGTACCTTATTCCATTATATTGACTATTCATTGTTATTTTTTAGCCATACTTATCAAAAGAAAAAATGGATTTGCATACTAACCAACATATATGCTACGAGAGATGAGGCGAAGCCATCTTCCGGGTTTAAACTTTTTCTTCTCTACTAAATATGATTCAATTCCATCAAAAACTGACATGGCAAAAACCTAAAAATATAGAACATACAAATGGTTAATGCATTATGGAAGTAAAATAGTAATATAAAAGTTATTATATTTTTAATAGTGGTAAATACCTGATAACTACCGAGAACGTGGAAAAAAACCATGAGGTTGGCAAGGGCAATCAACCAAGAGGGCTTCTCCAAAGAGAGGAGGATGTCATCCTCCACAGTGTTGCCAAAGGCCCAAAAGCCGGTGAGGGCAACTGGGATATAGCACATCGCCACAATGGCGTAAGCCACCCCAGCCCCAAGCCACATTGGCTTCTTGGAGGGCTTCTCTGGTGTGGAGGGAATGGTGGCCTGAATTTCAAGAGCCACGCTATGTCCGGCAAAGGCAAAGGCGATGGTGCCAAGCGCATTGAAGAAATCAAAGACTCTGCCTGCCGTAGTGTGAGATCGGAGGCCATAGTTGACATGGTGGTGGGGGGGAGCTTGACCACCTCTCACCGCCGATGCTACAAATGCCACCATAGAGTAACTACCCAAAATAAACACATTACATTTTAGTCTTCTTCATGATTAAAAAAAAAAAAAAGAATCATTCTTTGAGAGATAAGACAACTAGGTGTTTATTAATGACTCACCAAAATGACATGATAGCTGCAAGTAGAGAGACTCCTTTCAAGCTATTAAGGTTGGGAGTTTGGGAGAGCAGCAATTGAAGCACACCAAAGAAGACGATGAAATATGACAGCCTAGCCCCAGTTAGGCTAGGAATGAGCAGATCAACGAACTTTTTCAGAGACACTCCTCCGGTCACCATGTACACAATGTCTGTGGCAACTTGGACCATCATTTGTTGAGGCATCACCATCCAGTAACCTAGTTTAGGTCCGAATGCATGCTGTCCTAGCTCCGGATATCGATCGAAGCGCTTGCCATCCACCACTTCATGCAACTCCACGAGTTGCCACAGAGAGTAAAACGTGATCAGCCAAGAAACTACTAGAGCACTAATTCCAGGAATCCTACCAAAAAAAAAAAAAAATTGAGGAGAAAAGACTAAATGAACACTTGTTATATAGTATTGAACTTAATTAGGGGTTGTTTGCATGTAAATTACCATCCGACTTGAGATATTGCAAACGGTAAACCCAACACGCCTGCACCCACCATAGCTGTGACATTATGGAAGGCAGAGTACCACCATTTTGCCTTGCGTGACGCCGTAATGGGTAGCCAGTTATTAAGGTCTGCTTGCTGACTTGAGTTTTCTATGTCCACATTCACACTGTTTTCCTGAGATATTAGATTTTAGATACGAGTGTTAAGTTGAACAAAACAAATAATTATTAGGATGAACAATAAAATTACCAATCCACCCAAATCAACTCTAATGTACCATCCTGTAATTTACCCAACAAAAATTTTCATTATAATCGTCTACTTTGTTGCTAATACCTTCATCCATGACATGCTTTCATGTTTATCATACCATGAAACAGTTTTAGAAACACTTATTTAGTATTTTTCATGTTTATTATTGATGTAAGACAAAAAGTTAATTCATACCCCCTTCCCACCTAGATCTATCATAATATTTTCAGAATTTTTCGTGCTTTTTTATTTTTATTTTTATGATTTATTGTTTAATAGAGCCATTAGAATAGGGTTCTAAGAATTACCATTGTCCTTGAATCTTCAAATAAGTCTTTACTAGTTCAATAAATTGAGATCAACCTGCACAATTCAACATAAACAAACACTTAAAGATATTTGTCGGCAAACACTAAGAAAGAAAGGAAAAAAAAATGCTTAAATGATGTTTTTAGAAGTAGGACTCCATTGTTGATGTCCAAAAGCAATTTAAAATTTGTAGGAACAGAAGAAAAAAAATTCAGAAGGGAACAAACAAGGAAAGCATGTATGTGTGTAACCTTATGAAATTCAAGGAAAAGTTGAACCTTGAAACCTAAAGCAGAACTCTCTCTCTCTGTCTCTCTTTCTCTCTCTCTCTCTCTCTCTCGGGCGTTAGCTTTTCTTTGCTTTGAAAGATTAAAAAACTATATGAATTTGGGGTGCTTGGATGTGTATTTATTGGCATGAAATAGCTTCCTGGTCCCTTACGAATTACGGCAAAGCTAGAATTCATATAGTTTTGGGATTAGGTTTTCCAAAGTAGCCTCCTAGTCCTAATCCCAATCCTAATCAAAAACTGCATTCCTGTTTTTATCAACTTCTTTATTTTCTAAGTAAAAATACTGTTACTAATTAAATTTGGATTCAAATCAAAATATTTCTAAATTGGAAACGGCAATGTTGCAGCTTCCATGCATTAAATTGGAAAACTCTTTTACAATTTCTATTTCTTTAATTTTTTTTTAACAACTTATATCTAGCAAAAAAAATTAAAATTATTTTTGTATTTTATTATTTATCATTATGTACTTACAAAATACTCTATGCAGAGTTCAATTTGCTCATCAATTAATAAAATTCAATTTTCTAAATTAATTTTCTATTTACAAGTTCAATTAAGATTAAATTAGGAAATCGTCCATGGCCGTGGTAGATCAACCTTTCTGTTGTCTGTTTGGAGTTTCCATTACATTTCTAACTCTTTGAAATTATTTTGTTCTATTGACTATATTTTTGTAATTCATTCTTAGATTTTTGATGAAATTGATTCTGTGCTTAGCATGCCAATTTTGATCAGTTGATGCAACAATTAACTCAATTTTGATCAATTGAAGTTTGAATTATATCAATTTTGACCGATTGAAGTTGCAAATATGTCAATTTTTTTAATTTAAATTACAATTATGTCAATTTTTCTCAATTGTAGTTGTAATTATGTCAATTATATTCAATTGAAATTACAATTATGTCAATTTTTTCCAATTGAAGTAATAATTATGTCAATTTTGATCAACTGAATTTGTAATTATGTCAATTTTAATCAATTGAAATTACAATTATATCAATTTTGTTCAATTAAAATTATAACAATATTAATTTTGTTTAATTGAAGTAACAATTATGTCAATTTTGTTCAATTGAAGTTACAATTATATCAATTTTGTTCAATTGAAGTTGCAATTGTATCGATTTTGTTCAATTAAAACTGCAATTATAACGATTTTGTTCAATTGAAATAACAATTATGTCGATTTTGTTCAATAAAAGTTGCAAGTAAGTCAAATTCGATAATTTGAAATTGTAATTATGCCAATTTTGATCAATTGAAGTTATAATTATGTCAATTTTGTTAAATTGAAATTTTAATTATGTCAATTTTATTCAATTGAAATTACAATTATGTCAATTTTATTCAATTGAAATTACAATTATGTCAATTTTGATAAATTGAAGTTGGAATCATGTCATTTTAGTTCAATCGACTATGCAAGTATGTAAATTTTGTTCAATTGAAATTACAGTCCGGTGACATGCCTCTTTAACTCACCAACAATCAAATGGCTAGAATTTTTCTTATTCAATCTATGTAAATTATTTTTCTTTATTATTATTATTATTTACCAAATTTACAAATAATTACTTGAATTATTGATCTAAATGTGGCCTCTGAAGGGAGGATGTTATTGTTAATTATATTTCTTATTAATTCGTAGAGAATAGATCAAATTACACCCCAAAAGAATTGCTTTTGGAATAAAACTATAATGGTGATTTTTATGGGAAACTACCTGGGTGTTACATTATGATGTGTGGATGGACCCGAGAGGGCTCCCCTATAAAGGATCCGATAGTAAGTCTGGCTAAATTAGTCGTAGTATGACTCTTGATACCGATTGTTCAATTATAAAAATATAATAGAAAAAATGTTTTTATAGAGTATGGTCTCAGCTTTTAAATTATGAAATTAAATTCTGAACAAGACCATGATTTATAATTTTAAAAATTAAGTTAAAGAAAAGGAACTCTTCATGATTCACTGTAAGATCAAAAAATTATAAATTTTTAATCTAATTACCTTGAAATTTATCATCATTACTACCTTGTTATGTTGTTCTAACCAGTTTAATCCCCTGGTTTGAATATTTGAAATAGAATGAGAATGGTAAAAGGATTAGATAAGAAAGGTGAAATGGAGAAAAAAAAAGTGCAATAAAAATGAAGAAATTAAAAAGTAGAAGGAAAAAAACTAAGGCATGTATTAGACAACAAGTTAATTAATTGAGTGGAACGGGAAACAAATGATATTAAATGAATATATATATATATATATATATATGCTATATATATATAATTAAGTTTTTGTCATAAATATCGACATCTATTTTGAGTTTTCTCAATGTAAACCGGTTAACAAACTGTAAAAAGACCCCTTTTTTTAACAACTATTTTAGAAAGTTATTAAATATTTGACTTTATGTTTCTATACTATATATATAAAATTAAGTTTTTGTTATAAATACTGACATTTATTTTATATTTTTTCAATATAAACTGGCTAACAAACCGTAAAAAGATTCGATTTTTTTTACAACTTTTTTAGAAAGTTATTAAATATTTGACTTTATATTTATTTGACATCTATATTATATATATCTATACTATATATAAAAAATTAGGTTTTTGTTATAAATATTGACATATATTTTGGGTTTTCTCGACATAAACCGACTAACAAACCGTAAAAAGACCCAATTTTTTTACAACTTTTTTAGAAAGTTATTAAATATTTGACTTTATATTTATTTGACATCTATACTATATATATAAAATTAGGTTTTTGTCATAAATATTAACATCTATTTTGGGTTTTCTTAATATAAACCGGCTAACAAATCATAAAAAGACTCGGTTTTTTTTACAACTTTTTTAGAAAGTTATTAAATATTTGACTTTATATTTATTTGATATATTTTTGAATAAATTCTTTAGAATATATTCTATTTAAAACATTTATCATTTCAGTTATTTTTTATATTTAGTACTTTCCATTTATCTCTATTTTAGTTTATGATATTTTATTTACCTTTTTTATTTACTTAAAAATCATGTTTCCTTAATAAATAATGATACTTTCTATTTAAAACTTTAGACCTTTTAATTATTTTGTATGTTTAAATCCTTCAATTTACTTTTATTTTAATTTATGACCATTTATTTATTTATTTATTTTTAATACAAAAACAGTAAAAAAAAAACCTCTTTTTTTATGGGAAAGTTGTTAAATATTTAATTTTTCATTTATTTGACATATTTTTCTCCTCTCAATAGTTATATTCAGATAAATTCTTTAGAATACCTTTTATTTAAAACATTTGTCCTTTCAGTTATTTTTTATATTTAGTACTTTCCATTTACTTTTATTTTACTTTATGATCTTTTATTTAACTTTTTTATTTACATAAAAATCGTACTTCCTTAACAAACAATGATACATTCCATTTAAAATTTTAACTTTTCAATTATTTTATACGTTTAACACCTTTCATTTACTTATATTTTAATTTATGACCATTTTTTTATCTTTTTATTTTTAACACAAAAACAATAAAAAACCTTTTTTTTGGGAAAAGTTGCTAAATATTTGATTTTTCATTTATTTGACATGTTTTTATCATAAATTCTTTAAAACTCTTCAAGTATATATATTCGAATAAAAACCTAAAAGATTTTTTTTTTTTTGGAAAGTTGTTAAATATTTGAATTCTCATTTATTTGACATGTTTTCCTCCTCCTAACAGCTATATCTGAATAAATTCTTTAGAACACCTTTCAGTTAAAATATTTATCATTTCAGTTTTCTTTTTTTTTATGTTTAATATTTTCCATTTACCTTTATTTTAGTTTATGATCTTATATTTATCTGTTTTTATTTACATAAAAATCATACTTTCTTAATAAACAATGAAATCTTCCATTTAAAATTTTTGACCTTTCAATTATCTTGTGCATTTAATACCTTCAATTTACTTCTTTTTTAATTTATGATCTTTTATTTATCTTTTTATTTTTAATACAAATATCATGTTTCCTTATTAAATAATGACACATTCCAATTAAAACATTTGACCTTTTAATTATTTTATATGTTTAGCACCTTTAATTCACCTTTATTTTAATTTACGACATTTTATTTACTTTTTTATTTTTAACATAAAAATCATGTTTCTTTAATAAAAAAGGACACCTTCCATTTAAATATACAATTAACTATCGTTAACTTTTCATTTTCTATTTCATACATTTTTTCTCTATTTCTCCTCATCTTCTCTATTTCTCCTCAACAAGATCATGAGAGGAACAACTACAAATCCACTATACATCAGGTATAAAAATTACTATATCTGTGTGTATATATATTTATTTATTTATCTTTTTTCACTATTTATTCTCCTCCATCTTTCTAACTTGATAGAAATATAATAAAATTTATCTATGATTATGTATTATATTTCTCCATTATTTAGTCATATACTTTTATAATGTTAGTATAAATAGATAATAGAAAATAAAAATAGTAATTTATATCTTTTTTTTATTTGACATAAATATTAAAATAATTAGGTTGTTTGTTTATGTTATGCATTTTATATGTAGATCAAAAAATAATAAAAAGAATTTTGATTATATTTTATTGTTAAAATTATACCTTAACAAAAAAGATTCGAGAGTAAAAGTTAGAGTTGCTCGAAAATGGGAAGTCACTAATACACAAGGAAGACATATAAGTACCAAATTTGTTATTATCGATGAAGAGGTATTTTATTATAATAATTATTATTACATCTATTATATTTAAAAAATATATGTATAAGTACTTTAATAATCTTAAAAGTTTTATTTCAGAGAAATTACATGCATCGTATTATTTGGAATAACCTTTCTTATTGATTCAAGAACAAAATAGAAGAAGGAAGGGTTTACTACATCAAAAACTTTTTCATCATATCTAACAGAAAAAAATATAGAGTTATAAAAAATGTGGGATACATGATGCAATTCAATTTTAATATTGTTTTAAAGATGGTGGAAGGAAATAATGATAAGTTTGAGAGATATGTTTTTCAAATTGTCCATTTGTACAATCTACCTGAATTGAATTTGGATGGTTATCACTTAATAGGTAAGTTAAGCAACCGTAT
Source organism: Dillenia turbinata (assembly GCA_037126225.1). Classification (NCBI taxonomy): domain Eukaryota; kingdom Viridiplantae; phylum Streptophyta; class Magnoliopsida; order Dilleniales; family Dilleniaceae; genus Dillenia; species Dillenia turbinata. The sequence goes on along the minus strand of JBAMMX010000026.1, from coordinate 9,245,250 downwards.
TTTTTAAAAGAATGGTTATAATTTATAATTTATGTACTTTTATTACAAACTAATAATGTGTTATTCATGAATTGGATGTGATTGGTTGTATTATTTTTATTGAAAATGTTGAGGAGAAAAATGTTAATGGAGTTGCAATAACGTTACTTGACTTGGAATTAATGGGACTAACGTATCTATTTTTATTGTAACTTTCAATAAACTTTTTTAAATAAATATTTCGTACACTAAAATTATTCGTTTGCTTTTTTTTATAATATTTAAATTTTTTTGTAGTGATCAGAAGACAATAGTTACTTTCTGGGGTGATTTGCCTACAAAATTTCTAGATCTTAAAAATGATCGCGGCAATGACATTGAAGTTGTTATATTAACTTCAATGATCTTGAAGAAATTTCGAAGTACGTATATATATATATATATCTTATTTTTATATATATTTTGTTTTGATAAAAATTTTTAATAATTTAATAATATATTTATACCATATCTTTACTTTTAACCTATGAATATTAATATTTAATTTAATAAATATTTTATAGGAAAATGATGAATAATATATTCTTCCAAATCATATCAAGAATATTATAAAAACTGAACATAGCTTTCAAATACGACAAATACTATTATAAATGATAAAAAATGTGCAAGTTTTTATGTATCAAAGTTGTCAAAGAAAAAATAGAGATGGATGAGGTAATACTCTACTAACATAAAAACTTACTATCTATATATATTTCATTTATAAATATATGTTTATATTTTTTAAAATTCTTTGACTGATAAAAAAGTTTAGTCTTTTGTAAAACCTTTTTCATAATGCTTATGATTCAAAAATATCAAAATAGTTAGGGAATGAAGATATTATGGTTAGCACATCTAATGAATCAAGAGAAAAGATGAGAAAATTGTTAATGTATGATTTTTGGTTTAAACATAATCCTATTATGCTAAATTTTTCATTTTTATTTTGTTTCTCCATAGATTACAAATAAATATTTAAAATAATCATATGTTAATTTTATGATTTGAAGTATGATTATTTAATAATGTTCTATATTTTTAAAATTGTATTGATGTAAATTTTATAATATTTTTTAAAAAAAACGAAAATGAGGAGTATACTTTTAACAAGACTCAACTTAGTACAGAAATATCAATGGATATGCAGAAAGATAATAAAGCCGATATTGAGGAAAAAGAATTATATCACTCAATTTAAAATGGTCAACAGTTTTTTTTAATAAATAGTTTGTTTCAATTAGTTGTTCTTTTCTTTACGTATTGTTTTAACTCTTGGACAAATGTGCTTTCGGTTTATTTGATATGGTTTAGTTTTTATCATTTATTTTAAATTTCTGTTAATGTTTTTATCATGATTTAATTTTTATCATTTATTTGGCATTCATTTTAATCTTTATTTTAATCCATGGATAGATTTATTTTTTAATGATTATATTATAGCGTAATTAATGATTATATTATGACGTAAGATTAAAATTATCTTACACTTATAAAATATTATTTACATACTCACATGGACCCTTATTTATTTTCTTTGAATAACAATAATAATGAATTCAATTTATTATGCATTAAGCATATGACAGAAAATTAAATTAAATATTTTTATAATTTTATTATATACTTTATATTGTCAAATTAAACTTAATTGAATATTTACAAATTTTTATAATTTTATCAAATTAAACTTAATATTTATAATTTTAAATAATTAACTTTGCATCATAATAATATCAAATTAATCTTAGTGCAATATTTAAAAATTATTATAATTTTTTGAATGGCCAACTCTATAATATATATATAATTAGGTTTTTGTCATAAAAACCCTTTTTTTTTTTTTTGAAAAGTTGTTAAATATTTGACTTCTTATTTATCTCTTCAATTCAATTTATCTTTTATTTTCTTGGTCTTTATCTCTATTTCAATAAATAATTATTTTAATTGTTAATTCCTCCTTTTTTTAGCATGAAAAACAAAAATCGTAACAAAATAAAGAAAATTTCTATTTTATCTTTTATTTAAATCACACATGACACGTCTCTTTAAATATCGCTTTAAATATTAATCTTTCAGTTAATTTTTACCTTTAGCACTTTCCATTTATTGAACATAAATTTTTTTTAACAATCATAATTTCATCAACTAATGGAAGTTTTAGGTAAATAATAATAATAATAATAATAATAATAATAATAATAATAATAATAATAATAATAATAATAAACTATTTTATGTTTATATTACAAATTTGAATTGTGTTGAAGCTCTATTGCATTAGCTCTCTACCTTATCAAACATTAAGAACATTTAAAATTAGACCTCAATATTAAGTATTTGTGATTAATTTTGCTTCATATGAATCTTCTTTCTTGGGGATCAAATTCTTCTTTCCTAGAATTTGTGATTTTTCCTGCCATCACCGAATTACTCTATAGAGTATAAATAAATATTTAAAATAATAATATTTTAATTTTATGATTTGGAATATAATTATTTAATAATAATAATTCTATATCTTTAAAAATGTATTGATAGGTGAAGAAATATCATTTGATATATTAAAAGATAATGAATCCGACATAGAGAGAAAAAATTGTATCCCTTGATATAAAATGGCCAAATGGTTTTTTCTTTTTCTTATTCTCTATAAATAGTTTATTTCAATTAGTTGTATTATATAAAATAGTTGCCAACTGTAATATAGTATTTTTATAAATACTACTAACTGTGCATCGCACGGGTTTAAAATATTAGTAATGTAATAAATTATAGTATAAAATTAAATGAAATTCTATACACATTATTTGTACCACAACGGCTAGTTGTTCACAAAATCAATACAAATAACAACAATAATAACTAAGTTTTCTATCCAAAATTTGGGATCAATTATTTAAGAGACAAATATAGAAGGAGGAAAAAAATGATTTAGTTTATGCGACTTTTTTTACGTCACTCATCCCTATTAAAGATCATTTACTAAAAACCAATACAAATAAAAAAATAATTATATGATTTATTACTAAAAATTATATTGGAAAAAAATAGATAAAAGTTAAAACCTAGATCCCATGTTGCGGAAATTGGGGAAATATTAAATGAAGGTAAATTATAAAAATTTTAATTTTATCCAAAACGTTCCCATTGCGACCTTAGGTCAGTTGGTAGAGCGGTGGACTGTAGTGATTGCTGAAACGTTGGTTCGAATCCGGCAGGTCAGAGTTCACCCATTTTTGCCCTGCTTTTGCCCTTTTATTTTTATTAATTATGTGTGCGCATTTTAGCCCACTCTTCCTCCTCCTTTTCCTTAACCTGCGCGACATATAGCGCACGGGTTAACAGCCATCCACCCGATTGAATCGAAACCCAAAACCCTCTCTCTCTCTCTCTCTCTCTCTCTCTCTCTCTCTCTCTCTCTCGCTCATCAGACTCTGAAATTGAGTAAATCAAAGTATGGTAAGTGAATTGCACAGCACAAAAATTGAAGAAATTGGATTGAATTGATTTGATTTGGTTTGGTTCAATTTTGATTGTTAAAATTGATTAGGCAAATACGTTGCGGTTGTACCTCAAGTGCATAAGAAACACTTTGGATGCTGCATTGTGTCTTCAGGTATTGATATTATTAATTAATTTCCCACTAATTGCTCTCAAAATTCTTTATTTCATTTCATTTATTTTTGATTTCAGAATTTTCCATGTCAAGAAGTTGAGAGGCATAACAAGCCTGAGGTTGAACTCAAGTATGTCTTCTTTTTTTTTTCCCCTTGTACAACTCCTACGTATGATTTTGAATCATAAGTGAACATGTTGTTTGTTTATCATCACTTTTGCTACAACATTGTATATGGGGAACTGAAGGGAACAAGGGGGACAACAGGGATATCCCCGAGCATACATCAACAGAATCCATTCTTTAGATCCTTTCATCTTGATTTGGAAGGAGAGTAATCATAGAGTCTTTGAGCGTGGTACCCAGATCACTATTTCAGTACTGCATTTCAGTCTCCGGTTTATATTTTATTTTCCTTCTCCTTGAGACGAAACTTCAATACCAGTGATTAAATATAACTCTGCTGAACAAACACGATGAAATGATTGTTGATATTTGCCCCAAAAAAAGGATGTTGATAAGAAGAATATTGACAAATCTATTGAATCGCAACTTGCTTTGCCTTGTTTGCTTATATGTTGCATCAACAATTTTAGAGAGGAGCCCCATTCTGAAGTGTTCGACACGCCTTAGGATAGGACATCTAAACAAGATTCTGCCCCATTCTGAAGTGTTCGACATGCCTTAGGATAGGACATCTAAACAACATTCTAAGTGTATGGCTCTCTACCATGTCCATCTTTTCTAATATTTTACTTTTAATTCTACACTTTCCATCTCGTCTCCTGTACTTGCAACACAATGATTCATATATTATTGGAGAATAGAAAATAAGGAAGCTAATAACTTAATAGAGATCAGATATGTAAATTCTAAGTATTTGTGATTGTGATGAATTTATACCTTAACATCTTACCTCCATACCACGGCATGTCTTATTACTATTTAACTTTATCTTATTTTGAGATTGTGTTGCATTTAGTCTTGCATTTGTGATTGTGCTTCATGAGATTGTGTGATAGTTTAGGGCCTAAATATTTGCCTATGCTAGTAGGTAATAAGAATGAGTAAAGGGAAGAAAAAATGACCAAGTTTATTCTTTGGTAACTTGCCTATGCTTATAATAGGATTGGATATGCTGGTATGTTGGTCAGTGAAAGCTTACCAAAACTCGGTAGGTTATAAGAATGAGTTCAATTTGCTAGTATAATGAATTTTAATGTATAAAGCAAGTTATTACAAAGGGAACATTATTCAATGCATTTCCACTTGTGCTAATTCAATGCATTTCCACTTGTGCTAGAATTTCTTATTTCTGTATAATTTAACTCTTGCTCTTTTGCTCCAGTTGCTGCCAGTTTGCAGGATCTACTGGTATTGGAAAATTTTTAACAACTACTTTTTTTATGGTTACTTTTGCAGGACCAGCCCAGAACTTCTGTTGAATCCTGTAAGAATCGTCTTGTTTGCAATCCTTTTTTCTTCCCCTCTGATTTGGTTGTCTCTATATGTGTTTTGTGTGCATGCATGCCTGCAGGTGCAAGTTTGAATTTGATGGCATCTATGGTATATTGCATAACCATGCCATTAGTTTCTTTCTTTTTCCTTTTTTCCCCCTTCGTAATCAAGCTGTGTGAGAAATATTTTATTATGTTCATAGAGAAAGTACATGCTTTGGCTCTATGAATTAATTTATGAATTGGTCTCATCAAATGGCTTTTCTAATTTAGGATGTGTTTGAATACAAGGTGGAAAAGTTCTTATTGGAGAAAAATTGTTTTCTGGATGTAAATTTTGAACATTCCAACCAAAATGGCTTTGATTTAATGACAATTTTAAAAAGGAAAATTTTAGTTTAGAATGAAAGACTATATGCCTACAAATTTAATAAGATAAAGTAGGGAATAAGTGCTTTCTATAAACTCTGTAACCCAAATGCTCTCTTAGATTGTTGTTTGTTGGTTTATTTATCTAGTCAAAAGTCGTGTGGCAACTGATAGAATGATGTGCTTGGTCTCCATTGCCACTTTCATGGACTTCTAAATTACTGAACTAAGTTTCTGATGTCTGTAAAGCAAAAGCTGGCAATGCTGGAGTAGATAAAATATGGGTCAAAAAGTAATTAATATATTATTTTCTTGAACAAATGTCAGCTAAAAGCAGAATCTGTTTATGATCTCATATGATGTCACATTACAAGCCTGCTTTGGCTTCAAACTTTCTTGCTTAATTCTTGAGTATGTCCAAATTCAATTAATTTAGCACATATGGTCGTATCTCTGAACTACTATTATGGACCATATACCTATGTTTACATTACTAATTGCTACGGGTATCACCATTTGTTGTATGCAATTGGAAAGCCGTCTATCCTTTTCTTCTCCGGTAACCAAATAAAGGAACTCAAAAGCATCCTAGCACCTAGCCTATGTCATCCTATGCTGGTATTATATGGATTCTGGCTTGTGCACTCTCCAGTCTGGTATTAAAAGTGTGAGTTAGTATTTTGGCTAAAGGAGTAACTTGGGATTATTATAATGGCAACCTAGGCACAAGGCTTCAACTACCATAGCAGGAGGGGGGCTAAAGTGTGCAATTTTGTCTCTGCTTTTGGATAGGTTTGACCTAGTTTCACTGATAATACCTTTGTTAGGATAGTGTAGTCTTGCTAGTGCAGTTTCATCAAAGCTAACTCTTGCACAGTTATTCTCAAAGTTCGGAAGTCTAGAAAGAAACATTAGTCTATAAACTCTTCCAAAAACCAGCACTCAGATAAGGGCAGTAAAAGAGTTAAAAAGAGCTAGCCTGCAAGCATAAGATTATAACAGTTGCATGGTGCGCTATTTTCCATATTGTTGCAGTTTTCTTTCCATCTCCACATATTGCTTATATCCGTCATTTTGTCCCTCTTTCTCCTTTTGTATAAGCATGAATTCTGTATAATAGCTTTTCTGCTTTCTGAGTGTTGTAATGCATGCACGTACATTTTTCTGTAAGGATCTTGTTTGGATCCTTGAATGTATGGATACTGTTATCTTCTTATCATAATTTTATCCTGCATGTAGCTATGCAGTCAATGCTAATGGCTTGTATAGTAATCTTTTTAGTTGATGTTTCAGGTTTTGATATGTCGGAATGAAGCAGAAAAGTGCCTCATAGAAACATCTATCAATTCACTACGCATAAGTCTCAAGGTGAAATCAGTTGGTCTTTAGTTGCTAACATTCTTCAGTTTGGATAACTAATATTTTGTCTATAAAGCACAACCTTGAAGTAAATTTTTTCATCGGCTCGTGGTTCCTTCAAGTTTTGTGTCATCGCATGGCACATATATTTTACTGCACAACAAACTTGACGTTAGCAGTGGACTCAAATAGAAAACACTGCACTAGCATTAGCGCACCATGTGTGCACAAAAGTACTTTTGGTTGATATATGCCCATAAAGACAAGACAGGATTTGTAAATTAGTTGTCAAACGTTACAGAAAACAAGTGGTTGAGGAACTAGTGGATTAAACCTGATGCCCCCCCTTCAACCCCCTCCCCAAAAAAAAAAGGAAAAAAGAATATCGCCTTATTTAGGAAGGAGATGAATGGAGTGGGTGGGACCTCTGTACACGGCAGAGAGGGTAATGACTAATTCACAAGGAGGTAATAATGAAAGTTTACGGAACCTGCTTAAACATTGCCATGAAGGTGCACTAGTTAACCAAGAAATATGGCATATGACTTTTAGTAGAATTTGCCACAGGCTTTAGGAGAATCCCCAAAAGAATTTTAATGAGATGATGAGTGTCAATGGAAATAAAATTAATTAGAGATTAGATATGCATGTGGAAGAACATGCTGCTGAATTCCAGGAGATGCCAAAGTATCTTCAGGACTTAGTCCTGTATCTTTCATTGCAATTAATTCCTTTAAAGACCAGGAAAGAACTTCATATACAAAAGAAGGCTTTGTTGAACCAATTTTATGATGGAGCCCCAACAATATAGCACACTAGCATGCTTTTTATGCCCCGAGGGTTGGGGGGAGAAATAATAAGTGCATGAATATTGATGAGATATAATACCAAGTTTGAAGTTGTTTTCTCTTTTTGTAGTACTCAGGTAACGTAATCATAAATGAAAATATCAAAACAAAAAATACTACATTAGCTGATGAAAAATGTGTGTGTTTCAAGTGATGTGGTTTTAATGCTGTTGACATCACAATGCTGCAATGCAATTACCAGAGAACTAATATATTAATGTGGTTTTAATGATGAGTGTCATGTCATGATGTAGGAATTTAGAACATTATGTTTGAGCTTCAACGGATGTTCATACATGTGCATGTGCATACAAATGTATCTGGTTTGAAGAAATTTTAGCTGCAATGACTAAAATCGGATGCAAGTTGCTTAGTTTATCCAACAGATTTGTCTACATCTTGCAAATGTAAATAAAATCCAAGTGCCAATTGTGTAAACAGTGTATACTTCCTGCTCTGTAAGTTGCTCAAGTTGATGTTTAAGCCATTCAATTTAGCTCTAATGCTGCCAATGGCAAACTTCTGTGACATCATGAATCTTACATTATTGTTTGACCTTTTCATTTACTCCGCTTCATTCATATAAAGATTTGTTCTGCATATCAGATAATTAAAGCACAAATTGCAATATCGTTTTACATTTTTTCTTATGCAAATTTCTTCTTTGACATGCAGGTGAAGCAGGCTGATGAACTTGAAAACATATTAACAAAGAAGTTCCTTAGATTCTTGTCAATGAGGGCTGAAGCATTTCAAGTGCTGAGGAGGAAGCCTGTACAGGTACATTTGTTTTCACCTTGATGAGTTGGACCATATTTTAATCAAAGGAAAGCCTACGGCTAAGGCTATTGTCCCCAAGGAAGTCTGATTCCTGGCTGTGTGATATTGACTTCAAATCAAACTGGCCAAATCAGCCACTCCAAAAAGAAAAAATATTAAATTAAATTAAAAAATAAAAGAGAGCAAAGAAATAGAAGCAGAGAATTGTCACCTGCCCAATAAATGAATTAATAGATCACTAAAGCTGCATAGAAATTGTCCCCTTTTTCTCAGCAGTTGGTCAGAACATGTTTTAATGCCAGTTTAACACAGAATCTTTTCACCAAATATTTGGAAATCAATCGATATTCTTCCAGTATCCATTCTCTGACTTTGTAGTTTGGTCCATTTCTTTTATGATTTGTCAGCAATCATTCCTTTCCTTCATTCTCTCAGCTGGCATTCTTAATCTGTACTTTAATAGATTACTCCACCATAATCTGGATTATGTTCACTATTGCCTGCAGCACAGTATAATTGCATATTACTTGCCTTTGTCTAGCCATCCATAGTTAAATTCTCTTTTGTTGGAAGTTCTTTTGAAGCCATTACGATGGTCCAATAATTTGTTCACCCTTGTGGTTGGTTGCTTTTGCAGGGTTATGACATTAGTTTTCTCATAACAAATTACCACTGTGAGGAGATGCAAAAGCACAAGCTTATTGATTTTATTGTGCAATTCATGGAGGCAAGTTTTGTAATAATCTTTTTCTTCCTTTTTTTTGCCACAATAGTTTGTCCAGCTGGTTGGACCTCTGATTGTCTTCTGCAGGATATTGATAAAGAGATAAGCGAATTAAAGTTGTCGGTTAACACACGAGGGAGGCTTGTGGCCACAGAGTTCCTGAAGCAATTTGTCTAATTCACCCGGTATGAAGCAATTTGTCTAATTCACCCGGTGTTATGAATTTCACACAAGTTTGGTTTAATCGAATATGTTCACTGCCCCCATCTATACCTGACATCGCCCTCCAGCTATTTGTGGATTGTCTCATGCATGTGAGATTGCACCTCTGCATCACACTGCATTTGACGTCTTCCAAGCTGATTCCTCGCTGGGGTGCTGCTCATTATTTACATACTATACAAGTTGCTTTCTTAAAATTCAATTGTTTGTGAGGGACCAACGCGACTTGAACCATGCTGACATTGTTTCTAGTGGGGAAGGTGGTGAGAATTGAACGCTGGCAGGGTTGAAATCTAAACAATGTTTTACTGTTTGAGCTAGTGCTCCAAGTCTCTTTAATATATGTTCTGATGAATTATAGTATGTCTCTGTGTGAGTTCAAAATTCCAAGTGTTGTGTTATGTTATTTAGGGCTAAGGCGCTAGGGTAATACTTGAAATGGAACATATGCATTGGCTTTTTATCTAGAGTACCGTGGTTGATATACATTTTTACATAAGAAAAATATAACAAAACACTAGGAATCATATGGACACAAAACAATCACCAAAGAACTTTTAGGCTCAATAGCTCAATTAGTAATTCTGTTCTTTGGTAAAGTAGGATCCATGTTGTAATACATAGCCATTTAGGTTTCTTTTGTGAGGGAGAAATTGGGTGGGGGTGAAAAATAATGCTCCTGTAATCTTTTGTATTTAGTGAATTGCTTTGCTTTTATTTCAAGAGTAAGCATAGAGGGAGACATGGTGAATCCACCTTGGAACTCCTCAAGACATCACTCTCTAGTGTGATTTTCATGTAATATTTTTCTTTTTTTTTTTTTGGTTACATCAAGATGTGAATTTGGGATCACCAGATTGAAGGAGAAGGTTGTGACCCCTAATTTGTCCCTTTGGTCCAAAGTTATCCCCATAAAGCACACATGATACGCTGTTTTAGCAAATATGCAAAATCTTTCTTGTAATCTGGAAAACCCTTTCATTTGTCATTTAGTTTGTACTCATTCTTTTTTTTTTTTTGTTACAACGAGATTTAAATCCCAAATTACGGGATTAAGGATATGACAATTAGGTTGCCCTCTTGGGACCATTCTTCGTTTACAAGCAACTAAACTAACAAAGAAGCTACTTGTTCTATCATGTGCCAAAAACTAGAGTTCAAGACCGAGTGTTTTTTGCTCTTCTTGGTGGCAATCTTGTTATCGTGATACTTCATAGAGTCTTAGCCAAGACGGTTTCAACTGTCGAAAGTGTGCAAACAATGGAGGGTATTAACAATAACACCACAGTTACACTGACTACTAGAAATGGACTGATGGCCTGGTTAGAGCGGCGAAAGCGTGTAATTTAGAAACAATGTCATTCAATGAGAAATCAGAAACAAAGAAATAGTACTTAAAATGGCCGGGAATGTGGATTGTTTTTTGAACCATCTCAGGCTACACATTGAAACTAGGTGTTCCATTGACCAACAACGAAAAATGACTTCCTTATAGGTATTCCACAAACACACACTTGTTGATATAAAGCTCTCCTAGATATCAACATCACTCTGAATTCCCTTAATCAACCTCTTGAATTCATGTCTTCAAAATAGAAAAAACGGGCACAAGGAGAGTTTGTCCCTTAATGAGTCTGACAGTTAACTCAAGTTAGATTACTTGTAATCTATAAATTGATTACTAGATACCGATCAAGCAATAAAAATAAAGAAATAAATAAAACTCTCCTAGATCTTAGTTTAGTTTATGATCCTTATTCCTTTTTGCATCTAAGTTTAGCATTGCATTTACAGTGGATTCTTTTCTTTGAATGGATAAGGAGAAAACATTCGATTCCACCAGTGTATTATTCTTGAACCCTATCTAAGTCATGCAGGATTCTAAAGGATAAAGCGGAAATCTAAAAGTTGGGTTGGCTTATTTTTGATCTCATCATGTGGTAATGACATTGTTCTGCCATTGTCAACCACTTATTAACCACAGTTTAACTACGGATGCCCATGAGTGTGCAGGACCAGAATCCTAAAAGGGCGAGGAGAATAAAGTATATACATCAACACTTTTTGATGAGTTACTAACCCTTTTTTATGTTTCTTTGGTGATTGAACCAAACAATCCAAGGTGGCACTCTCCCCCTATTGCGGAAGGTATTTTTTTTTTTTTGTTACACAGATATTTGAACTTAGAATCTCCAGACTGAGTGAGATGGTCGTGACTACTAAACTGTCTAAGTGAGGGGGATCGTGACTACTAAACTGTCTCTTTGAGACCTCTTATTGGGGATGATAGTACATTAGAGTCGAACCAAGTGTTCTAACCTATCTTGCAGGATGTGTTTGGAATGATGTGTAGAAGGGTTTGGGAAGGATTGGTTTGTTTCGTTTTTTTTCCTTTAACTGCAATGGGTTTAAGAATTATTTTATTGCACCCTCAACCCATCTTATTAAGACATCCTGGTATTTTATTGTAATGTCACAAATTTTCTTCATTTATAAAGAGCTTTATGCAAACCCTAGTTCCTAAAGCTTTTACTTTTTGAGTTTTTCTGAAGTTTCCATTGTTGTATTTAGGAAAAAAAAAAATGGTTCAAATTCCACAAGCCTTTTGTTAAACAAAGACTGATTGGGTTCAGATTGGAATTGGAATTGCAAACAGTTTCTGAACTAATTATCAGTTTCTTTTTATTGAATTTTAGGATTTTTTAATAATTTAATATCATAAAAGTATATGTTTTATTTAATGTATTAATCCTTCTTAAATAAGTAAAATCCTTTCACATAAATGAAAATCTATTCTTACGGAGAAATCTATGCCTTCTCACAGATGATATTTAAATATTAGCCAGAGATGACACTGGGCCGGTTTGGTCCGGTTTGGGCCGATTCAGGGGATAGGCCCAAGAATCGTAGGCCAGTTCTGTCACGGTTCCAAGACATTCTTAGTCTGAGCCGTGTCGATTCCAAAAATATTTACTTGGAACTAGACTGGCCGATGAACCAGGTTTGCTGAATCGGACCGGGCCGGTCCGATCCGGTTTGACTGTTTTCAAGTGAAATTTTTCAAAAAAAAAAAAAAGCTATTGGAATCGGGTCGGATCGAACGGTTTCAGGTTATTGTTCATCCGGGCCAAACTTTTTTGAGTCGATTGAGCCAATTTTCGGGCCAAAATCGGCCCGATTATATCTCTAATATTAGGTCATAGAAACAAAGCAGAAGTGGCGGAGCCTCGACTTGACCATCACTTCAGGAGCAATTAGTTTAGGTCAAGAGCAAAATTAGTTATTTTCATGGGACCATTCCCAGGACGAAGTTTCACAACGAGCAAGTCGGGGTGAGCATGATCTGGTTAATTATGCCAAATGCCTATTACCATTATCTTTATTAAAAAAATGATAATTAATTTTCATGTTATCATTATCATCCCAAAAAGGTATATTTAATATTGCAATATCGAATTGAAAAAGCACCGACATCTGGTTGGGACAGAGGTCCCTAAATATAAACTCGAATTCGAATTTTGTGTATATAGAAAATAAATGTTGTAAGAGATTTTTCCATTAAAGGTCCAACTTGATTAAAATCAAATTTAACATAATTATCGGATATCAACAATTTATTAAAAAAAGGAAATTGAAAAAGCAATATAATACAAGAACGCTGATGTTAATTTAGCATAATTATTAAAATGAATTTAACAATTGAAAAATAAATTATATCAAAAAACAAAATAAAAAATCAGAACCATTAAAGAAGACGTCAATTTGAAAGTTAAAAAAATGTGAAATCAATTTTTCATTGTGTAATTTTCATATCTAGAATGTGTAAAGCTATTAATTAATATAAATTAGAAAAAGAAATAACAAACATAAATAAAATGTTCATATAATTGAGAACTAATCCTTAATCAATTTTAATAACACTAATAAAAATTAAGAAAGCAAAACACTAATGAAATGTTAACAAAACATTAATAATAAAGACATTAATAAAAAAACCATTGTTATATAAAAACATTAACACTAGTTCATACGCATGATAAGTATCTTGTGTGTGTATATAGTCACATTCATAAAATCTCCAAGGGGGCATGATAAGTATCTTGTGTGTGTATATAGTCACATTCATAAAATCTCCAATGGGGTAAACTAGTGATCACAACCATCTTCCCCTAATCCAGTAATTCCAGATTCCAAATTCTGATATAACAAAAAAAAAAAAAAATAGTCACATTCATAAAACCAATAGAAATTAGTTGATGAAATTATGCCCCTAAACTATTTGTAACTATGGGAGCTTTTATGCATCCAAAACAAAACCAAGGCATCAGCCATTTCGCACTTCCTCTCCCTTAAAATAGGCTCAAGCCTCGTATGGACACCAAAAAAAAAAAAAAAACAAGGCATCACCGAGTAAATAGGGTGAGGAGGGAATGTGTTTGGTAACAAAAAAACTATTTTGCCCTTATTATTTATATATATTTATTAAAAAAAAATAGCCTAAGATGGTTCGGCGTGATAATTGCTAGTTTACCATACGCTCAAAACCATTACTATTACGAAAAAATGGTAATTTATTTTTCAATTATTTTTATCATTATCCTTTTTAAAAAGTACCTTAGTGTATGATAGAAAGAGTAACACTACAGAACATGCTCATCCCTAAGTCACCCACTTGGTAACCTAAGTAGAGTCCAACTCTAAATGGGGGTGGGGTGAGGGGGTTAAGAAGGAGAACTGGAAAATCCAAAATGAACCAAACTGAAATGGTTCTTTTAATTTTCATTTTCCACCATTATTTCTATTTAGCCGTGGAACCAACAAAAGAGTATTCTAACAAGTAATACAAATACCAAGTTTGAAACATTTACACTGTACACCTAACAACATTTCCCCTTAATGTGGTAACTATTTTCTCATGGTTAATGTGATCGTAGAAATGGAGGAGAAGATACCGACGATATTTGTCCGCCCCAGTAACATGCCGCAATGTGGTTGATACAAGCCTCCAATCAGTGTGCGGTGGTCCCTAGCATCATATGAGACCAGTGAGATAGCTTCATACGAACCCAGAGCTTCCATCAAATAGTCTACAACAGGAGGCCCTCCATCGTTTAGTGCCAAGCAAAATATTGATCCAAGGATAACTTGGCTGAACTTTCATTACTATTTTGGACTCCCTAAAAAAAATATAGCCAAAAAATTGCATCATCCTCTTTTATAGTGATGTATCAGAAAAAAGCCCGTATTTAAATAAAGATGTGCCAGAAATATTCATACTCTATTCAAGTGCTTTGGTCCAGCTCTAAGGAAACGCTCCGCCACCGTCTTTTCTTTGATGCGATCTGCAAATTATAAGCTTTAGATTTCAGTCAAAAATGTCTCAAGGACATTACAGTGCTGGAGAAAGCAGTCAGGAACTACACAGAATATCAGCAATTGCCTTGACGAATGGGACTTAGGCACTTAGCAGTAATTAGCCTGTTTGCCTTAACCATGTTTTGCCCCATTTGACCATTATTTGCTAATCACCAGAATATAAGATGTTCTAAACAAAAATAGGGCAATATTTGGAATGGTGCATCACCGAAGGCTTCCTCTAAATATGTGAGGCTGATGAAAACAGAATTTCACCATCAAAGTTTTCAGGAAATCATTAATATCAACAATAAGGATATCCTCTCAAACAAGAATTGCTCTATCTCGCTAAACTATCCTAGACATGTAAAATTAGTTAAATGCTACTCTTGCTACTCTAAATTGGGATAAAACCTATGCTGCATGAAAAACTAAGAAGGAATCAGCTCTAGTTCAAACCAACTTATGATTCATATCCTAAAGCCTACTTGATAATCATACAGGTAAATGACTACAGGACTTGAGCAACCATGTCAGCGATAGATATCATAGACAACTAAAAATTAATGAAAACTTGCTCAAGCTGGATGATGAAGAAGTGTTGGGGTAACCAGTTCATGTAGGGTTTTTATAGCCTTGACCTGAGCACAAATTGTGAAAGGAAAAAAGGGATAACTCAATCTAGCACTAGACTTTTTAGACCAAAATGCTATTATTAAATCCAATTTTGCCATAAACCAGTTTCTTAAATCCCTTCACGTGATCCAAATACCAAATCAAAACACAGATGAACCAGATTAACCAATGAAGCAGGCCAAGTGGTAGTAAGGCTACTTTTGGCAAATCCACTGCCAAAAGCTCCATGCTATTCCAAATATTAAAATGGTACAAAGAGGCCCCAATTGCCCAAAGGAAAGACTTTTATGCAACACTTGATTGAAGTTTATTTGGTAAATGGAAGAAAAGCATCTTCTATTATAAATATCACTGATCCAAAATAAAAATGCACCTTGCCTCAGGCAAACAATGTATAAGAAATAATTTTAGCAAATAGGGGCACGCAGAGTTGTGGGTCCATTTCTTCTCCTAATGCACTGGGTACCAGCCTATTTGATGGTGCATATACAGCCATTGAATTTTCTTAAGAGTGCACAAGAGGGAAGCAAATCTTCTGAGCCCAAGATCTCAAGTTTTGATCTCATCCAATTTGAAACATGAAAAAATTGATACTACCAAATGAAAACTCATCAAAAAGAAACCAGTGTGAATCCAAAGTCATCATGAAGCCAGTTGCAAATATTATAATGACTAGCCAGCACTTGAAGTTATCATGTGCAAAGCTCTGAAACATCTCATAATATTAAGTTGCAGATGGCAGGAGAGACACGCAGAGGTTAATAGCTGAAAATGGTTGAGATTAGCTTGAAATTAATGCAAAATAGTTACTGATGTATCCAATTTTATCATTGCACCCCCCCCCCCCCACAAAGAAAAGGAACAGCCATCTACCCAAGAAAAAAAAAGTATTATGCGAAAAAGAAGAAAAACAAAGAGAATAATCCAGACAAACAAAATCAAAGAAGAAAATAATTTCATGAGAAAATATCTTACACCAACAAAACATAAGTACAGATGCAAGCCGAACAATGTGAATCCCTTTTAAACTTGTCTTTTATACTAAAACAACAATTAAACTGAACATGATCAAAATAATAATGTCTCAATGAGTCTTAGGCCCTCAAACCTCCCTGATGTAAATCCTTATGGGACGTTATTGGGATCATGCTGCCCCTCAGGGATCCACAGTTCGGATGGTGATATTAAACATAGTTCTTTTGCAATCCAAATCATCAGTACAGATGGCGATTCAAATTGAATATAGGTTTGGAATAAGAAAAAATCTTACATTCCCTCTTTGATTTTTCTTTCTTTTTCTCATTTGTTCTCC
This sequence comes from Dillenia turbinata, assembly GCA_037126225.1. NCBI lineage: Eukaryota > Viridiplantae > Streptophyta > Magnoliopsida > Dilleniales > Dilleniaceae > Dillenia > Dillenia turbinata. The sequence continues at coordinate 9,228,548 of JBAMMX010000026.1, read as the reverse complement.
TGTAATGAATTTTTCCTAGTCTTAGCCTTTGATTTGATTGTGCCTCGATGCATTTGATTGTGACTCAAACACCTTTGGTGTTTGAGTTTTGTTTCATTGGAGAAGATTTTATTTTTTTGAATTGGTGGAGAGCAAAGAGGGTAGGTCTTGCTTTGATCTCTTTAGGCCTGGATTGTATTCGGACGTTGGGTGATATGTTTTATATGATTCAAGGTATCTTGGGGTACTCAGTTTCCAGTAGAGGCATTCAGAGAGCACAGTCGTTTTATAATGTGAGCAGGCACAGAAACAATGGTGGCCTATACCTGGAGATCAGCTGGTGCTATGGTGGCAGGGTTAAAGGTAAGGTTTGTTTGCATTGTGGTGATGGGTATCAAGGGTGGAATGTCCTAGACCAAAGCACAAGGAGGTTGTGCAGAGTGGAGGAGTTAAAAGCCTTCGTGAAGATGTCCATGGCAAGATCAGTGTCGCAGAAAGTAGAGAAAAGAAGCGCAACCTTTGTAATGATGCGTATCAAGGATGGAATGTCCTGTGCCAGAAGCTAATGGAGGCTGTGCAGAGCAGAAGAGTTAAAACCCTTCATCAAGATGTTCACCGAGGTTTTACATCTTTGCATTATTGCATATATGCAAGTCATATGTAACATATTCACAAACTGTGAGATAAATCCATTTACACCACCTTGAGCAAAAAAATAAGGAATAAAATGCCAAAACACCCCCGACTTTTGAATCACTTAAAACAAATCCATGAACAATTACACCTTCAAACTTTGTAAATTCAGGACATAGTGTCAAGTCACATTTTAAATACAAAAGTTTTATCAAGAACAGATTATTTACTTATTTTATCACACTGATATGGAGAACTGGGAATACACAATTGCTGTATTTGAGAGTGCATTTCTTAGAAACATGCAATGCTCCAATGAAAATAGTCAGTATTGGTTATCCAAGTAACTAATTACACCTCTCAGTTATAGCGTCTAGTCCACTAAAAATGTGAACAATATTTCTTTCATTTTTATTTTTTTTCTATGCAATGTGAATGTGCCAATTACACCAGGGAGATATGTGAAAGGAAATCAAACATTTGTCACACTAGTAGTTCATTACAGCTTTCAAGGTCATTAGATGTCGATTATATATACAGTGCAAAAGGAACTGTCAAGGTGAGCGGAATGATGGTTTTGTTAGTGGCTCCAAACTAAATTTGCATTACAAGGATATTAGATTTATCATTTTCAGGGAAAAAAATGTTCCAGTAATAAACCTCGCGATTTAACTACTAATTTAGATATAAGGTAATGAATTTATAAAATGTTGCAGACATGACCAATCATAAATTAAATCATTAGTCAAATGAAATAACATTAAACTACAAATGTTGTTCACTAAAGTGATGGCAAGTGATTCTCCATCCAAAGCATATGGTTAGCCACAAGAATTATAGAAATAAACTAATAGAAGGTAACCTTGTTAATGGAACAGGACCCCAACACGCACCTTGGAATATCGTGGGGGCAAAGAAGCTTGTCGTATAGCCTTTCTAGGGTCTGTTAAATGCCTAATCTCTCGAAGCTGCCTTGCTATATCCTCCAAAATTTGCAGCTGCACCATTTCGCCTTCTTTATGTTCCATTGAGAAATTGAGCTTCTCTCGTCCTTCCTGCACAACCTTCAACCTTTCTTGGAGCCACTCAACTTCAGAGTCAAGTTTTGATCTCTCTAAACCAGCCGCCGACATGGAATTTCTTCGCATACCAGAAAGAAATGTGCTCAGGCAAGAACGCCCCATTGGTGGAAAGCCATTGGTCATGTCTGAGCTGCTTCTGTTCATCTCTGGCTCAGACTCTGTTATGATTGTAGTAGGACCTTCATTTAAAACATCTATTGTTTGGAGCTCAGCAACTTCACTAGGAAACACTGGTTTTATAGGATTAGAAACAGCACTCATTTGGTTTGGTATACTTTTTCTTCCAGAGACATCAGCATGATAATTAGACTCATCGTCAACAATATGAACGTCATAGATGCAACGCTCCTTTTCATTCTTTGAGCTGCATAGATCATTGCTTTCCTGATGTGAATCTTGACAGTGATTCGCAAGATTAGCAACATCATCTGGACCATAGATCTCAGATACATCACGAGTATTGAGAGACTTGATCAATTGTCCTGCACCTAGGTGAATGACATCACTTTGTTCATGCTGTTCTGCATCTAAGGTAATTGTTTTCTCCAGCGAAGTGTGCTCTGGACCATTTGTTGATTCATATAGTTCTGGGCACACAACTAGTTTATGCACTTCCCTTTGTTGAGTTGCACTCCCATCCTCAAATAACATTCCCTTTTCTTCAACCTGTTGATTGCACTCACCATCACATCCTAATACTTGCTGATGATATTTATCAATGCTTGGAGGAGCAAGTATATCACTTTTCAAGAACTCAGCAGCATCTTCATCCCAGTTTGGAATCGGCAGTTCTTTTCCAAAAGAAAGGGTCACATTCTGCTTCTTAATGGATGCGTTCCCAGCATCCATCGACTTATTCGCATTATATACCTTTTCTTTTTCATTATTAGTTGTGCTAAGATGTTGCAGCATAACTACTGGATCCTCACCAGAGTGTACTGAAAAATCAAGCTGTTGTTCTTGTCCATGCGTCATATCATGTATTTCCCCTTCCAACTGTACATTACCTTCAAACATCATGTGCCTATAAGATTCAACTTCATTCTCCAAAAAATGCTTCTCCCTTTCTCTCCTCACAAGGATTTCTTTCAATATGTTCATTTCTTCAGCATCATAAGCAGATTTTTCTTCTATCATTCTCTGATACTGGCGAGTCTCCATCTCTATAGATGCTTTCTCCTCTTGCAGGCGCAATATCATAGCCATGGCCTCATCTGCAGCACTGGCAGCAGCACTTCTCTCTTTCTCGAGCTCAAGATATAGAGCAGCACGAGCGACATGCTCTTCCTCAAGTGCTTGTTCCAACATTCTGATGGCATTGCGCTCATCACCATCAGAAGATTTTTCTCCAGGTGCAGAGTATTTTAACCTCTCAAGAGACGATGAACCCTTCTCAGAGAGGTTCTTTTCATCTACATGTTCATAAGATTCAAAGTCGCATGGAACTCTTTCATCCAATCTAACAGCCACAGGAGCTTCTCCACCAACTGAAATTACATAAACATCCCGATTAGTATCTGGATTTGTATGTATGAATATGTGCAACTCTGCTTGTACATTGTTCTATAATGTAAAGTCAATTTCCAAATTATGTAATTCCTAGAAAATGAAAAAGGATTCTCTGAACAATCCTCTAACGTGGAAGAATATGGTGACCAAAGTTTTAAATAATTTGTTATAGACAAACATGTCTAACAAGGAGCAGTCCACACATGCTACAACAGTTCAATGACCAACTTCCGATGTCTTGACCGAATCCACATTTTCAATAGCCTTTTCCAGCCAAGCACTTTGAACACACTTTTTTAACACATGAAAAATTTGCTATGTACATAATAATTCAAACATTTTGGAGAAAATACATGGGTAAAATTTTGCCCATAAGTATTGGTTTTAAGATCCTCACAAGATTGCATACAATGATGTGATAGTGACTAAGTGAACTACTCAAACATTACATTTCCTAATATCGATGTACAGACCACCTATGTCCTATGCTTTGAGTGTACCTTTTTATTTGCTTGTCAAGGCTATGGCTGTGCTTTGTTACTAAGTATCAATGTTTGGCATTTAAAATCAGTGTAAATACCAATTATGTAATGGGATATTAAGATAAGGTCAATAGCTTATCCTTCATCAGGGATTAGAGCAGGAGCGGTTTGAGGTAATTCATCTGGCCGTGTTTGTTTTCAGGAAAATGTTGGAAAATAAAATAACTGATGAAAGCAACCTATGTTTTACTTTTTGTGATCTCCTCAAATTTGGTAGAATATTTTCCCAAAAAGAAGTACAAAATCATGGAAACGACATCCAAGAGATTTTCCCACATGTTACTTTTCAAACATGAAAAAAAGTAAAAAAGTTACAATTTCGGTAATAAAAGAAGACATTTTCCTGGAAAATTGAGCGATTCCAAAAAAATGGAAAATCTTGGAAAATATATTTCAGGAGAATTAGTGATCAAAAGGAGAGAATTCCACAAGCGGAACCAATCCTCCGTAGCTGGTGAAGACTCCTATTCCTGGCCTACTGCACCATTTCTCTCTCAATTTCTACCTTAGAGAACCCATAAAAATTAGAATGGCTCTTCGTTGCATGATCTATATGCTCCTCTCTATAGGCATCAACAGAAAAAAATGGTGACCCTAGATATTAGGCAATTACCAAAATAAGCCCCATTCTTTTGACAATTGTAGACACAATAAGAGATGAATTTCACCCCAAATGGGACCAATATCAAGCCGGAAGAAAGCTGTACTTAAAGTTTACATCTTCAATTGGTTTGGATTATGACTAATAAAAAACGTATAAAAACCAAAAAAAAATCATATTTAGGTAAATTGCAAATCCCGGAATGCACAATCACCATTTCCAAGAGCAAAAACTAATTATCAATAAACAAATTTCATTAACCCACTGCTAAATAAGTCGATGTCCATTTTCAAGCTACTCCCACAAAACTTAGGTTCTCGGTATTCATAATATATTAACTTTGCTAGAAATACAACCTTAATTATGTTTTCTTAACCCAGTTTGATTTTCATTGCTTCTATGTTCTATCTCTGAAAAGCAAATTTGAAAGACAAAAAAGAATCAATTAATAACTAAATTGCAAGTAAAACGCATACTCACATCGAAAATCTCCACCAACAAAGCCATTAGGTTCCAACTTTTCCTCATCAATCTCCTTCCCAACATTGTCAACGTTTTGCCCATCAGAGATTGACCGGTCAGACGAGAATCCCCTAACAAACTTCCCACAATCAGTCGAAACCTTTCGCCGCCGCCGAACCCCCGACCTCATTCTCTGGTAATTCACCACACCTTTCCCCTTGACATCAAACCCTAGTTTCCGAAACCCTAATTGATCATTTCTCGAAATTCTAGCTTCCGAAACTGAACTACATGACGCCTCTCCATCGAATTCAACACCATTCATCCTACGATCGTCGCAAATCCTATCCCTAATCAGTTTCACGTTCACGCAATTAGGATCTTTTGCGAAAACCGAATCGAAAGGGAACTTGTTCTTCACCGACAACTGGAGAGAGGACATTTTCCTCACAGGGTGTTCAACAAGCAGAGTCTGAACGCAACTAGTGGTATTAGGGTTTCCGAAGAGGCCGTTGCAAGGACATGGAAGAGAGAAGCCGAAGATGGAGAGGAATTTGGAAGCGAAGAAAGCGAGAAAAGCGCCACAGAGCATGAGATAAGTAAGAGCAAGGTCGAGAAATGCTCCGATTAGAGCACAGAATGTCCATGAATTATGAATTGCTTCGCATGTCGCCATTTTTGAGGTTGATAGTTCTTCAGTTTACAGAGAAAGTTTTGAGAATTATGAAGATGAAGAGAGAGAAGAGAAGAGAGAGAGGAGTTTTTGTATGATACGTTTCAGCGGGAGTAGTCGCTGGACATCAAGAGTACAGTCTCTGTTTTCAGAGTTTCCTTTTTTTATTTTGTTTTTCCCTAACTGATCAATGGCCACTCGCGATCGGGGAGCGTGAAATTATATCGGTTTATGGAAATTAAATTTTCTCACGGTTATTGTTACTCACGTTACATTTATTCAAACTTCTTATCAAAATTTAGGAAGATTTATATTCTCTTTTTCTAATATAAAAGGATGAATAATTTCAATTTTGTGGTAAAATTTTAAAATTTTGACAAATCCAAAAAAATAGAATGCAATGCAAAGCGAATAATATTAAAAAATGATTTTATTTTCTCTATTATTTTTATATATACACAATATGTAAAACAAATTGACTATTTATATAGATTGAGTGTATATATAAAAGGAAAGATTTAAAGTTAAATTAATCAAATATTCTTTCACATCATTGTACTATGATATTTAGGATAATATAATTTAACATATATAAAAAGATGCTGATAATAGTAAAAAAATGTTTTATGTAATAGCGTTATATGGTATTATGTGTATTTTTTAAAAATATTTACCTTTCATATATTAACACAAATATTAAATATGTGTGACATTAAATATTTTATGGATATCTATCCAAATTCTCCAGAATTTATAATATTCTTCTTTAAATGCATTTTACACAAAAAATAGATTTCGTTAAAATCATACTAGAAAAAAACTCAATAGAAAAAATCTTAGTAAACGAAAAAAGAGTACATTATTCAAAATATTTGATAATGTACTTACACTCCAGGTTAATAATATCTTTTGATATCTTTAAACAAATACATTCACAGTGATTGATATTTCATATCTTGTACAATTAGCAATATCTATAAGTGCCCCAATTGCATTGAGATATGATACTTCAGGACGAAGAAATTTTTCATTTTTTTCCTGTTGTCTGAAAGAATCTTTGTTAATGTCAAGTGATCACATGACCATGAGATACTTAATGGATGTGTTTTATCCATATAAAAAATATTTTAAAATTTAGTAGTATAATTTGATTGATAACGAATATCACATCTTCTAGATGTTCTATTTGTAAATCAAGACAAAATTTTATTTTTTTTTCAAAATTCTTGATCTCAAAGTTTCCTTTTAAATAGTCAATGTCTTTGGAGATCTCTTCAAGGGTTCAGTAAGATTCAAATTATCAACATAAATTGCAATGATCATAAAAACCATTTCAGTTTTTTTAATAAAAACATATGGACACATTGAGTCATTTGTATAATCTTTTTTAAACAAACATTTGCTTATTACCACATTCGTCTATATTGCTTTAAGCCATATAAAGATTTTTGTAAATTTATTGAGTAAATTTTTCGAGAATTTGGATTACATATTTTAGACAATTTAAATCTTTTGGAGATGTTCATATAAATATAATTTTCTAATATCACACATAGGTAACCAATAACCATATTCATCAACTGCATTTCGATTATTGCATATACTACTAGTGTTACAAGAAACCATAATATAATTGTGTTTACAACAAGTGAATATATGTCATTATAATCAAGACCCCGCTTTTCTGAAAACCTTTATATTACAAGTCATGCTTTGTATCGCATGATTTCATTTTTCTCATTTTGTTTTCACACAAAAATCCATTTATATTCTACAAATTTTACACATTCAAGTGTTTGGACTACAAATCCAAAAACTCTACATTTAGCAAGTTAATCCAATTCAGATTGGATCATATCAATCTATTTTTTCCAATCATTTCTTTGCTGACATTCTACAATCGATTTTGATTCAAGATTTTCGATTTCTTTCATAATTTCAAGTGCTACATTATATACAAAAATATCATTCATAATATTTTCAACTCTATCCCAACATATTCTTGTAATGATGAAATTTATGGAAGTTTCAGTTACATGCTTTTCAGGAGTTTGAAATTTATGCTTTTCGAGAGCTACATTTGGCTTTGTAGAAGTTTGAATCTCTTGGAATTCTTTATTGTTCAACTAATTTGTATGACCATAATTCAACGAATTCTCTTTTCTTTTAAGAATTTTTATCTTTGGCACCATGAAATCTACCACTCTTTAAGCATGTTTTAAACTTATTTGTTATAGTACTTGTGGATTGTCCTACTAGAACATCAAATTTAGTTGAGACATTTTCTATAGAAAATACGATTCATAAATCTTTTGGAGTTAATGAATACATTAGATAATTGATTTGCAGTCTTTTGCAAATGTATTATCTTTTAAACTTAGATTTTGTACGAGAATCAAAAGATGTTATTAATGATGTATTCTATATGATTTCCTTTTTTGATTATTCATTTCCTTGTAATGTCTTTCATCAAAATGACTGTATACAACTCTTGCAGTAAAAATATCACTTATCAAATGTTCAAGATATCTGATGATAGAACGTGAATCATACCCAGTGTATAATCTCATCCTTCTTTGGGCCCATTTCAGTTCTGTTGATCCCGGTGACAATCAAGAAAAGAGGTTGAATTGGTCATCAAAAATTTGATTTTTCAAAAATTTATCTAACTCCACTTACATCTAGTTTAATCCTATGGTCAATCTATGCATATGCAACGGAAAATAAAATTAGGGATGGAGATACAAATCTTTTTTATAGTGGTTCGGTTTTCTGCCTACATCCACTCTTCCAGTCAAGAAAACCGGGATCTAGCAACCTGCTAGCTTCCATTATGATCTGAAATAATAATATACAACCACTTGTCGACTTCTGATTTTCACACTATGAAGATAACTTTGTTCAACAATAGAAGACTAAACTCAAACTCACAACCCAATACACAATTCAACACTCAACATAACTCAATACTCAATATAACTCTATACTCAACAAAATATAAGTGTACAAGAATTTATTTTTCAATCCAAAAGACAGCACATGTATGAAGACTTGAAGTGCAGAAATTTGCTCATTCTTTATTGTAAGATTGCTCTCAAAATGATGCTGAATATTCCTCTCAAAAGTGTGTTTCATATCCTCCAATTTTCTGTATTTGTTAAAATTAAAAGGCTATTGTAAAACATGAATTTACTGCTCAAAGAATGAAGTAATTTTCCTGTAAAAGTGTCCTTAAAAGTAGCCCAAAATTACTGTCAAATAGATGCTTTTTGGTCCAGTAAGTTTCTGCTATAGTTAGGCATTAAAAACTATAGTAAAAGATGAGTTTTATCCCTACTAAAATGCTGCTGTAAGTTCATAAATATAGCAGTAGTTTTCAGCAAAACAGGCTTGATTTGTAGACTGAACAACCTCCTGATTTTCTGAAATTTTATAGCTGTTGTCACTCATATTTGAAATTTAAATATCAAACTTGAAATTTGAAAACCCAAACTTGAATATGCCCAAATGATAAGGAAGCTGAAAATTTGAAATGCTCTCCAAAGAATCTGCTACATTTTAGGGAACAAGAAACAACCAGCTAACTTTGCTCATTTGTTTCTCTACCAAAATCTCAGAATATTTGTGTTCTAAATCATCATATTTGCAGTCCAACAATATCACTAAAGTGTAGAGTTATTAAATTCAAAAGTCTTTAACCAATAGTGAAGATATTGAAGCCCAAATATCTCTTGAGAACCATTTTCTGACAAATAATTCTGCTATGTAAAATAGGTAACCAACCAACTTTCAGTTGACTTTTCTCCAACATATCTGCAAGATATTCGTACAGTGAAAACTTGAAATTGTAGTCGCACACATCTTCTTTAAAACATAATTTTTGGTTTTAAAAATGTTTCAACACATAAAAAGAATTGACTGTCCAAACATACCCAAATAATCATGTCTAAACACTTAGAAAAATTTCTAAGTAGTGGAGTGTGAATTTTCCTCATATTGTGAGATCTTTTATGCATATCTAGAATCAATTATAGGCTAAGTGTAGTACACAACAACCCCAACCCACTTATTGGTTTTAACAAATATAAAAAAAAATATTGATTCTATGACCAATTAAGTTTCGATTCTATGATCGGTTCTGTGACTTTTCTTGAATAAAAGATATCTATTGAGTATAATATTTATGCACTAAATAAAATGGTTAGAACAATATCAGAGATTTTGTTATCATCAAAACTAAGAAGACAAAATTACCTCAACATTCTCCCCCTTTTTGATAACAAAATCTTAAAAAATAAATGCTCAAAATTTATTTAATAGTGCACATTCTCAAATAACATGTATAAATATACAAGTTCAAACCACATATGCACATTTTCAAATAATATAAGCAAATACATATTCAATGCTCATTTAGAAAGTTTCATATGTAATGCTTCCCTTAATTTGTGCACATTTTAAATTTTCTATTTGAATTCTTTATTTTATATCTCCTCCTCACTGTGTGTATCTTCTTACCTTCTATTCATTTTCTAGTCATTTTTATTTTTCTATATTACTCCTCCTTAATGTATGCATTTATTTGTTTTTTCTATTATTTTTTCTCCCCATTTTTGTTTCATCAAAAAGAAACTATAGCAAATTATTATTAGTTATAAAATGTAAGCACAATAATTTTCTTTTGAGATATATTTTAACTCCATCATTTTATTTTCTAAAAATAAAACCTAGAAAAATCATATATTTTTGGGAATCCAAACAAGTTTGGATCCTTTAGAAAACAAACTTGTATTAAAATTTAATTTGCCTTGATTTGTGTTGAATTTGTTCAAAAAACAAGTCCTAGCTAAATGACTAATTTTTTGATATATATAACATGAAACATTATTATTTTTATTTCTTGGATAATTAGGTCTATAACCAAAGTTATTGTGAATATTTCTAAATTTATTATATTTAAATCCAGAATTAAATTTTTTATAAAAATTTTGTTTTTCACTAGAGTCTCTATAGGTACTTCTTAAGTACTTCTATGAGAACTTCTGTGATATTTTTCTACTGTTTGTGAAAGTTTCTATGCATATATTGTGCAGACTATGAGCGTTTTTTACATAAACTCTCTGCAGTTTGTGGTGCAATATTTTGAACTTTTTCTGCATATTTTTGAACATTTCTGTGAGAACCTTCTGCAGGCTGAAAAGAGCATATTTTTTTCTGTTTCTGTAGTTTTAACAAAACCATTATTGTAAGAGATTGAAACTATTTTATAATCATTAACATAACATAAACCCTTTTTGGAAAAGTCCGTTCTTTATATTGAAAGTAACTTTGTTAATTTTTCATCACTTTCATGAAATTTTTGAAAAATATTTTTTATTGATTTCGATAAATCATTTACTCTATTTTTTAGAATGTTTATTTCATTTTTTAGTCCATTATTTTTTATTTTTAATGCTTCATTTTCAACTCTAATGATATCAAGTTCAAAGTTTAACAAATACTTAGTTTGCCTAAACATCTCCTTTTCATTTTCTAGTGTGACAACCTTAATTTTCAATTCTGAAATTATATTCAGCATATTATCAAATTCAGCAACATTTTCTAAATGATAATCAAATGAGTTTTCAGAAATTACCTCATTATTTGCCATGAGACAAAAGTTTCCTTTTTCTGCACTTTCTAAACTTTTTGACTCTGAATCGGACTCGTCTAAATCACTCCAAGTTGCCATCTTAGCCTTTTCCTTCTTTTGAGAATTCTATAATTTTTTTAGTATGATAGGACACTCGTATTTTATGTAACCCGGCTTCTTACACTCGTAGCAAATTATTTCCTCCTTCTGCTTCTCTTCTTTGTTGTCTTTTCCTGCACTAACTTAAACTTTCGTAAGTTCTTAGAATTTTCAGATTTAAAAAATTTCTTACTCTTATTTTTAAGAACACGGTTGAGTTTTCTTACTAGTATGTATAACTCTTGATCATTGTCTTCTTCATCCTCTGAACTTTCATCTTCATTTGCTACGAAGGCAATTGTTTTCCTCTTATTTTCAGATTTAGTAGTATGGAAGATTTCAATTTCGTAGGACATCAATTTCTCTCTTAGTTCATTTAGTGATAGTTTGTTTAAATCTTGGGATTCTTCAATGACAGTCTTCTTAGCGTTCCAAGTTCTTGACAATATACAGAGAACCTTCCTAACTTGATCTGCATTTGAAATCTTTTTACCAAAAGAATCAAGTTCATTAGTAATTATTGAAATCGATTAAACATATTTTTAATATTCTAGCCTTGCTGAAATCGAAAAAGTTCTTATTCTTGCATCAACAAGTCAATTTATGTTTTCTTCATGGTGTTAGTCCTTCATGCGTAATGCAAAGTTTGTCTCAAATTTCTTTAGTTGTAAACATGAAGAAAAGAGATTAAATTCAGTAGGAGAAATAGCACAAAAAAGCAAATGTTTGGCCCTATAATTTATAGAAACCATTTTCTTATAATCTTCATTTATTATTTGGCCTTTTATGTCCAGATCTCCAAAAATAATAACTTCCCAAATCTCATAGTCTGTAGTTTTAATAAATGTCTCCATCCTACATTTTCAATGGGAAAAATTTTTTTCATCAAAATATGGAGTTCTATTTATTGATTGGCTAAATACTAAGTGTAAAGCCATTGAATCTTTTTCTCAAAAGTAGTCACTTTTATGGAGTAAAACACCTTACTCTGATACCAATTGTTGATCCCAGTAACAACCAAGAAGCGGGGTTGAATTGGTTGTCAAAATTTTGGTTTTTCAAAAATTTATCTAACTCAATTTAAATTTAGTTTAATCCTATGGTCAATTTATACATATGTAGCGGAAAATAAAATTAGGAATAGAGATATAAATCCTTTTTATAGTGGTTCGGCCTTCTGCCTACATCCACTCTTCCAGCCAAGTAAGTTGGGATCTAGTAACCTGCTAGTTTCCACTATGATCTGAAACAACAATGTACAACCACTTGTCGACTTTTGATTTTCACACTATGAAGATAATTTCATCCAGCAATGAAAGACTAAACTCAAACTTACAACCCAATACACAACTCAACACTCAACGTAACTCAATACTCAACATAACTCTACACTCAACAAAATACAAGTGTACAAGAATTTATTTTTCAAACCAGAAGACAGCACATGTATGAAGATTTGAAGTACAAAAATTTGCTCTTTCTTTGTTGTAAGATTGCTCTCAAAATGATGCTGAATTATTCCTCTCAAAAGTGTGCTTCATGTCCTCCAATTTTCTGTATTTGTTAGACTTAAAAGGCTGCTATAAAATATGAATTTACTGCTCAAAGAATGCAGTAATTTTCCTGTAAAAGTGTCCTCAAAAGTAGCCCAAAATTGCTGTCAAATAGGTGCTTTTTCGTTCAGCAAGTTTCTACTATAGTTAGGCATTAAAAATTACAGTAAAAGATGAGTTTTACTCCTGCTAAAGTGCTACTATAAGTTCACAAATATAGCAGTAACTTTCAGCAAAACAGGTCTGATTTGTAGGCTGAACAACCTCCTGATTTTCTGAGATTTTATAGCTGTTGTCACTCGCATTTGAAGTTTAAATATCAAACTTGAAATTTGAAAACCCAAACTTGAATTTACCTAAATGATAAACAAGCTGAAAATTTGAAATACTCTCCAAAAAATTAGCTATATTTCAGGAAACAAGAAAACAAACCGCTGACTTTACCCATTTGTTTCTCTACCAAAATCTCAGAATATTTGTATTCTAAATCATCATATTTGCAATCCAACAATAACACTAAAGTGTAGAGTTATTAAATTCAAAAGCCCTCAACCAATGGTGAAGATATCGAATCTCAAATATCCCTTGAGAACCATTTTATGACAAATAATTCTGTTATGTAAAGTAGATAACCAACCAAATTTCAGCTGACTTTTCTTTAACATATTCGTAAGATATTCGTACTGTGAAAACTTGAAATTGTAGTTCCACACACCTTCTTTGAAACATAATTTTTGATTTTAAAAATATTTCAACATATAAGAAGATATGACTGTCCAAACATATCCAAATGATCATATCTAAACACTTAGAAAAATTTCTTAGTAGTGAAATGTGAATTTTTCTCATATTGTGAGATCTTTTATGCATATCTAGAGTCAATTATAGACAAGTGTAGTACCCAAACTACACTTACCTTACTAGCTGAGTTTTCAACAAATATAAAAAAAATATTGCTTCTATGACCAATTAAGCCTCGCTTCTACGATCAGTTTTGTGACTGGTTATATGATTTTTCTTGAATAAAAGCTATCTATTGAGTATAACATCTGTGCACTAAATAAAATAATTAAAACAACATGAAAGATTTTGTTATCATCAAAACTAAGGAGATAACAATTTTCTCAACAAGTTCGGTGTGGTATCACTATAGGGACATAAATCACATATACGAAAATTCTTAGATATGAAATATTAGACTCATAACCAAAAGTCAATTGTAAAATAGAGTATCCATAGTAATTTATCAGTTTTATAAGTATAAGTGTTGTTACGTACAAAATAGCATGTCCCAAGCAAATATAAAGAGTTTTGTTCTCATTAACAACAATTTAGCAATCAATTACAATCGCTTAATAAATAATTTGGCTAAACCACTCTGTGTATGAATATAAAATATATGATGTTCAATACTTATGTCAATTGACATACAAGAGTTTTCAAAGACATAAAATAAATATTCACCAGTGTTATTTAATCAAACTGTCTTAATTGGATAATCTAAAAACTATACTCTTAATTTAATGATTTGAGTAAATAGTCTCACAAATGCCGGATTACTAGTTGATAATAAACAAACGTGTGACTATTTTGTAGATATATCAATTAACACTATAAAATATTTAAAAGGTTCACATGATTGATGAAATGGTCCAAGTATATTACCATAATTTTTTTTTTTATAAATCCAATGGATTCAATTTCCACTTTAATTTGTGAAAATCTTGTAATAATTTTTTTTTTTTTTTTGATAACAAACAACACATAAAAATTTATTTGATTTTATCATCTTTTGATTTTTCAATGTATGGCCATGCGAATTTTCAATTACTCTTCTGATCATTATCGACCCAAGTCGATAATGACAAACGAGAAAATCTTTGGGACCAGCAAAGTTCTGGTTTGTTAAATGGTACATTTCAATTATACTAATTTTAGTATAATAAAAATCAGAAGAAAGAGACAACAATTTTTCTATTATGCATTTTTCTCCAGAAATGATAGTTGTAATAAATAAATATTCAATATTTGGGTCATCCATTGTCTCAATATGATACCTATTTAGGCGAATATCTTTAAAACTTAACAAAATATTTCTAAACTTAATAGAGTATATTATATTGTTTATAACTAAATTCTTTCTTTTATGGAGACATATATTTGATATTTCAAAATCTTAAATTAATTTTATACTATCACTTATGGTATTAACAGTTATTTCTCTTATCTTCATATAGAAAAAATAATTCTTATTTTTAATTTTTGTATTAGTTGTAACACTATTAATGAAATATACATCTTTTTCGCCTTTTATTGATTTCAAATTTTTGTTAATATCCATATTTTATTTAAAAAGAAAATATAATAGATAATCAATTTTTTTGGAGAAAAGTGTATTTCATAATAAAAATGATTAAATCAATGAGAAAATAAATAATAAAGTGTATTACGTAACAAAAATAATAAATGTTTCAAATATTCCCATCATTAAATGATCAATTTATTTTTTTTTTTCAGAATGTTCAGAGAAATCAGCCACAGTAAGATGGATTATATCAATATCATTATTGTTGTTAAAATCATTAGTTGGATTGATGAAATTTGCTTCAATATTCTTTCCTTTTAAAATATACTTGATATAATTCAACAAAATATTTAAAGTTCTACATATACAGGACCAATATACCATGGCACTGCATCAATAACAGATATTATCCAAGCCGTTTTGAGGATTTCTATTGTCCTTTCCCATCATAATCATCCCACATCTGTGGTGATGTTTGCCCTTATGATTTGATGGATTATGGTTATGAGCATCATTATTGTGACAATCGTTTCGTCCTTGATCATTACCATGACCATAACCATGATCTCAACCTCTTACATATTCACAATTAAAATACTTGGTCACATTCATTTTAGGGAATGAATTAAAACCAATTGGTTGAGTTTCGTGATTTTTCATCAGTTGCTTATTATTTTGTTCAACTACAAGAAGATATGAAATCAGTTTAGAATACTTTTTGAATCCATTCTCTCAATATTACGGCTGCAAGAGCAAATTTGAGACATAAAATGTATAATTTTTTTTTTCCAAAATATCTTCTCCAGTAATATTTTCTCATGAATTCAATTGAAATGTGATTTTGAACATGGTAGAGTTGTACTCACTTATTGCTTTGAAATCTTGTAGTCTCAAATGTAAACAATCATATCGGACTTTAGGAAGAACATCCAGGTGGTCATATTTTTTCTTTAAGTTACTCCACAGATCAAAAGGGTTTTTAACAGTAAAATATTCAATTTTTAAACTTTCATCAAGATGATGACTGATGAAAATTATTGTTTTGGCACATTCTTATATAGTAGTATTATTTACTTTAATGGTATCTTCAAAATCCATTTCATCAAGATGTATTTCAATATCAAGAACCCATGATAAATAATTTTTTTTAAAAATATCAAGAGATAGAAATTTAAATTTAGTAAGATTAGTCATAAAAAAAGAAATTGACAAACAAAACTTATTTGAATATCACTTGAACAAGATCTCCCACTTCACTATTTTAAATTTAGTAAGGTTAGTCATAAGAAAAGAAATTGACTAACAAAACTTATCTGAGTATCACTTGAATAAGATCTTCCACTCCACTATATTTCACGAATGCAGAGTCATGCCGATAACATGTTATAAAATTTAAGAACTACGATAAACTCAAAGAATAGAATACAATGTAGAGAGAGAATAATTTTAAAGAGAATAATCTTATTTTTTTATTGTTTTTATACATACACAATACGTTAGACAAATGAAATATTTATACAAACTAGAATATGTACATAAAAGAAAAGGTCTAAAGTCAAATTAATCAAAAATTCCCCTAAATATATGATATGTCAATATATTGTAACATTTGAGATAATATAACTTAATATATATAAAAAGATGCTGCTAATAGTAAGAAATGTCTAATATAATGACATCATATAACATCATGTGTATTTTTCAAAAAAATATTTATCTTCTATATGCTAACACATGTTAAATATGTATCACATTAATTGTTCTATGAACATCCGTTCAAATTTTTTAGAGTTTATTACAAAACTATTATTGTTATCATTATGATCATCATCATTATCTATACCATTATTGTTATGCCCTGATCCTCGATCCAAGGCCGTGAACAGCTGCCCGTCGCCCCGTATACTGCCAACACTCGATATGCATACCGAGACAACGAAGGCTAACACCAATACCTATATAAAACCTGTTTCTTCAAAATATTATTTTCCCAAGTAAAAGGTATAAAATGCAAGACATTTGCCTCAATACATAAGAATACAACCTATCTGAGAGTTTTAATTACATTACATAACAAAATTCTAGTCATCTCGATAAATGTATACAATGGTCATAGTATAGACCTCAAATTTACATATATATATTATCCAATATCATCAAATAATCACTGCGGAAGAATGGTCGATACAATATCCAAAGTCCAAGGTCTCCAATACAAATCAAGTATGTCGAACTCTCTCAGCACGTCTTCCTGTCAATCTATCTTTGAAATCAGAGAAAGTGAAGGGTGAGCATTATGGGGAAATACTCAGTGAGTGAGGGGATCGACAAATGGAGTGTCAAAGTACATTTCAAAACCATAATGATATCAAAACCAATCATGCCATTTCAAGAAATCAAGTGATCACATATCACATATCATAGTATCAAAGTATGTATCCATTTACATTTCCAAATCATATAGAGGTTGCCAATAAAACATTCCCTGTAGTGGTCTACCTCGACCAATGGAGGGCGCATTGGGGCTTTTTCATATGTAAGCATATAAAATTTAGCTCTTTACCCCAACGTTAGCCACAGACCTTACCAAATGCTAGACAGTGGTCCTCCCCACTTTTGGTTGAACCGACTACCCCGTGTCTATATGTATACCCAACAATCAACGATAGTACCTCACTCGGAGGTAGACTGTGCCGTAACACACGTCCTCCCCAATTTGGTTCATCTATGCGCAACTATACATATGGCGTTTGGGGATACCTCCTACAGAAGCGTATCCGGACACAATGGGTGCCTCTGCCAAAGCCCGTCATAGCTTCGAAATCTATCAAGGATATCATCACATTATCATATCACAAGTAGGCATCCGGCCCATATATATCATTAATTCATATCAAATTCGTGTGCCAATATGCTTTATCAAAATATTCCAAATCAGTGCCAATGCAATGGTGGCATATAAATCATATTAAGATTTCAAATAGTGGTATAATATCATTTCATTTCAAACCGTAGATGCATAATCATTCGAATTTAATCATTTGGGACACTCCAGTGAATCACAAAAGAACATTTATAAAACATAGTTCAAACCATCTGTGCTCATAATGTCATGAAACATGTTATTTGGAAAGCTGTAAACCATGAGTTTGGTTCAATCGAAAATATAGCATCAAAATCCCACTCACCGTACTAGCAACAATAGTCACTCCTGGATGTCTCTGTAGTGAACGTCCTGCTTGTTCAGATTTCGGCAACTCCTAAGGGACACAACCAAGTATCTACCATCATCAATATCAATTTTTTTAAGAAAACCCAAAACACTTAACATTGAATGTTTAATCTTTCTCTCACTTACAGTGACTCAAAACTCACCAAATCTATTTCTTCAAATTTTAACATAACTCCAAGGTCATGAAAGAGAAAAAATAAACCCAAACGAAAATTAAAAATATTACCTAAATTTCAGTCTCCGATTTGTCTCAAGTCGAATCACAATCAAACCCTAGATTTTCTCTCATTAGAAACCTCAACTTTCTCACTAACTTTAACTTGATAGAGATTGGGTCATGAGTTTTGGAACTTTTAGAGTGTGGGTTTAGAGGTGTTTTGATTGATCTTTGAAAGAAATGAGAAGAAAGAGAGAGAGAGAGGCGTGAACGGAGAGAGAAAAGGAAAAAGAAGAAAAATGGAGTTTGGCCTTCATAGGTTCTAATATCTCACCCCTTCTCTTTACTTATAAACTCATTTCTTGAATTTACTTAGTTACCCTCCTTCACTTTCAATGGACCCAAGTGCCCAATATGTCCATTTTTGGTAAATTTGGATCTCAATATAATAAGTTTAAATATTAAAAATTTTATTTATTGAGGAAAAGTGTGATTTGTGATGTGTCTGGATCAAATCTCATCGGTTTAGCTGATCATCAATTAAAGAGAGAAAATGTTGTTCAGGAAGACTATTAGGGAATCTTGCCCAGGAATGTTGTCCAGGAATATTGTCCGAGAAGACTGATCAGGAAGGCCGATCGGGAAGACTGATCAGGAAGATTGACCGGGATGGCCGATCGGGAAGACTGATCAGGGAGATTGATCGGGATGGCCGATCAAGAAGATTGACCGACTGACCAAATGAGAATGCTTCCTTGTGGCTAGCCGATCAGTAAATAGAGGGACACAGGCTCCTCAAATTTATAAGTATATACCAATAGGCTCTTGACAGCACCAAGAATTTATTGTCAACAGTACCGAATAGGATTTATAAATATCCGAAAGAAAATGTAATGGGCACCGTTCGATCAATACCAATGAAGGAATATTAGAGAAAATTTATGACCGAATGAATTGGCAAATACCCGAAAGGAAATGAAACGGACTGTCCGGTCAATGAAGAAAATTATGCCGAACGGGTGCAGGAGCAAAATTGGAAGGCACCGATAAGAATTATTTAAAATTTCTAATTTCAAGTGTCGAATAGAAATTTCCCAACAGTGTCGAAGAGAATCTGAAGATACAGATTGAAGATTGAAAATGCTATTTGGTCAATGGACCGATGAAAAATAATTATTTAAATATATCAGTGAGACAAAGATACCGATCGGGAATTCGAAATATATCGAACGATAGAAACAAATAATTGGTTTAGAGATAACAATCTCCCAGGAGCAGTCATTACTGAACAAACCAATACTCTACTAACCAACCACCTAAAATTTAAAACATCAGCTGATCAAATATTTGATAAATTTTTTGAGTGAATTTCGTTCTATGAAACATGAAAAACATTATATATATAAATATGAGGAGAAGTAAAATATGAGTACATTGAGGTGTTGGTGTTACATTTTCTAACCCGCTAAAAATAAGTTTCGTTCTCAAAACTAAAAAAAAAATTATATAGTGAAAAACTGGGGATACTGTCTCCTCATAACCGCTTCGGGCTCCGAGGTCTCTTCCTCGACCTGGTCACTCCTCCATAAGACTCGGACTAAAGGAACTTCCTTACTCTGCAACTTCTTAATCTGCCGATCAAGGATAGCTACGGGCTAAACTGGTAGACTCAAGTCCTCACGCAACTCAACTGGCGGAGGCTCTAAGATATGTGATGGATCAGGCAGGTACTTTCTAAGTACCGAGACATGGAAGACATCGTGAATACGTGAAAGCTCATCCGACAGCTCTAACTTGTATGCTACATTTCTGACTTTCTCAAGGATACGGAAAGGCCCAATATACCTGGGGCTTAGTTTACCCCGCTGCCTGAATCGAATCACCCCTTTCCAGGGTGATATCCGTAGGAAAACCATGTCTCCCTCTTCGAACTCAAGTGGTCATCACCTCTTATCGGCATAAGCCTTCTGTCGGTCCTGGGCAGCCTTCATCCGCTCACGGATGATCCTTACTTTTTCTTTAGTCTCCTCAACAATCTCAACACTGCCAAGTCGCCTCTCTCCTACCTCATCCCAACACAATGAAGTATGACATTTCCTCCCATACAACGCCTCATACGGAGGCATCCCAATGCTTGTCTGATAGCTGTTATTATAAGCAAACTCTACCAATGGAAGATGCCGATCCCAGCTACCCCAAAAATCCATAACACATGCTCTCAGTATGTCCTCCAGAGTCTGGATGGTCCTCTCTGACTGACCATCGGTCTGAGGGAGGTATGTTGTGCTGGATCTCAGTCTAGTGTCCAATGCCTCCTGTAATCTGGGCCAAAATCTAGACGTAAATCTAGGGTCTCTGTCTGACACTATCAACACAAGTACCCCGTGAAGTCTAACAATGGTGTCGATGTAGAGGCACGCCAACAACTCTAAGGAATAATCACCACGAATGGGGATGAAGTGTGTAAACTTGGTGAGTCTATCGACGATCACCCATATAGCATCATGTCGTGTCGAAGTCCGCGGTAGCCCCATCACAAAATCCATCATGATGTGTTCCCACTTCCACTCGGGAATGGGAAGAGGCTGTAAAGTACCAGCGGGTCGCTGATGCTCGGCCTTCACCTGTTGACAGATCAAACATTGAGCAACAAACTCTGCGATCTCTCTCTTCATACCGGGCACCAATAACTATCTCGGATAGTTCTGTACATCTTTGTACTGCTCGGATGCATAGCATAAGTGGAGGAATGAGCCTCCTCAAGATAGCTCTCCGAAGATCGCTGTCAGCGGGAATGCAAACCCACTCTCGGTATACTACTAGTCCGTCATCACGGACTCAGAAATCTCCGCCATCACCTCTGTGGATCCTATCAAGAATACCTCGGAGCTCCTCATCTGATCCCTGGAGCTCCCTAATGTGGTCAAGCAAGGTCGGCCTCACTTCAAATCGGGCTAGTAGTGCTCATTGATCATCACTAGCGAAGATAACTCCTAATGCACAGAGTCTCACTAAACAAGAGAGATAAGCACTCTCTGTCATTTGAGAAGAAGATGATGACTTCCGGCTCAAGGCATCTGCCACAACATTTGCCTTTCCTGGATGATAGTCAATGATAAGATCGTAATCTTTCAATAACTCTAACCATCTCCTTTGTCTGAGATTTAATTCTCGCTGGGTGAACAAGTACTTCGGACTTTTATGATTTGTGAACACCCTGTAAGTCGCCCCATATAAGTAATGTCACCATATCTTCAGAGCAAAGACTATGGCGGCTAACTCAAGATCATGCGTCAGGTAGTTCAACTCGTGCTTCTTTAGCTGTCGAGAAGCATATGCAATCACCCGACCATCCTGCATTGGTACATAACCCAATCCCTGTCGGCTGGCATCACTGTATACTACATACTCCTGACTACTAGTGGGAAGGGCCAATATCGGTGCTGATGTCAATCATTGTTTAAGCTCCTGAAAGCTCACCTCACAATGATCATCCCAATGAAACTTGACGTCCTTCCGCATTAATTTAGATAGTGGAGTAGCGATTTGAGAGAATCCCTCTACAAACCACCAATAATAACCTACAAGACCAAGGAAACTCCGAACCTCAGTCACGGTCTTCGGCTGCTCCCATTTCAATATTGCCTCAACCTTCTGCGGATCAATGAAAATACCCTCCGCAGAAACTATGTGCCCTAGAAAACCAATCTGCTACAACCAAAATTCACACTTGGTGAATTTGGCATATAACTGTCTCTCGTGAAGAATTTGTAAAACAACCCGAAGGTGTTGAGCATGCTCCTCATCACTCCGTGAGTAGACTAGAATGTCATCAATAAACACAATGACGAATCGATCCAGATAATCATGGAAGACCCGATTCATCAAGTCCATGAATGCGACTGGTGTATTTGTCAGCTTAAATGGCATGACTAAGAACTCAAAGTGTCCATATCGGGTACGAAATGCGATCTTGGGCACATCCTCGGCCCTAATCCGTAACTGGTGATAACCCGATCGGAGATCTATCTTCAAAAAAACCCTAGCACCCTGAAGCTGATCAAACAGATCATCAATGCGGGGTAATGGATATCGGTTCTTGATAGTGACTTTGTTCAATTGTCGATAATCCACACAAAGTCTGAGAGTACTATCTTTCTTCTTCACAAATAACATCGGAGCACCCCAAGGCAAAGTGCTCAGACGGATAAATCCTTTGTCCAGCAATTCCTATAGCTAAACCTTGAGCTCTCTCAGCTCGACTGGTGTTATTCTATATGGCAGAATCGATATAGGAGTAGTCCCCAGAGTCAGATCGATCTTAAAATCAAACTCCCGAACTGGTGGTAATCCGGGTAGTTCATCGGGGAATACATCAGAAAACTCCTGTACCACCAGGACCTCGTCAAGCCTCGGACCCTCTATGGTGGTATTTATCACATGGGCTAGATATGTCATGCAGCCTCGGCGTATTATCTGTTTAGCCTCCATTACTAATACTACACAACGGGGTAATACCCGTCTCTCACCCACAAATATCAGTGGTGGCCCTTCAGATCTCAGGAACTCTACTTCTTTGGTAGAACAGTCCACGGAAGCCCTATGAGTATTCAGCCAATCCATCCCTAGGATGGCATCGAAGTCTGTCATGTTGAGTGGAATTAGGTCTGCTTCTAACACCGTCTCCCCAATCATGACATCGCTCTCTCTATATACAGAGTCCCTGATCAACTGCTCACCAAGAGGAGTGATAATCATTAGCTCCTCTTCTAGTGGTGATATCGGCCTACCCAACCGTTGAGCAAAGGAAGCTCTCACATAAGAGAAATTCGACCCGGTGTCTATAAGAACACGGGCGTCGACTCCAAATATTTTCATGGTACCTAAATGCGAGAAATTTGAAAGAGGGATCAATTTAGGGTGCACAAAAGATATATGTACATATTTATCAAAATAGTTAAGCCTCTAGGGTTTTAACTAGTCATGACTGTACATAATTATCATGGTATACATGATCTCCAAAAAAAAGAAGAGTACTAAAAGCTCCTAAATAGGGGGATCTGTGGGAGGATTACCCATGATCACATCTGGGTTTGCCTGAGCGTTCTCATGCGTTATAGCATATACGCGGGCCAGTGCCCTCAACTGCTATCGTGAAGGACCTGGTACTGTGTTGCTCCCGGCTACAGTCCGAGGAGCAGTGTGACTCGAATACGTAGGTGCTCCCTATTGTCCTACACGCTGAACACTCGGGTGACTCAAAGTCGGCTGACCTCCAAGTCCCAAATCAGGGCACGAACTCTTGATATGCCCTGACTTCCCATACTAGAAACATTTGATGGGATCTCTGCAAGTTCCAAAATGACGTCGACCACAGTTATGGCAGATAGGACGGTTCTGCTCTGTGGAATGACTAGAATCACTAGGGGTCGGTGCTTTAAACCCCTGGGGACGTGATCCCTGTCCAAAGTGTGCTAGGCTGAAGTGAGAGGGGCCTCCCTAAAAATCAGAAGTCATACCCCTCTTTGAGCTCTGACTCATCTGGGTTCCAGCCTTCTTCCTCTGATCTCTACTCTCCCTCTGCCTACTCTCGGCGCTGACAATCTCCTCAGCACGGTGGGCTGAATCAATAATCTCTGAGAGGGAAAAGCTGGGTGCACAGTCATATATCTCCGGATACTCAAGTTGAGGCCGTCCTCAAACTTGAATCTCATCTGCTTAGGTGTGGCTAGATCGGGGATAAAGGCAGCCAGTCTCTTTAACTCTGCTTCATACTCAGTGACGGATCTAGTCCCCTGTCTCAGATATAGGAACTCTATCCTCTTACGATCCTACTAGAACTCCGTAAAGTATCTGTGGTCGAACTCCCTTAGGAAGTCTTCCTACCACAGTGGCTCCATTGCCTCGTCACAAATAGCCTCCCACCAAGTGAGGGCATCATTGTCCAACAATCTCTTAGCAACCCATAGCTTATACTCCTCGCTCAAGCCCAAATCTGTCAAAATTCGATGGGTCCGATTAACCTAGTGTTTAGCCGCAGTGGCATCACCGAGCCTCGCAAAGTCAGTACATCCCAACTGACAATATTTTTTGACTAGTTAAGTCAGCTTGTGGATACGTCTAAGGGTAGAAGAAGTAATATCACTCGGACCAGAAACTAAAGAAGGACCGGCCACTGGTGGAAGATCCGGTGCCGTAGAAGAAGGTGTTGTCATAGGAATAGGCACTGCCGTAGGAGTCGGCGTTGCCATCGGTGGTGGTGGGGGTGGCATCTGAACCCTATATGAAGTGTACCACTCATACACCTGCCTAAATGCCTCGAGTGATGGTGGTGGAACCGCGGCTGTAGTAGTCGGCTGAGAAGGCGCTGGAAGAGGCACACGTGATGAGGAAATATCCTCGGGTACTCTAGGCATCTCAGGGAGTAGCTCAAGGAGTACAAACCTAGTGCCCCGCCTAGTCGTCATAATTCTGCATAGGAATGATTTTCATTAGGTGGGATTCAAGAATTTGAGTTAGTTACGAAGTTACAAACCTCCTAAAATGAATGAAGTTATTTGGTTTAACAACCGATGGAAATGATAAATTAGGTTAGATACGATTCGTATCTAACCCCCTAAAATGAAAGAATTCATATGCCTAAAACAATGTATTGGGATCTCATGACTGTAAAGAAATTCTCATATGCATTGAGGACTTTTAAAATGTACTTGGAAATATTTTCAAAACTCTTTTATAAAACATAGCTCTCAACCTAGAGCTCTGATATCAACCGAACTGTCACGTCCCGATCCTCGATCCGAGACCGTGAACAGCCGCCCGTCCCCCGTATACTGCCACCACTCGACATGCATACCGAGGCAACGAAAGCTAACACCAATACCTGTATAAATTAACCTGTTTCTTCAAAATATTACTTTCCCAAGTAAAGAATATAAAATGTAAGACATTTTCCTCAATGCATAAGAATACAACCTATCTGAGAGTTTTAATTACATTACATAACAAAATTCCAATCATCCCGATAAATCTATACAATGGTTATACTATAGACCTCGAATGTATATATATATATATCATCAAACATCATCAAATACATCACTACGGAAGAATAGTCGAAACCATACCCAAAGTCCAAAGTCTCCAATACAAATCAAGTATGTCGAACTCTCTCAATACGTCTTCCTGTCAATCTATCTCTGAAATCAGAGAAAGTGAGGGGTGAGTATTATGGGAAAATACTCAATGAATGAGGGGATAGACAATATGTTGCCAATAATAAGTGTGAATATGGAGTGTCAAAGTACATTTCAAAACCATAATGATATCAAAACCAAACATGTCATTTCTAGAAATCAGGTGATCACATATCACACATCATAGTATCAAAATATGCATCCATTTACATTTCCAAATCATATAGAGCTTACCAATAAAACATTCCCTACAGTGATCTACCTCGACCAATAAAAGGCGTATTGGGGATTTTTCATATGCAAGTATATAAAATTTAGCTCTCTACCCCAACGTTGGCCACAGGCCTCACCAAGTGCTAGACAGTGACATAACACATATCCTCCCCACTTTTGGTTCAACCGGCTAGCCCATGTCTATACGTTTATCCAACAATCAAGGATGGTACCTCACTCGGAACTAAACTGTGGCATAACACACGTCCTCCCCAATTTGGTTCATCCGAGCGTAACTACATATATGGCGTTTGGGGGATACCTCCTGTAAAAACATATCCGGACACAATTGGTGCCTCTGCCAAAGCCCTTTGTAGCTACGAAAATCCATCAAGGATATCATCACATCATCATATCACAGGTAGGCATCCGACCCACATATATCATTAATTCATATCAAATCCGTGTGTCAATATGTTTCATCAAGACATTCCAAATCAGTGCCAATGCAATGGTGGCATATAAATCATATCAAGATTTCAAATAACGACACAATATCATTTCATTTCAAACCGTGAATGCATAATCATTCGAATTTAATTGTTTGGGTCACTCCAGTGAATCACAAAAGAACATTTATAAAATATAGTTCAAACCATCTATACTCACAATGCCATGAAATATGTTATTTGGAAAACTGTAAACCATGAGTTTGGTTCAATTCAAAACATAGCATCAAAGTCTCCCTCACCATACTAGCGATGATAGTCACTCCCGGAGTCTCTGCAGTGAACGTCCTGCTTGTTCAGCTTTCGATAACTCCTAAGGGACACAACCAAATATCCACCATCATCAATATCAATTCTTTCAAGAAAACCCAAAACCCTAACATTGAATGCCCAATCTTTCTCTCACTTATGGTGACTCAAAACCCACCAAATCTATTTCTTCAAATTTCAACATAGCTCCAAGGTCATGAAAGAAGAAAAATAAACCTAAACGAAAATTAAAAATACTACCTAAATTTCAGTCTCTGATTTGTCTCAAGTCGAATCACGATCAAACCCTAAATTTTCTCTTACTAGAAATCTCAACTCTCTCACTAGCTTTAATTTGATAGAGGTTGGGTCCTGAGTTTTGGAACTTTTAGAGTGTGGGTCTAAAGGTATTTTGATTGATCTTTGGAAGAAATGAGAAGAAAGAGAGAGAGAGGGCGTGAATCGAGAGAGAAAAGGAATAAGAAGAAAAATGGAGTTTGGCCTTCATGGATTCTAATATCTCACCACTTCTCTTTACTTATAAATCAATTTCTTGAATTTACTTAGTTTTCGTCCTTCACTTTCAATGGACCCAGGTGCCCAATATGTCTCTTTTTGGTAAATTTGTATTTCAATATAATGAATTTAAATACTTAAAATTTTATTTATTGATAAAAAGTGTGATTTATGATGTGTCTTGGTCAAGTCTCATCGGTCTAGTTGATCATCAGTTAAAGAGAGAAAATGTTATTCAGGAACGCTGTTAGGGAATGTTTCCCAAGAATGTTGTCCAGAAATGTTGTCCAGGAATGTTGTCTGGGAAGACTGATCAGGAAAGCCGATCGGGAAAACTGATCAAGAAGACTGACCGAGATGGTCGATCAGGAAGACTGACCGACCAACCAAATGAGAATGCTTCTTTGTGGCTAGCCGCTCAATAAATAGAGGGACACAGGCTCATCAAATTTACAAGTGTATACTGACAGGCTCTTGACAGCACCAAGAATTTATTTTCAACAGTACCGAATAGGATTTACAAATATCCGAACGGAAATATAATGGACATCGTTCGATCAATACCGAACGAAGGAATATTGGAGAAAATTTATGACTGAATGAATTGGCAAATACCCGAAGAGAAATGAAACGGACTGTCCGGTCAATGAAGAAAATTATGCCGAACGGGTACAGGAGCAAAATTGGAAGGTATCGATAAGAATTATTTAAAATTTCCAATTTCAAGTGCCGAATAGAAATTTCCCAACAATGCCAAAAAGAATCGGAAGATGCAGATTGGAGATTGAAAATGCTATTCGATCAATGGACCGATAAGAAATAATTATTTAAACATATCAGTGAGGCAAAGATACCGATCGGGAATTCAAAATATACCGAACGATAGAAACAAATAATTGGTCTAGAGATAACAATTTCCCAAGAGTAGTCACTACCGAGCAAACCAATACTCTACTAACCGACCACCTAAAATTTAAAACATCAGCCGATCAAATATTTGATGAATTTTCTCAATGAATTTAATTCTATGAAACATGAAGAACATTATATATAAATGTGAGGAGGAGTAAAATATGAGTACACTGAAGTGTCAGTGTTACAATTATAGAAAAATAATGTCTTATGGAACTCATAAGAAGTGTCACATAAGAAAATATATTTTTTAAAAGATTATGGTTTAATTGCAAATAGATTTTTTGATTATTTTTAAAAAGTTTATGATTTAATTGCTGTCTAATTTAATGTTATTAACCATATTATAATACTCACATATTAAATCAACCGTTACATCTCCACTCCATATTGGCGGATGGGTGGGACATTTATTTATTAGAAAATATATTTTTCTTTTTTATTTTTTAAAAAAGTTATGGTTTAATTACTGTTTAATTTAATATTATTAACCACACTATAACACTCAACTATTAAATCAACCGTTACATCTTCACCCCATATTTGTGGATGAGGGAGGCATTTATTTATTTAAATCTAAAAAATTTCAATATTGGGGGGAGAGAGAAGGAGTAAAAAAATAAATAAGTAAACTAAAAAAATGGAGAGAGAGATTAAGGAATACCAAACTTTCATCGATTCGTATTTTTAGAAATTCCGTTCGACCATTATTTGAGTTATGAGAGTTTATTTCATATCCATTAAAGAACAAACTTCTATACTTCATTCTCTATCACCTTTGTATCATCTGAGTTTTTATTAGATATTAGGTATTTGTTATTTTGATTCAATAGATTTATATGACTTTTTTATATTTGTTTCTTGATTTCTCAATATAACATTAGAAAAATAGTTCATATTACTCTTTAATATTTGTTTCTGATTTTTTATTAGAATTGTATTATTTTATTGAATTGTTGTATATGAACATGAAATTTTCGTGTTCTGATCTTATATGTGTCTCTTTATATGTATATGGTTTTGTTGTGAACAAATTTTCATTTGTTCTCCTCTAAGTATAAATCATATTCTTGAAAATTACAAATTTTATTATTTTTTATACAAACTGATTATGTTTTTGTTGATTCGTTTTTTTAATATAGATTTATTAAGTTATGAATATGGATAGCTCACAAAGTGTGATAGGTACAAAAAAGTAGTACCTTATAAGGTTGTAAGGAGTTCTACCAAATGACAGGAATAAAAAATTGTTGACTAGTAAAAATCAACTATGTATATGTTTGGTGGAGTTTTTTTTTTAGCTTCTCTTCTCATTTTAAAGAGAAGATCCACCAAACAATTTTAAAAATAAGCTCTTAAAAAAATAAGAGTTTTTTTTTAATGAAGAAAAATGAAAAAAAAAAAAGAGCTTTATCAAAAGCTCAAGGACTTGTTTGGCAAGTCTTATTTTTAACTTAAAAACTACTTTTAATTTTAAGTTAAAAATAAAAACTTAAAAAATAAAACTAAAGTTGTTTGGAAGTTTTATTTCTAAAAGCTCTTTTTTATCTCTTTTTATTAAAAAACTGTTTGGTAAAATAATATATATAAACTCTAATTTTAGTTAAAATTACAATAAAGAACTACTCATCATTCAATCATTTACAATAACAAGAAAATAGAAAAACAAAACAAAAATTGAGGATTTTTCTAATTATTGGCTTCAATTCCGATATTTAATGAATTATGGAATGAATTATTATAGCACATAAAATGAATTATTATTGGTTTCAATTTTTTTTATTATATGAATAATCAACATAAAATTAGAAAAACAAAACAAAAATTGAGGGTTTTTCTAATTATTGGCTTCAATTTTGATATTTAATGAATTATGGAATGAATTATTATAACACATAAAATGAATTATTATTGGTTTCAATTTTTTTTTATTATATAAATAACCAACATAGAATTAGAAAAACAAAACAAAAATCGAGGATTTTTCTAATTATTGGTTTCAATTCCGATATTTAATGAATTATGGAATGAATTATTATAGCACATGAAATGAATTATTATTGGCTTCAATTTTTTTTTTTATTATATGAATAACCAACATAAATCTTGTAATAGACAAATAATCAGTCCTTTTTAATAATATCAATGTTGAAAAATACATAATTCATAAAAATATGATCAATATTGACAAGCAATGTAAAGTCAAATAAAAGTGGAGAAAGAATCAGTAAAATATATAAATGATATACTCCAAAAATTAATGGATAAGCCATAAAAAAAGGAGAAACATATAATTTTTTTTTAAAAAAATCTATGAAAGAGTTATTAAACGAGAGTAGATGAACAATACATAATTCATTAGAAAAAAAATCATATATTTCTATTTTTCATCAATGAAGGTGCAATTTGATTGTGAAATTTATTCATATAACTATTATCTGATATTCTTCCATGAGTAGAAATACTAGTCATTTCTTCATCAATACTTCTTTCTTTTTGAATCTCAGGAATATAATCAGAATTACGATCACATCTGTTG
The DNA here is from genome assembly GCA_037126225.1 of Dillenia turbinata. NCBI lineage: Eukaryota > Viridiplantae > Streptophyta > Magnoliopsida > Dilleniales > Dilleniaceae > Dillenia > Dillenia turbinata. The sequence goes on along the minus strand of JBAMMX010000026.1, from coordinate 9,197,955 downwards.
AACTCCTTATCTTCACCACAATTTAGAATAAAATTATGAAGTGTTGTTGTTGCAACAATAATTTTTTTCTTGTTTGATCAGTGGAAATGGCTTCATATCACGTAAAATATGTCACCTATTCTTCCATACTCCAATTGTTCTTTCAATAACATTTCTTAGTGAAAAATGAGTATAGTTGAATATTTCTTATTTACCTTGTAGCTGAATGCAACCTCTAAAATCAGGAATGTGATATCGTTCACCTTTATAGGGAGTTAAGTATCCTTTCATGTTTGGATATCCGGCATCCACAACACAATACTTACCTAAAATAATTTAAAATTTTCATTATTAGTTCATTTAAAAGAAAGTCAAATTTTACATTTCACAATAACATCATTTTATATATCATAAAAATTATAAATTATACCTTCAGGTGGATGGGGAACGTCCTTCATTTCTTCAAGTACAGTTGAAAGGATACGGATGTCATGTGCACTACCAGGCCAACCGACAACAACAAAAATGAACAACATGTCAAAGTTACATACCAACATAACATTGTGTGTTCGATATCCCTTTCGACCAACGAAACGAATTTAATCCTTGGTAGGAGGAATAACAGGAACACGTGTTCCATCTATAGCACCAATGCATCCTTTAAAATAACGTTAGTATCTATTATCATTTTTTATTTTGGATGGAATTTCTTCAAACAGAAAATTCGGAGGTTTGATAATTTCTGACTCCAGCAGACATAAAGCATCTAAAACTTCACTAAACTTTCCACTTACAGTCTCTCTCGATTTTCCAAATTTGTTTTAGATATTACGATTTGTTTCACTGTGTGCACAAGTTCAATGAAACATTGCAATTACCTCTAATTCTGTCATATCTTTAGATGGACGTAACCATCCTTTACTCTTCAATAAATGTGTAAGCTTAAACACAACATGTGACTCCATCCTAAACATTCTATAGCTTTCACCTGGAGTAGCAATAGTTTCTCAAACCCATTGTCATCCATCAAAATAATTAAATTTATTACCTTGTTTCATTAAGTACTTCATGTGATATACAGCTACTAATGCAACAGCTCCATAAATCTTTCGATAGAATTTTGTACGTTTCCTTCTCTTTACAATTCGTGCTACTATTCTGCTTTCGTTAGAAGCCATTTGTACGACAACATCAAAACACATAAGTATAAACTACAATATTGTTGCAAACACATCAATAAAATACAATAACATCTAAATAAATATAAAAATGTTAATAGCAAACTCTTCCAAATATAAATTCAATTACATATAAAAACAAATAATACAAATATAAAAAGATAATTGTCCGAAGTTCCACATGTCAATAAAAATATCAAATCTAATTCTAACTTATTTAATTAGAGTTTTTGGCTAAATTATAATTATATAAAATCCAATCTAGCTTGTCATTTCTGTTAGGCAAAGACATAAGAATAATTCTCATTTGTTCAGATGTAAGCAAGTTCACTGCCCAACTGAGTTTGTCTCAGCTCAATGCGCCTTCATCTTTTAAAGATTTCAATACTTGAATGCATTCTGGAATAGAGTATTGTTCTGTGATTTGAGATAACGTTTATATTTTGGCAGCTTCAATTGCATTATGACTTTCTGCTGCATCAGCTATTCGTTCTAATGATAGTTTCACACTTGTTATAGTTCTAATCTTTGTCTTACCCTTTGTCATCTTCTTTCCTATTTCTTCTGGCACCATTCTTTTCCTTTTGAGTTGAGAGTTAGTCAGAGAACTAAAATCTTCATCAATATTGAAGTTTCCATTGTTCGATTCAACCGAATCTTCTACTGTGACTAGATTTGAACTTTTAGAATTTCTAGCACTATCTTCAACTAGTATATTTATTGCTGGTGTCCATGCATGCTCACTTGTTACGACTGTATTCCCAAATATGTACTCCAATTCATCATGATATTCCAATCCGTGATAACGAAATTTGGCATATCCCTTATTCTCCTGCACAAACAATAAAGATAAATTGACATTCAAACAAACTCATTTTTTTAAATCATTTTCAATAGTTAAAAATTTAAAAATTATAATACTTACTCTTATTTTGGCCTCCCACCATGTTGCATCAGCTTCAATGGTTCCAATAGCATGATTCTATCCCAATCCCAAGTTTTATATCACTATTTTATACCAGTAAAAATCAACTATATATCACAATTAAGTAAGTCACTATTCTATTTAATTCTATATCACTTTTTTATTTAACTTATATCATATGGTAAGTAGTTTCACCCATAGTGTAAGCGTGGACATATAACCTAGTTATTATTATTATTATTATTATTATTATTATAGTATTCTTAATCTCAAGTTTTATTTATTAATGCCTAATGTTTTATCAATTTATTTTATTAATAAATATTAATGAGATATTTATTAGAATAAAATTTGTTATTTTTACCTACGTTCAATGCCTTGTAGGCTAATTTACAATGAAAATAAATAAATAGAAAGAGAGATAGAATTCTAATATTAAATATTAAAAATTTTCGGAATAAGATAGAATTTAATTTAAAATCAAACCTAAATATATAATTAAATTTGGTTTAATATCGATCTAAATTGTGGATAAACTCTCTTGTTTTGGTATGATTCCAAATGGAAAATCTGTATTATATAATTATCAAAATTATAAATAACTTTTATATTTTAGATCTATTGATAAATAATTTCTTGTTTGCATAGCAATTAATTAGTCTTCTAAATTTTTTTAGCAAAGCCAATGAACTTTGTACATCAAAAAAGTAAGTATTTCTTCCCCTTGCACATGAGATTATATTTATCTTTTCCTTCTCTCTAAAAAATATAAAAAATCTAGAAAGAGAAGAAATAAGTGAGAGAGATAAAAAACATTATTTCAGAATTATATATAAAATTCTTGTTAAAATTTCAAATAAGATACTAAAAACTACTAGAAATTATTATCAAAGAGTAGAGAAGTTCGAAACATAAAATATGATTAAAAAAAAAACCATTACTTACTTTTAGAAATTCCATAAAATTTTTCCCAAAAAAGAAAAGAAAAAAATAAATAAATCACATACATAATATTGAAGTTGGATTAAAATTCTTTACAAAAATCAAGAAAAATATCAAAAAAAATATCTTGCTCAAGGATAGATTAACACCTATTTCAAAAAATTTTATGAGATAATTAATTACAACAAAAGCTTAATAATTATTTGAAATTAAGTTTAAATTTTAAGATTATTTTAAAATTTTGGTTAATTCTTTCATTTTAACACATTAAAAGTTAAATAAACAATTAAAACGTTTCAGTGATGTAATAATTATTTTCTTTTTAAAAAATTAAATGGTGTAAAATAGGAACACGTGGCATGGCGCGTGGACGTGGATGAGAAAGAATCTGGAGGAAATCATGAATCCATTTTTGGGAGTACGTGCCTGTCCGAAGAAGACCATGACAAAAGTTTAGAAAAGTGTGGACTTACCTCACTCGCTAACATAGGATATTTATGGAAATACATCAATCGAAAATATTTACAAATATTTTTTGAGTGAAGTTTTTTTTTTTATTTAAAATAGAAAAATTATGAATCAATAATTATATAATAAAAGAAACTCTTTTCGTATATCTATTAAATATTATTAAAATTTAGATTGTTCATTTGAAGAAAACTACCAAATATAATAATAGTCAAATTATGTCGATTTGTATTTTTTAATCAAATTTTTGAAGCTATAAAGGTAACAAAATGAAAATTTAGCAGAGAAAATTGGAAAAAAAATCAAAAGAGAAAAAGATGTCTCCAAAGTAATATCATCAAGAAAATCATTTCAAACTTAAAATAAAATTTAAGAAACAAAATTTTAAAAAAAAAATAAAAAAAAATTATCGTTGGAGACATTATAAGTTGAAGCAATTAATCTATTATGTGTGTTTGTTTAATTTCATATTCATCACATAATAATTTATTATCTTTTGTTTAATCGGTATAGGGATTGGATATTTTATATTTTAAGTAAAATTTTAAATTTAAATTTTATATATAAAATATATATTAAAAGAATTTTTATATTTTAAAAATTAAATATAATTTAAATTAAATTTAATCAAATCAATGTAATAATATCGAATGTAGGTGATTTATTTAGCGAACAATTTTCGCCAGATGTTTAGTCGGTGCCCAAGCAATTTTTTATTATGATTCTTTTTTATTGTGAGTGTCCAGTGATTCGAAGAGATGAGTTATAAGGAAAGAAGACAAAAATTGTCACGCTTTTTGAGAACCCACACTGCTGTTGGCGGGCCTGGCGCTGGCGGCCCTTTCTCTGTTCACTTCAAAGTCTCCTTTTGTCGACAAGCAGCCAATCTCATAAAGGCTGCAGGGATTAAGAAGAGGTATGTGTCGTAATATAGCATCAGCCATTTCTCGTATCCTTTATGGTCGCGAATGATTCCCCTACTGGAGCAAAACCAATGGTTTTTTTGGTGGCAATTCCATCAAAGTCCAATTTGAAGATGTTGGAGAGGGGAGGAGATGAAGCCACTAACAATCTATCTCCACCTTGAAAGAACCCTTTAACTTTTTTTTTTAGTGTATTTTGACGTTTGATATTATAAAAAAGGGAAAGGCACCACTTAATCTGAATTTTATTGACTAAAAAAATCCATCATGGCAGAACTCTAATGCATTCTTCCAAGTTTTTATTTTTCTATATCTACCAAACCATATTAGTGAAAATAACAACCCACAATACTCTAGGCTATGGAACTTGAGCCCAATTGCTTTGTTTATAGAAATTTCTACACTCTTGAGATCTCCTCATAATTCTGAGAGATTCTGAGATTGTGTTACAAATTTGGTACCTGGAGGATTGTGAGAAAATTTTCAACCATCTCAAGGACCCTGTTATAAAAAAAATTTTCATAAAAACAGGAGTTCTGGGGACACCTTAATCTTCCAGATTTTTCTTCTAGTGGGGGAAGGTCGGGAGCTCATCTATCTCACGGCTTAACTTGTCATATGACTCCTTTAAGTTGAAATTTCCATCCCAGGTTTTTCCCCAACCTTATATGGTCTTCACTGTCATTCCAAATATCCACAATATAGCAACAATCTTTGGATTACTATGCTCTGGAAGCAAGAGCTTAGGATAAATTAAATTCCAATTCTCATTGGTTTAGCTACAAAAATTAGTTTAACCTCTTCTAAGACACTTCACAAAACAGCAGATGGTCCCAGATCCACACATTAAACCAGAACCTAACATTGCGCCCGTTGCCCCCCACTTCCCATCTTTAATCAGGAAATTCGTTCCTTCAACAATATGCTCCCAAGTAGGAATTGGAAGGATCGACCCTATAGTTTACTTGGTTTTCCCCATGCGCATACCTATCTCTCAGCACCTTCGTCACTAAACTATCCTGGTTACTAATAGAATTGCAAAATTGCATTTCTTCTATCTTTATCAGTGCAGATGTTCTAAGAGATTGTACAAAGTTGCATTTCTTCTTGGAGTCCTCTTATAAGATGTCCTAGTGTTTTTTTTTATCTAAATCCTTACAAATTGCCATGTAATTTTGTGGATTGTATTATGTAAGGAACCAAGCTTACAAGTGAAAATTTGACAAAAGTGGCTCGCCCTGCCATGGATAAGACGGTCTGTTTTGAGCCTTATGTAGCGAATAGAAATATTTGCTTTTCTTCATCTCACATTCCACGATGGGATGCCTAAATATTTACCCAAAATAGGGGTCGTTTGGATTCGGATGTAATCTGCAAGAGAGGTGTTGGTTTAGGACAATTAAATAGGGTTAGTGAGACAACTTCCACTCATTCATTGGTATTAACTTAATCTCCTTTATTCTTTCCATAATTTATGAGATCACATTAATGAAATTAGACTAACCTCTCAATTTTTCCATGTGAGATCAAGTGAAGCCAAGTAGGGTTTTGAAGAGATTTGTACAAAATTGAGAAAGATTCATTTTTCTCTAAAGAGAAAAATCGATCGAGGGATCGAGAAATTTTTATGTAGAAAAATTTCTCTCGTCGTTATAATTACCGGATTGAGGGTGGAGATATCGTGAAGTTGCGTTGGTGATTCGATTAATCTCGTAATCACCATCCCGGTCGCGCAATCCGATTGAGAGATTTATCGTTCGGTTGATTTTGAAGACTTTACATATTGAGGTACCCTATACTCGATCTCCATTTTATTTTTTCGAAAATTATTTGTATATTTCCGCTACGCACGAGAACCCTAAAAATCCAATATTGGTACCAGAGCAATCATTGGATTAATTAAAAATCAACATATGTGTAAGAGCGCGGGTCACGCACCTGCACGTGCGCGACCTGCCCTTTCCAAATTGGCACCTGAGTTGGGTGCGAGTCCGGGTCAAAACCAACCCGGACCACCCCCAACCCATCCACATACCTCACCCGCGCGTGTATTACACGCGCCCGCACCTGCGGGCGTCACGAGCCTGCGGGTCTGGGTCGAGTCTTCTTCGCCCGTTTTCTATGCAACCAGGTCCTCTTGACCCGGCTGCCGGAAACCGTCATTTCCGACCTCTATTTCGCCGGATTTTGACTGTAACTCCTAATTAATTCTTCTCCAATCATCCTAACTCGATTATTTGGAGGATTCAAGCCCTAAACTCGGCAATTTGAGCATCAAAGCTTGCGGCCCTCAGCAGCCATGGCTGAAAACCATTTTTCGGCAACCAAAACTTGCAATAAATACATGAAACATGCATATCCGAACATGACGAGCATGAATATACCATTTTTTTAGATCAATTTGTTCTTAAACTCGACAGATCTAAAATCTAAAAATCTGGTCAATATTTGGACCGAAAACTTTAATCTTGGTTTTCATGTCCCTATTGTGCTCAAAAAATTCAATAAAAATTATTTTCATACCCTACGGATCATGGGCAATACAGTGATGTTCTCGGATTCACGAAACTCATTCGTGATCCGAACCCTAAATTGACGCGCAGAGTGGGCGTGCAGGCGTGTGCCAGACATGCTGCACGTCTAGCACTCACCTCAGGCTCTCCCCAAAGTGTGCAGGTGCGTGGGGACATGCCACCGGTGCCTGGCGGCGCATGGGACCACCGGCAGCGCATGAGGTCGTCCTGAAATAGAATTTTTCATTTTTCTGAGGGTTCCACATCCATAAATGTGACTTTTTATGGATTTTTGTGTACCAGATTCTAGTCCAAATGGTGAGATGTAATCCCGGATTATGATATATGGTATCTGTTGACTCATACGCTCATCTTGAGGTCGGTACTCGAGTCATTTGGGTCTTGATGATTCGTAGGGCGTACAAAATGTGAGAGTAAGTATCGATAAGTCACTAAAGTCTCTAAGACTGCTTCAAAAATTGTCGTATTAGATTTTTGCAAAGGGGATAAAATTGAACGGTGATAATTGCGAGATTTTTTACCGGTAGATTCAGTTTATTCTCGAGAAACAAAATCCAACTGAAATTTTGAGGCATGAGATGGTGGACTCTAGGGAGGGTACCACATCTCAATGAGACGGGATTATGAGGCATTACGTGCATGAAAGAGGAAGAATGGCCAAATTAGGGCAATCGTCCTGAGTATTATGCACGATGATGTGATTCCGGTCTACGAGTAATATCCTACGGCTATATCGCTTGGCTCGCCCTATAAAGAGCATTGTGATACTCTTACAGATTTGAGATAAGGATGCTAATTTAAAAATTTAATAACTTATAAGAAAATGGTTGATCATACAATGATGTAACATTTGATACAAATGTCGAGTATGATCGTCGAGTTGGAGAATGTGAACGAGTTTATTTCGGATATATTTTTAAGCACCGGCTACAATCCAGTCTTTACCTGATTCATGGAAAATCATAAAAATCTATTTCACATACGATAAAAGTATTCGTGCTTTTGCTAATGTGAATAAACACAGTGAGTTCGAGTAGGAGCGTCTGGAGGGGAGTAGGCCATATTCGGATCATGCTTATGCAGTGGAGTCGAACAAGAACTCCCATGGCATCGAACACAAAATGACATGAGCATGAGTAAGTGACTTGAGGTTCAGGTAAAAAGAAACCATCTGAGAAAATTGACAACTAAATATTAAAACGAAGAAAGAGGGAGTTGGATAAGACCAAGGTGTAGTACTACATCTGTAGTAGACTTGATCATTTCGCTCGTAAGTGTGACGAGCGAAAATTATATCTTTCTTCTTTACATAGTTTGAGTTGCTCACTAATTTCTCTCCTTCATGGATTGTAAACTTATGAGCAACTGACCACATAGCTTGAGACAGAAGCGCGTATATATAGTTCCGCCAAGTGAGTCCTCAAGTAGGAGGATTTACGTGGGAAACAGAGCATTTGTCATCGTTAGAGGGAATGACATTTTCAAGTTGGAGTTGCAAAATTGCTAGACTCTATATGTCATTTACGCTTTGGATATTTGACGGAATTTGATCTCTGTCTGGGATATGCTCCATTAATTTGGAAATTTTATACTTTCCATTCAATATGGCAGTTCTTCGATTGGTTATGGCTTAGTCCATGAGGGACTATATACACTGGAAGTAATCATTCTAATGGTGTTTCTTATTATCCTCCTAGGGTGAGAGAGGATGAATCGGTTAGCAGTGAGTGGTCTGTAGGGCCTGCTAGTCAGTCTTGCCTAGACGAGTTACAAGAAAACCATTCGACAATGCAATGAGAGCTGAGACTCTATTGTAGTCAGTTCACTCTGACATCTGTGGCCTAATGAACGTGAGAACACAAATGGAGTTGTACACTCTATTATGTTCATAGACAATTACACGCGTTTCAGTTATGTCTACCTGATCTCGCACAAGTTTGAGGCATTGAGGTGCCTCAGGAGGTTTATTAGCGAGATTGAGAATCAGTTAAATTTAAGAGTTGAGACTCTCAAAACTGATCGAGGGAGCGAGTATTTGTCTGAATAGCTCTATTTCGAGAAAGGTATTACGAGACAACTGATTATTCCTACTACTCAGTAGAGTAGAGTAGCTGTGAGGAAGAGTAGGATTCTGATGGAGATGGTGAGGTATATAATGGCGCAAGCCAATTTGCTCGTTTCTCATTGGGGAGATGTGTTATTGGCTGCAGCCTACATCCTCAATTATATTTCATTGAAGTCTGCAGTCAGTACCCCATATGAGTTTTGGATATGGAGGTAGCCTGACTTTAGCCATTTGAGATTATGGGGTTGTGTCGCATATGTTCCCGGTTTCTCGTATCTACATGGTAAGTTAGGCCTGCGAGAAAAGAGGTGTATCTCTATGAGATACTCAACACTTTAGGGGGAATGTGTTCTAATTAGCATACAGATGGCACTGTTTCTGAGATTAAGTCTTGTGATGTCAAGTTTCTTGAAAATAATTTCACTATGAGAGGTGAAATCGATTGGGATTTTACCTTATATGAGATGAGTGACCCTAGTGGCTTAACAGATCCCAGCGGTGGGATCTCAAAATCTATTACGGATCTTGGTCCTAGTGGGAGCGATCCATCTAGAGGTGAAAAGGTTTCCCCTCCTCGTAAGAGTAGTCGAGGACGCGTACCAAACCGTCGCTTCCCGATTGAGAGAGAGGCTCTCATTGTGACTCTTGAGGATGATGAGAAACCTTAAACGGTCCTAAAGGCTCTTGATGGATCTGTGAATGATCATTGGTTAAAGGCCATGGATAAGAGAAGGAGTTGATGAGAATCAATAGGATCTGGGATCTAGTTGATTTACCTGAGGGTAGTAAAACCGTTGGGAACAAGTAGGTTCTCAATATCAAGAGAAAGACCGATGGATTGGTAGAGAGATATAAGGTTCATCTGATAACCAGGGGTCAGACTCAAACTAAGGGCGAAATTATCTCGATCCGTTTACTTTTAACGATTGTCGCAGATATGACATGGATCTGGAGTGAGACCAGATGGACGTTGAGACTGCCTTCATGAATGGGAGTTTGGATTAGGAGATTTACAAGGAACAGCCATCTGGCTTCATTCCTGTAGATCAGGATTATAAGATCTGTTGAAGGCTCTTGATGGTTCTGTGAAGGATCATTAGTTAAAGGCCATGGATGAGAGGAGTTGATGAGAATCAATGGGATCTGGGATCTAGTTGATTTGCTTGAGGGTAGTAAGACCATTGGGAACAAGTAGGTTCTCAATATTAAGAGAAATGCTCTTAAACGGTCCTAAAGGCTCTTGATGGTTCTGTGAAGGATCATTGGTTAAAGGCCATGGATGAGAGAAGGAGTTGATGAGAATCAATGGGATCTAGGATCTAGTTAATTTGCCTGAGGGTAGTAAGACCGTTGGGAACAAGTAGGTTCTCAATATCAAGAGAAAGGCCGACGGATTGGTAGAGAGATATAAGGTCCGTCTGATAACCAGGGGTCAGACTCAAACTAAGGGCGAGATTATCTCGATTTGTTTACTTTTAGCGATTATCGCAGATATGACATGGATCTGGAGTGAGACCAGATGGACGTTGAGACTGCCTTCATGAGTGAGAGTTTGGATTAGGAGATCTACAAGGAACAACCATCTGGCTTCATTCCTGTAGATCAGGATAATAAGATCTGTTGAAGGCTCTTGATGGTTCTGTGAAGGATCATTGGTTAAAGGCCATGGATGAGAGAAGGAGTTGATGAGAATCAATGAGATCTGGGATCTAGTTGATTTGCCTGAGGGTAATAAGACCGTTGGGAACAAGTAAGTTCTCAATATCAAGAGAAATGCTCTTAAACGGTCCTAAAGGCTCTTGATGGTTCTGTGAAGGATCATTGGTTAAAGGCCATAGACGAGAGAATGAGTTGATAAGAATCAATGGGATCTGGGATCTAGTTGATTTTCCTGAGGGTAGTAAGACCGTTGGGAACAAGTAGGTTCTCAATATCAAAAGAAAGGCCGACGGATTGGTAGAGAGATATAAGGTCCGTCTGATAACCAGGGGTCAGACTCAAACTAAGGGCGAGGTTATCTCGATCCGTTTACTTTTAGCGATTGTCGCAGATATGACATGGATCTGGAGTGAGACCAGATGGACGTTGAGACTACCTTCATGAGTGGGAGTTTGGATTAGGAGATCTACAAGGAACAGCCATCTGGCTTCATTCCTGTAGATCAGGATGATAAGATCTGTTGAAGGCTCTTGATGGTTCTGTGAAGGATCATTGGTTAAAGGCCATGGATGAGAGAAGGAGTTGATGAGAATCAATGAGATCTGGGATCCAGTTGATTTGCCTGAGGGTAATAAGACCGTTGGGAACAAGTAAGTTCTCAATATCAAGAGAAATGCTCTTAAACGGTCCTAAAGGCTCTTGATGGTTCTGTGAAGGATCATTGGTTAAAGGCTATGGATGAGAGAAGGAGTTGATGAGAATCAATGGGATCTGGGATCTAGTTGATTTGCCTGAGGGTAGTAAAACCGTTGGGAACAAGTAGGTTCTCAATATTAAGAGAAAGGCCGATGGATTGGTAGAGAGATATAAGGTTCGTCTGATAACCAAGGGTCAGACTCAAACTAAGGGCGAGATTATCTTGATCTGTTTACTTTTAGCGATTGTCGCGGATATGACATGGATCTGGAGTGAGACCAGATGGACGTTGAGACTGCCTTCATGAGTGGGAGTTTGGATTAGGAGATCTACAAGGAACAGCCATCTGGCTTCATTCATGTAGATCAGGATGATAAGATCTGTTGACTTCGGAAGTCGACATATGACTTTAATCATCAATTCAGGCAGTGGTATTTGAGATTTCACAAGAATGTGATATCTCATGGTTTTCGTGATAATCGAGGAGGATCATTGCGTTTACCTTATACATTCTCATGATTCTTTTGTGATCATGTCGTTGTGTGTGAATGATATTCTATTGACAAGAAACAACAGAGAGTATCTGATGACCACGATAACGTGGTCATTGTCAAGTTTTGATATGAAGGACATGGGTGAGAGTCAGTTCTTCTTCGAAATTAAGATCCAGAGGGATCGCTCTAGACAGTTGTCGGCTCTTTCACAGGAGTCCAATATCAAGGAAGTTCTCGAGCGCTTCGAGAAGAACGACTGTAACTCTTTAGATACTCTTATTGCTAAAGATTAAAACCTAATTCTTAACTTATGCCCTATGACTCAGGAAAAGATAAGGGAAATGAGTAGAATCCCTTGTACCAGTGCAGTGTGTAGTCTGATGTGCGTAGTGTTGTGTAAACATTCAGACATTTGCTTTGCAGTCAGTATGGTAATTAGGTATCAATCGAATCCTAGAAGAGATCATTGGAGAACAGTGAAAAGGATTCAGAGATATCTCGAAAGAACTGTAAACCTCTCATTGTGTTACGGAGGAGGTAATTTGCGTCTCGTTAGGTATTCAAATGCCGACTGAGGTGGTGATCTGGATAGACGCAAATCGATAGGTTTGATGAGAAACTTTTGTATCTCTATTTACGATATAAAGGCTGAAGTTGTGGCATGTTCAGCGGCAGTTCAGGAGAGTATTTAGCTCTGAAGATTTCCGAATGACTTAGAAATTGTGATAGATAGTAGGAGGCCAGTGATGATTTATTGAGAAAATCATACTGTTATTGACCACACCCGAGACCCTAAATATCACAGTAAAACCAAACACATTGATACCCAATACCACGTTATTAGAAACATCACCGAGAAAGATGAAATGATAATTAAATATACTTATATACAGCGTGGTGGCTAATCCCTTCACTAAACCCATTGCGAAGGATTCTTTTGTAAGATATAGAAATCATTGGGTTTATGTGTATATTAACATTTCTCACCTTATACTGATACTTATTGTACTTTATATATATATGACATGTGTGCATGATTGAGTCACAAATTTATTTATTACACTATTTTATTGTCATATATTTTGTGAGTTATTATGATAAATGATATGTCAGACAGGCATGGTCGATTCTCTCACACGAATGACCACCTCCAGCTCTGAGGGAGTGGAGATAAGACGGTTTCTAGTTGTAAGAGATTTTGAGAGTGGCCCTACTAAAAAATAAGTTACCCTGATACATGTTTAAGATGAGGTCATGAACGTACCTACATCCATATTGCCTGGAAGTAGCCAAATTTGATATCTCAAATATCACCTGCGACTAGTGATATTATCTCTGAGATACTCTTTCTGAAATCTCTGGGTAAAGTCTTATGTGTAGACTGAATCTCATACCTCCACAATGTTAAAAAAATCTGACATATGCCCTTTGAGAGGTGGGGAATAACACCATGACATGCGTTTCATACCATATGTGATATGTCGATCAGGGATAGTAGGAGCATTATTTAAGACATTGATAAGATTTAGATCCTCGTTCCCACTGTGTGAGACCCGAAATCCATTGGGTGGGATCTCTTGTATCCTTATCACTTTCGGTTGTTTCTAGATATCTCAACTCAGTGTTTGCTACTTTAGTCTATTTACCGATGGCCCGAAAGATAAATTGAGATTTGAGAGACAGATCTAGGAAAGCAGCTGAATTGAGACTAATAGATTCGAGTTTGGGAAAAAATACCAATTGACATTATATCATTGTATTATATTCATCGGCTAGCCTATTATGCATGTCCACATAGGGATGTAAACATAATAGTGGATACACAGTCGAGTATTTATTGGGGATTATTTTCGATAAGGAAAATAGCTCGATAGATGTAATTAGTCTTGGATTTGGGGTGCAGCGAGTTCTTTTTGGTACTAACGATGGTTTCTGATCATCCTAACAAGTATATCAAGAGCTCTTTGCTTGCAGGTGTACTCGCCGGTCGCATGACGTCCAATCTTGTATGAATGTCCAATATGGTGATGATATAGATTGCATGATTTGTGATCTTGTGATGGACATAAAATGTCCTCGCGTGCAAGTGGGAAATATTGGTTTAGAATGCCCATGAGGAGCATTTTGGACAATTAAATAGGGTTAGTGGGGTAATTCTCACTTACCCATATTAACCTAATCTCATTTATTCTCTCCATAATTTATGAGATCACACTAATGGAATTAGACTAACCTCTCAATTTTTCCATGTGAGATCAAGTGAAGCCAAGTAAGGTTTTGGAGAGATTTGCACAAAATTGAGAAAGATCCATTTTTCTCTAGAGAGAGAAATCGATCGAGGGATCGAGAAATTTTTGCGTTAAAAAATTTCTCTCGTTGTTACAATTACCGGATTGAGAGTTGAGGCATCGTAGAGTTGCGTTGGTGATTCGATTAACCTCGTGATCACCATCTCGGCCGCGCGATTCGATCGAGAGATTTGTCGTTCGGTTGATTTTGAAGACTCTACATATTGAGGTGCCCTATATCCGATTTCCATTTTATTTTTTCGAAACTTATTTATATGCTTCCGCTGCGCATGAGAACCCTAAAAATCCAACAAGGGGTTTTAGACAAATAGCAATAGACTTGATTCAAACTTTATAGGCTACGTTGTAAAGGTTAAGTGATGGGTTGACTCGGGGATTTTTTCTTTGTTATATCACGATTTGAATTTGGGATCATCGGGTTAGGATATGAGGTTGTAACTATTTAACTGTCTCCATTATTAAAATGATGATCAATTAATGGTGCATAATATGTTAATTGGAAGATACATGTTTAGATTGGATTAAACATTCCAAGGATCAGGATATTTCATACTAAGAAAAGATACACCATAACATATTTTATGCAAATTATGAATATTCAAGTGTTATATGACATTAGAGACACAATTGATGCTAGATCATAATATATTATGACATTTTTAAATTAAGATTTTGTCATCTCATGCATTTCATACACTTAGATTGCATTCAAAGGCGGTCAAATTTGTAATCTAAGCCCCCATCACAAAACATAAATCCTATGATTGTCAAGGATCACATGATTCTAGTTGCGAAGTCAATACCTTAGTTTACCATTCCATGTATTAGATTTTATCCTTACTTCTATCATTTAGCTTACATTTAGCATAATCTTTAGTTTCTTAGATTAGTCACCATCCTACTTGACCATCATCATCTTTATCACCTTTATCATCTTTTTTACACTTAATTTTTTTTTTAAACATGCTTAGTTGACTAGCATAATCCCCATAGGAAAGACACCCTTGCTTATCGAATTTATACCACACCCAATACACTTGTGAGTGATAAGACTTACATACATTAGAACTCATACTTAATTCACACTACAAAAAAACCTACTTTTAACGACGAATTTTACGACAAACGAATGTTTATCGCTAATTAGCAACAAATTTTGTAATAAAAACCAGTTCGTCGCAAAATTTGCGATAAACATTTGAGTTGTCGCAAAATTTACAACGAACCCAATTTTCATCGCAAAATTTGTAACGAATCTAGTGTTTATCGCAAATTTTGCAACGAACAGAGAGTTCGTTGCAAAATTGGCAACGAACATTTTAGTTCATCGCAAAATTTGCAACGAACCAAGAGTTCGTCACTAAATTTGCAACGAACATTTTAGTTCATCACAAAATTTATGACGAACCTAGAGTTCGTCGCTAAATTTGCAAAAAACCATATGTTCGTCGTTAAATTTGCAACGAACATTTGAGTTCGTCACAAAATTTACAACGAACCTAATATTCTTCGCTAAATTTGCAACGAACCTTTGAGTTCGTCGTAAATTTCACAATGAACTAAGTGTTCGTTGCACAGTTTGCAACGAACCTTTGAGTTCGTCGCAAAGTTTGCAACGAACCTTTGAGTTCGTCGCAAAGTTTGCAACAAACATTTGTGTTTGTGGCAAAATTGCAACGAACATTTTGTTCATCACAAAATTTGATGCAAACTTCCCATTCTTAGAAAAATTTGCTTTGCTTCCTTCATATTTGTTTTGCTTCGTTTCTCTCTTCGAATGCTACACTCCATTGTTAAACCAAGTAAGCTCTCTCTCCCTCTCTTCTTTCTCTCCCTCTCTCTCTCTCTATCTTCTCTCTCTCATGCAGATCCGGCGGCTGAGACGTCTGACTGACTAGGAGGCCAAAGGATCGCGGCCGCGATTGCCGAGGGCCACGTGGCCCTAGCCCTCAGGTGCGGCCGCGGCCGCCGCAAGAGGGAGGGGGAGCACCCCCTCCCTCCCTAGTTTTTTTATGTTTTTTTATTTTTTTAACAAATTTCCTAATAATTGAACTAATTATTTTTTTTATTTTTTTCTCAGATTTGTTAACCATATGTTGTTGTGCATTCGCAGGTCTGATCTTCCCAACTTACAAATTTATTGTTTGCAACTAGTGGATCTTCCCAACTTTTGAATACACTTTACAGAAAAGAGAAACCTATAGTTCAGCAAAAACTTCTACTTGAACTTCTGGGAGGTAAATAAAATTCTGCCTTTAACGCCAAGTTTCAATGTCCAAATTTGGGGATTGACTAAATTTTGTGGGTTTTGTTTGTTTTGGTTCCTTCAGGAAATCTCTGCAAATCTTGACTAAGCCCTACATTTCAAAAGATTCATTTCCATCTAACAAAGAAGCATTTCATTTATACTTGGTGGTTGGGGATGAAACACCATGGTCCGGATCGATCTGTATTTATTTGACTTGTGGCTAATATGAACATATGAATATGAAGATCATATAGGTGAGTTAATTGGAAACTGAAATCCTAATTAGATTTGCATTAATTTCGTTTTCCGTGAAATCTATACTTGGGCATGCCTTGTGTCTGAAGTTTTTAAGCAAAATAGATCTAATTATAAGGTCATATTTTTATGCAATGATATTTTGGATCAAAGATTGACGACATTGACCTATTTCCCCATCTCTTACAGGTTGGCTACAACACTACTCTATCACTTGCCAAGCATTCCACAAATTTGTAAAGTTTGGATTTATCCTGGTGTCTTTATTTGACAGATGAGCTTCTAGGTTATATTGAGGATACATTTTCATTATTAAGAGTCCTAAAGTTGTTTGGGTGCACTTAGGTTCATGCTCTAAATCAATCTTTGTAAATGCTTTTCTTGATTATGCCTTATCTGATATGTATATTTTCCCTTTGTCACAAATTGCAATTTTTTGTATTGTGTGCTCATTTGTTAGCTAATGTTTGGCTGGGTGTAATTATTTTGTTGCAAAGTATAGAATTTAATATAATGTTCATTTCAGAAATCTCTTCGCTCGATTTTCATAGATCAACTTGATTTATTGCAAGTAATTTATACATTATTGTACGTTTATTTTTAGTTTATAAATTTAGATTTTGAAAATAACAACTGAAATTCATATTATTGTTTAAATACGTATATATACTAATCATATAACTATTTGTGGAAATAGATACACACTCAACTAATAGAAGTTCTTAGGTTGAGATATAGTTTTGCCACTGCTCCAAATTAATACCCTTCACCTTTCTATTGGATCTATCTCACGAGCTTGATAAACACACACGATCGTCTTTTCTAAACTCATTAAAGCACTGCCAAATAAATAATATAATAGAATGTTTGAAAGAATAGAATTTAATTCAACTGTCAATTTAGTTCTACTTGTGATTGATTTTCCTTCCAAATACGACTTTTTTATGCATACAGTCATTATTTTGCCTTCATTTTCAAATTTTATAGTGCATTTCATTGAATATTTTATAATTCTTGAAATTATAAATAGATAAAATGCAGAACGAAAGAAATTGGATGTATAAAAAGAACTTACTGGAACGTCGAGGTTTAACTAATGAGTTTATTTTTGGGTTGGAATAATTTTTGAATTTTGCTTGTAGTAAAATTGAGTTTACGGAAGGTGCCTCTGTAGAAAGTGTAATAATGGTAAATTTTTTGAGTGTGATAAGTGAGGGAACATCTTTGTAGATTTGATTTTATCCCGAATTATTATAATTGGACTTATCATGGTGAACAGTTTATATCTGATGAAGAATATCGACGAAACATGCAATTTTTAGTTAGAGGGGATCAGAGTTATCATGATCAATTCAATCCATATCAGAGAATGGTAATTGATCCAGCGGGTCCTAATTGTATTCCCGAATCAAGCCATGCAAGTACTAGTTTGCTTCAACATTTGAACAAGTATATCCTACTTATGCATCACCATTAGAAGAGGCAGAAATTACAGGTGTTAATGACATTGCGAATGATGAAACTTACGGAAGTCATCAATTTCACGAAGTATTGAGAGCTGCAGATCAACCTTTATGGGATGGTTGTGATAGCCACACGAAGTTATCTTTAACCGCAATATTATTGAATGTCAAGGTAGAGCATAATGTGTCAGAGAATTGTTTCAATGATTTTATTCAAGTTATTGGAGAATGGAGAAGTATTGCCTCGTGATCACATAATGTCAAATGATTTCTACAGTATGAAAAAGCTGGTGAAAGAGTTAGGTTTTCCGGTGGAAAGGATTGATGTATGCAGAAATGGTTATATGTTATATTGGGGGATGATGAAAATGCAGAATTTTATAAATTTTGTAACCAATGTCTTTACAAGACCGGTAGAAGGTCAGGTCGTAATCAACAACGTAAACCATACAGGCAAATATTTTATTTGTCTTTAACGCCTAGATTGCAAAAACTTTATGCATCTAAGACTACTGTTGAGTACATGACGTGGCACGCAAATCATAAAACATAACAGGGGTTAATGTATCATCCTTCGGATGCAGAGGCATAATAACATTTTGATAGAATATATCCTCAGTTTGCAAAGAGACTCGGAACATTAGGTTAGGTCTCTGTGCTGATGAGTTTGCACCATTTGGTAAATCAGGAAGAACTTATTCTTGTTGGCCAGTTATTTTAACTCCGTACAATCTTCCACCGGATATGTGCATGAAAACCCCCTATATGTTTTTAACATTGGTAGTGCCTGGTCCACAAAATCCAAAAAAATTAATAGATGTTTACAGGCAACTACTGATTGCGGAATTAAAACAATTATGGGATGAAGGTATTTCTACATATGATGTTCATACTGATCAGATGTTTATAATGAGGGCTACTCTTCTTTGGACCATAAATGACTTTCTAGCTTATGGCATATTATCGGGATAGAGTACTGTTGGGATTTTAGGATGTCCGATATACATGGAGAGATCAAAGTCATTTAGATTGAAATATGGCAAAAAGGCAAGTTATTTTGACTGTCATAGGCAATTTTTACCGCCATATCATAAATTTAGAAGGGATACAGAAAAGTTTACTAAAAATAGAGTTGAGAAAACACCTCCTCCATTGAGATTAACCGGTGAACAAATTTGGTATAGAGTGCTTCACTTTCCTTTTGTTATTGAAGATCCACATGGTACAACACATGGCTATGGAAGTTCACATAAATGGACTAAACGAAGCATATTTTGGGATCTACCATATTGGAAGACCCATCTGATTCGTCATAATCTCGATATGATGCATATTGAAAAAAATGTTTTTGATAATATCATAAATACAGTGCTGGATGTTACTAGAAAAACGAAAAACAACTTGAATGCAAGGAAAGATATGCGTCTTCTTTGTAAAAGACCCACACTTGATGTCGATGGAAGTAGTAGAGGACCAAAACCAAAGGCAGTTGAATAAGGATCAGAGACGGACTGTTTGTAAATGGTTGAAATCATTGAGATTTCCTGATGATTATGCCTCAAATCTTAGGAGATGTGTCAATTTGAAGGAATGCAAATTGTTTGGTTTGAAAAGTCATGATTGTCACATATTTATAAAAAGACTAATTCCTATTGCATTTAAGGAACTCTTACCAAATTTTGTTGGGGACGCCGTAATGGAATTGAGCAACTTTTTCCATGATATTTGCTCAATAGTATTGAGACCACCACACATGGAGAAGCTAGAAACAGATATTCCTATTATTTTGTGTAATTTAGAAAGGATCTTTCTTCCTTCATTTTTTGATTCTATGGAGTACCTCTTAGTTCACCTGCCTTATGAGGCTAAAGTTGCAGGTCCCATCCAATTTAGATGGATGTATCCGTTTGAAAGGTGAGTTTATTATCTTTTACACTTCATTTTCTATGCACTTAAAACTTCTAATTTCACGGTTTTGAATTTACTAACACTTTGTTTCTTTACAATTAGATTCCTATACCATTTGAAGAAAAAAGTGAAAAATAAAGCATGTGTTGAACCATCTATTGTTAATACTTACATTGTAGAGGAAGTCACAACATTTGCCTCATTTTATTTCGAGTCTCACGTACAGTGCAAGAGGCGGAGAGCGGGAAGAAATGATGAGGGTCCTGTTGATCCTAATTTGAATTCATTCTCCATTTTTAACTATCTTGGTCGACCAAGTAGAGCATATAAGTTTAGATATTTAACTGATAAAGAATGACAGGCAGCTTATACATATATTTTACTGAACTATCCAGAAGTGACGTCATATTTCAAGTTAGTATACTATTTGTTAATAGATGTTTTTTTTTTTTGTGGATCGCAAATATCTTGTGACATAAATCGTCATCTTTTATGATAGGATTTTTCAAAATTCATGGTTTGAACTATCGACGAATGAGTTCGATCGTCTGTACGATGAAGAATTTGCAGCATGGTTCAAAACATATGTAAGTTGATCATAAAACAAATATACATCATTATTTAACAAATATTTTAATATATTTACTTAATTTTTGGTTCATAGTAATCAAGCTTAAATTGAGCAAGAATTCCTACTCCATTTGTCTTGGGGTCCAAACTCAATGGTACGTACTTGGCCTGCATATTTTATAAATGGATATAATTTTCATACTTAAGCATATGGAATGGGGAAGTCTACAATGAATAATGGGGTTTGTATTCAGTCATCCAATGATGGAGGTGCAAAAAATGATTTCTATGGTTTGTTAGATGAAATATTAGAGTTAGAGTACCCTGGAGCAGAATTGTGAGTCGTTTTATTTATGTGCCAATGGTTTGATCCCATTAAAGGGATGAATGTGCATCTAGCGTATAATTTGGTTGAAATAAATCATAAGAACTTGTATATGAGATATGAGCCATTTGTGTTGGCATAACAAGCGATTCAAGTGTATTATGCATCATATTCTAGTTTGAAACGTGATAAAATTGATTGGTGGGCTGTTTGTAAAACGAAAGCACGAAAAAAGATAGAAGAACGCTGGGAAGATATAACATATCAGCAAGAGGAAGTTGCTAACACGTTTCAGACCGAGGAATATAACATTCCAACATTACGAGATCCACGTAGAGTAGTGATAGATGTGGATGTAAGTGAAATTCATGAAGACGACGATGAAGATTCAAATTTTGAGATGGATGATGAGAATGAGGAAGAGGATGATGAGGATGTTAAATCTAATTTTGAGACTAATAATGAGGATGGGATTGACAATGAAGATTTTGATTTTTTATGGCGGGTAAGTTTTCTTTTTTTAATACATTGAATTTTATCTTTATATGTAGTCATATAGTCTACATTATACAATATTTGATATCTTCATATCTATTTTTATTATAAAATATGATTTTTTTCCCTTAGTCGTTTGATATCGAAAATATATTAAGTTCTAAATGATATGACATGAAATTGTTTTTTTTTCTTTTAAAAATCATGGTGGTAGAGAACAAACTGACAGAGGTGGTTGTGCTTGTGCTTTTCGACTGTTTCCTAACTCTCGTACGCCTTCTCCGACTTTTCTTGGTAAACATCATAATTTTCATTTTTTTAGAATTTTTCCGTTCATTTATTGACTTTTCTTATTTCAAATAAAATCCTAATATCATCTGGTTTTTTTATTGTTTAATTTTATTTGTCAATTTGTTTCATATTTACTATCTCATGTATCAATTTTTGAATTTTGATCGTTAATATACTGTTTTGTTTTTTATAGATAATTTGAAACGAATTTGTAAAGTTTTGGTGGCTTGTAATAAGCTATTATTTTGTTAATTTAAATATAATAAGTATTTTTATATACTCAATTATATATTTTTTAAGTTGACAATTTTTATTTTGTTTATTATCTTAATATTTATAATTAACAGTATCGACGTGGGGGGCATAGATGAAGTAGTGATGGAAGACCGGACTCTTCAGGGTCATAGTTCGTTTTAGCTGGACCTTCCCATTCGCCTTTACCTACTAATGCTACACCTTCGTCGTCCCCTTCGGTTGCACCTTCGGTGCAACATTCGCATGTTGAGGGGAAGACACGCGAGAGGTGATTGCCCTTATTAGAGATTCGTAACAATTAAATTTTGTTCTTTCATCAGTATTGATTCTTTTATTTATGTAACATATGATTTTTTTAACGATCTTATTTACTTATCATTCTTTGTTCGTAATATTATAACAGATTCACAAATCTTGTGTATGTTGTTCAAATGTTTTAATCAAATTGTGAACAACCATTCGGGAGGACAATGGTTATCTTTCACAAGCACTCCAGATGAAACGAAAGAATTATGTTGGAGAGAGTTCAAGGTAAATTACGTCTTTCAATTCAAATTTAAAATTAGGTTTATATAATTTTTATATAACTAATTATTTTTTTATTTATTGCAGTGACAGTTTACTTGGGACGAGACGGAGGAATTTGAAATAAAAAGAATTTTTAACAAGAAATGTGGTCATCACATTCGAGGCGTATTAAGTCATGCAAAGACTAGTAAAAGGAAGCCAAACTGCATAACCGATGAAAATTGACACAAGATTTTGAATTTCTGGGAAGCCGAAGGAGGAGTGAGCAGAATAAGAAGAATCGCTCTCTTAATTCTGGGGAAATGTTTGTTATTTATCCGGAAGGCTCAATCAATATTGATGAGTATAGAAATAGATTGGTAATATTATTAAAACACTAATTTTTTAAGTTTAATTTATTTATTTTATAACTGTTTTATTATATTTAACAAAGTTTTTTTTAGGCCAAGGAAATAGGATCGCAGCCATCATTTATAGATACCTTCACGCAAACATTCCAAAAAAAAAGACAAAAGCTGGAGTGGGGAGAGAGTTAGAGTTATTATGGTATTTAATTTGAAAACGTTCCTTTATTTTATAAACACTTTCAATATTGATTTGAATTTATTTTATTGAATCTATCATAATAACGTTGGATGATAAATTTATTAGGTTAATCTCTTTTAATTTTCTTTTCATGATTAATTTAGGGGATGAATAGTGTTTTTCTATTTTATTGATAATAATTAAATTTAGGGAGATTATTTTGTTACAATTCCCAAATCTTTATTCCTATTTCCTTTGCTTAGACTTATTTGATTGCCGCAAAGGGGGTGAATCTTGGGTTACCATTTTGCATTGCATTGCCTAGTCTAGACTTTGTTTTGATGGTTATATTACAATCTATAATTTGCCCTTGTAGTTTCATTATGTTTCAAAACATGCATATTTTTACTTGTTTGTTGATTTTGTCACATATTTCCCTTCATGTGTAAGTTCTTTCCTGTGGGTGTGTGGTGCAGTTCAATATTAATATTTTATTAATATTAACTATATTATTTTTTTACTCGTTTGAGCTGTCATAACTTCGACCTCTTAATAGTTGTTTAATTTTAATTTCAATAAGAGGATACCTCATTAAATTTGTAATTTGTGATGCGTATATTATTTTTTTCTTATATTGTTAACTGTCAATGGCTTAAACTATAAATGAACACTTTGCTTTCTTATATATATATATATTTATATGATTAAATTGTTAAACTATAAATGAATACGTTGTTTTTTTTTTCTTTTTTGATATTATATATGTTGTTACTCTAATTTCATTTGAAATTATGTAATGACAATGCAAGAGAGATATGATGAGCTACAGCGGAATTCGATCGGTAATGAAAATGCTTGCTCATCTGAGCCATCTGTTGATAGTATGGCTTTATGAGTTGAGGCAAGTGGTGGTGCAAAAAAGGGATGAAGAATACTTGGAATGGGCTTTTTGAGCCGGACTTATAGAATCAGCGGTCAATTTTCTTCCACTCCAACAGTTGTAAAGGAAAAAATGATGCAAATGAACAACCGGATGAGCTACTTGCAGGAGCTGCTAGTACCAAAAGATAATCAAATTAAACAATTACGCACAAAGCAAAGGCAAAATGAGGACACAATCAACGAGCTACGCGTAAACCAGAATTTCATAATGCGCCATCTTCAGTTAGCTCCCGGTTTAAGTCAGACGACTCCATTTCTGTTTTCTTCTGATAATCCTCCTAATAGTGATACTGGTGACGATACTGATGATTTATTTGATGATGGTGGTGGTGGTGGTGTTTCTTGACATTTCTATATGTTATTTAATGGTTGCATTTGAATGTGATTTTTGCATACTATTAATTTTGAATATTATGACTTTATATTATGTTTGTTGTTGATATTATTTATTGTTATTTTATAGTTAGTAAATGATGATGTTGACAATGTTGATGATGATATTGTGGTTTGTGTTTGTATCATATTATGTTTGTGACTTGTATTGTGGTTTGTTGATGATATTATTGTTGGCTGGTTGGTTGATGGTGATATTGTTTGATGGTTGGTTGATGATATTATATGGCTGGTTGATTGATTGTTAATTAATTATGATATTGGAAGAGAGACAGGAACAGAGCATACCGAAAAAATATCAAATTATAGAATTTTATTTGAATTTTGTTGCAAAATATATTTGCAACAAAATTTGCGACCAAAATAAAACTGTATGGGTTTGTTGCAGATCAGCGACAAATTTAGCAACGAAAGTCGGTTTGTCACAGAATTCGTCGCTAATTTGAGATGAATTTTAATTTTTTGTCGTTAAAACTTGCGCTAAGCTGACAGCGACAAAAAATTGTTTGTCACTAAATTTGTCGTAAATAGTTTTTACAACAAATTTTTCTTAAAAATTCATTGCAAAGTTCGTTACAAAAAGACAATTATTTTGTAGTGTCATTTTTCTCATAAGATTATATTCCTCCTCCACACCTGGCACTTTTACAATCAAGGAGTTTCTATGGGGCTTGCTTACTCTTGTTATAATTGCTAGATTAATATTAACAATCAGCCAAATTGATGTTACCTTCCGGTGGCCTAAAATCTTCCTTGAGATCTTCCGCTTCTACATATTCTTGATCTTTATCCCAGTCTAAGGGCCCGTTTGAGAGTTTGGAAAGGAAGAGAAAAGAAAAGAAATATAATTTTATAAAAGAAAATAAATGGGAAAAAAAGAGACACGTATTTTGTTTGGAAGTTAAATAAAAGAAAGTGTTTCTTTTGTTTGAGACTTGGAGTGATTTGGAAAGAAATTATCTATATGATGATATAACTTTACATATCTATCTTTTTATAATTTAAATCAAGAATATAACTTTACATATTTAAACTCAATTGGCTGACTTTGATTTCAGTTTGAAAATTTATTCATTTTTTTTAGTTCAGTTGGTTGATTTTAAACTTAGTTTATTGTTATTTAAAATCATATTCAACTGATTTTTATTTTTATTCAACTAATCAGGAAGAATTGTCAAATTAAATGTTGGTTTCGATGGACTAAAATGACTTGTAATAGAAATTATTCAGTTGAATTTCAAAATCATTCAACTGATCTTGAAACCATTCGGCTAACTTTTAAGCCAAATTTGAAAATCATCAAGCTGACCTTGAAATTATTCAATTGACTTTTAAACTGAATCTGAAAATTATCAAGTTGAATTTCAAAATTATCAAACTGAATTCGTATTTACCGACAGAATGAAGGAAAAATGAAGCAAAATCATGTATTTTCTTAACAAAATAAAGAAAGGATTTAGTGGGATATATCAAGTAAGAATTTATTTTGTATCAAACTTATCATATAAAAAAATTATTTTGCCATCAAAATCGTATTTGTCACTTTCTTTCCAAATTTGGATGAAAATATTTTATCTATCTTTTTTACCTTTTCATCAATTCAAATAACTTCGGTTCCCTTCTTTGACTCCCAAATGGAGAAAAGTAAAATACTTTGCTTTAGAACTGTTTTTTTTGTCCATTTCTCTGTATCCAAACGGGCTTTAAGATTCTGTCCTTCCGCTGCTTGTCCTTACGTATGAGTTTTTCAAGAAAAATGGGGTTTTCTCCGGTTGTCTACTAAACCATGATGAGGCTTCCAGTTGGAGTTCATGGCTTTATCCTCCATTAAAGAGTTTTTAATTGTTTTTTTTTTTTTAATGTTATTCGCTACCGTTAATGACCGGCTCTTTTGGAAGATTGCTGTAGAAAGCACTGATACCTCTCTTGACTAATTGGGATCATCATTTATTTTGCTTTCACCTGCTTCTTGTTGTGAATAAATAGAACCGTTTATTGGGAGGAGGGCTCTATTTTCTTGGTTGCTGCTTCCATGATCTTCCATAACACTTGGCCTTTGTCAAATCAAACCTGACAAGATCATTCTCCAATACTAGCTCATCTCATGTCAAATCAAACTGGGTATCTTGTCCATGAATAGGCACATCATGTCAAACACTCGAAGGAGAACTTGTAGGAGAAATTGAACACTTTTATCGAGAAAAAAATGGGGAGACCAGAATGCACATGAGGTAAACAAGAAACTTCAATCACTTCAATTTTTCCGTTGAGGCCTGAGGGGAGGTCTTGTTTATGGGACAATTTTTCAGTTTCCCTATTTCTTTAAAACAGAAGTTATGGGCTTTTTTTTTATTATTTTTTTATCTAATATATGATATATTATTAAATCTCATTTAGAAAATTTGAATTTAAGTATTTAATGAAGTAAATCATGTTGGGGAGAACTCTACTCGTAGGGGATTTTAACAATTCGATCTGGAATAGTTGGAGTAAAACTCCAGAAATCAAGTGATGGTTCAAGGGAAAAAAAAGTTATGGGTTTTCATTTGAATTTAAATGGGAGAACTTCTGTGGAAAGTTGTCTATTGAGTCACTAGCATTTGTTAGCCCTACAAACATTCGTTGACAAGAACCTTATCTGTGATAAAATCAAAGTTTAAAATTTTAAAATAAAAATTTAGAACCTTATTTGTTATTCAAAGTATAATTTAATAGCTTGCTAATTAATACCTCCATCTAGTACACTTGTATTTTATTTATATTTTTCTTCTTAATACACTCTATTTTTTTTAGTTGTTGTTCCTTCGGGCAGGGGCCAACACGACAAAGTCTAGGTCGAGGGACAACGAATGATGGGCACATGAGACCACATAGCCCATTTAGTATTCTGTAAACAGTTTGGTCCCCCAACAACATCGATCAAATATTTGCAAAGGGTAGCAATTTTGCTCAAACATTATAGCATTATTGGGCAGTTCCCATATTAAGTAGATTTACTCCAAATAGAACAAAATCTAATCCTTTTTCATTTTAACCCATAGCCCATTTACTATTCTAATATAGAATTATTGGTCAGTCCCCATCAACTAATATAGGATTATTGGCACCAATATTCTGTGGATCTAGTGGTAGAACACTAAACTCCCTTAATTTAGGTTTCGAGTTCGATTCTTGAAAATGAAAAAGTAGGTACTGGGAAACCTAACTTCTAAATTAGGTTTCTAAACTGTTTGAACTAGATTAATCGGGTTAGTCAAGGAAAAAAGAATAAATAGAGGATTATTGGCCAGTCACCATGTTAAGTATAACTAAGGCAAAGTCCATTCTTTATTTTCAACACCAAAAGATTTGACCATCTTAAGGTCCAATTTCGTATCTAACCCACAAAACTTTCATTGTACTTTTTTTTATGAAATTGAGGGTCCTATAATAATTATGTCATGCCTCTAGAATTTTGTTGGGCCAATCCCTAACTAGATAGCAAATCATCCGGGCTAAGCCCCATGTTAGATCAGGCTAGTGCGCCAGCTTGAGTCCAACCCCTCACTACAAAGGTTATATTATTTGTCAATGTTCATTGCATTCTTCTTCCTTTTTTTCTGTATATACTGATACATAAATATACCAATTTTGATAATCTTTTTCTTATTTTTATCAACTGAAGGATTAATTATTTTATGTCATGTAATTAACTTTCATACCAAGGGCTCTTGGGTCCAATAGTACCAAAGTTCTTTCCGTTCTCTCCACACGGTAAAAAAATCTAAGTAACCAATGGCATGTGAGTTTAATGATAAAATATTAAAATTTCTTAATTAATATTTTGAATTCGAGTTTTAATAATAAAAAGATAGAGTAAACTCTTTGTTTGAGTCACACAATTACTCGAATTAAATTAATTAAATTTTTAGATATCGATAATCAAGTAAAAAAAAATATAAGTAACTTTAACAAAATTTAGCTCCTCACGAGAACTATTAGCAACCAATAAGATTTTTTTTCATAATTTATGTGAAAATTTTAACATCTTGAGTTGAAAGAACATCATTTGAGGGTTTGGATTATTACATTTATGGCATTAATTTTGAATAACTGGAATAACTCCAAAGGAGACAAGATAAAACAAGTTTGTCTCCCATGCTAGGTTAGTGCGGCCTATCCGAAGAAATGTATTGCTGATTGAAATGATTTTGGATTTTGACCGGGATATATGCGGGTTCATTCATTCAATATTACTCATCCCTCTCCTTCAATCTATCTAGAAATCTCATATTCAAATCCTCTTATAACATAAAAAATATATATATAGATTGTCACATTTTTAGATTTTTATGTCAGAAAAAAATCTTATATATTAAGAATAAATGAAGATGGCCCTAATATTATATTAGAGATTAAAAATAATATAAAATATATAAAAGCGTAATCTTCCATTGTTTTAGTAAAATATTATAATAAATTAATTTTATATAAAAATTCTGTTATCACAAATATAAAAATAAAAAATAAATATGCTCCCGAAATAAAATAAATAATTGATCTAATTTTGATATATAATATATTTTAATAATATATATATATTAACTCAACACAATATATTAAATAAAAGTTTTTTACTTTTCATAATCTATTGGTTATTTGTCCACTAAAACTTAAGCCAAGGTATTATAATTTTTGTTTTGCGTAAAAAAAAAAAAAAAAAAAAAAAAAAAAAATTCTGATTTGGCCTTTATCCATAGCCCTTTTACGATATTTTTAAACTTCTTAATGCCTTTTTTGTTTTTTTTTTTTTAAAGATAATGCTAATATGATATTTTTAACCATAATTAATAACAAAAATCTAACTAGTAATATAAAGGTGTTGAAAACTTACAAAAAAATAATTTTAAAAATAAAAAACGCAGACAAGTTTTACACATACATAACACCACTTGATGTACTTTCTCACTCAACAGCCATTGCATTTCCAACCAAACCCAAAGCTTGTGAAGAATTCACATCATGTACCTAAACCTATTTCAAAACTCTCGGTGGTAGTAAGTTATATCCCTTAACTATAAGTTTTAAGCTCGAATAGAGAAACTTTTTTTTTATCGATCGGTATCTAGGTTTTACTCAATTAATAAGGTCCTAGCACTAAGATCCAATGAAGAGTTAGCTTTCCTAAATCTTTTTTCTCCCGACTCAAACTCAAGACCTCTAGTTAAGGGAATAAAGTACCTCATCACTCAACCCAAAATAGTTTGATATAAAGAAACGGAATCTGAGAGAACCAACTCATTAATGAGTTTTACAGTGTTCAGACTGAATTAATTAAATAAAATACAAATATTGATAGGCGGTAAATAATCAATTTATACCCAAAAAATAAAATATAAAATAAAGCCAACCATCCTCCTCATTTAAGTAGCCACCTGCCTAATGGGCCTCACACTATACCTAAAGGACCCAACTTGAAAATCCATTCTAGGGGGCCCACTCTGTTTGGTTTAGATTCCTTCTTGGAGCCTCTTTCACCATCAAAAGATTAAAAGCAATTAAGGTAAAAAATAATTATAACACTTTTTTCACAAATTTAAATTTTTATAATAAATAATACTTATACAAAACATAAAATTATAACAAATTTAAATTTTTATAATATACAATCTCCAATTTTCGAGTTCAATTTCTTACACTACTTGCCTCTTTTCCAAGTTTCTCTCTTTTTGACCCTATTATCTTTTAAAATCCAATCTGTGGAAATAACCATCAAAATCCAATTTGTAGAGAGGAGAAGTGTAGATTCAAAGTTGAAAATTTTGGTTTTGACGATATGAGAGATTTACAGATAGAAAGGAAAATTTATTTATATATCTATTTTCGTAATTTTACGGTTTCCCCTATTTTTTTTAAGATAGAAGTGATTAGTGATTTTGAAGGGTTTTCATTTGAATTTGAAGTGGCATTTATTAGCTCAGTTAACATTCATTGACCAAGAAATTTATTCGTTATAAAATCAAAATTTAGTCCTTGTAGGGATATTAGAGTAGTAAAAAACTCTTATCCAAGTGTCTTCTTTAGGATATAATATTCGAACTTTTATGGTCGTATGTATTTTCATGTTCATTCTGGCTAGGTCACTTCGATCCGGTACACTTGAATTTCATTTATATTTTTCTTCTTAACCCACTCTCTTCTTTTTTTTTTTTATCTTTTAACTTTAATGTATTTTATTTTTATTTTTAAAGTAAATAACAATTTCATTAGTAGTCGTAACACGACGAAGCCGACGGAACTACAAAAGATGGGCACATGAGACCACAAAGCCCATTTAGTATTTCTATAAACAGTTTCATCCCCGAACAGCATAGATCAAGTATTCGTAAATGGTAGCAATTTTGCCCAAACATCATAGCATTAAGTAGATTTACTCCAAATAGAGCTAAACCTAATCCTTCTTGTTTTTAACCCATAGCCCATTTACTATTCTATTATAGAATTATTGCTCAGTCCCCATCAACTAATATAGGATTATTGATATTGGCGTTCTATGAGTTTAATGGTAGAATACTAAACTTTTTAAACTAAGATCTCGAATTCGTATTTTAATAATAGAAAACAGATGCTCAGAAATCTAACCTTTAAATTAAGTTTTACACCTGCTTAAACTGAATTAATCGGATTTTTAAACACAAGTGATCAAATAAAATATATATATGTACACACACAAACACACACACATAGGATTATTGACCAGTCACCATGTTTAGTCGAACAAAGGCAAAGTCCATTATTGATTTTCAACCCCAAAAGATTTGACCATCTTAAGGTCCAACTTCGTATCTAACCCACAAAAGTTTCATTGTTCTCTTTTTTGAAATTGAGGTTCCTACAATAATTATGTTACGCCTCTCAAATTTTGTTGGGCCAGTCCCTAATTAAATAGCCTAGTCATCCGGCCTTAATTTTTGGGCTATGGCCTGCACGAGATTGAGTCGATCCCATGAGTACAAACATTATTATTATTATTATTTTGAGATATCTGAAACTATATTTGAACTAATCCGAACTATAAAGATTACATTCTTTGTCAATGTTCATTGCATTTTATTCCTTTTATCCATATACTGTGACATAATATACATATTTTTATCATCTTTTTCTTATTCTTGTCAATCAAAGGATTAATTATTTTATGTAATGTAAGTAACTTTAATACCAATAGCTCTTAGGTCCAATGATACCAAAAATTTCTATCTTGACGTAAGATTTTGAGTTTCAGTTTTGATTCTCTTATTGGGAGAAAAAATATAAGAAACTTTGACAAAGACATGAAATTCATATTTTTTGTATAAGTAGATGTAATCAAATAAAATAGAATCGTAAAAAAAATAATGAAAGTGAGGAGTGTCTATCGCTAACGTTGCCCCTAAGCGACACATGAAATTCATTCCTATATATGATATCTATTATGAGCATTATTTGCAACCAATGCAAGATTTTTAATAATTATGTGAAAATTGTAACATCTCAAGTTGAAAGAACATTATTTGATGGCTTGGATTATAATATTTATGGCATTAATTTAGAAATAACTAGGAAGGTGGTATCCTCCTAATTCCAAAGGCGACTAGATAAAACAAGTTTGTCTCCCACACCTGGTTAGTGCAGCCCCCCCGCCCCAAGAAATGACACCTATTGCTGTTTGAAATGATTTCGGCTTTTGACAAATATACATGCTGTTTCATTCATTCAATATGACTAATTGTTTATATCCCCAATAACAATAACCAGAATGTTGGTTGTCCCTTTTTAGATTTTTATTTGAAAAAAAAAAAATTATATGTATGTTAACAATAGATGAAGATGGTTCTAATACCATAGACGGCAATATGAAATATATAAAGGCTTAATACTCCATTATTCAATAAAATATTATAATAAGTTAGTTTTATATAAAAAAAACAAAAAAAAAAAAAAAAATTTATTTTTTTTTAAAAAAAAAAAATTTTTTTTTAAAAAAAAAAAAAAAAAAAATTTTTTTTTTAAACTTTTTTTTTTTGTTATATAAGGATTTGGATATAAAATCTTCGGGTCAAGAGAAATGAGTTGTAATCACTAAACTCTCTTTTGGAGATAGATTTACACATATACGACATCACTTCTGTGTGACGCTTTCTCACACAACAGCTATGGCTGGCTTTTCCTTTCCAACCAAACCCAAGGTTTGTGAAGAATTCACATCACATACCTAAACCGATTTAAACATGATTTTGAAAAATTCAGCCAAAACAAAACCAAACTCCAAGCAAGCAAATCTCACCTAGACAGGGAATAAATGTGGGGGGGTCAAACTTGTTAGTTAAAAGCACGACACCAGCTCAGGTATTAGGGCTGTCAAGTGCCCACTGCCCATATCAGTATCACCAAAACACACCCAGGGAAGATAAAAGAAAGAAGAGCTGAATCAACCAAAGAGATTAGGTTGGCAAACCAAACAAAACCAAACCAATCCAACCACCTCCCTCAATTAAGTCGCCACCCAACTAATCGGCCTTGCACTATATATACAGGGACCCAACTTGAAATTCCATACTAGGGGGCCCACCCTGTTTGGTTTAGATTCCCTCTTGGAGCCTCTTTCACCATAGAATATTAAAGCAACGAAGATAAAAAAGAATTATGATGTCCTAAGAGATAACTCAAGCGATAGAGTTTTAACACTTTTATATTTTTTTTCGATTCGATTCTATTTGTTTGTATTTCATTATAACAATAAAAAAGAATTATGATATTTTCTTTTTGACAAATTTAAATTTTTATGGCAAATAATAATTATACAAAATATAAAATTATATTTCTTTGGTTCATGGACTAACTGGTATGGTGTCCAGAGCTAAACGCTGACTAAATCGGTTTGACCTACTGTTAGACCCTTTTTAAGAGACTTTTGACATCTTTCACCATCAAAAATTAAAGCAATTAAGATAAAAAAGGATTATGACACTTTTTTTTGTAAATTTAAATTTTTATAACAAATAATAGTTATACAAAATAAAAAATTATATCAAAATAGAAGTTGTGAACTCAAATATGTTAAACTCCTTTTCAGTCCATTATGAAATTCCATACTAGGGCCCACTTTGTTCGGTTTAGATTCCTTCTTGGGGGCATCTTTCACAATCAAAAAATAAAGCAATTAAGATAAAAAAAGAATTATGACACCTTTTTTTTTGCAAATTTAAATTTTATAACAAATAATAGTTATACAAAATATAAATTATATCAAAATAGAGGTTCTGAACTCAAATTATATTAAACCCCTTTTCACTCCATGAAGAAATTCCATACTAGGGCCCACTCTGTTTGGTTTAGATTCCCCTTTCACCATCAAAAATTAAAGCAATTAAGATAAAAAAGAATTATGACACTTTTTTTTTTTACAAATTTAAATTTTTATAGCAAATAATAGTTATATAAAATATAAAATTATATCAAAATAGAAGTTTTGAACTCAAATTATGTTAAAGCTCTCTTCACACATCAACAGATAGTTGATATAGTAGGTAAATTATTGTGTTTCTTAACTAAAATTGTGAGTTCGACTCGCGATTTGAATAAAAAGTCGACTATATTGAGAGATCCTATTTCCTAAAAGGTATTTTAGTCGAATTGATTTAGATTAATCAAAATAAAGTTTTAGATATTTGGACTAGTTTTAGATACCTGGACTGAGTCTCAGGATTAAAAAAAAAAAATGGAGACCTCTTCACTCCATTAAGAAATTCCATACTAGGGCCCATTCGGTTTGGTTTAGATTCCTTCTTGGAGCTTCTTTCGCCATCCAAAATTAAAGCAATTAAGACAAAAAAAGAATTATGATACTTTTTCTTTTTGTAAATTTAAATTTTTATAACAAATAATAGTAATACAAAATATAAAATTATATCAAAATAGAGTTTCTGAACTCAAATTATGTTAAATCCCTTTTCAGTCCATTAAGAAAATCCATACTAGGGCCCACTCTCTTTGGTTTAGATTCCTTTTTCCATCATCTTTCACCATCAAAGATTAAAGCAACTAAGCTGAAAAAGAATTATGGCACTTTTTCTTTTTTCAAATTTAAATTTGCAAACTATATAATAGTTATATAAAATATAAAATTATATCAAAATAAAGGTTCTGAACTCAAATTATGTTAAAACCCTTTTCACTCCATTAATCCTACCTACGATGGGAGATACAAAATTAAAAATTATATGATCTGTTAACCAAATTAAAATTTTTAATTTATTCAAATGGAAAATTTTCTTATAAAAATTGTACATATTGAATAGTGTTTAAGATGCCATGAAAATAAAAAAATTATACCAGAGAAATTATATGGGGAGAAGAAATTGTACATATCATACAGGGGAAGGTACATTCCCACAAATTTCTCTACCATTTAAGATGCAATTATTTTATTTATTTATTTATTTATTTATTTATTTTTTACTTCGTGCCATCATGCAACTTGACACCCAATTCCCCTTGCAGGATCAACTATTTCTTTTATACATCTTCAATCTTTAATAATTATATTGGACTGACTAAATTAAAATACAAATTTAACTATATGTCTCATTTTTCTAGATTATATCATTATCCTTGGAATGACAAAAAATTGTCAATTATAAATTTAAAAAACATTAAACATAGATTTTCCCGGAAATGAATACTTAAGAAATAATTTTCTAAGAGCAGCTGGCTTAATTATAATTAAATACCAAGTGACTTTGTTAACATACATGATTTGTCAGAAATACAATCGTCAAGATTTGACAATTTCAATTTGGTGCACCTACGCCTCGCGATTAAACATCACCCTCCATCATTATCCACATCAAAACTCTGTCACCTTCTCTATTTTTTTTTTCTTTTTAATTCTCTTTTTTGGGTGATCATAAGATTATACAATAATAGTAATTTTCTTATTTATTAATGTATAAATTATAATTATTTATTTTATATAGTCAATTAATATATAGAATTATACTTTGACTAATTTTGTTCGAGTATTGAAAGACCTTATTTAGGGAGAGTACTTCCAATAGTCTTTTTCACTCCCAAATTTTTAATCTCCGAGATTTGATTAAAAAATTTAATTTTTTTACCTACAAGGTTGATTGTTTGTCGATAAATAAATTATAATTATTAAGAGTCAAATTTATTTACATACATAAACTATATTTATTTGGATTTATTATTTTCTAAAGTAATTTCTAAGATTTATAATTTCAAATCTGTTTTACTATCCTTTGAGCAACAATACGTTCCATACTTATTTTCACTCCTATATTTTGGGTTTAGTAATAAAAAATTATATTCTCTTAATCAAAATATTGAATTCGAGTTTTAAAATTTAAAAAACAGACGTTAGGAGAGTCGACTCCTAAATTAAATTTATAACTGGTTAAATAAGATTAATCAGATTTTTAGATTTTGGTGATAAAGTAAAAATATATATATAGTTTATTCTCTAAATTCTGTTTAATTTAAAAAGTATCATTTGACTTTGAGCATGGTTTTAAGATTTAAAGAGGTTAATATTAAGAAATTTTTGTACAATAAAAGTCCTGAGATTTGATATGAAGAATCATGTTAAGTGTGAAATACCTAATTAACGGAAAGGCGTTAAAAATCGAAATGAATTAGAAGTGGTAGTCACGGTCAGCCGACAGCCACCACCCGATATATTTGAGAAAAAGGATAGGAATTAGGTAACCCCAAAAGTCAAAACATTTTCAAAAGTTTCCAAACCACCGCCCATTCAAATTTTGATTTTGAAATCATCCTCACATGAAAAACAAAAATAACTTTGTGCCCAATTTGAAAATTACATTAATTCAGATGGCCCTACATTGCTAAGGGCAGGTCTTAATTGATTGCCTAATTAATGCCAAAGGTCCCCCACACTTTTCTTATCCTTCTATTTTAAAAAGATTACATGGTTCACATTCATCATCAGATAAGGCACCCACAGAGTCACTCAAATCCAAAAGCCCATCTAGATCATAAAGAGATCTCTCAGGGACAGAGAGAAGGTAAACGTTTATATATACAGTCTTTTCTTTATATATTTTTTTTAAAAAAATTATTTTCACGTTTCAAATTCATAATCTCAAAATCACAAAAAATAATACAATCGTTATATCAACATTCACCCTCCAACTCAAATCCAATTTAATAAAAATCAACGTAATTATTAGATTCTAATATATTTTAATCATATAGGTTTTAAATTAGACTAAATTTTATGCAACAATTGATAATCAATAAATTTTAATTAATTAGTAATAAAATAAATTAATTAAACAAAATCTATTAATAACTTAATTAAAAAAAGATTGCAATATATAGGGGTATAAATTGACACTAACAATTAATAATATTTAATTTTAAAATTATTTGATCTACGTGGCAATAGCATCACCCTTTGCTCCTTTGTTTCTTATTTTTTTTTGTTTTTGTTTATGAAAAATAAATGATGGGAATTAGAAATTTGGGAAGGCGAGAGATTCAGCAACCGTGTTTGGGTACCTTACTCTTCCCCTTGACGGCGCGCAGCCCCACGCGCTCGAATGTGATGTCTCACGTGTGAATTATCTCTTTTAGAGAACAACATTTTGGAAAAAACAAAAATACTTCTAGAAATAAAATTACTAACAAGGATTTAAATAATTCGACTGTTACATTTAAGTCACGACATATGGTCACTCGCATGCCATTTTTAAAACTTATGCCAAGAATTGAAATTAAAAATCGGAATAAAATTTATATAATTTATTTAGATTAATAAAATTAAAAAAATAAAATCTATAAATTATTAATTTCTGAAACCTAAATAAAGATTTGAATTTTTGAAATTTTTTTTTTAAGATTTTTGATTAACTAATAGGGGAAAATGAAATTTTTGTATTAGGTAGAAATATGACATATGGTCATACGTATGTCCTTTTTAAAACTTCCGTTTTATAATAGGGTAATTTTGCTTTCAAGAAAATTTGAATAATAAATACAAAAAGAGATAAAATTAAATAAAGCAAAAGACTTCTTTAGGTGAGTGAAGCTAGCAGGGTGTCTATCGACAACTATCCCCTCGTAATAAGACAGCGAAAGCCCCCACAATGAAGCCTTATTTGATAAAAGTTTTAACTTAATATTTTTTATTTAACTTATCTTTATTTCATTTTATTTTATTTATAATACTTGTAATAAAAATAATATATATATAAAGCAGTTTGAATCATCTCGCTCTCGACGACCACCATGCATTGAGCTTCGTTGGCCATGGTTGCTGTCAAGTAATGACTTCAAATGACAGACCAAACTAAAGTTATAGAGAAAGAGATGGGTTTATTGTGAAGCAGAGGCTCAAGAGCGTGAGAGAGAGTGTTCACTTCGATTAAGTGTTTTTTTTTTCTTTTTCTTTTTGATAAAAATACAAAATTGCACTGTTCATGTACAATGTCGGGCTGTTATAAGACTAGTAATGTTACATATACCCATAACATTATCTGGTCAAAACTCGAGCTCAAGTAGTTCGGTATCGAGTTTGAGTTCGAGCTCGAGCATATTGTAAAAGTTAAAACCTGAGAGGCAATTTGTAAAAATGTGGAAGTTCATGGACAAATTTGCAATAAAAGTCCTAAGATTTGATATGAAGAATCATGTTAAGTGTGAAGTACCTAACCGAAGGCAAAGGCATTGAAAATCAAAATGAATTAAAAGTGGTATGTCACAGTCGGCCACCAAATATATTTGAGAAAAAAGGATAGGAATTAGGTAACCCCCACCCAATATATTTGAGGAAAAGGATTGGAATCAGGTAACCCCAAAAGTCACAACATTTTCAAAAGTTTCTAAGCTACCTCCCATTAAAATTTTGATTTTGAAATCATCATCACACGAGTAAAAAAAATAAGACTTTATGCCCAATTTGAAAATGATATTCAGTCAGATGGCCCTACATTTCTAAGGGCAGGTCCTAATTGATTGCCTGAATAATGCCATAGGTCTCCGTCTCACATTCATTACACTTGAAGTCACTCGAGTAGGAGAGTTTCGCTCTTTAACATAAGTCTGGTCGGAGTGTAAAGTTAAAAGAAAAGAGGAAAAAAAATAAATATGGAGTGAAATAGAATATTGCCCTTGTTTGGTTTGGAGTGAAAGAGGAATGAAATAGCATTTCCTTCACGTCAAAAAAAAAATTCTTCTACTTGTAGATGAATTAAGGTTGTAATAAAAATTTGTGAACACATAACTTAAACTAAATTTGATTGGAGTGTAAAGTGAAAGAAAAAGGGAATGGAAAGTAGAAGTGAGTGAAATGACTCTTTTCATTCATTTGGTAACGAAGGAAATCTGGAGGAAAAATAAAAGTAAGACGTAATTTTAATCCCGTCCCCTTAAGAAATTATTTCATATCCAAAGTCAACGAATTGAGAAGAAAATGAAATTTTTGGACAAATTTATCTTTATCATTTTTTAATATTTACAAAATTATCCATTAATTTTTTTATATTTCAATTTTTTTATATAAAGTAATAAAATTTAATTTTTTTTATCAATTTTATTAGGAATTCTTTTTATTAATGTTGACGATTTTATATTTGTTTACATTACTATTCCAATTTTATTTAATATAAAATAATAATGCAAATAATTTACAACAAAAATAAGAAAAATATATTAAATAGCTATTTTTTTAGAGAAAATGTATATTTTTAGAAAAAATAAAGAAATTACATGGTGAGAAATATTAAAAATATTATTTTATAATAGTATAATAGTTAAGTTAAAAAAAAAAACATGGTGGTATTTCCTTTCACTTTCATTCTAACTAAATAAAAAAATATCACTCATTTTCTTCTTTTACATCCCTACCAAATAAAAATGAATGAAATATATTTATTTCTATCTGCTAAAATAAATCTCTCCCTTCCTTTCTATCTCCCCCTCTCCTCCCCTTCCATGAACCAAACTTACTCTTAGAGAGAGAGTAATATGCATTTCTTTCTCCCTCCCCCTTTATTTTTCACTCTAACCAAACAAAGGGAAAATAATACTCATTTCTTTCCACTCCATTCTTATCAAACAAAATAAAAAAAAAATGTATTTATTTCCACGCCGTCAACTAAATCTTACATCTCCCTTCCCTCTCCCCCTCCCCTTCTACCTTTGTGAACCAAAGTTATTCCAAGATTTTTTTATTCAAACTCAATGTGATTATTGAATATTACTATGTTTTAATTATGTGAATATTAAATTAGACTAAATTTTATATAATAGTTGATATCAATAAATTTTAATTAATTATTAATAAAATATTTATTTAAATTAATTAAACAAAAATATATTAATAACTTAATTAAAAATAGATTACAATATATAGTGGTATAAATTGACACTAACAATTAATAATATTTAATTTTAAAATTATTTGATCTACTTGCCAATAGCATTACTCTTTGCTTCTTTGTTTTTTATTTTTGTTTTTGTTTGTGAAAAATAAATGATGGAAATTACAAATTTGGGAAGGCGAGAGATTCATTGACTTCATTTGGGTACCTTATTCTGCTGTTTCCACGCGCTTGAATGCTTTTCGCGTTTTGATGATGAATGCGATGTGATGACTCACCTGTGAATCCTCTCTTTTGGAGAACAACATTTTGGAAAAAACAAAATATTTCTAGAAGTCAAATTACTAACAAGGATGTTATTAATTTGACTATTACATTTAAGTCATAAGGGAAAATGGAATATTTTTATTTGAGAGAAATATGACATATGGTCATACCGAATCCCTT
The DNA here is from genome assembly GCA_037126225.1 of Dillenia turbinata. Lineage (NCBI taxonomy): Eukaryota > Viridiplantae > Streptophyta > Magnoliopsida > Dilleniales > Dilleniaceae > Dillenia > Dillenia turbinata. The sequence continues at coordinate 9,157,752 of JBAMMX010000026.1, read as the reverse complement.
TTTTTTAAAACTTGTGTTAAGAATTAAAATTAAAGATCCGAAGAAAATTTATATAATTTATTTAAATTAATAGAATGAAAATAATATTTAATAATAAAATCTCCAATAATTGATTTCTGAATGCCAAACAAAAAAATGATTTTTTTTAAAATGTATTCTCAAGATTTTTGATTAAATCACATAAAAAATGGAAATTTTCTATTGGGAAGAAATATGACATATGGTCATACGTGGGCCATTTTTAAAACTTGTGTTTTATAATATATTTTATTTCAATCTCAGCCTGCACTGTCCAAGTCAAGAAAATTTTGAATAATAAATATGAAAAGAGATAACATTAAATAGAATAAAAGACTCGTTTAGGTGAACAAAATGGTGTGTCTATCAACAACTATCCCCTTATGATAAGACACCAAAAGCCTCCCAGAATGAAGGCTTATGTGAGAAGTTTTAACTTAATATTTCTATTTAACTTATGTTTCTTTTATTTATAATAGTTGTAATAAAAGTAAGATATGGCCAATGATGAGAGAGATGGGTTTACAGAGGTTGATCAGATCGCATAATTATATATTGATATCTTTTAAATAAAATTTTATATTAAAATTTTATATATAATTTAAAAGAATTTTACTATTTAAGAATACCACCTGATTTGAATCAGATTTAATTAAAATCCAAATGATTACTGGATACTAATGATTTATTTTGAAAAAAAAAAGTTCAAGAGGTTGAGAGAAACGACGTTGATTTTGATTATTATTATTATTATTATTTTGGAAAATACAATTGCACTTGTCATATACAATGCATGTTAATTTTTAGATGGAAAAATAGATTTATTTTGACGCAAGAATTAATTTTGTTAAATTTAGCAGCTGTTGCAAAAAGTTCAAAGCTAGAGGCTATTTGTAAAAATATGAAAGTACAAGGGCAATTTTGCAGTTTTCCGGAAGAAAAATAAGTTAGAAAATATTGGTGTAGGATTAAAGTGTGATTGCAGAAATATTTTTTCAAGATTAAAATTTAAAAATTTTAATAATTATACATTAATAAATTTTGAACTTACAAATATGAATACATTATTTATTGATATACAACAAAGGAATGAGATATTTAAAGTTATAGTAATAAATGAATTAGCCATGTGGTTTTTTTTTTTTTTTTTAGAATAAAAGTAGAAATATTAACTATTATTTTTAATATATATCGGCATACTACAAAGGTTTTCAAAATGGTTTAAGGATTTTTTCTCCATGGTTTGAATTTCAAATCTGATTTTATAATTTTAAAATTTTCAATTATTTAATCGTTATAATTTAAAATCTAGTTGAAATCATTTTTAAAATTTTAATTAGGTTCTACAAGATTTGGTTTGAATTTGATTTTGATACCTATATTTTTAACAAACTATCGATATCTGATAATTATGTCGAATCTGATTAAATCTAATTTGAATCGAGTTAGATTCTTAAATAACAAAACTCTTTTAATACTTATTTTTTTATATATAAAATTTAAATTTAAAATTTTATTTAAGGGATAGCGACGTTAACGGGGCAAACTCTATTTATTAGTGTGAATTAAAAAATTTAAGATCAATTCTTAAAATTCTGAGTATAAATTTTAAAAAGATTGAACATTATCCGTCACCGGTTAAAGTTTCTTTAATGCAAAAAACGTCAATCACGTGTCGGCGCCGTTAAAGTGGTAATTTAAAAATTCAATATTTAAGAAAATGGTAATTATTTTATTTTCATAAGCAAAAAGGTTTTGGAAATTTTAATTAATTAATTAATTAATGTGAAGCCACAAGAAGGTTCTTTCTTAGCAGATAAGACAGCCTCCGCGTTTGCAATCAAGGGTACATTCTTATCCTCTTGTCCAGTCTCGATCTCCAGAGTTCTAATCCTTTTCAAATGATACACTACCAATATAATTTAATTAAATTACAAATAAAAAGATTTATCCCATATATAAAATATTTTCCAACTTAATATAGAAAAGAAAAAAAAGATGGGTATCTATATATATATTTTTTTATAAAAAATTTATTTTTATTTTTAAATTTATGATCTTGAAATAATCACATGTTGATTTATCCTTTTTATCAAATCACAAATAAAAAAAAAAAAGAGAAGAATTTTTTGGAAGAGAAGACGAGGCCTGGAGGACGACCCATCTTCTAGTCTGGTCTGCGCACGTAGAAAGAGAAATTGATCAAAGTCAAATGAAGTAGCCTAATCCAACTCACGTTCCAAAGAAATAATTTTCTTTGTGCATTCTGGAATTCAATTTAAATATTATAATATTCAATTTAAACACAGATTCTATCGATATATATATATTTTTTTATTTTTAAAATTAAAATTTAAAATTTTAATTAAGAAAATATAAAAAAATAATTTTGTGGCATTTATTAGAAAAGCAATGACGTTAAACCTCTTAATCTGACACCCTGCTTTTGTAAAGTCAAATGGGGGATTCTTAAAATTCTTTTATTGCAAATAATCAATGCTTAGAAAATTGATCTGAATCAGACCGGCAAGTATTATCATATAAGACTCAAATGATACAAATAGTCAATCTTTTTAATACATGTTAATTATATTTAATGGCAACAAAAGTCTCATTCAAGAATTGGATGATTAAAAAAAATTGTAGTATATATACAAAAAATATTTATGCATGAGCTTGTCCATAAAGATCAAGGAGAGTATTAGTGGTATTCATTTTTAGTTAAGACATTAATGTTGGGTCCAACAGTCTCTCTTTGCGAAAGAATGATACTTTTATTAACTAATATTTTTTAAATAAAATCTCGTATTCAAATATTGTAAGTAGAGAAAACAGATATATGTAAAGTTTTGTCTTTTAAGAATCTAATCTGATTTAAATCAAATTTAATCAATCAAATATGATTATCGAGTAATATACATGCATACATACACACACACACACACACACATATATATATATATATATATATATATAGACACACACACACACACACACACACAAAGTTCATTGTCGGTGTGGAGGCAAACCCTTAGCATAGCGAAAAAATATAATTTCTCGAGTTTCCAGAAACAAGAAAAGTAATTAATGAAGACTAAGCAATAAAGAAAGAAAGAAAAGAAAAGAATGTTCATTCTTTTGCAAATTATGAGACAATGAAAAGGGTCAGTTCACATTGGAAAGATAAGAATACCATTCAAACATGCAACCCATGCTTTTTGATGAATATATTAGCACCCCCAAATTATCACCTAAACTCACCTTTCCAAAGCGCCTTCTCTCTCTCTCTCTCTCTCTCTCTCGCTCTCTCTCTCATGTTCATTCAATGCCATTGAACCCTCTCTCTTCATCCACAGCATGCAGTTCAACCGCCTATGCTTCCTTTTACCGGTCGACAGCGATGAAATTGAGCCGTACACAAAGGAGGAGCATCAAAAGAGAAGTTGCTCAAATGGGTTCACTAGATACATCCACCAAGTCATTCACAAGTTGTTAGAACTAAACTGGCTGCACATATGGTCCTATGAATATCGTCCTAGAAAACAACATTCTGGTGTTTTCCGAGATGTTGCCGGAATAGGTTTTGTGGACAAGGTTGGAGGCAACAATAATCCAAGGATATTCAGCTATTCAGAGCTTTACATAGGCTCAAATGGATTCAGTGAAAATGAAGTACTTGGAAGTGGAGGTTTTGGCAAGGTTTATAAAGCTGTTTTGCCTAGTGATGGCACTCTTGTGGCTGTCAAATGTGTGGCTGAGAGAGGAGAGAAGTTTGAGAAGACTTTCTTGGCTGAGCTAATGGCTGTGGCTAATCTCAGGCACCGGAATCTTGTAAGGCTGAGAGGATGGTGTATACATGATGATGATTTGCTCTTGGTTTATGATTACATGCCAAACCGAAGCCTCGACAGAATACTATTCACAAGAGCAGAGAACAACAACTCAGCACCACTGAATTGGGAAAGGAGGCAGAAAATAGTAAGGGGCTTGGCAGCTGCATTGTTCTACTTACATGAGCAATTGGAGACTCAGATCATACACAGAGATGTGAAGACAAGCAATGTTATGCTTGATTCTTATTATAATGCTAGGCTTGGTGACTTTGGGCTTGCCCGGTGGCTTGAACATGAGATTGAGGATGTAACCAAGTCAACAGCAAGAACCCCTACAACAACACCAATTCATAATCATCAGTTCAGGTTGGGAGACACAACCAGGATTGGTGGCACAATTGGGTATTTACCTCCGGAGAGCTTCCAGAAGAGGACGTTGGCAACTGCGAAATCAGATGTTTTCAGCTTTGGGATTGTTGTCTTGGAGGTTGTCTCTGGCAGGAGAGCTGTTGATCTCACATACCCAGATGACCAAATCATTTTGCTTGATTGGATCAGGAGGCTTTCTGATGAGGGAAAGCTTATGCAAGCAGGAGATGCTCGATTGCAGGACAGATCTTCTAGTCTTTTGGACATGGAGAGATTGACTCATTTAGGGCTGCTTTGTACACTTCATGATCCCCAATTGAGGCCGAACATGAAATGGGTAGTGGGAGTGCTTTCCGGTAATTGTCTTGGCAAATTGCCTTCTCTTCCCTCATTTCACTTCCATCCTTTATATATTTCATTCTCTTCCGCAAGCAATAGTAGAAGCACTAGCAACACCACAAACACTGCAGTGACCACCACAACCGTAACAACTACCAGCCACACTTCAGCCTCAACGAATTATGTGACGGCCACAGGAGGAACCATATATGTGACTGCTAAAGATCAAAATGGGGATGTTAGCTCCTCTTTCAATGTCAATAACAGGAAAAGGGAATTTCCAGTAATTGAAACTCCACGGGAGATATCCTTCAAGGAATTAGTTGCTGCCACTGACAATTTTTCAGATTATCGGAGGGTTGCAGAGCTGGACTTTGGAACTGCCTACCATGGCATTCTTGACAATAATCACCACATACTTGTGAAGAGGCTGGGGATGAAGACTTGTCCTGCATTGCGAGTCCGTTTCGCCAATGAACTTGAGAATTTGGGAAGACTTCGTCACCGGAATCTAGTATATCTCCGTGGTTGGTGCACGGAGAATGGAGAGATGCTTGTTGTGTATGATTTCTCTGAGAGGCGAATTCTGAGTAACCTTCTCTTCCACAGTCAACGGAAGACTAGGGGTTCAGTTCTGCAATGGCACCACAGATACAACATTGTCAAGTCGCTAGCATTGGCTATTCTCTATCTCCACGAAGAGTGGGAGGAACAAGTTATTCACAGAAACATTACCTCTTCGGCCATTGTTCTTGATCCAGACATGAATCCAAGGCTCTGCAGTTTTGCTCTTGCTGAATTCTTGACTCGAAATGAGCACAGCCACCATGTAGTTGTTGACACAAAGAGGACAGTACGTGGAATTTTTGGTTACATTGCCCCAGAGTACATAGAGTCTGGCCAAGCTACCACATCGGCTGACATCTACAGCTTTGGAGTGGTGGTGCTCGAGGTTGTTACTGGACAGAGGGTGGTAGATTTTTCTTGCCCTCAGGTGCTGTTGGTTAAGAAAGTTCGAGACTTTGAAGCACGAAAAAAGCCATTGGAAGAACTAGCAGATAGAAGGTTAAACGGAGAGTACAACATTAAAGAACTAGAGAGACTTGTGAGACTGGGATTGGCATGTACACGCTCCAAACCAGAGTTAAGACCTAGTATGAGGCAGATTCTAAACATACTTGATGGGTATGATGCTTGCTTCGAAGAAAAATGGAAAAAGAAGGAGAAAAGAGAAGAATGGCAACAAAGAAATGGTTGTTCTCTAGCATTGGTTAGAAGAATACAAGCTCTTGGAATACAATGAAACTTGGCCAAGATACTGACAAGAGACATAGTTTCTTTTGTTTCTGTTTTTCTTTTTGTCAGTTGTGAAACCATTCAATGTAGTTCGTGTATATAAAGAGAAAAGAGGGTGATATTGGGGATATACATGTAAATTAAGTTGCAATGTAAAATCAGTTCACTCATATGCTAGTAGCAATACTTAAAAGCTGCTAAAAATACCACTTTGTACTACGGTTTAGAACAAATAATCTGAAATTTCTAAAACCACAACGAAATTACAGAGGCACAATTAGCAACAGTTTCAATATGTACAAATTGGCATATAATCGTGTATGTGTAGAGCACTATATCAACTTGAACTCCTTTCAGGTTGAAGTTGCTTGAGGGCCTATCACAGGAATCACATTCTCATTGTCCATGTCAAAACCTACCCAATCGATGAAGGAAAAGAGGAATTCCCTGAAGCTGACCTTTCCTCTTCTATTCCAGTCAATTTCTCCTGCAACCAAGCATGGAAAACAACGATGTAAGAACACTGAATGAGCTCAAAACATTGGGCAATCAACGCAGAACAAGCAATCTTAAGAATAGCGAGTGGTGCTGGAGATACTAAATCGATTTCTGTTGACATGGGCAGGAGATCTCTCTTGAGGAGAAGAGCCATGCAAGGCTTGGACTATATCTTTCTTGTTCAGCCTCCCATCACCATTTTTGTCTAGAAACAAGAATGTTTCTATTATTGTATTGAAAGTTGCTTCAAGTTCTGGCGATCCTATCCTTGATATCTATAAAATGTAACCCAAGTTATAACATGAATAAATGAGTAATCATGCGAAAAAAAAAGAACTTATACACAAAGACATTATTTGAGTGCTGATACAGTTTCAGTGGAGGAGAAAGGTTCCATCAGAAGATAGACAAGACATAGAAGGACAATAAACTCATTGAATTGTATCCCATGACGATTATCAATGTCACATGAATCATAAAGATCCTTCGCTTCCTTGTCTGTCAGATGGACTTGCAACTTATTTAAGCATTTGTTGAATTCATCAAAGTCAATAGCCCCATTGGAGTCTTCATCTGCACAGAGAGAGACAGAGAGAGAGAGAGAGAGGGAGGGAGGGAGGGATGGAGGGAGATTATCTGCAAATGTACTCGGTCTAATTATCAAATTCTGGTAAGTTATGTTGAGTAAACTCACCATACTCATCAAATACACTCCTAATGTTTCTCAGTCCTTCCTTATATTGAGGAAATTTTAATATTATGCTGTTAAATGATCTGAATTTTTTCTGTCCTGATGCACCTCTCTTAATCTCCATCACTTTACTTTCCAGCTTTGCATCCAAATTCTTGTACTTATTCAGAGAACTACGCCAGCAAAGCACATCTGCAACTTTGTTGGAGAGGGACTTGAAAGCAGGGCAGGGGTGAGATGTGCCTTCAACAAGCACCCTGTGCCTCATCAGAAATTTAGCTAAAAAAGAATACTCAATGCTTATGTAATGCAAAATCATGTATAATTCAGACCTACGAAGCATGGACGTGGGCCTGACAACAAAACATGGGCGCAACAAGATATCAAAGTTTTACAAATTTCATTGTATTTTAAGTTACTGATGTCGTCTCATGTCATCCTAGGATGTCTCTGTCGTCGACATGCTCGTTTGTAGAAGTGTGGTTCAGACAAATTTAGAAGTGAGCTAGAGAAGATTTCACCTTCAGAAATGTCTTAAGAGAAAGAAAACGGTTACATTCAAATACAAAATTCAAGATATTGTCTTGATTATTGTTATTACTACTGCAGGTACTCCAATTCTTCGGAATTACTTAGGAGCATTCGAAATTCAGACAAGAAAAACTTCTGTTTCATAAATTTAGACAAAGATTGTGCATCAAAAGCTAAGAACATGGATAACTCAAAGGAAATAGAAGAACATGTTCACTAAACACAAGTTAAAATGATTTAAGTAAAAACAAGTCATGGATCAGAACACAAAATGGTGGGTCAGTATCAAGCTCAACATTTCCCAACAATGTGCACCCAAAGACCTGAAACAGGCTTCAGCTCTTGTTCCTCTTTCATGAACCATACCTTTACAGTGAAAAGAAGCTCAAGTTTATTTTCAAACTTGTAATTTTTATGAAATGGAAAATGGATTGCCAACAAATCCTAAGAACAATATAAATGAGCTAAATGATCTAAACCAACGACAAACACAAAACAAGTCTCGATTATGAAACCAAATAAAATATGAGAAATTAAATCATTGACCCTTTTTCGAATTTCCTTAAAGAAAACAATATTAATTCTTCTCTTTTGGAAAGATTTAGGAAAACAATGTTGAGCTTATGAATTGAAAAGATACAAGAGAAAGAGGCATTTCAAAGTTCAGACACTTTGAGAATCATACAAAGCCAGTAAAGCAGTAAAGATATGTTTTAAAAAAAAACCCTCATAATTGTATTCACACGAGTGACCAAATCAGATACAAAGTTTGAAAAATGAAGTAAACCCAGAAATTTGAACACAGAAATCATTGATAGAACAATTAAATTATGTGTGAAAATGGAAGAGTGTTACCTGGCGATTCTTTCATGGTATTTTGAAGAGAGAGAGAGAGAGAGAGAGAGAGAGGTGATTCTTGTATGATAGAGTGAGTAATCTCAACGTTTATATTGACAGCAATGGCATAGAGAATCCTCTTCCAAGCAACAAAAGTTAAAAAAGAGATGGAGCATGAGGTTCTCTGTCAGACCCTCTAAAAGCCATCATTAACTTTGACGACAAGCTTCCATCCCAACTGGCCCAAATTGAAAAGTTGACAATGGTAATAGAGAGAGAGAGAGAGAGAGAGAGAGAGAGAGATAATATTTATATAATTTAAAACTTTGATTAAGTAAACATAAACTTATCACTTCTGAAATTAGAATTTCAAATTATACGATACAAACATAATATCATCTAAAAATATGCTTCAAAATTTAAAATATTTATAAATGATAAAATTAAAAGTATTTAAATTAATTTTATATAAATAAAATATTAAAATATCGAGAAACCATGAATTTTTTTTTTAAAAAAAATAGCACAAATCAAAGTATTAAATATTATCTTCCCTATTAATCCCCTCTTTGAAACAAAGGGGAAAAAAAAGAGTTTTGTTTATTTATAAATGAATTGTATTGTAAAGTTTATTTGAAAATAAATTCTTGTATTTAAAATCTAAAAGTAAAATCTAGAATTTAATTAAATTTGTATACTTTGAATAACAAAAATAATGTAAAATTCATTTATAACGATTACTATTTACTGAATTACCTTTAGTTTTCTCTCCCTTTAGGATTAATTAGAATAAAATGCCAACCGAAAAGTAAAGTTAGATTGACTTATAAACTTTTATAGAGTTGAGTGTCTTTTTTTACTGATTTAGAAATTTATGTATTTTTATAGAGTAAAAAATAAACTCTACATTTTATTTTTGATTCTAAGAAAGAAATTTGGATTTAGGTTCTCAACGGGGCTGACATATAAAATGGAGTTTAGATTTTTGAAAAAGAAATTATAATTTTATTCATATCTTTTGTTAAAAATATAAATTTATTCTGAAACATAACAATTAGAATATATCCAAAATATTTCGGCCAATATTTGATCAAAATTTCTGGTGAATAACATCATTTCTCCCTCCACCCCAAACTTTTTTTCCCCCCATTATGTGCCCTTACAAAAGAGACAAACCCATTTAAGAATCTCTACTTAGATGAGATTTATAAATAAAAATCAAATTTCTTTAAAGAAAACTATAATTATTTTATATTTTTAACCCTATCTAATCTCACTTGAATTTAATCTTAATTTCCCAAACAGCATCAAGACCCACGTATCCCAACATTCAAATAGATTGCTTCCTATAATATAGGGCACATCTTCATGAACACCCTAGCATTAAAGGGTCATGTTTCTTGTATGCTTAGGGTTGGAGGTGCCCCTACCTTCATGTTAGAATAGAACCTATACATTTCTTTTGAGATCAGTATTCTGTGGGTCCTGTACTAGATTCTTACCTATTGAGCAAACATAATAAATGCTTCCCCCTTTCCACTCAAGGTTATGCTCATCTCTTGCTGTACACCTCTGTCAGGTCATATATTAGGGTGCAGGTATGCTCCGGTTTGAGATGGAGCGTTAGCCCTTCCCATTCAAAACCTATACCCACATGGCAACCGAACTGGACCAAGGCACCACATGAGGAAAGCAAGCATCACCTCACAAGGGCCTGCCCTAACTCATCTGCCGCTTTGGTCAAGCAGTGTGGTGATGACCAGACCATAACTGAGGATGCTACTAAGAGTAAAGCCGGTCACCATGCAACTATGATTCAAGATAATCCACTCATAGATACCAAGAACAGCCCAACTAAAAACACTAGCTGCACTGCACATTCCTTATCTGCTTCTAAATGTGTCAACTGTTGACAGATTGATCAACTTTGGATTTGGAGACGAAAAATAACTCTCGCCGAGGAAGAGAGCTACATACATGCTAAAGGATCTGTTTTTAGAATTTACAGCCCCACTTAAATGCCGGTTAGGCAGCAGAAGAATCAGTCAAGCCTACTAGATTTAGAAGCAAAGGGAAAAGGGGAAGGTAGAATTACATGAAAAATGAAAATTAATCATTGATATGGAACCTTTCTGCAATTTATCCAATATTTTCCATAATTCACTCCACACCGTGCCGCATATTGCTCTCCAGTGGCAATGAGTCTCCATTTGCAAATGATGGTCTTGACCTCTTCTTCACTGCAGAAGCCTGTGAGGACATGGTCACTGGTGATATTGGACTTCCAGTGGAAGTCAAACAACTCTCCACAGAGCAGTCTCCAAGACGGGCTGGCATGCTTGAAGCAGTTTTGGTATCTAGAGCTGCAGAAATTTCTGACAAAGAAGGCATTTTTAAAGTGTCATGTGGAGCCATCCCATTGAAGTCATTTGAAACCTTGATTGCCAGAGCAGAGAGCTCCTCTCTTGCAGCTTCAAGTCCATTCATTGCCATGCCCTGATCATTGAGAGCTTTGCAAGCTTTCTCCAGTATCAACTGCAGGTACTTGCTTTGAGCTTCAATTCGAAGTTGGAGACGACACTGAACCTGTATTGGAGAAACTCTAACACACCTCTAATGAGAACTGATTCCACAATTTAATTAAACATATTGTAAACTCACTTAAAGCCTAGGAAAGCAACCGAAGACAGAATGCCTGCGAGCAGGTGGATGAAACAAGTATATTACCACATGCAGCATGATTACAGGAGGAGTCATTCCCTGTGGATATTGAATACAAATTTGCTCCCATCTCCTCAGACGCCAGAGCTTGAGGGAAGCATACACAAGCCAAAAAAGGGATTGACATCTCCTAGATCTATGTTCATATTTCAACCCCTCACCCCCCTCAAAAAAAGGAAAGGGGGGACCTCCAAAAAACATAGGAAAAAAAAAAATTCACCCTATGTACAAAGTGCTTGATGGGCGTATATGTATGCAGCCTTCCCCGTACACAAAGTTCACCTCCAAAAAACAGAGATAAACAAAAAATGCCCTTGACTCGACAATCACCAGGCACACATACAGAAGGAAATATCAGCGCACAGACATGCTAACTTCAAAATGGTTAGGCAATCAATTAGCATACGGTGAAATATTCCAGTTAAGAATCACTTCAAGGAGTTGTACTCTTGTTTACTTACTTTTTTACAAAAATGTAGTCAGGTATATTTTTATGACCGGATGAAAGCTGTTGAAAGGTGTTTATGATAATGAGGGGCCAAGATTCAATTACTCAATTGATCAAGGAATATAAAAGAATGAACTAACCTCAAGCTGCTCATGAAGTCTTCGTTGAACCTCCATTTGCACTCGTAAAGCCTCAGTAACCTGGTAGCCGCTGTATAAAATAGAATGCAGTATGAAACAGGTGAGAGAGAAACAGGATAGTTTGTGTCAGAAAGATAGAAACAAGATATCATACTCATTCAGAACTTGAGCAATCATTCTTGTGGATGATGGAGATGAATCAGTGTCTTGAGACTCCGCAATGCAAGAAGCTGCATTCCCATGTATACATCATGAATCAACTTCAATATCCAATGCAGCAAAGAATATTCCAATTATTCTCGCATACACACACACTCTCTCTCTTTCTCTCTGTTACTCCAAAGAATTAATGACTGCAGCATGATAAAAAATGAGCCAACCATTTACAGACAATATGAGATCTATGTTAAAGACATCAAGCAGATGTTTGGAAGTGAAAAAGAGAACATTTTAACTCTGGAAACAACCTTTTCCAGAATGTCTGTGTGGTCTTTTTTCTCCAAACTGATAAAGCTAACTTTTTTTTTTTAATCTTTACTGTCAAGTACTTGTTCCAGAAAAACATTTAAAAAAGCATTTTCCTTTTTAAAAGGGCCAAAGTCGGCCCTCAAAGCATTAGCGGTTCAAGAAAAATATTGAAGATGAGAAGGCAAACTTTTGTTACAGAAAAAGTGCCATAAATGAGCTACTAAGGTATTACTGATTATAGCCAGGTTTGAAAAACTCTTGTATCTAATACGTACTTCAGATTTAAATGTTCAAGATACACTTAATTCAACAACTTTGAAACTAAGTGCACATATATGTAGCATAAACTGCTTGAGACAGTGGCAGAAAAGAAGGTAAGTACCATCTTTGGAATTCTCAGCCAACTCTTTCGATGCTTGCTTGCCCAACCGGTATTTCTGCAATAATGAGGTACAACCAATGAGAAGAATTGTTTTCTTGTGCATTAAAGCATATTGGTTATTTGACAGTGGATTAGAGAACTATTTGCATATTATAGCAGGTGGCATGTTGATGTGGTAGAGGCCCAAACTTTGTTGCTTAAATTAAAGCCAACAAGACCAATGACTTTTAGAACATTTTTTCTCCAGAATCACATCATTCATCATAACTTCTTTAACTCAAAATTTTAAAGGCAATCACACCAACAGGAAACAGCCTCCATATATATATATATATATATATATATATATTTGCAATTAATGAACAGACCTGAAGATGTGACTTCAAATGATAGAGGGTGAGGCCTTTTACACCCATAGTCTTCATAATTGTCTTCGGTGTTGCCTCTGCAATGCATAACAGGATAAGAATGACCAACCATCAAATCATAAGTTGAAGCATAGAACCGAAAAATCTGAGCTTATAGCAACAAAAGTCTTTTTATTAGATACTGAGACTGAGAGAAAAGTAAGATGTAAAGAAAAACAAGAAAAACATCCTATAGCAACCATCATTACTGGGTATTTCAAACGCGTGCCTCCAAGCCATTGCTTAAATTAAGCGAGGCCATAACACTTGTTCAACTTGAGTTACTAAACATTAGACATTAAAAGCAACAAAGCCAACTACCATTAAACATTAAATGAAGTCCTGACATATTAATAAGGGAAGTCCCCAATCAACCATCAAGCGAGGCAATAATACTTGTTCAACTTGAGTTACTAAACATTAGGCATTAAAAGCAATAAATCCAACTAGCATTAACATTAAATGAAGTGCTGACATATTAATGGTGGAAGTCCCCGATCAAGCATGTGCCGATGGTTTAACCCAAAGAACACAGCCTTATAGAGCACCGAGTTTAAGTTCAATTGTCTAATCTACAAATTGGACCAATTTAATTAATAATTAAGCATGGAGGGAAGGATTCAAGTAGGAGGGCGCAAGGGTGGTTTTTGACCCTTCCCAGAAAAAAAAATAATACAATAAAATTCTCTAATTTTTCATTTATGCCCATTTCAGAGACCTGTATGATCACCCAGCCTCCTCCAGCCCCCCTCCTGCCCCACACTTATATCTGGTTTCATTCTTTGGATGGAAGTCTACTAATATTTCCTCTAGACATAATAATAACAATGTTTCTCAACAAATCCTTGCTTTTATTACACATTCCGATGACCGCAACAGAGAATACACCCAAAGAACAACAACATTTGCCTAACAAATGCAGTTTATAATGCAGCTAGGAATAAATCTCTCTACTGCAGACAGTAATATGATCTCTGTCACATGATCCATTCAAAACCTATGTGAAACATATTTCTTGTGTCCAAAATTACTACCCCTAGTCAAGATATCCTCCTACAGACCTCCTTTCTAACCCAATCCAGGATTCTATAACTTTTGCTAATGGGTCCAGTTCAGAAAAGGAATAGTTTGATCCATCATCTCTCTCACCATCAAAATCAGGATAGGTATAAAGTGACAAAACCTCTCCTCAGTAGTGTCTAACACTTAAACAACTTGAGAACGATTAGGGGCAAGGGAAATCAATATGACTTAAATTGTATTGTGGGCAAAAGGAATGCATCCTGCCACAATGGATGATGCATGCAACTGCACCAACTGAAGGCATCAAAAAGTAGCAACCTCTCTTATTTAGATTTACTGTAAATCCAAATAAAGAATGTTTCTCTTTCGTCAGAGGAATCAGTGCTGGCATCGGACCCACCTATGCTTGCAGAATGTAGTTGGAAAACATTAAGGGCATTCCAGGACTTATAACAGCAGAATTCCAGTTTCTTGCCCTCTAACAACCCCAAACGGGAAAGGGGGAAGGAATGGGGAGGGATGATACACTCCATAACAATTACTACCAACTCAAGGGATAATATCAAACTACTCGAAGTTCACCACACAAACCCTTCAACCGGCTATTTTTTTCAATGTATTGTAAGCTTCCATCGTGGCCTTTCTTGCTACTTAAATAAAAATAACAAATTTTTTTATCAATTATGAGAAATTAATTATATTTTTATAATATTTGAAAAAAAAATAATACATATTCAGAGGTACTTTATGGCCATGCAGCACTCCAAAGCACTTCGTTCAATGCAGAAAAAGATGACATGATAAATATAATATACTAGAAAAACAAAAAGGTGATGAATTCAAAAATTATGATAAAATATATACCAAATCAAAACCCCAAAAAATTTTAATGCAGTCCAGAAGAGAGAGAAAAAAATGTCATCATCTCTCCTAAGAGAGATCAACTAAACACTTGCACAATCCTAAAAAGGAATCTGAAATAGTTCTTTATTTATAACGAAAATAATCAACACAGCTTAGGAGAGACCATGAAAGACATTTGAACAATGTCATCCTGAAAATACATTGGCATCAGTGCCCTATAGACCAGGTAAAAAATGAGGGGTTTAAAAAGTGAAGGTTTGGGGGAGGGGGGAGAGATGAAATTGTAGAAGTTCCACTATATACCCAACAATACCTATCACATATACAAGGAGAACAATAAATTTCAACTTAGTGATAACCAGAGAATAATTTCAGACCAGCTTATAACAGTATATCAAAAAGAAAAGAAAAAGAGAAAAATATTAAATTAACCAAAAAAATCAAATTCTTCTATTAAATTAGAATTGGAAGAGAGAGAAAGAGGTGCAGGAGTTTTACCCGGTAGCAATTATAACCTATCATTCATATAACAAATTTCAAAGAAATAATTTTAAATCCAACTCATAAGAGTAATCAAGAAGACAAGGAAAAATTTAGAAGTTTTACACTTTGACCAACACAAATTTTAGCTGACAAATAATTCCAAGCCCACTTATACCGATAATCAAGACAGAAAAAAAAATCAATTAAAAAATAAATAAAATTCATCTATAGAATTAAAAGAAGGTCAACCCCCCACTAACCCACATCTTAAGAAACCCAAAGCAACTAAATGAGTGGGGGGGGGAGAGAGAGAGAGAGAGAGAGAGAGAGAGATGTACCCATGCCAGTAGAACCCGTCATTTGTTCAGCGGTTCATAATCAATAAAAATTTCTACTTTGAAGATCAATTTAACAAATAATTTGGACACCATCTTTGTTATAAAAGTAAAAATTTTTATATTTATAGAAATTCAGAAAATAAAATTCAAATTCATCAATCAAATCAGAGCCGGGTCAAATCCCAATCATCTACATTCTAAGAAACCCCACAACCAAAAGCAACCTAATATGAGAGAACCACCACAATCCATCATCAATTAGTCTCGACTTGAAGAACAGAACTTTTCAAATTAACAGAGAAAAGGAAAATTTTCCAATTTAAAGGAGAAAAATTCAATTTATGAAGCAAAACAGAACGAATTCAAAAACTCTCCAATGAGCCACGTTAAGAGAGAGAGAGAGAGAGAGAGAGAGAGAGAGAGAGAGAGAGAGAGGCATACTGTCAGGACCGCCGAGTTGAGTGACGGCATCAACGAACCTCTCATGAAGCTCAGCAGTCCAACGAAGACGCGGCTTGGGATCAGTGGTTAAAACCAAACAGGCCTCTCCTGGCAGTTTCGTACCTTCTAAACTTCCCTGACACTCACTTCCTCCTCCTTCTAGCTGCACTTGTAGCTGATGGTGATGGTGATGATGATGATAATGAATCGCCGAGTACATTCTCTCTCTCTCAGACCAAACCAACTCGAACCAGAGGGTACAGAGAGAGAAATAGTGAGAGAGAGAGAGAGAGAGTCAAAACGGAAAATAAAAAATGCAGTTCAATTTGCGTTGTGGGGTTTGTGCATATCAGAGTGGTACTGAAGGGAAGACAGCGAGACAGCGATGGATTGGCCTCTCTCTCTCTCTGTCTCTGATCCTTCCCCTTCGGGATTGGCCGGCAATTATCATGATTTTGTTTCTTTATTTTCTTTTGGGTGAATTTTACAAAAATAGGAATTTTTTAAATCAAATAAAAAATATAATATATTTTTTTTAATGTCATGCTCACAGAACGCGACATACACTGTTCTTTCACATAAAAAAGGCAGGGCTTACAACACAATTGCGCGATCTGAAAACGCGAGTTACACACTTTGCAAGCACGCAATAGTTTGTGCGCTCTGTGTTCACGTAATAACTTATGCGAACCTAGAGCGCGACACTCCATCTCCAAAACCTGCGACAGAGCCATTTCTCTCATTGCACACTCTACTTCTTTCTCTCTCGATCTGTCTCCTACTGCGACACACTTTGCGCGAACGAAAGAGGGGCTCAACTTGGATTCATTGTTGCGACATCAAAGCTAATTTCACAAACAAAGGTAACACGATAACATGCACTCTCTTTTATTCTCTTCTCCTCTTCGAAAGCTCCATCTTCTCCTCTTCGAAAGCTCCATGACCAGATTTATTGGGTTAGGTTTAGAGTTAGGGTTAGGATCAGGATTTTGTCTCTTTTGTGTCCTGCTTATCTCTTTCCTAAAGCAAGTTAGGATTAGGGTTAGATTAGGGTTAGGATTATGGTTAGGGTTAGAGTTTTGTCTCTATTCCTTCTCTACTTGTCTCCTGCTTATGTTTTTCCTGAAGCAAGTTAGGGTTAGAGTTAGATTTAGGGTTAGGGTTAAGGTTAGAGTTAGGGTTATGGTTTTTTCTCAGTTTGGTCATTGTGATTTTAAGAAATATTGTATTATGTCATAATAGTCATTGTCTCTGCTCGTTAATGATGTTGAGATGTTAGAATTAGGGTTATTTCAATATATTAATGCCAATTCTTGGATTCATTGTATAAATCACAAAATGTATGTGAATGTTTATTCTGTTTGTGTACGGATGTTGATGTTAGTGCTGATATTTGTTGTAAGTTTCATGATGTTTGAAGGAACATGACTAATAACCGGGTGAGACTTGTACTTTATTGGGGGGTCAAATTGGTGGACCTAAAAATGAGTATCGGTATAGTATCGAACCTAAAACGGGTATTGTTGTTCGTAATAATGTTGGATAGGAGGAGTTCATAAATGTATTGCATTAGAAATGTATGATTGATGCTAGGCAATTTAAACTAAATATTTCATGTAGATATCCTCTTTGATTTGGTAATTCTCTTTCGTATTGTGTATTGCCGGTGGAGGAAGATTTTTTGTCAGAGGTGTTGACACTGCCTAAATATATATCGGGTTTGTCATCAATTAAACTTTTCTTAGAACATGAATCAATTATAGCTGTTACTGTTGATGTACCAATTCCTATGGTTGAAAATGAATCAGATGTCGCAGGTAGTTTATTTAGGAGAGACCGAGGCAGCTTATTTCGTGGAATTGGAGTTAGTTCATTCGGGGGCATGACAAATTTTGGATTTTACACTGAAATGTTGATAAATGTGAATATTAGAGATGAATAGTTATAATATGGGGTATTCATTTTCGATGATATTGTATTGAATGAATATCGTGAATTAGTTATGCCTATGAGAACTGAATTTGGAGAGCCCAATTCTAGTATGCTTTATCAGGGGCAGGAAATAGATCCAGTAGATACATTTATTGACAATGAATAAGAGGGTGAAACTTATGATGATCAGAATCGAAAGGTGAAACTTATAGGGGTAGATAGGAGTCGTTCCATCACTGAGTTGCAGATTTGTGTCGTAGTCTTTTGGGTTTCTATCCTAGTCCACAGGATTTTCATGGATATCGACTTAAGTTGCGAGCGATCATAGAATTTCTTGATTTACATCCTCTAGGGCCCGAGTCGGATCAGACTTTAGTTCACTTTCATGCACGTGGTCGGATTATGCTGCTTTTGGGTACTCTTTTGGGGGATAAGTCTGGATATTAACAGGGGAGGCGGCGTCAATATTCAGAAGATAGTACGACTTCTGCGATTCAGTTTCTCGAAATTCATAAGGGTATGCAGACTCCAGTTCCAGTTCCCACTAGACGTCAGTCGTGTAGAAATGCTAGACGACTTCCATGCAGTACTTAGTATAGTTTCTCATATTTGTGTATATCGGTGTTTCTTTATGTATCACATTCTAACTTTATAATTTAAAAATCTATTAATTATAATTTTATAACTTTTATTTCATATTATTTACGTGGATATTGGATTATTTTTGAAGTATTGATTGATATTTTTGAAGTTTGACATTCATAAAATTTGGTAATTGATATTTGTGAAGTTTGATGTTGTTCCAGCAGTTTGGATGTTTGTTATTTAATATTTGTGAAATTTGATATTATTGGACTTTGGTTATCATGTTGAAATAGATTTTATCTGTAGTTTGATGTTAGTAAATTGATAGACGTGGAAAATGATTTATTGCCGTGATTCAATGCAGTTTTTAGATATTGAATAGTGCAGGTTGGCTGAATACAGAAGCAGAGTGGCTTTGGGGGGTTACGGATGGTTGCGCGCTTCGAGATATCGCTACTAGTTGCGTGATTTGAGATCGCGCAACCTTGCGCATGCAATTTTTTAACAGACCGCACAACCGTGTGTGGAAGAACAGTGTTGAAAAAAAAAACGCCTTATTTTTTAATTTTGATTTAAAAAAATTCTATTTTTGTAAAAACCGCCCCTGTTTTTAAAAACTGCCGACCCGATTTTAATTGAGTGGTTTTAACTTTTATGCATACATGGCTTCTCTCTCTCTCTCTCTCTCTCTCTTAAACAGTACCACTTGGGTGCTGACACGTGTTGCCAAGTTATTTCGAATCAGCTTTTGATTTTAATTTCATTGGCATGTTAAAAAAAATAAAGAAAAATAATTTATAATAGATTTATAGATAATAACTAATAATTTTAGCTTAAATTTAATAACAATATTTATTACTTATTATGATAAGAGAATATCAAATAATCAAATTGGCTACACTTAATACCATAAGACTTGATTAGTGTTATAAAGCAAGAAACAAAAAAAAAAAAAAGTAATTCCCTTTTTTTTTTGCTTCTCACCCGAACTTACTTGTTGGTTTCACTAATCTGGTTTGTATTAACTATCAGATCTATTAAGAAGCGAACTCTATTTATTTTTTTTATTTCTAAAATTTGAATCTGAAAATTTGATTAAGAGAATTTAATATTTTTATCATTGAATCAATAAATCATTTAAAAAGAAAGTAATTCCTAATGCGCCTTTTAATCGTCAAAGCAAATATATCATTACACCAATGTGTTAGAATTAAAAAAAAAAAACATAATTAATGGAGAATTTATTTGTACCTAGCTCAAGTTTAAAAATACATATCCTAAACTTTTGATTTATTTATTTATCTATTCTTTGGTGGAAAGCTAAAAAGCAAAAAATTAAATATTTTGATTGAGAGATAATTTACATACATGTCTTAATAAAGTAGGCTTTTGTAAATTTATTCTTTCAATATTAAAAATTTTAATTTTAATTTCGAATCCGAATAGTATCAGGAACTTTTTCTTAATAATTGAAAAAAAAAACACTAAATTGTTTACATATTTCCTTTTTTTTCTTTCATAAGCCAAACTTCCCCATATATAACATTTTCTTTCTCAAACAAAATTTGAATCTAAATTTTTAATACAAACATTATTTATAAGTTTTTCACTGCATTGCATGCAACGTAAAATGACTTTTTTTAATTTCCTCAAATCTTCTTCAAAATAAAGAAATTATTTTTCTCCCACAAGTTAGAGTTAAATCAATGTGTTTGAAGGGGGAAAAAAAAATCCCACTGTTTTTGTCAATCACTATCTCACCAAAAAGGCCTATACGCATAAAGAAGCATGGCTAAATGTTGCTATTAGGGCTACCACTCACAAAGCTTTGTGACTTTTCACAAAATCATGTGGTATACTTAAATTCAAGCCCTAATTTTATTTTTTTTTTCCAAATTATCAGTCCAGGAAAAACTGAGTTGAAGCTGTAGGTAGTGGTAGAACACTGCTTTTGTAACGTGCAGAATTAAACTCGTTCAAAATGAGTTTAAATTGAAATACAAAAATTGTTTTTAGTTGGTGACATATATATATATATATATATATATATATATATATGAAAATTTGACTAATCTGATTTGAATAATTATGAGGTTTAATTTAGTGACTGATTTTTCTGATCGTTGTCTTTTCATTTTTAAAATTTAAATTTGATGTTTTGATTAAAACAATGTAGTGTCCTACCGTTATACTGTCATTCGTATAGGTGGTTAATTTTTATTTTGAGATTTTTTTTTTTAAAAAAAATATTTTTGATTAATGGGGTTTCACTGATTTCGTTGCTGTTATACTACTGTTAATCATTTTAAAACTATTTTTATTGAGGGAGAATTGATAATCTCACTCAATGCTGATGTGGTTAGACAACCCTTAGTCTAAAATAATTTAGAAGTGATTCAAAACGAAGATTACTAGAATTCTACAACTTGGGTTAGGACAGACTGAGGACAAGGAATGAAGAAAACAAGGACGGCCAACATAGGATTATGAAAATGAAAATGGGTAACGCATGGTTAAAGTTTAGGAAAAAGAAGACATAGAGCTTGGAGACAAGTAGTCATACAAATTCAACCAAAACATGGAAATACTGAGGTTGTCTTTTGTGTTTGAGCCATCCCCACGCTTTGCCCTACTATAGAATATGGACTCAACTTTTGGCTTCTGGATATGGAAAGGAAGCAAGGACCACACTCATAAATTTTGAGGTTTCACCAAACCCCCTCTTTCCTTTAATGTCAAGATTTGTCATTTTTGGCTCTTTTCCATGGTTCTGCTGAAAGTACATGAATTGAGAGAAAATACCCATTCTCAAGTAAAGCTTAATTCATGAGGATGAAAGTGGGGGAACATCAACGGATAGTTCATCTAGTAAGATAAGATGATAGCTCTCTTAATGAAATTTTAGATTCGAAACTTAAGAATGAAAAATATTACATTAGAAGAGTCGTCCTCTAAATATAATATCATAAATATTGGGATGATAGCTCTTTTAATGAAATCACTCGAAACTTGAAAATAAAAAAAATTATCTAGAAGAGCCGCTCTTTAAATAGAACCCTATAAATATTTGAATCGAATTAATCGAAATATGATTTCAGATATAGTTAATAGAATCGAAAAAAAAAATGTGGGAATTCGAACGGTGCCCGCAAACAGGAGGGCCTTGAATGGCAAACGAGTACCAATGTTTTCTCTTATTGCCCGGTATCATGGGCAATGGAGAGCTAAGTTACCTTGAGATTGGTCAATCCAAATCTATTTTTCCTCACAATCACACATTTTAAATATAGCTTTCATTTTATTTATTTATTTTTTTTAAAGACAATATAGCATGACTCATACTTAAGAATAGACTCATTGATTTAAATGAAAATATCAAACAAAATCATACTAAATTGGGGCGATCATAATAGAATTGATTCGGTTGTAAAGTCGTTAATAAAATTACTTAGTGCAATCCATACATGTTATTTTTTTTATTACTTATTTAGGAATAAGTCATAAAATTTTTTGTATGTGATATTTAAATTTATTAAGCCTCATTTTTAATTTTTTTTATGTATATAATATTACTTCCGTCGGTTTTTAACGATCTAGCTCAAAATCAAGGCACAAAGTTTAGTTGGGTTACTTTTAATCCAAATTATGATTTTTAAAAATCTTAGAATTTACAACTCTTGTGGTCGCCTTATGTGTACAACATTCGAAATACACTGATAAAAAGGATTTTGTAACGAATAAATCTTAATTATAGTATTAGAAGTATAAATAATTCTTATTTTTGATTAAAAAATTTATTCAACTATATTTTCTTAATTACATAAGATTTAAACCCCGAATAATTCAACTACCTTAACACAACTCAATAACAGCTACCAGGTCCTTCAAATCAATTAGAGGCAAAACTAAGGTATTGTTTGGAAAACACATTCTCCTTATCTACTACTTTTGGGTATAGGATATTTTATCTTATTTTAAATATAACATTTCTTAATTAGGACAAGAAAATTTTTAAATAGACATGTAGGGCTTTTTTTAAAATCATATAATATTTTTATAAACAAATATATAATAGTCATGATACTAATAAATTATAGTATTGGATAGTATTTTTTTCAAAGGGGCACATAAAAATGTATCTATTGGCATCTAAATGCGGTATAAAGATTTTTATTTTTTTTATATAATAAGATGTAATCAAGCAAGATCAAACTGATAAAAAGAAGATGAAAGTGAAAAGATTCTACCGGTTTAGCTGTCCTTGAGGGATGGTATAAAGGAAATATGATAAAGGTTCATTGTCCTCCCAACAACAACCAACAAAAGAAACACCCTCACCAAGTCCAAGCCTTGCCAGATTTGTTCTTCTAGACATGCATTCTTTAGAGACATTCATGCATTTCTTTACTTATTATTTTGAAAATATTGGGGGCCAAAAGCTATGAAAGGGTTTTTCCTATCAAAACAAAATACATGATGCAATGAAATTGCAACCTTCACATTATTAAAATGTGATTAGTTTAATTAATTTTTTGGATTTGGATATTTTTTTGGAGACACCAGTGTCTGGTGAATTGAAAGGGATTATTGTGGCTTGGATTCAAGTAGATATATATATATATATATATATCACTTTGGTCCCCATCCACACTAGAAGGCCAAAGTTTTGGGCTAATTTTATTTTCATGAATATGACATTCGCTAATGATTTTATTTCTTGAGAGATCTGAATTTGAAATTTTTAAAAGAAAAATAATGGTGTCAGTTGAGTTATAGTTGATTTACTTAATAAAAGAATTTTGAGAGACGCTGAAGGAAGGGTTTGGCTCAACCCACAAGAAAGATTGGACCACACTCCCGAAAAAAAAAAAAAACAGAAAGAAAGAAAAAGGAAAAACCAAATAGAACTTGGCCCACCAGAGCCCCTATAGTAAGCTTCCAAATTAGAAAGCACACTTTTGATATCAGCCTTAAGTAAAGAAATGCCAAATCCTAAACAAGCATGTTCAACCAACCCCATTATTTTTCAATCATGAGAGGAGACCAAAGTCTTGCTAGAAGCTAGGTTGACCTCATGATTAAAACTTGATCATAGTCCAAGGCTCATCTGGAACAACATATACTTGGGAGAATGAGATGTTAAAGGTAAGAAGCTCTTATTTGGGAATCCTAAAATTTGGATCATTTGCCTATCATTACATAGTTATAAATAATGACCCACGCTAATATATTAAAAAGCGAAATGCTACGCATAAAGGGTGAAAAAAAAATATTTTAAACAGTGAAGGATATTTACTTTTTTCTTAAAATGTAGCACTCTTGGATACCAAATTATGATTTTTACAATTAAGGAATATCACCTTCCTTTGAAGAGTTTTGGGTATCAAGCAATGATCGTGGGAATCAAGCATATTACCTTCCTAAGTGAAGAAATCTTGGGTACGAAGAGATAATTGATTTTTACCTTGTATAGGTTATTGAGTTGCTTTATAATTTTTCTTTTTTTTTTTGTTTTTTGGACTTGATCCATCACTCGATTTTTAGAATTTTGCTTTGACTATTTCGAGTCGAGTTGTTGAAAGTTCCTCTTAGGGATAGAGTTTTCTCCAACATAATTTGTTTTATCTGAGATTCGAACTTGAATTCTCTGAGATATAATAATTTATCTACTAAACTAACACATTGAGTTGTTTTATAAATAAAATTCTTATGCATGCTTTCGTACATGTAAATAATACAAATTATTTTCTCTCAACTTCTTTCTTTCCGTTCTTCACTTTTCCATTCTATCATTCTTTTCACAACATAAGAGATTTTTAAGATTTTTAGCCATATTTCAGAGGGTTACATCGTACGCTATCATGATCCATCATTATCTGACAAATTCATGTATTTTTTTTTTCTTCTCAATCTAGTGCTTGTTTTATTCTTCTTTGTCCCATGCAAAATCCAGAGTGTCCTCGCAAGACTAGACCCGTTGTTTCCCCCGATTTCCATGAGTTCCGCTTCCCTCCTCGTGAGGTGCATCGCACTTTGAGTCGTGACATTTGGGGGTATGGCTTCCTTTAGAAGCTAATTTCTCCCCGATCCCATTTGTAATAGAAAAAAAAAAAAGAAAAAGAAAAAATCATTGGCTATGTTACCATCGGTCTAATTTGAGGTAATAAAGTTGGAATCACAATTCACAATCAATTTGTGTGGTATATAGACCTACAAATTTTGAATGGTAGCATCATAGTTTTAGCTTACAAAGACCAGAATTTGGTGCATTCTTGTACATTAGACCAAATGCGACATGAGTATTGCCTTACTACAAAAGACCAATTCGAAACCACTCATTGGGTGAAGTCTTGTGGTAGTATTAAATGTTTTATCTTACTTATAATTTTTATTGGTTGAAGGAATTTTTTTTATTAGAAATATAGAATTTTTTGTAAATAAAAATCAATTTTTATAAATAAAATTAAAATTGTTATTATATCAATAATTTTCATATTAAAAAATCTATTTAATTTTAGTCGGGCATAAGTTTGACTTTTTCTAAATAATATTGCAATTGTCAATGTATTATCTCCTACCAAGTTGGGAGAGAAAGAGGTGGCGATTAGTATGCATGAGATGCAATGCAAGGAAGACACAGAATCTGTCATTCACTTGCTCAGACAATGCAGCAAAGCTGAAAACGTATGGAGTTTCTTTCTCCCAACTAGAGGTGATTTGTTTCACTCTTTCACATTATATGAGTGGTTCAGATGCTATAGTCTCCGCCAGCAATTTGGGATTGTGTTTGTTGTGGCTTGTTGGGGAATTTGGAGATTAAGGAATGATTTGTGAAAAAGGGATTCTGTGTGATAACCGATTAAACCCTAGTCATCTGGTCTTGGCTTGGATACTATGAAAATAAGGCTAATTTCTTGGACCCCTCCTAGACATCTGGTCTTGAAACTGATCTTGAAACTGATCTTGATGGTAGCACAGCCTCTCCAAGGAAAGCTGAGTTTGGTGGCATGCTTAGAGACCCTCTGCGAGTGTTCTCATGCTTTGTTGGGGTTGCCTCAAATAAGTGTTTATGGAAGTTACGGCCATCAGATTTGGCCTTTGCTTTGCTTGGGGAAAAGGATTAGACATCGATGGATAATTAGTTTAATAGAAAAGACATTATATCTTTGATTAAAATTTGGTTTTAAAACAAGAATCACATCAGAAGAACTCCGGTTTGACAGCAATTGAATCGTCGGATTAAGCTCCAAATACCGATCGGTCAAATGAAAAAAAAGGATTAGAAAGCTGATTTTGGAATCTGATTCTTTAGAAGCTATCAGACTCATTTAGGAACAGAACTCTGAGCAGCACCTCATGTGGTTTGACTGTGGCTGACATTACGTACTTATTGGACCATCATGGATTATGGGGTTAGTTCATATTTTCTCATAAAGAAATCATTGCGCAGACTTTATGACCAAACCTGATGGCTCACCAAATGAAAAATACTGTTTTGTGAGCAGTTGACCTGTCTTCTCTTTTTATGAATATTAAAATCTGACCCCAAAAAAGAGATTTTCTTACTTTTATGAAAATTAAAATGAAAATAAGAGGAAAAATTACTAAAGAAAAAAAATAATAATTTAGGTTGTTTTTATCTTTTCAAAAGCAAAAGCTCAATGGAGCAATTCCTAATATGACGCATAGCTTAAAAGGGCAAATAATGATATGTGGGCACTATTTGAATGAATTATTATTCACTAAATGCCCTAAATCCAGATGTACCATGTGGTTTAGCTGATTGAAACATGTGGACAACTTTCGACTCCCACTAAGGTTACTAAAATAAAGAAGAAAACAAGGACAAATAATTCAAAGTTATTGATATTTTTTATACCATAATTATAATTTTATCTCTGGTAACAGCTATGAGGTCCTTCAGACCAATTAGAGGCAAAACTAAGGCACTGTTTGGAAAACACATTCTCCATATCTACTACTATGGGTATATGATATTTATCTTATTCTAATTATAATATTTCTTAATTAGAACAAGAAATTTTTAAATAGAAATGTAGGGCTTTTTTTAAAAAAAAAATCATATAATATATATTTTTTAAAAAAACAAATATATAACAGTGTGTTAGTGCCTTAAAATAATGCATGAAGGTCGGCCCATAATTAAATTATTTTCTCGAACTATTCAATTTTGTTAAATTATTGAGCATTCACCACCTAAATGAATTATTTGACTGTCCAGCAAATCTGAAGTCATATGGAGGAAGGATTTTTGGAAGAACGAAGGGCTTATAAATTATAATGCGGCAAGAATATTCGACTACTCAATATATTATTTTTCTTTAAACAAAATTATTAAAATTAAACACAAAAGAGATCATGAAATATTGAATAGAATTGAATATAATAAATTTAATTTTTGTGGAAAACTAAAATAGGGGAATAGTAACACTCGATTTCTCTCGTCTGGACTTTGTTTGAATCTCTACTACTGTGATGTCTGCGATCTCCAAACAGATTTCAAACCCAAGTCTTCTTTCCTACGATCTCTTGGATATTGAATTTAGGTGGGAACATCAATTGCAATTAGTTTTGAGAAAAACTCAATTTCTTAAGAATATTGTGTAAATCAATAATAAAAAAGAATAACTCTCAGATTGTTTGGATTGAAAGATTTAGAGAGAAAAGAAAATATTAGGAGAGAAAATTATGATTTTTTTTCCTTTGAGAGTTTTAATACGAGAGAAAAGAAAAGAAAATGAGGGATTTGTAGGGATTTCAATATAAAATTTTTTCCCTTCCAAGAATGAAAAGAAATGGAAAGAAAAGAAAATGTTAGAGTTAAAATATTTTTATATTTCAAAAATACCCTTTAAAAGTTAAAAGTAAAAATTTTTATTTCCAATGAATTTCATTTCTTTTTTTTTCTTTCATAAAACTTTTAAACAAGATAGAGAGAAAATTATTTTTTTCTCTATTAACTAATCTTTTTTTTTTTCTCTAAAACTCTCAAACGTACTGTAAGTGATTTAAAAGAAGGTATGGAGGTTGAAAAATTTTGTAGAGAATTTAATTACACTTTTTTACTATTTATGGTAAAATAAAATAAATTATTATTATTTATTGAACCCTTAATTTTTTTAATGTAAAATGGGTGGAGAAACGCTTGTATATGTATAACTACTTTGCCCTAGGGTTTTCGTAAGAGCTTAACATGTGATAAAATCTATCAACGTATTATACAAAATGACCGTTTTATAAACTATTATCATTATTAGATTCAAACTTTAAAAGCGTGAATACAAGAATTATGATGATTTTGATTAATATTAGATTAGTTGATATTTATATCTTTTAAAAAGATAATAAAACAGAATAAAATTTTAAAAAATTATTTTTATAATTAAAACGATCTGATTTTCAGTTATTTTCTTACATAATTTTTATTTAGATGACTATTTTTTTTCTGCTTATGCATTATCTAGTATGAAGATATTGTAGAAAATTAAAATCATTTTATTTAATTTGAAACTTATCATAAAAAAGAATTTTTGGAAATCCGGAAAATCCAAAATTTGGAGGTTTAAACGGGTCATAAACCCTCGCATGGAGGAGGAAGCAAAATAGGATTCAGCAAACATGTCCTCACTCTCCTTCTGTTCCAAACTCCGCCCTCTCTGCCGCTCACCCAGACCCACAGGTTCTCTCTCTCTCTCTCTCTCTAAATTCATCGCGATGACCGATTTCATGTGACTGACTCCTTTACCCATCCATCTCCAGCTTTCTTCTCTACGCACATTGTTGGCGATTCACCCGTTTTGGTATCTCTCTTTCTCTCTCCTCACATAAATTTGTTCTTCGTTTCTGATGCGATTGCTACGAACGAATGAGAATTTGTTACTGATGACGATGTTATGAACGTGGTAAGGTTCGAGATTTTATAAAATCAGCTCTCTACGATCCAAATCATGGCTACTTCTCTCAGCGCTCGGGCGCGGTCGGAGTCCTCGATCGAAGCATCAAGTTCAATCAACTTGAAGGTATCAAAATTTTAATGATCTAATTTGAAGAATGAGATTCTTCTTACCAGGGTTCAATTGGTTACAGATTATCTGTTTTGGAATTCAATGCCTTTGAATTTCTTAAGGAATATGAAATGTAGTTTGGCTAGACCAATTAACCTAGAACGGGCTAATGTTGTCATTTGGAGACTGTGATTTACCGTCCACCGGGAAAATGAATATATTTATTGGACATATTTAGAATGTTTTTTCCTCTTTTGGTCCCTCATGTGTGATATGCTCATGAAATAGTTGAGAACTAATATTTCGGTTTTTGTTGGTGTGTATTAATTCATAATCCCAAGCACCGTGAACAAGCAGAAGGGAAGAACATATGGCATTGAATTGGCAAAAATGGCTTCGATCAAAATTTCATTGTGCATAAACTAACTCTCTTTGTTGCAACAACATTTTCCTTTTTTTTTTTTGTATGAGCTATGTTTGTGTTAAAATCTTTAAAACTTAGGGTTAAGTCTGGATTTATCCCATGGTACTTTTTGTCGAAATTCCAATGCAGCCCTGATATTTAATTTGGTTGAAGCAATCAGTCCCAAAGACTATTATAATTATTCAATCAAACCCCTCCACTGCATTGGGGTTGAACCTTACTTCTGGATTTTAATTTGTTCATGTGGAGGAAGAGTAACCATGGTTCTTAAAGTGACACATTCAAGCTCTCTTACCCTCATTGTTCCCCATTATGAAAAAAAGGCTCTAGTTGCTGCATTTATTGGCTTTGACGGCCCCAATAATGCTACGATATGTCATGTCAGTGTTTACAATGATATTCTTTTGGACCCATTTATGCAAATTAAAACCCATCTAAGCTAATGAGTAATAGTTTTTGATGGACAAATCAGAATATTAGGCCCAACATTCATCAAGAAGTTGGATTGAACTATATGAAGGAGTTCAAGTGGTCAAATTAATGAATTAAATTTTAAGAACCACATTAAAACTTTGATGAATGCTCAGAGACTAAATCAAGACTGAACTCAAAAACTTATGGTGGTATAAAACTCTAAGAAAGTTATCGTGTGCACAAAATAAATGCACTTGTAAGGTTTGTAGAGATATTAGTAACGTAAATGCATGCTATATAATTTTATTAATTATTTGAACATAGATGTTGATTATTTTATATAATATTATAAAATAACATTATAATTTTAATGTACAACGCATAATTTTAATGCATGAATGTTTTAATGTGTCTTTTTTTTTTGTTTTAATGTGTCTTTTAAAAAAAAAAGAAAAAAAATTCCATGTCAAGTTGTCCTGCATCCATCAATGTGTTGCTGACTCCCATAATTTTCAGGGAGGAAGGCTTATATGCGGCATTTGGATAATATCTACAAGCAGCATGATATAGCTTGGTTTACTCCAGTGGAGCTTTTCAAGGTAGTGTACTGCTTACACCCTTAATCGACCTGAAGCACTTTCAGTTAATTCAAAGTTTTGGTAATAGTATTGGCAACGCGATGACTGATGGGATTTCAATTTGGCCAGTGGTTGCCGCTTGGCATGTGAAATGAAAAAAAAAAGGATGAGACTTCAATTAACTTTTCTGTTGTCTTATTTTGAAACTTGTTATATCATTCATCTCACTCCATTCACACATTTAACACATTTATATTCAGGATTAGCAAAATTTTAGAAAAATGAATTACTTTTATTCTTTATAGGAAATCACTACAGCATGTTTCGTTTTCCCTATATTGGTTATCTTTCTATTGTCTTCTTGGATTTATAGTATTAATTCTGTTAACTGGTTCTTGATTTTTAAAGGAATCATACCACAGTCTTTATGCGTCCCTATATCTCTTCTCTCTCTCCCCCCTCTCTCTTCCTCTTCCTCTACTTTTTTCTCCCTAGGCATTGTCTTGCTGTTTAAATGATTTGGGACTGAGGCTTGTCAGATGAATCCTGGGACCCTTCCTAGCTTCATTGCCAATCTTTGAGAAACTTGAAAATTTGTTATACATACCTTGGGCAGATTTCTTTTGCTTGGCTAAAATAAATGTAATAGTCCTAATCTTTAAGTGTAATGATATTGGGTGGCCCAACCACTCCAGACTGAACTAATGTATGTTTTAATTGATTGGCTATATTTCTTTATTTATAATTGTGATGTTTGATGTGTGAACAACTGAATTTTGGTTCCAATTTTTTTCTGTTATATTTATGAAAATCTTCTTCTCTTATGCTTGCATTCTTTTTTCTTTTCCCTTGCAGCCTTGGTATGCCCATGGAATTGCTGAAGCAATACTGCGGACTGCTAACCTTTCAGCTCCTCTAAAAGTAAGAGATCTCACTTTTCTGCATTATATTTGTTTATAGTACTCAGTATAAGAGCCATATCTCTTACAGTGCTGCAACTGGACGTTATAATCTAAGTGAAGCCAATAAATAAGCTGAAGTTGAGGAGCAAATCATACTAGAAGTTTATTTTGTCTACTGCTGAGCCTAAGAAAGGTCATTCAATGTTTGACTTGTTTAAGCTACTGCAGTCCTGACATTCTAGGACAAAGTGGCTGCCTTCAGGACTCTACTGAATAGAGTTCCTGTTCCCAAAATTTCTTGTTGCGCAATTAACATGGTAAAAGTCATTGAAATCAGGTGGTAGTATCACCACTTAGAACCATAAAACCTGTCTGGGATTTGCCAAAAAGGTTTCAAATAGTGGATCTTCTAATAGTCCATTATGGTGTTGCATAATACCTGGTTCGCTGTGGTAGTATGGGGTATGGTAATTTTGATAATTTTTAATATGGAGTGTGTAGGCTTAGTTGGTACACATTTTTGGTTCAAGGTACAGAGTATTAGTTTTACACTAGGTCGCATGGAAACGCAAATG
Organism: Dillenia turbinata; assembly: GCA_037126225.1. NCBI lineage: Eukaryota > Viridiplantae > Streptophyta > Magnoliopsida > Dilleniales > Dilleniaceae > Dillenia > Dillenia turbinata. Next base: position 9,126,190 of record JBAMMX010000026.1, on the reverse strand, counting down.
TGAAAATGGAAACAGATACGAAACGATACATGGAAACTACACTTTGTAAAAAATCAAGTAAACAGAAACATGGGAAATTGCGTAAATATAAAAAATATAAGGATTTTTATATAAATAGTAATTATTTTATGGAAATAATAGAATAGTCATATTTTATAATAAAATTTAAAATGATCAAATATGTAATTATTAATTATAAGAAAAATAATATAAAAATTATAATTATAATTAGATAAGCAAACAATTCATTAAATAAGAAAAATGTGTAAATATAAAAAAATATAAGGATTTTTGTGTAAACATTAATTAATTTTGCGTGTTGAGGCATTTTAGAAATGGAGAAATGTTAGTGTCGAGAAGTTTTGGTGCATCAGAGATTTTACTTAAGTCACTTGAATTTACATACACAAATTATATATTTCTAGTTATTTACATGGTAAAAAGTTATTTAGTATTCATATTTTTAACAAATAAAATTAAAACAGGAAAATATTCAACAATACTCATTTTAGTTGACAAGAATTTAAATGATTTCAACCATTCATTTTAGATACCTTTAAAGATCTTGCAATCATGACTATCCATCCATCTTTCAATCTGAACCACTGATTATCTTTTATAAAATGTCAAAATTCATCAATGCATCGTATTGTTCATTCATGTATGTCCCCCTCGGTGTTCATTCAACCGAAAAATTAAAAAAAAAAGAGAAAAAAAAAAGAGGGAAACTGTTCATCCTCGTACTTGACCGCTTCTTCCTTCCTAATTTCATTTCTCTCTCCCCTTCAAATCTTGCTTCTCCCTCAATTTTTCCTGCTTCCTCTTCAAATTTGGTGGTTGACATCATCTTTATTCTTCAAATACCCTTAAAGACTCGTTCCGGCCACCAATTCCATCACCTGTTCCCGGAATTCAGCGCAGCTACCAGTATGCATAATTTTTCTAATTTCTGCTTGCATATATTAATTTTCCAACTCCAAACCTGATTTTTGGTTCAATTTTTATCTTTCCAATTGGGTAAAATGGTAGCGATATGTGAATGATCTGCATTTGGGATCACATGTACACGAATGGAGATCATAGGGTGAGGGGTGAATTAAGCAACATTGGTCCATGGTATATTCACTTACTTGCTTTATGTGGATATTGCTGATGGTTATAATCAGTTTTGTCTATAGTACAGAGCCCTGAGAATGCAGATGTCAGGATTTGGTTAATATGCAGTTAAGCTGAATGAATTTACAACTAATGCCCTAATTCTGACATCCCATATGGTATTGACATGTTGTAGTTCGTAGTCGTACTACTAAATCAAATGGCGGAAGAATCTCTTTTTGGTGATCCTTCCAGATGAGTTATATATCTAAGGAAGTTGTGCTACTGGGTCAGTTTGTGACCTTATCTTGAATTTGATGACCTGAATATGTTATAATTTGCTGCATGGAAGTACTTGCTGACTAACCATATCTTAGTAGTCTTTTAAGTTGTAGTATTGTGTATCGATGCATTTTCATGGCATACACTTAATGAAAATAAAAGTTGTCCCTTCTGCGTGTTCTAATTTTATTTCTTCTTATTCAACTAAAGAGTCGTCATGTGACTTGCACTTGTTATTTGTTTTTAGTTGGTTTCAGATTTTCTTCTATACCATTTTATGTTTCAAGCATACAAGACTATATGCCAATTTGTGGAGACTGCAATTTAGGCAATTACTCTCTGCTGAACTGCAACTTCATTGAGATTAATGATTCATATCTCTCTTTTGTGAGCTATTTACAGATATATGAAATTGGCGGTGGGTCAGGGACTTGTGCCAAGGGCGTAATGGATTATATAAAGTTGAATGCTCCTGAAAGAGTTTACAATAGTATGTCTTACACGTATGTGAAATGCACTAACTTTCCATGAATCTTCATGTCAAAACTAAATTCATACTGGATATCCCTCTTGCATTAATTTCTGAACTATGGAGTACTCTATCAATAGTTAAAAGCAAGGAAAAAGAACCTTAGGAAAGGTAAAGATGATTGATACAAATTGTATTCTAAACTTTTGGTATGCTCCCGCTACCATTTCATATTGTGAATAGACTGAGTTAGGGTTCCTGTACTATATCCATGTGCTGCAGTTGCTAGAAAATTGAAACTTTTCAGACAACAGTTGTTGTTAAAGGCTCTGAATAATTTTCTCTTGGAACCTTCCTAAAATTAATTTTTTAGATCTACTAATCTAGCCTTAGAAAGTTTAAATTGTTGTTGACATCAATTCAATGTTGGCAAAAGAAAAAAAATAGAGATTGAGTAAGGTTTCTTTGCAAACCTGGTGGTAATTTTTAAATCCGAAATGCAATCCTTCTCCAAGATACTGTCATTGACCCACCATAGGCCTGTCTGCAAGAGTATAACATGGCTATATTTGAGATCCTTTTGATTATACTTATCATCATTTCCAAAAATTACATAAAAAAGATCAGTCTTCAACTCGTTTTATATTTTTCCTATAAAATCTAGTCACTGTTGTCAAAGGCATTTTCAGGGCTTAAGGCACTATCCTAGCACCTCAAGTGGCTTCAGGTATGGCGCCTTCAGAAAAGCGCTTGCTTTTTTGTGCCTAGGCACCATGGTGTTGAGGCGGTAGGCAAGTGCTTAGCTGAAAATATTGTGTAGTCTTTCTTTGCTTTTTTGTTCCTATCTCCTGCCCTTTTACTTATCCTTGTTCTCTTTCTACTTTTGGTTTAAGCATGCCACTTCTCCATTCTCCTTATTTTTTTTCATTTTCTTTTTCTTTTTGATCTTTCTCTTTCATCGCATTAGTTTCTCTCTCTCTCTCTCTCTATCTCTCTCTTGTTGCATGCTTGATATTAAGTAGATTGAGATATATAATGTTTAGGTCCTTTTTTTTTTTTTTTTCAAATGACATTTTGTTAATGTTTTGGGATGACAATACTTATAGGGAATACTTTCACTAATAGTAATGCCTATGTCTTGGCAAAATAAATAAATAAGTTGTAATACCCATACAATAATATTTGATTTTTTGTTTTGCATTTATAGTGTTTTTTTTTTTTTTTTTTTTTTTTTTTTTTTTTCTGGGTGATTTAAGCCTTAATTACATTTTTTGTTGCAAAATAAACAGTTTCTTAAATAAGCGGCTTACTTCACTCAGGCAAGTGCATATCGTGGTACCCAGCACCTTGGGTGATAGGAACTCTTAACACCTTAAGGGTGCATAGCACCACCTTTAACACACTAAATTGAATTGTTGCCCACAACTAGTTTTGTTTAATTACACTTATATTTTTCCAGTTTGTTCTTCATTGCCATGTTAACCTGTATTTTTCCTAGGGTTTCACTTATTTTCTCTGCCTTTACTCTGATCTTTGAGGGCCTATGGTTCCCATCCTTCCCCCTCATACACATGACATGAGAAACAAAAAAATATCAGAAATGGACAAAGGTGCAATATTTTATGACATGGAATGATTGTGATTACCATGGCCCACATAACATCATTGCATTGCACTCTCTTTGGGAATTTTTTATGTTTATGAATTAGATTTATTGCTTCTGTTATATATTAAATCTGATCAACTTCGGTTGGATCTAAATTATTCATCTTTTTTGTCATTACCTTGTTCTCTCTTCTCTTTGAATGACATAGGAGAGTTATCTAACCTTACTGAGCTATGATTTATTTCACTGCAGCTCAGTAGAAATTAGTCCTTCGTTGGCAAAGAAGCAATTAGAAACTGTTGGAGTTGTTGGCAGTCATTTATCAAAATTTACAGTTGAGTGCCGTGATGCTGCTGATCGGTGTGGATGGGGTATGCTCTTTGCAGCTTCCTGATTTTTATTTATTTTTTTTTTTTGTTTGATGATTATCATAACTAAGCATGAGGCTGCTTTTATTCATGTGTGCTAGTCCATGAGATTTAGCTTGTCATTAGGAATACTAAGTTGAACTTATTGACTGTGTTCATATCTTATCAGACATATGTATTCTTCCTTAGCTAAGAAGCTCCTATTCACATTTTTAGTCTTATGTATCAACTAAGCTTGTCATCACCACAAAAGAAAAAAAAGAAAAGGGTTTACCCAGTGCACAAAGTGCTACCCGCTTAGTGCGGGGGTAGGGGGAGGGTGGCCGTAGAACCCATGACCTCGAGGTCACCAAAGGAGCAACTCCACTGTTGCATCAAGGCTCACCCTCCATGAGCTTTACTTACCCCTCTCTCAGATTTTTAAGGTAAACTACTGTATGAATTTCCTGCACAACCGTTCTACTTTTTTGGGTTTGGTTTGCTTATATAGGAAGTATTCTTGCAGTGCTTTGAGCAACAATTTTTCTTGCCTTTTATGCACTATAATTTTTTAGGGTAACTTTAGTACCCCCAACTGAATTAGTTGTTAAGCATGATACCGAGTTTCTTGAGGGCACATGTTTCTGCTTTTCTTTTCCTACTTACTGTAAGCATTTTGTGACTCATCTAAGTCTCCTTCCATTAAAGAGAGTTTAAAACAGTTAAAATAGTTTATTGCTGTTTATTTGTCTAGTAATTGCTGGTGTCAAACAGATTCATCAGTCTGCCTCCCGGCATATAATACACTAAACTATTACCATCCGAGCAATACATCAGATAAATGCAAGGTGGAAGCACCCCATTAATCCACTTGTTTTCATGAATAATATATTTTAAGGCATGTACCTTGAAGACATTCTTTATTCAAACAATGTGACAGAGGTGGCTTTCGAGAGAAAACTCTTTTCAATATGTCGCATGATGTTGTCCCTACTTATTCAATTTTTTACTTTAGAATATTTTCAACCACCTTGTTTATATAATTCCATGCACCAGACTACAACAGGCCCATTGATTTGTCAATTGCTTACTGGTTGCTCCCAATAATGCTTGGAAAGTATGTACTCCACATGCACTACTATTTCCCTTTGTGAGAACAGATTACTCAGCCAGAGATTGAAACTCATTTTTCTGACAACAGGGGACATGAAGCAGCATCCATGCTGGATCATAATGCTAGAGGTACTTTCTATCTCTATCCCAGTGGTTAGAAGCGCGTTGAAGCGCGCTTAAAGCGCAAAGCGCAGCCCAGCGCACCTCATGGGCTTTTTCTGCAAAAAGCATAGTGTAGATGAGAAAGCGCAGGTGAAGCGCGCGAAGCACAAAAAAGCGCATGAAGCGCAGTGCAAAAAGCGCATGTTTTTTTTTTTTTTTTTGTTGCTCCTTTCTGTTGGTTCCTTTCTGTTTTTTTTCTAAGCTCATGGGCTTTTTTCAGTTGCTGCTCCTTTCTGCTTTTTCAGCGCAGCTCCTGCTCCTTTTTTTTTGGGTCTCTATTCTTGCTTTTTTTTTCTTTTTTTTCTTTAGTTGCTCTCATCTGCTCCTTTTTGTTCATTTTTCTGATCACCATTTGCCAAATGATGTCGGGATATTATGCAAGAGCTTTGTTCAATTAGCTAACATTTGGTTTAAAGTTATTTAAGTTAATTTATGTCTTTTTTAAGAATTTTATGAAACACATTTTCTTGTTATTTGTTCTAGAAAATGATTTTTTTTTTTGGGTCTAGTACTATAATATATTTCATTTATTATCATATATGTTGATATTCTAGTATTATAATATATTTCATTTGTTATTATTGTATATCCAAATATATATTTTGATTTTATATCTTAAGTGCACTTTTTATGAAAAAGCCCGCACTTCGCTTTGCGTTTTGCGCTTAAGCCCCACGAGGGTCTGTCGCTTTTTTGCGCTTTTCACTTTTAACTACTATGATCTCTATACTTCTGCTTTATTTTAATGACAGCTAATTCTTTCTGGGACAATATAATTATTGATCCTGAAGCTGCAGACTGATTTTGTTAACTACTGTATCTTGTCATGATGTGATAATTTTCTGTGTTGATCAAAACATGCTGTTCAGACTAGCATGCTCAAATATTATCTCGTAGTTGGTGAGCGTAATGAAAATTTTCAATTTTTCTCATTTGACCTGTTTGTGACACTTAAGTGAATAAAGTTCTTTTAAATGCTTGTTTGGTGTGCTTAAATGTACTATATTTTTCCATTTTTTTTCCCTTTCCTTTAGGGGGAGGCAATGTTTAGTTAGGAAAGTGGTGAGCTGTACAGGAGTATTAGCCTTTCTTTGTCATACTGACTGAATATGTATTGCTAAACACTTTTTCCTCAAATGAAGTAAAGACATTCTATTGAATATTCTTCTATTCTTTTCTGCTATTTGTGTACAATATTTGCATGCGTGCAGTGACGTTCTTGATGTAAGTAACTTGGAATCTTAACGTTACAGAAGTTCATGCCATTATTATGTGCCTGGTCTGCACATTCCGCTATCAACATCATTTTACCAATATGGCTTCTGCATCATTTATTTTGCCATATGTGAACAGTAATTGCTACTTACACTTTTTATATTAGGTTCTTGATAACCTTCCACATGATCTGATCTACTCAGAAAGCCAAGTGTCTTCCTGGATGGAAGTTTGGGTTGAGAAGAAGTCTGATAGGTAGCAAACTGTCCGAATCCCTCCTCTACACTATTTTGGGTTCTTGCATCATTATGCACAAATTTCTTCCCATTGTGACAATGCATCATGCAGGATGGTTTCTCTCTCTGTCTCTCTCTCTCTCTCACATATGCATGTCTGTGTGTACTTGTCTGGTGCATTTGCATGCTTAAGCACATCACTGCCACATAGGACAACCAAATTAATGTCAATTTAGCAGTCACCAATCATATGCCCTTGTGAGACCATTCTCTTAATTCTAAGGAAAATCTATATAAATATATCTTTTGCATGGGGAGAGCACGATTTTATGGATCTTAGATCACCATTAGAATGCTCTTTAAGGAAAGTTCTTTCAATCGGAACTAGTTATATCTAACTGGAGGGAAGAAGGAAATGGAGAAAAAAATCTTCTGTCTAAATTTGTGAATCACATCAAAGAGGGATACTATTATCTGTACACAATCTGCATAACATAAAGAGGTATGAACATCCTTTTATGTGATATTTCCAGCAAGTTCTGTGCAAAATGCAGAGGAGCCTTAGGCTTGCTGGTCTTGAAAATTTTGAAAATTAAATTCATTTATGAAGCAAATACAATTCTTGACTAGTATCCCCACCTCTTGCCTACTACATTTGTTCTCCCAGTCAATATTGTGGAGGTTGTGACAAAAGTTCATATTTCTAATAAAACACTTCACACTTTCTAGATACTTTTCCCACTTCACTGTCATGCCAGAATGAATTCACCTCCAGCATTTAAATTAATAGCAGGAGACTATCTTTTCCATGACTTGTTAATCATTGTAACCTAAAGATTTTTGTTTCTGCCGTGCTAACTTTTTCTTCCCAATGTCCTGGAGCAATCATGTCAATTTTGGAGACGTACACTTGAATTTTCTGCTCCAGTAATCCTGACTTGCTTTATGACGTAGTACTGCTCTTTCCGAGTTATACAAGCCTTTACAAGATCCAATAATTTTGCGTTGCATGGAAATCATGGAGTTGGACAAGAATCATGCCAGTCATGGAAGCAGCAAACCGTCAATAGCAAAGAACATGTGGTCTAAAGTTTTCCCAAAGCCCCAAAGATGTTGGCTACCAACTGGTTGCTTGGTTAGGAGGAAACTTATATTTATCCTAATCAAATTTTCCTTGAATATAAATTTGATGAGTTACCCTGTCCTTGAAATGCAGAAACTGCTGGAGGTTTTACATGATGTTGTACCAAAGATGTCTTTGATTGCTTCAGACTTCAGTTTCTTGCCTGATGTGAGAATACCCGGTGAAAGAGCTCCACTAGTTTCAACAAAGGTATCTAGTTCTCTAGGTTTGCACAAATATGCCTTTGTGCAAGCTCTGGCTTCATCATGAATTGTTTATCCTTTTAGAGTGACAAAATAAAATTTGTGGGAAAGTGTGCTCAGAAACTCTGGTATTATGGTCCTACTGGACAGGATAAAATGGTAAAAGTAAATAGATAAATAAACTTCCACCTTTAGTGGGCATCTTTGTGCAGTTGAATAATTGTATATATCTATCTTTTTTTTTTATTTATTTATTTAGTCATCCTTATCTATTTTATGAAAAAAATTCTAGAACAGAAACTGTAAAAGTATATTAACCCAATGCCTAATGTCTAAGGCATACACGTTCATGCTTGAAGGGTTCTTTCACAACATGAAAATTCAGTAAAGTAGGAGAATGTTGGAATAGCATACACATGTATATCATTAGTGATGCAACAGAACCCTGCAAATAGGATATTGACATGTTTGTGTACAGTGACTCCGAGATGGTGCAGTGCCCTGTATACGCCCATTTGCCTTTAGTTATCTCTTCCTGGCAATTATTTGTTTCTATGTTCCTAAAAATTTTGAAGCTAGATTTTAAACCCAACATAGCAAGACAATCCAGTGTTTTTAAAACCTTCAATCTTTGATTGAGGATAGAATTCGCTACATATACAACAAGAAACTAGACCATTGTCTGGTCTGGGATGGTATAACATAAGTTTGGTTCCTATAGTGTAGACTTTCCTCCCAAAGCTGCACGAGTATTTTGCCTTTTTTCTTTTTCCACTTTCATTGAGGCAAAATTTTATATTTTTTCTTCTTGAAGCCGTGTCAATTACACTGTTAGAATTGGGCCATTGTGGTTGACTTTATTCGCCATTTGCTTTGCAGAGAGGTGGCCACAGTACTGATCTTGACAGTTACTTACATGCCGCGGTATGCTACATGTAGATTTTTGTTTACATATATATTTTAATCTTTGTTTAGATAGGATAGTAGATTACATTCTTCCAATGTTTCAATACTCTTGTACAAATGTAACTGTTTGTCAATGTCTAGTCATTAGTATAATGGACTTCATAAATTGCTATGACCATTTATATCTTTTTTGTAGAAAAAGACTATCATTGACATAGAGAGAAGTGATACAAGAAAGACAATAAGAAAGCCTCTTAGAGAAAGAAATGGTAAAATATATTAAATAAAGAATAGTACACTGGAAAGGTAGAGTTCTTCGGACCATTTTTGTATACCTTCCAAATTATAACCTCTGGACCCTTGTAGTAGACCATAAGGGTGTGTTAAAAACAATCTTCTCCCATAAGATTGAGCTACAGAGATTGGTTTATGAAAATCCTTATATCTCTTTCCATCCAAATGCACCAAAATATAGATAATATGGCATATTTTAGTATAACTACTTTTCCTTCTGCTACAAAATCTCTGACCTCTATCAGCAGAATGTCTTGATGTATTGTGTGGTGCTTTTGGCTGATAGTTCAGCTAATAAACCTGGTTCCTGCAATCTATGGTGTTTTCTCTGATTTAGGCAATTAGACACATGCGGACGCATGTCATTGTCGTGTTGGTAATGTGTTTGTGTCAAACACATTTCGGATTCCCCAGGTTGATGGTGGGTCTGTGCTTCAAAGGCTAAAATCAATCAAATGCTTTCACTAAAAACATTATCCTTTTTGTTTGTCCAACTACCATCCATGATGGTGATTGGTAATAAAGTACTAACTGCTGGCTTCTCATTTTCATGATTGTGTGGAAAGTTTTGCAACAATTTCCTACTGAATGCTAGCTGTTGACTTCACTTATTGATTACTCACTGCCTTCTTTTTGGTATCTAACCATCCCAAAGGCATAAATCCTTTTAGTCCTTGTAGGTTTCATTGTGCTAATGGTGTGGGCTTTATTTGTTTCCTCAAATATGTAGCTACTCCATGGCCAAGGAAATATAATTTTGATGCCATCTTTAAAAAAAAAAAAAGTGCAGAAATTTGCGCGACTGATATTTGATATTGTTTGAAATTTCCAAATCTCCACTCTGAAACCTTTCTGCAGAACTGTCATCTCCCCTTTTGCACACTTGTTCATTACTTGGGACCTTTTCTAGAAAATTTCCTGATATTAGCATAATGAAGTTTTGGAGGACTTACATTTTTCCAACCCCACCAAACGTAACATTTGGGAAATCAGATGGTGGGATTATGACATTGCATTGAATTTGTAATTGATTGTATTTTGCAGTTTTCATTTTTCTGGTCAAAGAGTCCATTTGTCTCGATTCTCAAGTGAATGTTAAGTTCTTATAAAGCTCCGCCTTCATAAATTGTGATGTTGGTTCGATCATACAAGAATCAAACCTCCATGACTTTCTTTTATCATTTTGTACCATAGGGTGATGCTGATATATTTTTTCCCACGGACTTTTGGCTTTTGGAGCGCATGGACCACTTTTGTTCTGGGTGGAGGCCTCAGAGTGATAAATCCTTAAAGCTAGTGAAGAAGCGGCGGACAATAACAGTAAGTTCACAACCTGGTTTCTTGACATTTTCACGCCTAGAGATGAGGTATAGGTCACATTTCATTTTGGATGAAAAGGTGTTTGGACTGTATGAAGTTGCAGTGATATGGTTGGAACCTTGAAGGATATGATATGCTTTCTTGAGACTTACTGCTGACAAAAGCATATTCTATCCCCTGTTATCTGACTATGTGATCTCTATGTAGCTTGACACTTCTTCATTCATGGAAGAGTTTGGTCTACCCACAAAGACAAGAACAAGAGATGGATACAACCCGCTTCTTGATGACTTCAAGAACACAAAATTTTACTTGAGTGTTCCAACACATAATACCAAATAGACTGCTGGATACAACTCTTGCTCCATGCAGCTTCTTCATTTTGGAGGGGATTATAAGATGCACTCGTGCGGCGTGGCTCCTATCTTCAATGGGTAGGTGATTTATAGGTCAACCTAGAGATTAAAGAATATTAATACAGGTGCTTCAAGGAGCTCGATTTTTTGATACATTCTTTGGGAGAAGTATGTTCTGGGCCGAAAAAAAATTGCAGGGTCCTTCAGTATATTGTATTCTCAAATTGGGTAGAGCTCAAGCCATGGGGTGAACCCTTTTCAAACTTTAGCTTCTGCACAGAAGACATCAGAGTTCCAAAGAGTCAGACTCGGGATCTAGTTGAATAATATGCCGTTCGGATTAATCGGTTAGATTTTTTCCTGGGGTGTCACTTGAAACTTGTTTATACATTTTTCTGAAAATCAGAATGGACGAACATTTCCCGGCATTACCTACATTGTTGTGAAAATCGGTTAGATTTTTTACTGCTTCGCAAACATGACTCGTTAATCTCCTGGGTATCATTTTTGTTATTTTGTTTTTCGGTTTATAAAAGCCACAATCTGACTAAACATGGATCATCCCAAGAATATGAGAGGATGATAATAAAATTTATAACTTTCCAAAAAGCTTCTACAGTGTCAAATGTGCCCTGTTGCTTAAGAGAAATTACATTGGAAAATAGTCCAATTATAGTTACTTTGTGTATCTCTGTGCATTAGGTTTTTTCAGCAACCCCAGAAGCCTAACAACCGACAGGTTTCATGAAGAAAATAGGTCTGCTTTCGCCAGTTGCCCACCTCCACAGACCCTAATTAAATAGCATGATAAGAAGACATTCTAGTCTTGGCTTAACCAGACTTCTCAGACCTAAATTAAAGAGCTTATCAGCTGCTGATAGAGGAGCCTCTCAGGGGTCGATGCCAAAAATATATGGTAATCAATACGTCATATGAGCTTCACTTTCCATAATGTGCTTACAGAAATGTAGCGCAAGCTTCACTACTAGAAACATGTAAACCACTCTCAAAGTCAGTCAACAAATTTGACAAATGGAAATTAAAAACTATCGACTCGGAACAACAAAATTCTTCATCAAAATTTAAATTTTCTAATAATCAACCTTCTATAGTTTCAGTACTTGATGGGAGCAATGATGTCAAGCTGTGCGCCAAGCTTTTCCTCAGCGGTTTTCTCCGCTTTGATCCTTAATTTCTTCAACTGCTTCCTCCTCTCATATGCCACCTGAGATCTCTCCTTTCTCTTGTTCTCAAGCTCCTGTTATGTGGGGAAAAAAAAAAACACAATCACAAAATAGGAAAATATAACACCTGAAAATAAGGTTTGCCTTCAGCTTGAAAGTGTACAGTAACTATCTTGTTCTCTTTTTCTTATATGACCTCCGATGCTTGTGTTCAAATGGTCCGGGATAAGGAAGAGTGGACAATACATTTGTTGGGAACCCCCAAAGTTGTCTAATATCTGGGACATTGATATGTTTCCCTTGTAGAAAAGTACATTCCAAATTATAATTCATCAAATTTTCTCAAATTGCTTTGCACTAATTTTTCCATTTCATGTAAAGATCCTTGGCCTTTTTCAAGCACACCAAGACACCATTAACCAGTCAATCAGAATATTTTAAGGTAAAACAAATCACATAGGAATAAAGAACTTGAAATCCAAATTAATTATAATTATAAGGTAGATGAGAGGAATAATAACTTAGTGTTCAAATGCCAATGAAAACAATAAGAATGATCCTCAACAAACCAAAAGAAAAGCAACAAGTATATTACCCTAATAGTATCATAGTGGCTCCATCCAACCTCCTTCGAGAGTCGTCCCAGTAAGCAATACTTGTGTCCTGCCTGAAGCCTCAAGACCCTAAGTTGTTCAAAAGCAAAGATAAGAATTCAATCTTATAACCGGATTATAAGAATCCAAAACCTAATTCAAAGGCAGCATAAAGTAAACAGATAACAGTAAGACTTACTTCAGAGCGTCAGGAATGACCATCCTCTTCATTTTATCATATGGAGGCGGGACACCTTCATATGCCTTCAAGCGTGCAAGTGCAGCAGCTCCACGCTTTGTCTTGTGGGGTATCATTCTGTAAATTGAGCAAGATTAATGAAAAAACAGAAAACAGCATATTCAAATATTATTTTCGGCCCCAAGTTTTTACAGGTGAATATTAAAAAAAAAAAAAGTAGGGCTATGATATTCCAACAGAAAAACTAGGGTCTCAGCATTCCCAAAGCTAAAAATTGTGGGTGAAGATCAACAGTCCAAACCAATGGAAAAAAAATATTATAAATATTTTTCTCCAACAAAAATAACAGACATGCATTTTAAATTTGGACACAGCAGAATTTGAGAAACAAAAGAATTATTATTTTCAGAACTCAAATTATTTCTTCAAAACGATACAAACTAAACCATATTTTGAGAGAAAGCAACAAATGAAATCCAAACCAAATCAAAGACAACCAAAACCCTAGTTCTGATGATAGATGGACACCTCCATTATTGTTTTGGGAAATTGCAATTTAAAATGAAAAATCCATAGCCACCCAATCACAAAAAGAATTGAGGAATTCATTTCATGAATTTCCAGTGAGTTATAAACAAAATGAAAAAGAAAATGGGTTTTAATCATTCAAACATCAAAATGGGATTTATTTACAAATGCAAAAAACCCACTTAAACCTATTATTCTACAAAAGTAGCAGGGTTATGCTCTAAATCTTCTTTCTCACAACTGTGTAATTAGAGAATTGGGGATAAAATTAATCAAAGTACCATACAAGATCTGAAACCGGGTTCCTTACAAATATTCGAGATCAAAAATAATTCAAACCCTAATTTTCTACTGATCCAATAACAACACAATGTTAAAAAAAACTGAAATCAGCTAAATTTCCAGAGGGAACACAACAATAGAAACATCATTTTCCAGCATGCATTCAAACCAAAAACAAACTATATCGCAGATGAGCAGACAAATCAACAACAGAAGGATGGAGAAATATATATATATATATATATATATATATATATATATGTATTTATGTATGTATGTATGTATGTATGTATGTATGTATAGAGAGAGAGAGAGAGAGACAGACAGACGGACCCACGAATAGTCCTCCAAAGAATCTTAGCAGGTGCACGGAAGTGAATGGGACCATGAGAGGGCTTAGTGTTCATCCTCTTCCTAAGAAATCTCAAGTACTTCATCTTCTGACGAACGAGACCTCCTGAGAGACAAATCTCTTCGCATCTGACAACCACCACTTTCTGCCCATTCAACAGCTCCTTTGCTACGATGGATGCCAGCCTTCCTAGCATGTGGTGCCTCGCGTCCACCACCACTCTTCTTGCACAGATTCCTGAGCCCGACACCATTTTCTCTCTCCTCTTTCCCTCTCTCTCCCCCCTCTCCCTCTCTCTCTTTCTCACTCTAAGAAGCAGAAGCAGCAGCACCGGAAGCAGAAGCAGAGGCTAGGGTTTTTGGAGATCGAGTTTTGAGGGTTATTATTTATACGGAAGCTCTAATTGCGTGCGGAGCAGTACACCATGTTTTTGTGAATGCGGCTTCTTGATCCGACCCGATTCCAAAAAAAAACCCAAAAAGAAAATGGGTTCAAATTAGCATTGCGCTACGGCAGATAAAATTAAAATTAATTTTTAATTTAATTAGAGTAACTTAAATTTGGTACTCTAGAGTTAAATGTTAGATGATGATAAATAAAAAAATACCGGTAGAAAATGACAGTTGTGGAGATAAGAAGATTAATGTAAATGTGCAAACACAAAATAATGGATAAAATAAGAGATGAGTATATTAAAGACAAAGTTAGGATTGTGTCCATGAAGAAAAAATTTAGGAAAATACAATAAAAGTAGTATCAACATGTATACAGGCAACTAATAAAGTTTTCGGTTAAGTTAGCATGATACTATGACAAGTACTTATATTAATCAAGAAAGAGAAAAATCTAAAAAAAAAAGTTGGATAACAACAATAAACTATGTTGGAAAGTGTATATGTGTATATCCGTAAATTATGTAAATTATCTCTTTTTAGTTGTCATATAGTAGAGATTTTAGGGATTTGATAGGATAGAAGAGTTTGTAAGAGTTTGAGTTTGTTTAGGAAGTTTGTTAGCCTTGTGTCATGTATATATATTGCTTTTCGATTTAATAAAATTCAAGAGAGTGAATTCAGTCAATGTTAACATGGTATCAGAGCCCCAATTAAAAACCACGAAAAAAGGAAGAGAGAGAGACTCTAAGTTTTCACAGCCATGGCAGAGCACGAAGGGAACAAGAACAAAGATACCAGTAGAAGCATAAAGGAAATCGAGATCAACTCATATATTATTTACACCCTTTAGACAATCCCAGG
The DNA here is from genome assembly GCA_037126225.1 of Dillenia turbinata. Classification (NCBI taxonomy): domain Eukaryota; kingdom Viridiplantae; phylum Streptophyta; class Magnoliopsida; order Dilleniales; family Dilleniaceae; genus Dillenia; species Dillenia turbinata. Next base: position 9,111,069 of record JBAMMX010000026.1, on the reverse strand, counting down.
ACCGTAATCTGTCTTGTTCAATTGAAGGGGGAGAATTATCATGAATGGACAAGATCTATATGAAATGCTCTTCGTGCAAAAAGGAAACTTGGCTTGTGGATGGGACATTGGACAAACCTATAGATAACTCTAAGAAATAGAGGATTGGTGGATGGTGAACTCAATGGTGATTGCTTGAATTTTTAACACCATTGTACCAAGTCTATGGTCCACCATAACATACATGGAGAATGTAAAGGACTTTTGGGAGGACTTGTGACAACGATTCTCTATTGGTAACGGACCTCATGTACGCCGGTTGAAGGTAGATATTGCAAATTGCAAACAGTAAGGGCAGCCTATCTTTATATGCTATGGATGGCTGAAAGCCATGTGACATGAACCGGCAAATTATGAACCAATAACAATGTGTGATTATGGGGGTTGCAAATGCAATCAATTGTTCAAAATCATGAGGTAGCGAGGAGAAAAATGTGTACATCAATTTTTGATGGATCTTGATGATTCGGTGTATAGGACAGTAAGATCAAATATTTTGACAATGGAAACACTACCTAACATTAGCAAAGCATATTCTATGATTATTCAAGAAGAAGGACACCACAACATTTCACAGAGTAAGGATGTGTGAGAAGAAGTAGTGAGTTTTGCTGCACAGGTGGGATCAATCCCAAGAGTTGTAATGGCATGAGTCAAGGAGAAAAGCCGAGTATACTCCAATTGTGGAAAGAGTGGTCATGAAGCCAAGGATTGTTTCCAAGCCATTGGCTACCCTAATTGGTGGGATGATAGACCTTGAGAAGCTGGTGAAGATGTCGTGGCGGACAAAATGGAGGAGGAGCTATAGGATGTGGATGAGGAACAGGTGGTCATGCTAATACTGTGCAAGTTGCATCGGTAGCAGTAGGCATACACTAGAAATTTGTCTCTCAGGAGGTCTCGTTCGTCAGAAGATGGATGACACTCGTCAAGTTGTTAAATGCACGTAAATCTGGAGGAATTGGGTGACTTTCTAGTAAGAAAAATTCAACCAAATGGATAATAGACTCAGGTGCATCCTCTCATATGATAGAAGATATTGAACTATTGAGAGACATACGAAAGATGGTAACTTGTATTGTGAGTCTTCCTAATGAAGAGCATGCATTGGCTATAAAAGAGGGAACGATACATTTAAGTGATGATATTAGTCTTCATCATGTTTTGTTTATATTAAATTTAAACTGCACACTTATTTTTGTAACAAAAATGTTGCAAGAATTAAATTGTATTGTTGTATTTACCGATAAGTTATGTATGATACAGGACTGAACTTCGAGGATGCTAATTGGAGTAGGTGAGCAATGCGATGGGGTTTACCACTTCAAGACAGATATTACCACTTCGAAGGCTCAAGCAAATAAAGTCAGAGAAGTGACTATAAGAAAGTTGTGACACCGAAGGTTAGGGCATCCTTCAAGAGAGATATTATCTCTTATTCCTGAGGCTAGTAGTGATGGTAATGGAATAAATGAGATTGAACCTTGTGACATTTGTTATAGGGCTAAGCAAACTCGTGAATCATTTCCTGATAAGTGAGAATAAATAGACATATTGTTTTTCATTGATTCATTATAATTTATGGGATACATATAGTGTGCTTGCTTCTTGTGGTGCTATTTACTTCTTAACAATTGTTGACGATTTTTCTTGTGATGTGTTGGTGTATTTATTGCTTGAAAAGAATAAAGTGCCACAAGTAATTAAAAATTATCGTCAATTTGGTAAACCTGTTAGAATAATTCAAAGTGAATGGAATTGAGTTTACATGTTTAAAATCATACTTTGAATGCCATGAAATACTACATATCCTTAATGTTGCAAGAGCCCTAAGATTTCAAGCCATTCGACCCATATGGTTCTAGGGGGAATATATATTAACTGTATAATACTTGATAAACAGAACCCCCACTCCTTTTCTTAATGAGAAAACACCATATAAAGTTTTATTTCTAAAACCTCCCTCACTTGGACAATTGAGATTATTTGGGGTGCTTGTACTATGTTTAGAGAAGCCGAAAATGCATTTTTATGGGGTACCCACGCGGGAAAAAGAGGTTGAGAGTATATGACGTTGAGAAAGGAGAATATTTAGTATTGTGGGATGTAATATTCTATGAAAATATCTTCCCATATACGGAGGACACCAAAAAAGTGTCAAATGATGGAGTGGAAATTTTGAATGATCTAAATGGGGAAGGTATATTGATGAATTTTACGAGGAGAGCATGGGATTATGAATTGCTGAAAATAGTAGAGGAGTGATTGAGGGGAAGCAACGAGATGTGAAATAAGAGAAAGAAGGGAGCACGGAAATGACGTGAGGGAGGAGCAGCAATCAACAGGTGTTTCTAATGAGGGGGAGTAGCGAGACCAGCAAGATGCTCGTAAATATGATGTTGGCACAAGCAAGAGGGAGCAAACTGATCAAGTTAGTGAGTCTCTTGGTAAAGGACACTGGGAATGCACGGCCTCTATTTTGCTACATGACTATGTGACCTATAGTGCTTGTTGTTTACATGACCCCATACATGCTCAACTCCACATCAAGTCAGTATCCTCAAGTAAGACATTGTATCCCATTGCTAATTATGTGATATGTGATATGTGATATGTGCTAACTTCATTGCTAGATATTGGGGTTTCTTGGCTGCTTTAGCTGTAAATAAGGATCTGACACTATTTTCAGAAACAGTAAAAGAAGAAAAATGGAGAGAAGTAATGAGAAAAGAAATCCATGCACTGGAAGACAATAAGACATAGATATTAGAAAAACTACCTCCAGGAAAGAAGACTATTGGTTGTAAGTGGGTATACAAGACCAAGTACAATTCTGATGGAATGGTGGAATGTCATAAAGCACATCTAATGATTTTCAAAAATCGACAAACAGAACGCTTAGATTACAATAAGACCTTTGCTCTTATGGCAAAGATGGCAATAGTTAGAATTTTTTTAGCTGTGATGGCTATTAAAAATTGAGAGTTACATCAAATGGATATTCATAATACGTTCGTACATGGAGATTTGGAGGAGAAAGTATACATAAAGCTCCCTCTAGGTTTTTCCTTTGCAAATCCAACTAAAGTGTGTAGGTTGAAAAAGTCCCTTTATGGATTGAGGCAAGCATCACGATATTGGTTTTCGAATCTTGTAAAAGCCTTAAAGAATATGGTTTCAGTCAATTGTACTCAGATTATTTGCTGTTCACTAATTTCCACCACGATGTAGACCTTTGTGTATTGGTATATGTGGATGACTTGATCGTTGGAGGAAATGATTTTGGTGCAATAGCCAAATTCATATCTCATCTTAATCAATGTTTTCACATGAAAGACTTAGGAATGCTTTAATATTTCTTGGGCATTGAAGAGGCTTGGGGATCAGAAGGAATCTTCTTGTGTCAATGAAAATATGTACTTGATATTATTACTAAGTGTGGGTTGTCAGGAGCTAAGCCCGCACTTGTTCCTATTGAACAGAACCATCGCTTGGCTATGGCAAGCAGGAACTTGATGGATGATCTTGAGCAGTATAGAAGACTCATTTTGACTATTACGAGGCCTGAATTAAGCTATTGCATTTTAACACAATTTATGCAGAATCCACGAGATGATCAATGGGAAACTGCTCTATGTGTGGTATGTAATTTGAAGGGTAATCCTGGCCAAGGAATATTTCTTCGATATGACAATGACTTATAGCTACATACTTGCTGTGATTCTGACTGGGCAAGTTGTCTGTTAACATGACGATCTCTGAGTGGATACTTCGTGCTTTTAGGGCACACCCCAATCTCATGGAAGACGAAGAAGTATCATAAGGTGTCCCGATCGTCTATAGAGGTTGAGTATCATTCCATGGCCATAGCAAGTTATGAGTTAAAATGGCTAAAAAGTCTATTGTTGTCATTAGGAGATGTACACACACAACCTATGCAATTATATTGCGATATTCAGGTGGCTCTCCATATTTCTGCAAATTCTGTTTTCTATGGAGAACGAAACATATTAAAGTAGATTGTCATTCCGTTCATGATGAAGTACAACACGGCAATATCGCTACCTTCCATGTTTGAACAAATGAGCAGCTAGTAGATATATTTGCCAAGACACTTGGACGAGGACAATTCGAGTATCTTCTTCACAAGTTGGGCATTCGCGACCTTCATGCACCTACTTGAGGGAGATCGTTGGAAAGTGTATATTTACATATCCATAAATTATGTAAATTATCTCTTTTTAGTTGTCATGTAGAATAATGAGGAGAGATTTGAGGGATTTGAAAGGATACATAGGAGAGTTTGTAGGAGTTTGTTAGCCTTGTACCATATATATATATTACTTCTCGATATAATGAAACTCAAGAGAGCGAATTCAGCTAAAGTCAACAAAATATGATATGAATTATGTAAATATAAATAAAAATATCATATGAGATAGACTACAATGATATAAAAATATCTATATTACCAACCTCGCTTAGTGGAATAAAAACATGATTATTGTTATTATATAAAGAAAATAATTATATAAATGAACATGTGATATGAAATAGCGTTCAATGATGTAGAATGATCTATATGGCTCACCTCATTTAGTGGGATAAAAAATTGATCGTTGTTATTATAAATTAAATTTGGTGCTCTGGTTTTAAGTTTTAAATAAGTAATTATAGTCATATTTACTAAAAAGCTTATTATTCGATATATACTCAAATCTATTGATTATAATAAAATATAATTTGAAAATGAATAAATTAATTTTTAAGAAAAATTTATTTATTAACTATGATTAATATTACATTACATAGATTGATTTTTTTTTTTAAATAAAAATCAAATACTAAATACTAATGGTGCCATATGGTCATATGTAATACAAGGATTTTGATTTATTAATATTTAATTGAATATAAGAAGAGATTAGCATTAGCCTGGTGCACGATAGAAATGGTCATTCATCATGGGATATGTGGCTTGTGGCATTCAATTTTCTATGTTTAAAAAAAATATTTAATTATATTATTGCTCACTCTGCTTAAATACAAATCACTTTCATATTTGTTATCTAAATCTTTTTGACTGGGAACTAAAAATGTGGAGTTTATTTCTAATTTTATAAAAATTAAAAATTTCTGAATTAACAAAAGAGATTGAATTTATATTATAAATGAACTGGAAGTTTGTTGAATTCACTTTACTTTACTTCTCAAATAATATTTAATTTATTACAAATATTGTCAGATAATAATAAGTTTACACTATGATAGGGTATAAATTGGTATAATATTTACAATTGATTTTATTTTATTTTTGAATAAATATTACACTAATTATTGTATTTTATTATATTTTATATGTTAGGAATGATGGAGGAGACATGAAGAAAAAGGAAGGAAAAATGAGGACAAATTTGGAAGCATGAAATATTTGTAAATATTTAAATATTTGTAAATATTTGGGAATAAGAATTTTGGAAATTTCAAACCCTTGTAATTTGTTATTTAGTGTTATCTAAAATTTAAGAGAGTTTTCTCTTTAGAAATTAGATTAACTCATTCTTATATATAAATGGTTATATAGAGCCTAAGAGAGGAGAGAGGAGAGAGGAGCCGCCCGGAAGGGGGCAGTCGCCTCCCATCCAACAACAACAAAAGTTTATTATTTTATAGGTTCTCTTTTCCTGTAGCCATTTCCCAGCAACACCACATCGTTTAGAGTATAGGTTTTGTCTTTTTTTTTATTATATTTTGGTTGTTTCAAGTTTCATGGCGACTACTATTCTTGGCGAAAGGGACAGATGCTATTCTTCTATTGTTTCAATATTCTCCGGTAATAAATATTTATTTTATGAGTTTCTTTTATTTATGTTTTCTTTTTAATTAATTTATTTTTTTGTTGAAGGGTATTGAAATCTTGATTTTTCTATGATTGTGAGATTTTATTGTGCATATTAATTCAACATGTCATAGGTATTTATTTAATTCCTGCGCTTCATAGATCATGATTTTTTTAGGGTTATTAAATAGATGACCAATGTTTAATAGATCTAGAATAATCTACGACTAATTAAAACGACAAGATTTGTTTGTTTTTAATAACGGGGTAAATGACATTCATATCGTGGAATTGAATAATCTAATTTAAATAAATCCAGGTTGGAATTTACTGATTAGAATTGGATCTCTCTAGATCTTAAAGCTGTCAAAACACTAAATCCAACGAGGGTTTCTTGGGTTGTCTTTCGATTAGAGAAATAATTAACGGTGATACCTTGATTATCGAAAAAGTAAGGAAAGATTAGTCGTTTTGTGGTACTTAACGGCTATAACCAATTTATTTATGTGTATTGAAATTTTTAAGTAAATCAATGATCAATCACATAAAATCAAGGTGGATATAATTTCTTTGATTAGAAAAATTGATTTCCATTAGTTTTTACTTTTATTTTTGAGTTCTTTATTTTTTTTGTTAATTAGTTTAGTTAACTTTCTAAACCCCATTATTTTATTTTCTTTTATTTTCTTTAAAAGAAGCAAATCCACTGTTCCCTGTGGAGATGACACTTTTCAATTTATACTAGTATTTTGTAAGTAGGTATTTTATTTTTGGTTGTTTGACGACACACCACACTAATTTATAGATAAAAAATTTTGTGACTATTTAAAAAAATTACATTTTTTTTATAAATTTTTTTTTATAATTAAAGAAATATACTATATATAAAATAAAATAATATATGCTGAAGGAAGAGGGAAAACAAGCCACATATACCAAATGCAAGCCCTTTTTATGATAAAAAAGGAATTTATTTTAAAGAAAAAATTGAATAGATACGAAAATTAAGAGTAGAAGTCCAATATATCTTTTTTTTAATAAATTATCGTATTTGGGACTCATTTTAGATACGATTAAACTTAAAGGCGACTCTAAGGAGAGTTTTGTTAGGATATGAGCTATCATATTGCAAGATCTTGGATGAAAAAAGCCATTGGTATTGCCCAAGTCAAAACTTGAAAAATGAGTGATCCCAAAAATAACTACAGCTAAACTAATTTCACACCACACAAATTGTTTCTCACTCTTTAATGGTCCGATTCCACAGGGTAAATAAGTTCATAGGCCCAGCGAAACCCATAAGCTAAGGTTGTTGCGTTTGAGATGTCTGGATTCCAAACGCCTATCACACTTAGAGGTAGGCATGGGCCCCCCCCCCCCCCCCCCCCCGCCCCCACCCCCCCCCCCCCCAAACCCTCCCCCACAAAAAAAAAAAAAACAAAACCAAACCCAATACAAAAACCCACCCCACCCCCCCCCCCACCTGAAAAACCCCAACCCCCCCCCCCCCAAAACCCCCCCCCAAACCCACCCCAACCCCCCACACCCCCCCCCCCCCCCCAAAAAGAGCAAACCCCCCCCCCCCCCCACGCCCGCCCCCCCCCCCCCCCCCCCACCCCCCCCACCCAAAACACACACACCCCCACCCCCCCCCCCCCCCCCCCCCNCCCCNCCCCCGGGGGGGCCGCCGCCCGCCCCCCCCGGGGGGGGGGGGGGGGGGGGGGGGGGGGGGAGAAAAGAGAAAAAAAAAAAAAAAAACCCGGGCCCCAGAAAAAGAGGGGGGGGGAAAAAAAAAAAAACACCAAAAGAAGAAAACCCCCCACACAAACAAAAAAAAAAAAAAAAGAAAAAAAAAAAAGGGGGGGTGAGGGGGGGGGAAAAATTTGTTTTCCCCTTTTCTCTCTTCCCCCAAAAAAAAAAAAAATTAAAAGGGGGGGGGGGGAAAAAAAAAAAAAACCCCCCCACCCCCACCCCCCCCCCACAAAAAAAAAAAAAAAAAAAAAATTTTTTTTTTTATTTTTTGATTTAAAAAAAAAAAAACCGTTGAATCTGTTCGACACGGTCTGACTCAGTGAGTCTGATTCACTAGGCCGGATTGGTTCCAAACAAAGTTTTTGAATCGGCCCACGGTTTCTGACTCCAAAGTGGCCCGAAATTAACCCAAATTGGACCGGTCCCAACTAATTCACGCTTTTTGGTCTTTGCCCCTCTCAAAGACGACACCCAAACCCATGGACCTAGTGAACTGTCATTCTAATTGCCCTATCATTTAGTTGAGTGTTTGGGCCGTGGAACTAGTTAACTGGCCCACTGTGCCATGTGTTCCATTGCGCTTCCTTAGTGTTAGTGATACCCACAAAGCCCAACGAGTGGATCCAGAGTAGAGAGAGAGAGAGAGAGAGAGAGAGAGAGCTGCTCTTAATTTTGAGCGTATTTCTTTTTTCTTTTTTCTTTTTTCTTTTCCCCTTTATAATCGTTTGCCCAGGAAAAAAAAAAAATAGAAAAAAATGCTAATCAAGAAATATTTTATTTCCTCTGGTGCTTGCTTTTCTCTTATTAAAATTCAAGCTCAAGAGTTTGAAAAATTGGAATCAATAATTTTTTCTTTTTCATTTCAAGAAATAAGAATTTACGTCACAAGCCAAAATAAAAAAAGAAAAAGAAAATCAAGGGACAAAACATTCTCTTATGTCCGCATCAAACTCATAAAACTTGTCATGCAAAATTTTCATTATAAAAAACATTTTCGTGTGTTTATAATCAAAGATATTACTAGTTATAAAATATCCTCTTAAATTATTTTCGGGAGAATATATAATAATTGATTAATTCCGAAAATGAAAAATTATGCCAAAACAATTTTTATCTTACAGAAGTATTAATCAAAAAATTGCGCTCTCTTGCTACACATTCACTTATGGCTACTCTACATCTTTAGGACAAGAGAGAGAAGAAATTCCACAGCCTTCTCAGTTGTCCTTGTGACGACATTTTCAAGTTATCAAGAGAAGGCTCATTTCTATGAAAAATTTTAATTATAATTTTAAAATATAAATATTTATTTTAGAATCATTCTAATTTATTTCTGATTGATTGAAAGGGTTTGATCAGTTATATCAACGTTATGTTACTTTCGTATTAGCTCGACATCAACTTATCTCTAAACTATTTTTAGTTAACATATTTGACCCAATTACCTGACATTTTTTTTATATAAGGAGATGCGATCAAGCATGATCGAATCGAAAAATAGAAAATAGAAGTGGAGAGACTCTACTATTTCAACTGTTCCTAAAGGATACTATGCGACATTAATATCATTAGTTAAACACTTTTGATAAGAAATAATTTAGAGATGATCTTAAAAATATTATTTATATTCTACAATTGTAATTTGGATTTTTTCCCCTTCAATTTTATGCTGATCCTAGCTACATTGCTCATTCAGTCACATGTATATCTAAGAAGGGAAATATATATGATAAACATGGTCAACATGACCAAAGTTGGCATCTTCATATAATCAAAAGCTTTGTTCTTGACTCTCCATTGGAAGGTGTACTTTTGAGCCTTCATGGTTGCATTGCTGATTCGATTTTCAAAAGAATTACTCTAATATGATCGAATGAGACTCGAATCGAATCGATAGAATTTTATAATTTTTATGGGTATCGATAATTATAAAAGTAAAAATTATTAAAAATCATAATTTAATAATTACTAATTATTTTATTATTCTCTCTCACAATATATGTAATTATTGAAATGGGATAAATCAATCATTATAAACTATAAGAGCCCCTAATGAAATATAGTTGAGGTAAGAGAAGGTAATTGACAATGGTTAGTTTGGGTGATCATTGGGCATAACATAATCTCTTGAAAAAGGCACAAATTAATATGAATATGGCAAGCAGCATCTTGTTGGTTCAATTACAAAGATACTGAATTTTTTAAATCAAATTCTTATGTTTGACTCTTTAAACTAAAATTAAAAAAAAAAGATATCAGAAGAATACATTCCTTAATGGAATGGTTAGCTCAAACCAAATTAATCGGAATCAATAAATTAATTATCGAATTTCAATCGGTGTATATATATATTTATGAGTTGGAGGGGGTATGGACCCACCCAGCTCCAATAAGGCCCCCTAACAAAATATAAAATAGGGTTTCTTTATGGTGCTAAACATTGCCAATTTTGTAGTTTGGTGTGTCATCAAACTATCAAAAATAAATTAATCTATTTTACTAAATATCAATACAAAACGACTAAGGTCATCTACTCAGGAAATGATAGATTTATATCTTTTAAAGAATTAAAAAATAAAATAATAAAATACGGGAATTTGAAAAATTAGCTAAACTAATAGATTAATTGAAGAAAATATTTGATTAAAAATAAATAAATAACTCGAAATTGACTGAATAAAAATTAATAGAAAATCAAATTTTAACCAAAGAAATTTTATCTACCTTGATTCAGGTTGATTGATTATCGATCTATCTAATAAATTCAATAATCGTAAATAAATAAGTTATAGTCATTCAATAAATACCGAATAACTAATCTCTCATTATTTCATCGATAATTAAGAGAAGTTCGATAATTATTTTTCTAATCAAAAGATAAACTTTAGATAAATTCTTAAAATTTAGTATTCCGACAGTATTAAAATTTAAAAAGATCTAATTCTAATTAATAAACACATAACATGTTTATTTCAATTATATTATTTAATTCCATGACATAGATTAAACTATTAACAAATTCATAAATTTATGTCATGTACAACTATATTAAAACAAACTAATAATTACAAATTTACCGTTTCAATTGGTTGTAGATTATTTTAGAAATATCAAATATAGACTTTTTATTCAATAAATTTAAAATAAATCATAAACAATAAAGTATAGGAATTAAATAAATATTTATAAGATATCGATGCAATATGCTCAATTAAATTTCACAACTATGGAGAATCAAGATTTCAATAACTGTTCAATTAAAAAATAAATTTAGAAAGAAAACATGAATACAAACTCACGAATGAAAGTGGAATTAAAATAATTTGTGCCTAAAGAAGAATACAAATACGTGACCTCTCTAAAAACATGTAATGCTCTCCCTTTATATAGAATCAAATTTCTTATTTTTTAGAGAGGAAATCTTTCTAAACCCTAGACAACTACAAAATAAGTAAAGAGAATTTCTTACTTGACTAAATAACCTATTAATTGACTTGTCAAAGAAATAAACGATCTAAAATGGAAGATTACAAAAGTTGGACTTTTCAAAAACTCTATCCCTAAATATTGGGAATAAAATCATATCTTAAGAATTTTCAATACTTTCAGATTAAGCTTAATATTTCTTTGAATAAACTTGTTGACTCGGTCTCTAGGAAGATCTTGTAATGATTCCGAGATCCATGTGTCCATGCACCAATAAAAAAGCACCACTGTCTACTTTTTTTTTTTTAATTTTTTACATAAATGCTCCAAATTAACTCATTTTTTTACTTTCCTTCGTAAGTCTCCTTCATCAATTGTAGAATATCAAATATCATAATATATAGCTATTAGTGTAATATTTATAAAAAAAAAAAAAAACAAAATCAACTAAAATTCTTATACTAATTTATGCCCCATCATAGTCTTTTCATTTAGATTCCAAAAGGGCTCTCCAAATTTTTCTTTTCAAATTTTTTTTTTGATTTTTGATTATTTTTGGGTTGGGTCCGAATAGTTTGGATATACTTGGAAAGTATTTTAGACTGTTTAGTAATAGAAAATATTTTTTATTTTCTAATCCTAGTTTTCCCTCATATATAAAATTTTATTTTCTAATGGAAAATTAAAAAGAATCAATTTGTGCTATGGGAAGGCTGAGTAGGCTTTTTTTTTTTTTTTTGGTGTCTTAAATTTGATTCATAATGCCCGGAGTTTCGCTCCAACTAATTTAGACCGAACTATTGTCAGGTTCTTATTTGGAAGGGGCTCTCCCAACGTCGTTTTTGTCTCTATCAAAACTTGAATCCGAGTGTTTGGTGTGGGGATTTTAGTACCCTTCTCACTAAACTAACGAAATGTTGGTAGACTGAGTAGCTATCTCAAACCAAGTATTGTCTAGTGTGGGGACTTCAGTTTCCAGGGTTGCTGCTTTCATAATCACTCACACTTCTGTATAGAACTTACAAAGAAGAAAAAAAAGGGGGAAATACTAGTTGTCGTTAGCATTTCTCACATAATATCTTCCAAGAAAAATTGTAAAAAAAAAATATGTTGTGTTTTTTAATTTACACTAAGCATATCATTTTTTAGGAATTGATATTTAAATAACTCAATGTTGCAATTCCACTTCTTTTTATAGAACATAAAATATGGTCAAAATACTACATCCAAAGTATAATAAAAAGAAGATATAATAAATATTTACTTTTTGTAATTTACCCTATTTTATGTGTTAAACTCTAACTCAAAATCGCAATTTATGATTTGGATTCTTGAATAATTATATGACATATGATCTGGGTTGGGGCTGTGGTGTTTGGAATCAAATAAGTTTTATAAAGTTCTCAAAGAGATAGTTTAGCGGTCACAATCTCTCTCTTCAATGCAGTGATCTCGGATTCAAATCTTAGTATAACAAAAAGAAAAAAGTTCTATAAAAATTGAAGTTTATTTTGAATTTCAAGTTTTATACGTGAAAAAGAAATTATGAAGTTTATTTCTAATTTTGCAAAAAGAATGGACATTCAAGTCAATAAATAAATGTGGATTTTACAAATGAATTCTATAAGAGTTTAAAGACCCATCCAAAATTACTTTCTAATTATCATAATATTTAATAAATAAACTTGAATTTTATTCTTTCAAGCTGAGGAATTTAATTAAATTTGAGATTTTGATTTCAATCTCAAAATTTTAATTTGGACTCCACTCTCTATTAATTAGGTTTAGAAATTAAACATGAGGACTGCAATGATGATTTAAGGTCAAGAGCTGATGAAAGGGGTGGTGGTGGTGGTGGTCTATGACCGGAGAGGGACAAAGCAAAAGGGGACAAAAGGACCCTAACAAGCATGGGAAACATTTCATAATGAGTGCCCAAAATACCACAGAAAGGGCCAAGGGATTCTCAGAATATCTGACAAGTCAACACTCATGGCAACTAGGTACGGCCTTCGTTGACCTTCCATTTCATATACTTTCAAATTCTTTTAATTCAATCAAACACTTCTCCTTGCAGTAACTTGTCTCCCTTCCCAAAGGCATCTTCCTCAGATCTCACAGAGAGAGAGAGAGAGAGAGATAGCTCATGGAGCAAAGGTAAATATACATGGGAGAAAGCCCACAAAGATCTTTTTTTTTTTTTTTTTTTTAAATAAATAATAACCACGTTAACCTGACTAATTTTTTTAATACTGTTTTCTCAAATGTGAAATTTAAATCTGAATTCTTATTTAAGGATACTAATCCCAAACCAATTAAACGATGGACCCACAAAAAATAAATGCTCAAACAATCTAAAAGTCTCTCTATCAAGAAAATGGAAACCAATTTGAGGTTTATTAGATAGAAATAACTTTGATGAAGTTCAAGTGACGATGGCTTGTTATTGCACATTCTTTTTTACAATCACCTACTTATGTGTTACTGAAATACCATATTTTCATAATAAATAGCATTACTCCAGAACAAAAAATAATAAAAATAACAATAATCCTCATTATCATTCCCCTACTCCACTCACATGTTGCTATTTGCATGGATAAAGCTGAATATTTGTTGAACTGAGCTTGCTATGTCCTCTGCGGTGAAACTTGATTCACTACCCACCTGCAGACATACATAAAATATACATATTATGTTTGGAGATTTTATGCATGTAAGAATGAATAAGACCAAACCTTGACATTGAAAGAATAGAGAACAGTTTGCTCAATGGTAGTGATGTTGGTGTGAAGAATACTGAGTTGCAAATCTTCTAGTGCAGCTATAGTCTTGACGAGTTGGCCAGGCCTTTTTCTTGACAGAATTTTGATCATTGCATCAAAACCTAGTCGCTTCACTTCGACATCTGCCAAGCAAGATTTGTTCTCCGCGATTTCCTCGCGAAGTCCTTCTGGGGTTTCATAATTGATTTGCTCACTTGGTAGAGGTAATGGAGGAAAGAAAGGTGGGGGTGGTGGTTGTTGGAGTGCAAGAGAGGGGTCCCCAACTTGTCGAGGACCTTCGCCATAGAGTCTTCTTCTCTTTTGAGATTCTAGGCATTGGAGAAGTTGTTCTAGTTCTCTCACAAATTCTATGGCTCCACCTATTATTGAAGCTTGGTCTCCCTATAAATTGAAACATAGAAAACAAAAATTAAACCATAGTGACAAAGGTTGAAAGAACTTCAAAAAGTATCATGTAAAACTTTTTATTTTGTCTTTTCACGGCTGAAAATTTATCTGGTTGGTTATTCATAACAGAAGATGAAGGAATGTGAATGATTTTTATACCCGTTGCACATAGGATCCTGGCATGAGAGATCTCAAAACTCGGAGATGTTCATTCATTTGCTTCCTTCGATTTCTTTCAACTGCGATATGAGTCATCCTTTGGCTCTCTACTTCTTCACTACTCTTGATGGTTCTTGGCCTTTTTCTCTTGCTCTTAGCCAACTCCACCATAGGGGCACCTGTCGGAATATTTTCTCCAAGAAACCTAATTTGCACTGATGTATTCTCCGATGCCCTAAGTTCCTCTTCATTCTCTCCCTTCTCTTCATCAATCATTATTGTCCTCTCCTCTAAAGACATTCCCTTGAACCTCTCTTCATTACTATCACCAACATGTTGAGGAACCATTAGAGATGACTCATCTTGTAACTTCTCATTCAACACCGGGAACTTCAAGAAGTAAACTGGATCGATCCCCGTTTCCTCTTCATTGATCTTGGCTTGGTTTAAGGCCAACTTAGGTCCAAAATCTGCAAATTGCATCACATCCGCAAAGCTCAGCCGATGCTCTAGAGAGGTAGAAGTGCAAAACCCAGATGGCATTTGATGCTGTTGAGTAGCATTGAGCATGTAATCAACCATTCCATTGTTGTGATCATCCGAATCTTCACCAATCCTTGACTTCATAGATGGATGACTATTGTGATGATCTTCTAATGAGTAGTCTAGACTGGTAAAATTTGCTGACAAAGCAGCCTGCAATAATTGAGATTTACAATAAAACAACATGGCATAAATTTGTCAACAAAAATATGAATTTGTAATGAAAATTTTGAGTTCTTCTTACTGAGAAATTTTCTTCTTTCTCCATTGCTATATATACTGGAATCTGAAACACTAATGAAGCTCAGAACAATGCAAAGAAATTTTGAGAGCAGTGGTCCTGCACCAGAAAAAACAGTGAAAATTCATGATAAATTTTCTCGGATCCATGAATCAAAAAAATAATGGAAAGGACAAGAACTTGTATAGAGACAAATTATTGACTTTGTATGTAAGAACAAACTAGCTTGTTTGTATCTGTGGTTGAATTATGGAATAGTGCAGTGGACAAGCACATGAGTTGAACTACTCATGCTTTTGTTTGGAGTGAGAAAAGAAAACAAAGTTGTAGTTTGTGAAGTTCAAGTGGTGGGGTTGATATATGTGAAGATAGTACTGAATGTTTAGATCTTAGAAGATAATGAGGGCAAGGCTTATCTCTATATAGCATGGTAAAGAGTTGCCTGATCAGAGATGGTTTTGAGTTTGACCACAGAGAGAGAGAGAGAGAGAGAGAGAGGAGCCTTGTGTGTATTAATGTGAACCTCACAAATTCACCTCACATTGACCTCTAATTTATGTTTTTCACAGGTAGGCAACGCTCTTCCCTAACTTTATCACCTTCACTTTTCATGACTTATTTAATCACGCCCTCATGATTTTCTAGATTTTGAACTTCTGCATTTTCATTACATAGATTACATACTAACAACCATCTCTTTACATTACCTCCCCTCCGTTAGGGAGGGGTTTTCCTCCGTCGGCTCTTCCCTCTAGTTGATTCCTTCGTCAACACGCATTCGTTGTTATCGGTGAGACCCACACAGGCCGAAGACTTTTTAGGTTCCGTGTGGGTCCATACCACTACTTATCAACAACATTAGCGTAATCAGAGAAAAATCACATCCCTGGTTATATATTTGAATATCAGATTAAATTACGAAAGGATATATAATGATATCTGAGATAAATGTATTTTAGAATCAATTTTGATTTATGTTAAAATGATCCATTAATGAAATTATTCATTTGCCAAAATATTTGATAAAAACATTTAGAATATAGAAAAGACTTACATATGATTTTTATTTATCTAAAAAAAATATATGATAGGGTTCTAAAAGACATATTATGATGAGCTTTGATGAAGAGGATTTTCTTAACATACATTAATTTTATCAAAAATATGTATGAAGGAGCTGTTATCAATATAAGAATTTACGGGGTTTAAACGATAATTTTCTAATTAATATTGAGTTTCATCAAAATTCGATTTTAAATCTCATTCTTTTTGTAATATTAATAGATGAAATCACAGATAGCATTCAAAATGAAATATCATTGTATATACTTTTTACAGATGATATAGTAATGATCGGTGAAAATAGTGAGAGTATTAGTACTAAATTGGAGTTATTGAGAGATATACTAGAATTCAGATTTGGTTAAAAATTGAGTATATAAAATGTACATTTAATGACAATTATCAAAATTTTGAAGGAATGATTAAATTAGAAGAACAAAATGTATTAAAAAGTGAACGTTTTAAATATATTGGTCAATCATTCAAAATAATGACAATATAGATAAGATTGTCAATTATAAGATTTAATCAGATTGGATGAAATGGAGAAAAATATCTGAAATTTTTTGTGATCGCATGATACCATTACATTTGAATGGAAATTTTTATAAAATCGTAATAAGACATGTACTATTGTATAGTACCGAGTATTGGACCATTAAACAATAATAAGAGTATAAAATAACTTTATCTAAAATAAGAATACTCAAATAGATGTATAGTAAAATTAGAAAAGATAGAATTAATAATAAAAAGATATGTACTAAGTTGAGAGTTAGTTGAATTGTAAATAAAATACGAGAATATTGTTTGAGATTGTTTGAACATGTACAACAAAAAACCAAAGACACACAAATTAAGAAAATCGAGAGTTTAAATATATGAGATTTAATGAAATATCAGAGTAAACCGTCGAAAATCTGAATATAAATTATTCGTAAAAATATGCTGGTTAAACATTTAGTTAAAAAGATGACTTTAGATGAATGAGTAGTGTAGGAAATTCGAACAAATTAAATTATCTCTCCTGTCATTTTAAATTTATATGGATAGTTTTTTTTTCATAAATTTGTAGTTTTATTTTTTATTTGTATTTATATTTTTTCATTGTAACTGTAATTGTAATTGTAATTTTTTTATTTTTTATTTTTATTTATTTATTTTTCTATTTTTATTTTAAAATTTTAACTATATATATATTTATCTTTTAAATAATCAATTTTAAAATTTAAAATTAAATTTCAAATTGTTATTATTGTTTGGGCGCCTAAATCAACGGATACACCACAACGGGTTTAGAAATGAAATCCTCTTTTCGGTTGTAGCATCATATCTTTTCCAAATAAAATCATTTATGTGGTGTGTGCTTTTCATCATCCAGGATTATTTGGCATTGAACCTCGGATTGAAATATATAGTAGATTAATGTACCAGCTTGGCATCCTTATTTTTTTCCTTTTTGGGTAAAATTGTATTTGCAACGGCAGATCTTAAAATTTGAAATTAATGTTCAAATTATTGTTATTGTTATCATTTAAGGCCCCTAAATTAATGGATACCACCACTACCACAATGGGTTCATGCTTGTAGCATCATCTTTTCTAAGTTTTTAAGAAGACAGTTTAATGATCATAATTTATTTTTCTTAACCTGAATATTTTAGATTCAAATTTTAATGTAATAATAATAAAAAAAAAAATCATGTGTTTTCCAAATAAAATCATTTACATAGTGCTTTCCTCATCCAGGGTTACTTGCCAATGAACCTCGGATTGAAATATATAGAGGATTAATGTACCGGCTTGGTATCCTTAATTTTTTTTTCCTTTTTGGGCAAAATTGTATTTGTAACATTTGTATCAATTACCACTTGACCGTGAATTACTTCTTCGTAAAGATTTCGGATTTTTTTGTCAGAAAGGGAAATTTGTCACCTTGCCCGCATGGCAGCATGTGAAAGGAGAAAACGCCGGCATTAAATTAGATCAACTCATAGCACCGCCAAAGATTCGACAAGTATAGAGAGAGAGAGAGAGAGAGAGAGAGAGAGAGAGTGTCCCACGGTGCCAATGTAATCTGTTCACTCGCCATCCTCTATTCTCAGAATTTCTAAGCCTACCCAAGACTTGAGAGAGGCCCTAATGATGCCAAACATTTTAATTCCAAGAAGGTGGTCTGTTCTGCCACCCACAAGCCATGGCCAGCGATCCTCAGCCTTATTTACATTATGTATGCCCATACACACATGGAGAGAGAAATTTCATCACCGCTACATCGTTTTCCCACGGCACAAGCATCCACAAGCATAACTAAAATCACCACAAAGATGCAGTAAAAGAAAATGCACAATCTCAGCGCCTCACCGAGGAGAACCGAGCAGAAAATGATGGCAAGATAAAACAATACTCATCAAAAGGACTATAGAAAGCCTAAAGGCACACACTTCTTTTGAATTAAATTATGCCCCTTTCCATGGAAAAGGGCATCATAAAAAAATTCAGGGAGGGAGACAGATTAATATCCGCGACTTAAAGCAACATGGAGTACAGGGCGCTGCAAAATATCCAGATGTCGGAAATGTTCTCTATGCTCAGAGGTGAAAGCACAGAGGAGATTATGGGAAGTTTTATGCTAATGTCTACACAACAGGCTATTGCTGTTGCTTCCTTATCCCCACTTGCAAAGTATTGCTTAAAAGAGACACGGTAAAGCGAGCCTGAGAGAACAGAAGCAGCAGCATCAAACCTAAAAAGCCTGAAAGCTCACTTGGGATTGACAAGGACGTGCTGGAGTTCTAAGCAATTGCTAGGTTCAGCCTTCAACTTCTTCTCCTAGTAGAGAGCCTGCATCTCAGCCTAAATTGCATGGAATGAAAAACCCAGCTTTCCAAAAATAAGAAACTAATCAACAATGAAATCATGTAGAATATTCAAACGGCTGAGGTGGTTGAGGTTCCTCATCAACAGCCATGGCAGAAGCTGAACTCTGCTGCCCTGCAGCAGTATTACCAGCAGGTGATGTGGTTGATGAGGGTGTGTCAGTGAGCGATAGCACCTCTGGTTCTGTTGGGCATAGATCTCTCAAGAGAACAAATCCTGAAGGGGCTGACTTTACAGGCACATATCTGCTATCCTCCATAAATTTAATGAATTTCTCCTGAGCAGGAACTACACGAGCTGGATTAGTAAGAATCTCAAAAGAAGGTTCAGGCTCTGTCTTCTTTTCTGTGGGGCTATCAACCTGCCAAATTTAAAGGTAAGTTAAAATGTTTAGCAAAGAAAAGGGAAACAAAAAGGGACCTACCAATGACCTTTTATGAAATCCAAAATTGACTAAAAATAAAGGAAATCCAAATTTTATAGCCTTGGAAAGAGAGGCCAAAGAGCATTTGAGGGAATAATCCAGAGTCATCAAACCAATGAACTAGGACCAATACGTTATCGTATTACCTGCATGCTATCCCCTTCCTTTTCACTTGGGGATTTTCCTTTTCCAGTATTAGGACCAGCAGATGACTCTGTAACTGATTTCAATGCAATTGCCTTCTGTTCTGCCTCTTTCTTTGCTCTAGTTTTGGCTTTCGCAGAGATTGATAGAACTGCAGTAGGAAGTTTCACGGTGGATGTAGCAGTTGGAACAGTAGTTGGCTTAGGATATTCGAACAGGGATGGTTTTGCATTTGACAAGAACTCAAATCTTGGAACCTTCAGGTCACTGTTGAGACCAATGAATGCCGTGGGGGAGAATGACAGGCTTACAAAATATATCAAGGGATACCAATACCAAAACTGGCTGAACACAGCTAGTCCAACAACTGCAGTAACCTTATCATGTTTTGTCTTTGAAAGCAGCCGGATTGTTACATTCCTTCCACCAGCATCAAGAATTCCAGAGGCCAAGATCGCCCCCATTTTGCTCATTGTATCTTCATGCTTATCAAGAATGATTTTCTCCAACTGTCGCCTGTAGGAAGCAGATTATCGGATTATGAAAAAAAAGATGTAGAGAGAAAAAAGGAATAAATTAATAAATAGAACTCTTAAAATACCTGAATGTTCCAACACGAGAATCACTGGCTTCACTAGTTTGCACCATGACCATGGCCATTGCAATAAGGGCACCTTGCCGAACAAAATCAACAACATCTGATGTAAGAGGCTCTAGCAAGGAGATGGCTTCACTCAGACCAGTACCAGCACAAGAAATGCCCACAGCAAGAGCAGCACCATAGCGAACATGTGGATTGTAGGACTCGGACAATAGGGACACAATTCGAGGAGTCTGCAGGTTAAGCAGCAAGAAAAACAAATTTATGAACTACTAATATCACTGTTCTGTAATATAAAAATGATAAAACCCTTGATCGTTATGCTAGTCACATCTACACAATACCCTGATTAAATGGCCCGACCGTACACAAAGAACAATATAGATTCAAGCAAAGAGAACATTAAAGGATCGATTACATCCAGGGGTTCTAAACTTTGCCTCAGATTTTACACAGTTTCTAAGATATATCTTGTTTTATAGAGGTCCTAAAAATCTGTTTTTTCTTAATAAAGTACATACCATGCTTTTCTCAGTGGTGATATGAGAACTAAATTAAAAATTATTAAATGAGTTATTAGAATAAATAAGAAACTCCAAAATTAGAAAGAGGGCAACAACTGCCTCCTTTCCTATTAGCCAAATCTCTCTCTTCCCTCTCCATCTACCACCTCGTGTCCTACTTTTTATTCTACTGTTCTTCTTGTCTTTGTTTCTCTCAGCCATATGACCATTGGACAAGATCATCACCTGATATACCAATAAATAAAACAATCTTTCTTTGACCAGATCTTGGCTGAGAGAAGCAGATAAGATAATCAATCTTCGCTTACATGACACGGAACAACAGTGGAAAGACACTCATAATTCTTTACTGGTATTCCCATGTCGTCAAGGTATTTTTTTTTCCCTCATTTCAAAAGCTAATCGGTATATTTAAGCATTTTTTATCTAATGGCAGCGATATCAGTATTTTCATCCAGTCTGCTAGGGTTGCCTACAAGTTTCATACAAAAAGGAAAAGTTTTAAGACCTCAAAGTCACAAAACAAAGTGGAGGAGCTAAAATGAAAATCCGAGGCAAGTTTTAAGGACCACCCATGCATTTCACCTATGACCAGAAAATGCAAATACTGTGGAAACAATAGCATAGCAGTAGCTAGGTATTAACAATACTAAAGGTGCAGAAGACAAAAAATAAATGCAGAGGTAGGAACCAAGGACAAAATAGGACAGAAGAGATTGCGGATATAATAGATGGAACCAAGATATATAGCTATGAGAGAGAAGTTAAACGGAGTACAGACCAGGAGCAAGAAACCTTTCCAGCTCTCCCAGAGAGATGATACTACCAACAGCCAACATAATTAATTATTGCATTTCAAAGCAGAAACCACCAACCTGCTCTGGTTCAGAGTACAAGACAAATCCAAGCGCTAAAACAGCAGTCCTGCGAACATCATCACTCACATCTGACACAGCAAAGTGCAGCAGCTGCCGGATGGCCTTGTTGTTTGCTGTTCCCCTGTAGGCCAATGCCAAGGCATACATTCCACCATAGCGCAGAATGGGATCCTGGTCACGCGTCATCTGCTCAATTAGTGTGTCAGCTTCTTCTTCTCTTCCATACACTGTAAGGGCTATCCCCAGTGCCAAGCCCCTGCAAAACAATAACAAGTCAAACAAGAGCATAAGCAAACTATATCGTATAAGCATAAAGAGGTTTAAATATCACCAGATACATCTAACTTTACCTAATGATCTTCTCATGCTGTGTCTCATGAGCATAAGCAAGCATCTCACTTGCCTTCTCACTTGCTGTTCCAACCATGAGTAAACCCATGCTGATGCCAGCAGCTTCACCAGCAACGGCACTATCTGTATAAAGCACACTCTTTATATCATCATATATCTCTTCATCAGCAGTTCCCAAAGCTGCCAAGCCAAGACCTAAGCATGCACCATGCTGAATAACCTGCAACAATCAAAAATTTGATTACAACTTCAAGACTGAATTAAAAAATATATAGAAAGGAAAGAACTTTTTTTCCCCCAATAAATATAATCACCTCAACATTTGTGTTGCGCAAGCTATCACGAAGGAATTGTTTGATTCCCTCCCCATGGTTAGCATGAATAAGGCCCAAAGCATAGAGGGCACCACCTTCAGAGTATGGACTGCCACCACCACCAGCCACACCCTGTGGTAAGTAAGGTGCCATTAATGACCTTCCTTGCTGGAGGTGGCCTCTATGGATAACACCAAGACCAGCTGTGGCACTGAATTTGGCCCAGTTTGTGGCTCTACTAAGCCAATCCTATTGAAACATGAGAAACACAATTAAAATAATACACGAGAACTCCAACACCATAAAACAAAGCAGAGAAGGAACATTATGAAATTAAAATTAAGTAATTTACCAGATTCTCTCTCAGAAAGGTATCTACTGTAGTTCCAGCGTGCATTATAGCATTTGCATAAATTGTTGCACTATGGCATACACTATTCCTCATCTCTACAGACTGCTTTATTGTCTTCAGAATAAGAAGATCCGATCTATATGCAAACGATCACGAAGTTTAGCGTTTCAGACTTCTACAATAGCTGGAAATATAAGTAACTGCATGTAGTTACTTACTTGTTATGACTATACAAAAATTGTAAAGTCAACTGTATTGATGTCTCTCCAGACAAAATCCCCTTGATCTTGGTCAGAGACTCTGCATACATGGCTTCACTGGGGTCTATTTCAATTGCATTAGCATCAGAAGTACGAGAACTATCAGACATTTGAACATCACCAGATGCAGTACCACTTCCACTTTGAGTAGAGTCTGGCTCAGTAGGCTGCGGTTGCACTGGTTCTGAAGTTTGTGACTTAGGTTGAGAAAGGCGATCTCTCACTTTCAGGAGAAAAGCTTGGTTCTCATTCTCCACAAGATCAAATGATATTTGTAATGCCAAAAGGGCCTCATCCTTATTTCCAGAGCGTGTCAGTTTTTCCAATATGCTCGCAACACCTTCAGGTTCATCCAGGAACATAAGGCACTGACAAATACTTATATAATCCGGGGATGGTAGCTTTTGATAAACTTTAACAAGAAGT
The DNA here is from genome assembly GCA_037126225.1 of Dillenia turbinata. NCBI lineage: Eukaryota > Viridiplantae > Streptophyta > Magnoliopsida > Dilleniales > Dilleniaceae > Dillenia > Dillenia turbinata. Next base: position 9,087,682 of record JBAMMX010000026.1, on the reverse strand, counting down.
CGAAGCACCTATAAAACAATTAATGATTTATCAACTAATCCCAAAAAAAATGAAAATCCCCATCAGAATTTTCCCACAAAAAACTGTGCTACACAGAACATAAGTACAAGGTTAAGATGTGTTAGAGACAGGATGCACATCATTTGGACAAAACGTTCAATAAATTTAAGTGCTCAACACTCATACCTATACCCATGTAGTGTCACAGTGACACTGATAGGACTGGGCAAAGCAAAGATTCCATGTAACCAAATTGGGAATATATTAGTCGTCGTGACCATCCAATATAAACCAGGACAAGTAGATTTTCCAAGTGTAAAGGATTACACCACTATCAATAATCAGAGATCTGACCATGAGGCCAAGTCAACACTCAAATTGAGAACAGAGATTCTGTGCCCATGCAACTTGCATTAGTATAAGGAAAAACCAATTGTTGGAAGTGCATGGTCCAATCTATCTTTCTATTAGTGTAGACAAAATTAGGAGAGGAACTAGAGCTAACTTATTCCATGCTTCTTAGTCCACCACATCTTAGTACTTATATCAACTAGAAAACAATACATGCACATGAGAATTAGTCAATCAAATAATAGATAGTAAATGTGTCGGTTTGAAAATAAATGAATTGCTAGTCGTAGAATATTATTCCCGTCAGACTTAATACCAGCCAATTCTCAAAAAGAACTTTCGTACATATTGTGTATGTCATGGAAAAAAATGTTCTTTTCAAACATAGAAAAGTATTTTAAGCACATAACCCAAGCAAATGGAACAACGTACTTTGACAAGATGACCCACAGAATAGTCGGGCTTATACTTTTCCAATGCTTATATAATGGTTACGCATATTATTTTTTGCCTAGATGAATCACCTATATTTCCGACCCACTCCCTGCCAATATGCCCTTTAATCTATTAACCCTATCCATATACCACTAGCACAAAACTGCCCACGGTGGAGCTCAAAAACACAAAAATGGAACAACTAATCCTCAAACATATGCTATACAAGCTTTTAATCAATAAAAGTTTTGGACAAGGAGTCTTGCAACATTTTACCTCGCTTCTATATTCTCTCCGGTTCACAAAGGAATGCGAGACATTGATGCAGTATGATAATGTTCCCTGAACATTATCACTCCTGGTAATTGCTTCCTCAAGCTTGTCAAGTCTTCGGCATTCAATAGCCATACCCATAGCTTGTTGGTACTTTCCATCCATAATACACCTAAAAGAACAGCATTGTGTTAAAAAATAAATAAATAAATAAAATTAGAGAGAGAGAGAGAGATTCATAACTCATAAATTTTCACATACTTATCTAGCATTCTTTCTACAATAGCCTCCAACCTAGGATCCACAATTGCCTCTTTATTTGACTCTGCTGCCTTAGTCTTAATGCTGGCATATTCATCTATAGCCTTTGCTGAAGGGTGAAACAATTAATGAAACTTTAGCATAAAATCTTGGCACTTAAAAAATAAGCTTTGCAAGGTTTGAAAGAAACATTGTCCTTACCAAGCAGAGTGTGGACATAATCAGAATCCTCTGAAACATCGAACAGAGGACCAGCTCCAAGTGCATAGGACAGTGAGTCATTAAGCTCACCAAGGTAATAGAATACCTGAATGAATAATAAGTTGTGCCATCAATGTAAAGCAGAAAAAATTGTTTACGTGCTACTTTCAAGGAATTATCAAGAAATTGCTTTAAACTTTCTTTTCTTTTTTATGATCACAATTAGAGAAAATTATTGAGGAACTAAGCAATAATTTTTGCAGTGTTGACAATCTCCCAATTATGGACCTAAAAATATAACATGAATATGTGCACTAGTAACTGCTGTGATAAAAGCGTCCTCCAATGCCTGCTCCTGCTAGGTAAACAGAAATCTCTTCTTTAACAACAAAGGCAAAAACCACAAATGATCCCCCCCTCAACTTTAGGCCTACTTTCAAATAGCCACTAAATTTTTATTATGGTCAATAAACCAAAACTATTAAAATAAGTCATTCAGCCCTATAAATGGACAGAATCAGAACCTTAAAGTCATGCACAAAACAACTGATCCGTCTTTCTCTTCCTCTTTCCGAAACAATCCAAAGAGACATGAAATAGAAGAAAGGACTCATTTCATTTGGAAACCAAATATAAAATTCTTGTGAAAATTTTAGCACGGAGAGTCGAATTTGATGAAAAATAAAAACAAAATTTAAAAAAAAAAAAGAGTTGACTAAAAAAAGTTATTTCTAGAAATTTCATAAACTTCCATCAGAGAGATGAGAAAGAGGAAAAAAGTGAATCATGTACACAATTTGGAGGATTTCAACTCCTCACAAGCAATCTAGGGAGAGGTAAGGTACATAACCTTAACCTCATCCAATTAAAATGGGCATACAGGAACTTATTTCAAAAGTTTTAGGTTTAATTGACTATAGTTAAAGTTTAAGAGGCTATTTGAAAGTAAGTTCATAGTTCGAGGGCCTAAACTTGAAACTATATGGAAATGGCACACCAAGTTTCTGAAACCGAACTCTTATGTATTCTTCACAAGGAAAATGGAGAAAGAGGGCAGTCTGGAAGAGACATTGATGTTGTTCACCATGAATGAGAATAAAATTAGACCCCACCAGAACAGGAAGGTTGTAAAAGAAGCTGGGTCAGTCACAAAACTATATTTTGGTGTTGATCAAGCACCCTGTTTGCATGACTGAATCATCTACAAGTACCACCAAAACAGCTAAATAAGAAAACCATCTTTCCTAGAGATAAATAAAGTAGGTTTGCAGCATACAAAATATAACTATTTAAATGAAATGTACAAGGATTCTATATTCTCCTTCCAGAGCCAGAAAAATTCATCCAAAAAAAAAAAAAAAAACAAATTGAGAGTTCATAGATGCAAAAGTCTGCAGGAATGATTGATGTGTCTCAAAATCAAGAAGTATATAGAATGCCAAAGAAACCAGAAAAATAAAATATAAGAATAAAGTATGCAGAAATATGCAAGGAGAACCTTTGAAACAAGCAGAGCAGCAAGTTGTCTTTGTTCAAACCCTTCATCTTCATACAGGCTCTCTCTGGAACACAAAATAAGATATGCATTTAGTAACGAAGAAGATAATTAACTGCCAATTGAACAATCATTCACCACACATAAGCATCTAGAAGCATAGAATCAGCACAAGAAAATTAGTCACACAACAATAATGTTTAAAAAAAAAAACCAATAATACCAGAATCATGCATACTCAGTTGTGGAAAAGATGTAGTCCCTTAGAGGGTTAAAGAGATTCATCATCATTCAAACTTTTTGATATGCATGGTTTGGCAGAAATCGAAGAGATGGATGCACCAACTACAATTATTTATTTACTTTTTATATATCCCATTCTTAAAATCTTTCTGAATATTACGGAAGTATCATGTCGAATTTACTTATAGGACCAGAGCAGGTAAAGAGAAAGATATAGACTGGTCATCACTCATCTCCAGTTTGCAACATAACAATAATGATTTGTGGTGCTGAAGTAACTAAGATTAAGCTCTTCTTTGCTTTGAATAGTTTCAGATTAAAAATCAATTTGAATAAAGAAACTTGGTGCCTGACCATAGAGAAAGGAGAACTTTGCTCACCCATTATGTGGAGAGACTCGCTACCACCTATGAACTAGGTTGGGCTATCATCCCAATGCTCCTTTTACGGAGTCCACCAAGTAATCACTGACTCCAACAATGGTGCAGAAGTTCTTTAAGAAATATGCAATAGACAAGGGGAGGAAAGGTAACTTCAGTAAGATCCTTTGTCTTGCTCTTACAACGCCTTTCTTCACCTTTCCAATGGCAAGTAAATTTGAGAAGCTGCAGGGCCTTTCTTCCAGGGACATGGTTATAAGATTAAGTTCCACTAAGCAGAGTGGAATTTCGGATCTCACCAGATAGGTTATTTGGGTTGAGGTGAGGATCTCTGTATTTTCAATCTTCCAACAAAGAAACAAGATTGAGGAATGCAAGTATGATTCTCAATGGTGCAGACTTATTGGGGCAGAATAGAGAGGAGAGAGTGGTTACGACATTCTAAGGTAGTTAAGTCCCATGGTCGCAGTTACTGAAAAGGAATTTAAAAGAGGATTTGATAGATTTACAGTTACACTGAGAGCTTCTTTGCCACTAACATGTTGGGACTTCCTCCTACAAGAGTGGCTGGTGCACTTTGAGAGAATGTCTTTTTGCATGGCTTCCTTGGTGTATTTAGATGGTACAAAAAGCAACAATCTTTAAATGTCAGTCTTTTGGTCTATGTGTCTTATGGGAGAGATCATTACTTATGGATCTCTTTGGATTCACATAGCAAGGATCTTCAAAGACTGTAGTTTTGAGAAATTGAAACAGCATAGAGAAGCAATCCTTTAGTTTTCCATGTATTGCCATCTTGTCTTAATAGGATTTCTTATCCACTTATTCTGTTTTGTACTATTATTCTTTCCTTATTGTATATCTCTTTTTCCCTTTATCAAAAAAGAAAACAAAAATTCACACAGAAAAGCATGGTGACCATAGGCAAAAGTCAATCGTGCAAGAACTATGGTAAGTCAGTTGATTCTTCATTTAGTCATACTGGTAATCCAAGGTTCCACTATTTTGTTTGGGTAGTACAGTGCCCTTGGTTGTAACATCTTTGTTTTATGTATGAGGGCATACAAAAACGAGAAAAGCCATTTTAAGCCATGAATGGATATACCTTTGTGCTTGCTTTGGAGCATAGAGCAATCATTCTTTCAAACAAGTCAAAGTTGACAGTACAAAATATCAAGAAGGCCTTCCCTGAAACTTCTATGGATGGTCTCTTATAATATTAGGACCCCCTTTGCTCTTTCTAGATTTTTTTTTCTGTACACTCCCACATCATGCCTAAGTTGCTTCTCTGCTATGAAGCACACGCATGGAAAACTCGATCACAGTGACATGACCAAATTACATTAGATTTTACATTATAGTGATTTATAGTGTCATATCTTCTCATGTCCAAAGCAACATGGAGACGACATGAAGCCAGCTAATTTCTAGCCTTCTAGGATCTAGAACCGTCGCTGCAATACAGCTTCTCCAACGATTACTATGAAGTACAAGCCAAACAAAGTGTAACTGGGAATCCATAAAAACAGCTTTCTTACAACTTTCTTAGGCATTAGGTGGTGTAATAGTATCTTTTAAATGATTCAACTTCAGTTAATCTTTTTTTTTCCCCATCACAATGTACCCTTTACCTTTTCCTTTTCCCATGTTCAACACAAGCTACCATAAATCTATTAGTTAGCGTTCAAAAACCTAAAACTCTCTACCCTGCCAAGGCCAAAGCATCCAAGACAAACGACAAAAAGGTTCCTATGAAATCCAAAGGTAATGATTCGATTACAACAACTTGTCAACATTGTCATGTTCCACCGAAATCAACGAAGTTGGGATTAACTCCATTTGCTCCTTGTTCTTATGATTTTCTCCATAATTTTATCTTCTTTCTAAAAGGTTTTCTCTTTTACTTCTCTTCTGCTAAGGCTTCTAATTAAACCCTAACCCCTAACCGAAACCCTAGCTGGATTCTCATTTTCACAGAAAACTGGAGAAACCATTATCTCCTGTAGTTCTCAAGCCCGACCCAAGCACTAACAAAGTCAAATTCCATGTTTTTGTATTAAGGAACTATGTGCCACAAGAACATCACGGACAAAGTTCAGATTTTCATGCTTCTCACAGTCCAAAGCAGTCATACCAAATCGATCAAACGAGAACCTCAAGAAAGAAAAGAAAAGTAAAGGCAAAAACAAAACCCTAGTTTCCACGGGCAAACACCGGTTTAACAGTGCCAAAAACCCTAAAAATAGCAAAAGATCAACAAATCCCGAATTAAAACCCTAATTCGAAGACATTAAAAACAAAATTAAACTCTAAGCAACAGAGAGAGAGGGGTGTACATGACGGGAACGCTGGTGGAGATCTCGGGCCAGAAGTAGTCAACGAGAGAGATAAGATTGGAAAGAGCGTGAAGCTTTAGCAATGGATGGTTCTCGTTGAGCATCGCCAAAAGCCCACCCGCAGAACTCACCATCGTCGCCATCTTTACCAACAACACACTAAATCTTCTTCCTCTACTACTTCTGACTCTTTTCTAGGGTTTGTGTTTGTTCTGGATTTTGGTGGAAATGGGTTCAGGGTTTCGTTTATCAGAGGATGAATCGAAACCCTAATAGAGATCGAAGGACAGAGACAGCGGTGATGTCGAAAGGGAAGATCGAAAGATCTGGAAATTTAACAGTGCAGGAGTCTTGTTTGTTTTTCTTTTTTTAAAAAAAAAAAAATCAGTAAAAATAAAAAATAAAGGTTTCCTCTTTCTATTAGATCAAGCAAGCCTTGGCTTTACGTATCTAGTTTTCCACTCCACACTCAACCCATTTTTTTTTTCTTTTTTTCTTTTTTTTTTAATATTTTAAAAATAATAATAAAATAGTATTTTAACAAGAAATATTTCAAAAAAAAAAAAAAAAAAAATTCACAACATGTGTTGTGAGTTCAAATGTTTTGTTGGATGCGGAGATCATTTCTTTAGAAACTCTCTTTATCTAGTTACTCTGTCGCTCTTATTTTTTCTTTTAAATTACCTACATATTTCTCGCATATGTTGTGTTTAAGGCAAATTCTAATTTAAATGATAACCAAAATTTTTATTTACTTTTTTTTTTTGACTCTGCAAAAGTGAAATTGGAGTTTTTAGTTAAAAATTGAATCTAATTTCCATTTAAGGTGCACCAAGGAACAAGTTGTACTCATATTGGCCTTCAGTAGGCATAGAGATCACTATTGAACTTTCTTTGATTGTATTTGCATCAATATCTAGTGTGATCCTTGAATCTAGACGTGGTCATTGTTTTGAAGTCGTAAATTCTAAAATCATTGATTCTCTATTTCTAATTTAAAGGAATCGAAATTAAATATTAAAGGAGTGGTTACGGTTTCAGTTTCGATTCTCATTTTTAATTTAAATCTAAATGATACTTGTTTTGATTTCGATTCCAAAATAACTCTTAGTTCTTTAAAATCATGAACCAAAATTTAATGTTCAAACACAATTCTGATTCTAATTCCTAAACCAAGAATAGATCAACGGTTCTTTGAACCGTTAACTATGGTTTTGGTTTGTTCTGATTCTACGGTTCAATTAAAGTATGACCATGCTTACTCCGATCAATGGTATTCCCATTGATGTAGAGCAAGGACCATCAAGTTGATGCCAACTATCAAAATTGAAAACTCGATGAGCTTATTAAGGCAATTTTTTGGTAACAGTGGTGGATAGAAATCACTATTGAACCTTTGTTTTACTATTATATTCTAAATCTCAATATGGTACAAGAGATAAGAAACAAAGACTTTCTCTTTCATGCCAAGAAAGGGGATAGGAGAATGAAGGAGACATCCATATCACTCTATGATCTTGATTTTGTGTTTGCTATAAAAAAATTTGTTACTATGGTTTTTATTGTACTTCTATGGTTAAACTTAATGTTCATAAATGACTTTATTATATAAATTTTATTTATAGAGGATGATTGAATACATGAAAGGAAGGGAAATATATCAAAAGAGGTCAACTCTTGTATACTCAGTGTAATATTAACATGTATATTCATCAAATATATATTTTTTATATTCAATCTCTAAGACTTGTTGAAAATCAGAAATAAATTGGCAAGGTACTATCCAGACACATGAGACCTAATCAAAGCCCAAATCCTCAAGGTTTTGCACACATCTTGTTCAACTCAATTCAAACTTTTAAGGTCCAAGATCAAGCTCAATTAAAGGTCCAATTTTAGTCCAAGAGATAGCCCAAGTCACAACTCAAGAAGAAGTATCAATCTGGTCCAAAAGTGGTCAGTATATTAAGCTGAGGAATATTTTGGGTTCAATCCAATCTAGCCAGAACTTAGGCACGTTCTCGCCACTTGCACACCCATGGATCAACAATTCATGTTGAGCACTTGAACCTTTAGACTGCATTTCTAACATTGTGCAAGCATTACAATGCCCAAAATGAGTAAAAGAAAAGTTCAAAATATAGCCCAGGAGAAGTCCAAAACAGCCCAAGAAAATGTCTAGACACTCGGGGCCTAATCTATTGAACCTTTAAGCTGCATTCTCTCCAACATAGCCCAAACATTTCAAGGTCCAACAAGTGTCAAAAGGTGTCTAAAATCAAGCCAAACTAAGTCCAAGAAGTGGCTCGATTTGCCAAGGGCAAATTGGACAGAAATATTTCAACAGTTAGAAAAAATATCCTTTGGAAAGTTGTCCAATAGTTTCCAACGGCTAGCTCTCTCCCTCTACCTCTCTACTGGCTAGTTCGCCACTTTTCCATATAAATATGTGTCTCCTTTTGTCATTTGAAATATTGAGAGTCATAGAAAAGAATTGAAAATGTATTGAGTGATCAGAGAGCATCGTAAAGGCATGGAGAAAAATTGATAAAATCTAGACAATAATTTTCTCTCTAGGGTGGAATATTTTTTTCTATTTCTCTCTTTTTTTTATATGTAAATGGGCAATCAATCCACACTTCTTCTGTATATTTTTCTTACATAAATTAGGACAATCATTCATCTCTTGATCTTGGGAAAAAGTCCCACTTTCTCTCTTTTTACATTTGTTGATAAATACAAAGAATTTTTTTTCTTCATCTTTGATCACTCTTGTTCAAAATATTCAAAATTTTTACATGGTATCAAAACATATTCTTTCCTATGTATTTTCATGAGCACTTAGTGGCCAAGAAGAGCATGTTATATCCTACTTAAGATAACCAGATGTAAGGACAATCTTTCTTGAAGTTGGATATAAGGTGGTATTCATACTAGCTCTTAAAGTCACTCTAGGAAAGCTCTATGGAGCAACCTAGATTTCAACCCCCCAGCTTTCATGCTTCCAACAAGGTGCAACTAGTGTAATGAAGGCGTGCAATAAGTGGCTAGAAAAATGGGGCCAATCTTTCCCCACATATGGCAGAAAAATACATTGCTAGAAATTGGCTATTGGTAGTCCCTTTATGCTGCTCAGACCTTCAAAAAAACATCCAACACTCGCTTGCTTTGGAAGGTTCTACCCAATCTAGCAAAAATTCTAAGAAGCAATCAAGTATGGTTGTTTTGAAGGCATTCCAAAATAGCCCAAACATGTCAAGATTTGATTTATAATCCAAGTTCAATTCTTGTTTGAAGTTTTTCGAGAAGAAATACATGTTTTTATGACTACCCTATCGAGAAATGTGATATTGGTAGAAGATATGTTTCACTTTGCAGATTCAAGAGCATCTGCAAGTTTTTAGTTTGCCTTGTTCAATCAAGCAATCTCCCATCTCAATCCAATAGGGAAGAAAGCTCAAAGTAAGGGGAGAAGAACCAATAAATTTTAGCAAAGGGGGAGGACTCGAGTTTTTTGAGTAAGGGAGATGATAATCTTCTTTTCAAACTTTAGCTCCAAGTAATCCTTTTGCCAAGTTTAAGAGGGAGTATTGAAAATCAGAAAGAAATTAGAAGCTCTAAGGAATCCTTTTGTCCCTAAGGGGACAACTAAGTGGTCACAATCTTCTTTCCCTAACCTGATGATTTTGGGTTCAAATCACGATATAACTAAAAAAAAAATTAGAGAGAAATTGGTAAGGTGCTATCTAGACATAAGAGGCCTAGTCATAGCCCAAGCCTGGAGATCTTGCACATGTGCTATTCAACCTCTACTCAATCTCTTCAAGGTCCAAGATCAAGCTCAATTAAAGACCTAATCTCGGCTCGAGAGAACCCAAGTCACAGCCTAATAAGAAGTAGCAGTCTGGTCCAGAAGTGGCTAGAATATTAGGCCCACGAATACTTTGGGTTCTGGCCCAATCTGGCTAAAACCTAAACCTTGTCCTAGTCATCTTGATACCAATGGCTCAACAATTCAATGTTAAGCATTTGAAGTATTGGACTGCATTTCCATCATTGTGTAAGCATTGCAAGGCCTAAAATAAGTCAAAAAGAAGTCCAAAATAGCCCAAAAAATGTCCAAAAGACTCGACCAATCCATTGAAGCTTTGGGTTGCATTCTCTCCAACATAGTCTAGACATTTCAAGGTCCAATAAGTGTCAAAGGGAGCACAAATCAACCCAAGCTCAACTCAAGAAGTGGCCCAATCTACCAAGGTCATAAATATATATATATTGGTACAAGAAGATGCAATCAAGCGGAATCGAATCAGGAAAGAGAGGATGGAAGTGGAGAGATTCTATCGTTTGAGTTATCCCTGAGGGACCAAATATTTTAATAGCTAGAAAAACTAGCCATTGGAAAGTTGTCCGACAACTTTTGATAATTGACAAGCTAGCTTCGATATTTTTCAAAAATCTTTCTATGTAAGGTTATAGGACCAGCAATGAAGACCTGATCTTGAGATTGAGTTCTACTTGTTGATGTTGTTATTGTCATTGGGTTTTCTTGGATTGTTGTTATGGATATGATTGAGGTGATTTTTTTTTTTTTTTATAAGCAATAAAGATTCATTAAAAGACCAATTTGTTTGGTGAGGATAGGGTTTTTGAACTAGATTGAAAAGTTAGGGCATTTGAGAAATGATCATGAAGAAGTAAAGAGAGAGATAATAAGAGAAAGTATGTTCAATCCTATTAGGTATTACTTTAAAACTCCAAAAAAACAAATTATTAGAATCGTATCCTATTATGTCTTACTTGTTAACATCCCAAAAAGACAAATTATTAGAATTTCAATCAAATTTTTTATCTCTTCTTTCTAATTGATTTCAATTTTTAGATTTTCTCTCTCTTCTTTTATTCCCTCATCAATTTCAAATTTTCTGCTTTATCTTTTTCTTTTCATCTCTTCATTTTAGGTTTTCACTCTCTCATCTCTCTCGCTTTTTCAAATTTCCTCTATTTATCTGTTTTATTATTATTTTTTTACACACTAGTCTCTCTACAACCTTTCTTCTCTTTTCTTTTTCTTTCTCTATGTGTCTTCAATTAGTGGTCATTACAAGTTTCTTTAAATTTGTAATGGATATTAAAACTAGATATTCAAAATTAAAGTTCAAATTTAGAACTTATTTGTTAACACAAATTTAAAACCTTGACAACTAATTTGCTCCTTCACATATGCTATTGACAAAATTTTGTTTACCCATGTCAGAGGAAAATTAATTTCAGTTTGGGAAGAAAAATTTTCACTTTCATATATTAATGCCATTTGAATTTGAATTTTTGATCTCAATTTGTAAATTTTTTGCTATTCATCAATATGAAAAACACTCTTTACCTCTTTCTCCTTATTTTTGTTTTTGTCTCTCCCCTTTATTTTCCCTCCATTCAATAAATCTCTCTCTTCATTTCTCTTATTGTTGTCTTATTTTCCCTCTTTCATGACAATATGTACCTTTTCCTCTAGGTCTCTCTTTCTCTCTCCTCCTCTTTTCTCTCTTCTCATCTTCATGTTTCTTTTCTCTTACTTCCCACTCTCTCATTTCTAATTGACAATTGATTGTGATTAATAGGACACGATCAAAGGGCCCAATGCAAAGATATTCAATTTTGCGAAACTCACTATCTAAAGAGGCATGTTACGCCTAAACGTGCCTACAGATAGAGATTAATCTCCCTGAAGTACACACCAAACGATGGTCATCGGCAATAATCTAACTGGTCTGTGACCTTCTGAGGTATTCAGTACACTAGAGGCAACATTGTCCCTACCACATCTGCGAGGGGAAAATCATCACTCGTATTGGTAAAGGATAACACATGTGTTCCCAATTGAAAAATGAGTCATTTGAAATCTTATTGATAAGGGAAGAAATCTCCCGTATTATTAAACTTCATAAGTGATAAAAATCACAAATTTTCTATAAATATTCAGCTATGGAATGCCGAAATCTCCGGATCTTTTCATAAGAAAATTAGGATTACAACGCTTCAGACACACATGACTTTTATGGCACCCACAAACATAAGCCTTTGACACACTGAAACCTAGATACGCTCTCTGAGACCAAACACTTGATATACAAGTCATAGGGCTGTTAGCTCTCTCTCTCTATATCTCTCGCCTTCAGTTTGTTTCATTTCTACCAAAAACCATTCTTCTGACTTGAGTGTCAGAATCTCTTTCGTCGGAACACCATCCGATGGTCTTTTGCAGGTTTTGAATCATTTCCTGAAGCGACTATTTGAGTTAAAAGAAGTCAGAATCTGTGGAACAGAAATCCGCCTCCAACAGATTGACACCATCTGTGGGAAACAGACTAGAACAATTTTATCCACGCCCCAAGTTACCAAACTAACACACCTCTAAAGAGGAGAACCAGAACCGCCTTGAAGGCTACATCCACTACAGATGGACATATAGCTTCTCCAACTGATGCTGCCCTGTCAACGGCACTTGCACACCTTGTTAACAATCCCATCACTCATTCTCAACCCCATCTCCTGGGGCAGGTCTCTCAACTTGCGCCTCAAGAATATCCGGTCGAGCCAATCATTTTCAACTGGAAAAACTAAAATTTAGGATACAAAATATGAGTAAACAGTTGGAAGGACTCAGTCATGCAGGCATACTCGCGATGATTTGCACCTCGATTAAACTACGAGTCATCAGTGACCTCTCGTCACGATCCTAATGGCCTGAGAAGACAAGTTGAACAACTCGTCGCCGATAAACTCAAACGAGCCAATATTAGAAGGAATGATGCTCCCTCTTATCCTTCTGGTATGTCGCCCTTCGATCCTAAAGTTTCTTTAGAACCATTGCCTCGTGACATACTTCTGTCTTCCATGGTGTGGTATGATGGTATGACAGATTCTCGTGACCATGCGGCTTACTTCGTAACGGTAATAATCTCAAGAGACATGATAGACGCCACCACGTGTTAGCACTTTTCCATTACTCTCAAAGGCAAAACATTAATATAGTTTAACTCTCTACCACCACTCAGCATCAAGAGTTTCTCTTAGTTTCCATAGTAGTTTGAGACTCATTTTATAATCAGCTAAAGGGCCAAGAGAAATTCTACTTCTTTATTGTCACTATAGCAAAGGGACGATGGATCTTTGAGAGACTTTTTGGATAAAATCAAAATTGAAATGATAAAGGTCCCAATCTTGGATCATTCTATCACGCTGGCCGTGCTGCTTATTAGATTGCGCCCTTCGGGCATGAAAACCTCAATCACTAAGAACCCCCCTTCTACGATCCAGGAGTTTTATATCCACGTTAAAAAGTATATCACAGTAGAAGATGTTAAAGCGTTCAATCGACAAAAAAACCGATGGTCTCGAAGAGAACGTAGTCAGTCTCCCCAACAGCCTTCTCTAAAGAAAAACCGACAAAGGCTCCCACCTCAGTGAAGGTTCAATACCTACTCCCTTTTGAATGATACCCCTAGTTAAGTTTTACTCTAGATTAGAGATAAACCATATGTTATATGGCCACCCCAGCCTACAGAGCACAATCCTAAAAGCGATAGGACCAATTACTGTCACTTTCACCGTGACTATGAGTATATGACCTATGATTATAGAAAGCTTAAGGATAAGCTTGAGTTTCTAGTTCGAAGTTGAAGATTACAGAGGTTCATTAGCATGGAAGGGAAGAACATGCCCTCCCCTAGTCGGCATATTTTGCTATGGGAAAACGAACCGAATGACCAATCGATCGGTCAACCACCGGCCAATCGACAGGATGGGGTTATCCTCTAGATCTACGACGAATGGACCCTTCATGACCTTATGTCCCATCCAGTGTCTTTTCCACCAACGTCTTAGGCCCTCAAGACCATTCACGTCGATGAGTAGCCTAGAGGCAAAAGACCAATCATTGGCTTCACCAATGAGGATTTGGCAGGGGTTGAGCCTAATCGTTATGATCCCCTCATTATTATCGCCAAAATCGGTCAGTATAAGATCAGAAGGATTTTTATTGACCAGGGTGCAGGGTGCAACCTCCTCGATTGGGATGCTTTCAAATGAGTGCATCTTGGTCCCACGCACCTCCAACCTCATGCGAATCCAGTCAAAGGACTTTTTGGCGAATAGATATATCCCGAGGGTGTTATGTCACTTCCAGTCACTTTCAGCTCACCACCAAACCATGCGACAACTACTACTATTCATAGTGGTCAAGTTTCCTTTGATTTACAATGCTATCCTAGACAGGCCAAGCTTGAACACCCTGGAAGCCATGTCCAGCATTAAACACATGAATGTCAAGTTCCGAACCCTAATTAGGATTGGAACGTTGTCTTGTGACTCAGAACCCTTGGCATTTACTTCCAAATGATCATCATCTCCATATAATCGCAGGGTACGCTTCGATTGTCTCACTCTAAGATACTATATTGTTGCAATAATATTTTCCTATTCAGTGGCTAGTACGTCTAGTATTCTATCGTTTATTTCCTATCAAATGTAGTGCATCGTCAATATGGAATGTAACTCTCCAAACGGATAGACACAGCCCCTCTTAACGTTTATTTCCTACCAAACGTAGCGTGTCCTCAATATGAGATGTAACTTCTAAAACAGGTAGACACGACCCCTTCTATCGTTTGTTTCCTACAGAATATAGTGTGTCGTCAATATGAGATGTAACTCCCCGAACGGGTAGGCACGGCCTCTCCTATCATTTGTTTTTTATCAAACGTAGCATGTCGTTACCGAACATAGCGTGTCGTCAATATGGAATGTAACTCTCCGAATAGGTAGGCATGACCCCTCTTATCATTTGTTTCCTATTGAACGTAGTGTGTCGTCAATATGAGACGTAACTCTCTAAATGGGTAGGCACGGCCCCTCCTATCGTTTGTTTCATATCGAATATAGTGTGTCATTAATATGGGATGTAACTTTCCAAATGGGTAGACACGACCCCTTCTATCATTTGTTTCTTATCGAACATAGCGTGTCATCAATATGGGATGTAATTCCCTGAATGGGTAGGCACGACCCCTTTTATCGTTTATTTCCTACCGAACGTAATGTGTCGTCAATATGCAATGTAACTCCCCGAACGAGTATGCATGACCCCTCCTATTGTTTGTTTCCTACCGAACGTACTATGTAGTCAATATGGGATGTAACTCCCCGAACGAGTAGTTATGGCTCCCACTATCATTTGTTTCCTACCGAACATAACATCAGTATGAGATGTAACTCTCGACGGCAGGCATAGCCTATCCTACCATTTAATTCTCAGCGAACGAGATGTTTTGTCGATAAAGATTTCACCTTCCCAGAAAGGTAGTTCTACCTCACCTTTTTAGCTATACCTTAACGGTTATGATCTATCTGAAAAAAATGGAGTTCTTTCACCGACAAACACGTTCGAGTCTAACGGATAGCCTCCCAACGGAGACGGTCTGCCCCTGGCAAGCTGTTATCCCTCCAAATAGTCTGGAGCAAAGAATTGTGATGGACAAACCTACTTTTATTATTTGAACGATTATGGAAATATCCTCCAGTATCAATGCATATCAGATGCAAAGAGATTTTTTTATTAAAATATGCTACGGTACAAGACCCCTTGGGTCAGCAGTATAGAAATTACACAGAATCAGGAAGGATTGGGAGAAGTGTTAAAATCTCCCAATGAGAAGACTCTGCTGCAACCGCGATGGGTTCAACAAAAACGCCCACCGGATTAGTGGGGGCCATGTCTTGGTCCATTATCTCCCAACCGATAACCTCTCCGCTTGAGCGTAGAGCTCCCTCCAAACCGAACTGACGGACTATCTATTTAGCACACCTCAATCTCTCGAGCAGTTTACGCTGAGAATCTCTAAAGGCTGCAGTGCTTTTGGCCAAAGATTCCTCAGATTCAAACACTTTCCATTCTGCCAGTTGGAGGGACTCTTCACGCATCTAAACCAACATCTTAGCAGTTTGCAGACATTCCTTGTGAATTTTCGTCTTGGCCTCTAGCTTTTCACAGTGCCTTTGGTATAAGGCTAAATCTAGTCGCAAACTTTTTATTTCTTCCTCGTTCTCGGCAAGCAAGGCACAAGACATTTCCTCCGCTCCCATGTCTGTTCCCCTCTGATCAAGAGCATCCTGCAATGTTGAGACCTAAATACTTAGCTGATCGGCATGCTCCTTCAAATGCTTGACTGTTTATCTCCTTCGCTACTCCTAGAATTCCGCCAAGGTCATTGTTTACAAAAAGGAATTGGGTTAACCAAAGACAAAGGAAAAGCAAAATGAGATAAGCCTAAGAAAATAATACTATCAAGCTGAGAGACTTAAGGGCCCCGCCAACCTGCTCTGGGGACATTTTGTGTAACTCAACTCACAACGATAAAAATCAAGCCGATAAACTATTTGATCTGCCTTAACTAAATCCACATAGCTGTATTATTTATCTTCCGCACAGATAGTGACTGTTCCTCTCTCTTTCGAGCCCTTTTTGCTGTCAAAGAACTGAACGGGGATAGAAAGAGGAATGACAGTCCCATCGGGTACTTTACGCTTTGCTTTACATGGGGGCCACAAAGGGACAACACACGATAGTCCAGACATTTCTTTCACCGCAACGGCACGAGCCTCTACTTCTCTTGTTGGACTCACCTCAATGCTAGGCGGGGAAGCATCCTCGGGTCCTCCCACTTCAGATACCTCTGGCACAATGACACTTTCACCATTAGTCGGGGATGAATGATCATCAGACGCCAAGCTATTGACACCTTTTGGCTCAGTAGCTACCGACTCGGAATGCCTTACTGAAGTAGGGGACATACACTCTCCAACGCCCTCGATTCCTTTTTGCCCTCCTTCCACCGAAGACTCGGGCAATAATATTTTCCTTCTTCTTGACGAAGGGGATGCGAATTTTGGTCGAGTCTTGGATGCCTTATCTGCCTCCTTTGAGAATTTTCTAACGTTCGGTCGCACTTCCTTAACAGTCATAATCGTTTTCAACATAGCATCGTCTAGAGAATCCAGAACGTCGATTAATTCGATCTCCATCCTTTCAACTAGAATGGGCTTATCGATCATCCTCTTCTCTCATATCAGCAGGCCTGCCAAGGTTAGCATTTGGTCATCTACCAGGGAGTCGATACAGATATTCCTTCGAGCAAACTTGCAATAGCTACCAACCAATCATATAAAATGAAAATGGCAGGAAGGGGCCGAAGGCTTCAACCTTAATGATGGCCTTCCATTGGCACTATGAAGTATTAACATAAGGTCCTAATTCTTGAACTCCACGAAGAAATACTTGTACATCCAACTCTTATCGATGGACTCCTATAATAAAACCCCAAGTTGAGCTTAGGCCAGGTTTGTAATCTATACCAACCTTGGGTCGAGCCATTACTCAACATCTCACCAGTGAAAAAATGGCCGCCAGAATCTCAAATCAAAATGAAAGTGTCAAGAAATCACAGCGATGACTAGGCACCAAGCACTAGGAATCAACAAAGTTGGAAATATGTTCCAACCATACAGTACCTCTACAAACAGACCCATAGACCCGTATATGATATCTTCAGACTAAACTTCACTGACTGTTTATATATCGGAACGTAGCCCTCTGGTGCCTTATTGGCCCTATCCACATCCGTGGCTGATATCAGGGTATAATTGTTTCCCATCAACATATTCATATGAACTTCTTGGAGTTCCTACATCGTCATAATGCTTCTAATG
Organism: Dillenia turbinata; assembly: GCA_037126225.1. Lineage (NCBI taxonomy): Eukaryota > Viridiplantae > Streptophyta > Magnoliopsida > Dilleniales > Dilleniaceae > Dillenia > Dillenia turbinata. The sequence continues at coordinate 9,069,944 of JBAMMX010000026.1, read as the reverse complement.
TCGTCAATACTTAGATGAATTTGAGAAGTAGAACCTCTTGCTATTTTTCTCAAGAAAGATTTTCCTTACGTGGTGGTGGTTCGTAAGAAAGTAAAACGGATGCAAAAAAAGAAAGTGTTAAATCCACTCGAACGACTGACATTATAAAGAACACTGAAGATGATTTGTAAAATGCGGAATGACACGTGTCATGTCAAAAGTTTCGCACCTTTTCGATGATCATCACTCATGACACCTTTCTTATGAAACAACACCACGAGTCGGGGGCAAATGATGGAACACGGTCAAAAGGTCCAATGCAAAGATGTTCAGTTCTGTGAAACCCACAATCTAAAGAGATATATTATGTCTAAACGTGTCAACAAATAGTAATTAATCTCCCTGAAAGGTGGACATGGTCCAACACACCAAACAATGGCCAGCGACAATAATCTAACTGGTCTGTGACCTTCTGAGATCTTTGATACATTAGAGACAACACTGTCCCTACCGCATCTGCGAGGGGAAAATCATCACTCCTATCAGTAGAGGATAACACATGCGCTTTCCAATTGAGAAAGGAGACTTTTGAAATCTTATTAATAAGGGAAGAAATTTCCTTATATTATTAAACTTTCTAAGTGATAAAAATTATAAATCTTTTTCGAATATTCAACTATGGAATCCTCAGATCTCCGAACATCTTCATAGGAAGTTACAATGCCCCAGACACACATGGCTCTTATGACACCCACATATATAAGCCGTTGACATGCCGAAATCCAGGTATATTCTCTGAGACCAGACACTTGACATACAAATCATAGGGCTATCAGTTCTCTCTCTCTCTCACTCTTAGTCTGTTTCATTCCAACCGAAATCGTTTTTTCTGACTTGAGCGTTGGAGCCTCCCTCGTCAGAGCACTCTCTGGTAGTCTTTTGCAGGTTTTGAATCATCTCCCGGAGTGACTGTTCGAGTTAAAAGGAGTCAGAATCTGTGAAATCGAAACCCACCTTCAATAGTGATATCTCTCTCAGATTGTAGATAATTGATCTGGATAAGTAAGAGAAGATATTAAGATAAGAAAAAGGAAAAAGAGAAGAGAAAAAAAAAGTGAGAAAATTGATTGAGAAGAGAGAGAAAGAAAGAGAGAGAAAAAATAATATGTGGAAAGAGAAAAGAGGATGGAGGAGAGAGCTGGAGACAACAAACAACAAAAAGAGAGAAAGGGAAAGGAAGAGAAAGTGAAAGAAAGAAGAGAAAAGAGAGAGGGAATAAGGGAGATAAGAAAAATAGAGAGAGAAAGAAAGAAAGAGAAAATGGAAAGAGTGGAGGTTTACCAATGGCAAAGAGAGATAGAGAGAGCAACGAAGAAAGAGAAAAATGAAAGAGAAATGTGGAAATTTGCTAGTAGTCAAAAGTACTTTCATCTATGTATACATCTTAAAAGGGAATTGAGGGGTCACGTGAGTGACGACCACTCACGTGACCCTACTCTCTCTCTCTCTCTCTTTTTGTCTACCTTTTTTTTTTTTTTCATTAATTTTGCTTTTTTTTTTTTTTTTTTTTTTTTTTTTTTTTTTGCGATCCAGATCTTTTTTTTTACCAAATCATTCTTTTTTTTTTTTTTTTTTTCACTTTTTCTTCGTTCGTTTTTGTCCCCTTTTTATTAGGGGGCTTGAGGGGACACGTGAGTGACGACCACTCATGTGACCCCACTCTCTCTCTCTCTCTCTTTTGTTTGCTTTTTTTTTTTTTTTTTTATTTTGCTCCTCTCTCATTTTTTTTTCATCCACTTTTTTTTCATTGATTTCGTTATTTTTTTTTTTTTGCAATCTAGGTCTTTTTTTTTTTCATCCAAATCCTTTTTTTTTACCAAGTTCTTCTTTTTTTTTTCATTCGTTTTTGTCCCATTTTTTATTTTAAAAGTTTGATTGCACTTTTTTTTTCTATAATTCACGTGACTCCACTCTCTCTCTCTTTTTTTTTCCCGTTTACTTTTTTTTATTGATTTCAGTTTTTTTTTCAATCCGGATCTTTTTTTTTTTCATCTAAATCTTCTTTTTGACCAAATTATTTCTTTTTTTTTTTCATTTTTTTTTCATTCGTTTTTGTCATCTTTTTTATTTTAGGACTCCAATTACATTTTTTTTCTCTGTATATCTATATATCTAAATAAATTTTTAAAAGAGACTTGTGCGATCATATGTGGTCATCAAGTCACGTGACCGCTCATAACTCTATGATCATGCTCATTGCCTTTTTAAATATTAACATTATATAAATATATTTTAACATTTTAATTTATCTATATATAAATTTAAAAGGTTCTTGTGGAGTCACGTGAGTGACGACCACTCACGTGACCCCACTCTCTCTCCTTTTTTTTTCATTGATTTACTTTTTTTTTTTGGCAATTTAGATTTTTTTTTTTCATTCAAGTTCTTTTTTTTGACTAAATTCTTTCTTTTTTTTCACTTTTTTTTTTCCGTTCGTTTTTGTTCTCTTTTTTATTTTAGAACTCCGATTGTATTTTTTTCCTATATATCTATATATCTAAGTAAATATTTAAAAGGGATTTGTGCGGTTACGTGTGGTCATCAAGTCACGTGATCGCACAAACTCGTGATCATGCTTTTTACCTTTTTAAATATTAACATTATATAAATATTTTTTAGTATTTTAATTTAATATATTTAATGTTAAATAAATATTTGAGTATTTAAATTAATTATTTAATTCTTTTTGTTATTATAAATTTTTAAATTAAATATTAATATTTATAAATTTTTTTTATATTATTTTTAATATTATATGAATATTAAAATTATATAAATATTTTTATCGTTATAATTTAATATATTTAATGTTAAATAAATATTTAAGTATTTAAATGTTTTTTTCTTATAGATTTTGAAATTAAATATTAATATTTATAATTTTACTTAAATTAAATTATTGAATATAGTTTTAGTTTATTTTTTAATATTTAATATTTTGTGTTACAATTTATTTTTTATTTAAATATCAAATATAAAAATATTAATATTAAATATTTGATATTTCAAGTTATCACTTGTATTATATAAATATTTAAATTTTAGAATTAATTTTAAATTTTTTATTAAAAAATTTAAATTAAATATTTTTTTAATTGTGTTAATAGTAGAAACTTAATAAATTATGATTATTTTTAATTATTTTTTCCATAGCATATATTGCGTAACGTGCTGTGTGTTTCCCACCTACTAGTCCAATTAAAAGAGGGAAAGAGTAAAATGGTTCTTCCACACTTGATATATCATAAATTCTTTTAGCATCAATAACTAAAAATAAAAATACCTTTTCTGCCTCCTAATTAAAAAATAATTTTCATTAGGATGGGTAAATGACATTTGGCCTTCACTATTGAGGAGACTACAAACTAAGTTGAAGTTAGTTCAGTTAAAAGTAAGCGTAACTTTTTAATATAAAAAATTATCGTTCTAATGACCATTTAACTCTTTTTATATAACAAAATGATTTCTATTTATAAAATTTTATATTTTTAATAAAAAATATTTATTTTAATTAAAAAATATTACATATAGAATATTATAAAATAAAGAGACCACCCCAAGCGTGCCGTGTATATTACGTTGAGTTCAAGGATATTCAAGATCATCATAGTTCAACTGTGACCAAAAGAAAAAAAGAAAATCTTCAACTGTATTTGAATTCTACATGATTCCCAATGTCAGAATTTGGAAATGACCCTCGTCTCTTTTTGGGTGTTCATGGTTTCGGTTTTCAAAATCTTTGATTAATTGAGCTTAGGTAATTCGGTTTGATATTTTTTGAATCTTAAAAACGAAAATCAAACTGAATTTGATAAAATTTGAATTTTATTTGATTGAATTTGAAATTTAAAAAGAAAAATCTAATTCAAAAATCGAATCAAAAATTGAATTTGAAATTTGATTGTAATCGTTTGATTTTAAACTTAAAATTCGTAGGTAAAAAAAGAAATCCTAATTCTAATTTAAGTTTGATTCGATTTCGTATCCAAAAATCACATTTGTATTTGAATTTGATTCAAATTTCTATTAAAAGTTTTAATTCTAAAGTTGAACTAAAAATTAAATTTGAAATTTGATTTTAATCAAAAACTAATTCATAATTTAAAAATTGAATTTGAATTTATAAATTTAAATTTGATCGAATTCTTGGATATTTAATTATAACCGGATATGGGCCACCCGTGATCTCTTTGGTCTAGAGTTGACCCGGGGGCCACCAAGTTGTTGCCTTTCTGTGGGTGAAAATTTGACCCTTATTCTGTGGGTGAATAAACAAATGAAAAAATAAAAATGGCAAACTAAGAGTGAGTAAAACTCCATCTTCCAAACCATCCTGCTCTCATCTCACCAACCAAATTCAATTTTTCAACACAACAATAACCCTCCTTACCAGAAATACTAACGAAGCTCACCCACCCACTCCCACCTAATATATCCCATTCCCAACACAGCACATAATTAACTTCTCACCAATAAAACATTTTTCTTCTTCTTCATAAAAGGGGTCATCTTCGTTTCTCTTTCTGTACTTGTGACCCTTTTCTGCTCTACCTCTCCACTCACTTAAATACGCTCATCTTAGTGGTTCTTGTTGTGTCATTGAGGCTTTGAACACAAACCCATTTCCCAAGATCTCTCGTCTCTCCTTTTATTTCTTGGTGTCAGATTAGCAAAGGTGAAGCAAAAGGGAAATGGGTGTTGATGGAAAGGTGTTTACTTTGGCTGAAGTTTCAGGGCACAATAGTCCTAAGGACTGTTGGCTTATAATTAATGGCAAGGTACTCTAGTCTGCTTTGAATTACATTATGTGAGAATGTTGTGCTTTTCTTGTGAATTGCCCATCTAAGATCCAAGTTTTATGTTATTCTTGGTTACCCTTTGTAGTGCTTGTTACATATCTGGGATACTTTTAGTTTGAAAATTAGCTCTCTCTCTCCCCCCCTCTCTCTGCCTTCTTAGTTTGATCAGGAAGGACAATTCCAGTACTTGGTATTAGCTACGTACCCAAAAATTCGATTTGAATTTTCAACTTATTGGGAACATGAATTTTGGATTTTGATGGGGATAATAATCACTCCGACTTCTGAAATTATGACAAACTCATTGTAAGTCTAGCATAAGGTTATGAAGAAAAAACCCCCAAGCAAAAAGGAATTATATTCTTATACTTGGTAAGCTGCAGAGACCTCACTCATGTTTTGAACTTTACATGAGAATGTTAAGGCTAGCCGTGGATTTAATATATGTTGAGGATACATCTGTTTCCGCAATTAGAAATCTGATGATGATACATTAGTGCTGTGCGACTTGTAAGATATCCTGACATACAAAAGATAATTGTGTTATCCTTTTTGGAGATGATACAATGTGATTGTAGCACTGAAAAGGGCGACTGTGGACTTGGTCCAGAGAGTTCATGGAGGTCTTCTGTTGGTTCGAGCTAAAGCCAAGAGCTTGTCTATATCAAATTTGCAATAGAAGGAAGTACTTATAGTGTATGAGATTTTGATCATCACAAACAAAAAAGTAATTGCAGCACTATGAGCATTATGATGTGTTCCATAGTGGCTCTTTCAGGCATTAGTTGTTCAATTAAGGTGAGAATGTACCCTGTTTAAAAGAGCATCCGCGAACCCTCTTGTTCAATCATGCATTGTAGTTCAGTGGTGCTGTTTAGATCTAGATTTGGACAACTAAGAGCTTTCACATGGTTAGAGCTCTTCAAAGACCAAATGCTTTAAGCATATTTGCATATTTTTGACCTGCAGCCATAGCAGCTGACAGCTGTGTACCTCCATAAAAGGAAAAAAATTGTTTCCTGTGGTTACATATAGTTCAGTGGAAAGTTTGAAATCTTTTAGACACAATTTTTACTTAAGATTTTACATTTTGCCCCCATTTTTTTGAACTTCTCCGCACAGCCTTCTCGTGCTGAAGGCCACGTTAATGCTCTCAATGTAATTTGGTTTGTTGGAACAGGTTTACAATGTGACAAAGTTCTTGGAGGACCACCCTGGTGGTGATGAGGTTTTACTGTCAGCCACAGGTCATAACCCCAAAGCATTTTAAATTGAATTTCCATTGAGTGGAGGCTCATTGTTTGTTTTCTATGACCTCTCATTGTGTTTTCCCACGTTTTATTCTGGTACCTTTTTTCTTGCAGGGAAAGATGCAACAGATGATTTTGAGGATGTTGGTCATAGTACTTCTGCAAAAGCGATGATGGATGAATTCTACGTTGGGGACATAGATACGGCAACTATTCCCAAGAAGAAACAGTACACACCTCCAAAGCAGCCTCATTATAACCAGGACAAGACCGCGGAGTTCATCATCAAGCTCCTCCAGTTCCTAGTTCCTTTAGCAATCTTGGGTGTGGCAGTTGGCATTCGCCTCTACACCAAATCAAACTAGTGTTCCATATTGCAAACCCCCCATTTCATTTTTTGAGCTTAATTTAAGTTTGGAAAATGCCTTTAACATTTTGATGCTTTGATTTCCCGGACCATGTAGGATTGGTTGTTTATAAACATGTCTGCTTCTCCCTACAGTGTGGTCATTGATTACTGAGTAGTCTTGCTTGAATTTGTGAAAATTCTGAAGGCTGTTTGCCCATTTGGAAAGCAAGTACCAAAAAAAAAAAGGTACAAGTCTGAACAAATTTAGCCCAAGCCAGATGCCTAGTAACATCCTGAGCAGAAACAAGGATCTGAAAGGCAAGAAAAACATTATAATGTTTGATCACAAATATGAACTCGGTTGAATTTTTGATCCGAGCAATCGAATTTTGGTCAAAACCTTAGTACGGTCAATGGGATTTTGTTAAGGTAGGGTACAAAAAAAAATAATAATAATAACAATCTGGCCATTCGAGAGGTTGAAAACTAAAAACATAAACCCTTTGTTAGATCTGAGTATACTTCGATTAATTTTTTAGACGAATAACCTTTACAAAAAATGCCAATTATGAAACCAAAAATGGTGGCTTATATGACGGCCAAAAAGATTGTGTTCAGTTACTTTGTTCAACCATAACCAAGCAGGTTTATAGAAGAGCATTAGAAGCCAATTACTGCGGCTGGTGAAATCATGAGGAAGCGTCCAAGGCATTCGGTGACCCGACCTGATGATGTTTTCAAGTTCCCATGGACTGTGGTTCGACCCCAATCAGTGTTGAGCCTTGGCGAAGTGCTTTTCATTGTGATTTATTGGTCTCGTTGGAAAGGTAATATCACCTCACACCAAGAATCGGGATTCGAGTCTTGGCAGTGATAAAAATAACGTTAGGAGAACTCCCTCCCTATAACGGACTCAACAGTAGTTTGGTTAAAATTAGTTAGGCCAAAATTCAAAAAAAAAAGGCTCTCTAACCCTATAGCTTCTTGACAAGTCATCTATCCCCAGCTTTCATATGTCAAAAGCACGAAGAACATGTGAGGTGTATCTGGTTACCTTCCAATAGGAAGGTCTAGTGTTAAAATTCTTGTAGGAACATTTAAGTGATAAAAAATAGCTTTTGTGGATGAGTTTATTTTTTGTGATTTTCACGATCCTATCTAACCAAATAAAAGTTTCCTATAACAGAGGTTGAACCCAAATGTGTATTTTCAATGCAAAGTTCTATCAATATTTCCTCCCTAAACTTCAACCCCAAAAATTGGTAACAAGGAAGAAAGATAATTAGTGAGATTAATCGGAAAATTAATTTTCTTAAGGCAGAAAATTGATAGAAATTGGTAAATGTTGATGGCAACTTTCGTAAAGGACTCGATGGCACGGGCCACGGCCGCCTGGCCTACTCACCATTTTGGACCTGCTTGGCCATGAGCCCAAATGTTAAAACAAGTCCTAGACCGAACATCTATCGGGCCAGGCTTAGATTTTGTCCTCCCTTTGAAAGCCCTTGCGTAAGTCAGTCACATGAAAGGGCTTGGACTCCAAAAAGTTCTATTTTCCTAATACATATCTTAATAGTCATGGTGTGAACCAGCCTATGATCGATTTAGTGGGAGAAAATATTAATTTTTTTAATTAAATTTTAAATTCAAAATCTAGGAATAAAAAAAATTATATTAGGAAAATTCTTCTTAAATAGGGCTCTTGCAGACACTTAAATTGAATTAATTGAAATATGGATTCAGATATCAATAGTAGAAACAAAAAAGAATAATAATAATAACCATCCTGTGAAACCAACAGACAGTTGACTTAGTAAGAAATGCGCTATCTCTCTTAATTAAGACTCGTGTTTGAATCTTGAGAATGGAAAGCATTTATTGGGAGAACTCTCCTTATATAAAGTTTAATAATAGTTTGAGTCGGATTAATCAGAATATAATTTCAAATATCAGTTGATTAAGTATATTAAAAAAAAATAATCATCTTGTGAATTCTAGGAACTTGGGGCAAGCATTCTCTTTTCTTTTCTCATTAATTGAATATTTGTATTATTTAATCTGATAAACAAAACTACCAAAACAGTAGTAATTATCTGCATTTATGTTAATTAAATCTTAAAAGATTATTTCATTAGTTTAATCATAATAAGACAAGAAGAAATTTTTATTTCAAATCAAGTGTCACAAAAATCTAACCAAATGCGAAAAATAGTAATTTATTATGGCAATTTAAAAATTCTATGATTCATATTTTTATACCCAATTCAAATTGGAAATAAAAGCAAATTAATAATATTATAAAAATATCTTAACAAATTTGGAAATAAAATTAGAATGGTAATTTAGCAAAAACAATTTCTAACCAAGCAAAACTCATTTTTGCTCCACTAACACATTTTCTAACTATGGTAGAGAGAAAATTTTAATTGAAAAAAAAACAAAGTCTCTAATAAAGTGAAATAGACATTCAACTCTAAAATAAGAAAATTTAAAATTATTAGAATAGATGGCCAAACCAAAGGTTACATATCTGATGGGACGTAAACCAAATGACAATCGGTGCGGCACCCGAAGATTTGAAGACCTGGATTGCAAACTGTAATAATAAGGGATTTATCTCTCCGAAGGAATAAGCGTAAGACGATTGTTTAATAAGTCCCCAATGAAAACGAGTGTATCGATCTTGAGAAGCGTTTGGTAAGCACGAGCCGATGCTCCTCATTTCCTTCGATCAATGACCAACAGCCCCTTAAGAAATTGATCGTTTCTTCCTCATCAACCAAAGATAATATTTAACTAAATCTTATATCGATCTCTGCTTCCTATTCCTATATGAAATGTATTTTTTAGATAAAGAAGGAAACCTTCAGAATCCAATCGATAAGAAAAAAAATCTCTTCGTATCATTAAATTTTCTAAATGATAAAGATCACGAATTTCCCGAATCTTTTGACTATCGAATCTCGAAATTTTCGGATCCCTTTATAAGGAAACTAGGGTTGTAACATCCCGGTTACACATTGCTCTTGTGGTACCTATGCATAAAAGTCTTCGTATCACCGATGCCAAGGTACACTCTCTGAGATCCAATATTTGACACACAAGTCACGGGAAGATCTCTCTCTCTCTCTCTTTTGCTCTCAATCTATTTCATTCCTATCGAAAACTGTTATTTCTGACTTGAATATCGAAACCTCCCTCGCCGGAGTATCCGCCGGTGGTCTTTTGTAGGTTTCAAATTGTGCCCTTAAGCATCCGTTCGAGTCGAAAAGAGTTGGGATCTGTAGAGATGAAACCCACCTCCAACAGATTGGCACCGTCCGTGAGAAAAAGACTGATTCTCTAGACAAAATGTATCATTTGTCTTTTGTCACTACTTAGAACATAACAACAACCAAGAGAAGAAGGCCGATTATTGGTTTCGACGATGATGATCTAATCATAGTCGATCTCAATCGCAATGATCCATTAGTTATCACCATCAGAATAAGATCTTATACTATTAAGAGAATCCTCATTGACCAGGGAGAGGATTGTGACCTCCTCACTTGGGACGCCTTCTAACGAATGGGTTTCAACTTATCACACCTTCAACCTCTTATCGGGTCCCTAAAAGGACTTTTTGATAAGTGCATTTATCGAGAGAGAATTATTCCTCTCACTATAACTCTGAGGACTCCTCCTAATCATGCAACCACTATAGTCATCTTTCATGTGGTGAAACTATTTTCGCCATACAACGCCATCTTTGGTCGCCCAAGTCTAGACAAACTGGAGGTATTTTCCAGTACGAGACATATGAAAATAAAGTTTAGAATACCGGAAGGGATAGCTACTGTTCGTAGCGACCCTGACCCTTACGCCTTCTTTGCGGTCAAAGGTGGACAAGAGAACTTTTTGATCGACACTCTAAAACTTAGAGGCGATGTCGAACCAATAACCAAACCCGAGCATGTGAAAGAAGTGATTGAGATCCCTATCACTGATGATCCTAGCCAGACTATTTGAATCGGAGTCGGCTTGCCAATGTCCCTATGAGAAGTGATCATTAGTTACCTATAATGACATTCAAAAATTTTCTCTTGGTCTCCTGAGAACATGCTAGGAATTCACTCTTCAGTCATAGTTCATAAGCTAACTGTTAACACCGATTATGAGTCGGTCAAGCAGAAGAAGAAAGTGTTTGTTCTCGAATGCAAGCGTGTTATCCAAGAAGAGGTCCAAAAACTATTAACTGCCGGATTCATGCGTGAAGTCAAGTACCCAGAATAGTTAGCTAACGTGGTCATGGTAAAGAAAGTCAACGACAAATGGAGGATATGTGTGGACTTTACTGACCTCAATAAGATATGCTCGAAGGATAGCTATCCACTCCCCAATATTGACAAACTGATGGATAACTCTTCAGGCCACTAACTCTTGACCTTCATGGATGCCTACTTTGATTATAATCAAATACTAATGGCACCGGAAGATAAAGAGAAAACAAGTTTTATCACTGAATTCGACACGTATTACTATCAAGTCATGTCCTTCCACTTGAGGAATGCGGGGCAACCTTCCAACAGCTAATCAATAAAGTCTTCAAAGACCAACTTAGCAGAAACGTAGAGGCGTACGTTGACGATATACTCGTCAAGAGTATCGATGCGGGAACTCATGTTGCCGATCTTGAAGAAACCTTTTAGAAACTAGAACGTTATAACATACGGCTGAACCCGACCAAGTGCACATTTCGAATTGCATCCGGAAAATTTTTGAGTTTCATGATCACTAACTGGGGAATCGAGGCAAATCTCAAAAAGATACAAGCCATACTAGATATGTTGCAGTCCCAAACATTGAAGGAGGTGCAGTGCCTCACTGGCAGAATATCTACCTTGAGCCGATTCATGTCGAAAGTTGGGAAAAAGTACAAACCCATCTTTGACCCCTTAAAAAGATCTCAGAGGTTTACATGGATGCCTGAGTGCCAAGCGGCCTTCGAGCAACTCAAGGATTACCCCATGACCCCTCCGCTACACTCTCATCTGACTCTTGGTGAGAAGCTATATTTATACCTTTCTATTTCTAACAGGGCAGTTTACTCTATCTTTGTGAGACAGGACTCAATCGTATAGAAATCGGTTTATTACATCAGCCGATACTCAAAAAAGATGAGGTCAACTATCAACCGATTAAGAAGTAGCATATACCTTAGTTGTCTCAGCCAGGCACCTTCGGCCATACTTTTAGGCCCATACCATTGTGGTGCTCACTGATCAACCATTGAAGTAGATTTTCCAAAAAAGAGACACTTTCGATTGCTTTATCAAGTACAGTGTAGAGTTAGGTAAATTTGACATCCAACATCAGTCAAGACCCGTGATTAAAAGCCAAATCTTAGCTGATTTCATTCTCGAGTGCACTCTTTCGGTTCCAGCTGAACCTGAGTCTACTGATAGCCATGACGAATGGTCACTACTAGACTGAACAATACACGTTGACTAGTCCTCAAATTCTTTAGAAAGCGGCGTTGGGTTCATACTGATGGACCCGAACTATTTCAAAACATAGTATACCCTTCATTTTGACTTCAAGGCTATCAACAATCAAGCGGAGTATGAAACCTTATTGACAGAACTCCAAATTACGCCGAATATGGGGGCTTGAAGTGTTCGAGTGTTTACCGACAATCAACTGGTTGTTAAACAAATCAAAGGGGTTTACGGGACCAAAGACCTAGTAATGGCCAAATATTTTAGTAGATCCCTCATTCGAAGAATGAACGGGTCAACACACTTTCTAAGTTGGCCAACTTGGATTCGGTCGCCTCTAGTTGACGGTCTATGTTAAGAGTTTACCACACCCCAACATTGACTAACCCGATAGGGTCCTCACAAAGGACCAGTACTCCAACTGGAAAGATCCCATAAAAGTGTATCTAAAACACGATCGATTGCCAGTTTCACTATTAGAAGTAGTTAAACTGAAACGAAAGACAGTTCATTACGTAATCATCATTGGGAACCTGTACCGGAAGTCTTTCACTCATCTATACTTAAGGTGCCTAACACCAGAAGGAGACTATGTCCTCAAGGAAATCCACGAAGGGATATGCGGCAATCACTTGAGGGTTCAAAATTTAGTTCACAAAGCCTTACGCCAAGAATACTATTGGCCGACCATGAAGGTTGACTCTGACAATTATGTTAAGAGGTGAAGTGTGAACGTTTCTCTTCGGTTCCACAACTGCCCTCAACCGAACTCAGTCTTATAGCAAGTCCCTGGTCGTTCGCCCAATGGGGAATCGATATCCTCGAACCATTCCCACTAGTCACCAAACAGTGGAAGTACTTTATAGTGGCCATCGACTATTTCACTAAGTGGGTGGAGGGCGAACCTCTAGCCCAGATAATAGCAGCCAAAACTCAATCATTCATATGGACTTACATTATCACCAGATTCGATATACCCTACGTCCTCATCACGGACAATGGGAAACAGTTTGACAACACTAACTTATGAGAGTTTTGCAACAAACTAAAGATTTATCATCGATTCTTATCGGTTTCTCATCCATAAACCAACGGCTTCATTTAGATAACCAATAGAACGATACTACATGGACTAAAGATGATATTGGATGAAGCCAAGGGATAATAGGCGAGGAACTCTATAGTATTCTCTGGTCATATCATACCACACCCCAAAGGGTAACTGGTGAAATACCATTTAACTTGACATACAGATGTAAAACTGTCATACTGGTGAAAATAGGAATTCATTCACTTTGAGTAGCTCAACACGACACAACACGAGACGAACCTGCCTTACATGAATGATTAGATCTACTCCCAGAGTTGTGAGAATTCGCATCTACTCAAGTGGCTGCTTATTAACAACAGATGACTCAATATTACAATCGATGAGTCAGGAACCGAACATTCAAGCCTGGTGAACTAGTCCTAAGGAAAGTAGAGGCCACCGGTTATTACTCCCAATTGGGAAGACCACTATTAGATACGTTCTATAATTCACCAGGGACTTATCGTCTCAACAATCTAGACAAATCGGCTGTGCCCAGAACTTAAAACTCAGAGAACTTACGCATCTACTATCAGTGAGTCACATCGTCTCCCATGAACGGAAGAGCTTCCCATCGAGTAAGGTTCGCATGCCTTTTCCTTCTGATTGTCCTATGGACTATTTTCTACTGGCTTTTTCCTATCAGCTATTCCCTATGGAATGTATTGTGTTAGCGATGAAAGATCTATCTCCCCGAGCGGGTCTATATCGCTCAGATCTACCGTTGGGATCTAACTCCCCGAATGGGCATATGTCGCTCAGATCTACCATTGGGATCTAACTCCCTGAATGTGTTTATGTCACCCAGACCAACCGTTGGTATCTATCTCCCCGAGCGGACCTATATCGCTCCGATTTACCATTGGGATTTATCTCTCCGAATGGGTCTATGTCGCCAAGATCTACTATTAGGATTTAATTCCCCAAACGGTCCTATGTCACTTAGACCGATCGTTGGGATCTATCTCCCTAAGCGAATATATGTCGCCCAAATTATCATTGGGATCTATCTCCCTGAGTAGGCTTATGTCGCCCGGATCTACCGTTGGGATCTATCTTTCCGAACGGGTCCATGTTGCCCCGACCTATCGTTGGGATTTATCTACTCGATCGAGCTTTTGTTGTTCTCACGGAATAAGTTAAGTACACTTTGTCTTACCGATTGAGCAAATGTGATACCTGTTTCAAATCACTTGCGCACATGGATCTATCGTGCGGATACACTGACAAAAACGCTACTTAGTTGAATATACAAACATTATCAGAAGAAATCTAACCAGAGGCAGAAGTCAACGAGTAAGTGAAATAAAAATTTCTCTTTTATTTTCATATGACGTATACATATCAGATTACATGAGTGAATATACTTTACAAGTCCCTGAGTCGAATTGATTACATCAAAAGAGATATATAAAAATTTACGGCATTGTTCCTAAACAAAGAGGTTGTAATACCATGACCAATCGGCAGCACTGGAGAGTACAAAAATAGTAAAAAAAGAAGATGAAAGAACTAAATTTAATATCTACATGCAACTAAACTTAAACAAGAAGACTGCTAAAAAAGGAGTCGAGGATGATATGAGGCAGAAATTGTGAGAATGCATCAGGATTCAAACTTTCGACCATCCACAGCTCCCTGCACTCAACCGACTCCTCCAGTCGTCTGACTCGAGAAAACACGAGCCAGACGATGAACTCAACTCGGAGTGGAAGTGTATTTGAAACTCCTATCTGAAATCAAGAACCCTCATAATAACTTTGACAGAGTCCGTCATGGTGTCCGAGAGTCGAATAACATGATGAGCCCTCATGTCAACAACCCTATTTTTGATGAGACCTCGCATCAATGGAACAATCTATACTACTGGACTTGGCAAACTAGAACACTCCATCGAAGGATCTCCTAACGACAGATAACTCTCAAACAAAAAGGAATACACAAGTTCTTCCTGAGGCAATATAAGATCTTACCATCGCTATTTATAGCCACGAAGGAAAAAGATCTCAGTGAATTGTTGGACAAATGAAGAGGTTCGATGGAAGTCATGCGTAATAAATAAAAGGATTAAACCTTCTCAACTTCTTACGCTGCATTTACTTCAGAAATGAATTGTCAAAGGGTTGAATACGCTAACACCCTGGGATGACGGAATGGTTGAGAAAAAGGGGGTCACTTTCAATTCACTTTAATTCTGCATCATACAAAGCGTACTAAAGATGATTCGTACAATTCAGAGTGACGCCTGTAACATAAAAAGCTCTTATGCTTTTCCAACTCTTCATAAACATTCATTACTCACGGTGTCTTTCTTGTAAAATGACATAATGAGTCGGGGATAAATGATGGGACGTAACCCGAATGATTATCAATGCAGCACCCGAAGACCCGAACACTTGAATTGCAAACCGCAATAACAAGAAATTTATCTCCCTGAAGGGATAAGCATGAGATGATAGTTTAACAAGTTCTCGATGAAAGCGAGTATACCGATCCTTAGAAGTGTTCGGTAAGTTAGAGCTGATGCTCCCCCTTTCCTTCGACCAATGACCAATAGCCCCTTAAGAAACCGATCATTTCATCCCCATTGACCAAAGATAATGTTTAACTAAATCTTATATCGATCTCTATTTTCTATTCCAATATGAAACGTATCTTCTAGATAAGGAAGGAAACCTTCGAGATCCAATCGATAAGGGAAAAAATCTCCCTGTATTATTAAATTTCCTAAATGATAAAGATCACGAATTTTTTAAATATTTTGACTATCGAATCCTGAAATTTTCAGATCATTTCGTAAGAAAACTAGTGTCGTAACACCTTGGGTACACACGGCTCTTGCGACACCTATGTATAAAAGCCTTCGCACCACTGATGCCAAGGTACGTTCTCTGAGACCCAAAATTTGACACACAAGTCATAAGAAGATCTCTCTCTTTCTCTCAGTTTGTTTCAATCCTATTGAAAACTGTTATTTCTGATTTGACTGTCGGAGTCTCCCCATTGAAACACTCTCCGGCGGTCTTCTGTAGGTTTCAAATTATACTCCCAAATATCTGTTTAAATCAAAAGGAGTCAAAATCTGTGAAGTCAAAATTTAATATTAATAATCAATGGCTATCCTAGAAGTTGGGTAATAATTATCGATATTTATATTTTAAAAACAACTATTATCCAAAATATATAACAAAGTCAAAGAATATTCGAAAGTGTTGGACGTGGGCTGTGGCTCCATAGATACCGGCTCCTTGTTGACTCGAACGACTGCCGTCAAAAGGATATGAGACCTACAAAAAATGCCAGAGAGTGTTCCGACGGGGAAGACTCTAACACTCAAGTAAAAAAGAGCAGTTTTCGAATGTAAAAAAATAGACTGAGAGTTCAGGAAGGGAGGGATTCCCTATGATGAGTGTGCTCAATGTGTGAGACTCAAAAAATGTACCTGACTTAGACGGTTTTAGAATATCTTATACCTGCAAGAGTCGTAAGCCGTCAGGATGTTTCAACCCTACTTTTTTTATTGAACCGATTAGGAAATCTCAGAGTTCAATATTCTGAATTGATTGTGATTTTTATCTTATGTGGAACATTCATTTTCTAGAGGTACCCTTTCCTTAACTGAAAGGTCCTAAAAATGCCGTACTCAAATAGAAAATCAGAGTTATTAGGATATTTTGACATTCTTTTATAATCGCTAGTGCTATTGGCTATCGATCGATCGTTTGGTCGATGGAAGGTCTTCAAAGTTCATTCGTTTGATGGATTAACGATTTAGTACTCAATCGAGGTGATTATTTTCGCTTGATGAATCACGTTTGGTTGGTAAGACAACTGAGACCCTATCGTTCAGGAGATCTAGGCGACTGGGGCCCTATCGATATATAGTAAACAACCGGGGTGACTAAAGCCATTCGGTAGATAGTCATTGAGAACATTAAATATCGGTCGATAGCTGTCCATTGTGAGCCTTATATGTGGGCCTTTCAAACATTGTCCTTTTGAATTGGGCCTAGGGCTATGCCCATCACTTGCCCTCTACTATGGGTGCTGTTTCGTGAGAAAGGTTCCATGAGTAATGTTGGCATCGTAGGTCGTCACTAGGGGTCGACAAATCATCTCTTGACATTTTTATAAGACCATTTGTTCATGGGTGCCTGGCATCTTCATTCTTCTACTTTCTTTGAGATCTGTTAGAAAAGTCATTTCCAGAAACAATGGCGAAAACGCCCGCTTCTCAGTCTTTTCCAGACATGAGTGACATCGCGAGCGTTATGTTCCTAAAGGAACTTCAAGAGGTCCAAACTGATATGCTGATATAAGATGATTATATCTTAGTGTCTGCCACGGAAGTCGATAGGGATAATACGGCGTCAAAGGGTTGCGTACAGATGTACCTCCAATCTGTTAAGTATGGATTAAAAGTTCTATACACAAGTCCTTTCACGGAGGTATTACGCCATTAGAATATATTTCTAACTCTCATAATCCCAAGTGCCTGACGTCTGGTAGTTGCTGTAGCTTCCCTATTAGGGTTTTGTCGTCTTCCCTTTGATTTTGACATCTGGTCATCCATCTTTATTTTAATGAAATGTGGAAATAGTGGCTCGACCAGGGGTTGGTACAAACTACAGACTCGACCCGAGTCTGACTAGAAGTTTTACTACAAGGAGTCTATCGATAAGAACTGGATGTACAAATTCTTTTTCGTAGAGTTTTCGGATAAGAATCGCATCCCTGTTCTGCCTGATGCCAACGAGGGGCCTTCTTTAGGACTGAAGCCTCCAGTCGCATCTAAGTAAGGTCGCTTCATTAGATCGATCGACGGTTATTGCAAATCCTCCAGTCGGAGTATATGGGTCGAGTCCATACTAGATGATCAGATGCTATTCTTAGACAGCCTGCTAATTGGGGAGAAGAGGAAAATCGATAGGCCTCTCTTATTAGAGAGAAGAAAGGTTGCGTTAATCGATTCTGTGGACGCCCTTGATAATACCATACTGGAGAAAATTACCATTGATAGGTAGGTTCGATTGGGGGCGAGGGAATCTCCTCAGGAGTTCGTCGGAGTATCTGTAGCCCTCCAGAAGTCTTCTTCTCCTTTGTTGAAGAGAAGAAAAATTTCATCATCTTTGCCTTCGTTAAGGCGTGAGCTGATTATTCTGTCGGAGCGCTTGAATCCATTAGGAGTCATTCTAATGGAGACTCTTGCCTCGAAAGATAGTGAGTCTTCTGGGAAAGGAAGCACTGGTGAGGGTGAATAAAGGACATTGGGAGATGCTTCCTCATCTGGCACTAAGACAGGGTTGCGTGCTCCCACAGCTGTTATGGGGGAAATAACAGGGCCTTCATCTGTTATTCTAGTTTGGTCTTTGCGTAAAGGAAAGCGCAAGATTCCTGATAGAACTGCCTGTCCACTTGTCATTCCCGTTCGATCATTTGATGGGAAGAAGGGCTCAAAAGAATGGGGAACCATCTCCATCTGTGCTGGGGATATGTAATACAATTACATAGACCTGGTTGAGGCGGATCGCGTTGCCAACCGGTTGGACTTCCATCGATATAAGCTCCACTTCCACAGGATGTCTTACGAGCAAGTCGGGGGGGTTCTTAAGTTCCTAGACTTAATGGTATCGTTTTCTCTATACTCGTTGGATTCTTTCTCATTTTTGCCTTTGCTAACTCAGTTTCCCTTTTAGGCAATAGCTCTTGCCGAATTTTAAGAACAACAGGGGAGGCAGGTGATAAATCACTTAGAGGGGCGTATCTCTGAGTTAAGCCATCCAGCTCAAGCGCAGGAAGGAATCCCTATTCGGGAGGAAGAGGGCGCAAAGACCAAGAGCATATCCGATACGTTACTCAATAAGAAAGAAGATGAGCTAAGGAACCTTCGATTAGAGTTGGCCCAGTGTCAAGGGCGATGTGAGAGGTTGACATCGGAGGCTAAGATGCGCAAGGCATGTTTTCAATCGGTCGAAAAGTTGGCCCAACTTCGTGAAGAGTCTCTTTAGGTGGTAGAATGCAGAATAATTGATCTTGAGGAATCTCGTACGAAGGATGTCATCATCTTTAAAGATTTTCAATGCAAATTGTCCGCAAGGTTGAAGTGCGCCGAAAAAAAAATCCACCGTATGGGTCTAAGTGATGCTCTGCCCTCGGTTAAGGAGGCGGCAAAGACTCAATGTCCAGCTATCCCCCCTTCTTGATTTTTTGTAACTTTCGTTCGAAATTTTTTACTTGGTGCCCTTTGCTTGTTCAATAAGAAATCTTTATTTTTTCGCCAATAAAAGTCACCTTGTTATTCTCAGTTGTAATTCTTGCTGCTTCAGTCTGCTAGAATCAGGGTGACTTGGGGCCATTGTTCGGTAAAAAATAAGTAATAGTAGGACCGTGTCCATCCATTCAGGGAGTCCTATCCCTTTCTGGCAATACGTTTGAATAATAGGATTTGGGCGACTTGGACCCGCCGTTCAGTAGAAATGTTAAATAGAGTGGTTATGTCCACCCGTTCGGGGAGTTCCATCCCTTATTGACGACACGTACGAACGATAGGATTTGGACGATTTAGACCCGCAGTTCGGTAGAGACATTAGATAGAGGAGCCGTATCCACCTGTTTGGGGAGTTCCATCCATTGTTGACGACACGTACGAACGATAGGATTTACGCGACTTAGACCTGCCGTTCGGTAGAGACGTTAAATAGAAGGGCCGAGTCTATCCTTTCGGGGAGCTCTATCCCTTATCGGCGACACATACGAATGATAGGATCTGGACGACTTAGGCTTGCCGTTCGGTAGAGACGTTAGATAGAGAGGCCGTGTCCACCCGTTCAGGGAGTTCCATTCCTTATTGACGACATGTATGAACGATAGGATATGAGCGACTTAGCCCCGCCGTTCGGTAGGATCAGGGAACACGTTTGCAGAAAGTCCATTAAGTCGATGCCTTAATAAGTTAAAAAATACCCCCGTAGTCTGGAGGGGGAACCATTAGCAGTAGAGTCTGATGATCATTTGGGAGTAGAAGTCGAGGGCTGCGGATCACATGACAATATCCCGATCCCTAGCAGCATTCTAAACTTGATCTTCATATGCTTAGTGTTGGGCAGCGCTTCCAAGGCGTTCAAACCCGGTCTGTCCAGGATGACATTATAGAGTGAAGGAAAATCCATCACGTTAAATATGATAGAAGCCGTCGCGTGGTTAGGAAGTGTTCCAAGAGTAACCGACAGTGAGATAATATCTTTGGGATATATCCATTTGCCTGAAAGCCCTTTGACCGGGTCTGCATGGGGTTGGAGATGGGCAGAAGTAAACCCCATTTGATTGAATGCATCTTGGTATAGAAGGTTACAGCCTGCCCCCTAATTGACAAAGATCATTCTAATTTCATGTTGCCCAATCTTGGCGGTCATCACAAGGGAGTCGTGTCGACTTGGGTCTACCCCGACTAGGTCTTCGTCCGTAAAACCAATGACAGGCCTCTTTCCCCCTTATCGTTTATTGGCGTCTGTTGCTAGAATGTCTTATGGTGTAGAGGGAAGTGTCTTTGGGAAATTGAAGATCAGCGTGATTAGGCGTCTTGCTTTATTTTCTGACAAATCATCGGAAGGATGGGGAAGCTTCTGGAGGACTCGCCAATTCTGGATTTGGAGTATTACTTCATCTCTTCTGTTGGTTGGGGGCCGAGCGGCTTGTCGATCCTCCACCCGGTCACATCGCGGCGGTTCCTGTCGATGGTCGGCGGGGGGATCTCTTTCCCTCCTGTTGATGAACTCTTGTAGTCTCCCATTACACATCAGGAATTCTAGTTCATTCTTTAGGTTCTTGCAATCATCTGTTGTGTGGCCGTAATCACAGTGGAAGTGGCAGTATTTGGTTTTGTCCTTGCTAGAGTCATCTTCAGTCGACCATGGGGGCCATTGGATGTATTGCTTGTCCTTGATTAAGGCCAAAACCCGGCTAGGGGTCTCGTTCAATAGGGTGTAGTTGTGATACCTCCGTGAAGGAGGGGGATTCACTCGGCTCTTTTTTAGTGGAGATCTTCTGGGTGATCGGTTCCGTTCCTTTCGAACGGATCGATCTCTTCTATGATCAAATGCCTCAGCATCCTTAGCGGCGATATATTTCTCGGTTCGGGCATAAATTCTTGAATAGTAGCAGGAGGATTCTTTGTGATCGATACTTTCATGCCAGAAGGCCGTAATCCTGTTAGTAGCGCGGCCAGCGCGATGGAATGATTTAAAGATCGGACCCTCATCATTTCTGTTTTGAATCTTTCTACAAAGTCTCTCAGGGACTCATTATCCTTCTGATGTAATGACAGTAGAGAAGTGGACTTTCTTTTGACCACTCTGCTTATCATGAAATGTGATTCGAACTGTTTTCGTAGTTGAGAGAAAGTCTTTATGCTCAACGGAGGAAGAGAGTTGAACCAAGTTAATGTGTTCCTCGTGAGAGTAGTGTGAAAATGTTTACAAATGGCCGCATCGAACATGTCTCTTGAAATCATCATAGTCACGAAATAGGTCATATGATCCTGGGGGTCTGTTGTCCCGTCGTATTTTTCCATGGGGGCAGGAATAAGTTGCGAGGAATAGGCTCCGAAGAGACCTTTGGATCGAAAGGTGAAGTGTGAAAATAAAGGGAATGTTGGTTTCCCTGAGCATTAATCCGCTTGAGTTCTTCAGCAACAAGTTGTTCGACTTGCTTTCGAAAATCACAGAGATCTAATCTGAAATTTTCGGACACTTCATGGCATGGGGGCGACAGTTGTCGCTGGGGAGACCTGGACCACCCAACAGAAGACTGGCCCTCGAGCATAAGGGCACGACTAAGACCCTTCAGTTGTTTGCTCATATCCTGAATCTTGGACTCTAGCCTCTCCATTTGGGGGTGGTTGACTCGCTCCGGAGCATGGGCCACAATCGTTTATTCCGGGATCGTGGGCTGCAGGGCCTGTTCCTGATGAGGCGGACGAGGGGAGGCCGCACGGTCATGAGTAGGGTGATTAGGCGTTATAGGAAGGGTGGCCTCCGAAGGCGTTGCAGTGCGCCCTTGTGCAATAGGGGCGGCTTTCGAAGATACTCTGGTTCTCGGAGGCATAGTTGTCAGAATTACATAAGTTACTTTAGTTTGTTTCCACAGACGGCGCCAATCTGTTGGAGGTGGGTTGTGGCTCTATAGATACCGATTCCTTGTTGACTCGAACAGCTGTCGTCAAAAGGATATGAGATCTGCAAAAAAACCGCTGATGGGTGCTCCGGCGGGGAAGATTCCGACGCTCAAGTCTAAAAGAGCGGTTTTCGAATGTAAAGAAATAGACTGAGAGTTCAGGAAGAGAGAGATTCTCTGTAATGAGTGTGCTCAATGTGTGAGACTCAAGGAACGTACTTGACTTAGAGTGTTTTAGGATATCTTATAATTGCGAGAGTTATACGTCGTCGTGGTGTTTTAACCATACTTTCCTTATTGAACCGATTCGGAAATTTCAGAATTCAATATTCTGAATTGATTGTGATTCTCATCTTATGGAGAACATTCGTTTTCTGGAGAAAGCCTTTCCTTAACTGAAAGGTCCTAAAAATGCTGCTCTCAAATAGGAAATCGTAGTTATTAGGATATTTTGACATTCCTTTATAATCGTTAATACTGTTAGCCATCGATCTGTCGTTTAGCCGATGGAAGGTATTCAAAATTCATTCGTTTGATGGACTAACGATTCAGTACCCAATTGGGACAATTATTTTCGCTTGATGAATCACGTTCAGTTTATGAGGTGACTAAGTCTCTATCGTTTAGGAAATCTAGACGACTGGGACCCTATTGATAGATAGTCTACAACCCGAACAACTAAAACCTTTAGATAGATAGTCATAGAGAATATTAAATATCGGTCAACAACTGTTCTTTGTGGTCTTGTGTGTGAGCTTTTTGAACGTTATCCTTTTGAATTGGGTTTAGGGCTATGACCCATATGTAAACATAAATTTAATATAAGTAAACTACTTATACTTAGATAAAAGAGTATTGCTTAGCATGTATAAAGAAGACAAACAAAAGGGAGGTCGATCGATACTTACTCGACAAATATAAGAGGGCTGCTTAACATTATCCCAATGAGTGATTTGATACTTTTTAAAAATCGAGAAAATCAATGATTTCTTGGCCGATTTAAACCTTTTTTTTTTTTAATTATCTAATCTGAGCATAGTTTTCATAAAATATACAAAAACACTCATAGTATTTCTTAAATAAAGATATATTTTAAAATTAGAACTCCACCCCTTAATTTTACAAAAATACACTTTTACCCCTAAACAGCATTTCTAAGAAGAAAAAAAAAAAAATTTAAGTTTTCATAAAAACTTTTGGGTTGAGTCAACACTTAGAAAAGCAAAATTCTCTTTGGCAAAAAACTTTTGGGAGTTGCCTCACATATAATCCTTCAAAATGATCAAACCACTTGGGCAGGGGCAAAGGGAAGCAGTAAGGGCAGTTAGGGCCTGGGGGCGAAGACAACAGTAAGTGGAATTTATAATTTTTAGGGAGTGAAATAATATTGTAGTTTATAATTTTTAAAATTATACATTTAAATTTTTTTTCTTAAAAATTGTAAACCCAGTTTCCTATTTTGTCAGCATGGCACACTTTTAAAATTACAAAATAGTTAGAAAAATTCCAATTTTAAAGTATAATATCGGATGTCCCCGAAGGGACATTTTAAAGTATAATATCAAAATGAAATAAAAGGCTAAGGGGTAGTAAGAGACTACTAAATTTAAACGTTAAGATCAACGGCAAAATGTAAGAAAATAGATTCAATCGTGACAAATGTTCTTTCACAAGAGAAAAGGAAAAATTTTATTAGAAGAGGGTAGAGAGAGAGAGAGAGAGAGAGAGAGAGAGAGAGAGAGAGAGAGAGAGAGAGAGAGAGAGTTGGGCAAGTCGCGAATAACTAAGATGAGACGTGACGTTATAACCCTTGATCAAAATCTCAAATTTAATTCATGACTTTGATATAGAGCAGATTATATTGAAAGAGTAATCCCTTAAATAGATAACTATAAATTTTACATAGAATTAATTAGAATATGACTCTAAATAGTAATCAGTATAATATCAAAAAGAGAGAGAGAGAGAGAGAGAGAGAGAGGGTGAGAGAGGGTTGTCCCAACCATAGTAGCGTGGCCCTATTAATGTATGTTCCTCCACCAACAGAATCTTGGCTTGGCTGGAAACTGCATACAATGTGATCCTGCTTCAGCTGCATAAGCATCTCCCTTCATTGCACCAACGATTTATTAATCTAGTGAAAATCACATTAGTACTCCACACTAAGTGTTATTTGGAAGTAACAAAAAATGATATTAAGAGAATCCCTTATAAATGAAGATCTGACCATTAATTAGCTTAAATTTATCAAAGTAAAATTTCAAATATTAGATAGTGGATCAAGACCAAGACCAAAAAAAAAAAAAAAAAAAAAAAAAATCTCCCTTCGTAGCTGCCAAAGTAGTTACATGATGACAAACTTTAGTGTGACTGACCATGACTAGTATTGTGAGCTTTTACTTTACCTTTTGTGGTTCAACGAGTGAGTAGTTAGTTAGCGCATACAACGGTATGATCTGTTAGATAATTAATTTAATGTTAGATTTATATATTAAAATAATTATATATTATATATTATCAAATTCATAAATTAAGTCTATATGAAAGTAATCTGATAAATTTAAAAAATTCTATAATTGAGTTTAAATATCTCAAAAAATATAGAAATAAATTAATGTGTAGATATCAATCGACATTTATTATTTATGATGGGTTAAATAGGGAATGTCTAAAGGTGATTTAAGGACACCTGTCAAAAGCTGAACAGATAGATTTGAAAGGTAAAAATTACCCTATAACTAGGGTTATGATCCCTAAATCAATGAATCACTCTTCTTCCTAATATCCCCATTATATAAAGAGAATTTGTGAGGATACATATGATCTAAAAGACCGTATCCAAAATTCTGCTTATACAAAGATCAAGTCGAGAATTCACTATTTAGTCTCCGGTTATAAAATCAAGTATATTTCTATCTGATCTAAATTTTAATTTCAATTTATTAAGTTATTAATTTTTTTTTTTAATTTCGATGGTTTAACACGTTAACATAATTTTACATAAAATTATTTTTCCCATGATCGTGTTCTACACAACCAAATGAATATACTAAACTCACTGATCGATACAAACTCAAACTCGCTCCTTTTAAAAAGATTTATTGTAGTCACAACGACAACAACTTTCTCTCCCTCAATTCCTATTATAAAAACATATATATAAATATATATATATATATATATATATATATATATATATTATATAATACCCGTCAGATTATATCTACTTGTATCATACTTTTAGCTTTTGCGAATTCATTAAACAAGTGTTTAATTTTGATTCACCACCACATGATATGTGTTTAAGCTCAACCATTTTTTGAGCTAAGTGCATACGCATGTCTATGACTGAAATGGTGAACAAAGCTCATCATGCTCATGTACATCATAGTCCTGCAGGCCTTCATTCACAGTTTTATTTTTTTATTTTATTTTATTTTTTAAATATATCAATCATCAAAGTATTTGAAAATAATGTTTTTAAAACCGAATCAGTAAGTGATTCGGTGAATCTATTGATTTATTGATTTATTGATCAGACCGGTCGAATCATTTTACGAATTAAATGATATCACTATAATATCATATATATGATTTGTATGTTATATATTTTAAAATAAAATAAAATTTATATATTTTTATAAAAAAATATATATTTAAGTAAACAAAATAATGTTACCTTTATTAATTTCAATGACCGTTCATAAAATTCATATTAAAAAAGTAAAAATAAAATAATTAAATCATATATGTAATTGAAAAAATAATACAATATTTCTGAAATATGGAGAAATTATGCGTAAACTAAGTGCACTTATATTAATTTATTTAATTAGTAATAAATTAAAAATCAAAAAATAAAAATTATGACTTGCAAAAACAAAGAAATTTTTTTTTCATAAAATAAATACATGTGTTATATTTTTAATATAATATAAGTTGAATGATATAATTTTTAAAAAAATTTCGAATTCTAATATTATCCGGCCTAATTATTGAATAAAATATCAAAATATTTTTTCCCACATCGGATGGGTATAGAATTTTGAAAAAACAAGAAGAGAGTGATTGTATTTTTATCCTACATCGGATAGATATAGAGAGAATAAGAAAAGAGATGTGTATAAATGAAGAGGAAAGAGAAATGAGAAGTATGTTTTTCCAATAAAATGTAATGATTTGTGGTTGAATTTTATTAATTTGTATTTTGATCGATTTGAATTGTTTACTGGTTTTACTAGTTTTGATCGGTTTTAAACACTTTTGATCGGGTTTGATTTCATCCGATTTAATATTAAAAATTAAACCTTATATAAAATGATTCGCCATCGAACTAGTTGAACTGATTAATCCGATTCGATTTTAAAAATATTGTTTGAAAGTTGACACTTTAGATTCAGCCTATGGGTTTAGATGTCATTCAATACCAAAATATTGTTGGAAGTTAGGACCACAGTTTTGAAGGGCAGCTTCATAAAAAACCAAAATACATGTGTGCGACATTCTACTAAATGTTAGATAAAGATTGTAATTGCATACATCAAACAGAAAGCTACCTTCAATGCTTAGAAAGCTGAAAAGACAATGCCCCCCTTTTTCCCTGGATCTGTTTGCGGTTCAAAAAGTTACCACAAAATGTCCAAATAGAGACACATCTCATCCTCCAAAGATTACTTTCCCACAAATGGGTCATCGTTTGTTTCCTACCCCTTCTCTTCCCTTAACTCACAACCAGATTATTTTCAATTGAATAAATAAAACCAGAGGATGTGAAGTCATCAAACCTTTGTTCCATGGTACCACTTTAATTTTAGGAAAAGACCCAATTGTCCTCCTTGATCTTTTTTTTATTTCTTGGTATTATCTGATTGGCATTCGGACTATCTGATTAATTTGTTCGAGTACTGTGAAATTCATTTAGGGGTTGACTCTTCCAATATCTACTTTTTTATTTTCAAGATTCAAAATCAATATTTTAATTAAGAGAGTTCAGTGCTCAATTATTACACCAAGTAGATTGGTGTCCTTTATCTATGTGGAGACGCAAATGGTGAAGAGCACTGTTCTGCATTGGAGCTAAAATTATCCTAGTTTTCTCTAGGCCTAAGGTGGTGCCTCAAGGATTGGACGGTTCTTTCTAAGAAAACGTAGGCCAAAGGTATATATATTCAGATGGCCGAAATCGGAGAGGACAAGGGAGGGGAGAACACCATTTTTACCCTTCAATGTTCAAAACCATAGGTGGAAAATATATGCATTGCGTTTCACTTTCCATTGGAGAAACCAAACCCTCTTTACAATGGGCTTCTTTCAAAGGAGAAGGAGTAAGCAGAACCTTTGGATTCCTGAATTTTAACTAGAACCTTGAGTAACACCCTACCCCACCACAAACACCACCATCATTTCTCAATCACACCAGTCATACCTAAGTGGGTTAGAACATCATCAAACATTGCCTCTAAAGATAGGTTCTCATAAAAAAATGCACACACATTAACATAATCCACAAATCAGATAGCTCCCCCAAATGGGTTATTCGGCCAATGGACCTCCTAGCCTTAATTATGTAAATATATATATATATATATATATATATATATATATATATATATATATATATATATATATATATATATATATATATATATATGCATATGTATATGCGTGTGTAAGCTGAATGTTTTAGAGGACCCCCACAGATCAACATGGTCCCAAAATTAAATGAACCAAAGCACTTGTTGATCTTCATCCACGTATCTACAAGATATTAGTACAAGATGTATTAATTTCTTATTAACCGCTTGTCTGCCTTTTGTGTTTCATTTTTCTGGCAGTTCTAGGCCTACACAACATAGAGATAAGATGCAGGCAGTAATAGTGCAGCATACGGTGAACCATAATAATAGAGTAGACAAGAATCTTCCAATCATCGAATACTGCCAAGAAAGCAACCCCACCACAAGAACCAGGAAAAACATACCACATCCACCACCCATTCTCGTCAGCAAGCCTAATAATTAGATGGTCCATCAACAATGTTTTTCTTCAGATCACTCAGAGAAAAAAGCAGTATATTTATGCGTAGTTGATCAAAGGTGGCATTGAATCACATGAAGATGAAAAGGCCGAACTAAATCAGTAGAGAAGATTACAAGATCATGGTGAACAAGACAAAACAAATGAAGAAATAGGGAAAGGGTCAGTTTATTCGATATAGTTTCTTAAGGTTCCATCAGTACATGTATAGAAGAAACATGTTGAAAATAAAATTATAAAAAACAAGGACTAAAAGAAAGACAGAGATGGTAACATTTTTCTGTACCATATTAGACTGACCTAATTGATTAACCCAACCCCCTAAACCTAAAACCCTCTTTCCCTTCCCCTCTCAGATGATCTGCTAGACAGAAGGACTTTGAATTATACTTTCGGTGTATCTCCTAAGCTCTGTTATGTTACAGACCATTAGATCACACACACTTTAAACAGCCCTAGTTCTTTGTTTACAAGTAAAAGAAAGGTGATGGAAAAATATAAATACCAGCATCACCCCCATAACAAACTGATTTCTGCCACTTTTCCTTCAAAATCCTACGCTTTAGATCAGCTGAGAATCTCCTAAAACTAAATTCTGATGGAACTCTAGGTCAAAACATCTTCTAGGGATCTATTTTCTCCCACTCGAATCGTCCTGGGAGAGGCGTTTCAGTCACAGGATCAAAGTTGTACCTGCAAAAAGATATACATAAGCACATACTGTTAAAAATATTGTGACAGCTAATGTTATAGAAGTTCAACTGCTCATTTGGTTAGAACCTACAAGCAAAACCACCGACATGATGTCATCCCCCTCCCCTCAAAAGAACAAGCAACAAAAATAAATGGAGTCTGTAATATTATAAAAGGGATAAGATAGATGTATTCAATTTACTTGTCAATAAACTGCTTTTGTTGCTTCGCTTCTGCACCTGCAAAGAACTCATCCATTTCCCGTGCTGTTGGAATATGCCATTGCATCCGCATTCTTCGGTTCTTATCAGTTGAGGTGGCTGGCCTAGTAGTTGAACCAGGAGAACTAATGATGTCTGGGTCCCTTATCATACTGCAGGGTGTGCTCTCCCTGGTGCCTCTATTGCCAAATGAAAATGAAATGAATGAAATAGATGTTTTATGTCATAGATCATGATAACCACTGAACAATTGGTGGAAACCCACAAAAGGAAAGAGATTTAAGGAGGACCAATAAAGAAAAATTGTACGAAAGATAGCTCAATGTCATAAAAGCACCAAATATAAATGATAGATCTGAATTTCTGATTCACACGTAAATACAGATAAAATCACACAACATGTACAATTGCTTTCCCCAATTAACACCTAATCCTTCAAGGAATCTCACATATACCAAAAGTAACCACCAGGGACCCCACCAATCGTCTACAACATCGCTAAAGCAATCAATTTTAAGGAAAACCAATCTTGTTCTTGTAGCAAGAAATGAAAAAAAAGAAAAATGCACAAAGAGAAGCTTCAATAGCCAAAATGAAAAGGGATCAATCAGATAACGACATAAATTAACAACCTGCCAGCCAAACTCTCTTCTTTATAATCCACAAGTGAAAAAACAAAGAACATTTCATGGGACTTTTCCCTGTTTAACACACCATGGTTCAAATAAACGCAATTGATACAACAGATACATCCTAAATTTTGGAAACTCTTTTCCCTTCTAAGATCAAAGTTGGTTTCCTAGGCAGAGAAAAATAGCATATGAAAGGATCAGAATAGATGTAACCCCAGTTGAAGAAGTCATTTAAGGGTGGATGCCCCACTTTTCTATAGAAGAAAAAGTTTATATTCCTGTCCATTGAAAAATCTTTTCAGGTGAGCTATCCTCGTATAAAATAAATAAACATACAACAGAGATATCAGAATTGGGCAGGGACATGCAATGAATGAAATGACAAGTACTCTCGTCTTTCAACTATTAAATGAAACAACATTAATGTTGGGTAATAAAGCATAAACTCTTACATTCTATGTACACTCGTGTGTGTGTGTGTGTGAATGTGAATGATATTTATATATATCATACAATATGTACACAAATTCGCCAAAACAATGACAAATTGAAATTGCATCTAAGAAGCTAATTTAAAGACGTTTTGTTCTATGAAAAATGATGGGCTCCTGGCACCCCAAGTCCTACTCGAAATACATAATTTAAATTTAAAACACTAAAAAAAAAAAAAGCAAAATACTTAAAAAACATAAACAAAAGCAACACAAATTAATAAAATATGGTAAACATTGCCTTTGTCAAATCTGATGTCTGGAAGATGACTGCAAATTGTCAGACCCAATTTCAAATTTTATTATAAAATAATAAAATCCAAAAAATTGGGACAAATGAGGAAGAAAATTCACAGCAGAATTAAAGGGCAGTAATTTAAGCAACAAATAAAGATAATAAGAACATGAATTTACTGAAAAGGGGATATTTTCTATATCCCAAATTTTCAAATAAGGGAATATTAAATGAATTAAACCCTGAAATTTCTTAAGAGACACAAAGCTAATCAAATTAATCACATGAATAAGTAGAAAAAAGCACATGGAGAATTCAAAATTTGTAAGCCCTAGAAAAGAGTTGGGGAAAAACCCACCAAACCAATTAAAACCCAAAACATTGTTACACAATAACTCAACCAATTCAGATTAATCAAACAACATAGAAATAAACAAATCACTAAAAAAATTTTGGAAATTACTAAACCCTAGAAAGAATTGAGGAAGAAAATTTAAAATCAAAAAATAAAATTTTTACCTGTCCTTAGCTTCGGAATCCAAAACATTTTCGCCAAAAGACGCTTCAACCCCCAAATCGTCACTTTCATCCTTCTTTTCTTCCTCTACATTCTCTTCCTCAGCAACATTTTTCTCTATCGTCTCTGTTTTCTCTGCTTTCTCATCTTCCTCTGTTAATTTTGTCTTAATTTCATTCGTCGACTTGCTCGACTTCGCAGTCTGATTAGGTTTAGGGTTTTGAGAGCTCTCCCCGTTTCTGTCTTTGTCTTTGTCTCTCTCTCTCCTCTGTTTCTTCGGCTCGGAGACAGAACCCAGAGGCGGCTTCTCGAGCCGGCGGCTCCGGAGCTGGAGATAGCCGTCGGAATTCGCAGCCGGCGAAGACGGGGGAGAAGATTTCTTCTTCTGGAGTTGCTGTAAAGCCAGGGTTTTGGCTCTGGTTCGAACCCCAAGAGGTGACTGAGATGAAATTTCCATTACTGCTATCTCTCTTGTCGTCTTCGATTTTTTAATGTATTTTCCCATCCCCCCCTCTCTCTCCTCCGTTCACTACTCATTCTCCATGAGAGAGAAAGAGAGAGAAGGGTTTTTGATTTTGTAAGAAGACGGAGTTATACAGGCGGTGTGGAGAAAGAAAAAGGAGGAAAGAGAGAGAGAGTTTTACGCACAGGTGGAAGAGAGGAGAGAGAGAGAGGTTTGCTGTTGGAGCGTTGGTTAGAGAGAGAGGACAGAGAGAGAACAGGGGCGGTTTTGCAGTTGTTTGTGAGAGAGAGAGAGAGAGGAGGTGTTGTATTGTAACTGGGTTTGGGGTTTTTTGTGCCAGTCTTTGCAGAGGAAAGACGATAAAAAAGGCAGGGTTGGGGTTTCTGGGAGGAACTGTACTTTCATTTTCTCCCGATATTTTCAGTTTTATTTTCCATGTTTCCGACGATATATATATATATATATATATATATTTCCCTTCTACAGCTCACAAATTGGACATGGGGAGAAGAACCGACGGAGCCGTTGGTTTTTAATTTATGGAAATCAAAATTTGGAGGGATTGGTAATGCATTTGAACATGGGTTTGTTCTGGATTGTAATTTCCTTAGGTTCAATTGTTAACATAATTTAAAGAATAAAAAATAAAATTATTGATTGCATGATATTTATTTTCTAATTTTTTATTGTTATATTATTTTCATATATATATATATGTGCATTTTTTTATTTTTTTTAGTTTTTCTTTTTCTGGTTACATTTAGGGTGGAGACGAGTTTGAATCTTTTATTATGGTTTGAGAGACGAATCGATGCTATACATAGATATAATAGGTCGTTTGTTGGTTTTTTTTTTTTTTTTTTTTTGTGTTAACTTGACGTGATTTTCAATGTAAGATTTTGAATTTTAAAAAATAAAAATATTTTAATACAAATCAAAGATTTTAGTATTTCACAAAAAAGCGGATTTTAGAGTAAGGTCACTGTGTCCCTTTGGAATGGTTTTTTTTTTTTTAATAAGAAAAAACAAAAATTAATAATTTTTAGTTTTGAAGGTCAAGTCCTTCTAGTTTTGAAGGTTATGAACGCGTTTAGAACTATTACACGGATTGAGTCAAGTTTGAGTCGTTCGTGAGCCGCTCGTCGGGGTCCACTCGACTCGAGTTTGACCGAATTTGAATCGAGTTTATTATATATCGAGTCGAGTTTGAGTAGTAGAATTTTAAACTCGAAAATTTGACGAATTAGTTGATTACATATATTAATATATATTATATATACTTATATATGATTATAATATAAAAAATAAAATAAAATAAAATATATTAATATATTATATAATAATCGAATATTTGAATAGAGTTCGAGTAGAGTTTAAGTAGTTTGTTATATAGTTGAGTTGAGTTTGAGTTCTTATTATTTACTACTAAAGTTTGAGTCGGATAAAAAAAATTGAATTTGAATTAAATAAAAGAATATTCAGGATCGACTTGATTCGAAAACACCCTAAACTAGTCCCTTCGTTCGTAGCTTTTAAAGTTATGTATATGATTCGTGGCTTTTAAGGTTATATACAGGAGCATTCATAGATTTTAAGGTTATTTACCATTAAAGTTTGAGTCATATGTCACCATGATAATGACAAACCATCTTATCTATGATTTACACCTCTTGCATTTGATTAACTAATAAGAATATTCGCACAAATTTACCAAAAATTCCATTACTCTCGTTAAACTTCATCTCCTGCATATAGAAAGATTATCCGTATGTAAATCAACAACAACATGAAAGAAGATAGGGTTTGTTCTTTTTTTTTTTTTTTTTTTTTTATCTCAACTAATTTAAATTGATTTATTATTAAATTCTTTTTAGAAGAGATCTTCTAATATGATTTTTTTTGTATTTATAGAGAGTCAAACTCACAACCATGATTAAGATAACTCAATTCCCTTCTAACTGAGTCAACCAACATTGATCTAAAGAAAGATTTCATATGTCAATTTTACAAAGAAATTCAAAAGCTCAACTTCTTAGAAGTTTGATCTCATCCGAAGAAAATCATAGGAAAATTATGTTATTGACATCAAAAACATATATCAGTTATATGCACGACTGCGTTATCATATGGATATATATCAACATGAATCGTCAATTGGTGATATCTAAGGCGGCTTTTAGTATATTATTCTTTTCTCCTTTTATACTCGATATACCTTTTCGGGCTATAAGCCATGTATCATGCGGTATGCCCATAACTCAAATGCTAGTTTAGCCTAACCCCAAGAAAGGCAAAGGTGATCCACTTTAGCTGATCGGTTATGGAAGTCAGCCACCACCAATTTATCTGACTGAATTGCTACCAATTACCTGATACTCAAATTAGATATGAAATGGTGAAGGAAACGTCCAGGTAGCGCTGTTATACGAATCGAGTTGATTTCGATTTGCTCGGCTAACAGCTCAATTCGATTTAGTTTTAACTGAATTCGAGTCGAATTCGTTATACAATTGAGTCAAATTCGAATAATAAAATTTTAAAATCAAAAACTCTTCGAATAACTCATAACATATATAAATATATATTCTATATATTTATATATTATAATAATAAAAAATTAAATTAAATTAAATATAATATATATTATATATATATAAATTATTTGTCGAATTCGAGTTTGAATTGACAGATATTGGACCCGATTTAACTCGAATATACCCCTAGTAGCGAGTGTAAGGTCATAGTAAAATCCGTAACTAAAATTGTTGGAAAAATTTTAGATATCCGCAAAATGTTTCAGCTATGAAATTTGCTATGAAAAGTGTCAAAAGCCATTGCAATTTTAGTTATGGATACACAATCAGTAACTAAATAGCGACCGGCCAGAATATAGTTGCTAATTTTGCTATAGAACTTTATGTATGGTCGCAAAATCTGCTACAACAATTAGTTGTTGTAACTAATTTAGTCACAAATTATAGTTCGCATAATTGTAAAATTGTATCTATTTTTGCAATCTCGAATCAATTTCATAATAAATCCAGCAATGAAATTAAGATTTCGGTAGCTAATTAGCTTCCCACTTGTAAATTCTATAGCTAAACTAGCCAAATTTAGAGGCGCCAACTTTTTTTTTTTTTTTTTGTGAATTACATCATGAATTTATTAAAAAACGAAAACAGTATTTAATGCGGCATAATTAAAAAAAAAATGTAGTTAAGAAATATTAGTTTTAAATTCAGCAAAGGCTGAAGGTTATTGAGTGGATTTGAGAGTATTATTATTGGTAGCGATTAGATTTATAAAATATTTATTCAATAAAATCTAAATTGAATTATATGAAATTTTGAAAATAATTTCAACTATATAACAAATGGGGAATCTATTTGGATTTATGCTTTTTTGCACCCACCACTCGAGATTTTTTTTTTTTTTTAATAATTTGTTACTACTAAATTAGTTGCTATTTCTTATAAGTTAATGCCACCTATGCTTTGCTATTTACATTTCTTATAAGGGTCATTATCAAATAAAAGAAAATTTTACTAGCAAATGAATAAATTTGGTTTCACTATTAGTTCGAATATTACCGTTTGATAATGCTAAGTTAAATACTAATTTTAAGTGAACACATTAATAATAATAATAATAATAATAATAATAATAATAATATTGTTATTATTATTATTATTATTATTATTATTTCTTATTATTATTATTATTATTATTATTATTATTATTATTATTATTATTATTATTATTATTATTATTTTGGTTATAAGAAGGATGAAAGCTCAGGCCTTAAACGTGACTAAGCCTCGAATGTCACATAACAAATAGCGGTGACCTCACTAGGAGGAAAGGCAAACTTGTGAACTCCTGGAGGGACCGTTGGACCTATCCTAGCAAGCGCATGAGCGCATCTATTGCTTCTCTAGGGACAAATAACACTCTAGCTATGAACAAGTGTTTTTCTCATCAAAGTCTAGCATTCCGTTACGATATAATAATGGAGATTGGTTGGCACTACTAGTGTGGAGAGTAATTCCACTAACTCTGTTGAATCCAACTCCAAGATAATCGGAAAGAGATTTGCACACCCTCCCTAACTGCAAATAATTCTATCGAGAGAGCATTAGTCATACCAATATTTGTCATGAAACCACACACCCACAAAACCATGCTTGTCTCAAATCAAACCCTCGACTCCTGCCTGGTCGTTCCCTGTTGAATTTTAATTTTCATACACAACAGAAGTAAATAATTTTTAAAAAATTAAATAGATAGAATCAGGTAAATATCTCAATGTAAGGTCTCTAAAATTGTACCGATCTTTGAACTGCGAACTCTTGAACGATGCATGATCGGGATGGTAATCACGAGATTAATCGAACCACCATCACGTGTTCACGACGTTGCAACCCTAAATCCGATGATTCAATAATGTTAGAAATTTTCCTACGCGAAAATTTCTTGATCCCTCATTTGATTCTCACCCTAGAGAATTGTTTATTTCTCTCTTCTCACTATTGGAAAATGCTCAAAATTTGCTCTCGTCTTTCTACCAATGCCACACTTGAGATATCTCTCTCCATCCTCACAAGTGTGCACCTAAGTTAGAGAGAATAATGGGGGAGATCATGGGTGGTTATGGGTAAGTGAGAGTTATCCCACTAACCCCATATCATAATCCAAAATGCCCCTCATGGGCATACAAAACTAACATCTCACGCTTGCATATGAGGGTCTTTTATGTCCGTCAATAGATCACAACTCATGCGATCTACTACATCACCCTACTAGACTTTCATATAAGATTAGACGTCATGCGATCGACGAATACATCTGCAAGTAAAGATCTCTCGATGCACCTATTAGGATGATCGAGAAGCTACCGTTAGTACCATAAAGAACTCGCTGTACCCCAAATCCAACACAGTTATATCCATTGAGTCACTTTTCTCATCGAAAGTGATCTCCAATCATTGCTTGACTGTATATTTACAATTACGTTTTGATTCCAATATGGACAAACATAATAGACTGGCCAGTGAATACTACATAATGATGTAATGTCAATTAGTTTTCCTTTTCCCAAACTTGAATCCATCAGTCTCAATTCAACTGTTTTCCTAAATCTACCCCTTAGATCTCAATTTATCTTCCAAACCATAGATAAACAGACTAAAATAGCAAACACTGAACCAAAACCTCTAGAAACAGTTGAAAGTAACAAAAGTATAAGAGATCCCACCCAATAGATCTTGGATTTTATACAGTGAGAACATAGATCTAAATCATGTAAATGTCTCAAATAATTCTCCCACTATCTCTGGTCGTCTTATCACACTTGGTATGAAATGTGTGCCATAGTGTTATTCCTCAATCTCTCTAAAGGGCATATATCAGATTTCTTTAACAATGTGCAAGTATAAGATTCAGTCTACACATAAGACTTTACCCAAAAATCTCAGATAGAGTACCTCAGAGACAATATCACGAATCACATGTGATATCTGAGATTTCATACCTAACTACTTGCAGACAACATGGATGTGAGTATGTCCACGTCGGTCACATCACATATAATTTCATCTTGAACACGTATCAGGGCGACTTATATTCTGACACGACGACTCTCAAAGTCTCTTACAACTAGAAATCATTTCATCTCTGTTCACTCAGAGCTGGATGTGGTCACTCGTGTGAGAAAGTCGACCACGCCTACCTGATATATATTTTATCACAACACATCATAGGATATATGACAATAAAACAAGTGCAATTAATAAATGACTGAATCATGCACACATGCCATATATATACAAAATAATAAATATCATCAGTACAAAATAAGAAATGTCAAAATATACGTAAACCTAATGATTCCTATATCTCATATAGAAATCTCTCACTATGGGTTTGGTTAAGAGATCAGCCACCATGCTGTGTAAGTGTATTTAATTATTACTTTACCATTCTCGGTGATGTATCTCATAAAATGATATTAGGTATCAGTGTGTTTGGTCCTACCGTGATACTTAGAGTTTCGGGTGTGGTCAATGGCGGTCTAATTTTCATAATAAATCATAATTGACCTCTCACTATTTGCCACAACCCCTAAGTCATCCAAAAATCTCTAGAACCAAATTAAACTGCTGCTGCGTATGTCACAAACTTAGCCTCTATCATAGATAGAGATATACATGTTTGCTTGTTACTACTCCAAGATAGTAAAACCTGATATCAATTTGCATACATTCAGATCGCCATCCTAGTCGGTATCTGAATATCCAATGAGGTGCAAATCACATCCTCCATAGTAGAAGGAGAGGTTCGCAGTTCACTTGAGATATCTCTGAATCCTTTTCACTGCTTTCCAATGATCCATTCTAGGATTCAATTGATACCTACTCACCAGACTGACTGCAAGGCAAACATCTGGTCGTGTACGCAACACTGCGTATATTAAACTACTCACTGCACTGGTTCAAGGGATTCTACCCATCTCCCTTATTCTTTCTTGAGTCTTAGGGTACATGTCAAAACTTAGGATTTAACCTTTAACAATAAGAGTATCTATAAGGTTATAATCATTTTTCGCGAAGCGCTCAAAAACTTCCTTGATGTAAAACTCTTGTGAAAGAGCCAACAATTGTCTCGAGCGACCCTCTGGATCTTAACTCCGAAGAAGAACTAAGTCTCACTCATGTTCTTCATATCAAGACTCGACGATGACCACGTTGTTATGGTCATCAGATGCTCTTTGTTATTCCCAATCAACAGAATGTCATTCACACAGAAAAATATGATCATAAAAGAGTCAAAATAACGTATAAGGTATAAGCAATGATCCTTTTCGATCATCACGAAATCGTAAGATATCACCTTCGCGTGAAATCTCAAATGTCACTTCCTGAATAAATGATTAAGGTCATGTATCCACTTTCGAAATCGACAAAAATTATCATCCTGACCTACAAGAATAAAGCTAGATAGCTGTTCCTTGCAGATCTCTTCATCCAAACTTCTACTCAGGAAGGTAGTTTTAACGTTCATCTGGTATGACTCTAGATCAAAGTTTGCGGCAATCGCTAAAAATAAATGGATTGAGATAATCATGATCATAGTTTGAGTGTAACCCTTGGCTACCAGACGAGCTTTATATCTGTTCACCGATCCGTCAGCCTTTCTCTTAATCTTGAGAGCCCACTTGTTTCCAACGGCCTTACTACACTTAGGCAAATCAACTAGATCCTAGATCTCGTCAATTTTCATAAACTCCTTCTCTCATTCATGGCCTTTAACCAATGGTCCTTCACAGAACCCTCAAGAGCCTCTACGACCGTTTAAGGTTTCTTATTATTCTCAAGAGTCATAATTAGAGCCTCTCCCTCAATCGGGAAACTACGATTAGGTACGCATCCTTGACTACTCTTACGAGGAGAGGAAACCTTTTTTACCTTTAGATGGATTGCTTTTACTAGAACCAAGATCTGTAACAAGTTCTTGGATCCTACCACTGGGCTTAGCTGAGCCACTAGGCTCATCTATCTCACAAAAGGTCAAGTCTCGTTCAATTTCACCTCTCACAAGAAAATCATTTTCAAGAAATACGATATCATGAGACTCAATCTCTGTGATAGTGTTGTCCGTATGCTCACCTAGAACACATTTCCCTTGGAGTGTTCTAAGTATCTTATAAATATACATTCATTTTCTTGTAGGCCTAACTTGCCGTGTGAATGCGAAAAGTCATGAATATACGTGACACAATTCCATGACTTGAAGTGGCTAAGGTCAGGCTATTTCCCTGTCCAAAGCTCATATGAAGTACTGACTGCGAATTTCGACGGAACACGGTTGAGGACATAGGCTACAGCCAATAAAGTGTCTTCCCAAAGGGAAACGAGCAAATTGGCATACGTTATCATCGATATCACAGTCTCAAACAAAGTCCTATTCCTCCTCACGACTACTTTACTCTACTGAGTAGCAGAAATAGTCAGTTATCTCATAATACCCTTATCGAAAAAGAGTTATTAAGACAAATACTCGCATTTTCGATTGATCCTAAGAGTCTCCACTTTTAAATCTAACTGATTGTCAATCTCGCTGATAAACCTCCTGAAACATTTCAATACTTCAGACTTGTGCGAGATCAGATAGACATAACCAAAACGCATGTGATTATCTATGAATGTAATAAAGTACACAACTCCATTTCGGATTCTCATATTCATAAGACCACAGATGTCGGAGTGAACTGACTATAATAGAGTCCTAACTCTCACTGCATTGTCGAATGGTTTTCTTGTAACTTTGTCATCTATGCAAAACTGGTTGGCCGGCCCTACAGACTACTCATTATTAACTGGTTTATCCTCTCTCACCCTAGAAAGATAACAGGAAATACCATTAAAAGGAGTCACATCTAGTGCATGTAGTCCCACATGGACTAAACCAGAACCAATCAAAGAATTGTCGTAATAAATAGAAACTATAAAGTTTCCAAGCAATCGAAACATATCCTAGACGGAGATCAAGTTCTGTTAAATATTCGGAGCGTTAAGAACGTATAGAGTCTGGTCACTTTGCAACTCAATCTTGCAAGTGCCACTCTTTCTGATGATGACAAATGCTCCATTCCCCACGTAAATCCTTTTACTTGAGGACTCACTTGGCGAAACTCTATATACAAACTCCTGTCTTGAATTACGGATCGGTGGCTCCTGAGTCTACAATCCACAAAGGAGAGAAACCAATGAGTATTTCAAACCACGTAAAGAAGAAAGAGATAGCATCCGCTCGTCACATTTATGAGCAAAATGACCAAATCTACTATAAATATGACACTTCACCTTGGTCTTATCAAATTCCTTCTTCCTATGCTTTAATATTTAGTTGTCGGATTTTTCAGATGGTTTTTTCTTACCTAAACCTCGAGTCTTTTACTTATACTTATGCCATTTTTGTTTGATGTCTCGGGAGTCCTTGCTCGACCCCACTGCTAAACATGACCCGTGTTAGGCCTACTCACCTCCAAACGCTCCTAGTCAATCTCACTGTGCCTATTCACATTAGTGAAATTACAAATACTCTTGTCGTGTGTGATATAGGTTTTTATGGTCTCCCATGAATCAGGTAAAAATTGGATTGCATGTAGTACTTGAAAAACATATCTGAAATAGGCTTATTCGCATTCCCTAACTCGGCGATCATACTCGATATGCGTCAAATGTTACATCATTATACGATCAACCCTTGTTCTCATAAGTTATAAAACTTACAAGTTAGTATCCTCACCTCAGGAGCTGTAAGTACACCACAATGCTCTCTTTAGGGCGAACCATATCGATATAGTCATAGGATATATTACTCATCGACCGAGATCACATCATCGTGCATGTTTCTCATGAGGATTGTCCTAACTCGACCATCCTTCCTCTTCCATACACATAATGTCTCCTAATACCGTCTCCCTGAGGTGTGGTACCCTTCCCAGAGTCCATCATCTCGTGCCTCAGAATTTCAGATAGATCTTGCTCCTTGAGGACAAACTGAATCTACTGGTATAAAATCTCGTAATTATCACTATTCAGTTTTATCTCCCTTGTAAAGATCTAATACGA
The DNA here is from genome assembly GCA_037126225.1 of Dillenia turbinata. NCBI lineage: Eukaryota > Viridiplantae > Streptophyta > Magnoliopsida > Dilleniales > Dilleniaceae > Dillenia > Dillenia turbinata. Next base: position 9,028,849 of record JBAMMX010000026.1, on the reverse strand, counting down.
TAATTTTTGAAGCAGTCTAAGAGACAATAGTAACTTGTGATACTTATTCTCACAATTTTGTGCATCCTACGAATCGACAAATCCAAAATGATTCGAGTATAAATCCCAAAGTGAGTTATGAGTCAACGAACACCATACATCACAAATCGGGATCGCATCTCACTATCTGGACTTGGATTCGGTACACAAAAACTCACAATTAATGGCATGGGACCCTCAAAAAACTAAAATTCATTTTTAGGCAAGCCTACGGGCCGCCAGAGGGTCCACGCACCGCCACACGCCGGCAGCTCGTCCCCACGCGCCTGCACGCACTGGGGAAAGGCTAGCCAATGTGCCAGACATGCAGCGTGTCTAGCACGTGCCTGCACGCAAGACCTGCGCATCGGCACATGCGCCAAATGCATAGGGGCGTGTCTCATGTGCCTGCACACGCTTAGACTGGCTTCCTGGGTTACGACTCGGGTCGGGCGTTGGTCGGGATGCGGATTCAGATAGAAATCGACTCGGATCGCCCCGACCCCTTTACGTGCCTCTGTGTGCGTGCATGAATGCGCCCACGGGTTTGGGACGGTTATTCTCCACCCAATGGGCCTACAACCGGGTCGCGTGACCCTGCTTCTAGAAAACACCATTTTCGACCCATTTTTCATTGGATTTCGATTGTAAATTGTAATTGAACCACCTCCAATCATCTTAACTTGATTATTTGGAGGAATTGCACCCTAATCTTGGCAGTTCAAGCATTATTACTCGCGGCCCTCCGCGGCCATGGCCGAATACCACTTTTCGGCTATCAAAAATTACAATTAATATGTGCAACATGCAGATCCGGACATGAAGAGCATGAATATATCATTATTATAGATCAATTTTGTCTCTAACATAGTAGATCTAGGGTTTCATGCTTTGGACACCATTAATGGCCGAAAAGTTCGCCCTCACTTTCCATGGCCGAATTTTGCTAAAAAAATTTAATAAAAATTATTTTCATATTCTACAGATCATGGGCAACATCGTGGTGTCTTTGGATTCACGAAACTCATTCGTGATCTGAACCCTAAATTTTATCCCTTACACATTTTGTACCCAAATAATTCTGAAAATTATTTTAATAAATCCAACTAAATCTCTGATACCAATGTTGGATTTTAATTCTCATGCACAACGAAAACAAATAATTTTTGAAAAATTAAATAGATTGGATGTTGTAAAATCCTCAATGTAGAGTCTCCAAAATTGCACCAATTTTTGAACCGCGAACTCTCGAACGATGTACAGTCGGGATGATGATCATAAGATTAATCAAACCACCACCACGTATTCACGAAACCGCAACCCTAAATCTGGTGATTCAATGACGGGAGAAATTTTTCTATGTGAAAATTTCTCGATCCCTTATTTGATTCTCACCCCTAGAGAATTGTTTATTTCTCTCTTCTCACATCGGCAAATGCTCAAAATTTGCTCTTTATCTTACTATCAATGCCACATTCGAGATGTCTCTCTCCATCCTCACAAGTATGTACCCAAGTTAGAGAGAATAACGGGGGAGATCATGGGTCGTTATGGGTAAGTGGGAGTTATCCCACTAACCCCATATCATAACCCAAAATGCCCTCATGGGCATACAAAACTAACATTCCCAATATTGGAAAACTAATCGGTGTTCCTGTTGCCCTGGGGGGGTTTCCATCTAACCCATAAGCCCACCTTGGAAGGCCTTCTAAATCCTCCAGCCATAGCTAGCAATGATAAATTGATACATTTGTAAGTTTTAAACCCTCTAATGATTGAAATTGAAAAGATATAAGTAAAAGAAATTTCATTAAATGATGGGATCATTCAACAATAGGTTATGTTCTCATGGTGTCTTAGCAATAAGAGAACATAGGTTATGTTCTCTCATTATATAGACACAAAAATTCAGTTTTGAGCATGTTAACTCCCTCTCCCTCTCTCTTCATGCAAAATTGTATCCCTAAATCTGAAGCGCTTTTGAGAGGGACAAGAGTTGGAATATCTAGTTTCTATAATGGATGGCTAGCTATCGCCGAATGCAAATCAAAGAGCTTCAGGTGCCTCGGAGGGCTAGTCATTACCTCATGCAAATTAAAGGGCTTCAGGCGCCTCGAAGTTCCTCTCAGAACTTTCATGTCGTGATGTCTTCTCTTCCACCTTGGTCTATTTCAGTCTCGTCGGTTCTCTTCTACACCCTAGTTTTACTCTCTGTTTCTGTCTCTCTCAATTTGATTCATATACTATTCTGTTTTATTTACCTTCATAATTGTTTGATTCAAATGTATGTAGTTTTTTATATGACTGTCTTGTTTTTGATGGTTTCCTTCTATTTCTAAGTTGTAGTACACTTAATTTTCTTTTGTGTTATTTTTTTTTTATTTTTTTTTTTATTTTTTAGGGTTTTGTTAGATTCAATTAAGCATTAGATCTTCTGGTAAAGTAATTTAACTCTAGTTTGATTTAAACCCCATAATTGCATACTCAGTCTCAGTTAAACTAATTAGGATTCCTATAAATTCAATATTGAGCATTGCTTGTTCTTGTGATTCTTCCTTTCAATGTGCTTGCTCTGGCATCGGTTGATTAGTTTTAATGCAAAATCTAGCATCCTTTAGTTGACTTGAATAAAAGGGTTTAGGAAAATTGGGATATAATGCTTTATTTATTCGGATCTAAAAGATAATTTTCCTTACCCCAAAACATTAGGTTCCATCAAATAGGCTCTTGAGTCCAATTGCTTAGAACTCCAAGTACCAATTAAATCAGGTTTAGGCCTTTCCAATGTGAATTTCTTTGCTTCCCTCCTCACATATGGATGTCCCAAACTAACAAGCCTTGCTCTTACAGTCCTACTAGCCCTAATAAAATTAAAGGAATACTAAAGGTATATTTTAAGGTATAGAAGGTGAGACATCCAAGAAGAAAGCCTTAACACTACAAAAAATGGTGATTTTTGCAACGAAATTTAGAGACGAAAAAAATTTGTCGCCAGTTTGCCACAATTTAGCGACGAATAACGCTTTCGTCGCTAATTCACAACGAATTTTATGACAAAAAAAAATTTGTGGTCAAATTAGCAATGAATAAAATATTTGTGGCAAAATTCATCGCAATTAGCCACGAAAAAGAATTTCATTGCCAAAGTCATCGCAAATTAGCGATCAAAAAGAATTTCGTGACTATAGCCACGAATCAAGTATTCATCATTAAATTTAGCGATGGATTTCGTTTCCGTCGCTAAATTTAGTGACTAAAAATATTTCGTAGCAATATTTCTCGCTAACTAGTCATAAAAACATTTTCATCGAAAAATTCGTAACTAAATTTAGTCACGAAATGTTTCTATCGCTAAAGTCGTCGATAATTAGTGACGAATAACTTTTTTATAGCTAAATTTTGTCATGAATCTATTTTTCGTCGCTAAATTTAGTCATAAAAATGTTTTCGTCTCAAAATTTATCGCTAATTAGCCACGAACATGTTTATTTGTGGATAAAGTCATCGCTATTTAGCCACGAAAAAACTAATCGTGGCTAAATTTACTACTAATTTATATCACTAATTAAAAATTCGTGACTAATCTTATGATTAAATTTCTTCTCTTATCTATTATAAAATATTTTTAATCGTGTTTTTTTTTTGACCCTTTTTAAATGACGGAATCGAATTAAAAGACATAATAAACATTATAATTCTCACCAAATTGATAATTTTGGACAATAAATAATCACTACAAAATTAAAATATTATCTGGTAACTTTTATTGTGGGTGAGATTTACTAACGGTATTTTATAACACCATTAGAATATATATATTTATTTTTCATAGTATAAAATTATCTATCGGGAGAAGTTTATAAACCGTCAGCAAAATTAGCAAAATCGTATGTAAAAATCAATGTTCAAATTTAACAGTTATCACTTGTAGTCAGTAAATATAGTAGTGTTTAGAAACGATTTTGAAATAGTCTCTATATAACACTTCTTTATTATTTACTTAACAATACATTTTATATAAGTTTTTTATCTATGTTAACATAGATATAGAATTATGAATATGATTTGGTTAAGAGAATCCAAATGAAGACTCTTTCTAAATCATGAATAAAGTTGTCACGTAATAACCGTTCAAATAGTAGATATCATTTACAGATAGTAAATTATAAAATAAAATAGTGGTACATAAAATAATGGTAAGTATAGATTAATTAGTAGTAATACGGTAGGAATATAGTGATAAATTAAATTGTGATAAATTTAAGGTAATTAGTAATAATATAATAATAGTGGTAAAAATATAAAAGAATAAAAAAAACAAAAGAACAAAAAAAAAAAGAATAAAAACATAAAAAAAAAAAAAAAAAAAAACACATTGAGGGGTGGTTCCAGCACGCACATGCGCAGTGGAACCGCCCTCCTATATTTAACTTTTTTTTTTGTTTTTTTTTTATTCTTTTTTTTATTTTGTTTTTTTATTAGTTTGTTTTTTTGAGGTTTTTTTTTTATTCTTTTGTTTTTAATTTTTGTTCTTTTGTTTTTTTGTTCTTTTGATTTTTTTAATCTTTTGTTTCTCCTATACAAATGAGCGGTAGACTGTGCCATTTTGGATTTTTTTTCGTTTTGTTTTTTTTTCTTTCAGAATTAAATTTATCGGCGAATTGTTTGATTCGTCGCTAAATTTAATCTATGTATTCTCATATCAAGATTCATTCAAAATTTTCACTTCCCCTCCTAAAATTTTTATTCTCCCGCCTAAAAAAAAATAAAAGAAACAAAAAAAAAACCCAAAAAAACGAAAAAAAAAAAACAAAAAAAAAAATTAACATAGAAGGGGCGGTTCCACCGCGCCCCTCCTATGTTGAACTTTTTTTTTTTAATTTTATTTTTTTTATTCTTTTTTATTTTGTTTTCTTTATTTATTTTATTTTATTTTTTATTATTTGGTTTTTTATTAGTTTATTTTTTGTGCCTACTATATTGAGTTTTTATTTTTACTCTTTCGTTTTTAACTTTTGTTCTTTCGTTTTTTTTTTCTTTTTTTGTTCTTTTGATTTTTTTTTGTTATTTTGTTTCTCCCCCATAAATTGCATCGCACCTTTTTGGTTTTTATTCCTCTTTCTTTTTTTTTTTAATTGGAATTAAATTTAGCGACGGATTGTTTGGTTCAACGCCAAATTTAACCCAATTTTCACTCTTCCACCTAAAATTTTTACTTTCCCGTTTCTCTCAATTCACATATCTTATTTTCGCAAATTTAAATGGAGGTGAAGTTCTCTCCCAATGCATAAGTTAAACTGCTAAGCTTAACCCAAGGATTTCCCTCTCCCACCACCCATCTATGACTACGAGGAATTTCCATCTGCACAAGGTTTCAAATTGCTGAGCAATTTGAGTCGACTGCTGAGCAACGACGGTTATGTTGGGGGACGAAGGACTATGTCAGATTGCCAAAGAGAATGCCTGTTGATGTTCAAAAGTCTAGCGAGAAATTCCTTCAATTGTTGAAGGATTTGAGGCGAGAACAGCAATGAAGACAATCTCGAGCAAAATCCAGCCCTCATCAGTTGCCATCCATAACAAATTTTACCTTCAGTTTTTAGTGACGGTGGCAACAAACTGTGGCATATCGAAGCTTTGCACAAGGTTTCGAAGTGATCAGACAGTAGATCATATATCCACATCCGGTGATCCATCTTCTCCGACAAGTAGATTGCAGAGTAGTTTCCGGTGATAGCATTAGTGAAATGGACGACTCTCTAGAGTTCTAGGGTTTTCAAATAAAATAAAAAAGAAAAAAAATAATAAAATAATAAAATAACAGCAACAATAAAAATATAACATATAAAATGCTAATTTCAAAAATAAAGGAAAAAAAAGATTTGTTAATTTTAGCGACAGATTAGTAAATCCGTCACTAATTTAGCGACGGATTTCACAATCCATCGCTAAGTTTAGCGACGGACTATAATTTCATCGCTATATCTAGCGACGGATTTTAGAATCATCCGTTGTTAAATTTAGTCATGGATATAGAATCCGTCGTTAAATATAGCCACGGATATAGAATTTTTCGTTAAATATAGCCACGGATTGAAAATCCATCACTAAATTTAGCGAAGGATTATGAAATTTGTCACTACATTTAGCCACGAATTCCAAAATCCGTCACTAAATTTATCCACGAATTTTTTTATCCGTTACTAAATTTAGCGACGAAATTATAGTTCGTTGCTAATTTTGTGATGAATTTTTTATTTTTCGTTGATAAAATTTTACGACGCGTTATTAGCGATAAAAATTTTTTCGTTACTAAATCCGTTATTAAAACCGTGTTTTTTTGTAATGTAATCTCTCTCTCCCCCCACCACTAACATTATCGCCTGAATAAACTTTAGCATCAAAATCTATGTCGAACAAGGTTCATATAAGTCTTATGGCATTAAAATTAGGTTGGCTCAAGGCCTAGAAGCTCAATAAAAAAGAAGAGATGACAATAGCTAAAAAACTTTAGTCTTGTTAAATTACAATAAGTTCATCATATTTAGATAGAATTAAGAATTTAGGTGAAGAAGGCATATAGATTGTCAAATAAGAGAGAGAGACTAGTGAAATGCAAGTGTGAAATATATATCTTTGGGCTTATCATTAACATGTGAGGTGCAAGTATATTTCTTTATTAGCCATGCAAAGTGAAAGATCTAAGTGGTTATATATGTTATTTTATTTATTTATTTTCGTATTATATCAACCGGTATCTAAAATTATATTTCGATTAATATGGTCCGAGACTTACAGTGACCCATTTGAGGGTTATCCTTCTAATATAGTCTGCTCCATATCTAAATCGTGAATTAAAATTAAGATCCTGATTAAAAAATTTAACGTCACATTTCTTTAGGCCAACTCTCGTAGAGTCAATGAAAGTAGTTATAATGTTATTACAATATTGTGGATGGCTTAATATCATATATAGGTTCGTGTTTCTCCTCCCCACTTACGCAGAGTCGATGATACTCTTTTAGTTATTGTCTTTTGAATGACAATGATATAGTTTACATAAAGAAACTGGTCACTCCTTATAAAAAAACACATAAACTATTTTTTTTTAAATCATCTGATATCTAGATTTATATTCTGATTAATCCATTTTAAATATTATCAGATCTAATTTAGAAGTATCTCTCCCAATGTATTATTTTCTACTTTTGAGTTTCGAATTCAAGAGTTAATTAAAAAATCTAACATATTTATCCACTTTATCAACTTTTCATTGGTATACTTAAACTAATTGAAGAAGGTAAAATGTAGATTTTGAGATTCAAAAGTTGATATATGTATTTTTGCGTTTGCCTATCTTTAGATTTGAACTCGTTATACAAAGATTTGTAATTAATTTTATGAAAGATATAAACATAGAATATAAACATATAAAATGAATATACATAATTTTTGCCAATGAAGTGACATGAATATGTAAGACAAAAGTTTATAAATAGCATATAGTTTTATTAAATTACCATTTCTTTCACTCAATAAATATCTCTTTCAATCAATTTTCAAAACAAGCATCAATTTAATTTAATTAAATTATCATTAAATATCTCTATTAATTACTCTACCATAAAAATAAATATGAAAGAAAAAAAAGATAAATATATATATATATATATATATATATGATCAAAATGAGATTTATAGATTTAATAAATATAATTATTAAATTTAATGAATGATACAATATATAATTTTTTTAAAAAAAACAAAAAGGGTAAGATTGACTTTTTGTTTGGTCTCTTAATTACAATTTGAAAATATCCATAATAGAATGCATTAAATTTTTTAACTCACGATATATGAGGAAAAAAACGAGATTTTGAAGAGATGAAAACATTGAGGTCATTGGATTCTTTCTTTCAGTGGCCAGGTGAAAAGTGCATTTATAGTTTTCTAATTTATTTTCTTTTAAAAAACAATAAAATCGTGAATCCCTTTCTTCTACGTCATCTTGTCAACCATCACTTCACCTGACGGCACAGATATCTCGCGCGCCCGTACCTGTTTGTATCAAATGCCTCATATGTTTCTGTGTCAAATTTTCTATTTATTTTTGTCGCCTTTTTTTTTTCGATAATTAAAATCATAATTTAATTAATTTATTTTGAAATTTACGTATATTTATTTTGGGAACTAATCTTTTGGTATATATTTTTTTATTTTTAAAATTTAAATTCAAAATCTTAATTAAAAAATATAATATTATATTTTACTAAATTGATTATCTATTAATATTTTTTAACTTTTTGTTAATAAGGCTATTTACCTTTCTTTTTGGACATATTTTACAAAATGAAAGCAAACTACAATCGATTAAAATTTTAAGTAAAAAATTATATATCCATTTCCAAAATTATAGATCAAGACAAATTTTAATTTCTATATTTCAAAATCAATTATTTAAAAACTCAAATTTTAAAAAATATAATAAAATAATTTCTTTATTAATAATAACGACACACTAACCACTAAATGATAATCTGTCATCACGTGGAGTAGATTTAGCTTCACATATAAAACAAGTTATAGACGTGACAGGTATACATTAATAAATTTGATAGTTATCTATACCACATAAATTAATTGTTGATGTGGCAAGCAATAGATTTATTTCTCAAAATAGGATTAAAATTTTACAAAATTCCATAAAGATGGTAATTTTTTTTCGGTTTTCCAAACCAATGAAGTTGACATCCTGGATGTTGACTTTAAAATCGACATCCTGAATGTCAATTTCAATCTGTCCCAATGTCATTGCCCGTCTAAAAAAAAAAAGCAAAAAGAAAAAAAAAAAAAACAAGAAGTCAACATTCAGGATATCGACTTCAGAGATTCCTAACCTGACAGCTGACACCTGCAAGATTCCTGACTCTGAAGTTGACATTGAGGATGTCGACTTCTGGCTTTTAAATAGCCCCCCCGACAGCCCCAAGGTGCACGCCTCCTCTTCTTTTCTCCCACACTTCTCCTCATTTCTTTCGGCCGAGTGAAACCCTTGTTTTTTGTTTTTTTTTTTTTTTTACAAACACTTGTTTTTTTTTTTCTCATTTAATCTCCCGCATATAAATCCTTTGAAGTTGATATCCAAAATAGTAAATAGTCTTTTTAATCTTTAAATATTATTTTTTCTGTTGCAAAAATTTTTTTTATTAGAATAATAGTTTTTTTTTTTGAGTTTTTGTTTTTAGTTGTAGATTTGGTGAGCCGATATTGAGATTATAAGCATAAGGTATGTTCACCACCGTTTATGTATTTTTGTTGAGATTTTACAAATTTTGTTATGTTTTTTTTATGTTGATTATTTGTTAATATTTGTTTTGGATATTTCATTTTTTGCTTTATATATTGGTTATTTGTATTTGGCCATTACAAAAGTTTTAATTTTTTTAAATGCATTTTAGTTTAAGAGATGTTATTTTAATTTAAGAGATGTTGGTTATTTGTTTAGTTTAATTTTTTTTATATGTTGGTTATTTGTTAATTTTTACAAATATTAAAAAAAATGTATTTTAGTGTAAGAGATGTTATTTTAAAATTTTGTAATAAAATTTAAAATTTAATAAACAATATATATTAAATAAAAAAATTTATTAAAAATTTTGTTATACAAAAAATTAAATTAAATAAAACAAAAAAATATTTAATAAAAAATTTTGTTATGAATTTTGTTATAGATTTTAAAATGTAAATAAATGCATATTCATTAAAAAATGTTTATTAAAAATTTTGTTATAGGTTTCTTATTTTAATAAAAGATGTGTATTAATTAAAAAAATATTTATAAAAAATTTTGTTATAGAATTTAAATTGAAAAAAAGGTTATATTAATTAAAAATTTATATTTTTTGCAAATTTTATTATGAATTTTAAATTTTAATAAATTTGTATATTAAGTAGAAAACGTATATTATAAAATTGTGTTATAGATTTTGTTATAGATTTTAAAATGTAAATAAATATATATTCATTAAAAAATCTTTTTTAAAAGTTTTGTTATAGTTTTCTTATTTTAATAAATTGTGAAAAATTTTGTTATAGAATTTAAATGGAAAAAAAGGTTATACAAATTAAAAATTTTTATTTATAGAAAACGTATATAGATTTTAAATTTAATAAATTATAGATTAAAAATTTTTTGACCCCATTTAGTTAAAGATTTTAAATTTAATAAAATATGTATACTATTTAAAAATATAAAAAAATGTTATAGAATTTTAATTTATGAAAAAATTAAATTAATTAAAACTATAAATAATATGTAATTAAAATTTTGCCATAGAATTCAATTTATAATAAAAAATGTATATTAATTAAAAATAAAATAAAAGTATGTTTATTGAAAATAAGTTAATATAAAAAATAATTAAAAAATTGGTATATATGTAATATATAAAATAAAATGTAATTGTGAGTTGAATAAATTTAAAGTAGTATAACGTAAAATATTGAAATTTTTGTACTTTTGATAAGAAATTTAGCTGATGAAATTATGTTTTGCAGATTCTGACGATGGCAGCGGCTCATAATTATGACGACTTACAGCCCGGTCCACGAGATTCGAGCATTTTGTACTTACAGCCTTCACATCGCTCTCAGCGTGTGTGGCAGGATGGGACGGATCCACCGCTTGATATACGTCGTGCTGATCATGGCTTTTGGTCTACATGCCCGTTAGACATCCGTGTACAGCATATCCTGTTACGAGCTGGTTTCTATGGGGTGTATCGGTGTAGTCATAATCAGCTTAACCACTCTTTGATTACATCCCTGGTGGAGCGATGGAGATAGGAGACGCATACGTTCCATCTCCCCGTTGGTGAGACGACAGTTACGTTATAGGACGTCGAGGTCCTATGGAGTTTACCGATTGACGGAGATGCTGTTACCGGCATCGATCAGCCACAGAGGATTGCTGAGTGGCAGCACGTGTGCCTAGAACTAATGGGCTTCGTACCCAATCCCGCTGACTTTGATGGTGATCGGCTTAAAGTGAGGTCCATTACGGTTGCGCTTAACTCACAGCCCCTACACGCTGACTCTGATTGGGCTACGGTATTATTTCATGCATGAGGGCATATCATACAGTTGTTGGCCAACCTACTGGGGGACAAGTCAGGGTCCAAAGTTAAATTAATGTACTTGGATTTGCTTCGAGATATAGATAACTCTGGTCGCTCTAGTTGGGGCAGTGCAATTTTGACTGCATTGTATAGAGTTTTGTGCTGTGGGTGTACCGAGACGGTTAGATCCATAACAGGACCACTGTTACTTTTACAGGTATAAAATAAGTTTTATACAATCGTGATACCATTATTCTATATAAATTTGGACCTTAATTTCATTTTTATCCTCTATGATCAGCTTTGGGCGTGGGAGAGATTGCCGATGTTCAGACCGATCAGACGTCGTATGACTGATCTCATACCTACTGCACCAGATTTACCAAGTGGCCCACGTGGATCACTGTAAGTAACATAGACATATACTGACGTTTACGTCTACTTATAACGTATGTATATTTACTTTCGAATGTTTTAAAATAGATGGAATGTTCGACGTAGTTTTGCTGACGTCGGACATCATGTTCTGAGAACTTATCGAGATCAGATGGATCACATGACAGAGGATGGGGTTAGTTAACTAATTTTATGCATGAAGATGATATTTTAATTGAATTTCATATGATGTCCACTATTATACGTTGTGTTGACTTATCTTTGTTTTTTCCAGTATCAGTTTGTCTGGATGCCGTATTCAGATTTTGATTTAGATTCATTATCGCCTTACTGTCGACAGGGTCGCGACATTTGGCGTGCATCCGTTCCATTGATTTGCTTTGACATTGTCGTGTTACATACACCAGAAAGAGTGTTGAGACAGTTTGCATCTAGCAGGGTATACCTATGACTTCTGACACTGGGGTAAATTTGCATCGCATTGATCGGCGTGGACGAGTAGGTCAAGATTGGAGGAGATTTCATGCACCATATGTAGAGAGGTGGGAGAATTGTCGAGATTACGTCGTCGATGGAGAACCATTCTATGGTGGTGTAACGATGTCTCCAAAGTACATGCCTTGGTATCGCGTCATCACACGTTCATACGTGGGCAATCCGGCACATAGTTATACCCTTGGTTTCCGTCCTACCGCAGCACAGTTAGAGGTTTCTGTAAGTCTAAAGAACTTACCTAATGTTATCTCATTATTTAACATTTTAAAAAAAGAAATTAGTTGAATCTTGCATTTATTATAGGGTCGCTCAATCGGACACATCCACCAGATCATGAACGATGTGCTGGCCATGAATCCAAATGATTCTATAGCTATAAAGGTTAGAGAATTAACATCACGTGCACTTTTTGGATTTGGTGGCGATTGTCCATCTGCCTCTGATATGCCGGACGATGAGGGTCATCCATCGACATCTAGTCAGGCATATGAGGATGATATGACACAGATGTCGATGGACTCTACATATCCGAGGACGACTCCTTCCACGCCTGATTTCGAAATTACTTTTGATGATCCTTCACCTATTATCCCTCCACGTAGGAGTATTCACTAGTGGCATCGTAGTCGATTATCTCAAACAGAAGACTCACAGCCATTCGTTCCCACGTTTGATGAGACTGCGGAGCCATCTAACAGACAGGATCCTTGTTCTACTAGACGCCAGCCTCGTAGAAATGCAGCCCATCCTCCATGTGGAACTTAAATTTATGCATATCAATTGTAAATCTAAATTTGTCAACTTTATGTATATATATATATATATGTACTCCGTTGAACAGAAGAGTAAAAGTGACTATATTATGTTTTATTACAAATATTTTTATTATTTTTAATTTAAAAATGTGATGGGAGTGATGTTTCTATTATATCGACTTCAAAGTTGATGTTGTTGAAATCAACTTCAAGGAGCTCTGGGCAGATGTGAGAATTTAAAAAATGTGGCTTGATCAATATAAATATATTCTAGAGTGGCACACTGAAACTGAAATTGGCCTCAAAAGCACATGGAGATCTTGAGATAGCCCACGAAACATGTGTGGGTTTGATAACATATAAAATAATGCAATGAAGAAAGCAATAATATTAAAAATGATATTCACAATAAAACAATGTGTCAAACCAACATTATGATAGCAATTCATATATAAAATATTGAAAAGAAAGAGATAAAGTATAACAAGATGGATCCCGACATAACTTTACGAATTATACAACTTCTCAATATGCATTGTTTACATAGAAACAAATTTAAGAGTGTCTATTAAACTGACGGGTCTTTCTTCATAAATCACGCATCGAAATTAGAGGGTCTTCTTCCTGTACTAGTTCTACTTTGGTGACCATAAGTAGCATATGAAGTTCTAAATATTATGAATTTAGACTACTATTTCATTTTTCAGAAGATTTCTTTGCCTTTTTACCACTTTCACTAGTTACAAAATTGGATTCGATATTGATAACTAATTCTGTTCCTTTTACTGAAGGAAAAAATTTCGAAACCATCGAATTTACAACAATCTCCCTTTCCCTTGAAACTTCCAAACGGAAGGAATTATATGTTGAATATTTTCTCTTGACACTTTTTCCTTGCACACACCCGTAACTTAGCAAGAGCGAAAATGTCAATCTAGTGAATCGACCTGTTAAGCCTATGAATATACGCCTTCATATTATTAATCGCACAGTCTCTAACTCTCACTCTCTATCTCTTATTGTCCACGAGAGTGAGAATGAGAGATTGAGAATGACAGAGAGAGTTAGAGACTAAGCAATCAAAATTATAAAGACATGCACTCACTAGATCAATAGGCTGACTCACAGAACAATCATTTCCACTGTCGCTGAGTGATAGGTGAGTGCGAGGAAAAAAGTGTCAAGAGAAAGTATTTAGCATATAATTCTTTTCACTTGGAAGTTTTAGGGGAAATGGAGATTGTTGTAAATTTGATGGTTTCTAAATTTTTTTCCTTCGGAGAAAGGAGCAGAATCAGTTGTTAATATCATATCCAATTTTGTAACTAGTGCAAGTGGTAAAAAGGCAAAGAAATCTTTTGAGAAAAAAATAGTAGTCTAAATTCATAATATTTAGAACTTCATATGCTACTTATAATCCCCAAAATAGAACTAGTACAGGAAGAAGACACTAAAATTTTGATGTATGATTTAAGAATAAAGACCTGACAATCTAACAGATACTCTTAAATCCACTTCAATGTAGCCAATGCACATTGAGAAGTTGTATAATTCGTAAAGTTATATCGGGATCCATTTTGTTATACTGTAGCTATTTCTTTTCAATATTTTATATATGAGTTGCTATCACAATGTTGGTTTGACATATTGTTTTATTGTGAATATCATTTTTAATATTATTGCTTTCTTAATTGCTTTCTTCATTGCATTTTGTTTCATCTCAATTACATTGGTACTTACTTCATTAATTACATATCATTAGACGTATTTTACTTGAAAATAACGTTGCCTATTGGTTTACGTGGGACCTCTGTCTCGACCGTTCCATATTCAGACAATTCTTTCGATTATGACCCCATTCACCACAAGCCTTACAACATTGAGTCCTTCGTCGGTCCATCTCATTTCTAATCCTTGTGCTTCGTGGTCGTCCAGGCTAATGGTTTAGACGTGAAACATTTGCCACTAATTGAAACGGACTTGGTGGCTAATAATCCTTGTGCCCTAACGGATGAAATCGACCGGCATATGTTAAAAGCATTTGCTGTGAACCGTGAAATTTATCAACAAGTCTAGTGACCTGATGCCCCATACTTTCACAGACCTTCCACATATGGGAGCAAGGGAGTTTAAATATTTCAAATTTGCCACAACTACAGGAATATTCATTCAAAATGACTTTTTGGTCGTTCCCACCTCTACCCCCGTGAATTTTGGTAATTACCTCATATTCCCCAATTGATGCATAAAAAACAGTAATGCGATGGTATTTCGACTTCAGCTCGTTTCGGAGTATTCTGTCCATTACAGTAGTTGGCCATCTCTTCCCTTCCTTAAGATATTCTTCTGCCTCTCCTCGATATTTATTAAAATATGCAACAATACGATAAAGAGTCGCACGGACACATGCAGTAATAGGCAACTTCCTGGCTCCTTTTAGTACCCCATTAAAACTCTCCGATCTATTTGTTATCATGTTATTCCATTGTCGGCCACCATCATAACACATGGTCCACTTGTTAAGTGGAATTTTCATTAACCATTGGAATGCATGCTCACTCAATTCTTTAATCTTATTCATGATTGCATCAAATTTTATGATTTGGTGAGCTACAACGGCCCTATGCATTAGCGTCGTCAAGGGGAAACCGTTTACTAAAGTTTGACTTTAAGTGCCGCAAACAAATTCGATGGTATATAAAGGGGGGTTGTAAATTGAGATCCCCCTTAAAGGTTCGGAGAATTCCATGTGCCCTATCTGAGATGATGCATACGCCTTGGCGGTCGCCAATAATGTGAACTCTTAGTAAATGTAATAACCATGACCAATTCACCAAAGTCTCTTCATCGACTATTGCAAAAGCCAATGGTAGAATATAACCGGCAGCATCAAAGCCCACGGCAATAAGAATTTTCTCTTTATACTTTCCATACTAGAAAGTGCCGTTGATTGTAATAACGGGCTTACAATGCTGGAACCCATCAATACAGGGCTTGAATGCCCAGAAAACTGACTGAAAAACATTAGGACACTCACCAATTGCGTTCGCGAATCTCCAATCAACCACTGTGCCTGGATTATTGGCTTGTAAGGCAGCCATGAACTGCGGTAATATCGTGTACGAACTATCCCAGTTGCCATATACCACCTCAATGGCTTTCTCCCTTCCCATCCATGCCTTTTTATATGACACATTGACTCCGTAACTTCTAACATCCTCAATAATATCAGATACTTTGTATAAAACATTTTCCTTAACATGATTCTGTACCAACTGACCTATCATGTTCGAGTCAAGGTTCGGGTGATCTCCGACAGGCTGCTCGGGGAAGCAATTGTGTGTTAGGTTCATCTTAGTAATTTCAAAAAAACCATGACTCTTTTTCTGCTTTGCTCGCAAATGCCACAAGCAGTTTTTTTCGGTGTACAATGAACACCGAACGAACCATGTAATCTGTGTACTCTCATGAACTCTAAAAAATCTAACCATGTAATCTGTGTACTCTCATGAACTCTAAAAAATCTATGTTGTCGGATCATCCAACATTTAACAGCATGTTGGACCTCTTTCTTTGTTTTGAAAATCATTCCAACCTGTGGAACTGATGTCGCATCATTTTGCCATACTGGTCGGTTGTAGTCATTAAAATCATCAATCAAATTCTCTCCATCACCTACATTAGATAGATATGGAATTGTACACATTTCATCATTACCCCGAACCATATCTTCCCCTTCATCTATTCCATACCCCATGTCATCAGTATCATTATTAGAATCTGATTCTACATTTTCGGCATCAATAAATGCCTCTATGGGATCCAAAAAAAGTCTGCTGCTACTAGGATGCACCGGGTAGACCACATGGTGGGATGGAGCATTATAGTTCGGAGGTGGCACTATCACATCATTTATTAACATTGATGCATATTACGCCTATTCATCTCCAATTGCTCCAAAATTAAATGGTTCACTCATATGAGTGTACATCTCAGGAGCGGCCCCACTTTCAATTGCTTCATTCAGCAATTCTATATATCTCCCAACATTCAAAGTGCTGGCAGCACTTGAGCAACCCACCTCATGTGCCTCTGCAGGTATCTCCGAAAGAGGCTCCATCTCAACATATAACTCCACCGAACTATATCCGGAAAAATATTTTGGAATTGATAGGACTTCAGGTAAGAAGTCATCATCATCAATTGGTACTACCGCATAACTCACTGATCCACCATAATCTCAAATAGGATATCGACATAAAACTTTCAATTTAATTTGACTTCTATCAACCTTAATTTTTTCGTATAAAATTTTCAATAATCGTTGCCATTTCATTCGATTATCGACCACGATACCCTTTCTGGGAGATCTGTTGTACTCACAACCATTTGTCGCGGTTATAATTTCACCGCCCCAATAAAGCAATATTCTAACTCGATTCTCTGTTATCCTCGCTTTATATATCATCACAACAAAAAATAAACACGATATTGGAATTCGAATAATAAAAGTATTTCTAATTATTCTTATATATTACGTAGTTTCTTTTTTTTTTTTCTCATAATTAATTCAATATTGATTCCTTATTCACTTAATTACTTTTATCTATACAAATATCTCAAATTTACTTATATAGAATATTTTTTAATTATTTTTATATTAACTTAATTTTAATAAACAAACTTTTTTTTAATTAATATACACTTTTTATTATAAATTAAATTCTATATCAAAATTTTTATTAAACATTTTCTAATTTTTCTCAAATTTCTAGTCTATAACATTTTTTTCATTTTTAATATTTTTAATTAACATAAAGTTTTTTTTTTTAAAATTAAAAATCTATAACTAATTTTTTTTTTAAAATTTTTAAATGTATAACAAAATAAATTTATTATTATAAATTTTTATTTAAAATCCATTTTGAATTAAGATTTTAAATCTATAACAAAATTTTTGATTAATCATTTTTTATACTTTAAATTAATTTAATTTAACTTAAATTTAAATTGTATAACAAAATTTTTATCATGTTTTATATTTTTATTTAACAAACATTTTTTATTAACATTTAAAAGCTATAACATAATTTTAAAAACATTTTTCATTAATATAATTTTTTTTACATTTTAAATTCGAAAACAAAATTTTTATTAAACAATTTTTAATTAATATACATTTTTTATTAAAATTGAAAATCTATAACAAAAATTTTCTAATCATTTTTAATTAATATACATTTTTTTTTTCAAATTAAAATCTAACACAAAATTTTTTATATTCGTTTTTTATTTTTATTTAATAAACATTTTTCTTTTTTACAGAAAGTAATTCCATAGCAAAGATTTTATTACATATTTCCTATAGTTTTAATTAATATTCTTTTTTCCTTATATCTAAATTTAAATTATATAACAATATTTTTACAAACATTTTTATCTTTCGACTAATATACATTTTCTTCAAAAATTAAAAACTTATAACAAAATTTTACAATCTATAACAAATTATTTATTATATTTATTATTATTATTATTATTATTATTATTATTATTATTATTATTAAACATTTATATATCTATAAAATTATATATTTTTTTTCTGTACACTTTTTTATATTCATTTTTATTCAAATTTAAAATCTATAACAAAATTTTTTATTAAATATTTTTTTAAATTAATATGATTTTTCTTAAATTTAAATTCTTTCACAAAATTTTTTATCATTTTTTTAATTAACATACTTTTCTTATAAAATTTTAATATTTATAACAAATTTTTTTAATAACATTTCTTAAATTAATATATGTTTTTTCAAACATTTTAAATCATTAACAAAATAACAAATAACATTTTTCATTAATATAATTTTTTTTACAAATTAAATTCTACAATAAAATTGTTGATAGACATTTTTCAAATTACCATACATTTTTATTTAAGTTTAAAATCTATTACAAATTTACGTAAAATTTTTTTGATTATTTTTATTTTTTTCCCAATTTAAATTTAACAACAAAATTTTAACATTACAATTTTCTATCTATAAACATTTTTATTAAAAATTACATTCCATACCAAATGTTTTATTACACATTTTTTTATTTACTTTAATTTTTTCCTCCCTTTCAATTCTTTCTATTATTTTTATAAACATTTTCTCATTTTTAATTTATATACATTTTCTTCAATTTTTAAAATCTCTATCAAAATTTTAAATAAATTTTTTAAACCTATAACAAAAATAACCCCATTAATATACATTTTAATTCTCTCTCTCTCTCACCATTTTCCTCAACCTTTGAACGTCTCACACCACTTTTTCACGATACCATTACACACAATATTTCAATAATTATTTAACATACATACAGTTTCTTAATAAAAAATAATATCTATTGTTTAAATAAATAACAATCATAAAAAATAAATAAAAAATCACAACAATATTATTACAATGCCCAAACATAAATACATAGAAAATGGTAAACATACCTTATGCTTGCTCTATCGATACGTGGACAAACACTCTACAATCAAAAGCAACAATTTAAATAAATTAATAATTTTCAAATAAAAAACACATTATACCTAAAACAATTTTATGTAAAAAATACCGGATATAACTCTAAAATCTTTATATTCGGCCTAAGATAAAGTTATATTGGGGTGAAATGAAGTGAGAAAATAAATTTAAGGGTGATATAAAATAACCCTTTCACATGGCTCGGACAGAATTGAGAGACTAATAAGAAAGAAGAATGGACGTGAATGAAAGAGAAGAGAAGAAGAGATGTGAATTTCGGGAGCCACGGGGGCATTTATATGCATAAAGTCGACATCCTGGACGTCGATTTTAAAGTCAACATCCTCGATGTTGACTTCAGATCGTCAGTCAGGAATCCTCCAGTGGTTCAGGAATGTCTGGAGTTCAGGAATCTCTGCAAAATGCAGAATTCTCTGAAGTCGATATCCTGGATGTCGATTTTGAAGTCAGTCGATATCCAGGATATCGACTTCAAAGATATTTTTTTTTGTTTTTTTTCACAGACGGACAGTGATGTTGGGACAGATTGAAGTTGACATTCAGGATGTCGATTTTGAAGTCCACATCCAGGATGTCGACTTCACTAGTTTGAGAAACCGAATAAAAATCACAATCTTTATGGGATTTGGTGAAATTTTAACCAGAAATATCCTTAAGCAATATGTTAACATCGTCAAAATTTTATTTTTTTAAGTAATTATTTTTTAATTTTTAATTAATTTTAGTATTCTCTTTGCTTTCTCTCCTTTGCACTCTCCTTCATCCTCTCTCAACTGCGCCTCCATCTTTGCAAAATTTGACATCTCAGACTCTTCAATCTCCCTTCTCCTCCCTCTTGTTTTCTTCGCCAATAGCCTGCCTTTGTTCAGTCCATAATCGACTAAACCTGATTTCAAAGACAATAAGAGAAATCAAAGACAGAAAAGGCAGAATGATCTGATAATAGTGGAGACGGCTAAATTGAAACTGGAGATGGCATATTAAAGATGAATCAAATGACGATTAGGGTGAATTGAAAATGGAGAAATCAAAGCATGGTAAAATCTAGAACAAAGGTAACCATATGGATGGTGCAGGCGTAGGTTGTCTAGAAGACTAGGTTTTGTAGATAAAATCTGGAATAGAACCCCCAAACCCCGAAATTTCTGGGTTTTGGTCATGGTTTCTCTTCATCCACCATTTATTCTGATGAAGAGTTTCATCTACCGCTATTCCATAGCTTCTCCATTTAACCAAATTTGACTCGCAGCTTCAACATTACGATTTCTATCTTCATCATCGTTGACAATGGCCATCAGTCTTCAGACTGTTGACTTTGCCAATTCTTTGCCTTCTAATTGTGTTCTTCGAATTTTCTACCTTGGAAACCGCTATCTCAACCTTAATCCATTCACAGGCCTTGATTTTAGTTCCTCCATCGTTCCCCGAGTTTGCTTTGTCATCTCTGCCTTCAGAGTTCATTCATTCATCGTTGCCACTCTGAATGGTGTAGACATTGTGTTGAGTAGCATGGATGACTCATCATCCATCATCTTCTTCAGTTGCCACTGGGAGTGTTGCTTTCGTCAGTCACTATCGTGGACATCATCATTATCCATAATCTTCGTTAGTCTCTCTCTACCTTGAAGGACTCTCTCTCTGAGACTCTCTCTTTCTCTAACACTCTTTGTCACTCTCCCTTACTTTATTATTGTCTCATTATATCTAAACTAAAGAAGTTAAAACTTAACCATCTTTTCAGTATGTGACTGGTGTGGTTGGTGAGGTTATAGGACTTACCAACGTATGCCAAATTTGATATGAAATCAACAAGTGATGTACCATGTCAAAAAGCAAGTCGATGTCTTACTGTATCATTAAACAAAAATTAAAGGTGTAATGAATTATAATTCAACTGACACTAATCCATTTTCTTTTGAAATCTCGAATTTAAATTTTTTCATAAAAACTCGTCTTCACTTTTCTCTTTGCATGCACAAGGAGACTGCAGGGTGGGATTTGGCAAAGCATCATGTGAAATTCAACCTAAATATTCCTTCCAAAGAGGAGTAAGCATTTATTACATTTTTCGCTTCCTCCCTTTTTATGGTTTTTACTTAAAATTAATGTTACTTTCATTGTCTTTCATTTTTTTTTTTAAAATTTAACATTAAATTTATTTGAATACAGGTGTCTTTGAATAATCAAATTTGTTATTCACATGGCTTTGCTACTTCTCTTCCAAAGAAGTGGAATTACTTTTCATTACAAGAACTAGTTTTGAAGGTGAGGTGAATAAGGACTTGAGAGTTAGTTTGGCAAGTAACGAGTTCCGTTAGTCTCCAAATTTATGAAGGATCAAACATCTTTATTTGTATTTGCTATATTTAATTTATAAATATAATGGTATAAAGGTGAGTCTGGTTTGGAGGTGGCTGGAGGTCTGAACTTATAGAAGAAATCTTCACAACAGAATGTGCTTCTTCGTCTTATGCTTACCAGTATACTCTTCCCCTCGACGAGACAAGTTGATTTGGCATTTCTCTAAGAATGGAAATTACAGAGTGAAGACAGGCTATTCGATGGCCTCCTTCTTCCTTACAACACTGCCTCCTCCTCCAGAACTAATTCTTTTTGGAGAATCATTTGGGCAGTTCCAAATAAATCCGAAGTCTTTCTCTGGAGAACCCTCTCAAACACTCTAGCCAAGAAACAAATATTCATCAGATTTCTTCCTGATTTTGATCCTCATTGCAAGCTCTGTGGCTCAAATCGGGTCTCCCAACAGTGGTCACTCACCTTAATCAACTTTCGAACATTACTTCCTGAAACCCAGTTGCACCTTTTTGCCATTTGCTCCTTTGCTAAGCAGGTATGGTCGACCACTCCTTGTAATTTTTGGTCATATTCCATTATCAGTGATGATTTTCTTACATTATGGAAACGATTAATGAACATCCTTTCCTTAGACAACAATCCCCTTATGAGCTCAATCTTCCGTTCTTAGCCTGCATTCTTTGTTCGAGAATGTGGTTCCAAGAATGATTTGGTTTTTCAATAACATCAGCCCATCCCCAAAACAACTAATTGCTAAAGCCACTGATTAAATAAAGGAATTTGAAGTGTGCTGTCTTCTCATTTCTCCTCAGCAAATTGCCTCACCACCTGACACCTTTGTCATGCCTCTAGGCTGGAACACACCACTAGAGATGACAGAGGGAGTAGCTGTTTGTGCTTTTCTCAACCAAGCTCTTAATGCTGCTACTACTGAATCCATGGGGCTACGAGCAGGCGTGACCAACCTTGATCTCGATAATATTAAATACATTTAATTCTCATAGACGTGAAATTAACTTTATTTCATTTGCATTCACATATGGCTCTTGTCATTTGGTTGCCATTCGTTGGTGCAAAAAGCCCTTAAGGAGTGTCACCCCTTTGACAGTTCTGATTTACTCGTTAGATAAATCTAAGATCATTTGTCGGCTTCTAAGTAATTTATGCAATAACATCATTCTTTGTTAGAACAAAATATTACTCTTGTAATATGGAATTTGTTGGGTTCATGTAGAGAGAGAGCCCAACAATTAAAAAGCCCATTGGAGGTTTTGCTGTGGCTCATGTGTGGGGCATAAAAAACCCATTTTTATGCTTATTTTAGATGGTGAGAGACAGCTCAAAAGGAGAGAGTTCTGCCGTCGGCAGAGAAGAGAAAAACAAAAGGGAGCAGAATTATGTTTTTTGGGTATTGTAGCAGCTGTGATCAAATGCAAGATCCATGATCATTTGTGGTCCGATCAGACTGATTTTTGGAGAGCAGTTAGAGGACTTCTTAATCTCAATTCGGAACGGTAGAGATCAGATTTTGTGATCTAGAGGTCATGCCATTTGATGTGAACAGTAACTATTCTATGAGAAAATTTCTGTGCCCTTTCTCTTTTAATTATTTGTTGATAGTCAGATATTTTGGAGTTACTCTTTGAAGTATAGTGGAGATTTGGAGTGGATTTTGTGTTCCGTATTTTTTTCCCCGATGAATTTGGGGGTTTCCATATAAAAATTGTATATGCTCTTTGTGTTCTGTGTATGTGCTCTTAATTTGATTTGTTGGTATTATTTGTACATTGATTTGTTGTCTTTTAGTGTTATAGCCTCTTCATTGGTTTGGTGAAGTGGGAGAGGATTCCTTGTTCTGTTGCATCCTCTCCTAACAAAGTGGTATTAGAGTCTTGTTTTGACTAAACTGTGGAGAGCAATTTTACTAAAATGATTTGTTTGAATGACACAAATTATCATATATGCAGAAATAAGATGAAGGATTTGTTATTTGTGAAAATATTGCATTTGCCTGTGTTTGCTACTGAAAAACCTGAGTCTAAAAGTGATGAGAAATGAGAATTTGAGCATGAGCAGGTTTGTGGTTATATTCGACAGTTTGTAGATGATAATGTCTATAATCATATATGCAATGAGACACACGCACGGATTTTGTGGAATAAGCTTGAATTGTTATATGTTTCGAAAACCGGCAATAATAAGCTATTTTTATTTGCCTGTGTTTGTTACTGAAAAACCTGAGTCTAAAAGTGATGAGAAATGAGAATTTGAGCATGAGCAGGTTTGTGGTTATATTCGACAGTTTGTAGATGATAATGTCTATAATCATATATGCAATGAGACACACGCACGGACTTTGTGGAATAAGCTTGAATTGTTATATGTTTCGAAAACCGGCAATAATAAGCTATTTTTATTAAAGAAAATGATGCAACTAAAATACAAAGAGGGAAGTTCTGTGACAGATCACTTGAATGAGTTTCAAGGTGTGATTGACCAATTGTCTGGAATGGGTATAAAATTTGATGATAAGGTTCTTGGGCTTTGGTTGCTAACACTCTACTGGATTCATGAGTGATATTCAGGATCTCACTTACTAACTCAGACCCAAGTGGTGTTGTGTTTATGGAGCTTGTGAATGAGGAGATGAGGATAAAGTCTCAAAATTCTACATCATCACAGGAAGAGGTTCTTTTTACCAAAAATAGAGGGAGAAGTAAGCAGAAATTTGAGAAAGGTAGAGATAAAAGTAAAAGCAAATCTAGATCGAAATACAAGAATATGGAGTGTCATCATTGCGAAAGGATAGGTCATATCAAGAAATATTGTTACCAATGGAGAAGAGAGAACAAGGGTAACAATGACAAAGGTGAAAAGAAAAATCAAAAGGATGATGAACGAGTTGCCACTACCACTACTACTGATGATCTTATTGTTGTTCGTGAAGCAGAAAATGTTGTGAACTTTACTTGTGATGAGACTAGTTGGGTGGTAGACATTACTGCAACACGCCATGTTACACATCATAGAGAATTCTTCACTTGTTACACATTCGGTGATTTTGGTACATTGAAGATAGGTAATGATGTTGAATCATATGTTGTAGGTATCAGAGATGTATGCTTAGAGACTAGTAGTAGAGCACAGTTGACATGGAAGAATGTTAGACATGCACCAGACATTCGCCTGAACTTGATCTCAGTTGGACTACTTGATGATGAGGGATATCATAATGGTTTTGGATTAGGTAAATGGAAGCTCACTAAAGGTTTCTTGGTTTTGGCTAGAGGAGAGAAGTATTCTAACTTGTATAGGACACAAGCTTTAATTTCTAAAACTGTTGTGAATGTTTTGGAAAATGAAGTAGCAATGAGGTTATGGACAAGCGGCTGAGTCACATGAGTGAGAAAGGGTTTGATTGTTTGGCCAAGAAGAACTTGCTTTCTGGAGTGAAGAGTGTAAAGTTGAAGACATGTGGAAATTGTTTGGCAAGAAAGCAAAACAGAGTTTCATTTAAAAGTCATTATTCTTTCAAAAAGTTAGATGTTCTAGAGCTAATTCATCCAGATGTTTGCAGTCCTTTAAAGGTACGATCACTTGGTGGCACTCTTTACTTTGTCACTTTTATTAATGATCATTCAAGAAAGCTTTGGGTTTATGGTCTGAAAAGAAAGGACCAAGTACTCGATATGTTTAAGCAATTTCAAACTTTGGTTAAAAAACAAACAGGAAAGAAGCTTAAATGTATTCATTCCCATAATAGTGGAGAATATGGTAGCCTCTTTGATGATTATTACAGGTTACAGGGTATTAGACATTAGAAAACCACTCCGAAAACACCTTAGCTTAATAGCTTGGCTAAACAGATGAACAGAACTTTGATAGAGAGGATAAGTGTTTGCTTTCAGAAGCAAAACTGTAGAAATTCTTTTGGGGGGAAGCTTTATATATGGTGACGCATATGATCAATTTGTCACCTAGTGCTCTACTACAGGGTGATGTTCCTAATAGAGTGTGGTTTGGTAAGGATGTCTCTTATAATTACCTTTATGTTTTTGGTTGCAAGACCTTTGTACATGTCCTAAAAGATGAGAGATCAAAGTTGAATGCCAAGACACGTCAGTGCATTTTTCTTGGTTGTGGACAAGATGAGTTTGGTTACAGGTTGTATGATCCTATGTAGAAGAAACTTATTAGAAACAGAGATATGGTATTTTGTGAGGATCAGACTATCGAAGATATTGGGAAACCAGAAGAAACTTCTAGTAGTAATGATAGTTTGAGAGTTTTGGACCCAGTCTCTTTGATGCCTCAACTTGGTCCAAATCAAAATAATGCAGGAGGTGTTATCCATAATGACTATCAATATCAGGATGAGCAACAAGGCATGGATGATGATAATGCCCAAACAGATCAGTTGCAAGATCCTATTGTGTTACCTAGAAGATTTACTAGAGGTCGACAACCATCCACTCGGTATCTGGTTGATAAGTATGTACTCCTTACTAATGGGGGAGAGCTTGAATGTTATGAAGAGGTGATTGAAACTGATCAGAAGCACTAGTTGGTTGAAACCATGAAAGATGAAATGAAGTCTTTACTTAACAATAATACCTTTGAATTGGTGAAAATTCCAAAGGGCAATAAAGTTTTGAAGAATATGTGAATTTATAGGTTGAAGCAAGAGGAGAACACCTCACGTCCATGGTACAAAGTAAGATTAGTTGTCAAATGCTACAATCAAAGAAAAGGAATTGATTTTGAAGAGATCTTCTCTCCTGTTGTGAAAATGTCCTCTATTAGAGTTGTTCGGGATTAGCTGCTAGGTTTGATTTAGAGATTGAGCAAATGGATGTAAAGATTACATTTCTTCATGGTGATTTGGAAGAAGAAATTTACATGGAGCAGCCAGAGAGTTTTATAGTGAAAGGAAAAGAAGATTATGTGTGCAGATTGAAAAAGAGTTTGTATGGTTTGAAAAAAGCTCCAAGACAATTGTACAAGAAGTCTGAATCTGTAATGGGGGAGCAAGACTACTAAAGGACTACTGTGACCGTTGTGTCTTCACACAAAAATTCTCTGGTGATGATTTTATTGTATTGTTACTATATATTGATGACATACTTATTGTAAGTTAGAATGCTTCCTCGATTGATAGGCTGAAGAAGGAATTAAGCAAGTCTTTTGCAATGAAGAATTTAGGATTAGCAAACTAAAAACTTGGCATGCAGATTACAAGGGATAGAAAGGCAAGAAAGTTATGGTTGTCGCAAGAGAAATACAATGAGAAAGTGCTTCAGAGGTTTAATATGTATCAAGTTAAAGTGGTTAGCACTCCACTTGCTACACACTTCAAGCTTAGTTATAAGCAGAGTCTTTCCACTGAAAAGGAGAAGGAAGACATGCGAAGAGTTCCTTATGCATCTACATTTGGTAATTTGATGTATACAATCGTGTGCATAAGGCCAGTATAGTTTATGCTTTTGGGGTAGTTAGTCGATTTCTTTCTAAACCTGGAAGAGAGCATTGGAATGCGGTGAAGTGGATTATGAGATATTTTTTAGGTACAATAAACTTAAAGCGTTGCTTTGGTAGTGATAAACTTATTCTCATTGGCTATACCGACTTTGATATGGCTAGGGATGTTGACTCCAGAAAATCAATTTCGGGTTACTTGATCACTTTCACTGGTGGAACAATGGCTTGGCAATCAAGATTGCAAAAGTGTGTTGTATTATTAACTACTGAATCAATGTTCATTGTAATAACCGTTACTTGCAAGGAGTTGGTTTGGATGAAGAGATTTGTGAAGGAGCTTGGATTTACTCAAAAGAGGTATATTTTGTTTTGTGATAGTTGAAGCGCCATTCATCTTAGCAAGAATCACACCTTTCATGCTAGATCAAAACATATTGATGTGAGGTATCATTGTATATGAGAAGTGTTAAATGAAAAGTTATTAGAACTTGAGAAGATTTACACTGATGACAATGATTCCGATATATTGACAAAGCCTTTGCAAAAAGAAAAATTTTGAGGCTTGCCGATTGATCGCCTGGTTGGTGAACCTCTCCACATAGTCAAGAGGGGGAGAATTGTTAGGTTTATAGGTCTCTTCTATATGGAGAGAGAGACTAACAATTAAAAAGCCCATTAGAAGTTTTGTTGTGGCTCATATGTAGGGCATAAAAAACCCATTTTTATGCTTATTTTAGATAGTGAGAGATGGAGAGAGCTATGTTGTTGACAGAGAAGAGAAAAACTAAAAGGAGCAGAATTCTGTTTTTTGGGCACCGTAGTAGTTATGATCAAATGCATGATTCGTGGTTATTTGTGATCCGATCAGGCTGATTTTTGGACAGGAGTTAGAGGACTTCTCAATCTCAATCATAAACGGTGGAGATCGGATTTTGCGGTCTGGAGTTCCTGTTATTAGATGTGAACAGTAACTGTTCTGTGAGAAAATTTTTGCACCCTTTCTCTTTTAATTGTTTGTTGATCGTTGGATATTTTGTAGTTGTGTTTCACATACCCCAATTTAGTTGTAACTTATTATTAATTATAAAATTAATAAGCCTACTCAAACAAATAAATTGGGTATGAAATTGGAGATTTGAAATATTAAAAATATAGATTTGGCTAAACTCGCTAGACACTAAGTATCCCAAAAATGAGGTATATGAAATGTGTAGAAAATAGGAAGAAAAAGTCCCGGTAATTATTCTTTATGATTAAATTAGATGAAAATCTATTTTTCTAGAATTTTTCTAAATCATTAGTCCTTCGAATAAAATCCAACAAAGTTAGCCGTTTTGAGTTTTGTTCTTAGGAGGGAGAGTTGGCTTTTTATCCTTAAAAAATTAGACCCTAAAACTATTTTTATTGAATTCAAATGGGAGGTATTTCTTTATTTACGTGTAATTTTTAAGTAAATGATTAAATGACATTATACGAAAATAAGTAATCAAAAGTGTAACCAAAAGTACTGAATACCTAAAGTACAATGAACCTGGACACCTGAACAAGCATAACCCAAGACAATGAACAATTGACATCAACTGCCTATCCACCGCCCATCCACTGTCCAAGACACTTGTCTTGCAAAAAATTAAACCACATGGAGGACAAATGTCAAGTATAAAAGATATGTGTCTTTTATAATTGACACATGGGAAGACACATGTCTTGCATCGAGAACAAGAGTCTTACATGATGGACAAATATTCTAACACATGTCAACAATCTATCACCTTCCAACACTTATAAATACCCCATCCCCTTTCAATCCCAAACCAAATACACCCAAGGAAGAGAAAAAGAGAGAGAGAAAGGAAGAGAAAGAAAGAGAAAGAGAGAGAGAGAGGAGAGAGAAGAAGAAAAAGAGAGAGGGAAAAAGAGAAAAATGCTAAAAAGGGAAAAGACAAGCTAGTTGAGTAGAATATTTTAGTTAAGACAACTCTTTGAGGTGAGTGTCCTTTATATTTATATATTTTTATGTATAACTATCGTGATTTTCTACTGTTATCATGATTTACTATTGTTACAATAATTTCCTATTGTTACATCAATATATGTGTTTGTGATTGTTATATAAATCGGTATGTATGGAGATTGTTCGAGCAAGCAAAGGTTTTGTCGAATATCGAAATACATATTGGTAGCACTCCATTATTGTGGATAGGAGGTTTGTCCATTTAATGTGGATGAGACTAATTGACCTTTCCGGAAATGGACCTCCTGGGAGGGAAAAGTAAACTGTTCTTGTAATGGAGAGATAAGACACCAGTGAACTATCATCTATACTGTACTGTTACGTATTACATCATTATTATTATTTGTGCATGTTGTTGCTACATTGAGAACTTTTCAAAAGATTTTACAATGAAACCGTAATTATACAATTTTATAATGAAAAGTTTTCACATGTGCACTCACGGACCTCATTGGGCCATCAAGGTGAAGACGAGAAAAATTAGATGAGTTGGCAGAGAAAGCTTTATTATGGATAATCTCGATAGTAGGCATCCCACTGTGCAATAGGTATAAGAAGATTTTTGTAATATGTAATGATTGAAATAAATAAAAGATCTATTGTTTTTGGTATGATTTCTGTTACTCATGTAAATGACTAAGCCCTAACGAGAGCCAGATAGTCCTTCACTGATGAAGCCCCGGCGAGGGGTCGGGGTTGGGGCATGACATGTGTACTCTTTGAACTTGCTGGATTTTATCCCTTTTTGAAGTATAGTGGAGATTTGGAGTGGATTTTGAGTCCCGTGATTTTTTTCCCATTGAATTTGGGGGTTTTCATGTAAAAATTGTATGTGTTCTTTGTGTTCTCTGTGTGTACTCTTGATTTGATTTGTTGGTATTATTTGTGTATTGGTTTACTATCTTTTAATGTTATCGCCTCTTCATTGGTTTGGTGAAATGGGAGAGGATTCCTTGTTCTGTTGCATCCTCTCCCAACTCTCCCAATAGAATTTTCCTCTCCCAATAGAATTTTCTCTGTATTTAGTGTTTTGCATTTTGACTTTAACAAGTGAATGTGAAATTAGATTTTTACTAATTTACAAAATTTAGCAAAAATGTTCTATTTGGCTGACTATTGAGTTAAAATTGCAATTACGAAAATATATGCATTCATAAAAATTCGAACACTTGATCTCGAGAGAAATACTTGAGCAAGAATTCTTTATTATTCGGATGTCTCTGTAAATATAGAAAATGTCTTACTTGTATCATTAACCAAAAATTTAAAATTAATTTCATGCACACGTAGTTAACTCTTCCTACCTCCCTTTTCTCTTTGCATGCACAAGGAGACTTTTGGGTGGCATTTGGCAATATAATGTGAAATTTATCCTAAATATTCTTTCCAAAGAAGGGGAATAGCATTTCTTACATTTTTCACAACCTAAATACTCTTTCCAAAGAAGGGAGTGAGCATCTATTACATTTTTCTCACCATTGCTTTTATCATTTGCCCCGTAAAATTAATATTACTTTCATTTTTTTTTAATATAGTAAATGGTTTACAGGTCTTAAACTGTACCATTAAGATAATATTTTTTCATATAACTATTAAATATAATAGAATCACTATTTATATAATTGGGTAACGCTATTCGTTTCTTATACAACTATTAAATAAAAACAATCACTATTTTGTTTTTTTGTTAGATGAGGACCGTGAAAATCTCAAAAAAGACATTTAAGTAACAACTGTTTATCACTTGAGTGTCCCTATAGAAATAAAAATCACTATTATAATATGATTTTACTATTATTATAGCTATTATATGTTACTTCCATCTTCTATGGTATGAATATAACTCCCACTGTATTAGGATCCCTCTAAAATTACGTGGATTGGTAATTGGCCCATGTGGATTATTGGAAGAATTTTAATTAATATGAATATTGGGGTAATTGAATAGTCAAATTTGTTATTTACATATTATTGCTACTTCTCTTTCAAAGAAGTGCAATTACTTTTCATCGCAAGAGCTAGTTTTGAAAGTGAGGTAAGGACTCTAGAGTTAGTTTGGCAAGAAAGAATTTCCATTGATCTCCAAATTTATCAAGAATCAAACCTCTCTTTATTAGTATTTGATGTATTTAAATTTATAAATTATTGCATACAATTTCATAAATATATCAAATCTACCTTTATAAGACAGATATAAGAACCAAGTTTTTTTTTTTAATTTTTTCTACAAATTTAAAAGAAAATTGATATGAAGATAACGGACTCATATAATTTTAAATTATAACAAAAAATCAAATACAATAGTAAAACTCTATCTAATCTAAATGACATGTGTAGTTTTCTCTAATGCATGAGTATTGACCATGGCCTTTTGATAAAGAGACCATAACGTGGTGTTTGGTCTCTAAGGGGACAGTCTAGTGGTTATAACCCCGTGTCCCAATCCGGTGATTTCGGGTTCAAATCGCATTGTAATCCAAAAAAAAAAAAAAAAAAAAAAGTGGTGTTTGCATGCAAACGGTAAAACATTTGAAGTCATAGCTAAAAGAAAGTTTATATAATTTCTCTAAGTTCATTTACCCTTTTCATAGGACAAATGATAGGTATGGTCTGGTTTTTATTGAAAGGGAAGTATACACTCTGACCATGAAAATTAACATTTAATCTAACAAAATATGAACAATATCAACATTTAATTTAGTCACTATAAAGGGTGAAGCTCCACTCTAATGGCGGAGTCAGAAAATGTTTCAGAGAGGCGGAGCATAATACAAGATGCATACTTCAAGCGCTTGCACTCCATATTTTATGAATTCAAGGAAAAAAAATAAAGGTCTTTTAATCAATAAAAAATGGATATATCATAGCAACCATCGGGAAAAATGAACCCTTGATTTATTTGATTGTTCCTCCAATATTTTATTAATTCAAAGAAAAAAAAAAACATTGATCTCATTAACATGAAAGCAAGTATCAAAATGAATTTAAGGAGGAAAAAAAGGAACCAGATCTTGAACAAGGTCCTACTTTTACTTCTCAGAATTCAAATAAATGGAACAAGAGTAATCAATCAACATTAATCAGAAAAGAGCAAGTTGGCAGCAGTTCCTTGCCATCCTCTACTGGCACAACGCTAAAGGGGTCCAAGAAGGGGCTGGCTGCAGACAATGGGCTAAAATAACAACCCTCTTGAGCAATTTTCACAATAATAGGAATGGTTATTTTAGCTTCAGGTGATAGAAATGATAAACAGCCAAGCAATTTTCCGTTCTCCCTTTGATTGTTATGAATAAAGGGAACTCATATTTCTAATTCACATTTATCTTTATTTAACTCTTAGTTTGGGTCCTACCATGGTCGGTTCCAATCCCAGGTAAAGGAGGAGTGGGTATGTTGACAGCAAACGTAAAACTTTAGTTAAAACTAAAATGAGAGACAAATATTAAAAATTTGTCGGGGTGTTCCCTTCTTAGTAACGTGCTGCATTGGATTTCGAGTATAGTGACAAGTTAATAAAGGTCTCTAAGGTGTTGGATGTCAAATAGGCGATGGTTCTCGCATTTCCATTCTCCCTTTGATTGTTATGAATATAGAGAACTCATATTTCTAATTCACGTTTATCTTTATTTAACTCTCACTTTGGTCCTACTTCTAAAGCCTGTTTTAGATGCTGTAGAAGAGAAAGTGCCCTATCTTGTACCAAGAGGCTGCACAACAGTTCGGAACAGAATGAGTTACTCAAGAATGACTCCTTTTGAGGTGCAAATGAGATGGAGGAATAGGTTGCACACAGTTCCCATGGGAGGGTATGGTATGATAAAGAAGGGCTTAAATTAAGAGTGCTTTTTTGGTAAAACTTGAAATGATGTAAGGGAAAAAAGCATCTGGTTATGCTAAAAAATGGTTTTATTATAGTAAAGAATGGGTTTGAATTCATGCATTGCATATCCTAAGTGTTTATATAAATTTAAAGCATTGATAGTGTGATGTGAAAACTAGAGGGGTCGGCTGAACTTAAGGAATCACTGAATTTTAGTAAGGGGTTAGATTTATGATTTGATGCTTTATGTGAACTGTAGATTGTATTTTAAGGAGTTTATATTATGCTTAGATTCATGCATTGTATGGTGTAAAACAATTAGAGGGGGTGAATAGTTATTTTTAACATTTTTGAATATTTTCTGTTAATCTAGGAATTTTGAACACAAATGACAGATTGTCATGCTTGATAGTTTAACTGGAATTTAGAGAACACAAAAACTTTTTATAGTGATTCCACCATACGTCCACTCTCAGGCTTCTTCCTAGATTTTCACTATTAACTCAAGAATACAAACTTGATTATAGGTTCTGTTAGATCTTTATAGTATTATTTTCAAACACTTTCAAACTCTTTCTCTCTCTAAACCCAAGTTCTTGACTCACTCACTAGAGAGTAAATGTCTTTAGATATAAGTTTTCAATCCTCAGATGAGACAAATTTTGATCTTATTGAGAATTATACTCAAGGAAATATATGAAGTGAAAAACAGAGTGTAAATGAAACATAAACAAAGCAAGGAAAGTAGTGAATTTACAATTGTTTTGATCGTCAGAAAAGCATCAACTCCTTCACTTTCATCTCTCTGGTATTTATTATTGGTAGGAAAGAGCCGTTGTGCGGTGGTAGAGCTCGAACGTTGCCCATTAGTGTACGCTTCATCTTTTATTTAATGCTGTCCAATCATTTTACATTTTGCACAGAAATTTTATCTTCCCACTAACGGCTCATTTGTTTTGGCCAATGGCATGAGAGCCTTTTTCATTTGCTGCTCTGCAATGTTAGTCTTTCACATAGAGAGAAAAAGACAATTAAATCAAATATGAGTTACTGTTAAGTTCAAACCATTTTGCGTTTTGGTTTTGAAAGTGTGTCTCTCAGGTCGACAAGTTTAAAGAGGGCATCGACTCAAATTTAAATTTTGTAATATGATATACAAGCTATGTTGATATATTAACATATCAGGTTAACCTGTTTAGCAATACAAATGAAGTCTTAAGAGTTTAGTGAAGTGTGCCGACAAATTAATGTTATTGTGTCAACCAATTTATGGAGCCTATTCAATTTGAATAGTGATTGGTTGACATTGTGAGATTATTTATTAAAGAGATGGTCAACACGTTAAAGTTTTTAGGTCAACAAACTTCTGTTTCAAGGACAATTGGTGGACCTGACACGTACATATTGGTCGACATATTTTAGCTTTTGGATCGACACAGTTCTTTTTCAAAACCAATTGGTAGATTTAACATATTTATATTGGTCGACATATCATAGTGAGTCAACAAAACTTTGAGCTTCTGGGTCGACATAGTTCAGTTTTAGAACCAATTGGTGAACTTGACATATTTATTTTGTTCGACATATCATAGTGAGTTGACATAACTTTGAGCTTTTGGGTTGACATGTGAGACTTACAGAAGGAATAGTATTGAATAGGATGGATCGACATTTTATCGGACCTATTGGCCTTCTTAATATTTTTATTAGGATCCTTGTTAACATGTGAAATAAGGAATCAACCTACGACTTCAATTGGTCGACTTGTGAACTTAAATAGGTCAACATAATGTGGGTAGGTTGACATCTTCAAGTAGTCAGGTTGACATGAGTAAGCGGGTTGACCAATTTTAAGGTTGACCAATTTGGAGATCATGTTGATAGGCTATTATTTGGGCCGACAAGAGGTGGTTTAGATAGGTTTAAGACTGCTTTATGTTGACATATTATTGGGGATGTCGACATAATTTTACTTATAAGAATGTTTTGTTATAACTTCATTCAGGTCGACTGGGAGATTGGCCAGGCCAACATGTTTTCTAGTTAGACTTAGGTTTTCGTCAATAGGTCGACAAATGCGTTGACATAAACAAGTTTGAGTGTTGTTATATCGACATGAATGTAGTTGACATGACATATGGTTAATTTAGGCTATTTCATAAATAGGTCGACATGTATTTTGAAATAGGTTGACGAGAGCTATACAAACCAACACATAGGTTAACAAGAGTTTGAACCAGGTCGACACGAGTTGTAGGTTTGTGATTTTGCAAACTTTGTTTCGTTAATGTTTTCACTTGTCCAAATATATTTTCTTACTTCATTTTTTTTAATCTTCATCATCAAAACCTAATATTCTCAACAATTCTCGCTTCTTGATGCTGACAAAACTCCCACAAATAATTTGAAGTTTTTGTTTTTCAGAAATGTTTTAGAAATTTGTCCCTAAGCATGTAGGACTATGTTTTACTAAACTTGTCTATGTCTACTTAACTGTTTTTCTCTCCCCATTTTTGTCATCAACATAAAGGATTTCATTTCAAAAGAATAGTCCCCCTCAAATAAAGCGTCCGTCCTCTTTAAAACATAGGCATTTTCCTTGATCTGCATAGTTAATTACTAACCAAGCAGAATGGAAATGTATGTTCTTTCTCCCCCTTTTAAACCAAGTGGGCACAAAAAAAAGAAGCCCAAGTTTAAGGTCATTAACCTATTATTGGGAGACAACACTCCCCTTAAAAATATGGCCAACAATCACAACAATTTTGAATGGCTTCAACCATTCCAGTATGTTAGGTAATAGGAAAGCTAAATAGCATAAAGCAAACATCACACATTTGACACAGATGATGAATAACTTAAAGTACCATAATCAAATATATATTATAAAGGCTGATTATCACAAAGCACTATAGCCACTTAAGCAATCATAGAATGTAATCTAACCAACTAAGGCGAACTTAGTATTATGATCAAACAAGTGAACATAGAGGTGAAACTCAGAGAATAGACTGATACCGTACAAAAGATAAGATAGAAAAGACACAGTCAATAGGAGCGGGAAGGCTTGGGGTCATGGGAGGATTTGTTGATTGCAATGGTGTCTAATCTAGTAACAACACTTTGGAGTTCCACCTTTCAGACTTGGTTTTGTTGTCCTAGCAGGATCTGCCTATGCTCTACTCTATCCAATTTTTCTTGGATCTTTTCAAGAGTAATGTGTTGAGAGCTAGAGAACTCAACTCGACCTATTCCCATTGCCAATATGTCTTCATTTTCTCCTCCTTGCTTCAAGTTTTGGTTATCTTGAGCTTACACTTTCATAAAACTTTTAGCCTTACTTGTTTTTCCTCCTCCATCCTTGCTTATCCATTCACCTTCGCCAATGCGTACCCATTTTGCCCTAAGCATCGAAGATGCATTGATCCTATTTTTCATATTTAGCTAAGTTATATATTGTTTTTGTCTAATAATTAGGGGGTCGACAAATTCTTTCAAATTTGTCAACATCTTTCTTAAAATGGGTTGACGTATGATTCAATTTCTAAGATCTTCACATACTCTATTTTTCAGTTTTCTAACTCATTTCTCAATTTCCATCATTCCCAGCTCTCTTCTTAACTCATAAAATCTATTTTTATCTAATGGTTTTGTAAGAATATTAGAAATTTGTTTTTGTATTTCTACATACTCAAGAATTATTTCATTTTTAACATGTGGTCTCTGATAAAGTGATACCTCACTTTAATATGTTTGATTTGAGAATAATATAGTGGGTTTTTAGTTAGGTTTATAGCACTAGTATTGTCATATTTTATAGGGATACATCAAAATCTATACCAAAATCCTTCATTTGATGTTTGATCCATAAGATTTGTACTATACATTGTCCAATAGAAATATATTCAGCTTTGGTAGTTGACAATGCTACACTATTTTATTTCTTGGAGGACTATGATACCAACGTGCTTTCAAAGAATTGATAAGTACCACTAATACATTTTCTATCTAATTTATAGCCTGTAAAGTCTACATCTAAGAGCCCATGTAGTTGAATAAATCTCTGTCATACCAGAGACCCAAGTTAATGGTTTCTTTAAGATATCTAAAGATTCTTCTAACTGTTATCAAATGAGATTCTTTCAGATCTGAATGAAATCTCGCACAAAGATATACACTATGTTGTATGTTCGATCTAGAAGCATTGAGGTATAAAAGTGAGTCAATCATGCTTTTATACAATTTTGAAAAACTAATTTGCCATTTTCATCTTTATCTAGTTTGATACTTGTGCTTATAGGTGTGACATGCCCTTTGGATTCACCAAAACCAAAATTTTTAATTAAATCTTTATTATATTTTGATTGGGTGATGAAAATGCCCCTTTCGAATTGTCTGATCTGAAGTCCTAGGAAGTAGTTTGATTTACCAATCATACTCATTTCAAATTCTCCTTTCATGCTTTCTGTGAAATCTTTGCACATATTTATATTAGTTTCTTTGAAAATTATATCATCTACAATTAGAAGATCTTCATCTTTTTGTTTTATAAACCATGTGGTATCAATCTTTCTTCTCTCAAAATTATTATCCTTCAGAAAATTACTTAATCTTTCGTACTAGACTCTAGGGCTTGTTTTAATCCATATAAAGCCTTTGTTAGTTTGAAGACATGTTATGTATATTTTGGATCCTCAAAGTCAGGAGTTGAAGTCAGGAGTTGTTCTACATATACAGCTTCATATATATAACCACTTACAAAGGCACTTTGACGTCCTTTTGAAATAGTTTAAAGTTCATATAGTAAGAGAAAGTTAGAAGCATTATAATAGTTTCTAATCTAGCCACTGGAGCATATGTTTCATCAAGTCAATTCCTTCCTCTTGACTATATCCTCTTGCTACCAATCTTACTTTGTTTCTTGTGATTGTGTCATGGTCATCAAATTTATTTCTAAATACCAATTTAGTTCCAATTATAGATTTATCTTCCAGTCTAAGAACTAGATTCCATACTTTGTTTCTCTCAAATTGATTTAATTCTTCCTGCATACCTATTATTCAATTTTCATAATGTAGAGCTTCATCTATATTTTTGGGTTCTATTTGAGATATAAATGCTACATATTCATATTGATTTTGTGGTGTAGATCTAATTTTGATTCCTGAGCTTATGTTACCTATAATATATATATATATTTACACTTTTCCTAATAGTTGGATATTTAATTTCTTGTTCTTGATGAGTCTCCTCTTTCTCTTCTCATTCATGTTTAGTTTCAATTTCTTCTTTTTGAGAATTTATGTTTTATGTGAGTTTCGATTCCTTGAAGTTCTCTATTAAATCTTAATCATCAAATCTCCTTTTGTCCAATTCATTATTTTCATCAAATTCTACATGTATTGATTTTTTTACTATTATGGTTTAGTTTTCTTCCTTTGTAGAGTTCATAGAGAGTTTTCTTTAAAATAGGTCTAATTAAAACCCTATCCAAGATGTAGCATGCAATGTTTACTGCTTCTACCTAGAAGTATTTAGGTAAATTATGTTCACAGAGTATTGTTCTAACCATTTCTTCTAACGTTTTGTTTTTCCTTTCCACTATCCTATTTTGTTGAGATGTACTAGGGGCTGAGAAATTATGATCAATGTCTTGATCACCATAAAATTCTTCCATGGTCTTATTTTCAAATTCCTTCTCGTGATCACTACTGATGCTTTTAATTGAAAGCCATTTTTCATTTTTGATGTTTTTTTTGGCACAATTTGATAAAAATTTCACCTGTCTCCTCTTTCTTAGTTAAGAACAGTACCTAAGAGTATCTTGAGAAGTCACCGATAATCACAAAACCATAGTATTTTCCTCCTAGGCTTTGAGTTGTAGTTGGTCCTAACAAATCTATATTCAAAAGCCCTAGAGGTCCACTAGTTGATACTTTGTTTTTCGGTTTGAAAGAAGTTCTAGTTTATTTTCCTTTCATGCATGCTTCACATAATCTATCTCTTTCAAATCTTAATTTTGGAAAGTCTTTTACAATGTCTTTTCTAACTAACTTTGATATTGTATCTATACTGGCGTGTCATAACCTTCTTTGCCATAACCATGAGTTGTTTTGATTTATTGCAACTAAACAGGATTTGTTTTGAGTTTTTGACTGATCTAAATCTATTACATAAATGTTACCTCTCTTGTAACTAACGAACTTAATACAATTGGAAACTTTGTCGTTGATAAAGTAGATATCTGAATCAAATAAACTCTAAAACCTTTATCACACAACTGACTGACACTCAGTAAGCTAAACTTAAGACCAAAAATAAGAAGAACATTTTAAATTTGAGTATCAGTGGACTTATCTCTAATGTTACCTACTGCGATGATCTTTCCTTTGGAATTATCTCCAAAGGCCACCTTTCCAACCTTCTTTTTCTCGAGTGAAGAGAATTTGGTACATCTCCATTCACGTGCGTTGAGCAGTCACAGTCAATGTACCACACTGACTCTCTAAAAAATTCTCTTGATTTCAGATATACTTAAAAAGGGAATTAATCACACTTTTGTCTTTGGTACCCATATTTTCTTGGGTCCAACTGAGTTAGTTCTAATTTGACTTTTAGGCACCCATCTCATATTCATTATTGAGGAATTTTTGAGCTAGCAATCATTGATTGAGTGTTCATTCTTTGTGTAGTAGGTGTATCTAAATTCATTAGGCCTTACATTCTTTACAATGTCTGAAGTTTTTTTCTTTAGTTTGTAGTTATCTGACTTGTGACCAAACCTCATGCATCTATGACACCTATATTGTTTAATAGCTTTTGAACTAGGTGTGGAAAATTTAGATAGCTTTCTAGTTTTTCTTGGCCCTATATGAATTTCATTAGAATTCCTCTTTGCCTAATGTTCTTCTCTTTTTGTTTATTTAACTCTTTTCTTAGAATTTCATTTTCTTCGATGTGGTTATTCTCAATTTTAGTATACTCTATTTTTTTTTGCTGTTGCATGCATTTATCCTTCTCAATGAGAAGGTCTTCATCAAGTTGAGTAAATTTTTCTTTTTCACTCTTTATTTCTTTACTAAGTTCGGTATTTTTTAGTTCTAGGTTTGTGTTTTTCTTTCTTAATTCATTAGTTTCAGTCTTAAATCTTTCTAATTCCTTTTCAAGTTTAGACATGTTTTTCTTTAAGAAGTTATTTTTCATTTTCATTATTTTTTTGATTCCTTAAGTGATTTAAGCAATGCTTCATGCAATTCAGTTGCTAAGAAATTATTTTCATCAGAATCTGAGAAAGATGAGTAAGAAGTTGAGGTTATATCATCATTGGAGGGCTCTTTGATGGCCATGAAACACAGATTTGTTTGTTCCTCCATAACTTTGTCTTCACTGGAACTTGAGTCTTCGCTACTCCAAGCGGCGAGAGCCTTCTTCTT
Organism: Dillenia turbinata; assembly: GCA_037126225.1. Classification (NCBI taxonomy): domain Eukaryota; kingdom Viridiplantae; phylum Streptophyta; class Magnoliopsida; order Dilleniales; family Dilleniaceae; genus Dillenia; species Dillenia turbinata. The sequence goes on along the minus strand of JBAMMX010000026.1, from coordinate 8,988,459 downwards.
TTTTTTTTCCTTCTCTTTTCTTTCTTATCCTTCTTATCAGACTTCTCCAATTGAGGACAGTTAGCTCTTATGTGTTCAAGCTTCTTACATTCGTAGCATCTGATTTTCTCTTTCTTTTTTGGCCTTTTGAAGTTTGATTTGCTTTTATTTCTTCTTCACATTATGAATCTTTTCAATCTCTTGGCCAGCAGAGCCTTATCTTTTTCATCATCTTTATTCTCAGAATCAAAAGAGTTCTCATCACTTTCAATTTTGAGAGCCACTCATTTTCCTCTTTCCTCTTTGCCTAACCCTTTGACATTTAGTTTCATTTCGTGGGTTATTAACAAACCCATGAGCTCATCTAGGGTTAGAGTCTCAAGATTCTTCGGTTCTTCAATTACAGTAACCTTGGGTTCCCAAGATTTTGGTAGGTTTATGAGAATCTTGTTTACCATATCTTCCTGTGGAATTCCTTTTCCAAGCAACCTCAGTTCATTTGTCACTTTATTGAATTGTGTCATCATTTCACTGATAAATTCTCTTTCCTTCATTTTGAAAGTTTTGTATTCTTATTTTAATAGTCTGATCTTACTTTTGTGAACTTGATTAGTGTTTTTGCAAGTAGTTTCGAGTCTTTCCCAAATTTCTTTAGTTGTGTACATGATGAGACTTAGTTATATTCGTTGACACTTAGGGCAAGATGAAGGAGATTGATAACTTTGCAGTTGGTTTAGTAGGCCTTCTTTAGTTCCACTATCATGTTTTTTAAATTTACTGGTACACGTACACCATCAATTTCTTTGGTTGGAAACTCAACTCATTCTTCGATAATTTTCTAAGCAGTTAGATCTTGAGCTATAATAAAGTTGTGCATTCATTGTTTCCCATAGCTAATGTTACTTCCATTGTAGAAGGGTGCACGGTTGGTTGAGTATGCTTTAACTGGTATGCTGTCTCTGTTTAGGGCTATTTGGATTTTTTTTGTGCTAAAACTGTTAGGTTTTTTACCAACACATCTGCTCTGATACTAATTATAAAATAACTAGAGGGGTGAATAGTTGTTTTTAATATTTATGAATATTTTCTACTAATCTAGGAATTTTGAACACAAATGTTGGTTTTTGACAGTTTAACTAGAATTCAGAGAACACAAAAACTTTTTATAGTGGTTCCACAAAATCTGGTATATGTTCACTTCTAGACTCCCTACTATTAACTCAAGAATACAAAATTAATTACAGGTTCAAGTTAGACCTTTACAGTGTTACTCTTAAACACTTTCAAACTCTTTCTCTCTCTAAATCCAAGACCTTGACTCGCCAACTGGTCTTTGAACCTTTTGGTACAAGGACGAGTAAATGTCTTTAGATATGAGGTTTCAATCCTCAGATGAGACAAATTTTGATCTTATTGAGAATTACAGTCTAGGAAATAGATGAAGTGAAAAATAGAGTGTAAATGATACAAAAACAGAGTAAGGAGAATAGTGAATTAATAATTGTTTTGATCATTAGAAAAGCAATTACTCCTCTCTAATCTCTCTAGTATTTATTATTGAGCAAGAAAGAGCCATTAGGCAGTGGTTGAGCTCAAATGTTGTCCATTAATGTCTGTTTCATCTTTCATTTAATGCTTTTTAATCGTTCTACATTTTGCGCTGAAATTTTATCTTACCACTACCGATTCATTTGTTTTGGCCAATGGCATGAGTACCTTTTTAGTTTGTTGCTCTACAATGTTAGTCCTTCATATAGAGAGAAATAGACAATTAAATTAAATATGAGTTACCGTTAAGTTCAAAACATTTTGATTTTTGTGTTTTGAAAGTGTTTCGCTCAGGTTGACAAGTTTATAGAGGGCATCGACTCAAATTTAAATTTTGTAATATGATCTACTATACAAGCCATGTCAACACATTAATAAATCAGATCGACCTGCTCAGTGATATAGATGAAGTCTCTAGAGTTTAGTGAAGTGTATCGACAAATTAATGTTATTGGGTCAACCAAATTATGGAGCCCATTCGATTTGAACAATGATGTGTTGACATTGTGAGATTATTTGTTAAACAGACAGTCGACATGTTGAAGTTTTTAGGTTGACATAATTCTGTTTCAAAAACAATTGGTGGACTTGACATATACATATTGATTGATATATTTTAGTGGGTTGACATATTTTAGCTTTTGGGTTGACATAGTTCTGTTTCAAAACCAATTGATGGACTTGACATATTTATATTGTCGACATATCGATGTGGGTCAACATAACTTTGAACTTCTAGGTCGATGCAGTTTTATTTCAAGACCAATTATGGATTTAACATATTTATATTGGTTGACACATCATAATGGGTCATCATAAGTTTGAGCTTTTGGGTTAACATGTGAGACTCACAAAATGAATAGCACTGAATAGGATGAATCAACATTTTATCGGGCATGTCGACTTTCTTAATATTTTTGTTAGGAATCTTGTCGACATGTGGAATAATGAATCAACCTACGACTTCAATTGGTGGACCTATGAACTTAAATAAGTCAACATAATGTGGGCATGTTGACATCTTCAAGTAGTCAGGTTGACATGAGTAAGCGGGTTGACCAATTTTATTAACCAGGTTGACCAATTTGGAGATCATGTTGACAAGTTGTTATTTGGGTTGACAAGAGGTGGTTCAGATAGTTTAAGATTGCTTTATGTTGACATATTATCAAGGATGTTGACATAATATTACTTAAAAAAATGTTTTGCTATAATTTCATTCAGGTCAATTGAGAGATTGGGCAGGTTGACATGTTTTCTAATTAGATTTAATTTTACTCAATAGGTCGACAGACATCTTAAAATAGATTGACATAAACAAGTTTAAGTGTTGCTATGTCGACATGAATGTAGTGACAAGTTGACATGATGTAACATCAAAAATTCAATATTTGAAAATCTTTATTTGATTATTAACTTTCTTTGTAAATTACCTGGAAGAAATCAAATTTTAATCGAATCAGGATTTTTGGAGGTAACACCGGAAAATTTAATATCTTGATTTTTTTTTATTTCACTCAAGTACTAAGTGTTGGAAATTTTCAAATTTTGGTCTTTTGTACAATTTCAAAATAATTGGTAAGTGGATAAATATATTATAGTTCATATAATTAACAAAGAATGAAGTGGCTTGGTGCTGCAATATCTTTTTGGAGAAACAATAGCTCATTGGTTCAAGTCCAAGCAGATGTAATTTGGTGGAGGAGCAAGTTGATTCATCCATTTGTAAATTGAATTGGCCATGTGAGTAGTGAATTGATTCACAAATGTGGTGAATCAATTCATGTGAGAGGAATGGTAGAAAAGGGAAATCGACTTGGATGGGAAATATGGAGGAGTTGACTTGATTCATGTGAAAGAAGGAAAAAAAAGGGGGAGAGAAATCGACTCACAATTGAAGTGAGTCGATTTCCAAAGTGTGCAAAAAGAGCCTTTTGAGGCTTGTACTTTATGAATTGACTCATCAAGGTGATGAGTCGATTTGTGAATAGAAGAAAATGAAGGGAAATCGAATGGGCCAAAGGAATGAGTCGATTCATATGAGAAAAGGGAGGGAAATCGATTCGTTGAGGGGATGAGTCGATTTGTCTTCCCTGCAGGCTTGATTTCTAAGGCATGACAAGCATGAATTGACTTTGCAAACACTCATTGCGATTCAGTTTCGAAAAGTGAGTCGATTCACCTATGCCATGAGTTGATTTGGTCTCTCTGCAATCATGACTTCTGAGACTCGAATTGGACAAATCAAATAGGGAGGTGGATGAGTCGATTTAGTAGGCAATTGTAAGTCGATTTACTTAGGTTGTGAGTCGATTTAATCCCCCAAATGCACACACTCATGAATTGACTTGAGGGAGATGCAAATTGATTCAAGCACTCGATGAAATCGTAAAATAACTAAATTGCCCTCCAAACACAATGAAATCTAAAAGTTTAGGAGGGTTAAAATGGTAATTTCAATTACAAAAATTAACAAAAGTATTGAAATGAGTCCAAATGCATTTATTCGATGCTTTTCTCTCTCGAATACACAACTCTCTCCTCTCTCTGCATTCATGCCCCTTCTTCACATCTTGATTGATTTCTATCCTACCAAATCAACTGCTCTCTACTTAAATTTACTCAATGGGCTTCCAAAACTTCAATCAAACACAAGGAACAGAGGATTAAATGGAAGAATTTAAGGATTGCTCTTCAAAGGGGAAATTAGGGTTTTTGAAACCCAACCTTTAAAACAATTCAATCCCAAAATTAAGATAATTTCTCCTCCATAATCTTGGGTTTAGCTTCTTTATTAGTAGATTTAATTGTATTGTTGAGATTTGAGGGAATTTCATTTGAAAATCAAACACCCTAGAAATTATGAATAGTGAAATTTGGGGAAAATAGAATGAAAAATTGTATAAAGGTCCAAATGTTGTGCAAATGGTGGAACTAGAACCAATATTTATGAATTTGAGAAATTAGAGTTTATGTAAAATTAGGAAAAATCTATAAACCCTAGAAATAGTCATGAATTGACGTGGAAATTGTAATTATTGGTTTAGGAAAACAAATTGGAACTTGAGAAGGATTGCATTGGATTAAATTATAGAATTGGGAGTGAATACCCTCCAAGAGGTGAGTGGATGGTTATGTTGCATGTAGATGAGAAAATTGATTTCAATTATGATTTATAAATTGAGTTTAAAATGAATTTGAAAGGGTTTTACATTACTTTGTGATTGTGGTGTGCCTGAAATGAAATTGTGAAATATCCATGACTATTGAGTTTGATTATTGATTTCTTTGCACCATGTTGCATTTGAAAATTTATTGTGAATTGTGAATGTCGCTCTATTGTGAAAATAAGCATAACTGGTATGATGATTTGAATTTTGGTAACATGGTGCTAGGAAAATGACTATAGTCTAAGTCTTGCCACAAACCGGGCCATCGGGGCAGCGTGGTTAAGGTTGACTGAAGTTTGATTTGATGGTGGGTGGGTTGGAGAGCTTCCTTAAGCCGTCGTGATAATGTGATGACACCCCACGGAACTCCGGCCCAACACCAAGGTGAAGGGGATTTTATGAAAAATTGTGAAAAATCTCTTGGCGGATCTTGTCAATAGCCATTGGTAGGAAAACAGTTTTTGGCAAACCCCAAAGATTTTTGAAGAAAATTTCAATTTGTTTATTGAATTGAAAATCATAAGTAATGGTGAATGTGATTTAAATTTCATTTTATATGAATGGATTTATTTATTAAAATAGGATATATTTTGATCTACATGTCTCGCACCACCATCGTCACCCCTCATTTATGTATTATATGTCATTGTACTCCATTCACTGAGTATTTTTAAATACTCACTCCCCTTTCTCTCAAATTCTTTTCAGAGGAAGCACAGATTTGGACCATTGTCGGTTGGATGAAATCTTTTGGTGACATTCGATTGGTAAAGGAGATGTAAATTTTATTTTTTTAGGATCTAGATCATATGAACCATGGATTGAAAATTCTGTACATCTTTCTCTATGTTTGGATTTGATTGATACTTACTTTATTTCTCTTTGGCCAAGTATTGGTAAAATCCTTACCTGGACAATATGGAACTCTGATTGATTTTTGCTTAAAATTTTCTTTTGCAAAATCTATTGCTTTCATTGGGACATTTGGATTTTGTTGTGAAATTTGAGATATATTTTGAATTTGTAAATTTATAAGAATGTCTAGAAACTGTTGGAATAGCCGGGTTGGCCAAGTTACATGCATGCTTGAATAGGGGCGGATCGGGTCGATCCTTGATTGTATGATGAATGCATGCTAAATTATTTTTGATGATTACATTATTTTAAAAAATTGTTGGATATTGATAAATGTCTTGTGCTATCTCGATATACGGGTAGTGATTACACATATATCGGGATAATGCGGCGATTGTCGAGTGCTCGATGAGAGAGTCGGGGCGTGACAATTCTATTGGTATTAGAGCTTAGATTCATGATTTTAAATATTTAAAGGTTTGAAATATTCCCAAATGACCCCAAAGGTTTTCCAAAAGTTTTAAAAACATTTTTCTTCTGAAAATTTAGATTTTAAAAGATTTTTCAAAGAATGTAAAAAATCTTTCCATAGATTCTTAAGGACTAGGATCAATTTTATTTTTAGAGGGTTAAATACCTAGTCCAATGCTTAATCTAGTAAGCTAAGCATAGTACTTCTTCTTATACGAATCAAAATCATGCCACCTAAACAAAGGATAAGGAATGTTAGTGAGATTTCTCCTTTCGAGGATGAGGATGAATCGTCCTAACATGCTCCAACTTCTCCTCCGGCCGTAACTAGCACTCACTCGGCATCCACAATCGGGATTCCTCCACCGCCACTCAATGCACTCTGAAAATGGACCGAGTGGTGGAATACTTATGGCGCTCATATTCAAGTTCCTCCTCAAGTGCCAATTCTTCCACCGAGCCTAACCATTCTACCTATCTCCGATAACACCAGTTGCACCTCCTAATTTAGTGGTTACTCCAATCACTCGTCCAACTATCGAATTGTCCAAGTTGATCAAAAAAGCTCGACAACTTGGATGTGCCACCATTACAGGGACAAGTGATGCCATGGTGGCTAAGAATTGGATAAATCGGGTATGGAAAATGGTATCCGACATGAGACTTGATGATGAGTTGAAGCTCATGGTGGCCGTAAAGTTATTGGATGAAGATTCTCGAGCATTGTGGGATAGTCTTAAAGAGAGCTCCCCAGTACCAATCTCTTGGAAAGAATTCCATAGGGAGTTCGATGAAAAGTACTATACTCAGTTCTACCTAGACTTAAAGAGAAAAGAATTCCTTTACCTCCGCTAAGGTAACAAGTCAGTGGTGAAATATGAGACGGAGTTGAGGAGACTATCCTCATTTGTTTCGGAGTTGGTGACTTTGGAGGAATATCTGCATTTCAAGTTTGAAGAAGCCTGAACTTGTCCATCCGTGAGAAAATGTCTATAATCTTGGCCTATACCTACAAAGATGTCTTGGAATTAGTATTGAAGGTCGAGAAAATGGCTGAGGAAAAGGGAAGGACAAGAGAGGGACAGAAGAATAAAAGGAGATCAAAGCATACATCGGGCCAAGGCCCAAAGCAGAGTAGAAGCACCGGTTCTTACGGTGGAGCTTCTATCACCGAATCCGTTGGCATTTCATAAGGCCAACGAACATCCCATTTTGAGAACCCTACTCCTAGTGTGTCCTCGGGAAGCAAATCAATGGGATATAAGAAGAAGAAGTGTAAAACCTATGAGAAATTTCATTCTGGGGCTTGTCAAGCACCCAAGAGGTGCTATCAGTGCAGAAATGAGGGCCATTTTCACAACGTTTGCCCGGAATTGGGACGGAGAGGGCAGCCAAGTCGAGATCACCCTAGTGGATCTATAGGCAGCCAAGCCAACATCCCCACCCCACCTCCTAATGCCCCACTATGGATGGGGACTGGGAGTAATACAGTTGCTGCTCTGACCCAGCATCCGCAAACAAGGGCTATGACCAGAATTTATGCAATGACCAACAAGGATGATGCCCAAAACAACCCCAACATAATTATAAGGAAATTTCCTAGAGTTTGAACTTGATGATTTAGAAATTTGAATATAAATATTATGAGATCATGATCGCATGATTTTGAATTTGAGGTATATTAGAGCTACTGCATGATACTGAGGTGATTTGAAATGATTTTGATGTCTAATGATAGCTTTGTTGGCATTGAGGATTATAAATTTCAATTGAGTTTGATTAAATTGAGAGTTAATTTTTATCCTCTGTATATTGGTATAATGAAAATCTTTGGAGTTGATGTCCGAGATTTAATTGATACGGGGTCCAATAACTCTTTTGTGAGCACGAAGTTTGCTAAACACTTAAAGAGGAGTTGTTAGTTATTACTCCATTGGGGGAACGGTTGAATAGAGACACCATATTCAAGGCGTGTGAGTAGTTGTAGAAGGTGAAATTTTTGAAGCGAACTAGATTCCGTTGGAGATGAGGGATTTTGACGCTATACTGGGCATGGATTGGCTACATCCTCATAGAGCATCAGTGAATTGTTTCACCAAGGAGGTGGAGTTCCGTAGATTGGGATATCCTCCACTTGTATTCACTGGTGAATGGTGAGTCTCACTGAGCTGTGTAATCTCGGCATTAGAGGCACATAAACTAGTGCACGAGAGCTGTGAGGCTTACCTAGCACACATTATCGATACCATTATGTAGAGTCCAGAATTGATGAATGTTTTGGTGGTGAATGAGTTTTCGGATGTTTTCCCAGATAAGTTGCCCGATTTGCCTCCAATTTAGGAGTTTGATTTCGCTATCGATTTAACCCCGGCACTGTACCTATCTCAATCTCTCCATATCGAATGGCACCTATGGAATTAAAAGAATTGAAGGTCCAACTCCAATAATTATTGAACAAGGGATTTATCCCACCGAGTACTTCACCTTAGGGTGCTCCGATTCTATTCATGAAGAAAAAAGATGACACCCTCCGGTTGCGTATCGACTACCGACAGCTAAATAAGGTGACCATTAAGAATAAATACCCCTTGCAGAGGATTGATGATTTGTTTGATCAACTCCAAGGGGTTAGTATTTTCTCGAAAATTGATTTGAGGTCAGTCTACCATCAATTGAGAATAAAGGATGATGATGTCCATAAAACTGCGTTTAGGATGTGGTATGGGTGCTATGAATTTTTTATGATGCCCTTTGGTTTGACGAATGCTCCTGCAGTTTTCATGGACTTCATGAACTGAGTTTTTTATTCCTGCCTCGACAAGTTCGTCATTGTTTTCATTGATAACATATTGGTATATTCCAAGAACGATGAGGAATACTCAAAATATCTTCGGATTGTGCTACAAACTCTCTGAGAGAAGCAATTGTACGCCAAGTTCTCCAAGTACGAGTTTTGGCTAAGGGAGATTGTTTTCTTAGGGCACATTGTATCCGGAGATTTAATATTTGTTGACCCAAAGAAAGTAGATGCAATTTTGAGATGGGAACAACCCAAGAATGTCACTGAGGTGAGAAGTTTCCTTGGATTGGCAGGCTATTACCGGAGATTTGTAGAGGGTTTTTCCAAAATTGTAGCTCCATTGTTAAGTTTGACTCAGAAGGGAGTTAAATTTGAATGGAGTGATAAGTGTGAGTAGAGTTTTCAAGAACTCAAGTAGAGACTCATGTCCGCTCCCATACTTGCTTTTCCTACTAGCGGTGGCGATTATGTACTTTATAGTGACGCCAGCAAACAGAGGTTTTTTAATGCAAGGTGATAGAGTTATCACTTATGCTTCTAGATAGTTAAAGAAGTATGAATTAAATTATCTTAACCATGATCTAGAACTTGCTGCCATTGTGTTTGTTTTGAGAATTTGGCGACATTACTTATATAGAGCCACATGCAAAATCTTCATGGACCAAAAGAGTCTCAAGTACTTGCTTACTCAAAAGGAGCTAAATTTGAGACAAAGAAGGTGGTTGGAGTTAATCAAAGACTTTGACCTAGTGATTAACTATCACCCGGGCAAGACAAATGTTGTTGCAGACGCCTAAACTCCTTATCATCTTCTTCAGCTCATTGGTGTTCTTATCTCTCATGTTTTGTAGGACTCTATACATTGGGAGTCGAGTTGGCCAGTGATGACAATGGTACACTTTTGGTTAAGTTCAAGGTACGACCAACCTTAGTAAATCGTATTTAGGAGCTCCTAGCAACTGATGAGGAGCTAAAGGGGATAGTGGAAAAGGTTTACAGAGCAAAAGGTTGTAACTTCCATATACGGGAGGATAAAATGGTGGTATATAGGAAACAGATTCGTGTTCCCAAGAATAATGAGTTTCGAAAGGCTATACTTGAAGAGATACACTCTTCGGCTTATACTATACATCCCAGGAGCACTCAGATGTATAGAACCATCAAGGAAACTTATTGGTGGTTGAAATTCAAGTGCGAGATAGTTGAGTTTATAGCAAGATGCCTTGTGTGCCAACAAATCAAGGCCCAATATCAGAGTCTGTCGGAACACTTAACCATTGCCTATACCCAAATAGAATATGATTACATCACCATAGATTTCGTGGTGGGATTGTCACGTATTTCGAGTTGTCATGATGCTATTTGGTTGATAGTTGACAGGCTCAATAAATTAGCACATTTTCTTTCGACCTAGAATACCTGCCCTTTGGAGAGGTTAGCTAAATTATATATTAATGAGATTATCCGACTCCACGGGGTTCCAGTGCCGATTGTATCAGATCGTGATCTCTGATTCACGTCTCGATTTTGGCTTACGCTACAAGAGACTTTAGGGACAAAGTTTAAGTTCAGCACCACTTTTCATCCTCAAACTGATGGACAATTCGAATGTACAATTCAGGTATTGGAAGACATGCTGAGAACATGTATTATGGATTTCTAAGGGAGTTGGGATAGGACCTCCCGTTAATTGAATTTGCCTATAACAATAGTTATCAAGCTAGTATTAGGATGCCTCCCTATGAAGCTCTCTATGGAAGGAAATGTCGGACTCCACTATATTGGGATAAAATTAGAGAGCGAAAGATTAAAAGTGTGGAGCTAATTGAGGCAACCATAGAAAAGGTGAAGGTGATTCGAGTAAGGATGAAGATGGCTCAAGATAGACAAAAGAGCTACGCTAACAAAAGAAGAAGACCTTTAGAATTTGAGGTTGGAGACATGATTTTCCTAAAGATATCACTTTGGAAGGGTGTAATTTGATTCTAGAAACAACATAAATTGAACCCTCATTACTTGGGCCTTTCGAAATTCTTGAGAGGATTGAAAATGTGGTCCATCGATTGAAGTTGCCCCCGGATTTGGAGAAAATTCATGATGTATTCCATGTCTCCATATTGAAAAAATATTTGCTGGATCCCTTTCACGTAATTAAAGTTCCTCCGATAGAATTGAATCCAGATTTGAGTTTCAAGGTACAGCCAGTGCAAATCCTTGATCGATAACTCAAGCAATTAAAGAATAAGCAAATCCCAATGGTTAAAGTATTGTGGAGAAACAACCAAGTAGAAGAACAGACTTGGGAGACTGAAGAGTCAATGTGGAAACAACACCAACACTTTTTTGATGTATAAATTCTATTTGGAAATTTTGAGAATGAAATTTATTTTTAGGGGGTTAAGTGTTATAATACCAAAAATTCAGTGTTTGAAAATCTTTATTTAATTATTTACTTTCTTTGTAAATTATCCAAAGGAAATCGGATTTTAATCAAATCCGGATTTTTTGAGGTAACACCAGAAAATTTAATGTCTTGATTTTTCTATTTCACTCAAGTGCCAAGTATCGGAAATTTTCAAATTTTGTCCTTCTGTACAATTTCAAAATAATTGGTAAGTGGACAAATATATTATAGTTCATATAATTAACAAAGAATGAAGTGGCTTGGTGGTGCAATATCTTTTTGGAGAAACAATAGCTCATGGGTTCAAGTCGATTTATCCATTTGCAAATTGAATTGGCTGTGTGAGTAGTGAATTGATTCACAAATATGGTGAATCAATTCATGTGAGAGGAATGGTGGAAAAGGGAATCGACTTGGATGAGAAATATGGAGGAGTTGAATTGATTCATGTGAGAGAAGGAAAAAAAAAGGGGGAGAAATCGACTCACAATTGAAGTGAGTCGATTTCCAAAGTGTGCAGAAAGAGCCTTTTGAGGCTTGTGCTTCATGAATCGACTCATCAAGGTGATGAGTCGATTTGTGAATTGAAGAAAATGAAGGGAAATCGAATGGACCAAAGGAATGAGTTGATTTATGTATGGAGAAAAGGGAGGGAAATCGATTCATTGAGGGGATGAGTGGATTTGTCTTCTTTGTAGGCTTGATTTTTTAGGCATGGCAAGAATGAATTGACTTGACAAACACTCAAGTCGATTTAGTTTCGAAAAGTGAGTCAATTCACCTATGCCATGAGTCGATTTGGTCTCTCTGTAGTCATGACTTTTGAGACTCGAATTGGACAAATCGAATAGAGAGGTGGATGAGTCGATTCAGTAGACAATTATGAGTCGATTCACTTAGGTTGTGAGTTGATTTGATCCCTCAAACACACACACACTCATGAATCGACTTGAGGGAGATGCAAATCGATTTGTGCACTCGATGGAATTGTGAAATGACTAAATTGCCCTCCAAATACAATGAAACCTAAAAATTTAGGAGGGGTAAATGGTAATTTTAATTCCAAAAATTAACAAAAGGATTGAATGAGTTCAAATGCATTTATTCGATGCTTTTCTCTCTTGAATACATAGCTCTCTCCTCTCTCTGTATTCATGCCCTTTCTTCATATCTTGATTGGTTTCTCTCCTTCCAAATCAACTGTTCTTTACTTAAATTTACTCAATGAACTTCCAAAACTTCAATCAAACTCAAGGACAGAGGATTAAACGGAAGAATCTAAGGATTGCTCTTTAAAAGAGAAATTAGGCTTTTTGAAATCCAACCTCCAAAACTCAATCTAATTCCAAATTAAGGTAATTTCTCCTCCCTAATCTTGGGTTTAGCTTCCTTATTATTAGATTTAATTTTATTTTTGAGATTTGATGGAATTTCATTTGAAGATCAAAATTGCTAGAAATTGTGAATAGTGAAATATGGGAAAAATGAGATGAAAAATTGTGTAAAGGTCCAAATGTTATGCAAATAGTGGAAATAGAACATATATTCATGAATTTGAGAAATTAGGATTTATGTAAAATTAGGAAAAATCTATAGACCCTAGAAATAGTTATGAATTGACATGAAAATTGTAATTATTGGTTTAGGAAAGTCAATTAAAACTTAAGAAGGATTGCATTGGATTAAATTATAGAATTAGAAGTGAATACCCTCCCAAGAGATGAGTGGATGGTTGTGCTGTATATAGATGAGAAAATTGATTTCAATTATGATTTATAAATCGAATTTTCAAATGAATTTGAAAGGGTTTTACATTGTTTTGTGATTATGGTGTGCCTGAAATAAAATTATGAAATGTCCATGACTCTTGAGTTTGATTATTGAATTATTTGCACCATATTATATTTGAACATTTATTGTAAATTATGAATGTTGCTCTGTCATGAAAATGAGCATGACTGGTATGATGATTTGAATTTTGATGACATGGTGTTGGGAAAATGACTATAGTTTAAGTCTTACCATGGGCCAGGCCATCGAGGCGGCGTGGTTAAAGCTAATTGAAATTTGGTTTGGTGGTAGATGAGTTAGAGTGCCTCCTCAAACCGTCTGATAACGTGATGGTATCCCACGAAACTACGGGCCAATGCCAAGGTGAAGGGGAATTTTTGGAAAAACCTTGATGGATCCTACCAACGGCCATTGGTAGGAAAATGGTTTTTGGCAAACCCCAAGGATTTTTGAAGAAAATTTCAATTTGTTTATTGAATTAGAAATCATGAGTCATGGTGAATGTGATAGGTAATTCTTTTCAGAGGAAGCATAGATTTGGACCAGTGTCGGTTGGACGAAATCTTTTGGTGACATTCGATAGGTAAAGGTTTTTTTGGGATCTATATCATATGAACCATGGAATGAAAATTTCGTACATCTCTTTCTATGTTTGGATTTAATTGATATTTGCTTTATTTCTCTTTGAGCAAGTATTGTTAAAATCCTTATGTGGACAATATGGAACTCTGATTGATTTTTGCTTAAAATTTTCTTTTGCAAAATCTATTGTTTTCATTGGGATATTTGGATTTTTTGTGAATTTTGAGATGTATTTTGAGTTTGTAAATTTATAAGAATGTCTGAAAACTGCTAGGATGGCCGGGTTGGCCAAATTGCATGCATGCTTGAATAGGGACGGATCAAGTCGATTCATGATTGTGTATTGAATGATGCTAAATTATTTTTGATGATTACATTATTTTAAAAAATTATTAGATATTGATAAATGTTTTACGCTATCTCAGTATACGGTAGGGATTATACGTATGTCGAGATAACGTGACGGTTATTGCGTGTTCGATGAGAGAGTCGGGACGTGACACATGACATACGGTTAATTTAGGCTATTTCATAAATTGGTGGAGAAATAGGTTGATGAGAACTATTCAAACCAACAGAGACATTGACAAGAGTCTGAATCCGGTTTACACAAGTTGCAGGTTTGTGACTTTGCAAACTTTGTTTCTTTAATCGTTTTTCTCTTCCAAATTTATTTTCTTATTTCAATTTTTTTTATCATTATCAAAACCTAATATTCTCAACACATGGCGTCGATACTTTACATATATGTCTTTTGCAAACTTGCCCGTGATATGTCTTGTACATTTCAAGTAATCTTGGGTCTAATGGCTTGTTGCACGTACTGTAATCCCTATGAAAGTGATTAGAATTTTTGTTTCTTTTATAGGATCTTTGTTTTCATTATTGTCTATTCCTGTTTGACTCGAGGGCGAGTAAAAATTCAAATTTAGGGTATTTGATATGTGTAAATCTTAAATATAGTTATAATTTCTTTTCTATTTAGTTTTTTTTACTCAATTTTATAAAATTTTTGGGACATTTGACTTAGTTTGTCTTATTTCTTTTTGTTGGAAGTAGTAATGGCATTAAAATCAATTGGAATGGGATTGAGAATGAGAAGTGAGAAAGAGAGACATGAGAATGATCTGTGGTGACTTCAACGTAAGCATGTGGTTTGTGAGTAAAGAAAAACATTCGTCACTTCCAAACATGTGCTAAAAAATGGGCATAACTTTGAGTTATCCGCATCAAATCAAGGTGATTCCATGGCTCACAAAATGTTAGGCCATAGAGCAACAAATTTCATGTTCAAGATTTTGCCAAATTTAACTTGAAAATAGGAGAAAAAATTGGATCAAATTCGCGCCACGAAAATTCCAGACACTTCAAAAGCTATTTCGGAAGCAAATTAAAAACTCAAGCTATATAACTCCAACCGACGTGATTCTAAATCCATTAGTTAGATAAGATATAGGATTACAATTTCTGTGTTTTGAACTCAACCTGATTCAGTCCGGAATATAGTGAATAATGGGCTTACAGTTGGCTGCATTTGTTTGTCCTTGAAGCAGCTGTCCCAGTCCCAGGTAGCTGGGCTGAAATCCAGCAAAAGCCATGGCTATTGCGCCAAGGCGAAAATCAGAATTTTTTTGTTGGACAAAAGGGAATTTTTTTATTTCTCTAGAGAAGGATATAATATTCTTTAGAACAATTAGAAAGACTTTTTGGTGAGTGAGAAAGGAGGAGAACAATAAGAAGATTGAAAGCAGAGAAGAAAGCTTCAACGAGGGTTTCAAATCCTTTTCCTTGATGCTTTTAATTATAATCCTGGCTTGTATTTTCTTTATCGTGAATAGCTAAATTTTTATCACTAGGACTCCATTTTATCAATATATTGACTTGTGAATTCAATTGGATTTTTGTTTGTTTTTCAAGAATTGTGTAATTATCGTTGTTCTTAGTGCATCTATATTTGACTATCAATTAAATTATTTTGACATTCATAATATGATCGAGATATGCCAATGAGTTATAGCTCAACTGACACCGTCTTCCCTTTTTTTTCCCTTAGAGATGTCGAGTATAAGGTTCTGAATTAGGTTTGACGATAGTTAATTATAGAGACATGACATATGAAACTTTGATTAGAAATTTTGTATTTTTCTACGCTTAAAATCATTTTAGAGATAAGTGGATGACCTAGTGGTGTTCCCTTTTGTTGATTTCTTTCATATTATCTATTCTTGCTCTCTAGAGTTTAGTTTAAAATATACAAATAGCTACTTAATTCATATTATCTACTCTTGCTCTTCTCACTACTCCATAATATGATAACGCATACACTTAAAAAAATCGTATATCAATGCCTTTAATGAAAGCAATGTGTAGGAGATAAAATGTTGGATTCCCTCACCGTGCAGCTGCTCCAATCCAGCAGAGTGTGTTGAAATCTAGTGTTTTCACACTTCTTGTGCAGGTGTGCTCCTCAAGCGGGCAAGGAAAATGGCTATCAAATTAGAGTCTGGATGGAGGTGCGCAAAAGAGAAGCGGCTGTGAGAATTTACTTGCTCTCTCTCTCTCTCTGAATTCCTGAGTTAGGCTTTCTCCAATGCTTTGTTGCAATGCCTTGTTGCCTCCATTCTCCATACAAAACAAATAACAATA
This sequence comes from Dillenia turbinata, assembly GCA_037126225.1. Classification (NCBI taxonomy): domain Eukaryota; kingdom Viridiplantae; phylum Streptophyta; class Magnoliopsida; order Dilleniales; family Dilleniaceae; genus Dillenia; species Dillenia turbinata. The sequence goes on along the minus strand of JBAMMX010000026.1, from coordinate 8,972,213 downwards.
TAATAAGTTAAATGTCCCCAGAATAATGGAAAAATGAGCACAAAACTAAGTGAACAAAGGTAGAAATGATATATAAATATAACACATCATTTTGCCGGAAATTGCTACTGTTTAAGTTACATGTGCTCTCCGATTTACTTGATGCAATGCGGGAACTCAAATGCTCCATCCCCCAATTGAGAGGTATGAATTGAAAGCATTCCCGAACTGCATCAAGCAAATTAGAGACCACCGTAATTAGGATGACCACACACTAAATCAAAGCCGCCACTTTGATTTATGATTTGGGTACCCTGTGTAGAATAATAGAGTGAATGAGAAAATATTGTATTATTCTGTGTATTTTGGAATGTATAAAATGACTGTATATATATAGTTCGAGACCCTGACCTAACTGTAGAATATACAAAGAATATGCTAGAGGATATAAAATAAGTATTCTGTTAATATTCTCTCTGTATATAGTGAATATTGTATTACCATAATGGTGAATATTAAGAGAATATTGAGTTACTGAAATTGCATTAACACAAATATCAAAATACTTAAATTACAGTGATGGAATATTGGAAGAATATTAATACCCCCCAAACTCAAGTAGGTGTATTATACCAGTATACTCTAGAAGCCTTTGAATCCAAACAAGTTCTTGTCTAGTATGAGAAAGAGCACGATACTTGGCTTCAGCACTAAAGTGAGCAAGGACTCTTTGTGTTTTCTACTTGAAGCAATAACGGAGTTGCCAAGACAGAAATATGACCCAATAATAGATTGTCGATCACTAGGATCACCTCTCCATATGTTATTCAAATAAACAATCAGCTCAAATACAAATCTCGTAGAGAAATGAAGTCTATGGAATACAGATTTAATGATATACCGAAAGATGCCAAGAACAACCACATAATGGGTGGTACGAGGAGTAGAGAAATGCTAATTGACCAGCTGAACAACATAAGTAATATCAGGTCATGTAATGGTAAGATAAATAAAACTACTAACCGGTTGAAAATAAAGAGTAGCATCTTGCACTAATGAACCATTATAGGATGTAAACTTGATATTTTGATCAACACATGTGGACACAACCTTGCTATTTGTTGTACCTGCCTTGGAGATGAGATAAGAGGCATATTTAGCTTGACATCACAATCAGAAGATATCTCAAGACTCAGAAAATAACTGAAATATCCAAAATCTTTCATCTCAAAATGCTCACCAAAGTACTTTTTCAGATTAGAGACACCTTATCATCCACACAAAGGAGAAGAAGGTCCACATCCTTTTCTGTTTTGTGGATAAAGAGGGCAAAGTCAAATGGGCTGGAGACAAAGCTGAGCTCTATAATACTTGAGCTGAATTAGACGAACCAAGCATGAGGTGCCTGCTCAAGATTATACAGTGTATGCTTGAGATGACAAACTTTATGTCAAGGATGATCATACCCATGAAAAGGCTGTATATACACTTCTTCATCAAGGTCACCATTAAGGAACATTTTTCATATCCATTTGAAACAGTCACCATTTCATAATTGTAGTAATAGCTACAAAACTTCAAATGGAAGTGTGTCTAGCAACACGAGCAAAGTTTTCCTTATAATTAATGCCACACTTTTAACTGAATCCCTTAGCTACCAATCAGCTTTGTATCGTCCACAAGCCCATTAAACTTTGCCTTGATTTTGTAAATTGGCACCCAATAATAGATCTATGTGGTGACAAATCAACTAGATCCCAAATGTGTTTTGTGAAGTGTCTTCAATTCTTCAACGTTACTTATGGTCAAATAGGGTTAGAACAGCCCTATCCATAGGTTTGAGATTCAGAGATGATAAATACAGTTGAAAAACAATTGAAATCATGAAAGTGAGAAGGACGTTGTGTTAACCTAGTAAAGCGACGAATGGAATGGGTGAACTTAGTGGTAGAGGACTTAGAAGTAGGTGGAACGCCTGTGAGATCATGAGTTGGTGGTGGTAGAACAGGAGAATATGTAGTGAGCTCATTCGTGAAACCTCGAGAATTATCAAGAAAAAGTCCAATAGAAGGATGAATGAAATAATAAAGAGGGGACTCAAGGGTTGAATGAAACCTGGAAGAGGGTGAGAACATTTTATATTTTCTAGAAAAAGAATGTGTAGATATTCGAAGCCTATTTGAAATGGGATCCCAACAGCTATATCCTTTGTGCTCTAACCCATATCCTAGAAAGCAATATAAGTGGGTTCTTGGTTCTATTTTAGCAACATGAATATGTCTTAGATGGATGTGTATTAAAATACAGATAAAGCTTAGAGCATACGTCAATATGATAGCGATGAACTACCTTATCTAAGATTTACATATTTTTTGTTTGATTCACGCATAAGAATATTCGCACATAAGAATATTCGCAAGTTATATTATGAGACTAAAAATTTTTAGAATGATCGTTTTGGGAGAGGGTAAGTGTTTAGAAACTTGGCATTGGTACCTTGTAGAGCAATAAAGAGAATGAGAAAATATTGTATTATTAGGTGTATTTTGAACTTTTAGATGGACTATATATAAATAGCCAAGACTCTAACCCTAGCGGTTGTGGTAAAATATACAAAAAATATCGTAGAGTCTATACAATGAATATGCTATCAATATTCTCTTAATATACATTAAATATTACATTAGGTGATTATTGAGTTACCGAAATTACATTAACGAATATTAACATACCTAAATCACAATGACGGAATATTGAAGGAAGGAAAGAGGGCTTGAATTTTTGTGTGTTGGTTTTCTAATTTTTTTCTCATTTCTTGTTATTAAAGAGTTCATTGCCCTTGGAAGGAAAAAGGGCTTTTAATGTTATGTAAACGACATTTTTTTTTTAATTTTTATTTTTAGCTTTTAAAGTTATGAATATACCACTTGGCTTTTAAGGTTATTTTGAGTTAAAGGTCGAGTTATACGTCAACATGATAATGAATGAAGTTTATATAAGATAAACATCCTATATGTCACTATAAAAAAACACGGATTTAGCAATACATTTTAGCGATGAAAAGAATTCATTATTATTTTACAATGAAATTAACAATAAAAAAAATTTCATTGCGATTTTGCAACGAAATTATCGACAAATACAAATTCATCGCTAATAAGCAACAAATAGTGATTTTGTTGCAAAATTTTTAGCAAATTAGCCACGAAAAAAATTTTGTTATTGAATTCATTGCTAATTAGAGATAAAAAAAGCTTTCATCACTAAATCTGTGACAAACAATGATATTCGTTGCTAAATCAGCATCGAATATAGTATTCGTCGCTAAATTTACAACGAACCAAAAAGTCGTCACTAATTTAGCAACCAAATATAATGTTTGTCATAAATTTAGCGACAACAAAAATTTTTATCATAAATTTGCAACAAATTTTTATAGTTTGTCACTAAATCTATGACGAACGACTTCTTCCGTTGCTAAATTTACGACGAAAATTATCGTTTGTCGCCAATTTATCAACCAACAGATTTTTCCATAATTGAATCAGCAACGAATGACTCTTTTCGTTGTTAAATTTATCGCTAATTGGCAACAAATTGGATAAGTCATTGCTAAATTGTTTGCTAATTAGCTACAAACTAGTTATTCATTACTAAATTGTCGATAATTTCAACGGTATCTGAAATTTCCTTTCAAATTTTGTGATTAAATTCCTTTTACGCTCGTTGATGCAACCTTTTTCAATTGACTCTATTTTTGACTATTTTTAAAGTAATGAAATCAGTTTGACAATAAATAATTCATTCATTCATTTTCAATATCTAGTGAATATTAAGTTTTACTCCAAACTAATCATTTTTTACAATAAATAATTCTTTCATTTTCTATTTATATAAAAAAATGGTAATTGAGTATGATGTTTTACATTGTTAGAACTTATTCATATAAACATATGTCTATACATTTATATAAGTCACAAACTTATAAATTTGCTTAAGTATTCAATTCATTGTCTAAATATGAAAAGAAATTTTTTATCAATATAATGAACATTTTTTGTCCATAATTTGGTTGTTGAACGCTTTGAACTTAAATACGGATGATTGTTTATCTATAATCTCAAACTTTAGTGAATGGAACTAAATTTTTGTCGCAAAATTTATTGCAAATTAACACATTTGCTGCTAAATTCATTACAAATTTGCGACAAAAAATCGTTCGTTGCTAATTAGCATCAAACTGAGATATTCATTGTTAAATTAGCAACTAAAATAGAAGTTCATTGCTGACTAGCGACGAATATATTCACTCGTCGCTAATTAGTGACGAAAAGATTAGATCGTTGCTGACTTGAAAAGGATACACAATTATGTTATGAAGGCAAATTCAGAGATGAACAGTATAGTTCATTGTAGAATCTGTGACAAACATGTTTGTTTGTCGCAAAATTTGCAACGAACAATTAAGTTTGTTGTAGAATCTGTGACGAACACGTCCGTTCATCACAGATTCTGTGATGAACACTTCCGTTCATTGTAGATTTGTGACAAACACGTTGGTTCGTCATAGATTCTGTGACGAAACAAATAATTTGTCGTAAAATCTGCGATTCGTTGCAGATTTTGCGACGAACGGATATATTTGTCGATGATTGCAAGTTTTGTTGAAAAATTTGAACGCACTCTCACACACTCACTCTGTCTCTCTCTCTCTCTCTCAGGCCTTCACACACTTTCTCCTAGGCTGTAGCAAAGGTATGTCTTCTACTCTGTCGCTCTCTTTCAGACTTCAAATCTGACGGCGGTAGTGCTGTCGGATCCGGGCGCGGGAGGGTGCCCTCCCCCTCCCATGCCTCTCTCAAAAGAGTGGGGAGGGGCAGGGACCCTCCCCCTCTCTCATCGGGGAGGGGGAGGTGCCCTCCCCATCACCCGATCCAACAGCATTGCCGCCAGATCTGGAGAGCAGTGCCTCTCCCCCCTTGTGAACTAATTGTTTTTTTTTAATTTAGTATTTTTATTTATTATAAATAGTATAAATTAATTATTTATTATAAATTATAGAAAATTTAGTTATTTTTATTTATTATAAATTAAAAATTATATTTAATATATTTTATTAAATTAAATTTTGGTGTTGATGTGGTAAAGGTTCTTGAGTTGCTGAAGATTGCTTTGCATTCGACGAAGGAGCTTCTTCTTTCAATCAATGATGGGAGCAAGCTGTATTTGGTAATTTTATTCATCTTTATGATTTTGTTGTCCATTTTCCCTAAATTATGTGAATTTTTCATTTAGTTTATTGGGTTTGAATTGTGATCGATGGTCAATTGCACTTGATGATTGATGTGATTTTTGAAAATCTAATAAATGTTTAGCATTATCAATTGTGGTATTACTAAATTAATTGTTGTATCTCTATTTGGTTGTTTGAAATTCTTTGGTTCTAATACTGGAGGTCGAATTTATCCAGATACTGGAGGTTGAATTTGCTACCCTAATTTACAATCCAAATATCGATGAATCAATTGGACTTATCTATGCTAGGCATCACTGTACTGCATTCTAACTAATCAGCTATTGGTTTCAAGGAGTAATACTTATAATAATAACTCTAATTTATTTAGTAGTTAGTATAAGAAATAATTATTTAGCGGAGGACAAATTTAAATTGAGATTCAAGTGTAATAATAACTTTACTTAGAAAGTTTATGGAGGACAATGACATTCAACACACATCATTTACACTTGTTTGAAATATTCCAAGTGTGTCTTTTGTCCCAAAAAGAGAAAAAAAAAAAAAGAAGAAGAAAGAATTTAAAGAAAAGAACAATCTTGGCATTATTGAGGTACACCATATTTATTTGATTCTTGTTCTTTTTGGCACTGTTAACTAAGAATCTACATTTCCCTAAATATCATCCTTTTTATTTTTTTTTTTCAAAAATCATTTATCACAATCAATTTAAAAGCTGCATCACTGAAGAGAATTGGCTCTGGATTATGAACTTCTGGGAATTTGATGAGAACAAACGAAATAGTGAGTAGAACAAAAAGAACCAATCTTGTAATTCTGGGGAATTATTTGCCATGTATGTGAGAGGCTTAATCAATATAGATGAGTACAGAAATAGATTGGTAATTTTGTTAAAACACTATTTTTTTAATTTAATTCAATTATTTTTTAACTATTTTATAGATGTTCAAACAATGTTTTTTTTAGACCAAGAAAATGGGAATCGAGTCATCATTTGTAAACACTTTCATGCAAATATTCCAAAAGAAAGACAAGATGTGGAGTGAGGAGAGAGTTAGAGTAGTTAAGGTATGTAATTTTAAAACTTCCAATTGTTTTATAGATACTTTCAATGTTGATTTGAATATACGAACCTACCATAACAATGTTGGAAGATGAATTTATTAGATTAGTCACTCCCATGTTTCTTTTCACTGTTTAAATTGATTCTTTGATTCGTAATATATGCTCTTCTGTTGGATCATTATTAATTAAATTTTGAGGATGAATAATGTCTTTGCAATCTAAACAGAAATATGACTAATTTCTATTCCATAAGTCTTTTAAATTTGGAATGTGTGATAGATATATTATTTTTTGTGTCTTATTGTTAACTATCAATGGCTTAATGATGAACGAAATTTTGCATTTTGATTTTCTTTGTTGGATATTTTATTATATTGTTAAACTGTCAATGGACACTTTGATTTCTTTGTTGGATAGTTTATTATATTGTTATTTTAATTTTCTTCTAATTTTTCTCATGATAATGTAGGAAAAATCTGATGAGCTTTTACAAAGGAAAACGAGTGGTACTGATGATGCTGGCTCAACTAAGCTATCTATTGATAGTATGGTTCTATGACTCGAGGCAACTGGTGGATTAAAAATGGGAAGAGTACTTGAGATGGGTTCTTTGAGTAGGACTTGCAAAATTACTGGCCCATCTTTTTCCATCTCATCAACAGTAAGGATAGAAATAATGCAATTAACCCAAAAGGTGAGTCACTTAAAGGGTCTATTAGCGCAAAACGATAACGAACTTGAATAGGTATGCACACAATAGAGGCAAAGAGACGACGAAGTTGAAGAGGTACGTGCACAACAGAGGCAAAGAGACAATAAACTTCAAGAGGTACACGCACAACAGAGGCTCATCTTGCAACATCTTCACTAGACCCCATTTTAAGTCAAATTCTCCCTTCTCTATCTCCTTATGGTGATGCTCATGAGGGTGATGGTGGTAATGATAATGATGATATATTTGATGATAATGATGATGATGGTGCCTCTTGAGATTGTTTATTGTTATCTGATGATTATATTTGAACATGGTTGCTTAAACAATGAACATTGTGACTTAATGTTGTTGTTGAGAATCTTGATATTGTTAAAATGATTAGATATTGTTGTGGAATTATTAGTTGATTGACTTTGTTGGATAGTTAGTTGCATGGATGAGTAGACATAGGAGAAATTTGATGTTGATGGCTATTTGATGGTTAGTTGATGATATTGTTGGATGACCAGAGACAGAAATAGGGCATATAGGGAAAATCATGAAAAAATCCCACTAAAATTGATTTTTGGTGCAAAAATTCTAAATTCATTGGAAAATTTCTCGTTGATTTTCAAGTTCATCGCAAAATTCATCGTTAAACTTTTCTAGATTTGTCATTAAATTCATTACTAAATTTTGGATTCGTCACTAAATTCGTCATTAAAATTTGTCGTAAAATTTGTCACAAAATGTTTGTTGCTAATTTGGTCGTTAAATTAGTGACAAATTTTGTAACAAAAAGAGTTGGTCACAGATTTTGCAACGAACCATATTTGGTCGTGAAATGTACGATGAGAAACAGCTTGTCACAAATTTTATAACAAAAAATGGTTCGCTGTAAATTTTGTGACTAAATACAGTTTGTCGCAAATTTTGCGATGAAATAAGATTTGTGGCAGAATTCATTGCTAAATGTTCGTCGCAAATTCTGTGACGAAAATGACTCGTTACAAATTTTGTGACGAATCTTTTTTCATCGCAAATTTCATCGCTAATTTACGACAAAAAAAATTATTCGTGGCTAATATTTGCGATGAATTTTACAATGAAAAAATGTTCATCGCAAAATTTATGACAAATTCTCTATAATTCCATCGCTAATATTTGCGACAAGCTTTTAGTAACGAAATTATGTTCGTCACTAAATTTGTTGCAAATACTTTTAGCGATGAATTTTTTAAAGATGTTTGTTGCAAATTTTGTTGCAAAAATGTTGTTTTTTTGTAATGTGTGTTTTTCGCATATAAAAATATTCGCAAAAATTTACTAAAAACTCCATTGCCACCTTTCTTTAGACTCCATCACCAACACATAGAAATAACATCCTTACAGAAATCAACATCAAAGAAGAATCAGTTTATTGGATTTCGCAAAGAAGTTTACAAAAACTCAACTTCTGAAAATTTCAACTTCTTTTGGAGAAAATTAATGTAAATTCCATTATTGCACTCCACGACATATACTTCTTTGGTGCTTCACAACATTATTAGATTGATAGGTATCATCAATAGATAGTTGACCTAATAGGTAAGGATATTAAGTATCTTAACCAAGTTTTGGACTCAAAAATTAGGAATATAAAAAATTACTTTGGGAGAGCTGTCTTCTAAAATAAGTCCGATAAACAGGTCTAGTACAAAAAGAAAGAAAGATTGATATATATCAATATGAGTTGTCGATTTGGTACTATTGGGGGTGGATTTGACTTCACAGATAATGACTCTGCTAACTCAAACGAGATGATTTGACCATTGGACAGTCTTGATCGATAAGACTTGCAAAAGATCAATGAAGGATACTCTAGTGGGAGAGACTCTGATACTCAAATTACAGAGCGGTTGCAAAGAGAGAGAAACAAACTGAAAGAAAACTCTATATATCTTTGTGTGCTATATGTAGGTTTTCAGAACAAAATTGATCGATTGACTTAGTGATGTACATATAGCCTCAGTATGTGAGAGTTGTGTGCATGCGGGTGTTAAAATCTTAGTTTCTTTATGAGAGTGCCCCGAGATTACGAGAATCATAGTGTAAGATTCTTTAAAATTTCAAATTTCTACTTGTTTGAAAAGTCCAAATCGTCATGAAAATTCTTTTCCTTATAGGCTACGATTAGAAGTCTCATTTCTAGTTACGTAAGATGGTCCCCGTGATTTAGGGAGAGTGAATATTACCTTAGCGGATCGAGTGACGATCACCACACACCAAGAAGGTACCAATACCGAGGAGTTAATTATCGAGCAGAATCTGGTCGATGGATATCAAGAGAGAAAAAGTGAGTCATACCTACTTATCTGGGAGATAAATCCCTTATTGATGGCATGTTTCAGTTGGTTAAGTCCCTTAAGCTACTAACTTGGAGGCTCTCAAGACTCGTGATGATGAGCCTTTGGACTAGATAGACTGTTGACCGATCAGGTGGATGCTTACAAGGTTGATAATGGGACTAGCGACAGTCGTTCAACAAGTTAAGGGCTAGCCATGAGCCTAATATGATTTGGGTTGTCCTAGCCATATACCATCATTTGCTTCCATTCCTGTTGTTGTTTTGAAGAAAGGACAAGAGTATAGTCTAGTGGAGAACTTTCAGATTTTGTAAATCAAAGAATTAAATGTGGCACGTGTCGTTTTGGGTTCTACAAATCATCTCCAATACGCTTCTTATATTGTACGTCCCTTGGTTGGTTTCTCTACTATCGATTTTTCTTTTTAACAGTTAACTTTCTTAGTGATTCAGTTTTTTTGCAAGAGTCATTTGAGAAAATGGCCAAAGGTTTATCATTTGATGCTTCTTCCGGTATTGATGACATTAGAAAAACTATGTCATAGGAAGAGTTGTGTGACATCCGGGGTGACATATTGTTAGGCGATAACTTTGAAATTGTGTCGGCGACGGACAATAATAGGGCCAATGAGGTTTCAGGGAGTAGAGTCCCTATGTATATATAATTGGTTAAGTATGGCTTGAAGGTGCCATACATGGGCCCTATTGCTAGGGTTTTGCTATATTGGAACATATTTCCAACCCTGTTGATTCCCGGTGCCTAGCGTCTAGTGGTTGCAGTACTGTTTCTACTAAGTTTTTGCCGACTACGCTTTGATTTCGAAATTCTAGCATCAGTGTTCTCACTAAAAAATTGTGGGAAAAGTGGTTCCATCAAAGGTTGGTTTTGTTTGCATACTCAGCCATATTTAAATTGGAAATTCTTCTATGGCAAGACAATTGACAAGAGCTGGATGTATAAGTATTTTTTATTGAATTTCAAGAGAAGTACTTAATATTAAAATTGCCAATGCCTAATGCCAAGCCGTTTATAGGGTTAAGGCCTCGTCAGCCTTCTCATCACTCTGGGTCTGTTCAGTTTATGGACAATTTTTGCCAATCCAAGCAAATGAGTGTTTGCGTTGACCTTTCTGGACAAGGAAATGTTGTTATTGGTAGGTTAGCTGCTTGGAGAGAAAAAGGGAGTCTAGAGGCCTTTATTGCTCGAGAAAAAGAAGAAGAAGCTTGTGGATGTTTTGCATTCTCCCGCAAAGGAGGACTTGAAGGAAGTCACTACTACTTAGTGGATGAGGGCAAAGTTGAGGTGTGCCTCAGGGGAAACAAAAAGTACATATAGGGCTCGATCGTTAGACTGTTCCACTAGCCTTACTGAAGTCAAAGAGAATGAAAGTTCAGCTACAGGAGCCGTCAAAGGAGGGAGCTGGAGATAACACGAAAGAAGGTCCCCAGTTGTCCCAGAGCATTCTTAACTGGCAGTTATTGAGTTGATAGGGGGCTGACGATAGTGAGTCCGAAGGTGAGGTCCCAACCGACGGAGCCGGTGAGGATATCCTGCTAGAGGAGGAAATAGAGAGGAGAGTTTGAGGGTACTATGGCCATCGAAGTGGAAGTGGTTGAGAATGGGCACACACTCGTCGGGGTCACAAGTGTGGAAGTGGGACCATCGAGCACTGTTCTGCCATTGCCTTTGGATAAAGTCAAGCAATTGGTGCTTAAGGGGATTTGTCTCCTTCCGCGATTCCTATTCAGTTTTTTGACAAGCGCCGAGGCTCAAAAGAGCGAGTGACGATGACGATTTACATAGGAGACAATCGTCACAGTTGTGTGGATGTCACCGAAGTGAGGGGGATAGTCGATCGGTTGGATTTCTATTATTCAGAACTGGAGTTAAACAAGCTCTTGCTTGAGCAGGGTGATGAGGCCGTGCTGTCCATCGCTTTAACGGTATCATTCTTCCTTTAGCATTTTCCTTTTTTTTGCCTTCTGCTTGTTGATTGATATTCATTTGTCCAGACCATGGTCCTAGCAGAATTCCAGAGGAAGAGGAGAGAGCAAACGGTAAGCCATCTAAGGCACCGAGCCGATCAGATGGGAGTAGACGTATCCCGGTTGCAAGATACCCTTTCATAAAGGGAAAGGGAGTTTGAAGAGGAGAGGTTTTTTTGTCGCTATTCTGAATGCCCGCAACGAAGATGTGGAGTGGCTAAGGGTTAAATGGGATATGATGCTTTGATAGTGCAAGATGATCTCCAAAAGATGCAATGAACTGTAGGCGAAGGCCAAGGTGCGCAAAGCATGTCTGCAAGCCACGAAGAGGCGGGCTAACATGCACAAGCAATCTCTTTAGACCATCAAGCAGAAGATAGTTGAGTTAGGGGGTATTGTTGCAAAAATTGTCAATTAGTACTCACGTACTCAACGTACGTTATCTGAGAGACTCCAAAATGCTATGGTGATCATCCGACAAATAGAGTTGATAGGCGCCATATCTTCGGACACAAAAGGTGTACCTCTGATCCTGAGTCTGCTCTTGCTCCTATCAGGGATGCTCCATTAGGCGCAGCAGATGAGAATATGGCAGGTGATGTGCCCCAAGCTCTTGTGGGATCTAATGTTCCTCTGGCCCCTAAATTGGGGTCTTTGTTTCCTTCAATTGTAACTTTTTCTCCTGTACTCTTCTTAAAAAGTTAAAATACCCGATTGTTCTTATCATATTGGCAGTATCATTCCTTCTGTGTATAGTGCTATTGGGGAGATATATTCCTAGTCATTGATGCATTTGTTTGATAATAAGTATTATTCGATAGGATGGGCTGTGTCCACCAAACGGGGATATTCATCTCTTATTGATGATACATTCATTCGATAGAAGGGGCCATGTCCACCCAACAAGGGAGATTAATCCCTTATTAATGATACGTTCGTTTGATAGGAGGGAATGTGTCTGCCGGACTGGGAGATAGATCCTTTATTAATGACATGTTCGTTTGATAGGAGGGGTGTTATCTGCCCGCAGCGTATGATCAATAGAACAAGGGGTAAGACTAGGTGCCATAGATCATTCGATGATAATACTACGAAAGCAAGCATGGAGAGAAAGAGGTTCGGAGTTTACTTTGGAGGTACTTTGGAGGGTGCGCCTGGGGTTTCGGATCACAGGGTAACGTTATGATGCCGGTGGGAGTCCTGAACTTGACTTTCATGTGCTTTGTACTCGACAGTGTCTCCAATGCGTTTAAGCCAGGTCATCCCAAGATAACATTGTAAAGTAAGGGAAGCTTAACCACAATGAACGTGGTGGAGGCCGTTGTGTGATCGGGCGGAGTCCCTAGAGTGACGGGTAGTGAGATGATGCCTTCGGGGTAGATCCATTCGCCTGAGAGCCCCTTGATGGCCCCAGCGTGAGGCTGGAAGTGTGCTTGGGTGAAACCTATCTGTTAAAAGGCATTCCAGTAAAGGAGGCTACAGCTAGCCCCTTAATCCATGAAGATCCTCTTGATTTTGTATCGCCTAATCATTGCGTTATTGATGGGGGAATTGTGTCTAGTCGGATCGACCTCAACTAGGTCATCATCGCTGAAACCAATCATAGGCCTTTTCTTTTTGAGCTGCTTCTTGATATGGGTGTCAAGGACTTTTTTGGACACGAAGCCGGATAGCTCTGCCCTCTGGAAGATTGGGGTTAACAGGTGCCCCTCCTTATTTGATCATGTGTGCAATCGATCATGTTGATGTAGTGCCTATAGCATAGGCTGGGAGGTAAGACTCTGATGGGTCATATCCGCCCTGCACTTGGAGAATCACTTTGTCTAGTCGGTTATGGACATCTCCTAAAATTGGGTGGTCAACTCCCTTATTTTCTCGCTTAGCATTGTGAGAGCCCTGAGGAGGGAAGAATTCTCTTTCTGCACTTATAAACCTTTAGAGTCGACTACTTCGATCGAGGAACTTAAGTTTATCTTTCAGTTTCTTGCACTTGTCCATTAGGTAACCATAACCCCAATGGAAGTGGTAGTACCAAGTCTTGTCCTTTTCAAAATTGTCCACTATGGAGCGAGGGAGCCACCTGACATAAGGTTTGTTTTGAATCTAGAGTAAAATTTGGCTAGGTGTATAACACCGACACTGCGGTGTCCGTACTAGTGTCATGTTCATGAATTATATAAAATATTCCTCAGTTTATATATATAGAGAAATTTTTATTTAAATTGATTTTTGATTTTGGGGTTTTAAATTGAAATTTTTGATATATTTAAAGTATCCGTATTTCTGATTTATAGTGTAAAGTGAGTATAAAATTATATAGATGAATATTTATTCATTTATTAATTTATTTATTTACTCATTTAATTATTTATAAATTTATTATAAAAAGAAATATATATATATAAATAATAAAAAAAAGGGAAAGAAGAATTAGGGTTAGAAAACCCTAACCCCTCTTCCCTCTCCCTCTTTCTCTCTCCGTCTCTTCCTCTCCCGCGGCGATTCCCTCTCCTCTGCCGCGCTCGTGCGCTGACTGCCACCACCAACCACCGTAGCCACCCTTTTCCTCTACCTCCCTCTTGGTTCTCTCTCTCTGCTCCCTTTCTCTTTCTATCTCTCGCGATTCTCTCTCTCTCCCGCAGTCGCTCTCTCTTCCCCTCTCGCCGTCGCTCTCTTCCACCGCCACCACCAACTATCCACAGTCGCCACCACTGTCTCTCTCTCTATCCCCCTCTCTGTTCTCTCACTTTCTTTTTCTCAGTTCCATCTCTCTCTGTTTCTCTCTCTATCTCTCGCGATCTCTCTCGCCCTCCTCCCCTAGTTCCGCCGCCGTCAACCACCATCACCCACCACCGTGAACCACCGCCCTTCACCATCAACCACCATCAATCGCCGACCCACTCTCTCTCTCTATCCCTCTCACTGTCGCCCTCTTTCTTTCTCTCTATCTCTCACTGTCTAACTCTCTCGATCACGATCTCCCTCTTTTACCTTCCTCCGCCACACACAACCACCGCAAGCCACCACCGCATCATCGATCTACTCTCCCTCTCTATTTTTCCCTCTTGGTTCTATCTCGTGTTCTCTCTCTCACTCTTTGTCACTCTCTACCTATCTCTCTCTCCTTCTCTCTCACTCTCTCGTGATCTCTCTCTTCCTTCTTTCTCTCTGTTCCTTCTCTCTCTCTCTGCTGAAGGTTCTTCTCCGAGCTGAAACCCTAAACAGATAGGAGTAGAGGGCCTTCAGAAACCCTTGGCTAAATCTGAAGTCATTCACTGCATAGGTAAAGGCTGAATTCCGATTATCAGTTTTAGGTTTTGATTTCGTTGGTAATTTAGTCTAATTGCTAAGCCTTACTTTGGTTTGGAGACATTGCAGGATTTTGGACTGAGTTGTAGGAGCACGGACATTAGGGTTGCGAATCTAGAAACCCTAGGTCAAGTAAAATACTAATTCTTTCGACACATTGGATGAATTTAGGGTAAATTATAGTGAAAATGTATTACATATGTCTGGATGTATGTTAGATTAGATTTGAATGCGTTGTCTGACATTATAAGTAATTATTTAGGTAAAGAATAGGATTTTATATGAATTAGACTGCTCAGGATGATAGAATCATGAGAAATGATTTTGATTTTGTTATTTACTTATAAATGAAATGCAATCGAGGATATTAGAGTATATTCAAAAAAAAATTGAAGAATTAAGGTTTGTACAAACTTAGGAAAAATAACAAACCCTGAAATTAGTTGGAAATCTGATATTAAATTGTGATGATTTGATTAGGTTGATCCTTTTAGAGACTCGAGGAGTCAAATTGGATTGATTGTGAAAATAAGGAGTGACCACCCTCTCTAGAACATGAGTGAGTCCCTAATCTCTGCATGAAATAGTAAAACTTGTTTTCTATCGAGTTTCAATAAAACATGCTTTTGATATGTATTGACTCGACGTATGATATTAAATTTCAAATCTGTTTTGTGATTATTGGAGTGTCGTAAATTTATGTTTCCGATGACTATGCATCCATGGTTTGAAATGAATTAATATTATGTCATTATTTGAGAACTAGAATGTTTTCTATTCTACCATTGCATTGGTATGTTGATTTGAAATGATTCGATAAAATGTATCGGCACACGGCTTTGAAATGTTTTGATATAACTATGTGGGTTGGAGGCCTACTAGTTACGAGATGATATGATGATATGATGATATGATATTACTTGATAGATTCTATAGCTACGAAGGGTGTTTGTAGAGGCACGGGTTGCCCGGATACACTTCTGCAGGAAGTATCCACAAACGTCAGTTTATATGGCTATAGGCGCGGCCGATTGAACCCATATAGGGGGAGGACGTATGTTATGCCATCGTCTAGCACCAAGCGGGATCCTATACACGATGATGAGATATGGCTATAGGCGCAGCCGGTTGAACCCACGTAGAGGGGAGGACGTGTGTTATGCTACTATCTAGCATCGGGTGGGGTCCTATACATGATGATGAGCTAGCCCCAGCGAACTCATGGCCAACGTTGGGATAGAGAGCAAATTTTGAATAACCTTGCATAATAAAACCCCTGATGCACCTGTCCTTGGTCATGGTTGACCTTTGTCAGGATTATTTTCGGCTTGCTCTATGATATACTTGATTTTTAAATGGATGCATATATGTATGATATCGTGTGATTGATTTAATGACTTCATTTTACTAAACATATCATGTTTTATTGCAAATCGTGAATTATTGTTTACGGATAATGTTGTTTGACACTCTAATGGTTCACCTACACTATTTGTGCTTGATATTAATCCCCTCACTCACTGGGTATCTTCCTTGATACTCACCCCTTTTCTTTCCTCCCTCAGACAGGATTATTGTACTAGAGCGGCACTTCAGACTCTAGAGGTTGTGGTGGATCCGGTATTTAAGACAGTGAGGTATAAGATTAAGTTGAAATCTAAATTCCGCACTTTATTTCGACCCTGCGAGGTCTTGATATTGACATCCGTAGTTGGCCGTGTACATATTATGGGATACTATATAACTTATGGACATTTATTTATGAAACTCTCACATTTCACTTGCATTGAGGCATTTGTAAGCATTTAAAATGTAACTTGGGAATTTGTTGTACAATTTGTATAAAATTTAGTCCCGCTCGGTGTGGCGGCTGCTCATGCTCTAGTTGAGCATGACAGTAGAGGTTTGTGGCTAGGACTGCTAGTACTTATATTAGCCTTGTGTTGTTCTGGTTGTCCGCTGTGGATTGGTTGATAGGATTTGAATGTGGTGATTGTTGTGGGGTCGGGATGACTATTTATTTATTTGACTGGATGGATGTCCATTATACATGTTTATTTGTACATGGGAGATCTTCGAATTATGGGGAGGTTCTACCCGATTTTCTATAAAAATATAGTCGGCCTCCATGATAACGGGTGGCTGCTCACGAACCCGATTTGGGACTTGACAGGGTGCCTCATTCAGAGGTGTATAGCTAGTAAACCTCCATAGTTGTGGGGATCCTTGTTAGGCTCTCTTAGGTGAGGACAGTTGGGGTGATTGGTTGCGTTAGTCCCAAGCTGGTCGATTCTGCCATTTGTTAAAGGTTTTAGCATCTTCTGTCTCAATATACTTCTCCGTGCAAGCATAAAACTCCTGAATTAGTGATAAAAGTTTTCATCCTGGATGGTCGCAGTCCTATAAGCAATGCCGTTAGTGCGATAAAGTAGTCTAAACTGGAGACCTTTTTTATTTCGACTTTGTACTTGTCAAGGAAATCTCTCAGTGGCTTGTCATCCATCTGTTGCAACGAGAGAAGAGATGTGGACTTTCTTTTGACCCCTCTACTGATGACAAAGTGTATCTTGAATTGCTACCATAGTTTGACAAAACTCTTAACACTGAGCGGAGAAAGCGAATTGAACTATGTTAATGCATTGCCTTTCAGGTTCGTTGAAAGTGTTTGCACATGATGGCATCTGATATGTCTTTTGAGATCATCACAATAATGAAATGGGCAACATTATCTCTGGGAGTGGTAGTGCCGTCATACCTCTCAAAAGGGAGGAATAATACATCACGAGGCGTCAACTCCGAGGAGATCTTGGAATCAAATGGTGAGAGACTGTGAGATATTGAGCAGGCTTATCCCTTGTCAAGTTAGCACACTTTAACTCATTCGCTACGAGTTCTTCGATATATTTCCTTAGGTCATCATGGTCATGTCAGGAAGTTTCCGACGGCTCCTAGTGTTCTCTAGATTTGAGCCTTTGTAAGCAGATGTGACCCAAGCCATGAGAGGAGGATTGGGCTCCTGGTATGAGGACATGGCTGAGTTCTTTCAATTGCTTGCTTATGTTTTGTATTCTAAACTCTAGCTTTTCTTCCTGGGGTCGCGTGGCCCCATCTGGAGAAATAGGAGTGACGAGTGGTGTCAGGCGATTTTGGTGGCCGACTGGAGATTGAATCTCGGGTAAACCAGTAACAATAGGAACTCTTGCAAGGCCATTTGCTATTGGTTGTGCAGTACTTGTCGGGGTGACAGCGCGCCCTTCCATTAAGGACGCGGCTTTGGAAGTAGCTCTGGTCATTCTTTAGGGAAGCATTTTCTCTCAATAAAGCAAAGCAGCGTAGGACAAACTTCCTTCTAGTTTGTTTTCAAGGACGGTGCCAATCTGTTGGAGGTGGATTTGCCTCTATCGATAATGGCTCTGCTAACTTGAAAGGGATAACTTGGTTGTCTGATGGTCTTGATTGATAAAACTTACAAAAGACCACCAAAAGCTCTTCCGGTGGAGAGACTCTGACGCTTAGTTAGATAGCGATTTTCGAAGAGAGAGAAACAGACTGAAAGAAAGCTCTATATATCTTTGTGTGCTACGTGTAGGTTTCCAAAATGTACCTGACCAATTGATTTAGTTGTGTATATATAGTCTCAGTATGTGAGAGTTGCGTGTATGCGGAGTGTTGAAACCATAGTTTCCTTACGAGAGCATACCGAGATTACAGAAATCATAGCGTAGGATTCTCTAAGAGTTCGAATTCTTATCGATTTGGAAAGTCCAAATTATCATGGAACTTGTTTTCCTTTTCAACTACGATCGGAAGTCTCCTTTCTAGTTACGTAAAATTATCTCCGTGATTTAGGGAGAGTGAATATTATCTTACTGGATCGAGTGATGATCACCAAGTACCGAGAAGCTACCAAGATTGAGCAGTTGACTACCAAGCAGAATCTAGTCAATGGATATCAAGAGAAAGAGTGAGCCATACCTACCTGTTTGAGAGATAAATATCTTATTGATGACATGTTTCGGTTAGTTAAGTCCCTTGGATTACTAATTTGGACGGTTTTAAGTCTCGTAATAATGAGCCTTTGGGCTAGTTAGACAGTTGATCGACCAGGTAAATGCTTGACAAAGTCGATAACGGGGCTATTGATAGCTATTCAACGGGTTAAGGGTTAGACTTGAGCCCAATATGATTTGGGCCATCCTGGTCACATACTATTAGGTACTATCTATGACAAAGTTTGATGCAACACGGATATGTATTAGATGAATATGTTTTAAAATAAGGATAAAATTTAAACAATACGTCAATATGATAGCTACGAACTATCAAATCTAAGATTTACATATTTTTTTTGACCTATTCACAAGTAAGAATATTCGCACGCAAGAATATTTGCACAGAAATACTAGAAACTCCATCACCTTCAGAATTGTTTAGATTATCTATATACAAATCAACACCAAAGGAGAAACAATTTATTCGAATTCACATAGAAATTTACATGGCTCAACTTTTGATAAGTTTAATTTCAACAAAAGAAAATTAATGTATATTTCTATTAGTGCAATTCAAGACATATACCAATTACATGCACTATACTATTATTATATGGATATGTGTCATCAATTTTCAATTTGGTATATCTAATGCACTTCTTAGGAATCATCCTCCTTCACTTTATACCTTCCCGTACATTTTGTGTGACTAGTATCTTCCGTAGAATAAGCCCATAGCTCAAATTCTTGTACACCCCAACCCTAAGAAAGCCCAAGGTGATCCAGCTTAGCTTAGCATGGATAGCTAGAGAGCAATTAACCCTTAAGTAGTAAAGTCAATAATTGTTGCTTCCTACTCGTAGAGGTGTCAAGATACACAATCCTGCTAATCTTAACATAAGGAAGGTATGATTTAAAGCGGAAAAGGTGGGCTATTTCTTAATCTTTTCTTCTTCTTCTTTCTGTGATGAGCCACTGTTACCACCCTAGCAAAGGAAATTAAACATGCAAATACGAAAGCAAACAATATAGTTAAAAATGCAATATCTAGATGCATGAAAGTTGTTGTCCCCATATGCGATACCACGGAAGGAATACCTTTAATAATAAAAAATAAATAACTTCTCCTTTTCCAAAAATTTGGTGAAGTCTTCCGGTTTGGCAACCGTTTAGCTTCTTAAAGTTATATTGAAAACTTGCTAGAGTAGCGGAGAACATTTCAATAATCAATAAACAAACTAGCATCAATGACCCTCTTGACCGCCGAGTACATTTCAACATGTCATAGTAAGTAAAGCAATAAGTTATCACAAGGTTTACACATGTTGCCATCATACATCATGTTTAAACAAGTTAGATAAACACACCTCATTAAGCTTTCAATTTGAAATTTAACAAATTTATAGCATGTTCTAGTCTCAATAAATGAGTTATAACTTGAGTTAAATAACTCGGATTGAGATGATTCAAATGTCTACTTAAAAGTAAGACATGGGTTCACTATAAGAAAACAGAGTATGAGTGATGAAAAACTAGTAACGGAAAAATATTCGACGTAAATAGTGACGGAATTGCTGCAGATTAATGTTAGACATTACAAACTAAAAAATAAAATAAAAATTAACGAGAGATTAGTGACGGCTTTAACGACAAAACTCCATCGTTAATTCCGATGTTAAAATAGGTGCAAACCTGATTATTGTTCCACAGAACATTTTTTCGATAGTTTAGCGATGGATTAGCGATGGAATTGGAGACAGACAAGACTCCATTGCTAATCAGTTCCAATACACTATCTATAGTATCATTATTAAACATTTTTGCAACAGATTAGCGATGGAAATTAGCGACGGAAATATTTTCATCGCTAACCTATCACAATTAAAAGACAAAAATACTATTTCGTATATTTAATGAGAGATTAGTAACAGAATTTAGCAACAGAATTTTTCTATTGCTAATTCGTCGGTGCAGTTTGTTTTTTGTTCGAATGACTCTAACTTTCGCTCATACTTTTACTGTCGCTCTTGCTCTCATCATCGACTTAGAATTCTCACCTAAGGTAATGCCACATTCATCGACTTAGATTTCATCTCTTCATCAACTCAAAATCTACGTTTTTTATATCTCTCTCTCTCTGCGATTCCCACCTTTATCTTCAAGTTCAACCTCTTTAGAGTCGAATTTTGATTTCAGGGTTTGAAGTCATAATCTCAAATCTCTCTGTCTTTTCTCTATTTCGATTGTCCTAATATCTAATTCATCTAATTAGTTCTAATTTATGCAATTGCATACAATTGGCCTTTGTTCTATAGTTGCGATTCGTCCAAGTTTCTCTCTCTCTCTCTCTCTCTCATTGCAATGTACTAATTATTTTAGGTTTTGCATTGTGCAATCTGCATTGTGAGAATTAAATTAGAACAAATAATTTTTTAGGTTTTGCAATGCTCTATGCATGAGATCTCACAAATAAATTTTAAATGCAGTTAAGTCATATCAAATGTTTAGCCTCCTTTTTTGCTTTCTTTATAATTTTTGCATTTAGGAATGGATTATTTATAGATTGTTTGGGAAATATCAACCATGTTAACGAATGTGTATAGACTTACTTCTTTCGTATTTCTCCCCTTGCTTTGTCTTGGTACTTTCCTAGTTGTGACTGCTTCCAGCATAAGTGGAAGCTTGCTGCATTTTTTCTACTTCCATTCCATACCTGCAAGTATTAAAACCCTTTGTCCATTGTGAGAAATCTTGTTTCTTGATGTTTGCAGTTCCATGCTCTATGAAATTAGCTTAGCTTTTGCACAGACCATGGTAAAGAACAAAGTATATGTTTTATAGGTCACTACTTGTATATTGTCATGTCCCGACCCTCAGATCGAGCATGTGACAACTGTCGCGTTATCCTGACATACGTGCGAGAAATTCAACTCATACAATTTTGTTTCCCAAAATAATGAATTCCATCAAAATAAACAAGTTTGCATCATTTCACAATCAAAGGACCCATCTAGTCCATCCCTATTCCAATCACATGCATTTATCACATGATCAAGGATTCACATGATTCATCCCTATTCATGCACACATGCAATTTGGCCTATCCAGCCATTCCAATACAAATAATCCATAATTTTTTTTAAACAAGTCCCTACTCAAGGGATCCATTTCAAATCTCATCAAAATAAAATCCAAAGAAAAATCAAAGGGATGGTTCTCAATTTTTAACTATACAAACCACATTTAAATCACAAAACAAATAATTAAAGCTATAAAATAAGTTTTCAAAAGTAATTACAAAATTTGCCTCCCATTTAGGTTCACTAAGGACCTCAACCCATGAAAGAGCTATTACCCAATGATGTCCAACAAAACAAGGTTCTTTCAATCACCTTAAGTATCCCTAAATCTTGACTAAGCTTTCTCTGTAAAATGGAAGGGGAGGGTAAGTATATAATATGCCCAGTGAGTAATATACAAATTGTTCAAAAACAAGAATCTGTATAATGGATATATCAAAAGCAAATTTCTCAAATCATCATAGCGTTCTCAATTTCATTCCAATAAAAATGAATTTCGAACCAATATTTTCAAATCATCACATTTCACAATTATCAGAGTTCAGTCTCATATGCATCCCTAAGTTTGTATTTTTCAAATCTGGGGCAACCTAAAATCCATGTTTCCAACAAAAGTTTATCACGACGTAGGGTGAGACCGCCAAGGGGTTTTAGAAATTCTTATTTAAAAGTGCCCCAATCCTTAGCGTTGGTTATGGTTTTCGTTGGTGGTGCAACCAACTGTCTTATGCCCTTTGGACGACATATTATTCGATTATGGTTGTATCGTCGCGTTCGGCTACACAACATGTCTATAAACAGTAACCCCACCATGTCACCCCATCGATTCGCACAGTGGTGGGAAATGACTAGTCATTTTTTGGGTTCAACCTCTCACCCCAATCCAATACATGCACCATTCCATTTCTATGTGCCATAACTTAAATAGCCATTCATTAGAAAACCAGCACCATGGTGTGCTCAACATCAATATAGTAACATGGCATATGTAGTCGTTCAAAATATTAGGATGTATAGAAACTCAAACTTAGTTTCTAGGATATTCCATACACACTAAAATACATTAATCCAAGAATTCGAAAATCATCTAGAAAATTCAATGAAAGTATTTTTGATAAAAGTAATTTTTCTTATTTAAGTACAAGTAAGAAATCACTCACCTCTTGGGAGGGTATTCACTTCCAATTCAATCCTCAACGTTGTTCAATCTCTATTTGAATCCAAAGGTATTGTGCCTAAGAAAATGAATATCGAATAATCATCCAACCTCTTTGGATTCTAGAGTTATTTGATTTTTCTCTGATTTACTTCAAACCCTAATTCCCCATAAATTCATAATCAATTTAGGATTAATCTTTAAATTCCTTTTTCAGGTTCCAATTATTTTACTCTAAGACAATAAACAAGAATTCAATGCTAAATCGTCTCAATTTCTAGGATTTATAAATTTTTCCTAATTTTGCACAAACTCTAATCTTTCTTAATTTCAAGAATATGCATCTTAATTTCATCATTTACACATCATTTACATGCATATACATTTATCATTTAAATTTTCCCCAATATCATCTCATATAAACCCTAAACCTAAATTTCTAAATCAAATCTCGTGGTTAAAAATTTAATATTTCAAATTCATATTAAGGAAATATAAATCTATGTTGAATGGGTAATATTAGCTCCAAAAAATTCACAAATTTCACCCAATATGAAATTTTGTTCAAACCCTAACTTTCTCTCTCTACAAAATCCCTAAAATTTCAAATATCAAAATTAAATATATAAATAATGGCACTAAACCCTTGAAGGTGATTAGAAAATTACCTTGATTTCTTGGTTAGATTGAGTTTTGGGCATTGGATTTCAAAAACCCTAAGTTTTTCCCTTTTTGCACAAACGCTAGGCTCTTCCCAAAATTTCTTCCTTCTCTAGGTTTGACTAGGGTTTTTGAGAGTTTAGTGGAGTGATTTAATGAGGGTGAAATAAATTTCTAGAGAGAGAAATCAAGAGTGAACGGGAAGAGAGAGTGAGAGAGTTAGGTCTTGAGAGAGATATGAGGAGTCGAGAAAGAAATGAGAATGAACAAATGAAATTGGGGCTTAATTCATGTTTTCGATAGTGGATTTGTGAAGTTACTATTTTGTTCTTTCTGTATTTTAAGTTTGATTGAGATTTGGAGGGCATTTAGGTCATTTGTCGGCACGGTTCCACCCATGTTCTTAGGCGGTTTCACCGGTAGTTGCACCGCATGCCCATGTTCTCTCCATCGGCGGTTCCACTGCTTGAGCAATGTGCACACATTTTTATTATTATTATTATTATTTTATTTTTTATTATTATTTTCACTCACGGTGGAATCGTGAGCTTAGCTTCTTCTTTTTCTCCGCATTCATGGTTCCACCGCCCCTCACAAACTTTACAATATACAGTTTTTTTTCAATCAATTCAATCTCTCTCTCTCCTCAAATCAACTTACCCATTTCCATTTCTTCCTTCATGAATTGACTTAATCCATCTTCACATTGCTTTGGCTTAGATTTGGTTCAAAAATCCCTCTTCACATTAAAGCTATTATGATACCCGAGTAGTGTCATGGGTACTCGTGGCATTACATGGTCAAAGCTCGACTCGAGCTTGAGCTCAGATACCTCGGGCTCAAGCCCAAATGTGTCGGGCTCGAAAGCCCGATGAGCTTCTCGAAAATTAATTATATATTTTTAAATAATTTTTTTTTATATTAAATACCCGATGATACTACCCGATGATATTATCCGCGATACTTTGAGCTCGAATTCGAACTCAAAAAATATAAATCTTGACCATACTACCTAACGACACTACCCAACAACACCTGATGACACTTCGAACTCGAGCTCGAGCTCACCTAAAAAATACTCTAGCCGAGATCGGGTATTGTGGTACCCAGCTCGACTCGGGTGTTATAACACCCCTACTTCACGTTGCCACATTACTTTGGTTTGGATTTGATCCCATAAACCAACTCTTCTCCAAAAAGTTTAACACTACTAGGTCATCCAACACTTTCTTTACATTTACATCAAATAAATTATAAATTCTTTCCCATTTTCATAAAGTACAAAAATTGCATAAATTTAAATTTTATATTCCAAACTTAAATATTACACTCCAACCCTGAAAATCAATTACAAGTCGATTTTTCCCTATATTTTTCTTTTTTTCATGGAAATTAAATAAAAATATTCTAACACCAAATTTTCGGTGTTACAACACTTAACCCCCTAAAAGGAAATTTCATTCTTGAAATTTAAATTACCAAATCATCCATAATATACGTAGGTATTGGGTCTTCGTTGACTCCTCATTTGACAATGGTACCTTTACTAGTACCAACATACCAACGGCATCATCAATAGTCATAAAAATTTTAGAGAGACTAAAAATCTCAATTTGATCATCTTGATTATTTTAACCTACTGTAAATATGAATGTAGCATAAATATACCAAATATTTATCACACAAGCATGCACATACGAATTCCCTTTTGTAGGTGATCCAAATTCTTATTTGTTAATATTCTAAGACTCTTTGAACTATTACATCAATTCAAAAATTTTCCAATTTCTGTTTTCTTCTATCCACCCCAACTACCTCATCAGATCCAATTCGAACTCCCCCAAAACTGTCCATGAAGATAGCATAGACAGAAACCATCAAAATCAATATAATCCTAAACTTTACATTTCTCATTTGGTGGATGTTGTGATATCCATGTATGATTGATTTAGTTTGACATTTTTATTTTTTAATCAAAAACCCACAAGATCATTTTAATGAAACTCCTCGACAAATATCTCTTTAAAACCAACATTCCATCAAAGGCGCATGATCTCAGTGAAAACTTAATTAACTAAAATATGAAAGCATCATTTCAACAAAGAAGCAAATGAACCAAATAAAACAATTGGTTACAAGTCATCAATTTCATCATGGGGTCTCATCTATCTAGAGACGTATCCCTACAATCTCATAGTCCTATCTATTGACAGACAAGTGTCAAAATCAGAGTTAATACAAACTTATCTTTCAAAGCCTAAAACTTTGCGTTATGTTGGTCGTCTCTAACCCCCGAATGCATTTGAGGAGAAAAATTTTGCCTAATATCATCATCACAAGATATTAGTGTCATTTGCCTAATATCTCCTTCCAAGTTAACATTACCACAAATGCAGGACTAGAAAACAATCATATGTTTTCCTAAGTAACAGTATTTTGAGGTTAAATCATCTAAGACATCATCCTAGATAGTGACCGCATAAATATTACTTTATTTGGGCTCTAAGACAAAAAATCTCGTTAAACACTCCAATCATTAAAAGAACACTGTTTATTACCACCACTATTCTTTAACATGATTAGGATGATGCAATGGCATGTTGAGTATGAATGAAGGGTGAAAGTGGTTGTGCCAAATACATAGGTCGAAATTTATTTAATGTGATAAATAAAACCATTCATATAAAAATAGAATTTAATCAAATTCACCATGACTCAAATATTTCATTTCAATAAACGATTTTTTTTTTTCAAATAATCTTGGTGTTTGCCAAACCACTTTCCTACCTATGGTAGTTGGTAGGATCCTGGAATTTGAAAGAAAATAGAGAGATGACATGGATTCATGAATTCCTCCCCCACACCTAAATGCTGCATTGTCCTTAATGAAGCAAAAAGAAGACGTTTAGGCATAATGCGGAAAGCAGAAAAAAAAACTAACGGAAGAATGAAATGCTAAAAATGAAAACAATGAAGAAAAGAGAGAGAACTCCCCTAAGGTGATGGCGGGAATTGGAGCTCTTGGTCAGCGGATGGTTGCTTGGCAAGTGCAATTGGGGTGTGTTGTGAATGTTCTCTCTTCTCCCATTTGACCTTTTTTTTTTTTTTTTTTTTGGGTACCCAATACCGCGTGATCATCTCCTGAGAGAAGGAGTGCTTCTGCCCACTTTTGGATTAAGCCTTCAGAATACCGCGTGATCATCTGGTATGAGAATGATTGCTTCTGTCCGAAATCTGAATATCACTCCATTTGTGACTTGACTTGAGAAAATTGCTGGACACAAGTAAAAATTAAAAGGGGAGATAAATAACATAATAAAACACCCAAAAATAAATAAATAAAATTACTAGAAAATTAAATCAAACTCTTAAAAAAAATTTAGGTTGCCTCCCAACAAGCGCAATTATTTTAACGTCGTTATGCTCGACGATCTTCATTTATTTCTCTTCAAGGAGGTTTCAACTTCAACTTGGGAACCTCATGTAACCTTCCTTCCATATCTAATTGTACATTCGACTCAAAATTAATGACACGCTCTTCTTCACAAATTTCCTGCACAACATCAGCAAAACAAATTGATTGACACTTATTTGGGTATTTCATAGGATCAAAAATAATGAATTTAACAATCTCGCCGTCGAACTCGACGGAGAGAGTACCCTCGTCCACATCTATTTTTGTCTTTGATGTCTTCATGAACGATCTTCCTAATAAAAGTGGAGCTGAATCTATGATAGTTTCTTCTTCTATTTTCAATATGTAAAAATCTGCTGGAAATATTAACTCGTTAACCTGTACCAACACATCTTCAACAATCCCCTCTGGGTAAACATAAGAATGATTAGCCAACTGAATAACAACCCCAGTTTCTTTTACGGGACCCAATTTTAGAGCACTATAAATTGAATAAGGCATGATATTTACAGGTGCTCCTAAGTCTAACATGGCATGCTCAATTTTTTTCTTACCAATAACACAAGGTAGAGTGAACATACCTGGATCCGCACATTTTTCGGGTAAAGTTCCCTTGATCACATCAGACATATTCTCACCTATTTCATCACCTCTTAACTCTTTAACTTCCCTTTCTGAATTCTCCAATCTGCCAGGAAAAAATGGTACAATTGTACTAAAAGTGTTAGACAAAGAGGACTCGGATGTTACCTTGATTGAACCTCGACGCATGCGTTCATCTTCCTTGTCCATGTCCTTCTCTTCATCAACATTTTTAGATGGAGTAGAGACCGAGTGAAGTTCCTTCCCACTTCTCAACATTATCGCACTGACATTTTCTTTGGGATTCACGACTGTTTGTGAAGGTAATTTTCCTAAAGTTCGAGCCTCCAAATTACTAACCGAAATTGCTAGTTGAGTGATTTGCTTCCCCAAGTCTTGAATGCTAGCTCTCGTTTCCTGTTGAAATTGTTGGGTGTTAGTCGCGAGAGCTTTCACAATATCTTCTAGGGACATACCTGAATTAGATGATTGTGTCGGTGCTTGTGTTGGCCTATTGAATTGCTGAGGAGGATATCTTGTCTGTCCTCCTTGATTCCCGTAACTCAGGTTTGGATGATCTCTCCAACCGGGATTATAATGAGTGGAATAGGGATCGTATTTCCCTTGAGATTGGCTAGGAAATCCTCCTACGGCATTTGCTTGATGAGTAGAATCTTCTTGCAGAGATGGACACATATCTGTAGGATGTCCATGTATCGAGCATATGCCACAGACGTTGGTTGCATGTATTTGCCCTACAGCCATCTGACGAACCAAAGCAGTCAATTCAGAAATTTGATTTTCTAGGTGAGAATGACTTACCTCATTGACACGTTTCGTAACTCCATCCGTTCTCAACCCAAATTGTTGAGAATTTTCTGCCATGTTTGTGATCAATTGTCTGGCTTCTTCAGGTGTTTTATTTACCAAGGCTCCACCGCTGGCCGCATCTACCATACTCATATCCATGGGTAGAAGTCCTTCATAGAAATATTGTATCAAGAGCTGTTCCGGTATTTGATGATGTGGACAGCTAGCGCAGAGTTGTTTGAACCTCTCGAAATACTCATATAGCGTCTCTCCGCTAATCTGTCTGATCCCACATATCTCCTTTCGAATGTTGGCAGCCCTAGATGCAGGGAAAAATTTTTCCAAAAATAATCTCTGCATCCCATTCCATGTATTGATTGAACCCGGAGGTAAATAGTACAACCAAACTTTTGCCTTTTCTTTTAGGGAAAAGGGAAAGGCTCTCAACTTAATCTGTTCCTCGGTCACACCTTGGGGTTTCATACTCGAACAAACAACGTGGAATTCTTTCAAATGTTTATGTGGGTCCTCACCTGGAAGACCACAAAAAATAGGAAGTAAGTGAATCAAACCAGATTTAAGTTCGAAAGCTACCTCAAGATTTGGGTATTCGATACACAATGGTTGTTGATTCAGATTTGGTGCAGCCAATTCCTTCAAGGTTCTCTCACGATCGGCCATATTTTCCTTTTCTTCAAAAAGCAACAAACAAATGAAAAAAAAAAAACAAACTAAGAAATTAATGTAGTTCCCCGGCAACGGCGCCAAAATTTGGTCGGGTTGTCGAAGCCCTCAAATTAATACTGATTTCCCCAAATGCAACAAACTGTAGCAATAGTGGTTACCAGGTCGAATCCCAAGGGAACTAATTAACTTAATCTCCTAGTTGATATTAAAAATAAAATTGGGGGGTTTTTAAATAAATTGCTAAAATAAAAATTACCGAATAAAAATTAATAACCTAAAAAATACGAAATAAGTCAACAATGCAAATTCTAAAATTTAAAGAAGAGAATCAATTCACAAAAATCCGATCCAAGGGTTCATATATTCGATTGTCTCATCGATCATTGGTTAAAATATTATTCTTGCGATTCAAGCATTTAACCTTAGATCTATTAGGATAGCCATAATAAATCTTGTGTTTTCCTAATTTAATCGACCAAACCCAGCATCTAATCGAAACTTATCATTAACCGACTGGGCACGATAGCGTTCCATATCAATATAATGATAGCATTACGTTCTGTGAGAACAGTTAAACCAAAATATAAATAATTGGGATAGCCGCAATTACTCAATTTTGTTCCATTGATTCCCTAGGTCAATTGAATACCGGTAAAAGACCCATAACAAAATAACCTAGTTACTACTTGTACCATTCGTTCATGACAATTACGGATCACTGAATTCCTGGATAGCAATGGAAAAACTAATATTGAATTAAATTGTCAGATTAACCAATATTAGGTTTCCCTAAAATTAAATCAAGAATCAACGAATACTTGAATAAAAGCAAGAAATTAAATTAAAAACATAACCTCACAATGAAGAACAATCGATTAAAATTCCCCTTGAATCAGAAATAAAAATTAGCCACACATGGTGGTAAGTATCATCACAAGAGAAAAAAATAAATAAATGGAGAGTGACCCTTGTTTTCCTGTAGCCGTCCCTGTGATTGAATAGCTTTTTCTCCTCAAGAATGTAACAACTTCCTGTGTGTGTAATGTCCCAGGAGGAGGCGTCCTGTGTGTGTTGTATAAATAGGGAGGCAGCCTATTTGTGTATGGAATGAAAAGGTGGAGGAGCAGCCGGCCCTTGCGTGTGGAATGAAAAGGTATTAAGATTTGATACCCTATTTTCCTTCCTCTAGACTTCTAAATCAATTAGGAGTCTCCAAAATTAGGAGATTACAAAAGTTCACTCCTACTAAAAAAAAAACATATTTTACTAAAAATAAAAATACTATTAAAATGTTGAATTAAAATTCAAACTCCTCCTCTTCAAAGCCCAATAAAAAATATCTTGACTCAATTAGCTTCAAAACTGCTTCATTAAGCCCAATGTGCTTCAAATCTTCAAACCCAAACTCCTAAAATGAAAATTCAATAAAACCAATTATTAGAGCACTAGTCAATGCAAAATTAATACATAATAATAACAATAAATTCAACAATTTTGCACATTATCAGATCCATCAAGAGATTTTTCATAATTTCATAAAATCCCCTTCACCTTGGCGTTGGCCCGGAGGTCCATGGCTAGATTTAGACTATAGTCATTTTCCAGTACCATGTTATCAAACTCAGTTTATAAATCAATTCAGGCTCAAATTTCAATGTAGAGCAACATTTCACAATTCAAATGACCGTCCAAATGTAACATGATGCAAATAATTCAAAAATCAAGGTCAAGAGTCATGGATATTTTACAATTTCATTTCAGGCATACCATAATCACAAAACATTATAAATTCATTTCAAAATTTAATTCATAAATCATAAGTGAAAACCATTTACTCATTCATATAAAACATAACCATCCACTCATATCCTCCTCTAGGAGAATCAATCTGACTCTCACGACAAGTTGATTTAAGTATCTCTAAACTTAGAAAGCAAGTCAGCTCAAAACTTCATTGACTCGATCCATGTAAGTCATTTTTATATGTCCAGAAAAGGAAATCAAGTAACAAGTTCAGCTAATTTCAGTTAAGGTATCTGGTCATTGAAATTTACATTTCCAACTTCACCATCATGCGGTATTATCAATATGTTTTCCAATTTAATAATGTGTACTTAGCCACAAAATGTGTGTATTAATATTTCAAAATCATTAAATCTAGATCCAAGGGGTTTTACCTGTAACTACATTTGGGTAATATTCATTACACGGGTTCTTGTTTGAGACCTTGTTTGCGGACATTGCGCTGATGTAGCAACTAGGTTGCTCCCTGTCTCCCTCGGTGGAGCGATACTAGCCAATGGTAAAGACACATTTGATTAACCACTCTGTGGACCACTCAAATGGCTTTCTGGTTGGCCTAAACCCAACTCAGGGCAAGCATTGTAGAGATGTCCCTCCTTTCCGCATCTATAACAACTTTTGAGTGCCCGACAAAACTCGGAATGGTACTTTCACAGTTGTTGCACTACACCTTCTTGCTTCCTACCGATCTGCTATCGAAAGCAGTACTAGATGCAGGAGTACTAAACTGAGGTGCTTGTTGGCCTTATGAAGTGCCAACGGATCTGGAAATGGAGACACCACTACAGGGACGTACACTTTTTTTTTCTTGAAACCTTAGCCAGAAGTGAATTCGAGCTTCCTTTTCTTGTCATGTCTCTCTCTAGCTTTCCTCCATTCAACAATCATTTTCTCAGCTCTTAATGCCATCTCCAAAACATCTTCATAAGTACAGGCTATGGTCATAGGCATTATCTCCCTTATATTCCTATTCAAGCCTACTCTGAACTTAGCTCACAGGCTTTCTTCAGAGTTGATGAATTATGGGACATATCTAGACAACTCTTTAAATTCTACATGATATTCGCCTGCCATTTTCTTTCCTTGTACTAACTTGAAAAATTCTTCCTGCTTTTGATCTCCATATGAGCGGGTGTAGTACTTCTCCTCAAATTCCCTAGGAGACTTATCTCAAGTCAGAGGATAAGAGAGCTTCAAAGGAGAACCCGATGGAGGAATGAAAGTTTGACATAGAGCTTGTAACCGACCTCTGTAAGTATTTCATCACTCAATCACCTACTGGAGGGCAACTAAAGGAGGAACATGAATTTCAGCTGGAATAACCGGATGCATTGGAGGTAAGGGAGGCATATACAAAGATGATGTGGCCTCAAGTTGAGAAGAGAGAGTATGAAGGATCTTACTCGGATCCCTCATCCTTTGCTTAGGAGATATAGCACCTACAATTGAAAAATCTAAACTTAATGAGTATAATACGAGTTAAGCTAGGTGCTTAACCCTCTAATAGAATAATTCTAATTTCCCTAGGACCCTTGGGAGATTTTCAAAATCATTTGTAATACTTCAAATATCAACTCATTTGAAAATAGTTAGGAAATAATTAAGAACCTTTAAAATTTAAAATACTTGGGAAACTTTTCAAATATTTTTAACATATTTTCAAATTGAAAACTTGAGTTCTGATACTAATACAATTGTCACGCCTGACCTTCGGATTGAGCACGTAACAATCGTCGTGTTATCCTGACATACATGTAATTCTTACCCGTACACCAAGATAGCGCAAGGCATTCAACTCATACAAATTTTTTTTCCCAAAATAATGAATTCCATCAAAATAAACAAGTTTGCATCATTTCACAATCAAAGGACCCATCTAGTCCATCCATGTTCCAATTACATGCATTTATCACATGATCAAGGATCCACCTGGTCCATTCCTATTCATGCCCATATGCAATTTGGCCAACCCAGCCATTCCAATCCAAATAATTGATAATTCTTTTTAAAACAAGTCCCTACTCAAGGGATCCATTCCAAATCTCATCAAAATAAAATCCAAAGGAAAATCAAAAGGGTGGTCCTCAATTTTTAAGTATACAAACCACATTTAAATCACAAAACAAATAATTAAAGCTACAAAATAAGTTTTCAAAAGTAATTACAAAATTTGCCTCACATTTAGATTCACTAAGGACCTCAAGCCATAAAGAGCTATTACTAGATGACGTCCAACAAAACAAGGTTCTTTCAATCACCTTAAGCGTCCCTGAATCTCGACTAAGTTTTCTCTGTAAAATAGAAGGGGAGGGTGAATATATAATATACCCAGTGAGTGATATACAAGTTATACAAAAACAAGAATCTGTATAATGGATATATCAAAAGCAAATTTCTCAAATCATCATAGCGTTCTCAATTTCATTCTAATAAAAATGAATTTCAAACCAATATTTTCAAATCATCACATTTCACAATTATCAGAATTCAGTCTCATATGCATCCCTAAGTTTGTATTTTTCAAACTTGGAGCAACCCAAAATCCATATTCCCAACAAAAGTCTATCACAATGTAGGGTGAGACCGCCGAGGGGTTTTAGAAATTCTTATTTAAAAGTGCCCCCATCCTTGGCATTGGTTATGGTTTTTGTTGGTGGTGTAACCAACTGTCCCATATCCTTTAGGCGGCATGTTATTCGATCATGGTTGTATCGTCGCGCTCTGGTACATACCATGTCTATAAATAATAACCCCATCATGTCACCCCGTCGAGTCGTACCATGACGGGAAATGACTAGTCATTTTTAGGGGTTCAGACTCTCACCCCAAGCCAATACATGCACCATTCCATTTCTATGTGCCATAACTTAAATAGCTACTCATTAGAAAACCAGCACCATGGTGTGCTCAACATCAATACAACATGGCACACATGTAGTCTTTCAAAACATTATGATGCATAGAAACTCAAATCCAATTTATTTCTTTAATTCAATTCTCTTTCTCTATGATTTTAGATATAAATTTATCTCTTTTAATTTTAATTTTTTTTAAAATTTTAAATTGTAATCTTTTTTTTTTTTTTTTTGAGTTAACAAAATAATTACATATAAAAAATAAAAAGGAAAAAAAAAAGAGAGTAAGGGTACTTACATCATAACCTCCTTAAAAAAGATTTTGCTCCTGAAATCCAACGAAGAAAAGGTGGAAGAGAAAGGGTGTGAATATTGAGTGCATATCTCATCCTCATGCTCTCAAGTGGCTTCCTCAACTATATGGTTTCTCCACAAGATGACACGGCTTTTTAATACTTTTTCACGACGGTCTAGAATCTCCATCAGTTGCTCCTCATAAGTGAAATCCTCTCATAAGAGTATGGACTGGCTCTCTAGTACATAGTATAGGTGCAGAATATACTTGCGGTGTAGGGAAATATGAAAAACATCATGAATATAAGTTAGCTTCTGAGGCAAATGCAACCTATAAGGCACTGGTCCAATCCTCTCCAAGATCGGGTATGACCCGATATAACGCAGACTAAGTTTACCTCGTTTCCCGAACCTCAAAATTCCCTTCATGGGGATATTTTTAGAAAACTTGATCCCCAACCTCAAACTCTAAGTCTCTACGCTGTTTATCTATATAACTCTTCTGCCTGTCCTGAGTGGGCTTTAGACAATTCTGGATAATCTGTACTTTTCTATAGTGAGCTGAATTATGAGTCTCATCCATGTTCTCACGCCGGAGTTCAACATCTATAGGCACATAAACCCTAGATTTGAAAATCAACACCCCATAATCTCGAAGGGAGAAACCATCCTGATTAGCATCTTTAACCTTCTCCTTAAGCTTAGCTAAATCCGGATTGTTCATCTGGCCCTATCAGATCTGATCCAGCAATATGGGTCTAACCCTAAAATTAACCAACAAGGAAACACTCCCATCTGTACTCAACTCGGGCCCTAGTCTCCTCAACTCCAACAATAAAGGCATACAGGTAGAACGGACATAAGACAAACCTCCCGAAATTTTCTGACACAAAGCATCTGTAACTATATTCTCCTTCCTCAAATGATAGTCTAAGATTAAATCATAGTCCTTAAGAAGTTCCACTAAGCATCTTTGCCTTAAATTCAAATCCTTCTAAGTGAGAATTTTTTTCAAACTCTTGTGATCTGTAAACACTATGCACTACTCACCGTACAGATAATGTTTCCATATCTTCAATGCAAAGACTGTAGCCGCCAACTTCAAATGCATCGAATAATTCATCTCATGAAGTTTCAACTGTTGAGATGCATAGCTACCACTTTCCCATTCTACATCAATACATAAGCAAGACTTTGTAGGGAAGCATCACTATAAACCTCATAACCTATTCTCTGAGTCGGGAGGATAAGAATAAGGGCAAAAATTATTCTGAACTTGGGCTTCTCAAAGCTCTGCTGGCACTCCTTTGACTAGACAAATCGGATATCTTTTTTTAATAACCTAGTCATGGGAGCTGCAATTTGAAAAAACCCTTCTATGAATCTCTAATAATAACCAGCAAGTCACAAAATACTATGAATCTCGAGGCTCTTACTTTACAATGGCCTCAATTTTCTATAGGTCTACAAAAACACCCTTGGCTGATATTATGTGCCCCAAAAAGACTACCTAGTCTAAGGGGCAAAAGTTAATATGGACTTGAGTTTCTCAAAGCTCTGTTGGCACTCCTCTAACTAGACAAATCGGATATCTTTTTTTAATAATCTAGATGAGAGCTACAATCTAAGAAAACTCTTCGATGAATCTCCGATAATAACCAGCAAGTCCCAGAAAACTGCAAATCTCGGATGCATTCCTGGACGGTCCCACTTTACAATAGCCTCAATCTTCTGTGGGTCCACAGACACATGCTTGGCTGATATTATGTGCCTTGAAAAGGCTATCTAGTCTAACCAAAATTCACACCTATTGAACTTAGTATAAAACTGATGATCTTGGAGGGTCTGTAATACAATTCACAAATGCACTTGGTGCTCCATCTTAGACTTAGAATGGATCAAAATGTTATCAATAAAAACTATCACAAACTTATCCAAAAGTGGCCTAAACACCCTATTCATCAAATCCTTAAATGCCGCTGGAGCATTTGACAACCTGAATGGCATCACTAGAAACTTAAAGTGCCCATACTGAGTCCTAAAGATTGTTTTCGAAATATTTTCAACCTTAATTCGTAGCTAGTGATACCCTAACCTCAAGTCTATCTTAAAGAATACCTTAGCACCTTGAAACTGGTCAAAGAGATCATTATACTGGGTAATGGTACCAATTCTTCACTGTCACCTTATTCAATTGCTACTGGTTTATATACAATCTCATAGAACCATTCTCTTTCTTCATAAACAATACCACTACACCACAAGGAGACATACTGGGTCAGATAAACTCTTTCTCTAGTAATTCTTGTATCTAAATCTGAAACTCTTTCAACTCTGCTGGAGCCATATAGTGGGGAGGAAAATGGATGGGATTTGCCCCTGGGGCTAGATCTATGGTGAAATCGATCTCACGTTCCGGATGTAACCCATCTGGAAATTCTTGAAAAATTGGCGTCTCCTCCAACTTATCTGTCATAACTTCCTTGGGAACAAGGCAGACTAGAAAACCCTAATATCCCTATCTAAGAAGTCGGGTAGTCAATAATATTGAGATCACATAAGTTAGAAAGATCCTCCTAACTCCCCAAAATACTATCGTGGACTGACCCATCTCTCAAAGAGCCACTTCCTTCCTATAACAATCAATATAGGCCCGGTACTCTGACAACCAATCCATTCCCAGAATAGCATCAAAATCAATTAAGGATAGGCGTATAAGATCTACCCCAAAATAAAACCCACATATCTCAACCATGCAATCTTTATAAACGTGGTTAATAATCATAAAAGAATGACCACAGACATCCTAGAGATGAGAGAGACTTTGGTGGGTGAGAGACACGGATATAAAAGATTGGGTGGCTTCAGAATCTATAAATACAAATGCAAGAAGGTCACAAATAGTAAGAGTACTTGTCATTGCATTAGGCCTAAAATATGTCTCCTGCTGAGTCATGGCATCAACTTGTGACTGAACTTTGGGTCCCCTGAGGCGTTAGGAGTTCTACTGGCTGGTATTGAAACCACTGCACTACTACCAGGTTGAGGTGGAGCATACCTCAGATATTGGAGCACCTTCATAATTTGTCTAGGTCCAGTCTCCTGATTGTTACCCTAACTGACTAGACAATCCCTCTTAATATGACTGGATTGTCCACAACCATAATAAACACGAGTCTTCACCCTACATTGTCCTATATGCCTCTTCCCACATGCCTGACATTATGCCTCTACCCATTACAATTGACCCCAGAAATCCTGGAGGTGGCTCTGATGGTGTTGTTGATGGAACTGTTGAGAAGGGTTCTGTTTGTGGCGTTTTTCTCGGGGGATTCTGAACTCTAGCCTTTGGCTATCCTGGTCTCTACCTGCATAGCCCCCTGAACCAACTAATCAAACTACATATACTACAATGCCATAACATGGGTCTTGATCTCATCCGTAATCCCATCTCAAACCATTGACACTGATCCTCCTCTGTGGCTACCAAAGCCAAGGCATACGGAGCTAACTCTTTAAACTCCTATTCATACTCATACACACTCCTTCCCTTGCTCCAATTTTAGGAATATCTCTAGTTTTGCATCTCGATAAATACAAGGCAAATATTTGGCCTCAAAGGCCTTCTGAAAACCACTCTGGTGGACACAGAAGAAATCTAGCTCTCTTATTCCCACCAAAAACCTGCATGGGATTTCAGTAGCATACCCACCGCAGCTAATCTAATTTCATCCAAACTACCCAAGCAAGTGAAACCATCATTGATATTCTTCAACCAAGATTCTACCTCAGTCAGATCTTGGACACCCACAAACTTTGTCACCTCTCATTTTTCTCAACTCACCGACTGTATGAGCTATTGGGTTCTTCTGATTAACCCCACCGATAACCTGAATAATGATATCCCTCATAGTATCCAAAGGTACTCTTTTGGGCAGAATGACGAGATCTTCGTCCTGATGGCAAGGGAACTGAGAATCCACTTGTCTATCAGGAGCAGACAAATTACTAGTCTGTTAACATGGCCATCGAGTTGATGACCTATGGCCTGCACCGGTGTGACAGGGAGGCATCTGCACATGCATGCATAAGGAGAGAGTTAGAATGAGTGTAAAAGTAAGAAAAAATTGGAGGTGAAATAAGAAAAGACTCTCTACCTCACTAAGCTCGACTAAACCTAACTTTGTGAAGTGATGTATGTATGCATGTATATGTGTGTGTGTGTGTGTTTATATATAAATGAGGAGTCAAGATGTTTCGAGTGCCCATAAAACATACCAAGTAGTAGAATTTTTCTTCTTTACATAAAATTTAACCCTTTATGCATTACAGTTTTTTAACCCTCATCAACCTAAAAGTGGCAACCAAATAACCCACATTCATTTGCTTTGAATGATGTGAAGAGAAAAATAGAAATTAATAATTTGCTAATGAACCCAAATCAGCTAGTTTCAATTGTATTTCAACATTTTAACATGTGAAAATAATGGGTTTATTATTTCTAACTCCAACTATATTATAGTACTAATTTTGGATTGAATTTCAGAGTATGATGAAGGATAATATACACAAAAAAAAAACAAACCATTATTGGCTCAAAGAAATTATCATATATTGTTCAATATTTCTAGGAAAGCCAAGGTAATAATACTTTTCATGTGAGCATCAAGGTAAAGTAAGAATTTTCATTCTCCTTTCTTTTTTTCTCTGTTTCTTTGAACTACGTCGCACATAAATTCATCGAAAATATACACTTAGACTAAGAAAATAAATAAATGAAAAAATAATCTATGGGTATCCATTCAAAAAGCAATCTTTTCTTTCTTAACTAGCATCATGCAAAATAAATTGAATAGGTAAAATATAATAACAATAAGCACAAATAAGATTTGGTAACCAATAATAATAATAATAATAATAATAATAATAATAACAATAAAGGGATACTGGAAAGTAAATCTCCTAGTGCAGTATTGTCCGTCAGATAAAGCATGCCAATTCTCCACTCCTATAAAATTCCAAGAAAATTCAGCACTAAAGTTCTGTCATCCCTAAAGAAGAGAAACCGTGAAGAATATGCAGCCCTATAGAACAACCATTCTTTTGCTTCTACTTGGGCTTCTTGGTGAATGTAGGGCGGGATTACTTCCTAAGAAAGCTTCTGTCAGTATCATTAATCAGATGGGGTCTGGGATTGTGCTAACTGTTCATTGTAAATCCGGAGATGATGATCTTGGAGATCATTTACTTCAGCAAAATGAAGAGTATGGATTTAGATTCAGGCCAAGCTTTTGGGGAAATACACTCTACTTCTGTAGCTTCAAGTGGTGGGATCAGTTCAAATACTTCGATGTCTATATCTACAAGAGACACGATTGCAGAATTTGTAAATATGTGGCTCTTCAAGAAGGGCTTTGTCGGTTCAGGGAGAGCAGTGGCCAGTATGATACTTGCTATCCATGGAATAGCTCCAAGTAATTGCATTAATAGGTGCTTCCTCTCAAATAATGGTGGGCTGTTCTCTTGTTTCATTCTCATCTCTAATAGATTAGCCAAATCCCAACTCTAGGATTTGCAATAAGCACCGCGAAAGTCACTCCTTTGTATGGCTTGGTCATTTTTTTTTCCCAATCATAAGACGATTTTTTTTTTTTTGGTAATTTTGACCAATCATAAGATGAATAATTAAGATCAAAGACTACCCAAGAAGTGGGTGTTCTTTTGTGTTTTCACCTTGTTGATAGGGCCCTTGAAGATTCAATATTTCTCATTTGTATGGCCTGCCCAAGTTAATATCAAATAAATATTTTCACAAAATTGTTTGTTCATCCTTTTTGCTTTAGTTCAACCCTTTAAGGCAGGATAACCAATATGTCAAGCATTTTATATAAATCCCTATAACGGTCGTTGAAATCACATTTTCTTAAAAGCCATCACAAAACAAACTAGCAAATTTGTATCTGATAGTGAAAAATTATAATAAAAAATAATAATTTTATTATAAAGTGTAGTGAAATTGCATAGAATCACAGACTGAGGCGTAAATATCTTGCTTCTTTAAGGAGATTCGAGCTTCCATGCTAGATAAAACTTAAGAAACACTACAGTAGATTTCACTTTACTCATTCCCTCCATGATACAGCAGTCCCAATAATTTGTTGTTTGATTCAAAACGATTCTATACAAATATTTAAACTCAAAACACCTTTCTTTTACTAATTTTCTCTTTGAAAAGCTTGTAAGATGAGAAGTGTTAATTTTCTCTTTAAACAAGGTTCTTATCACATTAGGTAGAATGTATGCGGTGGAGAAAATTATAACCACCATTCATCCCACTGCTACACTACAAAATTAAAACCTTATACTAATGGTAACTTTTATTGTTGGTAACCTTTAGTGACGATTTTTTATGTCTTATAAAGACGCTTTTGACGAAACTGTCGGAAAATGTATACATTTTCTGACAATATAAAATTGTTCATAAAGAAAAGTTTATCAACCGTTAGTAAAGGTAGCATAATCGTTTGTAAAAGTGATATTCAATTCTGACGATTATCACTTGTGATCAATAAATGTGGTAATTTTTAGGAATGGTTTAAAAACAGTCTCTGTATGACTCTTTTTTACTATTTACTTAACTATATTATTTGTATAAATTTTTTATCTATACTAACTCATACATTGTATCGTCTTTAAAAGATATGTTCAATTCTGACGATTATCATTTGTGATCAGTAAATATGGCGATCTTTAGGGATGGATTGAAAACAGTCTTTATATAATTTTTCTTTATTGTCAACTTAACAATACTATCTGCATAAATTCTACATCTATACTCATCGATATATTTCACCGTCTGTAAATAATATCTACTATTCGAATAGTTATCATTTGTTGTCAATAAATGTGATTGCCTTTAATGACGTTTGAAAAGAGTCTTCATATGAATCTTCTTTACTGACTGCTAAACTATACCTCTGCATAAATTTTATACCTATACTAACCTATATATTACACCGTCTATAAAAACAATTGTTGACATATATTCAGATGATGAGTAAAATAATTTAAAATCGGTTGAACACTTAGCTCGACAAAGAACACATTAGTAATTCAAAAATACATGTAGATGGTCGACCAGTGGATGTGCTTGGCCCACTAAGCAGCTATAAGTAGTTGCCCAGTCAGCCAGTTGATGCACTCGTCCAACCGAGTAACTATTACTATTGCCCGGTCGACCGGCTGCACAACTAAACAGCTTTAACAAGCTGCCCGGTTCACCAGCTGCTAGGACTAGTCGATCGAGTAGCAATGCAAAGAAGTGCTTGACCAACTGAGCAGAAGACTCAATCAACCAAGCAAGGAATCAGCTAGCTGTCCACATAGTCAGCTGGCAGTACAGCATAGTCAGCTAGCTGTCTCTCTTTTTATTCAACCATCTCTTCATTAATTTGACAAACACATAAGATTGAACACTTTTTATAAAAATTCTCACTACATAACTTGTTTTTAATAGCTGCCATATCATATTATGTAATGCATAGATTACATTATGTCTCAAACTTGTTTGATAATTGCATATATATATATATATATATATGTATGTATATATATATGTATTTGTATGTATGTATATATGTATGTATGTATGTATGTATGTATGTATGTATAACTTACAAGTGCTTGAGCAAGATATTAAAATGTTCTAGTCTTTTACATCTTTGACTAAGGGACTTAAAGAATTAGTAAATCCACTCAATACCTATTTACAATTCACTAAAGCCAGTTAGTTGACACTTGAACATTTAAGAACTTTGAACATATCAGAAATCGAGTCTGTTTAAAATGTTTGAAAACCCACACATTAGTGGAAAATTCTTTAAAAAATTATATTTGAACTCTAACAGTCATATTGTTTAGCAAAAGCAAGCTATTTCATTAGTTATACAGAGAATTATAGAAAAGAAAAAGGAGAGCATTCCTATTGGACAAGTAGAGAGCAACAGATGAAAGCATTTAATGAAAAAGTTGGATGTGGTGTTGGAGCATTAATGAAGAGAATTCAAACCAATGCTTGTTATTCTATTCGAGGTATTAAGATGGGGTTGAAACAAGGTTCAATTGTCCATTACAGAATGATAATAATCAGATTACATTTGGAGAAGATAGTCCAATTTAAGAACTATTAGAGGCCTTTGGGAATAAAGATATGCAGATCTGTTAAAAGATAAAAAAGAAAAAGAATATATCAAATTCATTTTGATAAAAAATCATTGCAGTAATGTCATAGATACTTATTATTTAACAGTGACTCAATTGTTTCATTTGGAGTATAAATATATATTGTGATAATAATGTTTATAAATATTAAATTTTAATGTCATATGATAATATATATGTATTTTTTTGTATGGAGAGAACATATGCAACATGTTCGAAGAGCAAATCATGAGAAAAAAGTTAAATACTTTTCAAATTGACAGAGTTCATAGTAAAAATTTCAATACCTGATTTATTCATCGTCTAAGTATATCAATAGTCAATCTTTGTAGTGTTATTAATTTTTTCTATTTATCTTACAATAGTAATATTTTTTGTTTTTTTTCCTAAGTTACGAATATAAAATACTCTGGAGAGATTAAAGATGAAGTTAAATGGATTGCTTGTGGATCAGATTCATTGGTAAAAAATTATAATAGATATGTAATCAATGGATATTAATTTCATATAAAAGATCGTGAAAAATACCTTCAAGCTCAGAATTCAAGACTATGCAGTGATGTTAACTTAACATGATATGTATTGATATATATACATATAAAACACAGTAACAAGTCATAAAAATTGCATAAAATGTAGTAATATAGTTATAATATATGACAAAAGTGGTGGTTTTTTAAACTATCTAAATAATGCATAATAATTGTGATAATATAGGAAAGACACATGGCGAGTATTGACTAAAAGTGTGGAAAAATGTGTGAAATTAAGAACAAAGCAGGTAATGACTAAAAGTATGTAATGAAAAAACAAGCGAGTAAAGAGTAAGAGTATGGAAAAAATGGTGAAATTTTTATAAGGAGACAAAAGGCCAAAAGAGGGCAAATTTTGAAAGTTTATTTATGAAAATAAAGCAGTCAAATGGTTAAATTCAAATATATTTTAAATTATCCTCTTAAAATTATCAAAACTCTCATTCCCTCAAAAGTTCTCATTCCCCTCAAAACTCTCAAAATCCATCGAAGGTTCTAACTCAACTCAAAATATTTTCACCCTCATTCTCTTAAAATCTCATATAATCCATCGAAAACTCTGACTCGGCCAACTATATTTTCAACAAAAAATTAAAAACTTTCTTTTCCCTGAAATCTATACAATCAGATAAGTATACTTTTGTAACACCAAAAATTCGGTGTTAGAAATTTTGTTAATATCTTTATAATATAATAGAAAAATTTTAATTTTATTGATTTTTGATTTTGGGGTATTAAATTGAAA
The DNA here is from genome assembly GCA_037126225.1 of Dillenia turbinata. Lineage (NCBI taxonomy): Eukaryota > Viridiplantae > Streptophyta > Magnoliopsida > Dilleniales > Dilleniaceae > Dillenia > Dillenia turbinata. Next base: position 8,928,750 of record JBAMMX010000026.1, on the reverse strand, counting down.
TTTTTGATATATTTAAAATGTCGTATCCGTAAATCATAGTAAACTCCATTTTTATGAAAAATTTAAATTTTAGTGAACAGAGGGTATGAATATATATATATATATACATATATATATAATTATTTATTTAATTGTATATATATAAAAAAAAGGGAGGGGAGACGCAACGTTTCAACTCGAAACGCCGCGTCCCCATCTATCCCCAAATCGATTAGGGCTTTCAGCCCTAATCGATCTGTCTCTCTCTCTCTCCCTCTCACTCTCTGCTCTCTCTCCCTCTCGCGATTTCTCTTTCACCTCCCTCTCCTCCGCCGCGCACAGCCATGCTCCAACCACCGCAAGCGACGGTTCTCCATCTCACCGTCTCTGTGTCTCTCTCTATCTTACCGTCTCTCTGTTTCTCTCTCCCCTTTTTGTCTCGAATCTCCATCTCTCTCCCTCCCGACTCTCTTTCAAATCTCCACCACTCTCTCCACTTTCGGCCACCGCACACAGCCGATCTCTCTCTCTCTACCTCATTTTCTGTCTCTCTATCTCTATTCCCTCTCCCCCGCGACTCTCTTTCTCTCTCGGTCTCAATTCTGTCTCTCTTCCGCGCGTGACAGCATGCTTCGCCCCCTTCCTCCTCGCTCGCTCGCGCACTACTCTCCTTGCCAAGAGCTCCTCTACAGCCTCTGTTGCAGAGTCCATCTTAGGCCTTCAGAAACCCTAGGTCGAATCTGTAGTCATCCCCTGCGTAGGTGAGGATGACAACTCTGATCAATTACATTAGGGTTTTAAATGTTCTTTGAAGCTAGGTTTAATTGCTGATGTTTATTTTAAATTGGAAGCGTTGTAGGTTCTGGACTGAAATGAATGGTGCAGGGAAGCTAGGTCCGTGAACTGCGAATACCCTAGGTGAGGGAAATACTAATTCCTCCGATAAATTGAGTGAATCTATAGTTAAATCTAGGGTGAAGAGATCTGTATATGTTTAGAATGTAAGTGGAATTCGAATAGAATACAATTTCTGAAATGTTTATATGTGATTATTAAGGTTAAGTATAGAATGTTACAAAAATTAGACTGTCTGATACAAAAGAAGCATGTTATAGGATCATAGAATCATGTTGAGTTAATTAGAATAGTTTCCCTTAGAGTTTAATTTGAAATATGCATGAAAAGTATTATAATTATGTGAATTTGGAAGAAAATTGGGAAAATTGGAAATATGGGGAATTAAAGTCCATTAGAGAGGTAAATGATCTTAGGTTGTTTTTGAATTGTTAATTTGCATAATGGTATGTATATGAAGGATAGTTTAAAAAAATTTTGGTTAGAGTTTAAGGACTGTTGTAATCTTTTTCATTATAAGTTGTCCTGCATATAGGCAATCTAAATACGATCTCCGTATTATGAAACTAGACCTTTACACCTCAAAAATGACATATGGTTTGAAACGTTTGAATGAGAATTGAAAAGTTTATGATTTTTTGAAAAATTTCTACCTAGTAGGAAACTAATTATTCATGCTTGTTTTAGACTTTGAGTGGTCTTTCAGTTTGAATTAGACTCGACTTTGATCATGTTATTGATCTATGAATGAAAAGCAAGTGACAACATTAGAGTGTACATTTATGAGATTTTGGAGGAATTAGGAATTGTACAAAATTAGGGAAAATTGATAAACCCTAAAAAATAAATTGGAATTGATGATATAATTGTGATTTTGTATTTAGGAAAGATCAATTGAGGATCGAAATAAGGTTTCATTGGGAAAGTGTGGAAATAGAGAGTGAATACCCTCTCTAAAGGTGAGTGGATGGTTCATTGTGTTCATGAATGAGTAACATGTTTTAAAATCGCTTTATAAATGATTTTGAAAGGTTTTATATGTTTTATATAAATTGTTTTGTGTCTGTGGACTGTCTGAACTGGATTGTGAAATATAAATGCATCCATTGTATTTAAGAATGCTTCTGTGCCATATGTTATTTGATATTGCTCTATGAATTGATTTGGCATGAGATTGTTGATTATTTGATGGAAAATTATGACACATTGTTGTGAAATGGATTGAAAAATGAAATGATGGTGGATTGTAAATGGCTATAGTCATTCCCACCACAGAGCAACCTGACGGGGTGGCGTAATTTGGGGTTTGGATGTGCGGGGGAGTTAGACGTCTCTCCCTTTGCCGAAGTCGTGCTATATCTGGATTGCACCCCGGTGAGGTACGAGCCAACGCAAAGGAAGGGGGTATGTTTTGAAAACATTGGATAGAAAAACCCCTGGCGGGCTTTCGTCTGTGTTTGGCCGCCTTAAGACGGAAGTGATTTCAATGGGACCTCAGGATTTTCTGAAAAGATGATTGATATGGATGCATATTTTGTAAATTATGATTTATTGAAATGTTTTATGCATATGAACTACTGTTTATGAGTAATGCTTTGACTGCCCCACATTTACCCCTTGTTTATGAACACAATCACACCATTACACTCCACTCACTGAGTATTCCCCAATACTCACCCCCCTCTCTCCATATTTTTCAGAGGAGACTTAGCTGGGAGACTACTCGTCGGAGCTTGTGAAGTATTTTTGGCGAATTGTATAGGTATTTGGCATATGCAGGATTTTTGTGAGAGTTATAGTTCACAATACCATGGAAAGGGAAGTCTGTAAATCCCATGCCGTGCGGATTTTATTGATACTGGCTGAGTTTTTGACAAGTATTGGTAAAATCCGACGATTTTTTATTTATACCTTATTATTTTGATTGCTCTATTTTTGAAAAACTATTTTATTCTATATTGGGACATTTGGATTATAATTATTGGCTTTTGCTATTTTTCTTTGACTTTGTAAAGTTCTGTACATCTCATACCGTTAGGATTTTACCGATACTGACTTGTTTTCTTCGATTAAGTGTTGGTAAAATCCGACGGTTATATTTTGGGATTTCTTATTTGTTAAATGCTTTATTTGTGTTGAAGATTTTGGGTGGCTAGGATGGCCACATCGTATGCGTGCATGTATAGGTTCTCACTCCTCGTTGTGTGCTGATGTGTACTCGTGCATGTACAGGTTCCCACTCCCCGATGTGTGCTGATGTATGGTTGCATGTATAGGATCTCACTCCCCGATGTGTGCCGATGTGTGTTTGTACATTCGGGGATGAGCCGGATGGGCTCATTGCATGTGTATTGATTATATGATTTCTTATTTTGAAGAGTCTTATGCTTTTGATGATTTATTGTATATTTGATAGCCTTGCGGAGTTCCGGCATATGGGGAGGTTCTGCTCATGTACCGAGACGACACGGCGGCTGTCGTGTGCTCGATCCGAGGGTCGAGGCGTGACAATTTTCTACCTTTAGATCCATCCGAAACTCTCACTCAGGCTCTCACTAAAGGTCTCTATAACATATATTCTAACACCAACAAATCTACAAGATGAATAACAACTTTGTAAAGTTTCATCAAAAGATAATCACATTTTTTTCCCATAAAATTGTCACTCTTATGTGTTAGAATCTACTAGGTTGTGATAGGAATGAGAATTTAAAAGATTTTAAATTTTTTCAGCTACAAATATGGGACGAGCTAAATGGAATATGAGTATTATAATTGATCACAAAAAATCACAACCATCCCAAAAACAATTTCAATCTTAAGAACCCCAATCATTCCAAGATGTTACGCCAAATTTAAAAATAAATAGATCTATTTAATTTGATATTTAATATTAACATGTTGTCAGGTAATTATCCATTTTTAATTTTTTTGTAGCTATCAAGAAACCTAGAGGCCTAACGTTGTGCCGATCGAATGAAATTGAGAGACGGTTGGCTAAACCCCTAAACCAATCGACCGAGTTCCTTGTGTGGTCGACTATGCAGCCTTGCTAGACTATTGACTGAGCAACATCTTGTGGCTACTCGGTTGGCTGGTTCTTGTAATCAGCCAACTGGGCAACAACACGGTTGGCTGGTTCATCCAACTAATCGATCAAGCAACGACTTATTGCTACTCGATTGGCCGAGTACAACAACCAGTCAAATAACAAAAAGAATGGCCAGCTGGTTGTGTTGTTGGTTGATTAGGGAAGATGGACAACCGGCTGGTTAAGCTTAGACGGTGGAATAAAAGAAAAAACAGCCAGCTCACTATGCTAGATAGCCAGCAAAATATGCATAGAATGCTTAATCAGTCAACTGATTTCATTCTTCTTAATGCATTTTTCAATTCCTAATATGTTGTTTGTCGAGCTAAGTATTTAACTGATACTCACTAAGATGTCACGCAAAGTTGACTGATCTACATTACATAGAATTGAAGTCATTTGTCAAATTCATATATGAGAATGTATAAATAATTCATATTTTATTTTATTTGCAATTAATTTTACTCACATAACACTTCAAAATGATTTATTTTTATCATTAGAGACAACACAATCTCATCGGATGAAGTCTTCTAGGGCTGAACTTTATATTCTAAGTAGAACATGATCAAATGACAGTTTAGTTTCTATGAAAATATCAGAAGTTATGGTATGGATGATTATTTTTTATGTAATTCTAATTGATATGTTTATGAGATATTGAGATTTGATTCACTTTATTTCTTATGGGAAATGATTAATAATGCACATAGAATAATAATCAATACCGAAACACTTTTCTAATCGATGATAAAAGGCAATTTAGCAAGACTTATTGCTGGTGTTCAAGAACGAACATCATTTCTCTGGTTTTTAGCATAATCTTACAAATTTTATATTTGTTTGTGAGTAATAACCTAAATTGTTTGTATTGTTAGATTCTTCCAATACCAAATGCTGAGAATGTACATAGAAACCAACCATCATCATCACCACCTGACTCCATTCCAAAAGGTAATATTTTCATTTGTAATCATTTTTTATAATGTCACCATATAATTATATTCATTTTACTACTGATTTTTATAAATAGATTGACATAAAGAATTGTGCATGAAATTGGTCACAGTTTTGCAATTATCTGATTTTGATACTGGGATTGTGCCTTCAAATTATAATTGTAATATTTTTTGTGATCAAAGTGAGCATTTTTGGTTTGAGTATCTTAGAAGACATGCAGTTATGGGACATCAAATCTTTGTCTTTTGGTCTTATATGTATCCGTCATTTTACTTACGAATCAATATATCAAATATTTTCACATATTAATAGAATATGTATTACGTTTATATTATTTTTATAATTTTTTATTTTATAATCTCTTAATTTATCTATAATAATTCAAATCTAGAACACCTTAAAAAAACAAAAACAAAAAATAAAAGGTCACTATTGATATCATGTGGTAATCGACAATGAATGATAGTAAATTTTTCTATCACCTGTGCTAACTGACGATAAAATATAGTAATATTTCCTTATCCTTGTGGTAACTGACGATAAAATATAATAATTTTTCTAATGATAAAAAGTAGTAACTTTTTCTAATATTTGTGATAACTGACGATAAAAGTTAATAAGATTTCATAATACTTGTGGTAACAGATAATAAAAGAAAGTAACATTTCCTAATATATGCGATAGCCGACGATAAATGACAGTAACATTTGCTAATAGTTGTAGTAACCAACGATAAAAGACGATAATATTTTCTAATATATGTGGTAACCGATGATAAAAGACTGTAACTTTTATCAATATTTTTCAAATCAATGATAAAAGAGAGTAACTTTTTCTAATACTTATGCTAACCGGTGATAAAAGTCAATAACTTTTCCTAACATATTTAGCAACCAATAATAAAAGATAGTAAATTTTACTAACACTTTTCTAACCGTTAGTATAGACCCATGATATACTCTAACAGCGATCAAAACTATCGTGATTGACCTATCCCAACTGGTGTATAGCCAACTAAAAGTCCATTCGTTTGAGAAGACTCTTCCGACAATTTTAATGGATTTTCCAGATGATTTTCGTCTGTCTGGATAAGGCAATTGTTTTGTTGTGCTAGACAACTTACACTCCCACTATTATATGAATCACACTCCATTACTCAATATTAAAAGTATCTATCAGTAATTTTCACGTAAGTTATAATAGTATCTAACCCTAGTAGCAATATGATATAATTAAAGAATTTTATGACGGTCCAAAATTTTTAAAATTATTGCAATTCTGGTAAAAGTGAGCATAGTTTTAAAATAATCGATTTATTGATCATGATTAGTTTAAATTCAATTATATTTTAGATATCTATTGAGTAGTTTTTTTTAATATTATGATTGAATTGAAAATAAAATAAACATGACTAATGCTAATTAGAAAAAGATAATTTTATTTTTTATGCAAACATTATTTAAAAAAAAAACATGTTTTTAATAACAAATTTTCATGCATACCAAAAATATGTTATACTCACAAAAAATGGCAACAATCATATATTTAAGGTGTGTGCAGGATGTGAATGAAAAAGAGGGGGGAAGAGAGAGAGAGGGGCTTCCACAGATTTGTTAAGCCATTATTATTAATTTTTTTTTATTATATAAGGGCCGTGATAATCGCGAGAACACAATATCTAGGGATAGACATTAAAACAAGAGCTCTTAACCACTAAGCTATCCCCTCGAGAACTAATAAGTTATTATTTGAGAAAATGAAAAGGATTTTTCCACAAAAGGCATGATCAATGCAAAATCAACCAAAATTTCCCTAAAATGAATATCCGAATCAATTTTCAATTAGTGGTAGGAAATGAATTCTCGAGAGAGAGAGAGAGAGAGAGAGGGAAAACAAGAAGGCAATTATGCATTTTAGAGGAAAGTAGAGATCTAAATGTCAACCATAGCAAATGCATTTTAGAGGCACTTTTAGGAAAAATAATATGAACCATTTGCCTGTCTAAATTCTTTCTTTCCTTTCTTGTTAAGGAATTTACATATAATTTAATAGATACTTTGGTTTTTCTAATTTTTTTGATAAACTATCGGTATCCGATAATTATATTATCATCAACTAAATTTGATTCAACTTAGGTCGCAAAACTATTTGACGGTAGTTTTTCTTATACGGTCAATGGAACAAAATTTCTATAAAACAAAATTGCCACATTCATTCACAAAGCCAAGCCCAAAGAGAAAAAAAGAAAAGAAAAAAATCGATATGCTTGTCTCGAGGTATAAGCCAACTCGGAAAATGAATAGAGGAAAAACGGTTGATAGAGTAGAGGGGTAATATTTTTTTTCTTTTACTGAATTTGGTAAAACATTAGGTTACTAGCAGATTTATTTTCTATAATTGAACAATTATTTTTTTGGTTACACGTGCAGGTACCATAGATCGAACTTTGGCTCAAGGTCAAGTTCCCAAGCGAGACCATGACAACTAGAACCAAAGTTGTATGGTAATTGAACAATTATCTTTCTCTCACAAAAATATAAATCAAATATAAATTTTCGTTTTGAAATTGAACATATTAATTTTGTGTTCTCTAAGAAAATTCTAATTTTGATTTTCTTTATATAATAAAACTCATTGGTTTTCCCTACAAAATAATGTGCCCTAAAATTTTCTTTTTTTTTTTAATTAAAAATATTATTTTTCTCTTATTAAAAAATTAATTTAATTTATATTTTTTTTAAACACATTAATTTCTACAAATAGACATTTAATTCTCTTTTTAAAAAATTAATATGTTTTAAACTTTCTCACTAAGTACATCAATCACAAGTTTTCTCTCTCCATAAAAAAAATATATATATTCGCAAGTTTTCTCTATAGTTTCCAGATTCAACTTTTCAGAACTGTAATAAATTACTCTCTCTCAACCACAAAATATTTTCTTTAAGAGCTACTTTATACTATCTTAATGATCAAATAAAGGCACAAAAAGTTACATGAATATAAAATAATTATGAAAATTTAATAAACTATGTTTTATATCTAAATTTCATGAAATTTAATTATCAAAGCACATGAAATTTATAGTTTCACACCCAACTATCAATGTACATCAAAGCACACTATTTGCCACAAAAAAGATGATGATGATGATCATCATCATCATCATCTTCTTTATGATATCAATGCCTACTCAATGGAGAAAATGAATTCCCATTTCAGATTATGAAAGAAAACAAGCCAAGCCACCAATAATATGAAACTTCAACATTGTGATTGTGGTCACTATAAGTCAAACCATGCTACGATGACTAAATAGCAATGCCTTACAACTTGAATGACAGAAAGTTTAATGACTAAACCCTTCGAAAATAAAGCTTGTCTTTAATGCCAGAGCTTGCCCCAGACTCTCAGGCATATTTATACATCCAATAAGGAGATCAAAAATTTCCTCCCATTAAAACTTCCTACCTATATTTTGGGGCAGTGACTGATCCAGTCATCCCAGCTTTGACCTTACTGAAAGGTTGTTAAAGAGTCATCATCGAGATCTTCCTCTGAGTCGGTGTCATCCACATCAGTCTCTTCAGCAGCGGCTATGAGAGCTGAAAGCATAGACATGGAACCTGGCTTTATAATCTGAAACCGGTGGTCGGGTTTGTGCCGCTGATTAAATCGTCCTTTAAGGTTGGAGGGATTATTATAGCATGCTTCACACAGGTCAAAGCCAATTTTCTCCTTACAGTCCTTGCATCTGTATCTATTCCCTATGATCGGAGACATCTATGCAAACCAACTCATGACAATGAGTAAATGTTCAACCAATTCAATACAAGATTGTATAAAATATCCATCATGGAAAATGCTCAAAGTTGGCCACTTTTAATTAGTAATAGTACTTGAAAAATCTTTAAATCCGATGGATCAAAACGGGCTAAACAATACAGGGATAGCGGACAACCATATTCTCACTATTTTTTCCCTGCTGTAGTGTGGAAAAGAATACGTGGTCTCCTTCATGTCCGTGTAAAACTACTGAAAAAATGTTCATTTTGAGCAAGAAGGTATAGAAATCCAAATGGACATTTCTCTAATTTTAGGTAGCAGAACACTGGAAACACATGGGACACCACATGGGCATAGCCATATAACAAGGTTAAAATAATTTTACGCTATTGCTCATGTCCAAATGCCAAATTCCATTAGACAAGACAGCAATACAAGACAGCAAAACACTCATTTTTAGAAGTATGTATGCAAGATAGATTCAATCACTATAATAGCGCGATTGTGCATGTCAAGGAAAATAATTTCACATATCAATCTAAGATCTGCAATAATGTTTAAACCAGTTGAAAAAAAAAGGCATCTTTAACATGCCTATATTTTTTAATGGAAAAAGGGTTATGTACAATTTATTAAATTCACAAACCAGAATGTATCAGGAGGGAATCACTGCACAGACTGATGCTGACATATAAATCAGAACTAAACAGACAGATCATATGCAATGAAATTCTCTAGCAAACCTATTAAGCCATTAGACACTAGAAACAGCTTACACGGAGAAAAGCTTGACATTACCTACCAATCTAGATCTATTACAAGACTCGAAACGAAAATACTATCACACATTAGTTGACATGGATTTGCAATAAGAAGGTTTTAGCAGTTACTGGAGAGCAAAAGTAAAGAAATGAAAGACCATTACCCCACAATAATCACATCCGATGGAACAATGAACATTTGGAACATTGCCATTGCACCAAGATGGGTACGATTTCTCAGCAAACGAATGCATGGCAAAATCACGTGGTTCAGCCCGTCTCAAACCTGAAATCAAAGTTATTTAGTCATAAAGTTATAATCACTTGTGTATTGGTGCACAATAAAATGCAGCAGTACACCACTTCCATCTCAACAAAAGAAATTTGAAGTATTGGAATAGGTAAAAGCAAGTTAGTTTTCAACTATTTCCGTAACTAGTGGCTTTTACGCCATTATCACTAAATCATTACACGAAAATGAGAGAAGATGGAGGTCTGCCTTCTCAACTTGTATTGTCCATCAGATAAACACATAAATCTACAGAAAATTTATATTTATAAGGGCTATATAATATAGATTTTAATTTAGTTGTGTAGGGCTGGACAGTACAAAACAAAGATAATTCAAAAGATATTCAAAAGTTTTGACAGAATCTGAATACAATTATACACTTCTTTCAAGGAGCAAAAAAGAGGGGTTTGTCAGCACTTCCTGAAAAAATCTCTTTTACAAGAAACTTCAAGGGGTAAGTAACATAAGATATTTACAAGAAACTTCTTCTACTACTTTTGTAAAAGAGAGTCCCCAAATAGTCCCCTAGTCCATAATTCTTTGGTTATAATTAAATATATAGACACTGGCATTTGTCAAAACATAACTTTTGTCATTAGAATTCTGACCACTTGTTAATGAAAATACAACTAAATCGATCAAATAACTTAAACACATGGCCTTAGCTGTATAGGCCCTTCACATACATGAATATCCTGAGATCAACAACTACTATAGATGATCTATGGGGGCAGAGACACACATAAGAGACACAGATATAGTGACATAACAAAGCTAGAGAAAAGTTTACACTATTGTAAGTTCAAAAGTTTCATTTTATGTCATGTCTAAAAGATGAAATACTCATTTCTAGAGGTGTATGTGATACATTGACGAAGACTAATAGAGCTATGCTTTTATCCCACTGTTTTGAATAAGGTATGAATTGACAGATATTTGTTATTACACAAAAATAATAACAATTTATAAGTTCTTAAGAATCAAATTCAGAAAATAAATTTAAGATATCAGCAATAAGGGACGCTGAGCATTACTGAGCCATCTTGCAAGAACGACCAGTAGATCACTGGAGTCAGTCAACAGTATCACTAGTTTAGGTGCAATATCAGTAGATTGATGTCATAAAGATCTGAAAATAGGAATTTGAATTGAAACAGATGATTGGAGATTCAGGGCAAGTATATTAATGTTTTTTGCGTAAGGAATGTAAGGGGATTAATGTTCAGTAGACCGTCAGATTGACAAAATGGTAAATCTAAAAGATAGCAAGAAGAGTGTAAAGCAAATTTATTCTTAATCAACATCAATTACTCCAAATCCTGTATCTACAAATTTGTTTCAGTAATGCTTATAATAATAAGCTACATATGACTAGTAGCTAAGCAAACATGACTTCAGGCTTAATATTCTTAGTGAAGGATGGTGCATGCATCTTACAATTGCATGCAATTCGCTTAGTTCTTCAGGTTCCTCCATGCACTAAATGATAATTAATTTTCTTCTTTTTATTTTGGTTGGGAGCACGTATAACATCACATAGTGGGAGCTAAGACTTTAACTTCCCCTTCCCAATCTCATAATTGGTTAGGAAACTGCGGTACCACATGGCTATAAGGGGACAAAGGTAAAGAGAGCACAACCCTTATCACCCAAAATCGCTCTCTTATGAAAAAATAAATTCTTACGAAGTCCAAATGATTGTGAGGAAATCAACATCTTAAGAGACTGAAAAAGATGGATAGCTTGACTTTTTATGACAGCTTCTGCTCAGGGCAAAAGGAGCTAGAGGATTTTCATGATGTTGAAACCTTGTTTGCGATCCAAACAATATTGATACGATAGCAAATAACCAACATACACCACATCAACGAGTAGATGTTTGTGAATACTTACAATTGGCTTCCTTAAGCATGCTGTCTCTTCTCTGTGAATACTCTTCAGGAAAGTGTTCCTCCAAGAAATGCTCCAAGATCAAACAAACTTTGGTATAGCTATTTGGATCGAGCATTTGACAGACTTGACACTTGGATTTTCCATCTGCTGTGTTCATTATACATAATTCACAATAAACTGCACCAACAATTTATAACAATTGAGTAGATTATCTTCCCATATAATATAACTTATAAAAAGTGAGCCATGCTAACATAAGAGACACATTACCATGACCACAGTTTAGAACTACCGGGCGGAAGAGCAATTGTTTGCAGCCAATGCAGAGAAAATCAGCCACAGAAATCTGCTGCGCGTCAGTTCCATGCTCAGTATCAGACTCTTCTGGTCCATTCTTGTTGCTATTTCTATCTTTGGTGACTTCAAGGCTCTCTAAGGTGGTCGCAGCAATAGCTGGGTTGTTGGTCCCAGCAATTTCTGATGAGCCCACGGTGGTGGAAGTGCATTTTTTGCCAAGGCTGTTCAATTCTTCCTTAAAATGTAGTCCAGACACTTGACCATCAGACTCCACTAAATAGCACCCTATTTTCTTCTCTTGCTCTGTTGAAAAAATATCATAGGAATTAGGCTGTAGTAGGTAAAGGAAGATCAAAGAAAATCTCCCCAAAGGATAAAATCATATGGACAAACATAGCCGAATCAATAAAATAAAAGTCAAACTAATATTATGAGATGAGTTTGGCAACATGAATTCGAGTTCCGAAATCCAAACCCTTCTTTGCTTGTTCTTTTAGTATTTGGATAAGATCCCTATTCAAATCTAGATCACAAAATTAGAGTATGTTAAATCACACCAATTTATGTGCTTATTTGGAGTCCTCTCCTGTCGTTTCTAGAACTTGAGTCCTAAAAATCACCCAACAACTTTCCAACCTCTATGATTACCCAGATAAGTGCACGATCTGCTCCCTGTTGCCACATTTTCAACCTTATTTGAAGACACACTTCCACACATACACAGAGTCCTTTAATCATAATCGATCATTCAAAACATGACAATAATGTCAGAAATTTCAAAATCTTTCAATCACATATGTATCCAAACAAGGTTTTATAGATTTTTGTGCCTATATTTCATGTACAATGGGTAATTCAATCCGAAGTTTCCAAATGCAACCTAAATCTAATCTGGTCCCCTTCTAATCCACTCCAAAATGGACAGAAAGTACTTTTAAGGTGTTGGAGGGGTATGGTATCTCCTTTCTTGTGAAGAAAAGCTTCCAGACACAATTTCAGGCCTAACCTCTCATTTCCCTCGAATCCACATCAGAGGAAAAAGTCTTCTCATTTAATTGTCATGCATGCAGAATAAATTCAAGATATTAAAGCACACGGACATCGTACCATATGCTTGTCTTTCTCTTCCTTTATAGGCTACAGGGTATAGTTTCTGGAGCACAAAGTGCAGCAAATGACAAAAATTAGGGAAATGATTGTATGGTTGGCGGCAAATTGGACAGCGGGACTCTCTCCTTCTGTTCATGGCTTTGAAGACACACCAGAAGCATGAAATGTGACCACAGGCTGCAAGGTGGTCATTTGTCAGATCAATAAAGGAATTAAAGGTAGTTTATAGGAAATCTCTTGTAATGACATCCTACCTATCACAACTGGCTTATAGAAGAGTTCCCTGAAAACATAAACGAAGGTTGCAAGCACACAGGTTAGCCACCATCAATGAGACTAATATAAGTGAAATATACATCCAAAAATTGCATGCTGTCAGAGTTTGAAAATAATTGACTGAAGAAGCATATGAAAATTTAAAGTTCAAAATAATTCTAGTTTTCCTCAGCTCAGTAAATAACACATAACAATAGGTCAATAATATTAATATTATGAAAATGTGAAAACTATTGAAATCAAATGTTTATAAGAACATAAATCTTATAACATGTGCTCTCCTATGATCAGATTTAGTCTTGAATTTATGATACTCCAAGGTTTGCCCCTTCTCCCCTTTTGATATTCCATGAGTAGGAGCACTCTGATAACTTGTCAGATACCCATAACATAAGGTATTTTTAAGCTATAAAATATTAAAAACATCTCCTTGATGCACCTAATCTTTTGGAATAGTTGGTTATTATTTTGCATTTTGAACAATCGCATGTAGAATTCTGACCAAGTACATCAACAAGTGCTATTTTACACAAGTACAAAGATTTGTAGCATGCTTAGACAAATGTAGAACTAAACATCTTTAGTGAGTGTGCCTTCTTTCTGGTAGGCAACAGGCATCCAACACTCACTAAAGATCTTACAAATTTTTCCCAACATGAATGTAGTACTAAACGAGCGAAGAGCTGACATGAGGATTCATTAATTTTATAGCACATTACACGCAAATGGAACCAAAGCCAGACTTGTTATCCTTATTGAGAAGATGTCACTCATATTTTTTCTTCTTGAAAATAACTGTTCATGCAAAAGCCTTACTCTGAAGATAATTTCTAGTTCCAAATATTAAATCAAAAAGAAAGCACATTATGACTCATTCTTAACAATATAATCATTAAATGTGCCGGCAAAAAGACCTTCCATGACATACACTTGAGAAGGCAATCATATGAAGGTAACTGATATCAGTAAAATGTCATCACCAACTAATTTTGGAAAAGATATTGGCTAGTGTTTGGTGCAAAGACCTTAAAGACCTACAAAACTCTGATATAACACCCAACAGCCTTGATAGTAGTGACTGGATCCACTTCTACTTTGTCCATTGAGTATAAGAGAGCAAAAGATGGTATAGATATAAGCATGGGAATGATACATATAGATATGGTCCAAAGAATCTCAATGAAAGTTTCTTTATTTTTTTTTAACTTCCAGAAAGGAGAAAAAAAATGTGCATAAATAAAGAAAGCACCAAGGTAGTGCCAAAGATTAGTACAGCCTAAAGGTCAGAAAGCAGAACAGAAAACAGAGCAACATCCTCAAACAAAGAAGAAGACCTAGACAAGAACCAAAAGGCTAAATTCTTTAAAAGGACATCCAAAAAAACCCAGAGGTTTCTCAACTCCTCCAAAAACTCTCCCTTTTCCCCCTACTCCAAACAAAAAAATGGTAAGAGTGATAAGTTGTACAAGCTTTTTCATTGCTGTACATCTTCCCCATATCCTTGTAGCCCCATTGCACAGCTTGCTGTGCCAACTAATGACTATGGAGAAGAGAAAGGAAAATACACCAAATGCCCCATTTCAATCACAATAAAGAAAAGAGTGACCAACTGTTTCTGTTGTTTTTCTACAAAAACAACACCACTTCACCACTGTAATATCTCTCCTTTGCAAATTATCTCTCAAGTTAGAATGCAACCCCACTTAGCCTCCAAGCAAGGAAAGCAACCCCTACAAAAGCATGGGACTTCCACATTGCGTTCACTTGATGTGATCACCTCCTCCACCTTATGGCAACTTAGCTGTGCTTATAATGCCCTTTCTCCTCGAATATCCCTGACCTTTTACACTTCCAAAAGGCTTGGTCCTCATTACCAACCTGCAGTATAGCCTTTTCAACGGTCTTCAAAATTGAAAAGAAACTCTCTAATGCCCGGTCATTTGCATTTCGAGTAAAAACCATTCACCAATAAAAAGCATCACATCAAGAGCATATGGGGAACAAACCACAAAATCTTTATCTCTAACCAAGGCAAACACCTCCAGGAGATGATTGTTAATGGGACAGCAGAAAACAATAACCCATGCCAAGAGCTTTAAAGACCCGTCCCCCTATTCGGATAGGAACTCTTTCCACACAATAATGTCGAAGAATATCCCTCCAAACTCAACCACAATCTCCAATAAACTTTAACATACTATTGAAATTGTCACAGGATTACAACAACAAGGCGCAATCCTTTGTAATAGTGCATTTTTCATGAAATCCTAGAATTAGAACACTTCTATTACTGTTATCATTATTATTAAATTATTATTGTGAATGAACTTTACCAAATCTCATGTGAGAAACCTTAAAAAATTTAATACTAATCAAACTTAAACATGAATTAATTACATCAATTAATCATACTTATGAGACACCAGACAGCTTTATGTACATGCAAGGAGAATTAATTTAATAATTAAAAAAAATGCGAGCAATCGAATCAGAAAACTAATATCAGCAAAATCGAACAATAAAAAATCAAACATAAAAAAGAAGAAAAAAACCAACTTCTCATTTCGTAAAAACCTAGTACCCCGAAGATTTAGTGTTTTCAATTACGAATTCAAAATTATTATAATAATTAAACTGAAATTGAAAAGAGAGACTTACAGACAAATGCAACACAGAAATTCGGGAGGAAAATTTTCTTCTGCTTTAAATGCTGTTGCCGAATCCATTCTTCAGGTCTTTGATTTTGATCTCTTCGTCTGGGACTTCTAGTCTATAATCAGATATTTTATAGAGAGAGAGAGAGAGAGAGAGAGAGACAGAGAGAGAGAGAGAGAGAGAGAGAGAGAGCAAAGTGGCATGCATGCACAGGACACGAGGGGAGAAAGAGAGTGAGAGCGAAAGCGAGCGACAGAGAGAACAAAATGGATATCAGTGAAATGAAGAATGTGAACAAATGCAATGCAATTGCCGTCTCGGAGAAGACGGGATTGCATTGGTTTGGTAAATTTATACCTTCCCAAGCTTGGCAACTTTTATTATTTTCTTTTTTTATTATTCCAATTAAATTAATTCGCATATGTTTTTCTTTTTAAAATAAACGTTTCAAAGAGATTTAAAACAAAATAACAAAAATATATTTCCATAAAATAATATTCTTTCAAAATAATTTTTCAAATTTTATAAATTTCATTATATTGCGTATTTTGTTCAAAAATATTTTTTTAAAACACAAGAATATGTTAACTCTTTGTTGCAAATGGAATGTAACATGGTTAAACATATATAATAACAATAATAATCAATACTTTACTCTATTAACTGTGATTGGTTATATGATTCTTGTTATGTTATTGTTACCATAAAAAATTCATATATAAATTTTTGTGTTAAGTTTACGTATCTAATTATTTAAGGTAACTCTTGTCTTAATTTTAAAAGAAAAATATATATATAAAGAGGTGAGGAAAAAAAAAAGAAAAAACTCTTCAACTCTTGTGTTTAACATTAGACCGCAATTGCACTTTGATACTACTACTTGTAGTTCTTCGGTCTTTCATATCTTTCAAAGTATATATTCTACTACAAATATATTTTCCTCATCTCTTCTCAATATTAATAATATATGTTCTATTAGCAATTTCTGAACATATTTGTAAAAGATCCTATTGTTGGCAACCACTTTGTCTCTCTTACTTAATCTGAAGGCAATGTTTAGTTAAGACAAAACCCCTTTAATCAATATTATGTACTATATAAAATCGGTCAAAGAAATTTGAAATCAATTTTAAACTTTAGGGATCGGAATTGTTTGCCAAATTTAAATTTAGAATTTGGTAAGGCTTTTTATAATATAAAAATTATCAACATAATAAAATTTTAATTTATGTTATCAATCAAATTTCACTTTTACTTAAAAAATTTTATATTTCCACTTTCAAAGTCAACGAATCAGGTTAATTTGTGAATTTTTTTTGATATAATTAGATTTTCTTGATTTAATTTTCTCTAATATAAAAGATAAAGACAGAAGAGATCGAAATATTGATCAATCTTTTCTCTCTTAACCCATAATTGCTAAGAGGAGAAAAAAAGAGAGGAAAAGCAGAGGTAGGACTTGAATCCGAGAGCGAGAAGTTCAATTGTTGCCCCTAGAGGATAAAGCTCAATGGTGGTTGGAGATAGTGGTAGATGCAAGACTCGAGGGTAGTAGGAGTAAAATATTTTTATAAGAGTAATGGTTAATCTTAGTAAAGACAATATTTTGGATTGAATTGAGATAATATTTATTTAACATATAAAATTATTTTGGTCTGTAATTGCCCATCCTTCCTTTTATGTGGCTCAATGGCTGGTCGAAGATGATTAGAATACTTGATTCGATCAAATTGTAAAGATTATTTTCAAAGTGAAGTTGGATTATAGTATTTAAGATAAGGAGGAATATCATTTGGGATTATTGAGTGTGGGTTTAATAGTCTGCCATTTACAGATCTTGAGGTGTGAGAGAGAATGAGAGAGCACCATGGGGTTTTTTTTTTTTTTCTTATTTGGTACATAAGGATTATTTTAAATAAAACAGAATTGTATCAATTGAATTATAATTTATTATTGATCGAATATTTTAATAATGAATTTTGACCAGATTTGGATGAGAGGCAAAGGGATATCACTGTGGAGAGATACGGGTTATAATAAGAGTGGGTGGGTTGTATTAATGGTCATGTTTGAGATATGTGAAGATATTATGTATTTATGTGTTTTAAAGGGGTTGGTGACATCCACCCAATTTGAAAACTTAATGAATCAAAATTTGTTAAATAGTTTCACAAATACACCATTCAAGTTTATACATTTACACATACCATTAAAATGCGAAAGACCTAAGTGTTCTATTCATTCCATACAACTTTAGTATATCTGTTTTTTTTTTTTTTTCACCGATCGATATTCGGATTTGTTTTTTATTAATCTAATTTGAGAACTGTGGGACCCATTAAGTGATTAGCTCTTCCAAATTCTTTTTCGCTATTTTCATGATTCGAATTTGAGACCTCTAGTTAAGGGGATAAAATATCTAACCACTCAACCTAAAGAAAATTAGTTAGTATACCTATTCAAACATTATATACATTAACTATTAATATATACCCTAGATCAATACAGTGTAAATCAAGTTAAATTAATTTGCATTTATAACATATTTTAAATATATCTGCAATAGAGGAAAGAATATTAATTAATTTTTGGAAATAAACTTTTCAAGATATTCATCCGTTTAATTTTTGGAAACATTCAAATAATTTATTTTCTTAACTCCAAAATCATATTGCATATTAAATAAAAATATATTAAGTTGGTTATGAATTTTAGAAATTTATTAGAAATTTTTTAATTGTAATACCAGACAGGTCTGAATTTTTGAAACTCAATCTAAAATGAAAAATTTGAAAATTTTTATATTTAATAAATATGTGGGAGAAATAATTTATTTGAATATAAATGTGAAAATCTGTCTTTTGGGTTGTTCAGAATATCTCTTAAACTCTTGATCGGTAGATTCTTAAAATTCTAAGTGTTCAGTTGCTAAATAATAGTATTCGGTAGACTTTAAATTGGGTTTAGTATTTGGTGAATAATTGATGTCTTTGAGAGAATTAGGTTGTTCGGTGGGGACTGCTCCGAGAGATTATTATCTCTAGATCATATCTTTATTTCTATCGTTCGGTATATTACCGTCGGTCATAATTGAATCCCTAATCGGTACCTATACACCAGTGACTTTCACATGTTTCTCAATATTCATAGTGTTGAACACTTTCATAAACCAATCGGTATATTTATCTCACTGATATGTTTAAATATTTATCTCTCATCGGTCCATTGGCCGAATAGTATTTCCAATCTCCAATCGGCATCCTCCATTTCTCTTCGACACTGTGGGGCAATTTATATTCGGTACTTGAAGTTGGAACTTTTAAATAACTTTCATCGATGCCTTTCTATTCTTGCTCCTGCACCTATTCGGCATAATTTTCTTCATTGACCGAACGGTCCATTTCATTTTCCTTTGGGTATTTGTCAATCTATTCGATCACAAATTCTCTTCAATATTCCTCCCTTCGGTGTTGACGGAATGGTGTCTATTAAATTTCCCTTCGGTATTTGTAAATCCATATCAAACGGTGCACTCCATGAAAATTTGATGATTTTCTTGATTGACCGAACACCCTATGCTATTTCAACACCCCATGTCTTCAGTCTTCCTCCATCAACCAAAGACACCGATCGAAGACACAAGTAAAGACTCACAAATGAAGACTTAAATTCTTAGACGTCACTTGCCATTCTTGGATTTGAACCCATAACCTTGCCTTAGTTCAAAAGAATTTATCCACCAAACCATCCAAACACTTCAACTATAACATGCACAATATTTAACATATTCCATATTTTTTATATTTCCACAAATATATCTCTATGTGAGCTTGTGACCCTTCGGTGGAGAGCATTTTCCTTCATATTGTGTTGGAATAATTGTTTGTCCTCTGTTCGGTAACCGATGGAGTTGAACCCAATACCATTGGGTTTTCAAAGAGATTTTTTTTAATCATTATTTCTAATTTATTTTCTATAAATTGACACTTCCCATTTCTAGTTTTTTTTTTTGTACATTACCGATCACTCTCCTCTCTACAAATAAAATCTTAAGTGTTTGAACCAATTGAAAAAAGTCTCCAAATTATCCACAATGACATATTGGGCACTTGTATATATTAGAAGTGAATGAGAACAATTAAGTAAATTCAAGAAAATGAGTTATAAATGAAGAGTAGTGGTAGGATATTAGAACCCATAAAAACCAAACTCCATTTTTTCTTCTTCTTCCTTTTCTATCTCGGTTCACACATTCTCTCCCTCTTTTCTTGTTTCTTCTAAAAATCAATCAAAATACTACTAGAACCCACACTCTACAAGTTCCAAAACTCATAACCCAATCTTTAGAAAGTTTACTCTGGTGAGAGATTTGAAGTATTCTAGTGAGAGAAAACATAGGGTTTGATAGTGGTTCGGTTTGAAGCAAAGATGGCGACAAGAAATTAGGTAATCTTCATTTTCTAATTTGGAGTTACTTTAAATTACTATGACTTTGAAGTACATGCTGAAATTAGAGAAATTAGTTTGGAGGAAAGTCTGTGTCACCGAGAGTGAGAGAAAAGTTAGACTTTGAATGTTAGACTTATGGATAGTTATGAGATGATAAATATTAATGGTTTGGTTACGCAATGATATTTCATATGAGTTGGACAAACCGATCAAAGCCAAACTCTTGCTGTGGGACAAACCGGGAGTGACTACCCTTCCTTACACAGTAAATGGATACATATTTATGGTTTTAAGTGAGAAAATATTTTATACTGATTTTATAAATATTTTCTAATAATTTTACAAATATTTCTAAAATTGTTTTATGATTGTGGAATGTCCCGAAAGGGGATTTGAATTACCGAATGCATCCATGTGTTGTTTAAAAATAATATACCATGTTTATTAACATGTGTTAAATGCGACTGATGGAACTCATGCACTGAGAATTCATTTGAATAACTATTGGTACATTTTGATATATGATTTGATGATTGCGAAATGGTGTTGTGTGCATGATTAATGACTATATTCATTTTCTCCACAGTGTGGAGCCCAACAAGGCGACGTGATTAGACAGTTATTTGGATGAGGAGGTAGCTGCACTCGAGAGCTGACTCTGAATCCCTTCCTTTAGACTAGCTTGGTTACACCCCAGGGGAGGCTCGAGCCAAAGCCAAGGAAGTGAGTATTGTGTGTGATTGACTAATATTGATGAGAATCTGTTGACAATTCCACCATTTGTCAGGACCAAATATTTAGTGGAAAGATTTTGACAACCCCATGATTTTGGAAAACAAATTGTGATAATTAGATGCATATGAATTATACACCATGATTTGTTGAGATCTTGTTTATATTGAAATTTATTGATGCGATCGTATGATTTTGAGAAAAACATTTGACATATCCACAATCACCACTCATTTATTATCATACCATATTATGCATTCACTGAGTATTTCTATATTCACCCCTCCCTTCTCTATTTTACAGAGAAAGTTTAGTTATTTCACGAAATCATTTAAAGCCAGATTTTAGAAGGACTCCTGTTTAAGACTTCCTTGGGGTATAAACATATTTTTGTTTTGAAGGTATTGATAGTTGACCCAAAGAGGGCATTTTATATAAAAATTTTAATTGTCAACTTATGTAATTCTATATTTTGATACCTGATGGATTTGGTTATATGTAAACATTTATTGAAGGCTCTTTATTTTCTTTTCTTACAAAATTTACTTGGGAATCATTACTGGTTTTGTTTTCTATTCCTAGAGAGAAAATTATGATCTGTTTGATTGATGACCGGGACGGCCTATGGTTTTATTCAGTATTCTAAATGCCTTGCTATATCTTGGAGTACGGGGTGAAACTCACATATATTCAGGGTATCGCAACGGTTGTCACGTGTTCAGATCTACAGGTCGAGGCATACATTAACAATTTTTTTTTGACAAATCGTAGGTACTAGATATTTTAAAAACTTCTCGTCGTGAAGAATCCATCATTTTTGATTGCAACGAGTTGCCTTCTTCTCAAATTGAGCCTCAAATCCTTTAGTCTTCATAACCCTAAAGCTTTCATGGTCTTTTTAAAACTTTCGAATTTTGAATAAAAACTTTATTTTCTCTTCCACGGCCATGGATTCTCTCAAGGTTGGTTTAGTGCTTATACACACATGCACCGTAACAATCCACTTAGATATTGATAAAAAAATAAAAAGAAAGAGTAATTAGAGAGAGAGAAAGGAATTTAGAGAGAGAATTGAGAGATAGAGAGAGAAAAACTAGAGAAAAAAAGAAAGATAATATAAGAGACAAAAAGAGAAATTTTATTGTATTTCATTTTATTTCATGTCATTACATATATTGAATATTATTATTTATACTAATCCTACTAATTAATTCTATTAATTATTTAACCAATTCACATAAATACTAACTAGTTTTATTAATTATTAATTAATATTCTTAATTATAATTAATTATTAATCGATCATAGTGCTTGTACACACGCACGCGCACATACATTGGATTTTCTTTTGTATTTTTCTAACTTCACATTCACCAGAGTCCTCCTTTTTTTTTTTCCTCGTGGAATTTCAAACTCAAGTTCACTGTTTGTTTTTGAAAAAGTTTTAATCTTTTTATGTAAATATTTTTTTCTTGGAAACCATCATTTTTTGTAAAACTATCTTTTTTTAAAGATGATTTTACAAACTCCCAAAACTATCAATATTTCTCTAACAAAGTTTCCTAAAAGCAATTCATGAGTTAAATTTCAAATAGGGGTTTGCAATCTCCGAAAATTAAAGGTGGCAAAATTGTAATATTAGAAAATGTAATTTTTAGAAAATCTTAAATACTTTCTAAACATACAAGCACCTATATTCAGATTGCATATATGAAACTTTCATAAAACTGTGGGATATAAAAGGTGAGGATTAAGCAACACCAACTTTTATTAAAGTTTTAAACTTTTAATATTTTTTAAAAAACTGTTATTTGTTTTTGTTTTGTATTTCACATTTCGGGATAATTTTTACTGAATAGTTGTCGAATTATCTATTTGTTTCATGCATGCAAGTATCAAGTGATATATTTACATAACCTTTGTCGTATTATCATGTTTTACAAGATAATCTCTTTTAGTTAACTTTAGACTTATCTTTTCACCCTCTTCTTTTTTTAGTTATATTGAGATTTGAATCCGAGATCATCAGGTTAAAGGAAGGGGGTTGTCTGTTGGATTATGTGAGAAATGCGTGGCCACAGTTGTGCGTGCTCACTCACGACAATGGCCAAGTTGTAGGTGAAAAAGGATTTTTCACGTAGCCTACCCACGGCCAAAAAAGGGGAAAGACAAAAAGAGAAAGCGAGAGAAAGAATCTTACCAAAACAAACAAAAGATGAATGCAACTCCAAAAAACTTATGGATCTAAACAAATGCACCAAACAAACAATATAAAACATCAAAAACCAAAGGCTTGGGTAGAGTGAGGGAACCAACGGTGGGTATGTTTTGTAAGGAGAGAGAGAGAGATTGGAGCAAGAGAAAGGGTTAGTAGAGAGAGAGATGATAGTGGCTAACCATTTAATGAAAAAAGAGAAAAAGATAATCTTACGTTAAATTCTTGATATATATATATTTTTTTTTGGTGTGAAAAATTCTTGATATATGTGTATGTGTGTGTGAGTAGAGAAAAAATTGATATATATCATTCCTATATATCATTCCTATAGAGGCTGTTTTTATCAATTAATCTAAGATTATTCATATGTTATTTTGAGAGAAAAAAAGTTAAAAGATTTTGATTATTTTAACCTAATTGCCACGATAACTAAAAGAACAAGATTAGCTAATGTCAAAAGTAAATGAATGTAAAAATTGAAAACCGAATTGATCAACTAAACAAATTTGAATTAAAAGAGAATAAGACCCTAAGACTATGATACTAAGGGATGAAAAGAACTATGATACTAAATCAAATTCAAACAAAAGAAATGACCTGAAAATAAAACTCTAATTCTAAACAATTTTAAATTTTGTTGAGTATGATGAAATCTTAAGATTAAAGGAAAACAAAATCAGAAGAATGAAATTTAAACTAAGAACTAAAAATAGAGAACTTGAATAATCACAAGAAATCTAATAACTCACTACTATTTTATTTACAAAATATAATTAACCTGCTATTTTTTTAATCTTTGTCTAGAAAAATAAATAAAAAAAAAGATTAAAAAAATGGATGGAGAGAGAGAGATGTTGTTACTAGAAGTCAAATTTCTTTTACATTAAGCGTATCATACAGAGGGTCTTGAGAAAAAAAGAGTGATAACAACAATGTCGGAGTGTTGGAAATGCTGGTAACCTTGAATCAATAATGATTATGATGATTTGATTCCAAATGCATGATTCATATTTAATTGATTAATCCAATATTTTTCAAATGAAATCAATCATATGGTACATCCTTGCCTCGCATCTGCATGTTACATAACATGTTGGAGTGAACCCACCACAGAGAGAGAGAGAGAGAGAGAGAGAGAGATGTACGTTGATGTAACATCATCCTATTATTGTTTAACTTAAGTGGCATTTGATTTACGCTTTAAAATTAGAATCAAAATTGAAATCTAATATCTCATATTTGTTTTAAATTCTGAAATAGATATGATTATTATTATTAATGTTTTGTTTGTATATCTTTCAGAATGAAATCTTTAAACTTGACATATTTTAAAAAAGATAAACAATATATATTGAATCTTTAAAACTTGATATATGTGAATCAGTTTTGAAATTATTTCTGAATTATTTTAAGAATTTTTTTTTAAATAATGTTAAATCCGTATTGAAATTTTAAAGAAATTGGGAGAATCTGAGAGAGTGAATGGAAAGAAGACGATGGTGGAGCAAATTAAAATCCAAGAGAGGGTTTGCAGTGGTGGAGAGGAGAGAGAGAGGTGGTGGTGGGGTTTAGAGTGCGAGAAAATATGGCTGCTCGAGATGGAGAGAAGTGAGGGAGCGGGGAAAAAAAAAAGAGATAAAAGTGATCAACTTTTTTCTTTAGGTTTTATTCGTGGGTTTCAATTGATATTTGTTATTTTATTTAGATTTTATAAAACTCATATTTTGAGAGTTTTATTTTCATATTTTTATTTTCATTTCATTAATTTAAACAAATTATATAAATTTAATTCGGTTCCGAAACCCACTCCCTTTATTAGCTACATTGTACAAGAAAATAGTTTTCAACTTGTCATTCATTCGGATGAAAATCCAGACTCAATTGCTAAATAATAATATATATAATTAATTAATTGGTATGTATAGTTGCTATTTTTTAATAGTGAAAATATGTTAAAATACCTACTTAGAATTTTCCAAAATTGGAAAAAGAAAAAAGAGGAAATAATGGATCATCTTCGAAATCAAAGATAACTACGAAATAGTAACTCATAATTTAATAAATCAAAATAAGAATTGCATTAAACTAATAACTAAATCAATCAAACAAAAAAGCAATCAAAAAATAATGAAAAGAAATCAACTAAACTTCAAAAATAAAACCAAAAAAAAAATGTAAAACCAAGATTCGACTACAAGGAACTCAAAATATCAATCAAACTAATGTACTCGAAACAACTATAAACTAAAACTAAAAATGCAAACTCAAGAGACATGAAGATGATGTCTAAGTTGATACCACTAGACTCAAATCTACTTTTTCTTCCTCTTCAAGAATGACTAAAGATGGAAGCTACAAAGATAATTGAAAATCGGAAGCAAAATTTAAAAAAAAATAAAAAAGAAGAAAAGAAAATCGGCAATAAAAGTTGAGAAAAGAGAGAATTTTCTAGATTGTTATCACTAACCTGTTCTCTCTATTGTATGTGTTGTTCCCCTTTTAACTCTCCTAACACCCTCCTTTTCTGGATCTCTTTCCTTGTCTTTGACATATCATGTAGAAGAATTTGGACTTATGATATTTTTTCTTGTAGAACTTAACTTTCTATTTTTCAACTCATTACATATTATTTTTAGTGCTTCAAATTCAAAAAAAAAAAAAAAATTACCCGTATTCGAATATGATTCAACTTTTTTTTTCAAAACATAAAAAGTTGGAGATCTAGGTTTTATATTTGCAACACAATTTGAATAAGATCAATCTGAGTTTTATAGACCAAGATATGGATTTATTACCAAAATAGCTCCAAAAGTGTCCTCTAGACTCGAAATGCAAGTTTGATTGAATTTGTCTTTTAGTTGGTTGAATCGGAAAAGTCATCAAAATGAAAGTTGTAGCTCTATCTCTCATGTATCTTGAATTGCATCAATCTAATAACGGTAGCTCAAATTATGATATTTTGAAGTAGTATGTGCACAAACCTAAGCACTATAGGGGCATTCAGAATTCTGAAATGTCATTTTCTGATCTTCTTTATGCCAAATTCTCCATTTTCTCTTTTGAAATATTAGGGACATTGTATACTTCGAATTAAACATAACTCAACATATGGGAGTCATCATGCGTATAGTTTCGAGAATGGACATATGGAACATTAGGTGAACTCTATCCAACTTTGTTGGCAAGCTTATTGGCTACGTAGCTCACTCTATTAAGGATCTCTACAGCCCATATAAGCCGAGCTTCCCCTTTTCTCGAGTCAAACCACACCCTTAGAAGGGGAAACTTTGAGGAAAACACGATCACTCAGATATATGCAACTCTCATGGCCTCGTGGATGTTTAGAACTTCTCTTTATCTTAGAAATCATAGCCTTTTCTCTCTAAGCAAATGACTATCCTCACCATTCAGAGTAGCCATAAAACTCCTTTACAATCGCCTTACCCTCCCGTGACTTATCCCAACAAACCGGAGTATGCACCTCCTACTGCAAGGCTTCATACACTGCCATATCAATACCAGAATTGTAGCTATTATTATAGGGAAACTCAACCAATGATAGTTGATCCTCCCAACTACCAAACAGTTGCAAAACACAATCTCATCAGATCATCCAAAGAACGAACCATCCACTATAACTACCTATCTGTTTGTAGGTGGTAAGAGATGGTGAGCTTTAAATGACTATCGGCCTCTTTGTGCAATGCCTACCAAGAGTCAAGGTTAAAATGAGAAGCTCTATCAGAAATGATAGTCACCGGAAAAGTGTGTCGGCACCTCTTCATTCAAACGATCACAACATTAGAAGAAAAATAGTTGATTTCGTCGATCTATCTACTACGGCCCAAATCACATTGTTACCATTATGAGATTTTACTAATCTAACTGTGAAATGTTGGACTTTTGAATTCAAATTCAATTGAATTCAATGAATTCAATATCAAATTAATTGAGGAAAAACATAATTGAAAGGATTAAATGTGATAAGAATGGAAAAAATTTGAATTGAGGATGTATTTGATCAGATTTTGGTGTCCCATTCAAACCTCCATACAATTAATCTTGTTTTTCCATTTTGAATAATTAATTAGATTCTTATAACCTCCAACAATTATTTAGGGTGATAATAGTAGGGTTTTAATGGCTCTTTTAATGGCTCTTTGATGGTTGAGAGCCTATATAACCCCTCATAATGCATTGGGTCCATAAGTCCAATTTTTAATTCTCCACACCACCTATTGAGAGAAATTTAGGGTTTAGAAGACTTGTACACGTCCCAAAAATTGATTTGGTGCTTTTAGATTCGCCGGAAGTGAAGAACAAGAGCATGGCCAAAGGTAAACCTAAATCCTCAATTTTCACTTCTGCTTATTTTGACTCTAATTTATGAATTGAAGTATGTATTAGGTTTGTCATGTAATCTCACATTTGATATCAGAGCCATTTTTGCCTTTGCCTGCATGTTTTCTGACGAATTTCAAAATTTTTGAAAATTAGGGTTTTTGGATTTTTGGAAGATTTGATCCAAAATTTTAATGATTTTCAAAAATTAGATTCAAATTGGAATTCTTGTATTATTACGATTAAAACCATATTTTTTAAAATTATTTTAGAGTATTTTTATACTTTCCGGTAGTTTTCCGACATCTGGATCCGCCAAAGTGAATAAAACCGAGTCGGGACCTTGTCCAACTTACTTTCGGGTAAAGAAGAAGATGTATTTGTGTATAACAAAAGGAAAATAATAAATAAAAAAAAAATTGTTGGAAAAAACA
The DNA here is from genome assembly GCA_037126225.1 of Dillenia turbinata. Lineage (NCBI taxonomy): Eukaryota > Viridiplantae > Streptophyta > Magnoliopsida > Dilleniales > Dilleniaceae > Dillenia > Dillenia turbinata. The sequence goes on along the minus strand of JBAMMX010000026.1, from coordinate 8,900,621 downwards.
AAACCTAGGTTGTGGCCTGGTGGTTAAGGTTACTCGGACATCTGGATGTGTCTAAATTCGAGTCTGGCCATATACGTTTTACCATTTTTTTAACTTATTGCAATAAAGTCCCTATATTATTCAGAAATTTCACTTAATAAGTGAATACTTTAATCTATTGCAGTTTGGGTCCTTTAGAAAAATTATATATATTTTACCAATTTTGGCAGGAAAATTTTCAAAATATATATATATCCAAAAAAAATCCCAAAATATTTTAAAATATTTTCTAAACCCAAATTTTGTAAAATAGTGCATAAAATTAATTTTTGGGTATAATTTTGTATATAAGGGGAGGTACAAAATCAATAAAATACATTAAACAGTTTTTTTTGCATTTTTTAAAATTAAAATTTTATGCACTTTAACATGGAAAAATCAAGTAATATTATTATCCTAGTGATCAATATGATTTTTAAAATTAATTAGAATTTAGTCACAGCAACCATAATTAAACAGAAAATTATATATGAATGCATGATCATATTAGGGAAAGGATAAATTTTTCATGAAATTATTTTTATGTATTGAATCTTATCCCACAAGAATTTTTGTTGCATGAAAATAATAAAATTGGAGATAAGATATCAAAATAATTATTTTTTAATAGTAGTCTACTTGATTAAATTCTCTTTTCTATATAATACTATAAGTGTGGTTAATCTAGTGCATATCTAGGCTGGTTCTGTCAAACAGATGGGGATAAGTCTAAGGTTGGCTGATTCTTAAGCAATCTCATGTGACCCACCACTTACCTGGGAACCTATCTGGTGCACTAGAGAGGTCGTCTTATAGGGCTAAGTAGAAAAGGATAAGGTGATCAAGAAAAGACTAGCTATTGGTAATTTTTTAATTAACCCACAGGCATTAGGGAATGAGTTATTTTCGGTAAATCTTATCATAAGATCAAATAACTCTAATAGAATTAGAAATTTAGCCCATAGGCAATTTCTATATCATAGATTTATTTTTATATATTTACATTGATAAACATATATTAAATGTCTCACATATAATTAGTAAACATGTTTATTTATTTTGTAGTATTCCAAACCGTAGATTTGAAATCTGATTTTCCTGATTTGAATGGAGAGAATTATAAGGAGTAGAGGGAAAAAGTACTTCTCCATTTGGATTGCTTGGATATTGATTATGCTATTCGGAAAGACGAGCCACCTCTGGTAACTGATACTAGTTCCGAGACTGATAAGACTCTTTATGAACGTTGGGAGAGATCTAATCGCCTAAGTACCATGTTCATAAAGAGTAAAATCCCAGCTAGTATCTGTGACTCGGTCAATCAGCATACCAATGTCCGTACTCTTCTTAAGGCTATAGACGAGCAATTTGCGACATCGGAGAAATCTTTGGCCAGTACCCTCATTATGCAATTCTCTTCTTGAGGCTCACTACTGTCTATGGTGTGCGCGAGCACATCATGTGGATGCGGGACATTACGGCTCAACTAAAGAATCTGGAGGTTAAGATGTCCAAGTCCTTCCTCGTGCACTTTATTTTGAACTCTCTCCCTCAACCCTACGGTCTTTTTAAGATCTCATACAACACACATAAGGAGAAATGGTCCATTAATGAGTTGATGGCCATGTGTGTGCAGGAGGAAGGAAAGCCATTGAAGGAGATGAAGCAGGCTTCCGAAAATACACATGTAGCTATACAAGGAAATAAGAAGGGCAAGTTCAAGCCAAATCAAAAGGGCACAAAACCAAAAATGGACATTCAGAAGGAGTCCAAGTGTTTTTTCTGTAAAAAGAAGGGACACATGAAACAGGATTGTGTTAAGACAAACGGTGGCTCGAGAGTAAAGGAACGAAAATCTCATTAGTCTGTTATGAATCCTGCATGACTGAGATTTCTCATGACACATGATGGATTGATTCTGGTTGTACAATCCACATTACAAATGTGTTGCAGGGCTTGCAAAACCTAAGGAAGCCAGTGGGTCATGAACAACTCATCTATTCGGGTAACAAGATGAGCTCACTAGTAAAGAGCATTGGCGATTGCGAGATCATTCTGGCAAACGGACATGTCTTGAAATTGGAGAGAGTATTCTATGTACCTAAGTTTTCTAGGAAGTTAATTTTCGTTTCAAAACTTGTATAATTCAGTTACTCTTTCCAATTTAATAATAAAATGACATTATTTTGTGGTTCAAATATCATTAGTAATGGTCAATTATTGGATGGATTATATATTATTACTTTACAAGACAATATTTGCATGAATGTAACACAAACAGGTGTTAAAAGAAGTGTCATTGAGGAAAACTCTTCCATGTTGTGGCACTGGAGATTAGGACATATTTCCATAAAGAGAATAGAAAAGTTGGTAAAGGATGGGGTACTTGATACACTAAATTTTAGCGATTTTAAGACTTGTGTGGACTACATTAAAGGAAAGCAGACTAACAACACTCAAAAATGTACCAGGAAGAGCTCAGAATTACTTGAGATCATACATACGGATATTTGTACTCCAGGTACAGACTCATATGGTCATAGTTATTTCATCTCCTTTATAGATGATTATTTATGATACATGTATCTCTATATCTTTCACTATGAGGACGAGGTGTTGGATGCCTTTAAAATTTTTAAGGCAGAAATAGAGAAACAATACGGTGAGTAAATAAAGATCGTGAGGTCGGATAGAGATGGAGAATACTATGGAAGGTATACAAAGGATGGACAAGCGCCAGGTCCATTTGCAAGGTTCCTTCAAGAAAATAGGATCGTTATCCAATACACCATGTCTGGTTTACCTGACCAAAATGGTGTAGCCAAAAGAATGAATAGAACCTTGCTTGATATGGTTAGGAGTATGATGTCTAGCTCCATATTACCTAAGTTCTTATGGATTGAAGTTCTCAAGACGGCAGTATATATTTTGAATAGGGTTCTAACCAAGGCTGTAGCCAAAACTCTCTTTGAGTTATTTAAGGGTTGGAGACCTAGTTTGAGACACGTACGCATTGGGGCTGTCCTATAGAGATAAAGGTTTATAATCCATGAGAAAAGAAATTGGATCCAAGGATCGTGAGTGGATACTTTGTCGGTTATGCCAAAAGGTCCAAAGGATACCGGTTTTATTATCCATCCTATCACACTAGATTTGTGGAATCTAGAAATGCTAAATTTCTAGAGAATGACTTGGTCAGATAGAGGGAATACTTTCGGGACTTAACTCCTGAAAGAGACCCATCAAATATCCCGTCAAGTTCTAGCACCAAATTAGTTGTCATCCAAAATGACCCTCAAGTCCCTATAGACACAAATCAGGGTAGGAATAACAATCGTGAAATTCCATAAACAGCTGACCAAGATCAAGTTGGACAACCTTCCCCTACGGAGAATGTTGAATCAACATTAAGAAGATCTACTCGAGAAAGAATGTCAGCTATACCTGATGATTATGTGGTATACCTTCAAAAGTCTGACTATAACATCAGAGCCATAGAGGATCCAGAAATGTTTTCACAAGCCATGAATTCTAAGGACTCGAACTTATGGCTGAATGCCATGAAAGATGAGATAGACTCCATAAGGAGTAACGGAGTCTGGGACCTTATAGAGTTGTTAGATGAGGTAAAACCCATCGGATGTAAATGGGTCTTCAAAACTAAAATAGACTCATTAGGCAATATCGAGAAATACAAGACTAGACTCATTGCTAAAGGGTTCACCCAAAGGGAAGAAATCGACTACTTGGAGATATTTTCTTCGGTGTCTAAGAAGGATTCCCTCCGCATCATTCTGACACTCGTTGCACATTTTGATTTAGAGTTACAACAAATGGATGTGAAAACAGATTTCCTTAATAGGAAACTAGAGGAAGAGATTTACATGCGTCAACCTGAAAGATTCTCCTCTAGTGGTAGTGAGCACTTGGTGTGCAAACTCAAGAAATCCATATATGGGCTAAAACAAGTCTCTCGCCAATGGTATTTGAAGTTCCACAATGTAATCACTTCATTCAGTTTTAAAGAGAACATTGTGGATCAATGTATATATCTCAAGATTAATGGGAGTAGGTTTTGTTTTCTTATCCTATATGTGAATGATATACTACTTGTCACCAATGATAAAGGGATGCTGTATGAGGTGAAACAGTTCCTCTCTAAAAACTTTGAGATAAAGGATTTAGGTGATACATCTTATGTCATCAGCATTAAGATGCATCGAGATAGATCTAATAAGCCTCTAGGACTATCTCAAAAAACCTACATCAACAAAGTGTTTAAGAAATACAGAATGGAGAACTGTTCACCAAGTATAGCTCTGATTGTTAAAAGGGATAGGTTCAATTTGGACCAATGCCCTAAGACAGATTTAGAAAGGGAACAGGCTAACATCCCGTATGCTTCCGTTGTAGGAAGTCTTATATGTGCACAGTTTTGTACAAGAACTGATATAGCGCATACTGTAGGGATATTAGGTAGATATCAAAGTAACCCGGGTTTGGAATATTAGAAGGCTACAAAGAAGGTGTTGAGGTATCTACAAGGCACAAAAAAATATATGCTTATATACAGAAGAATCGACAATCTGGAAGTAGTCGGGTACTCGGATTCAGACTTTGCCGGCTGTGTTGATTCCCGGAAATCAACGTTAGGTTACATCTTCATGATGGCTGGCGGAGCTATATTGTGGAGGAGTGCTAAGCAGACATTGACTGCAACCTCCACTATGGAAGCTGAGTTCGTGGCGTGTTTTGAGACTACGTCACACGCGATGTGGCTCAAGAGTTTCATCTCCAGGTTTAGGATTTTAGATTCTGTACCTAAACCATTATATATATTTTGTGATAATTCAGCTGCTGTATTTTTGCCTAAGAACAATAAGAGTGGTATTCGAAGTAAGCAGATCGACATAAAGTACTTAACCATTAGGCAAAGGGTATTGGAAAATAAAGTTGTAATCTAACACATTAGCACTGATTATATGTTGGCTGATCCCTTAACCAAAGGCATGTCACCAAATAAGTTCAGGGATTATGTTGTGAATATGGGCTTATTGCCTTATTTAAATGAAACTCAGAGTTGAATTTTCTGAATAAAATTGTGCACGTATTGTCTTCTTGAGATAAATTCATCAAGTAAGGATCCGAATAAAATAAGGTTTATTCATAAAATAAATGTTACCATAAAGTTAGAAGATAGAATGCATTGTGATACACGGAAGATAATACTCTCTTTTAGAGGATTTATCGCCGTGACTCGTGTACTTTATTTTCATAAAGGATTGACTTGATTCTGATTTCAAGTCGGTTTGCTGGGCCAAGTGGGAGAATGTTGGACTTTTGAATTTAAATTCAATTGAATTCAATATCAAATTAATTGGGGAAAAATATAACCGAAATAATTAAATGTGATAAGAATGGAAGGAATTTGAATTGAGGATGTATTTGGCCGGATTTTGGTGTCCCATTCAAACCTCCACGCAATTAATATTGTTTTTCCATTTTGAATAATTAATTGGATTCTCATAACCTCTAATAATTATTTAGGGTGATAATTGTAGGGTTTTAATGGCTCTTTGATGGTTGAGAGCCTATATAATCCCTTCTAATGTATTGGGTCCCTAAGTCCAATTTTCAATTCTTCACACCATCTATTGAGAGAAATTCAGGATTTAGAAAATTTGTGCATGTCCCAAGAATCGATTTTGTATTTTTAAATTCGTCCGAAGTGAAGAACAAGAGTATGGTCAGAGGTAACCCTAAATCCCCAATTTTAAATTCTGCTTATTTTTGTTCTAATTTATGAATTGAAGTATGTATTAGGTTTGTCATGCAATCTCACATGAAATCCATAACAATATCCTCCCACTGCCATTACATGATATGAAAAGGGTTAAGCTTCCATGCTAGCCATTGATGCTTTCCCTTAACCTATTTGCACATCAAATATCTCATGATAAACTCTAGAATATCTCTCCTTATAATGATCTTGTGTACACTGAGACCATGATTTATAGGTCTCTCTCAAGAGTTAATCTCACAAACCTTTGTTGTCAAGCACTACAACCTCTACTAACAAGATAGAATACCTTACTTTATCTGAAACCTAGCTTCGTGCCCTTGGAGACCTCCTTCTTCAAAGACACGAAGCTGGGATCCTATCTCTAGGCCTCCTACACTCTCTAAGTCAAATTAACATGCACTCCCAAGCTAGGCAAAACCGAACCCCTTTGAACCTCATTGGTCTTGATTGGGAGCCTATCAGACTTTGCCACTAAAGCATTCTTCCAATCCCTTAAGGTTGTTATCGGTCTCGTTACCTTTCAACTCAAGCAACTAGCTACAACATTCACCTTTCTAGGATTATAGAATATCGTCAAGTTATAATCATTACACTACTCCATCCACCTCATCTAGCACAAGTTTAGATCCTTTCGAGGACAATAAAAAATAATAATAAATAAAACCTCATCCATGAATGTTGTGCCTCCAAACCAACCCTCGAGATATCATTACAAATCTAAAAACTCTTGCTACTCTTTGGCAACACTAAAACTGAAGCCACTAACAGAAGTCATTTAAACTCCTCAAAACACTACTCACACAACTCATTCCTCTGAAATTCCGCGTGTTTCCTTACCAACTGTGTTAAAGGGATGGCCAACACTACCATTGACAAACTTGCAATGGTATCCAACCAAATCAAAGAAATTCTCAACCCCTATCACCAATGTAGGATATGGTCACTCTATTATTTTTTTTTTGTGTCTACAATAATACCATCTCCTGATATCACATGCCAAAATAAAAAAAAGCTACCCAATCCACACAAAACACACACTTGCTAAAATTTTAGTATACACCTTTAGACTTTCAACCTGACCAAAACTATGCATGGGTGCTCGAAATGCTCCTCGCTATTGTGTAAGTATACTAAGATGTTATTGATGAAAACTATCACAAACTGATCTAAAAACTCTCTCAATGTGGAATTCATTAACACAATGCCCATACTTGGTCCTAAAAGCTGATTTAGGAATGTCACTCTTTGATTTGAATTTAATGGTGACCCAATATCAAGTCTACATTAGAGAATATATCGGCAACATTTAGTTGATCAAATAGATCATCGACCCTAGGCAAAGGCGCTTATTTATGATCCTAATATTTTTTAACTATCAATATCTTGTATACAATTTTATCAACCTATCTTTCCTACACAAACAAAACTATAGCTCCCACAATGATACATTGGCCTAAGAAACCCCTTCTTCAATATATCCTCAAGCTACTCCTTTAACCCTATTAGGGCCAACCTAAAAGGTGGGATAAAGATTATGGCAACCCTAGTAACAAATTGATTGTGAAGTCCATCTCTCTATCTCTTTGGGGCAACTCTAGTGAATCATGTAGGAACACATCCATAAACTTACTAACCACCGATATATCTCCAATTTGAGATGTCTCCACCAAACTATCAACAACAAGATGCAATAAACCTTGATAACCCAATACCAACAAGGAATCTATATTGAGGAAGGAAATGATATGTAACGTAGACAATCTGCTCACTACAAACATAAACTCTAGATGATCTGGGTAACAAAAGCTTAATATCTTCTCTCATGGTAAACCTTGGCGAAGTTAGCCTTCAAATAGTCCATATCCAACAAAACATGTGGTTCAAATAATAGCAGGGGAATTAAATCGACAAAAAACTCTACTGCCAAAAGATAGCATGCTACCCCTAAAGATAGAGGTAGCATGAATAACTCCCCCAATTAGGTAGCCATAGACAAAATATCATTCAACAACTTTAAACATCCATCAGGTAACACAACCATGGTTGCTGCTATAAAGGAATTGAAAAACAAACTAGAGGGGGGTCAATAGGTTGTTTGGCATTTTTTGATGGTTTGGTGATTTTACAGTTTGTTGAAAATAAATATGAGTTGCAGGGAGTTAAAGAAAGATAGAAAATAGAGCATACTCAAATTTTATACTGGTTCTATCAAACCCAATGTATGTTAACTCTTAGACTCTACCTAGATTTTTTACTATTATCCTAACAATACAAATTTCATTCACGGTTCAAGTTAGACCTTACAAACTTGATTCCATGTTCAAATTAGACATTTTTATAGTGTTTCTTCTCAAAACACTATTCAACCCAATCTCTCACAAGTTATTTCTCTCGCTAAATCCCAGACCGAGAAAACCCTCTCTAGTATTTGAACTTTAAGTACAAGAGGAGAAAGGATATTACAATAAGTGAAGCCATAACTTCAAATGTAACAAATATGAGGCTCACAAAAAGAATTTTACAAAACTATGAATAGTAGAGTATATCGCTTGAAGTTTAGAGTATTGTAAATTTTAGAATGTTCAATACTTTACTTCTTTTCGCCACTTCATTTTTCATTAAGCACTTCACTTTTTCTTTTTGAAGATCTAGTATAGTATTTATATTCTCATTTATTGCTTTCAACCAGAGATCCATTGTGGTTAGTGAGCTTTCGAACGTTGGCCATTAATGAAACAATAAATACTTTAACCACCTGTTTGTTTTTCTACAGAAATGAATGTTAGAAGCAAAGTGTCGAATAGGTGAGTATTTTAGTCGACTGTCATATTTAAAATTCAAATTTTGTGTCAGAGTTGTCGGCTACTCCTTTTGCTTAGTCGACTAATTTCCTTGTTCTGAAATTGCTTAGTCAACTTCCTTGTTCTTTTAGCAATCTGTGTTCCGTTTGATTTATCTTGTTAGTCAGTAGTCTTATAAACTTAGCCGACTATCATTAGTATCCTGTCAACTATTGTGATTTGAATTTCAAGTTTTGTTTCTGTGATGACAACAACTCATTTTACCTAGTCGACTATTAGTATTGTTTTGTAAATGATTGATCGACAATTCTTAAACATAGTCGACTATGCTTTCTTTGGGTTTGTCTTATTTGCCTAGGTTTAGAAGTTGTTAGTCGACTACTATGATAAGTTAGTCAACTATTAGATTTGAATTTCAAAAGTTTGTTTCAATAATGTTGACAATTCATTGTGCCTAATCGACTATTTATCTTATTCTACAAGTGATTAGTCGACTATTTTAAAACTACCACGCCCCGACCCGCAAGTCCGAGCACGTGACAACCGCCGCTTGATCTTGGAACATGTGAAGTCACCAACACATACCCCAGGACCCAGCAAGGCTATAGAATTATCCCCATTCAATCCAAAGAAACTAACACATCAAACATTTAACATATTTGACAAAAGTTTTATTTAAGGTAATATAAATATGTATGATATACAACAAATAAGTTTTCAAATCATACAACAAATAAGTTTTCAAATATCATTCCCAAAATAAAAGTTTTCACTTAAAAAAAATGCTCTCTAATGGATCCACCTACAAACCTAAATAATTCATATCTAGGAAAAGCCAATACCAGCAAGCGATCCCAGTAGCTTTTCCCCGACTGGATCTATCTAACTAGATGGAGGCTACTGCTATGTCTACACTTCCTCTGAAAAAATGATAAAAGTGGAGAGGTGAGTATGAAATACCCAGTGAGTGGAGTGCAATGGCATATTGTGACAATAAATGAGTGATGAGTATAGGAATATCAAAACCGCAATTTCTAACCAAATCATCAATGTATAAGTAGTATCATACAATTCAGCCCATTATAAAAACAAATGCATCTATAAGTTTCATACTATTCATAAATCATGGGTCTCCCTAAAGAAACACTCCCGCCAAATGTTTGGCTGAACGTGGGCGAAAGCCCACCAAGGGATTTTTAATCATTTCTTTTCAAAACACTAATTCTCCCTTTATTGGCATTGACTCGTACCTCATTGGGGTGCTATCCGGATAGTACGACGGGGACATAGGATATCATGTCTACCTCCCTTACCAAACATAGCCCTCATACACGTCACCCCGTTGGATCGCTCCATGGAGGGAATGATTATAGTCATTTACCATCACTAGCACCTTCATTTCACAATATCCAACCATGTTCCAATGTGCTGTAAATTCAGCAAGTGGTTACCAAACCATATCACAATGTTCATAAATGCAATTCTTAATAACAATGGCACATATTTATTCAAAATTGTGTGGTTGCATGCGTATTCAAATTCACATTTTGGGACATCCCACAAACACAAATAATTTTAGAAAATTATTTAAAAATCATTTATAAAAGAATTTATAAAAATCATTTTCTCATTCAAAGCACAACAGTCTGTCCACTCACAGTGGCAGGGAGGGTAGTCACTCCTGGATTCCTCAATAGCAATATTCTTGTCACGATCAGTCCGTTCAACTCCTAAAAGACATTATTAAGAAACAAAATCATCAATATTTATTTCCAAATTAACCCCATAAACCTTAACATTCAAATCCCAGTTTTTTTTTCTCACTTTCAGTGATGGAATATTCTTCAAAGCTAAGTGAATAACTAGATAAGTAAACTAAGGGATGGAATAGGAAAATGATAATACCTTAATTCATGTCTCCAATAAACCTTTTCCGTTCGGATTTCATCAAACCCTAGAATTTTCCTCTCTATTGAGACATCTCTACACTCTTAAGTTCTTCCAAGATCATGACTAGAATCTAACTTTTAAAGATTGTATGAGTATTTTGGAATATTAAATCTATAAACTTGCAGGTAAATTGAATGAATTTGGAAGAAGAGAGGAAGAAGGATCTCGAGAGAGAAAGAGAAATGGAGTTCTCTAGGTTCATGAATTTTTGAAGTCTTCACCCCCTTTTTATCATTAAACTCATTTTCAATATTTACTTAGTGGTCCTTGTTCATTCCTCAATTTTACAATTGCCCCAACATGTTCTCTTGGATTTTAGAAAAGTTAACACTATGAATTAAGTATTGGGAGTTGGGTCGTGTCTACCGATGAGTAGAGAAAATTGAAAATAAAAGTAGAATTTATTTAGATATATAAATATATTAATTTTTGGGATATAATATAAATGAATCATAATATAATTAAAGGGTTTGAATGTTTTAGTGGCAAAGTTTTTTTTGGAGGAGGTGTGGGTTATGGGTTCAAAACTCCATCAAAGCATGTTCGGCCAAGCAAATCAAATTTGAAGTTTGAAGTGTGCCCGATGGTGAAAGCAGCCGATGGGGAGAATAACCGATGGGGAAAGTGCAAATGGAATCACAACCGACAAAGAAATTTGGACGGAAATGTAGTAGGCATGTGTGCGTGTACTAATGGGAATTTATTCAAGTGTCCAAGCTTTCCGATTGTAATTCCCAGCCAGCAATTATGAAAGATTAAATGTGACTACCGATGGTATTGCCGATAAGCAAAATGAGAGTTAAATGCAATTATCGAATGATACAAATAACCGACAAGGAAAGATTTGTTCAGCACATGGGTATCCGAACAGGTGTAGGACAAATTGCACTAGTTAGAAAATTACAAGTGTTGTCTAAGGTAACTGACTGAGATTGAAAAAATTTGAAAATTGATCTATTGTTCCATACCGATAGAACAAGTGGAAATTTAGCAAAATGATGATCGATATTCTACAAACAAACGGTAATATATTGAAAAGTAAAGTTGAATGTCCACCGATAGATTAATATAATACTGAACAATTATCTTAAAATGACTAGCGATGGGATTTCCAAAATTTAAAAAGACAACCTATGGCACACAAGCAACCGAAAGTGGCAATTTGAAACATGAATATAGAGGGGTCACGGAAAGCAGCGAGTCGAAAGTGTAAAAGAACCGATGGCTAAATAAGTATGAGTGAATGTCACAAATGATAGCCGATGAGCAATTGAAAAGAAGTATGACCAACCAACAATTTTATTCAAACATAACCGATTATAAATTTGAAGGGTAGCCGAACATGTGTAGTAATAGAAAATAGAAGGTACTGATTGAAAGTGTCATTCGGTCAATTTACTAATGAGATATATAATCATATATGTGTGGCAAAGGTACCGATGGAGTTGTCAAAATACATATCAACAGATCTCAAGATTAGACATCCATCGATGGCCCAAATATTCATCGTTGGAGAAAATATAAGTAAAGTGTAATATACCAAACGGTATAGAAAATTGGGTGTACCGATAAATATGTAGAAATTATAAAATATTCTATTTTCTCAACTCCACAGTCTATGGACAAGCCACACTTCACATTACATCGAAGAGATAGTAAATCACTAGGAGATGGTCATTATCGGCTAGTAATCAGAAAAAATCAAAATTTTGAAGAGATTATTTACTACACATTAAAACCTCACCGAACAGGTAAATTCTTTTAGAAAAGTCAAATCTCACCAAATACTGATCACCGAATATTCAATTAACCGATGGCTTTACTGATCAGAACTTTAAAATTTAGAACCTATCGGTCAAGTATCTAGAGGGGTTTTTCGGAAGACTCAAGGAGCAGAAATTCACACTTATATTTAAATTAACTATACTTCATCTATTTTACAAAATATAAAAATTTTAAATATGCAACTTAGAGTATATATCACAATCCAGACTTATCCGGTGTTACAAAAACATTGTCAGCTAAGCTTCCTTTAGTTGTGTATTATTTATCTAAGTTCAAATATTGTTAGTCAACTACTATGATAGGTTGGTTGATTAATGCAACATTTAGTCGAAATATTCAAAGAATTAGTTGACTAGTGTGTCTTGTGGCTCGTAGGTGACAGACTACGTTTTGGTTAGTTGACACATATTCTTCTTCAGTCGACTATATTTCATTTGGTGTCTCTGATTAGTCAGCTATCATAAAAAGTTAGTCAACATAGCTTTAGGTCTCTTTATCTTAGTCGAAAGAAGTTTGGTTCACACTACTAGAAAACGGCCCTTTAGCGACAGAAATTACCGACGGATAAAACACCGTCGCTATTAGCGATGGATCTGTGACGAATTAGCAACGGAAAATCAGCGACGGATTTAGCGATGGAAAAATCCATCGCTAAAATTAACGACGAAAATTTTTCATCGTTAATCCATCGCTAAAACTTTTCTGGATAAATTAGCGACGGATTTAGCGACGGAAAAATCTTTCGCTAATTTTTCCATCGCTAAAACTTGAAAAAAAAAATTATTTTTGTTAAATATAATTTTTCTTATTAAATATAATTTTTTATTTTTATTAAATATAATTGTGTCATTTTATTAAATATAATTTTTTCCTTTTATTAAATATAATTTTGTGTTTTTATTAAATATAATTCTGTATTTTTATTAAATATAATTTTTTTGTTTTTATTAAATATAATTTTGTGTTTTTATTAAATATAATTTTGTATTTTTATTAAATATAATTTTGTGTTTTTATTAAATATAATTTTATCTTTTTATTAAATATAATTTTTTGTTTTTATTAAATAAAATTTTGTATTTTTATTAAATATAATTTTTTTTATTAAATCTAATTTTGTATTTTTATTAAATATAATTTTGTGGTTTTATTAAATATAATTTTGTATTTTTATTAAATATAATTTTATGTTTTTATTAAATATAATTTTGTGTTTTTATTAAATTTAATTTTTTGTTTTTATTAAATATAATTTTGTGTATTTATTAAATATAATTTTATATTTTTATTAAATATAATTTTTTGTTTTTATTAAATATAATTTTTTGTTTTTATTAAATATAATTTTTTATTTTTATTAAAAATAATTTTGTATTTTTATTAAATATAATTTTGTGTTTTTATTAAATATAAATTTTTTTTTATTAAATATAATTTTTTATTTTAATTAAATATAATTTTATGTTTTTATTAAATAAAATTTTATATTTTTATTAAATTAGGGTATTGTATTTTTAATATTGAGAATTAGAAAGAAAGTATAGAAGTTGAAAAAAATAAACTAATAATATAAAAATGATGGTAGCATGGTGGTTAAGACTTTCCAGATTTCTCTCTCACACCAAAGATTGAACCAGAGTGTGAGAATTTTTTCAACAAATTAAAAGCTGGGGCGAGGGCGGGTGGGCGGGTCGGGTAGCCGAGGCGGGTGTCCGGGTTCTTGTACTTGGGTTTGCTCTTACTCACTTCAACGACAGATTAGCGACAAAAATTTTTCGTCGCTAATAATTCGTCGGTAATTACGAATAATTTGAAAAAATATAAAATTAAATTAGCGAAAGAAAATTTCCGTCTATAATCCATCGCTGAAATTTTTAAATTATCAACGGATTTTCTTAGCGATGGAAAATTTTCGTCACTAAATTAGCAATATAACTTTCAGTGACGGAATTTTTCGTCATTAATTTTTCATCGCTAATACTTTTAGCGACGAAAATTTGAGTATTAGCGATGAATATTTCTGTCCCTGATACCCATTTTTCTAATAGTATCATGTCGACCAATATGTTTGGATAGTTGAAAGTTTCAATATATTAGGCAGCTATTATGTGTTTTAAAACTTTGGGTGCATACTGGCTTTAATCATATGTCGACTAAAATAGTTAGTCAATATTAGTAATGTATTAGTCGACAAATTTTTCAGAAACTACAAGTCTTTTAAGTGTGGAGAACTCTAGTCGACAGGCTTATAGTTCTAGTTGACTATCTCTTAGTAAGTCTTTTTGACTTTGTCAACTAAGTCGATAGGACTATCGATAGGTTATGTTCTATAGAAACCTTTAGTGAATCTTAGTCGGTTAGAATTAAAAGTTAGTCAACTATGTCAAGCTATTCTGTAGAGTTAGTTAACAGTTCTTCCTTAATCTTATGGTATGTGCCGACTACTCATTAGATTTTGTCGACTATGCCAATGACATTGATTTTTAGTTGGCTAACACGATTGCTTAGTTGGCTAGCCTAAGCTACATGCTTCTCGGTAGTCACAGACTTTTGGTAAACCTGGCTGCCGATAGGCACTGTGTCTCTCAGTAGGCACTTGGTCTCTCGGTCAGCTACCTCTCTTATTTACTTAGTAATAATCATTTAAATAAATGTTTAATTTTTATATTTCATTCACTTAAGATATTATATGTAAATAAGGAAAGACCCTCTATTTGAATTCAAGAAAAATAGTTTCAAAATCTAATTCCTTAAGAATAAAAAGTCAACTCTTCGTTCAAAGAACAAAATTTTGATTTTGATTTTTGAATGATTTTTATTCAAAGGACTAATGAGTTAAAATAAAATTAAAAATAGGTTTTAATCTAATTGATACATAGGGAATAAATATTGATAATTTTTATTCTCATTTTCTTGATATTTCAAAAACTTATGTTTTTTAATACTTAATCTCCAAGGAGTTGGTTAACCTTAGGTTTTTAACATTTTAATTATCTCATTTTCTATCCAACTTATTTGCTTGGGTTTTTAACATTCTCCTTATTATGTGACTATTCTTTTCTACTCTTATGCTATGTGTCGACTAATCTGTGAGGTTAGTCGAAAGTCCCTTCCTTAGTAAAGCTATTCTGTCGATTAAATCAGAACGTCTGTCGACAGCTCACATGAGAAAGCTACTCTAGTTTTTTAACTATGTTTTCCTAATTCTTGCTTCACTAATTTGACATGTTTTGCTCATCATCAAAACACCTATGTACAACATTCTTCCCCTTTTTTATGATGACAAAACAACCTAAAATTTTTGGATTAAAACTACTTCAACTCCCCCCTTAATCAGTGCATGTGTTTTTAGTTAAATTCTCGGCAAACTATGACATATTCACAACAACCAAAATCCAATTCCAAATATCTCTCCCCCTTTTTTGTCATCAACAGAAAAGGACCTAATTTAAACTTAATGGGCTAAAAAATAGCCCAAAATTAAGGTCAATTGTAGATCTATCTTTAGAGGTAGAAAAATGAGCATACGAGCATACTGAAACACATGACACTACCCCTTAATAGTGACTTTAATTTCTTAAAGCATAATGTTAGAAAACACACATATATGTGAGCATATGTAGGAGGTTACTGAATGTTTAGAAACTAATATAATCAAAGGTTAAACAACAATACCAACTCAAGACTAACAAAATGTAAACAAGATATACTAAAAGTCAATAGTACATAATAAACTCAATAGTACATACTAAAAGTATAATGATAAACTCAAAAGTGTGTCATAGAGATCATTAGATATTGTTCTAAGAGACAGCAGACTTAGAGACTTGCTACACAATGTCTTCAACAATTTCTTTAACAATTGTTGGGGGATTAAATAAAGTGGATTTAGTAGCATTAATGGGAGTATGATTGGCAACAGGAATATTAGAAAGAGCAGGTTCAGATGACTTACGAACCTCTAAGGGAGGACAGGAGTAGACTTAGAAGAAGAGAGGTCTAAAGGTCTAGATAATGAAGGAAGATCAGAGGCTTGTCGCATAGGGAAGGATGGAGGTGAAAAGATAACTCTAGGCATATTCATCCTTGGTTCTTCTTTAGTTTCACTGGAGCTATCTTCTTCTCTAGGCCTTTCTCCTCCTTCTTTAGAACATTCAATGAGCTATTAAAATATCTATGATTACTGAACCATAGGATAGATTAGTGTTTTTCAAACTTAAGGGTGTTTGACATCATATATGGAACTAAGAAGCGCAAACTAGGGTTCTTTTTCTGTATTATGCATGCTATCAACCAAAAGTTTTCTCTAGTTATGAAGGCATAACTTTCTGCCCTGGGTCTCAAAATGTGTGTCACTATAAGATGTTGAATTTTCTCATGAAACCCTAAACCATTGGCACTCATATTAATCTCCTGCATTTCTTTGTTCTTGGACACTGTCCTACTGTGTCCTTTTATCGTCATTGTCTCATTCTATCTATTCTACACTATTATAGAATAGTCTTACTACCCTCTCATATGCCCTAGGATTAGATGTAATTAGCTAAGATGGACATATTTCACTAACGTATTCCTCATGTTCAAATTTAATTTCACCAAGAAATTTCTAATTTATTCAATGTCCTAGGTCTAGATTGAGTGAAGAGGAGGAAGAATGAAAGGACTTACTCTTCGTTGTCATAGGGAAATCTTCTTTATTGAACTTTTCTAGTACCTTAGATTGAACTTTGTTTGGACCTTTAATTGCAATCTTGATATTGAGGGCCATTGCAAAGAAGAGATCTAGGGTTTAAGAGATTTATGATTTTGGAGACTCAATTTCAAAGAAGAGGGAACTACGAATTTTGAAATATTTTGGAATCTATCGATTAATTTCCTTTTACAGTCGAAGGGGGTTCAGACAAACAGTTCAGATTTGGGTTCAATTGAAAGATTAGTCAACATTCTTGATGAAATATTCGACAAGTTTTTCTAGAATCATACATTAGTTGATAGTTTATTAGAGATAGTCATCAGTAAATACTTAAGTTAAACATTAAATAAGGACACCTAAGCACTTCATTAGTTGACTCATAAAATTTTATTTGTCGACTATTTCATTCATGATCTTAATGTAGTCGACAGATGCAATAGTTCAGTCGACTAACGTATTTCTTTGTCGTTACTTGGCTAGTATAACACCATAGTCAACTAGAAGGGAAATTTTCCCTTTTTGTCAACAATATTACTACTCTAGTCGACATTGTTTAAAAGAGGGTTTTATGTTGTCAACTATCTTAAGTTTTCTATCAACTGATCTTTATATAACCTTAATATCATTGTTGACTACTCTTAAAATTTTGTCAACTAACCTTGTTTGTCTTACAGGTTAGTCAACTATTTCTATGATTCTTCTAATTACCCAAGGTTCAAAAGTTTTACTTCTCTCAACTAATATGATAGTCTTATCAATCATTTTCCTACTTGTGTTAACTAATTCATCCAACTAGTCAGCTAATCTTTTGATTTGTCTAGTCATTTTTGACTATTCGAGTGAATCTGTTGATTGTTAATAGCATAGAATTCTACTTGTGTCAACTATACTAATTGAATTGTTGACTATTCTTTGAAATTTTGTCAACTATAGTATCGCTTATGTCAACTAGTTTAATTTTTCAATTAACTAATCTTTACTAAACCTAATCCCTTGTCGACTAGATTTGTGATTATGTCGACTAATTTTTCTTATTTTGAAATCCTTCAAATTTCTTCTCCTTTCATTATGTCTTGATTTTCATTTAGTATTTTCAACTATTCTTAGTTCCCTTCTAAGTTCAAAAAATCTATTTTTGTCTAAAGGTTTGGTGAAAATTTCGGCTATTTGTTTCAATGTACTCATAAGTAGTAATATCACTCTCAACATGATCACTAGCTCAAGAAGCAACTTTTTTATTCTTAACTACTTATAGGTTATTGCAAAATAATCCACTTAACCTAATGTTCTTCTATATAGCTTAGTGCATAATATTTTGATAAAAAACAATCTAAAGTGTCATGATTATCTAGTGTGTTCCTATACAACCATTTAGTTCATATAATGAAAAAATGCTTTAACTTAGTAGCTCTTATATCTTTCAAATTATTTTAGATTTGTATTCTGTTTTCATCCTATAGAGTCTTATCTAAAGTTTTGGTTCTATTTGAAACTACTGGCTCACTTAGGTTTCCTCAGATCTAAATTTGTCTAAAGTAATCATTTTTTCCTTCTTTTTTCTTATCTGACTTGTAAGATCATCATCGAAACATATAGATAAATTTCATGCTAGAGGGATCAAGTTTAATAAAAATTATCATAGATTGATTTTCTACTATCATGATCTTTTTATTGAAAATTTTGTATGTTTTGTTAGAATTTGAAAAACTTTATCATTCTTAGCATCAAATTTTCTAGGGAAACCTTTTTCATTTTTCAGCATTTACACTCAAATATGTGAATGAAACCTATATCAGGTTTTCTATCTCTGTAAAGCTCATAGGGTGTCATCTTTTACAAGTGGTTCGATTAAAGCTCTGTTTAATATGAAACACGTTGTACCCATAAGTATTTGGTTAAGTTATTCTCTCAATCCATTGTCCTATCCATTTCATCTAAATTTGTTAACGACTCTTAAATATTGAGAAATTATTGATTACCTACTATACACTATTTCCTTATTTGTATCAATCTGCTCTTCAAATTCTTTCCATGGACACTTCTTATCCCAGAGATTGTGTAGACTTTCTTATTTTAGATTTACATTGAAATTTCTAGCCTCTCTTTCTTAGCTAGGGTGATTACCCAAGTATACCCAAGGCTAGTTATCTATTATGATGAATTTATAGTGTTTTCCTCATAAACTTTGAGTTCTAGTTGAGCCAATTAAAACAATGTGTGGTAATTCTGAATGTCTTCTAGCTGAAACTATCTTCCCAGATTTGAATAAATTCTTAGATTGTTTTTGCTTTTTATATAAGCATAACTTATCTCTATTATATTTCATCTTGGTAGACTTGTTACCAACTATTTATCAACTGGTTTTTTAAATAACTCTAGCTTGTGTGTCCTAATCTTCTATCCTAATTAACTCCTTGTTATAACCAAGCATTTTCATGACTAACTTTCAGTAAGCATGCTTCATCATCTTTTCCTATGTTATCTAGATTGATTACATAAATGATGCCTTGCATAGATCTTGTGGGTTTTACTTCATTATTATTATATATATTAATGATTATTAGACAAGCACCAGAATCAAACATTGGTCAGACAACCACCAAAATCAAAACATCACTATATATTCTCTATCACACAATTTTTTAATACTAAACAGATTTTGTTTCAAAACTTTCATAACTAAAGCATGCTTAATTTGAGTTGAAGAGATACCTTTGCTTCCTATGTCAATGACTTTGCCTAGAGTTGTTTCCAAAGTCAGCTTTGTCTCCTTCCTTCTCTTGCAGGTTGATGCATTTTAGGGAGACTCCCTTCATATGACTCGAGCATCAATACAAAGGGATCAAGTGGCTCCAGGAACTTTAGCCTTCTTGCCTTTCAACTATCACCTTGCCTTATTAATTCTAACATACCTCCATTTTATTGAGCATCACATTTTTAGTATTCCTTTGCTTGAATACGTCTGCAAGACATACTCAAATTTTGCCCTTTGATACCCAAATTTTCTTAGATCCGGCATTGTTAGTGCTCAATAGATCTTTAGGCACCCAATTTAATATTGTTCTTCTTGATATTTTGTTTATAAGCTTGCATGTATTTGAGTTATGTCTACTTTTAAAACAATGAGCACATTTCTGGTTTATTACTGATCTTTTAGTCTTTCTAACATTGACCTACGTCCTAAGCTTGCATTAGTGTGCACTATATCCAATTTTCATGCAGTAATGATATTTAGTTCCTGATTTAGTGTTTTTTGAACTAGGCACAAAGAAGGTGCAGAGCTTCTATTGGAAGGTAGTAGGGTTATAGCCTAATCTGACTTTGTCATACACAACTCTCTAGACTCCTATCATTAAATCTAGTTTTTCTTGCCCTTGGATGAATTTGTGCAATAATGAGTCCAGTCTCTTATTTTTTTCTTTTTCTTATTTCAATTTATCCTCCAAATTATATGTATCAGGCATATCCTTTTCATTGCAGGCATTCATATTTACATTCCTTAAGTTTTCTATCTCAGTTTGCAGTTTAAGAAGTTCCTCAAACTGATTTTCTACTATAATATGCAAATTATTCTTTTCTTCCTTCAGTCTATCACTTTTTTTTTTTTTTAGTTTTTGAATTTCTGCTTTCAGCCTATTCTTTTCCTCTACAAATTCAACTAATTATTTCTTCAATACGGAGTTCTTTTCAGTTATTTTCTTAATATCTTTAAGTGATTCAACTAAGACTTCATGTAATTCATTCACAGAATATTCATCAATAGAACAATTAAAAGAATCAGAACAATAATGGGATGAGCTAGAACAACTTATCTCATTCTGTTCCTCTTCTCCTATGATTAGACACATGTGACTTGGACATTCTCTTCATTGGTTCTTTCATGTATGGCCTCCAACTTTTCACACATTTCCTTAGCACTTATGCATGATGAGACCTTTTTGTATTCATTTAAACTCAGTCTAGAATGGAGTAGATTCACTGCCTTACTATTTGCTTGATAGGTTTTTCTTTCCTTGGCAGTCATGCTCCTTATCTTGGGAATTTAACTCCTTCCTCTATGATTTCCCAAGCACTTTCATCCTCAGCTATAATGAAGATCTTCATTGTGTGCTTCCAACAGCTATAATTTTTGCCATCGAAGAATGGAGCTCTATCTACTAGCCCAGCCCTAGCAGAATGCCATCTACATTTAGTGCCATTTTGGATCTTTTGCTCTTGAGGTTGCTAAACCCTTCACCAAGAGATCTGCTCTGATACCAAATGAACAATAACCTAAGGGTGAATAGGTTGTCTGGCACTTTTTGATGGATTGGTGGTTTTACAGTTTGTTAAAAATGAATGTGAGTTACAAGGAGTTAAAAAAAGACAGAAAATAGAGTACACTCAAATTTTATACTCGTTCCACTAAACCCAGTGTACATCTACTCCTATACTCCACCTGGATTTTCTACTATTAGCCTAATAGTACAAACTTGATTGACGGTTCAAGTTAAACCTTACAAACTTGATTCCAGATTCAAGTTAGACCTTTCATAGTGTTTCTTCTCAAAACACTATTCAACCTAACCTCTCATAGGTTGTTTCTCTCTCTAAATCCTAAATCAAGAAAACCTTGTATTTGAACTTTAAGTATAAAAGGAGAAAGGATGTTACAATAAATGAAACTAAAACTTCAAATGTAATAAATATGAGACTTACAGAAAAAATTTTACAAAACTATAAATAACAGAGTATATCGCGAAGTTTAGAGTATTGTAAATTTTAGAATGTTCAGCACTTCACTTCTTTTCAGCATTTCATTTTTAGTTCAGCACTCCACTTTTTCTTTTTGAAGATCTGATGTAGTATTTATATTCTCATTTACTACTTTCAACCAGAGATCTGTTGTGGTTAGTGAATTTTTTAACATTGGCCATTAATGAAACAATAAATGCTTCAACCACCTATTCGTTCTTCTACAAAAATGAACGATAGAAGTAAAGTATCGACTATGTGATTTTAGTCGACTGTCATATTTGAAATTCAAATTTTATGTCTGAGTCATCAACTACTTCTTTTGCTTAGTCAATTAATTTTCTTGTTCTGAAGTTGCTTAGTCAACTTCCTTGTTCTTTTAGTTAGTTGTTTTCCATTTGATATGTCTTGTTAGTTAGCAGCCATATAAACTTAGTAAACTATCATTAGTATCCTATCAACTATTGAGATTTGAATTTCAAGTTTTGTTTTTGTGATGTCAACAACTCATTTTACCTAGTCGACTATTAGTATTATTCTGTAAATGATTGCTCGACTGTTCTTAAATATAATCGACTATGCTTTTTTTGGATATGTTTTATTTGTCTAGCTTCAGATGTAGTTAGTCGACTACTATGATAAGTTAGTCAATTATCATATTTAAATTTCAAAATTTTATTTCTGTAATATTGACAATTCATTGTGCCTAGTTGACTATTTATCTTATCCTACAAGTGATTAGTTGACTATTCTAAAACACGGTCAACTGAATTTTCTTTGGTTGTATCTTATTTGTCTAAGCTCAAATATGGTTAGCCGACTACTATGATAGGTTGGTCGACTAATACCATATTTAGCCGAAATATTCAATGAGTTAGTCGACTAGTGTGCCTTGTGACTCATAGGTGGCAGACTATGTTTTGATTAGTCGACTCATATTCTTCCTTAGTTGACAATGTTTCATTTGGTGTCTCTAGTTAGCCTACTGTCATAAAAGGTTAGTCAGCATACACTACTAGAAAAACGGGTATCAGTGACGGAAATATCCGTCACTGATACTCAAATTTCTGTTGTTGAAAGTATTAGCGACGAAAAATTCCATCACTAAAAGTCATCTCGCTAATTTAGCGACAGAAAATTTTTGTCGCTAAGAAAATCCGTCTCTAAATTCGTCGTTAATTTAATTTTATATTTTTTAAAATTATTCCTAATTACCGACGGATTCGCTAAGAAAACCCGTTGCTAATTTAATCTGTCGCTAATCTGTCGCTGAAATGAATAAAGAGCAAACCCAAATGCACGAGTACGGACGCCCGCCTCGTCCCGCCCGCCCGGTCTTGCAAGCTCCCACCAGCGCCCCGGCCCGCCCATGCCCCAGCTTTAAATTTGTTGAAAATGTGCGCCCAATCCGGTTCAAACTTGAGTGTGAGAGAGAAAACTGGAGTCTTAACCACCATGTCACAATCACATTTGTGTTATTAATTTATTTTTTTCTACTTCTATACTTTATTTGTAACTCTCAATATTAAAATACAATACCTTAATTTAATAAAAATATAAAATTTTATTTAATAAAAACATAAAATTATATTTAAAAAATATAAAATTATATTAAATAAAAACACAAAATTATATTTATTAAAAATACAAAATTGTATTTAATAAAAACAAAAAATTATATTTAGTAAAAACACAAAATTATATTTAATAAAAATATAAAATTATATATAATAAAAATACAAAATTAGATTTAATAAAAACAAAAAATTATATTTAATAAAAATACAAAATTAGATTTAATAAAAACACAAAATTATATTTAATAAAAACACAAAATTATATTTAATAAAAATACAAAATTAGATTTAATGAAAACAAAAAAATTATATTCAATAAAAATACAAAATTATATTTAATAAAAACAAAAAATTATATTTAATAAAAATACAAAATAATATTTAATAAAAATACAAAATTATATTTAATAAAAATACAAAATTATATTTAATAAAAACAAAAAATTATATTTAATAAAAATACAAAATTATATTTAATAAAAATACAAAATTATATTTAATAAAAATATAAAATTATATTTAATAAAAACAAAAAATTATATTTAACAAAAATACAAAATTATATTTAACAAAAATACAAAATTATATTTAAGAAAAATATAAAATTATATTTAATAAAAACAAAAAATTATATTTAATAAAAATACAAAATTATATTTAATAAAAACAAAATATTATATTTAATAAAAATACAAAATTATATTTAATAAAAACACAAAATTATATTTAATAAAAACAAAAAATTATATTTAATAAAAAATTATATTTAATAAAAAGACACAATTATATTTGAAAAACACAAAATTATATTTAATAAAAACAAAAAATTATATTTAACAAAAAAAATTCATGTTTTAGCGACGGATTAGCGTTGGAAAAATTAATTGCGGATTTTTCCATCGCTAAATCTGTCGCTAATTTGTCTAGAAAAGTTTTAACGACGGATTAGCGATAGAAAATTTCCGTCGCTAATTTCAGCGACGGATTTAACGACGAAAATATTAGTGATGGAAAAGTCCATCGCTAATTCGATTGCTGATTTTTCCGTCACTAATCCGTCGTTAATAATGACAGATTTTTATCCGTCGGAAATTTTCGTCACTGAAGGGCTGTGTTCTTATAGTGATAGCTCTAGGTCTTCTTTATCTTAGTCAGAAGAAGTTTGGTTTATGTTGACTAATATGTTTGGACAGTTGAAAGTTTCAACATATTAGGCGACTATTAGGTGTTGTAAACCTTTGGGTGTAGACTGACTTTAATTATATGTCGACTAAAATATTTAGTCGACATTAGTTATATGTTAGTCGACAACTTTCTCAAAATCTACAATTTTTCGAAGCGTGGAAAACTTCAATCGATAGGCTCATAGTTTTAGTCGACTATCTTTTAGTGTGTCTTTTGGACTTTGTCAACTAAGTCGATAGGACTGTTGACAACTTATGTTCTACAGAGGCCTTTAGTGAACCTTAGTTGGCTAGAATTAAAAGTTAGTCGACTATGTCAAGCTGTCCAATAGAGTTAGTTAACAGTTCTTCCTTGATCTTTTGGTATGTGTCGACTACTTATCAAATTTTGTCAACTATGTCAATGATATTGATTCTTAGCTGGCAAACACGATTACTTAGTCGACTAGCCTGAGCTACATGTTTCATGGTAGTCACAAACTCTCGGTAGACATGGTTGTCGGTAAACACTTAGTTTGTCAGTAGGCACTTGGTCTCTCGGTCAACTCTCTCCCTTATTTACTTAGAAATAATCATTTAATACTTAAGATATTACATGTAAATAAGGAAATACTCCCATTTGAATTCAATAAAAATAGTTTCAAAATCTAATTCCTTGAAGATAAAAATTCAACTCTACCTTCAAAGAACAAAATTTTGATTTTGATTTTTGGATAATTTTTGTTCAAAATGAGTTAGAAAAAATTTTATAAAAAATAGGTTTTAACCTAGTTGATAAATGGGGAATAAATACCAAGAATTTTTATTCTCATTTTATTGATAGTTCAAAAACTCATATTTTTTGAATACTTGGGGGCTGTTTAGTTTGCAATCGGGAATCGAAATCGAAATCAGAATAAAAAATTTTAGCAATCTAAATCGGAATCAAAATTTGATACCCTTGTTTGGCTCAAATTCTAGAATAGATACAATTACCATTGTTGATATTTGATTTATATATCTTTCAGAATCAAAATTATGTAAATTTCAACTTTATCCCTCATAAAAAAATATTTTTATGATTTTAAATAATTTTTTTTAAAGATCTAAAAAAGACTTGATAAAAAATAGATTTTTTATAATAAAAATGTTTGATAAATAAATTTTGTTCATTAAAAATTTTGCCCCTCATTGAAGGTGTGAACAGACGGCCTTCTTTTTTTTCCCTTTTGCTACAGTAACCCTAGAATTTTTCTTCACGACTGTCTGTAACTCTGCCACCTTTATTGCCAATGGAGAGCAAAATTAATAGCCGAAGAAGATCAATCCAAGGATGTAGGTGACGGATCTACCAGCTGATCAAAGTAATTCCTTCTGCAAACTTTCGATTTCATCAATTTCCAAGTTCGACAGTCGCCATTTGTCAAAGGACAATTGCGAGGCTGAATGCTTGTAACAGGTCTAGAAAATCCTTGAAATTGGCTAACATCTTAGGATCCTTCCCAGGAGAACCGGAGATGATTAAGCCAATGTCCTTTGGCTTGATATTCCCATGGTCTGCACAAAATAAAAACAGGGGGGAGAGATAGAGAGAGGAAATCAAAGTGTTGTTGCTGAATTCGAATGCCTTTTTCCTTCTTTTCTTTTTCTTCTTCTTTTTCTTCTTGCTACTGTCGAGCATGGGTTTTACACAAGTGAGTAGAGAGAGAGGAGTAGTGGGCAAAAAGGGACTTACTTGGGTTTCACAAAACTCATGATCTAAGGGATTCATTCCCAAACCTTGAAACCCATTCCATTAACCAAACAATTTTTATGGATTTCAAACACATTCCTGATTCTCATACTCTTAAACCGAACACCACTTAGTCTCCAAGGAGTTGGTCAACCCATGGTTTTTTTGGTTTTTAACATTTAAATTATCTCATTTTCTATCCAACTTGTTTCCTTGGCTTTTTAACATTCTCCTAATTATGTGACTATTCTTTTCTACTCTTGTGTTGTGTGTCGACTAATCTATGAGATCAGTTAAAAGTCCTTTCCTTAGTAAAGTTACTCTGTCAACTAGATCAGGACATCTTTCAACAGCTCACATGAAGAAACTACTCTAGATTTTTAACTATGTTTTCCTAATTTTTTCTTTACTAATTTGACCTATTTTGCTTGTCATCAAAACACCTATGTGTAACGGAATGATTAAATGTAAGATAAATCAAATCACAACCTGTTTACGAACATAGATATCATACTTGCAATGATCTTGATGATAACCTCAGGAGAGGCTTGGGCTACTATTGGGCAAACACAATTGGCTAAGAACTGTATCCTTGAATCAGGAAGTTATAGATTGAGGCAGGGTGTTATACCAAGAAATTAGAAAGATCCACCATCAGAGCTTAGTCCAAACTCTAAAATTACCACCTAAACTACCCTTGTTTAGCAATCTCGCACCATATGTCAAATCTGACCACACTCATTTCAAGCTCCCAATGCTAAACTCTATCATACTTAAACTACTTGCATTGCCTCTGGCTTCTAACCCTGACCCTTTTGATTATCTCGACCACTACCT
Organism: Dillenia turbinata; assembly: GCA_037126225.1. Lineage (NCBI taxonomy): Eukaryota > Viridiplantae > Streptophyta > Magnoliopsida > Dilleniales > Dilleniaceae > Dillenia > Dillenia turbinata. The sequence continues at coordinate 8,873,528 of JBAMMX010000026.1, read as the reverse complement.
CTAACTTTCAATCTCTTATCTTAACTCCAAGGTGAGAATTGATGATCAGTGCATTCGATGCCTTCTTGTATCTAGTAGGATCTTTTTTGTAAAGCCCATTGGTTCTTTGTCAAACACATATTTAGTGTCAACTATAACAAGTGCTTAAACTCATGATTATAGTAAGTGATATGCTTTGTATTTATGTTATTTTCTCTTCTTTTTATATGAGATTTATCATATTTTTTGTATTATTTCTCTTCATTTTATATCCATAATGTATGTTTCTTTTGGTTTTGTATGTTTAAGGAGCAATTCATGAAAAATTATAATAAAGGAAACAAAAAAGAAAAAAGCAAGGTTCCAACTACAGGCCCAAAAAGAAAAAGGATAAATAAAGTGAAGTGAATAATTAGAGTTCTATCAAAATTACGATATCTTTATACAATATCTTTCATTTGTAGTATTGTTAGACTTTTAAGGACCCAAAGAGGGAATGATATGAATTCCAAACCCAAAGAGGGAATGATATGATTTCCACTATGTGTTGTAGACCTGAAGAAGGTCTTGTGCAATGCACACAATAAAGCCAAGCATGCAATGCCTAGGCATGCATGGGAGGAAGCATTTGGGAGCCCGTGAGAGATCCAGCACTCGACCCAACACCAAAGACGCGCACCAAGAAGAGTCAAGCCCAAGGAAGCCGCTCCCAAGCCAAGCCTACAAGCCCAAAAGGAAGCTTAGGCAACAAAGAAGATAAGAGCATATGTTGGAATCTAGAGAGCCCTAAGAAAGCTAAGAGAGTCAAGGCAACCAAAAGGACAAAGCAAAATCATAAGCAATACATGTTGAAATTCTAGGAGTTGTAAAATAAGGAGTTGTGAATCCTAAAGTCATTTTAGATGTATGGTTTATAAATAATGAGGCCTTAGACCTCCCCTCCCCTAGGCCTATAAATAGGCCAATCCTTATGCTTCTAAAGGCATCAATTGAGCAATAAACGACTTTTCTATAAACAAGAGTGTTTTCTCTCTTTAGGAGCTTAAGGAATCAATTTATTTTCTTAAGTTACATCACCATTTGAGTAATTCCTGCAATGCAGAGTGGTGAAACTCGCGGTTCCCTTTCAAAGCCCGTGTTCAAGACCCCTCAAACTAATCTAACTTAACTCCAAGCCATCCTTCTTCGTGAGACATAGTGCTACAAAGAAAGTGCATTCCACCCGTACAACCCAACCCTTCCACCAACCAAACCCCCAACCAAGGTCAAGAGGTGCTCTCCACCAACCCTAGGCCCGAGTCTGCATCACTGTATCTGTCACGCCCCGATCCTCGGATCGACCACGCGACAGCCGCCGCATTGTCTCGGTACACGGGCAGAACCTCCCCATATACCGGGACTCCGCAAGGCTACAAAAACAACGCAACAATTCTTTCTACACCAATCATCAAAAACAGAAAACATCACATAACAATACACATGCAAGGACCCATCCGGTCCAGCCCTGTACACACGAGCACACATCAGCACACAACGGGGAGTGGGAACCTGTACATGCATGCATGCAATGTGGCCATCCTAGCCACCCAAAATTCTCAACAAAAACAATCAAAGGACGCACCGGTCCGTTTAACTCAAATCAGCACACACACAAGGCCAACCCAGCCAACCCAATTCACATGCACGCATCCGGCCATCCCGGACTTTCAAAAATCAAATAAAGTCCAAATGTCGCAATTATACAATAAGTTTTTACCAAAATGAAATTTCAAAACAAAAGAACAAGTCTCCCTTCCATGGATTTCAAATCAAACTAAAATAACCTTACATCGCTCTTATACCTAACAAGTCAGCGGATGAATCTTCACAAGCTCCAACTGTTGTCACGGACCTAAGCTTTCTCTGAAAGGTTTGAAAGAGAGGGGTGAGTATTGGGAAATACTCAGTGAGTGTATAGCATGTTATGATAATAAATGAGTGATGATTGTGGACATGTCAAATATCATTCTCAAAATCATACGGTCACATCAATAAATCTCAATATAAACAAGATCTCAACAAATCATGATAATTAAATCATATGCATCCAGTTATCACATTTTTTGTTTTTCAAAATCACGGGGTTGCCAAAATCTTTCCACCAAAGGCTTGGCCCAGACCAATGGTGAAATCGCCAAGGGATTCCTCATCAATGTCAATAAATCATACACAATACCCCCTTCCTTGGCTTTGGCTCGGGCCTCCCCTGGGGTGCAACCAGGCTAGTCCGAAGGGAGGGATTCAGAGGCACCTCTCGAGCGCTCATCCAATATAACAGCCCAACCACGTCACCCCGTCGGGTCGCTCCGTGGAGGGAATGACTATAGCCATTATCCTTGCACACAACACCATTTCGCAATCATTAAATCATATACCAAGGTGTGCCAACAGCACCATTTCACAATCATCAAATCACATATCAAAACGTGCCAACAGTTATTCAAATTCTCGGTACACAAGTTCACATCAATCGCTTTCAACGCAAGTCAATAGACATGGCACATCATTTTTCAAATAACACATGGATGCATTCGGTGATTCAAATCTCCTTTCGGGACATTCCACAATCATAAAATAATTTTAAAACATTCGTAAACTCATTTGAAACATTTTATAAAATCAGTATAAAGCATTTTCTCACTTAAAATCATAAACATGTATCCACTCACCTCTTGGGAGGGTATTCACTCCCAATTCCGCAATCAATCCCCAAATGACTCCTTTCGAGTCTCCAAAAGGTCACCCTAGTCAAATCATCACAATTTGTCATCAAATTTTCAATTATTTTAGGGTTTGTCATTTTCCCTAAATTTGTACAAATCTTAATTCCTCAATTTTTTGGATATACCCTAATGTCATCGATTGCATTTCACTTATAAATAAATAATCAATTCAAAATCAAACCTGATTCAACCCTAAAACCAATCAAAGTCGGAAATACACTTAAAATAGATAAATTTCCTACGAAATGGAAAAATCTTTGAAAAATCATACACTTTTCGATTCTCATCTGATTTCCTCAAACCATATGTCATTTTCAAGGTATTGAAGTCTATTTTCATAATACAAAAGTTGTATTTTGATTTCCTATATGCAGGACAACTTAAAATGATAAAGACTGCATTGATCTTTAACTTAAATCCCAAATTTTGACTATTTTCATGCATTCGTCAAATTAAACTCTAAGAGAAGTTGTTCTAATCAAATCAATACGATTCTATCTTCCGGAACAGTCCAATTCATATAAAATCCTATAATTAACCTAAATAATTACATAAAATCATCAGACAATGCATTTTAATTGAATCTAACATACATCCTACACATACACAACATTTCTTATCCTAATTTACCCTAAATTCATCCAATTAAATTGAATAAGTTAATATTTTACCTCACCTAGGGCTTACTGCAGTCCAAACCCTAAAGTCCGTGTGACATTCGATTCAATTCGAAACCTGCAATACCTCAAATTTGAAGCAAAATTTAATAATTAGTCCTAATTACTTAGAAAAAACGAAACCCTAGGTCTAGGATTAGAAGTCAGTCCTTACCTGCGCAGGGAATGAGTTGCAGTCTCGACCTAGGGTAACCTAAACCTACTGCTCCTATCGGTTTGGAGCTCTGCGACGGTCGCACAAGAGGGTTGCAGCAGCAAAGAACATCGTGCGCAAGTGAGCAAGGGAACCAGCAGTCGCGCACGGGAGAAAAGAGGCTCGGGTCGTCGCGAGGGAGGAGGGAGACAGGGGGCTATCGCGCGCGGGAGTGAGCAGAGAGTGAGAGACAAAGGGCAAGAGTGATGAGCGAGAGGGAGAGAGAACTCGATCGAGAGAGAGAGACAGTAGAGATTCAAGAGAGAGAGATGTCGAAGGAAGGAGACAGAGAGGGAAATGAAATAGTGAGAGAAATCAGAGAGAAACGGAGAGACAGAGAGTGATGGAGAGAGAAAGAGAAAGCAACCGAAGGCGGCGAGCGGCGAGCGGCGAGCGGCGAGCGGCGAGCGGCGGAGATGGGCGGAGGAGAATGAGAGATCGCGATAGATTCGAAAGAGAGAGTGGGAGAGAGGGACAACAGAGATCGATTAGGGCTTCTGCCCTAATCGATTTGGGGACAATCGGGGACGCGGCGTTTCAAGTTGAAACACTGCGTCTCCCCCCTTCTTTTGATTTTTTTTTTTTTTTTTTACAAATTAATTAATTAATTAATAAACAATTATCAATATATATATATATTTATACCCTCATTTTATTTAAAACTCTAAATTTATCATCAACATAGAATGTATGTACCTCGAATCGGAACACGGATATATATATATATATTTTTTAAATATACCAAAAATTCAAATTTAAAACCCCAAAATCAAAAATCAATAAATTTTAAAATTTAAAATTTTCTTTTGTAATTATCTAGACATTTACAAAATATCTTTAACACCGAATTTTCGGTGTTACAGTATCAATGACTTTTCTGATGGATAGGTTTGATCAACCATTTGTTAAGGAGATAGTGAGGTTGTATAGTGTTGGTTAATATGCCCATAAGGGGAATTTTAATTTGAATTTAAAATTTAAAATGGGGATAATGGATGGTTAACCCATTATACCACATTACCAACTATCCAAAAAGATATAATCTCTCTCTCTATTGAGTATTTGTATGTGTGTTAAACTTTCTGAAAGTGAGATAGGAGCGTTTTTATTAGAAGATTATATTCTCTACACATTGTGAGAGAGAACCAAGGCAATTGAAAACACCATTTTTTCTTTAGGAACTAAATAAAATACGATAAAAAAAATTTAGAAATGCGTTTTTCATTATTTCTTCATCTTTTTTATTTAAGGCCAAATTAAGAATCAATAAACCCCTCGCATCCCACACCCAAATAAAAAGAAAAAAAAAATTGTGTCAACCAAATCCACAGTATAAAACTATATGGAAATCAACATGTCTCACATACAAAATATCCTTTTTTTCCGTTAAAAAAATAATAAATAATCAAAATAGCTCATGCTATACTATATAATAAGAGAAAAATAAATAAGTTTTTTAAGTTCTAATCAGGGGTCGTATAAGTTAAAAGAAAGAGTTAACTGGGCCCGTACCCTCCACTCCTTTTGCTTTAGGAGAGAGAGAAAAACTAAATGAATAAATAAATAAACCCTAAGTATTTCCACATCTGTAGTTAAAAGTATATAACTTCTTTTTTTTTAAAGCACATTCTACATATTGATTTGCACGAGTTAAAGTACAACATATACTAATAAATTTTAGGAGGATTAAAGTTACAAAATAAAATCAATGAATAGTTAACCTATTAAGAAGAATGTTATATTTTTTAATAAAAAATTCGATTTTGAGATTTGAAAATAGAAAAAATTATATTAGGAGAGAGTTCTTCTGACATGGGCCGATCACGGCTCAGACTAGATTAGTAAGTGTATAAATTCAAACACCGATTGATGTGAAAGATTTTCATGGTACCAAAAAAAAAAAAAAAAAAAAAAAGAGAGGTTAGAAATTAAAACTGCACATTCATGAATGTGTTACTAAAGTCCTATTTTCTTGTAGTGTCAACAGGCATCAGACTAATTGATACAGCTGTCTGCATTTTAGGATCCGTATGGAAAAGCTCAGCTAAGCCTTTACTAAACGTATTTTGTGTTATCATAAATGTAATCATATAAATGTAATACTGTTTTCGGTTAAGGTGAAAAATTTTTAATAGAAAATATAAATTTTTGAAAATAAAAATAAATATAAAGTCACACCTAATATTAATAATCTCAATTTTTGGCAGAAGGAATCTTAATAGGGTGCTTCTTAAGAACTTCTTGCTCAACTCTCGTTGATGATTCAAAACCCATTTCTCCTGAAAATCTGTGGGTGAAAGAAAGAGAAGGTGTGGCCGAGGGACAATGTTTGGTAGCCGCATTTAAGAAATCACAAACAGAGAGTCATTAAATGAGATCACAAATTCACCAATAGACCAACACACACAACACAGAGAGAGGAAACTCTCAGGACTTTTTCAATGTTGTTCAATTAGCTAGTTGGCCTCTACATTGAAAACACCTGTCCTGATCCAAAAGTTGACCATCGTATACAGAAGAACGCATACCAGAGTTTCAAGAGCCCCACAAAGTCATTCTCATGCATATATTGCTTATATATAAGGAGAGGGACCGTTGAATAAATAAATTGCAAGCTCAATTACACATGAGGGTCTCATTTACTCTTCAGTACCCGTGACAGCTAGGATGATCACTAGCTTAAGTTGGATCTCTCTTCCACTGTTTATAAATTCCAACCAAATTTTTATGACACCTTAGATGAGGTGTCATGAACTATGATCATGAGTCGCCACACTGTTGAGGTTATGTTAGTTGTTTTTTTCCTTGTTTATGGCATTGTAGTTGCTGAAGTTAGTGATGGTGGTGTAGGAGACGATAAGCACTTCTTTCTACCCCGTAGACCCAGGTTGGGAGGAGGAGGTCTTGGTGGTGGGGGTGGTTTAGGACATGGGATATACAGGAGAGGGTTTAGGCATGGTAGGTTTGGCAGAGGTGGTGGGCTTGGAGGTGGTGGAGGATTTGGTGGGGGTGCAGGCGGTGGTTTAGGTGGTGGTGGTGGACTTGGTGGTGGATTTGACGGAGGGGCTGGAGGAGGAGGAGGGTTTGGAGGGGGTGGAGGAGTTGGTGGTGGTGGGAAAGGTGGTGGACTAGGTGGAGGTGGTGGTTTTGGTGGTGGCGGGGGATTGGGTGCTGGTGGTGGTGGAGTAGGAAAAGGTGGTGGACTAGGTGGGGGAGCTGGTGGAGGTGGTGGTTTTGGTGGTGGCGGGGGAATTGGCGGTGGTGGTGGTGGTGGTGCAGGTGGTGGGTTTGGGGGTGGTGGTGGAGTGGGGAAAGGTGGTGGACTCGGTGGGGGGAGCCGGTGGAGGTGGTGGGGGATTGGGTGCTGGTGGTGGTGCAGGTGGTGGATTAGGGGGTGGTGGTGGACTAGGTGGGGGAGCTGGTGGAGGTGGCGGTTTTGGTGGTGGCGGGGGTGGTGGTGGTGCAGGTGGTGGGTTTGGGGGTGGTGGTGGAGTGGGGAAAGGTGGTGGACTCGGTGGGGGAGCCGGTGGAGGTGGTGGTTTTGGTGGTGGTGGGGGTGCAGGTGGTGGGTTTGGGGGTGGTGGTGGAGCGGGGAAAGGTGGTGGGCTAGGTGGGGGAGCCGGTGGAGGTGGCGGTTTTGGTGGTGGCAGTGGGTTTGGCGGTGGTGGAGGAGTTGGACAAGGTAGTGGGCTAGGCGGAGGAGCTGGAGGTGGTGGTGCACTTGGTGGGGGTGGTGGTGTAGGTGGCGGTGCGGGTGGTGGGTTTGGAGGTGGTGGAGGAGTAGGCAAAGGTGGTGGGCTAGGTGGAGGGGGTGGAGGAGGTGGGGGTGGAGGTGGTGTAGGCAGTGGTGCAGGTGGTGGCGCCGGTGGAGGATTTGGTGGTGGAGTAGGGAAAGGCGGTGGCCTAGGTGGAGGGGCGGGAGGAGGCGGTGGATTTGGTGGTGGTGGCGGCGTAGGAGGTGGTGCAGGTGGAGGCTTTGGTGGCGGTGCTGGTGCTGGTGGAGGCGTAGGTGGTGGGGCAGGTGGTGGAGGGGACTTTGGAGGAGGCGGTGGAGGGGGAATTGGTGGTGGTGGGGGAGTTGGTGTAGGGTTTGGTGCAGGCTTTGGTGTAGGTGGTGGAGTAGGTGGTGGCGGCGGATTTGGTGGAGGTGGAGGTGGAGGTGGCGGTGTTGGGTTTGGTGGTGGTGCAGGCTTTGGTGGAGGTGGTGGTGGAGGGCATTAAGTCCATGCATTGATGACCATTCATCAGCTCCATATAGGACACACAGTGGTTCCTTACTCCGTTAATGTTGCCTTCAAGCATTGTTGATAAAACCTATTCAAAATAGACTTTCTATTTTAGAAGCAAATTAGATCGAAAAACAGATTAGCCAAATGTTTTGAAGTGTTTCCTGTAAGTCATCAAAGATGAGAGTTGAATTTTTTTTTTTTAAATTATTGATATTTGATAATCATAATAAATTCTACTAAATTCAATTTGAATCAACTTAAATTTTTAACTAATAAAATTTTTTTAACATATTTTTTCAAATACGAAATTTAAATTTAAAATAATTATGTTAAATTTAATTAAATTCGATTGAAATTAGGTTAAATTTTTAAGAGATAAAATTTTTCTAATGCATATTTTTAATATATAAAATTTAAATTTGAAACTCTAATTTTTTGTATATAGGAAAACTCCAGGAAAATAATACAAATTAAGTTACAGTTCGTTTGCTTAATTTCGAAACTCTAATTAAAGGTATCGGTAACTACGCATGTTAATGCATGCATGCAAAGTCGTTAACGTCTTTGTCTTCCATTTGTGCTGTCATTGATTACGATACTCATGAGACATCAAGCAATTTATTGGCAAATAAAGCTTTAATTTTTATCATCATAAATTCTTAGGAAAAATGTCATTTTGCTTCAGAAGGTTATCGCCACCTTAGGTGTCTGATAAAGAAAAAAAAATACTATTTCTCTTCGTTAACAGCAGTAGTGAGTTCATTGTTAATTATAACACTTCTATAAAATAACTTATTTTTTTATAATGTAATAACTAATAAAAAAACTATCATATAAGTTTCATAAAAATAAATACCATTTTAATTACATAAGCAGTGTATGTGTCAATCTGGTAGTTGATGCTTTGATAATAGACTTGAAATGGATGGGTCAATTCAACCAAAAAAATAAAAAGAGAAATGGATGGGTCAATCTCAGAAAATTTTTCTTGAGGGGCCAATAAAACAATAATTAATAAAAATTACAAAATAAAAATGTATTAAAAATTTATATAATTCTAATTAAAAATACAAAAAATATTAAACAAATAAATCACTCTTGAATGTTACACTCAACATTTTTTCATTAATGCAAATTTAATTATAATAGATTATGAACAAAAACACTAACAATTTCTTTTTAATATAAATAACTAAACTAACTATAAGATATTCATCTTCCATCTTCATTGCTAAGAAATCTCATTCACAAGTTATTTCTGAAATTGAGAGAGTCAAAATAAGATGAATCAATTTATCATCTTGTTTCATCTCATAATCTTTTTCTCAAAAAAGAAATAGATTGTCTTTTCTCATTTTTTGTCTGTCTCTATAAATCTCTAAATAAGAAAATAAAGAAAACCAAAAGTCATAAAAAAATCGAAAAAAAAAATTGAGTGAAAGACCCCTCCTATATTTGTATTAAATTAGGGTTGAACTTTTATTAAAAAGAGAGCCACTATATGTAGATTTCAAACCCTAACTGTAAAGATGGACAGTATTCTTTAACTATTAGATTTATTAAAAATCGAGAATATTACATTTATCTAATATAATTGAGAGAATATTGACATATTTAAATTATATAGACAAAATTTTGACAGTCCAATATTGTATAAATAGAATATTAATCATATCTAAAATACAACAATAGAATTATGAAAAAAAATATTAACTAAATTATGAAACAACTAAATATTATAAATAGATAAAGAATTTGATAAGAACATGGTAAAAATGTAATATACAATAAGCAAAAATTTTGATAAAAATGTTAGTGGTTACTATGAAAAAAAGAAAAAAAAAAGTACAAAAGTGTGTTGATATAAATTTTCAAAAGACATCTCAAAAATATTTATTTGCTCTTAGTAATTATTATTAGTTGCGTCGTTATAACAGCCAACTTTTTTTCCTTCCTTGGGAATAATTGATAGATAGATATAGAAAATGAAAATATCACTTTTTAAAAACGTAAAAAATAATAATAATATATTTTTTAAAATTATGTATCATATATATATATATATATATTTTTTAAATTTCACGCTATCCTATCCTAGTATGACCATACAAAAATCAAATATCAGATATAATATTATTTTAAACTTTTAAAATAAAAAAATTTATTATTTTAGACATTTGGAGAGATCATACTTTTTTTTTGCGGCACAAAGCTTAAAGTTAAAGTTTTATGTGTTAAAAAAAAAAAAAAATCAAAGTCTTTGGGGGGGGGGGGGCCATGGTCCCCCAAGACTAAACGTAGCTCCGCCACTGGTCAATCTGGTTCAAAGTTGAGAACCCTTTTTTTTTTTTTTGGCTTAATTCCAAACTGAAAACCCTCGAGTCCAAGGTAGGTCAATATAAAGGCCAGACTTCAGGGGTTCAAACTTTCAAAACGATTCATGTGTTGGATGAGTTGAGGTAAGATTATGTTGGATATTTTCCCAAGGTTATAAAGTATATAGACTAATTATTACTAAATTTTAGAAAAATAAAAATCCTAATTTTGGTATTGAGAAAATTTCTAATTTTGGGATTTTTTTTAATTATTTCACATGACCCTATTTATTTTTTTTGTCACATGCAATTAGAAACTGTCATTATAGATGACGGTTTGGAAACCATAGTTATTTTTGATACTTTTTGCCAAATTGCAATATCAAAATTAAATTTCATTATACAAATATCGTATATCAAATTTCAAATTCATCATCATCAGTGATAATGATAGTTTTTAATTATATTTCACAAAGGAAATTACTGTCATGCCAGCATAGAGCTGACACGATAAGTGAAATTTCTATAAATAATTTTGGAAGGACCAAAAAATTAGGATCTTTTTCTTGTCAACCCCAAAAATAGAATTTTTTTTTTTCAAAATATTTTAACTTAGAAGTATTTGATTAAATAGAATGTTTGGTATGACATGAAAGATTAGATGGGAAAAGAATAGATAGGTGTTTAGCATGCATATTAACCTTTAGGTAACCTTTAACCTTGAATAATTTAACTATTATTTTTTCCTCTCTTGAAAATTTAACTTATATAATATCTATCTTTAAAATAAATATATTAATTTTCTCTTTTTAATCAATTTACTTTGAACTTTTCTTTCTCTGGAAGAATGAAATTTAGTTCTCTCTCTTTAAAACTAATCAAATTAATTCTCTCCATTAAAAAATTAAATTATTTTTAAATTTACCTATCCAAATACATTAGTTTTAAATTTTCTCTCTCTGGATAAACTAAATTAAATTTCTCTGTATAAAACAAACATATTTATTTCATTGGAGAGTCAAACTCATGATCACTCCCTTCCAATTGAGCCAACCAACATTGGTCATAATTTCTCTCTTTAAATGCATTATTTTTGGATTTTCCTCTCACTAAAGAAATCATCTCTCTCTTTAAAACTAAGTATATTAATTTTCTTTCTATAAAAATTTAAATTATTTTAAATTTTCACTGTATACACATTATTTTTAAATTTTTTCTCCAAAAATACTAAAGTTGATTTTTTTTTCCTTTCTAAAACTAAACACATTTAATTTCCTCTCTTTTTCTCTGCAAACATATTGGTTTTTAACTTTTTTCTCACTAGAAAAACTAATTCAATTTTTACGTTTTCTAAAACCAAATTTAGTTGTTTCTCTTAAACTAAATATATCAATTTTCTCTTTCTAAAATCTAATTTCATTTATATTTTTCTCTCTAAAAAATATTAAGACTAAGCATACTAATTTTCTATTTTAAAAAATACCAAATTTAGTATTTCTCTCTATAAAACCAAAAATATTAATCTCTTTCTAAAAGAATCAAAATACTCTAAAAATGAATTTTATTTACATTTTCTCTTTCCAAACACATTATTTTTAATTTTTTACTAAAAATACAAATTTAGTTTTTCATTATTTAATATAAGACATATTAGCTTAATTTATTATTTATTTTAGAAAGAGATAATGTTTTTCACCCCTTAAAAATGAGTATATTTTTAGCCCCTCCATAACATGTCTCGCTTGAATTTTGCATACAAAATATGAGGAAAGAGGGTAAAAGATTATTATGTTAACCTTTAGACCCACTTCTATGGTATACCAAATGCAACCTAATGGAGAATAAGGCAGAAACGAAGTGATAAGGATTTTTCATATCCATTACACTTGGACTTCTCAGCCATACTCAACTCCATTTAGAAAATTTGTTTAAAAAAAAAAAAGAAAAAGAAATGTGTAAAACCATAAAAATTAAAATCGTTCAGGTTTCAAGAACTTAATCAGAATAATCCGATTTTAGAACTAAAACAATAATCATTCTTTCAATTTTGATTTCGATTTTTTTTTTCATTAAATCTGAAACGTACAATTTTAGTTTTGATTCCTAGTCTTGAATGTGTGGTCTCACAACTAGATTGAGATAGAAAGAATGTGCATCGTACACTTGTGTTTGTATTAAAAAAACTAAAGAATAAATTAAATTTTCCTTCTAAATAAATTCAAATTTCTTGTTTTACGGGCCTAAAGATTTGGAACTTTGGGTAACTGGATGTCATGAATCACATATTGATTTTTAATAAAATCATAAAATGGTATTTAAATTTAATAGAATCTCTCACCCAATAAGTTGATCTTTTGGGTTGAGTTCTCTATTGGAATTGAGCCCATCAAGTGGGTCCATGACAAATTGATATCATTGTCAGGCAAAAATAGAAAAGGGTTACCTAAAAGAGGGCTACCTGATGCTTGATAAGCCTTAGAGTGGAGCCATCCAAAGAGAAAATGTCTACCTGCTGCCAGAGTGTGAGCCGTCCAAAGAAGAAAATGAACTATTTGGTGTAGAATAAGAGCCGTCTAAAAAAAAGAAAAGGGCGACCTAATATCAGTGAGAGTCATTCAAACACAAAAATAATTATCTAGTGTTAGAGTGAGAGTCTATCTGATGTTAAGTGAGAGTCGTCCAAAGAGAAAAAGGGTTATTTGGTGTCAGAGTGAGAGTCATTCAAAAAAAGGAAAATGGCTAGCTAGTGTCGTGAAGAGTTCAGAGTAAAAGTCGTCCAGAACAAGAGTCATCCGTAGACGTCCAGTTTTTTAAGGGATGGATAATGTCATGAATCCTATATTAATTCTCAATAAAATTATAAAATGATATTTAAATTTAATAGATTCTCTTACTTAATAGATTAATTTTTTAAATTAAATTTTAGATTAATTTTTTAAATTAAATTTTTTATTAAATTTGAATCCATTAAATAAGTACGTGACACCGAACAACAAAATAAGGCTAGGTTCAAAGAAATTGCATTTATGTGAGACAGTAGTTACATCTGTTCCAGCAGAATGTCAGGAGGTAAGACCATAATTTGATTCTGGTACCATTGGTTCCTTGCATTGATTTACCATGTACCGTCCCTAAATTAATAGACTCTGATGCCGTGTTTGTACGGACACCCGAGTATTAAAGGATTTTCATTCAAATACTTTTTTAAGATTTAATATTTAAAATTTTATAGATATATACATTTTTAAATAAACACTTAAACCTATAAACATGATTATATATGTGAGTCCTCACAATTACAACTTGTATGTATATTGGGGTTTATATTTTTTGGAATTGTGATCTAATATCATATATTTGTGCTCGTAGGTTTTGCCTGTATGCTGTCGTGTGTTGTAGTTGAATCTAATTTAAGTATGTATTCACAAAGTATTAGTTTGTTTGTTATCTTAAATTCTTATATCATTCTTTTTTATTATTAATCTTATCTTACATTTTATAATAGATTCTCTTTAGAAAATATAATTTAGTATAAATATTTAAATCTGAATTTCTAATTTTAAATATGACAATTGAATGTGGTTATTCTAGTTTTTTAACCACAATAATTATAACTATATTAACTATAATGGTAATAATCACAAAACCTGTGCAAACCCGTCATCCAAACAAGTCATTGGGATTTATAGATTAAATTAGTTATTAATCTTGATCAAGTGTGCAAATCCAATTCATTAGGCCTCAGAACCCAAAAAAAAAACCAAAACAAAAAAAGGACTTACACTGAAACTTGAAACCAAACCTATTATAAGGGGAGGGAGAGGAGGGAGAAAGAGGTGTCATCTGAGTTAAAACACATTGATTTTATAAAAATTTTAAAGGCTTTAACATGACGAATTAGGTCATTTCAAGTTTAAACATCTTAGGTTTGGGGTAAAAAATAGCTTCGAATCTTCACATGCTAGGTCGTAACCTCAATTATTCTTTAAAATCTAAACATTTGCTATTTTAATTTTCTTCTATTTCCTTGTCGCATCTTTTATTTAAATATAAAATTTAATACAACTAAAGATATAATATTAATATCTATTTCGCAACTTTCTAGCTCTTTAATTTTACTTAATCTTGTAATTATATACTCATCACTTAAGTTTTATATTATAATAATCAAAAATTGATTTGATTTGATTTGATTTGATTGTTTTCTTTTTGAAATTAATAATTAAAGAGAATACTCCATATATGAATCTTTTTACAATATAAAGAATTTATTCACAAAAATTGAAATTTTAAAATAATTTGTTAAAGATTGTCTCAAGGGCATTATCCCTACAAATATTTATTATTTTTGTTATTTAATGTCAAAACTAAGATTCCTATTGCATTCTCAAAGTTTAATATAGTTTATTGTAAAAATATATATATATTACAATTATATCAACTCAAATAATATTTTGTCAATATTTTCTTCAAAATAATTTTGATTACTAACAAAACCATTGATGAATTCGTGAATTTTCCTTTAATACTTCAAGATATATATAAAATTAATCAATTTTCCATTTATATATTATAGAAAAAATTGAAAGTAAAAATAATGAAGTATATATGAAGAATTATAGTGTAGTACTTTTAAATAAATCCAAATGTAACAAATATTGTTGTTGTGTGCTAACTAAATTAATGAAAACTAACGATATGATCACCAAATCACATTCATCGATGCATAAGAATAATTAAATATTCAAATAAAAATTAAAATTAAAATAACTATTTTTTTTTTTTTTTGGGATTCCAGATCTCCTAGTTGAGTTCTCCAATTTTTTTTTAATAAATTATTAGTATTTTGTAACTATTTTGAATCCAATTGAATTTAGATCAGTCAAATTAGAATTGTAATAGACAAAACTCTTTTTTTTTTAATAAATCATTAATATTTGGTAACTATTTTAAATTCGATTAAATCTAGTTCCAGTCAAATCAAATCTATTGAATCTTTAAAAGATAAAACTCTCCCGATATATATTTTCTCCATATACAAAATTCAAACCCAAAAATTTTACTTAAGAGATATCAATATCCAACCATGAAATCAACTAGGAATTGGTGTTAAGTTTTGGATTTGGATCTACTTTTGCCATCTCCATGCTGCTCACCTAGATTGCATGGAAATGGAAACGGAAAGATGAAAACGAATACGAAACGATATGAAAAATGACACTTTGTAAAAAAAAAGAAATGGAAATGTGGTCAAATGTATAAATATAAAAAATATAAAAATTTTTGTGTAAATATTAATTCTTTTATGAAAATAATAGAATAGTCATTTTTTATAATAAACATCTAAAATGATCAAATATATAATTATTAATCATAAAATATAAAATATAAAAAATATAAATATAAATAAATAAATAATTTATTAATATGGGAAAATATATAAATATAGAAAATAAGGATTTTTTATATAAATATTAATTAATTTAGTGTGTTGAAATGTTTGGAAAATATTTTAAAAATAAAAAACATTTTGGAAACAAGAAAATATTTGCATGGAGAATTTTTTTTTTTTTTGGTCCCTGACTTGACCACACCCGATATCTGGAGTTTCGTTCTGACTAATCCGAATAGATCTGCTATCGGGTCCATGAATGAGGGGAGATCTCCCAACGTGATTATTTTATATCGTCATGGGAACTCGAAATCGAGTCCGTGCAGAGCCTTCCGACTGTACCCAACCCAATTTGGTTGTATGGAGAAGTTTTTTGAATGAATCATGCTATCCACAAAACGATTGAGGTTATTTTTCTTTGGTCATTCCCTTTTAAAGGCTTTCCTTGTTTCCTTGCTCCCATGACAAAGCATTTGACCCAAGAGAAGAAATAGGGTACTTCAGGCTCACAAGATATTTATGTTGAGTCGGGCCATAAGATGTATAAGCATCTGTCACGACATATGGTTCGAGCCATGACCCAAGACGGTCCATGAGAGATAGAGCACTTCAGCCGAAAAGATGGTCTAATGGGCCTAAAGGAAGCCTAGATATGCACAAAAGATGGCATCATGCTCCAAACATGACTCGAGTCCAAAGAAGGATATTGCTTATTTTAAGCCAATTTGTTAGATGTGTTCTCTTGCGAATGTAGAGGGTTGAGTTTTATATGTTTACTAATATTTTCGATTCTTCAAATATTGGGTGGAAGGTTTGGCATTTTTTTATTAGGAACTATGTAAATTTAAGGTTACGTAACTTTTATTTAATCATTAAATAAATCGTAGTCACTATAACTGAAAATTTAACTCTTAGCCTACAAAATTTCATGTATAAAGCCTATTAGAAATATATATATATATATATATATATATATATATATATATATATATGCATATAGAATTTTCACCCAGCTCACCTCCTTCTCTCCTACTATACACTCATTCTACAACTCACCAATACATCGCCAACTCAACCTCGAGCTCTCCCTCTTTCGTTTTCTCTGTCTTTCCCTCTTTTCTTCAACAATCAAAGACTCTCTCTCTCCCTCTCTTCATCCCCTCTCTACATTTCTCTTTCTCTCTCTCTATGCGAGATGGCACGCACTAACTACTACCAATATTATCATCGTCTCTTTCATCTGAAATTAAAACCACCATCATCTTCTCTCTACAAATTATACTCAAGTTTTGATATTTTTCCTCAGATAAACCCACCAAATTGATTGTAAAAACCCCATAAACCTCTAAATGTCATCAATTTTGAGTTTCATTATACTAAAACCCATCACCCTATGGATGTCCGCCATTAACTTCGGTGATGAGCTTCCAAACTCTCTAATTGAAACTCAATTTTGGGTGCAAAAGAAAAGTATGATAGCTCGGAAGGAAATGCATGAAACTCTGGCTATGTTTGGGATGTTCTACCATTCTAATACAATAGAATGACATAGATTATCATTCAATAGTTATCGTTTATTTTATAAGAAATAATACTAAATCATATCATCATTCAACGATTATCAATTATTTTGTTATTTTATTTAATAAAAATAATAACTATAGAATAACAATGTAATAATATTTAATATAATAAATATCAATTTAATAGGTATTCATAACTGAGAGAATAAAAGATGGGGAATTGGTGATGAGGTGTAGCCTCAAATGATTTCACTTCCCATGAGTTTGTTTGGTGCTACCACGTGTTTGGACAACACAAAGCCAAAAATCTCTTTTAAAAATTGATGGCCTACCCAACCCAACCCAACCCAACCACCTCATCACTTGATATCCAATCTCATCCATACATACATCTTCTTCTATTGGCACAAGACACCAACACGCATGATCTTCTTCTTTGGTTCTGTCAACTCAAACAATAATTTAATGATTTCGCCTGGAGTTCTCTGATTCCCTTCACAAATGTCCGCGCAACACTCTGATCAAAATATTCAAATAACTAATTACTATTTATTAAAATTCAATAATTTATAATTGACTTATACCCATTATAAATGCCCTTTTGTTCTTTTCCTTCTAAAAAAAACAAAAAAAGAAAGTATTTGATTACTTTTTGAAAAGTTCTGGTTTTTAAACTTTTCTGCCCTTAAAAGCTTTTTCTTTCTTTTATCCACCGATATCTAAGTTATCTAATTAATTTATTTTAAATATTATAAAATTTAATTTTAAATCTAAATCTTTTGATATCTATTTTTTATTTTCAATAATTAAATTCAAAATTTTAATAAAAAAATTTAATATTTTACTATTAAATTTACAAAATATTAATCCAAAAACTATTTTATGTTTTAAAAGGATTTTTTACTTGCAAAATCAGCAAAAGTACATATAGATAACTAATGCTACTACTACGAGAGATAAAAAATCATTTTCAAATTAATAATCTTTTTCTTAAGTTCATAAATTTTTGACGAAGAGAGATGGGGTTGTGTGATCTGGCTTAAAGATTTGTGTCATAAATCTAATCAATTTTCTAAAGAATTTAAACCTCCCAATGTGTGATGTACAGGAGAAATTATTTATCATCATATCTAAGTCTTTTCCCCATCAAATCTCTAGTACAGAATAAAGGAGATATTGACAGGACCAAGAAAAGGTAAAAAGGAGGTACATGAGCTAGAATAACAACACAACAAGATGATGACAAGAAAATATTTAAAATGTACCAAATATTTCAAAAAAAAAAAAACATATATTAACGTCCCAAAATCCATATAAAAAACAAAAGTATATTACTTTGCTATACACTCCAAAATCAAGCTTAGACTAATAAACATGATGATGGTGATAATTAAGTAGCAACCTTTCAACCGGTAGCGGCGGTGGTGGTGTGGCGGCGGTGCCTTCTAGTGACTACTTGTTGGATTCTGGATTTGGACCGCTTGGAACATCATGTGCAGACACTTTGAATTGCTTGTCTTTCTCCGTAGAAGAGGCATTTTTGGTGGTCTCTTTATGTTGGGGTTGAAAAGGAGTCACGCTAGAATACGAGGACTCTTGAGCTGTGAAATTATTGTCAACTGAGAGTTGGCGTTTTGGAAATGATGATGGAGTTTGGTGCATGATTGATGTGTGGAACAAGGGACGAGCAAAGAGAGGAGCAATCAAGAGAAGCCAAAAGAGAATGATTAGGAGGAGAGATTGTGACTTTGTGAAGGTGATCTCAAAGATTGATGATGATGATGACGCCATGGAATTATTGGAATTGGAAAATAAAACCCACCCCCCAATTGCCCACAAGAGATCAATATCCATGAACCAAATTCAGCACCAAAAGGGTCTTAGTTAACTACAGACTGGAGAGAGAAAAGGGAGAAAAATACCAGGGGACTTCTCTAGTTTGTTTGGGTGGCAAGGGGGGAAGTTTTTGAAAGTTATTGTACCAGTGTTTGGTGTTTTGCCAACTTCGGTGCATATATAATACAGAATCAAATGTTGAATTTACAAAAATTACCCCTACATTCATGACCAATTACAAACTACCCCGTACAAAATTCATGCAGACATATCTTACGATAATTAAATAAGTTTAAACTAGAAATAATTATAGTAAAAGTACCCTTTGAAAATATTTTTCCTTAAAATCAAAACAACTTTGAGTTTGCTTTATAAAACTGAATATGCGTTTCCCATTTTAAATAATAAATATGGCACCTAAATTTTAAAATAAAAATCCCAAAATGTAACATTTCTCTAGAAATATTCAAACTCTTGTTACACAAGGTCACTGAGTTCATACTCCAACAAAGCGACTCGGGAGAAAGTCATGCGAACAAGGATAACTTGGGCCATGAAAAAGAGAAGGAGAATCTTTAAAAGGAAGAGAGAGAAAGAAGAGAGACAGATAGAGAGAGAGAGAGAGAGAAAGGGTAGTGGTAGCAGAAAGAAATGGTGGGTGAATGGATGGCCTTTTCTTTGTTGGCTGCTTATTCTTTGACTTGGGGATCCCCTACAAAATTACAGCCCCTTTTGCTTCTGAGTTGCTTTCATCGTCTTAATAAATAAATTAAAAGAAAAAAAAAATGAGAACCAGAAAAAGGAAAAACTATTTTATATTTATAATTGCCTTCAGCTCTTTGGGAAAAGAATCCGGGCTTGTCTGCATGATTGCTGCATGGAGTCCCCACACCAATTTGTGATGTGTAACATGCCTGATTGCGAAATTTCACTTGTGAAGGACTTTTTGGAAATTCCACATAATAAATAGTGGTTAATCTTAATACTATGAGCTATGTTAGAAATTTATCCTGAGATGGGGGTACAAGATGTAAGGACATGGCGTAACGAGGTAAAACGTCATAATTTCTTTTTTTATTAAAAAAATAAATAGTATTTTAAATAATTTTAATAATATTTTAAAGATTTTCATATATCTTTTTTTTATTATATTGGATCGGGGTTACAAAAATACACGCATTTATAAAAATTCAAACACCAAATCTAAATATTTGAATAAACTCTCTTTATCAATCTAGTGTTATCTTGTATCACTTTTAGTGGCACTAATGGAACGCCTTCCAACAACGCCGGTAAAACTAGGTTTTTTATTGACATTTTGCTCGAGTTCAGAGCAACCTCCTCCCATTGCAACGGTTATTAGGGTTATAGACATGAAAATTGAATAAGATAAATCAAAGTGGCAATAAGAAATCATAAAATAATAAAATTGTCACAAGAGAGTTAATAACAACCTTTTATTTTTTAGTTTTTATCATCAGGTATTCAGATTTTGTTCAGCTAATTCGATCTGAATACTGTGAAACTCATTGAAGGGTTAGCTCTCTCAAATCCTTTTTCTGAATTCAAACTCGAGATTTCTGATTAAGGGTGTAAAATATCAAAAAAGTTTGATTTGGTAATAACAACTTTATATAATATATATATATATATATATATGTGTGCGTAATAACTCATGATTGGTTCGATTATAAAATAAAAATCATAAAAACATTAAATTTGTCCGATCATAATTTGTCACTCGCTGCCTTGATTCAATGCCAAGTGAAGAAGTGTTAACATAACCCACAAAAATGTAGGTATAGGTCCTATTTTGGCTATACCAACGTTCAACCATATCGTGAGATTGGCTCCATCGGTGAATCTTTTATAACTACCGATATAAATTAATAATTATTTTAATTTTAAAAATATTTGATTTTTTATTTTCATATTTATAATAATTGATATTTTATATAAATACAATTTATTATAATATTTTACTAAAACAATGGATCATTAAAATTTTATATTATTATATTAATTCTCATCTTCACACGGTCTAACAAAAGTATCAGATCGTTTTTGCTGGTGCTTGGGTTGTTGTCGTTGCCTATTGAATAGTAGATGAAGTAGAGAGAGATTGTGTGAAATTATGAGACGGAGAGAGGGAGAGAGACACACAGAAAGAGAACATCTTGATGGCTGGTGATTTCTTCGATGAAGCTACCAATAAGGTTTGGTGGTGGTGACTACGTCGAAGAAAGGTGTTGGTGGCGAAAAGCTACGATGAAGAAGAGAAAAGAGAGGTTGAGAGAGAGAAAGGCAACAATAAGAATTACTTCTCTTTGATATTTTTCTTTACCTTTTAGATATTTTTTGATCAAATCTTTTGTCGGCTTCCATAACTTTATGACTGGTGATGGGACATGACCCAATAGCCCAAGCCAAGAGAGTCAATTCCCAAAAAATCCCACAAAGGGCGCTCACGGATCAATCTACCGAAGGATCTTAGACGCCCTGGTCAATCTACCAAAGGGTCTTAGTCATCCAGATCTCTCAAACAATGCTCTTCGAACGATAGATAGTCGCTCCGATCGGACAAGTGAATAGTTGCATATTAATCGGGCGAGTCCCGATTGACCCTTTATTGGTCGAGCAACCAAACAATAGGCAACACCCCTACCGATTAAAAAATGAATGTCAGAACTTTCTTGATTTCAGCTTCTTATTTCGTAACAGCAATTCCAATATCTTTCAGATAAGGAAAGCCTCCCTCTCGAAGGAGAAGTTTTCCCGATATACAAGGATCGTGATCAATTCGTAATATTGGCTCCCAATATTCGCGGATCAATTCGATAAGGAAGGTAGGGTGGAAGTTTCTCAGCGGCGCACGACTCTCACAGATATAAAAGATCTCATTACCCTCGACATCAGGTACGCTCTCTAAACCTAACATGTGGGGCACATTGATCACAGGAAACCACTTTCCCATAACTCTCAATTCGTTTCTTCCAATCGAAAACTGCTATTTACTGACTTGAGCGTCGGAGTCTCCCCACCGGAACAACCTCCGACGGTTTTTGCAGGTGAATCAACCTGTCGACGGCTACTGTTTGAGTCAACGAAGAGCTGGTATCTGAGGAGCCATAACTCATCTCCATCAGATTGGCGTCGTCCGTGGGAAACTGACTGATTCTCTGAGATCTTATGGCGATGCCCACAACGGTCATCTCCGACACAACACTCACCAAAAGAAGAAGACTAATTATAGGTTTTGATGATGATGACCTTCCCACCGAAATAGATCTTCTCCGGAATGACCCTATAGTTATCACCCTCAAAATAGATTCCTACACTGTGAAAAGGGTCCTTATCGATCAGGGGGCTGATTGCGATCTCTTAACCTGGGATGCCTTTTGTAGAATGGGTTTCAATCCGTCTCGACTTTTGCCATCCACCGGATCCCTCCAAGGGCTTTCAGACGAGCCCACTTATCCCGAAAGCGTCATATATCTTCCTGTGACCTTAGGAAAATCCCTTAATCATGCAATCGCTCCCGTCCTCTTTCATGTGGTAAAGCTCTACTTCCCCTACAATGCCATACTCGGCAGACCCAGCCTAGACGACCTAGAGGCGCTACCGAGCACGAGACACATGAAAGTGAAGTTCAGAACATCGCTAGGGATAGTGACCATCAGAAGCGACTCTAACCCCTATATCCTCTTCGCGACACAAGGCGTTCAAGAAATTTTTCCGGTCGATGCCCTGGAACCTAAAGACGACACTGAGCCGAGAGCTAAGCCTAAGTCAAGCGAAGAAACGATCGAGGTCCTTCTGACAAACGACTCCAGTCAAACGGTCAAGATAGGAGCCGACCTATCACCTCCCTTACGAGAGGCCTTAGTCGTCTGTTTGTGACGACACTCGAAAGTTTTCGCATGAACTCCAGAAGACATGCCTGGCATAGACCCATCGGTCATAGCCCATAAACTAACCATTAATCCCAACTTCAGATCGATTAAGCAGAAGAAGAGGGTATTCGCCTTTGAACGCCAATGCGCCATCCAGGAAAAGCTCTATAAGTTGTTGACAACAGGATTTATCCGCGAAGTCAAATATCTCGAATGGTTGGCTAACGTAGTCCTGGTGAAAAAGGCTAATGGCAAGTGGAGGATGTGTGTAGATTTCACGAATCTCAACAAAGCATGTCCGAAAGATAGTTATCCGCTCCCCAGCATTGACAAACTTGTAGACAATTCCTTGAGACACAAACTTTTGAGTTTTATGGACGTCTACTCCAGCTATAACCATATCAGAATGGCACCAGAAGACGAAGAGAAAACTAGCTTCATCACCGAGTTCGGTACATATTGTTATCGGGTCATGCCTTTTGGCTTGAAGAACGCCGGAGTAACTTTCCAACGGCTGGTCAATGCGGTCTTCAAAGACTAATTAGGTAGGAACGTCGAAACTTATGTCGACGACATGCTCGTAAAGAG
Organism: Dillenia turbinata; assembly: GCA_037126225.1. Classification (NCBI taxonomy): domain Eukaryota; kingdom Viridiplantae; phylum Streptophyta; class Magnoliopsida; order Dilleniales; family Dilleniaceae; genus Dillenia; species Dillenia turbinata. The sequence continues at coordinate 8,850,141 of JBAMMX010000026.1, read as the reverse complement.
TGTTATAGCAGATGCTCACGTTGCAGATCTTGAAGAGACATTCCAGACTTTAAAACGGTACAATATGCGGCTAAACCCAGAAAAATGCACATTTTGAATCGCTTCCGGAAAGTTCCTAGGTTTCATGATTACCGATCGAGGGATAGAGACCAACCCCAAAAAAATACAAACAATATTAGACATGACTCCCCCCAAACACTCAAGGAAGTACAACGCTTGACTGGTCGAATAGCGGCCTTAAACCAATTCATGTCCAGAGTTGGCAAAAAGTATAAGCTCATATTTGACGCGTTGAAGAGGTCCCGACAGTTCAAATGGACTCTTGAATGTCAAGCAGCCTTCGAACAACTGAAAGAATATCTGATGCAACCGCCGCTGCTCTCACGGCCCATCCTCGGGGAAGAACTTTACCTGTATTTGGCTGTTTTCGAACGAGCACTCTGTTCCGTAATGGTGAGACAGGAGTCCGCCACCCAGAAGCCAGTTTATTACATCAACAGGATACTGAAAGATTCTGAAATTAACTATCGGCCAATCGAAAAGATAGCATATACTTTGATCATCTCAGCAAGGTGCATTCGACCATATTTTCAGGCCTATACCATTATGGTACTCACCGATCAACCGTTGAAGCAAATCCTCCAGAAGAGGGATACGTCAGGACAGCTCATCAAGTGGAGTATGGAGCTAGGCGAGTTTGATATCCAATACCGATCACGAACCACTATAAAGGGCAAAGCACTGGCAGATTTTATCCTTGAATGCACTTTATCCACAGTGTCTTAAGGGCAATTTTCTAGCCATCAAGAAAAATGGACAGACCCCGAGTGGACTATCCACGTGGACGAATCGTCAAATTCTTCAGGAAGCGATGTCGGACTCATATTAGTAGGACCAAACAATTTTAAGGCGGAGTACGCCCTCCGCTTTGATTTTCAAGCCACTAACAACCAAGCCGAGTACGAAACTCTGTTGACGGGCCTCCATATCACCACCAGTAAGGGAGCACGAAATGTCAGGGTGTTTACGGATAGTCAGTTGGTCGTGAAGCAAATCGAGGGGGTTTACGAGACCAAAGACCGGTCACGGTGAAATATTTAAGTAAGTTGCGCGAAACGATGGATCGGTTAGACAAAGTAGATATTCAACAGATCTCTCGTTTGGAGAATGCGCGAGCGGATACCCTGTCGAAGCTAGCTAGTTCCGATTCAGTCACTTCCAGCCGAACAGTGTATATTGAAAGCCTACCGTATCCCAGCATTGACGAGCCTAAGGAGATCCTTCAGTCTATCAGCCGTCTAGTTAGAAGGACCCTATAGAAAACTATCTGAGACACTATCGTCTGCCAGAATCACCAGGGGAAGCAATAAAATTGAAATAAAAGGCCGCGCACTACGCCATAATCGATGAGGTTCTCTACCGCAAGTCATTCACTCACCCGTATCTGCGATGCCTGACCCCCCGAAGAAAAAAATTACGTCCTTTAGCAGATTCACAAAGGAGTCTGTAGCAATCATCTGGGTGCCCGAAACCTAGTCTATAAAGCCCTTCGACAGGGATATTACTGGCCAACTATGAGGGTCGATTCTGATGACTATGTCAAAAGGTGCGACAGATGTCAGTGCTTCTCATCGGTTCCTCGATTACCCTCCACCGAACTTAATCCAATATCTAACCCTTGGTCATTTGCTCAGTGGGGCATGGACATCCTCGGACCATTTCCTCCAGCCACGGGACAAGGAAAATTCTTGATTGTGGCGATCGACTACTTTACGAAGTGGGTAGAAGCCGAGCCTTTAGCCCAGATCACGGCCGCAAAAGTCCAATCCTTCGTATGGACTCACATTATCACCCGATTCGATATACCACGCGTCCTTATCACGGATAACGGAAAACAATTCGACAATCAGCATTTTCGGGAGTTTTGCGAGAAGTAGGAGATCCAACATAGATTCTCATCAGTCGCTCACCCACAAACCAATGGATTGGTCGAAATAACCAACCGAACGATTCTACATGGACTAAAAACAACGCTGGATGACGCCAAGGGACAATGGGTTGAGGAACTTTATGGTATCCTCTGGTCGTATCGTACTGTCCCTCGAAGGGCAACAGGAGAAACACCCTTTAGTCTGACTTACGGAAGTGAAGCAGTCATACCCATGGAAATAGGCATTCACTCACTCCGAGTAGCTCACTATGATGCCGAGCAAAACGAACACACCCTACGAGAAAGGTTGGACCTACTTCCAGAATTATGGGAATCTGCATCAATATGGATGGCGGCCTATCAGCAACAAATGACCTAGTATCATAACCGAATAGCTAAAAGCCAAGCGTTCAAACCCGGAGAATTGGTGCTAGGGAAAGTGGAAGCAACTGGCTAACAGCAACCCGGGGGTAAGCTCGCCCCTAATTGGGAAGATCCGTATCGAGTACGTTCCGTAGTCCGACCAGGAACGTACCAACTCGACAACCTAGACGGATCTGTGATACCTAGGACTTAAAACTTGAAAAACTTGCGCATATATTATCAATGAGTCTCAACGCTATCCGACAGCCGAGAGATCTTTCTTAAGCACGACTCAAGATCTCCAACCGAAGGGTCTCAGTCGCCCAACCTTCACCGATCGTACACGTCGTCGATAGAGGATGTAACTCCCCGGACGGGTGGATGCGGCCCACAACTTAAAATTTTCCTATCGCTAGGAGGGCCTCAGTCTCCTAGCCTCTACCGATCGTACGCGTCATCAATAGGGGATGTAACTCCCCGAAAGGGTGGATGCAACCCACAACTTAAAATTTTCCTATCGTTAGGAGGGCCTCAGTCACCCAACCTCTACCGATCGTACGCGTCGTCAATAGGGGATGTAACTCCCCAGACGGGTGGACGCGGCCCACAACTTAAAATTTTCCTATCGCTAGGAGGGCCTTAGTCGCTCAGCCTCCACCGATCGTACGCGTCGTCGATAAGGGATGTAACTCCCTGACCGGTGGACGCGGCCCACAACTTAAAATTTTTCTATCGCTAGGAGGGTCTCAGTCGCCCAGCCTCTACCGATCGTACGCGTCGTCAATAGGGGATGTAACTCTCCGGACGGGTGGACGCGGCCCACAGCTCAAAATTTTATCTATCACTCGGAGGGTCTCAGTCGCCCAGCACCTACCAATCCACTTTGACAAGAAAGGCATGCAACTGGACAAGGAATGGAAAAGAGAAGAGGCAAAACTCAAGTAAATAAAGCATAACTTTTTCATTTACACATGTGTGAAATAGTACATTCGGTTACAAAGAAACAATACACAAGCCGCTAAGATGAGCTAGTTACACTACGAAGAATACATAGAGATGTCCTTCCACAAGCAGTTCTCAGCAATTGTTATGGACCAAGGAAAAGATCCAAAAACCAAGGGAGAACATAATCCCTACGAACAATGCAAAAACGTAGTGCTAGGGATAAGAGATGACGAGCTCAGGTTTTGCCACCCCCAACGCAGCCCAGGCTCGACTTACTCATCCAAAGACGGTGTGAGAAACATCCCCACCACGTTTGGATGGCGAGGATTGACCGAAGGAGACCATGCAAGGCGGTACAAGATGCACCCCCTCGGTGGCAAGGGATCGGATCATGCTAACCAAAGTGAATGGTCAACATAATGAGATCCCATTCCAGTAGTCCTCTTCTTTAATGAGATCTTATTCCAGCAGGAGTCATCCCAACCAAAAATCGTCGCACGCTACGACACCTCGGAAATTGACTCTTAGGAAAAGTCATTCTCCACCAAGCAACCAGGAAGGAAGAATATCGATTCTCTGCGAAAGGAAGTGAATACGCATCATGGCTTCTTATAGCCGTAAGGAGGAGAAGCCTCAATTAATTCGAGGAAGATGAAACGGATCAGCACAAATGCAAGTCATAAATGCCGAGAGTAAATTGTCTTCAGTTCCCTATGAAGAAAATCGTATATGAAGAGACAAGCACGCGTTCCTAACGTACAAGGCGGACAAATCAGAATGGACCAAGTGTCCCTATACATTCATAACGTACGAAACACGCTTCACTTATGACTTTTCTTTTCTAAGAAAGCCATAAGTCGGGGGCAAGTGATGGGACATGACCCAATAGCCCAAGTCAAGAGAGTCAATTTTCAAAAAACCCCATAAAGGACGCTCACAGATCAATCTACCGAAGGGTCTTAGACGCACTGGTCAATCTACCGAAGGGCCTTAGACGCCCTAGTCAATCTACCGAAGGGCCTTAGTCGTCCGAGTCTTTCAAATAATGCTCTCCGAACGATAGATAGTCGTCCCGATCGGGCAAGTGAATAGTTGCATACTAATCGGGCGAGTCCCGATTGACCCTTTATCGGTCGAGCAACCAAAAGATAGGCAACACCCCTACCGATTTAAAAAGGAATATCAGAATTTTCTTGATTTCAGTTTTTTATTTCGTAACAACAATTCCAAAATCTTTCAGATAAGGAAAGCCTCCCTCCCGAAGGAGAAATTTTTCCGATATATGAGATTTGTGATCAATTCGTAATATTGACTCTCGATATTCCCAGATTAGTTCGAAAAGGAAGGTAGGGTGGAAGTTTCTCAGCGGCGTACGATTTTCACAGGTATAAGAGATCTCATTACCCTCGATATCATGTACGCTCTCTAAACCTAACATAGGGGGCACATTGATCACAGGAAACCACTTTCCCATAACTCTCAGTCTGTTTCTTCCGATAGAAAACCCCTCTTTACTGATTTGAGCGTCGGAGTTTCTCTGCCGGAACAACCTCCAGCGGTTTTTGCATGTGAATCCACCCGTCGACGGTTACTGTTCAAGTCAACAAAGAGCTGGTATCTGATGAGTCAAAACCTACCTCTATCAACTGGAATTTCAATAAAATTTTATTTATAACCATTCTATTTCAACGGATTGGTCTAAATTATAAATATAATATAATATCGTTTATTCTGACTATCGATAAATTTTGATTCTTTTTTTACTAATAGTTTGTAGATATTAATAAATGTTATTATTTAACCAAATGCCCCGATCCATTAATATATTTGTACTTTAATCAACAATTTTCTGTCATTTACTGTAACGATCTGTTCATATATGATATTTTTGCAGTGTATTAAATATTAAAAATCAAACTCAATCCGACCGGAAAGTTCATTTTAGCAGTCTGCCGGCTGAAGCCCTACAATGCGGCTGAACCTTGGCTTTGATGGTATATATCTAATTTGGACCAAACTTGTTAAGTGAAGTTAAATCCTAGGTTTATCCTTTAAAATATATCGGATTGGGCTAGACAACCTTACGGGGCCACCAGGCATTTGAGATCTTTATAAGGGAGAAAAACACGATATCAATTAAATTATAACTTACTCATTCGGTTCTATTTATGACTAAGTATTAGAGGTTTCCTTTTATGCACCATATATATCTTAAATAAGTCATCAAATTTTCTGGGAGGATTTTCCGGAAATAAAATAATAAATGTTTGGGAGGGTGTGACAAGTTTAAAGGACACAAATGACCCCAAACTGTTGACGGCTATATGTATGACCTTACCGGTCGATAAGAGGTGGTGGGCTGCTTTAATTTTCTTTAACTAATTTTTATTTTTTTTTAAATTAAAGAAAATTCTCGGTCAAAAAATTTAATATTTCTACAGATTTTCTTAAAAATAATTAAAATTGTGTTATAAATATCACCAATGTTTAGTTAAGATATTAACTTCTTTTAACCTGACCGGGTCTTCTTCAAAGGAGTACGTGATATCTTGGTTTATATTTGGTTTAAATTTACCTTTTTCCATTTTTGCTTTTTTTTTTTTAATTATCTGTATCTAATAATTATGTTAAATTTAATTAAATTTAATTCAAACCTAATTAGATATTTAAAACATAAAATATTATCTATTTTTATTATATACAAAAGTTAAAAGGGTATCGATATCCTTGAATGAATTAAATATCGATATTTTTGTTTAGTAATTGTTAAATTATTTTTATATATTATAAATTATTTATTTATATCTTATTTGAGTACGTTTGCTGTACCTGACTTGTCAAACAATTTTTTCGATCTTTTATCAGTCTTCCTCACAACTGGGCCAAAGTCGAAAAGGTGTCGAGCACAGTGCACTTGCTTTTCCAATTCCCCCCATTCCACACTACACTCCAAGGTTCAAAGTAACACAGTAGGTCATTTTGGGCCTATTTTTCCGAAACTGACCTCATTCATTTTTCCAGGTGATGTAGCCGTAGCCCCTACGATTTAACATGAACGCCGGTGCGTGTCAAACAACCAAAAATAAATTATCTATTTTATGAAAGATGAGTTTAGGGTAAGTAGGGTCGAATTCACAGGGAACGGTGGATTTATTTCTTTTAAGAAAAATAAAAATTAAAATAAAATTTGAGGGGTTTTGAATTGACTAAATTAACTTCTAAATCTAAATAAACGAAGAATTAAAATCGAAACAGCAAAACGACAAAAAAAAATCGGACAAAATTTAAATAAATAAAAATCAAGATAAATTGACCTAGTTGAAGGGTTCGTTTCCACTTTGATTCAATCGATTGATCATTGATTCAAGGATAATTCAACAATGCATAAATAAATTGGTTATAGTCGCCGACAATCGCCCAACGACCAATCTCTCCTTACTTCGTCGATAATTAAGAGACGCTTGTTAATTATTTCCCTAATCGAGAGTCAACCCTAGAGAACCTCTTAGGATTGAAAGTCTCAACAGCATTAAAATTTAGAGAGACCCAATTCTAATTAACAAACACAGATCGGGTTCATTTAAATTAGATTATTTAATCCCATAACACGAATGTCATTCCCATGACATGAATGCCAATTACCACTTCATTAAAACTAACAAACAATTACGGATTTGCCGTTTTAATTAGTTGTAGATTAATCTAGGTCTATTAAACATTGGTCATCTATTCAATAAACCCTAGAAAATCATGATCCATGAAGTACGGAAATTAAATAAATATCTATGATTGATAAATGAATAAATACATTTAGATCTCACAATATCATGAATCAAAGTTTCAACTAACCTTCAACTAGAAAATAAAATTAAAGAGAAAACATAAGAGAATGAAAAAATAAAACTCACAAAACTATTTCATTAATGTTGAAAAGTTGTTGGACAATGAAGAATGTGACCTTTAGAAGCTATAGGACGTGACAAAAATGGTGGAAAGAGGGTGAAGGGGCGGCTGCCCCCTTCTTCGGGCTCTCCTTTAGCTTTCATAACTCTCTATATATAGAAATAATTAACCTAATTTTTAGAGAGAAAACTCTCCTAAATTTTAGGTAACTACTAAATGACAAAATACAAGAGTTTAGAATTTCCCAAAATTCTTATTCCCAAATATTTAGGAATATTTGCAAATCTTCAATGCTTCCAAATTTATCTTCTTTTCCTTCCTTTTTTTCTTCATGACTCCTCTATTATTCCTAGCACATAAAATATAATAAAATATACTAATTAATGCAATATTTATTTAAAAATAAAACAAAATCAATTGTAAATATTATACTAATTTATGTCCTATCAAACGCTCTTTAAAGTTGCTCTTTCCCATTTGCCTTCCCATCTATACATTACTTTCCAAGATTTGGAGGAGAGGGAGGGGGGGAAAATGATGCTTTATATATGGTATCTTTAGATTACCTTTGGACACAATCTCTTTCTATGGTAGAACCACGAAGAAGTTATGTCAATTTTGAAATTTATTGGTATAATAATTCCTTTACATTTCTATATGAAAATATGTCACAATTTTTTTGAAAAAAAAAATCCTGCATTTGAATATATATATATATATATATATATATATATAATTTTTATTCTAGATGTGTAATATTTTTCTAGGGTGGGCACTGTTCGGTTAAAATAAAAAAAAAATCATTTTTATCGAATTGTTTATTTATATTTTAAATAATTTCTTAGATATTCGATTTGGTTTTGAGTAAAATCAAATTTTAATTTGATTTATTTGAGAGATCATCGATTTTAGCAACTTTTATTTCGATCAAATCGAATTAATCGAATTAATTAAAAATATTTTATTCATATAAATATTATAATTAAAAATTAAAAGAGAAAAAATCTAAAAATTAAAGCTAATACATTGAAGAGTGCATAATTAATGAAAAACTTTTAGTTTCCACCTTTCTGGTTCAAATTTCTGATATTCAATTCATTTGACGGCTCTTTCACTTCAAACTTAACTTTGCTCCCTTGAGAGACCAATTTGATTCAAATAAGATTTAATCGGATTAAAATGATTACTAAATATCGATAATTTATATTAGAAAAGAAAATAATTTATTAGGAGTAATCGTTAAAGAAAATTTTATGGTGACTTTTTAGTATTTAAAAAAAAAAATTGATGAAATTATCATAAATAAGTAATTATGATTTGAATTAAGTAAAAATTTTATAATAATGCTCAAGTGGAAATGCCAACTTACTCCCACCAAAATTATAAAATTTAGAAAGAAGGGAGGGATATCCATTAATACTTAGAGGTCGAAGAAGAATTTTTCCCCCTTATTTAGATCATTTTAATCCATCAATATATATTATTGGAAATTCTTTTTCTTCCCTCCTTATTTACCATTTCCCTTTACCAACATGTCCGGCGATGCCCGTCCTGTCTACACTTAATGAAGTCCTTCAATTCCCCTCATGAACACAAAATTTGGGGGTTTCACATTTTTTTCTTTCATTTATCAAATTTGAAATTTTAAATAAATATTTTTTTCTGAATAAAAAATATTATCCTAAAAAAAGAGAGAAAAAGAAAAGTTTTTGAATTTCACGCCCTCGAAAACAAAAAACATTGTTTTAAAATTGTTGGAGGTGGGTTATGACTCTACAGATATCAACTCCTTCTTGACCCGAACAGTAGCCGTCGATGATTGGATGAACCTGCAAAAACCGTCGGAGGGTGTTCCGACGGGGAGGTTCCGACACTCAAGTCAATAAAGAGCGATTTTCGATTGAAAGAAACAGACTGAGAATTGAGAGAAGACTATTCCCTGTGATCAGTGTGCCCAGAGTGTTAGGCCTAGAAAACGTACATCGTTCTGAGAGTTTTTGGGATCACTTGTTCCTCTGAGAGACGTGCGCCACTGGAGGACTTTAACCCCACCTTCCTTATCGAACTGATTCGAGAATCTCGGAGGTTAATATTATGATTTGATTACGATCCTCATTTATCGGTAGAATTACCATTTTCGGGAGGGGTGCTTTCCTTACTCGAAAGATTCGGAATTTGCCATTATGAAATATGAGACTGAAGTTAAGGGAATTATAACATTTCTTTAGAATTACTAGGGGTGTTACACAACGTTCGATAGCTCGATCGATTAAGGGATCTTCGTGACCCGTCCGATTGAAGAGTTGATGTCTGTTTGCTTCCGACTCATGGTCTTCTTGAAAACGAAGCGTCATGAGTGATAATCTTGAAAAAGGGGTGTCCCTTTAATTTGACTTCTGCCACTTCGGTTCCCACAAACCATCTCCCTTGCGCTTCACAAAGATTCACGTTCTCTAGAAAATTCCACTTTTCAATCAGTTCTTTCAAAAGGACTCCCTCCTCAGACTGAGATATCAAAAGATACTTCCTCGTCACGCAGTATAGACAACATTCAGAGCACCATGACCAAAGAGAATCTGTCAGAAGTCCAATGGGAGATGTCGCTCAAAAGCAATTTTGAGCTTGTGTTGCCCGGTAAGGATTACAGAGCGAGTTTTGCCCCAGAGGGTTGTGTTCCGATGTATAGGCAGTGTGTGAAGTATGACTTGAAGATTTCGTATACGGGCCCACTGACGGAAATCCTGAGGCATTGAAACATTCATCCCTTATTGTTTATCCCGAGCGCCTGGCGATTTGTGATTGCCCTAATTTCTCTGTTAGAATTTTTCCATATCCGCTTTGACTTGGAGATTCTATGGGCCCCTTTTCTCTCTAGGGCGATGTAGCTCCAAAGGATCCACCCGCGGTTGGTATAAACTTCAAACCCATCGGGAGTCTCGTTGGAAATTCTTCTACAGCGAATCTCAGGATAAACATTGGATGCAAAAGTTTTCTTCGTCCGATTCTTGAACAGGGACCTTCTTCCCGCCCTTCCGGATGCTAACCAAACACCCCTTTTGAACGAGAAGATCCCAATTCTTCTTCGCCATTCCTGCTTCTTACGTGCTATGACTCGTTATTGTGGGGCTAGTTGTAGGAGTTTGTGGGTGGATAGCTTAGTGAGAGACAATATGTTGATATTGTCTTGTTTACTTATGGATGAGTCAAGCCAAATCACCAAGCCCCTTTTGTTGGAACAATAGGGAAAGGAGTTGGTTGATACTGTGTCGGTTATTGACGTCCGTCTTCTCGATGAAATTTCTACTGAGCGGGAAATACGATCTCATACGAAGAGGAAGGCGGTTGATACTCTCCTGAATCCCGACGGAAAAAGTCTAATACTAGGGCACCCAATCCACCTGCTAAGGAAGAAGGCAAGCTGAGTCTGGAGAGCATGTGCTTTCTCAAGAGTATTTTGAAACAGGAGGGGGCCATCTCGTCGGCGAAGCCTTTAATGCGCCTACCGAGGTTGGAGAGGGAGGTGGTTCCGACGAAGGACTCTTCGAAGTGACTGGGAACATTCTGGTTTAAGATCCGCACAGGTCAGAGGAGTCTCCGGTAACGCAACCTTCCGCTTCTATCCCGGAAGAAACTTCGGGACACTCCCCTCGGGGGTCTCAGTGTCTTTTGGTCGACTTACTAGATGACTACTATGTTCCTCCACCTATTCTGATTGAAGAGGGATGGTGTTATGAAGAAGAATCAGTGGCTGTCCTCATGGGGGGCCACAACTTCAATCTCGTTGATCCACAGGAAGGGTTGTAATTGGCTGAGCGTTTCCAACTTCCTTCGAAGTCTGCCCTCCAAAAAATGCCTCTTAAGTGTACCGACAGGGCCATCCAGTCTCTTTGCCTTACAGTAATTATTCTTTTTGAGCGAGTTGAAATTTGATTTTTACTATCTCGTGATTCTGACTACTGTGTCTTTTTTTCAAACCTCTGCCCTGGCTGAACTTCAAAGAATGTTGAGGGCAAAACTGGATGAACAATTTTCTCATATGAGCGGCCAAGTGTTGGCACTAAGGGACTCCTTGAAGAACCAAGAGAAAACTATTGGAGAGGTCAAAGATAGGCAAATCAAGCATCTTTAGGAAGACCTTACTTCGGCTCAAACTCGTTGTAAGGAATTGGAAGCAGAGGCATGCGCTTAGAAAGTGTGGTTAACAGCCACTGAAACGTTAGCTCGTTTACGAGAAGAGTCCCTTCGAAGGGCCGAACAAGCGATAGCTGCTCTCAAGGCTTCCGCTACCAAAGATGCTGTCGACCTCCAAATTTCTCAGCGTAAGTTGCATGAGCGTCTGAAATGCGCTGAAGAGATTCTTTAGAAAATTGGACGGTACGAAACTCTATCCCCTCTTGAAGGATCAGTGGATTCGAATTCCGCTCCTATTGTTTCCTGCACCCCCATCGTTCTTTTGTAATTTTGTGGAATGAGGATTTTTTACCCCATGATTCATTGAAATGTAATAATCATCAATGAACTTCTAAATTTTTTTTTTTTGATCTTGCTAGTCAGGCGGGGTCGAGGGGACCTCCCCTAATGATACGCTCGTTCGGCTGCGCTGGGTGGTTCAAATTCTGGTGTGTTATCGAGAGCTCCTGAAGTTAGGGTTGCTTCTACCCGTTTCTAGGAGATTGATTCGAAGATATTTGCTTGAAAGGCCCGGGCGACTTAGGCCATTCGATTGGTTAAGAACCTTAGGGGGTAAGGCCGTGTTTGCCCGTTCGAGAGAGTTTTATCCCAACTTAGTGATACATTTATTTAGAAAATCTGGACTGAGACCCTTCAGTCGATCAGAGACTTTAGGAGGTTGGGCCATGTCTGACCGTTCGAGAAGTTATATCCCAACTTAACGACACATTCGTTCAGAAGATCTAGATGACTGAGACCCTTCGGTCGATTTGAGACTTTAGGAGGTTGAGTCGTGTCCGCCCGTTAGAGGAGTTCTATCCCAACTTAATGACACATTTGTTCGGAAGATCTGGGCGACTGAGACCCTTCGATCGATTTGAGATTTTAGGGAGTTGGGTCGTGTCCGCCCGTTCAGGGAGTTCTATCCCAACTTAACGACACATTCATTCGGAAGATTTAGACAACTGAAACCTTTCGGTCAATTTGAGACTTTAGGAGGTTGGACTGTGTCCGCCTGTTCGGAGAGTTTTATCCCAACTTAACGACATATTCATTCAGAAGATCTAGGTGACTGAGGCCCTTCGGTCGATCAGAGACTTTAAGAGGTTGGGTCGTGTCCGCCCGTTCGGGGAGTTCGATCTCAACTTAACGACACATTCGTTTAGAAGATCTGGGCGACTAAGGCCCTTCTGTTAATTTGAGACTTTATGAGGCACTTTCTCCGTGGATCATTAGAAATCCCAAGCCACGTGCAGTCGGTAAGTAGTAGAAAACATCGAAATCTTGATCAAGAGAAGAGTGTTGGGAAATCTGGGTCATAGGTCGGACAAATGCTAGTAGGAACGTATGGCTCGTGCCAACCGTCTTCATTGTGGACTTGGAGGATCACCCCTCCTAGTTCCTCGCGTGATGGCCTGGGATCTAACCTATGAAGCAGCTCATTCTCCCTTGGCGCGTCATGCCTGTTGGGAGAAGGCAGATTTCTTCCTTCTATACTGATGAACTTTTGCAGTTTTCCACTGCGGACCAAGAACTCCAGTTCATCCTTGAGTCTTTTACACTCATCGGTCATATGGCCGTAGTCCAAATGGAAATGATAGTACTTGTACTTATCTTTTTTAAGATCTTCTTCTGCCGGGCGCAAGGGTCATCTGACGTATGATTTGTTCTTTATTTGATATCTAACCCGACTTGGGGTTTCGCTCAGCGGAGTGTAGACACTGAATCTTTGCGAAGGTGGAATTCCTGGTTTGCCTCTCTTTGGGGAAGGCCTCCGTGGCGATCGGCTACGTTCTTTTCTGCTATGGTGGTCTTTTTATCTATCGAAGGCCTCTACTTCTTCCACAGTAATATATTTCTCCGCTCGGGAGTAAGATTTTTGGATGGTTGTCGGGAGCTTCTTTGTGATGGAGACCTTCATATCAGAGGAGTGCAGGCCCGTTAGGAGCGCGGCTAAAGCGATGTTATGGTCCAGATCAGGGACTTTCAATATTTCTATCTTAAATCTCTCCATGAAGTTTCTGAGAGATTCCTCTTTCCATTGATGTAATGATAAGACGGATGTAGATTTTCGCTTAGCCCCTCGACTGATTACAAAGTGGATCTCGAACTGTTGTCGAAGTTGTGCAAAGCTCTTGACACTGAACGATGGAAGAGAATTGAACCAGGCTAGGGCATTACCCTTAAGAGTGGTAGGGAAGTGTTTGCACATTGCGGTATTCGAGAGGTCTCTAGAGACCACAACTATTATGAAATGGGTAGAATGGTCGCAGGAGTCATTTGTCCGGTCATACTGCTCTATGGTAGGTAGAAGGACATCCCTTGGTGTCGATTCTGACAAGATCTTACTTACACACGAGAACATTTTACGTCGATCACAAGATTATAATTCATGCGATCTATCACATCACTTTGCTGGACTTTTATATAGGAATGGATGTCGTGCAACCGATGAGTACACCTGCAAGCAAAGACCTCTCGATGCACCTGTTAGGATGATCAAGAAGTCATCGTTAGTACTATAAATAACTCGTTGTATCCCAGATCCAACGCAATCACATCCATCGAGCCACTTTCCTCATCGAAAATGATCTACAATCATTATTCGACTGTGTATCCACTATTATGTTTACATCCCAACATGGATAGACAAAATAGGCTAACCGATGAATACAACACAATGATATAATGTCGATTGATCTTCCTTTTTCCAAACTCGAAATTATTAGGCTCAATTCAGCTGCTTTCCTAGACTTACCCCTTAGACCTCAATTTATCTTCCGGATCATAGGTAAATAGACTAAAGTAGAACTACTGAACCAAGACCTCTAGAAACATCCGAAAGTAATAAGGGTACAAGAGATCTCACCCAAAGGATCTCGGGTCTCATACAGTAGAAACGGGAATCTAAATCATGTTAATATCTCAAATAATACTCCCACTATCTCTGGTTATCTTATCACACGCTGTGTTAAACACGTGTCACAATGTTATTCTCTTATCTCTCAAAAAGGTATATGTCAAATTTCTCTAATACTATGCAGGTATGAGACTCAGTCTACACATAAGATTTTACCCAGAGATCTCAAAGAGTGTATTTTAAAGACAATATCACTAGTCACAGGTGATATCTGAGATCTCAAATCTGGCGACTTACAGGCAAAATGGATGTGGGTATATCCATGTTGGTCATATCGCATATGATATCATCCTGAACACATATCAGGGTGACTTATGTTCTAACATGGCCACTTTCAAAGCTTCTTACAACTATAAACCATCTCATCTCCTCTCTCTCAGAGTTGGTGGTCACTCATGTGAGAGAGTAAACCACGCCTGCCTGACATATCATTTATCACAATAAATCACAAATATATGACAATAAATCAGTGCAATAAATAAACTTGTAACTGAACAGTGAACATTTGTCATATATATAAAATACAATAAGTATTATTGGTACAAAATGAGAAATGTTAAAAATACACGTAAACCCAATGATTCCTATATCTCACAAAGGAATCTATCACAATGGGTTCAGTGAAGGGATCAACCACCACGCCGTATAGAAATATACTTAATTGTCACTTCACCCTTCTCGATGATATCTCTCATAAAGTGGTATTAGATATCAATGTGTTTGGTCTTATTATGATATTTAGGGTCTCGAGTGTGATCAATGGCGGCCTGATTTTCAGAATAAAACATCACTAGCCTCCTACTATCAGCCATAACCCCTAAGTTATCCGAAAATCTCTAGAACCAAAACACTCTTCTAAACTGCCATTGAGCATGCCACAAGCTCGGTCTCTATCATAGATAAAGATACACAAGTTTCTTACAAAACCTGTTGATTTGCTCCTATCCAAATCACCACATCAATCGGCATCTAAATATCCAATGAGACACAAATCACCACCTCCGTAACACAAGGAGAGGTTTGCAGTTCTCTTGAGATATCTCAGAATCCTTTTCACTGCTCTCTAGTGATCACCTCTAGGATTCGATTGATACCTACTCACCAGACTGACTGCAAAGTAAACGTCTGGTTGTGTACACAACACTACATACATTAGACTACTCACTGCACTGGTATAAGGGATTATACTCATCTCCCTTATCCTTTCTTGAATCTTAGGACATATGTCAAGACTTAGCTTTTAACCTTTTAGCGATAAGAGTATCTATAGAATTGCAATCTTTCTTCGCAGAGTGGTCGAGAACTCCCCTGATGTAGGACTCTTGTGAAAGAGTTAACATTCATCTCGAGTGATCCCTTTAGATCTTATTCCAAGGATGAATTAAGCCTCACCTATGTCCTTCATATAAAAACTCGACAATGACCACATGATCATGGTCATCAGATACTCTCTGTTATTTTCAGTTAACAGAATATCATTCACATACACGGACATGATCACAAAAGAGTCATAAGAACGTATAAAGTATACGCGATGATTCTCCTCGATCATCACGAAACCGTGAGATATCACCTCCTTGTGAAATTTCAAATGCCATTGCCTGGATTGATGATTAAGGTCGTATGTCAACTTCGGAAGTTGACAGACATTATCATCCTGATCTACAGGAATAAAGTCAGATGGTTGTTCCTTGTAGATCTCATCGTCCATACTTCCACTCAGGAAGGCAGTCTCAACGTCCATCTGGTGTCAATCCAGATGCATGTCCGCGACAATCGCTAAAAGTAAACGAATCGAGATAATCTCGCCCTCAGTCTAAGTGTAACCCCTGGTTATCAGACGGACCTTATACCTCTCTACTGATCTGTCGACCTTTCTCTTGATCTTGAGAACTTACTTATTCTCAACGGCCTTACTACCCTCAGGCAAATCAACTAGATCTCAGATCCCGTTGATTTTCATCAACTCCCTCTGTCATCCATGGCTTTTAACCAATGGTCCTTCACAGAACCCTCAAGAGCCTCTAGAACCATTTAAGGTTTCTCATCATCCTCAAAAGTCACATTGACAGCCTCTCCCTCAATCAGGAAGTGACGGTTAGGTACGCGTTCTCAATTACTCTTACAAGGAGGGAAAACATTTATCACCTCTAGATAGATCGCTCCCACTGGAACCAAGATCCGTAATGGATTCTTGGGTCCTGCCGCTGGGATCAACTAAGTTACTAGACTCATCCATCTCATAGAAGGTAAAATCTCAATTGATTTCACCTCTCATAGGGAAATCATTTTCAAGAAACTCGGTATCATGAGACTCAATCTCAGTGACAGTGTCATCTGTAAACTCATTAGAACACATTCCCCTTGCAGTGTTTTGCGTATCTCATAAAGATACACATCTTTTCTCGCAGACCTAACTTACTGTGTAGATGCGAGAAACCGTAAACATACGTGGCACAACCCCATAACGTCAAATGACTAAAGTCAGGTTGTCTGCCTGTCCAGAATTCATATGGGGTACTGACTGCGGATTTCGATGGAATACGATTAAGAACTTAGGTTGCAGCTAATAACGCATCTCTCTAATGGGAAACAAGCAAATTGGCACGCGCCATCATCGACCTCACCGTCTCAAACAAAGTCTTATTCCTGCTCACGGCTACTCTACTCCGCTGAGTAGTAGGAATAGTCAGTTATCTAGTAATACCTTTCTCGAAACAGAGCTCTTTTGATAAATACTTGTACCCTCAATCGGTTCTGAGAGTTTTCACTCTCAAGTTTAATTGATTCTTAATCTTGCTAATAAACCTCCTGAAACATCTCAATGACTAGATTTGTGCGAAATCAGATAGACGTAACCGAAACACGTGTAATTGTCTTTGAACGTAATAGAGTATACAACTCCATTTAGGTTCTCACGTTCGTAAGGCCATAGATGTTGGAGTGAACCGACTACAATAAAGTCTTATCTCTCACTGCATTGTCGAATGGTTTTCTTGTAACTTTGCCATCTAGGCAAAACTTGTTAGCGTGCCCTACAAACCACTCACTGCTAACTGATTCAACCTTTCTCACCCTAGGAGGATAACAAGAAACACCATTAAAAGGATTCACATACAGTGTATATAGTCCCTAATGGACTAAACCAGAACTAATCAAAGAACTGTCGTAATAAATAGAAACTATAAAGTTTCTAAATAACAAAGCATATGCTCAGCAAAAATCAAGTTCCGTCGAATCCGGAGTGTAAAGAACGTACAGAGTCTAGCAACTTTGCAACTCCAACTTGCAAGTGTCATTCCCTCTAATATTGACAAAACGCTCCATTCCCCACATAAATCCTCCTACTTAAGGACTCACTTGATGAAACTCTATAGCGCTCTTGTCTCAAGCTACGTGGTCAGTGGTTCCTAAGTCTACAATCCACAAAGGAGAGAAATCAGTGAGCATCTCAAACCACGAAAAAAAGAAAGAGATAATTTCTGCTCGTCACACTTACGAGCGAAATGACCAAATCTACTACAGACGTAGCATTACACCTTGGTTTTATCCAACTCCTCCTTTCAGCGCTTTAATACTTTGTTGTCGGATTTCTCAGATGGTTTCTTCTTACCTGAACCTTGAGTCACTTACTCATGCTTATGCCATTTGTATTTGGTGCCACGAAAGTCCTTGTTCGACTTCACTATATAAGCATGACCCGAGTTTAGCCTGCTCGTCTCCAGATGCTCCTACTTGAACTCACAGTGCCTATTCACATTAGCAAAAGTACAAATACTTTCGTCGTATGTGAAATAGGTTTTCATGGTTTCCCATGAATCAGGTAAATAGTAGATCACACCCAGTACTTGAAAACACATCCGAAATAGACTTGTTCACATTCCCCAACTCGATGATCATACTCGACATTTGCATCAAATGTTGCATCATTGTATGATCAACCTTTTTTTTATAAGTTATTAACCTTATAAGTTAGCATTCTCACCTTAAGAGCTGTAAGAGTACCACAATGCTCTCTTTAAGGCGAGCAAAACCAACATCACCATAGGATATTGCTCATAAACCGAAATCACATCATCGTGCACAATATTCAGGAGGATTGCCCTAACTTGGTCATCATTCCTCTTCCATGCACGTGATGCCTCCTAATCCTGTCTCTCTGAAGTGTGGTACCCTTCCTGGAACCCACCATCTCGTGCCTCAAAATTCAGATAGATCTTGGTCCTCGAGAATATATTAAATCTATCGGTGCAAAATATCATAATTATCACTATTCAGTTTTATCCCCATTGCAAAGATATAATACGACAATTTTTGAAATAGTCTAAAAGACAATAGCGACTTGTGATGTTTATTCTCATAATTTTGTGTACCCTACGAATCAATAATCCAAAATGATTAGAGTATAGACCCTAAAACAAGTGTATGAGTCAACAGACATAATACAACGCGGGATCGCATCTCACCATTTGAATTTGGACTCGACACACAAAAACCCAAAAAAGTCACATTTAATGGCATGTGACCCTCAAAAAATTGAAAATTTTCATTCCAGCAAAGCCTGACGCGCCGCCGGAGGTCCCACATGCTGTTGTGCACTTGCACGCACACGACTTGCATCTCGATGCATGAGAAATAATTAAGGCGATAAATTTTAATGAAAGTTTATATAAAATGTAATAACCACTCACCATAGCCCCATGCAGTGGGCTAAGTGTTAGGGGTGCTTAAATTCTCACACAATTCCCTGGTTAAACTCTGGTTATCGACACTTCAGAGAAGATTTTTTCCTTCTCTTTTTTTTTTTATTATTATTAAAGTGTGACGTGTGGCCTTCACGCACCACGCCTACTCACGCGTGTAAGGCACGTGTCCATTAGGTCTGAGCTCTTCTTCTTCACCCGACTCTATGCAACTGGGTCATTTTGACCCGGTTGTCGGAAATCACCTTCCCAGTGTGTTTCCGATGCAGATTTTGACAGGAAAACTTAATTTAACTTTCAAAAATATTCTTGACATGATTTATTGGAAGATTTACACCCTAATCATGACGAATTAAATTTCTAAATCTCGGCCCTCGCGGCCATTTTTTAAAATATTTCCGGCAACACAATATCGCAATTATTATATGCAAAATGTAGATCAGCATACATAAAACACATTTATACTATTTGTTTAAAATAATTTGTCCTTAATCTCGACAATTCTAAAATCTAAGGGTTCGGTCATTATTTAGGCCGAAAATTTCAATCAAACATTTCATGCCCTAAATGTGCTTAAAAAATTCAACAAAAAATATATTTGTGATTTACAAGTGATGAGTAATATCATAGTATGATCAATTCATGAAACTCATCCGTGGTCTAGACCCTAAATTTTTATATCCTATGCATTTTTTTATATCCAAATAATTCTGAAAATTATTTTAATAAATACAACTAAAACTCTGATACCAATATTGGATTTTTAATTCTTATGTACAACGGAAGCAAACAATTTTCAGAAATTGAATAGATCGAAATCTAAGATATGTACCTCAATGTAGGCCTCCAAAATCAATCGAACCGAATGATAAATCCTTCGAACAGATCGCACAGCTGGGATGATGATCATAAAGTTAATCAAACCATCACCGTAACACCATAATATCTCAACCCATAGTTTGGTATATCGAAGTGGTAGTTTCTCACCTCAAACAAAATGAACTCATTCATTTCTCATCACCATTCACGTGAGAGAGAGAGAGAGAGAGAGAAGGAAAGATTTTAAGGATTAAGGATAATAAGAGTTATCCCATTATCTTTTTATTAATTTCAAAATTAATTAAAATTTTTAACCCACGATAAATATCTTTAGATGGGCATATTTACCAACATCGATGAATCAAATAAAGTATCTTTGACCATTAAGACACGAAATAAAAGGTTCACAAATATCGGTATTAATGATTAAGAATCTCATAACTCCCAGCACACCTAGTAGATTTGCTTGTTTACCCTTAATGCAATCTAAGCAAGTACAAGAATTAGTAAAGTCGGGAGTTAAAATTAGTGAAGTTATGTTGTCCCCCAACATTGTTAATGAGCCCACCTGATCTTTTCGGTGAAAATCATGTTATGTGTTGATAATGAAAAGAGAAAAAGGAAGAGTTTCACTGTCCAAGTAAACTATTACAATGATAAGAATGAATAATGGTATAGCATATGCTTCTTGCTTGTTTAGTTTTCTGTTTCTATATTGCCCTTTAAACGGGAAAAAAGAAGCTTTTGAGAAAAGCCAAAAAGTTGAAAGAAAAATTATGCATGCTTAGTTATCCTTTTTAAGTTGGAGGACCCTTTGCAAGTCACCCATCTATAAATCAAGGGTTGGCTTTTTGTGCACTATCTCATGCTATTTCTTTACCTTATTGAATGTGTTTATCAACAATCAGTATAGTAGATAAGCATAGTACAGTAGATAAGCATATTAAATCTATTAATTAATTTTTAGATTTAAAAATTAAAAATAAAAATGACTATATTAAAAGATTCTTCCTTAAATTGAAGTCGATAATATTTAAATTGGATTAATCAAAATATGACTTTGAGCATTGATCCAGCAAAAAAAAAAACATCATTAAGCACACTTTCAAATCAAGCTCTTAGACTAGAGCACACTTTCAAATCAAGCTCTTAGACTAACATGATTAGTCAATTATGGAAAAGCAAGAAGAAAATATAAATTAGTCCTCTCAATAATGCAAGAAGTTGAAATGTCTTGATCAACAATATTTGTAGATACCATCCAATCATGTTGGGTTGCAATATAGAACTCTCTTTACGACTTTGATGCAGAGCTACAGGATGT
Source organism: Dillenia turbinata (assembly GCA_037126225.1). Classification (NCBI taxonomy): domain Eukaryota; kingdom Viridiplantae; phylum Streptophyta; class Magnoliopsida; order Dilleniales; family Dilleniaceae; genus Dillenia; species Dillenia turbinata. The sequence continues at coordinate 8,829,064 of JBAMMX010000026.1, read as the reverse complement.
GTTCTTTTGCATAGGATTTCATGAGATTATTTTGAAAATTATGAGTCCTTTGCCATTCTCGAAAATTATGGGATCATAAAAGCTCATGTACCCCAAAAACCTTTATGTATTTTAAAAATTAAATAGTGTTGACAAAAATAAATAAAACCCTTGATTTGAAAAAGAGTGATAGCCAGTTTTGTCATGATAGGGGACATTATTATTGTCGAGCCCAATCTCTTTTTTTTTTTTATTTTTAGGAATATTTGATTTGCACTCACAAATCAAAATTGAATTTGAAATCAAATACATTGAGAATGGGTTTGAGAAACCATGTGTTCATGTTTCATTTCAAAACCCACATTCTCATTTCATTAATTTGAACAAGTCACATGAATTTCAATCGAATTTTTTATTTCACTTCATTTTAAGGAAACGCCACTTAGACATGCTTAAAAAGGAGTATATTTTGAAATATTAATAACCCATTAAATTTGAAATTCCACATTTAAAAGTATATAATATTTCTTAACTTCGTATTTTAAATATTTTCACTTTCAAACATTTTTTTATTGCATAATACTATTTAAATTTAAAAAAAAAACAAATAAGGAAATTTAACATGCAATTTTGTTAGCTAAAGGTTTTTAGTGTGTGCTTCGATTTGATTCAGTACTAAGAGATTGTGTTTGATTAGAATCAAGCATTTCAATTATTGAGTCCATATAGTACTGATTTTTTCAATTATTGCCAAAAGGCAACCAAAGAGATTTTTCCTTTCAATTTTAATAGAATAAAAAATTTGAGGCTGACATTCTTATATTAAAAATGTGCGTTATCATATGTGACAAAATATTTTATCCTTTTCAAATATATAAAATTTTTTTATCAAATAAGAATAAATTGCTGTAAAATTATATAGTAACAGAATGATTCTTGTACATGCAATTAATAAATAAATCAGAATTGTTATTACAATTCAAATCTACTCATTCAAATAAAAATGATCAAATACTGACAGAATAATTATTATACATATAATTTCTAAATAAATCAGAATTAATATTAAGATTCAGATCTACTCATTTAATAAAAATTACCAAGTATCTATCTTTTAGGGTAGGTTATACTATAGGGAAGATCTGTATGTACAATCACCGTATAAATCAGAATTGTTATTAGAATTTAAACAATGTTCCTTAAAAAAGAAAGAAATTATCGAATGCACCAACTATCAGAATACATGTATTATATCAATCAATCAATTACAATCTTAGTTTCTTTAATTGGGGTCGGTTTTATGAGTGGATGTATATATCCGCAGTTTTTCTTTTACATTTTTATAAAAAAAAAAACTGTTGTAATTATATATATAGATCCGTGATTAATTTATTTTACCGTAAGAATCACTCAAATATCTCGAAATGAGCTTTTTCCTAATAATAAAAATGCTGGACCATCCCATGATTGGCATCAAATTTCAAAATGTTGGAAGCATGGTATACCTAGCTTTCTGGGTTGCCCATTTAAAACTCTGGATCATGTCAACTTCAAAGTGACCTCAATCAGTGCATAAAATGGTCTGAGAATTCTGGGCCGTGATTTTCGGTGGCTTAACTTCGTTTTCACAAGGCGTCGCCGTAAGATGATAAAGAGTATTTGATTAGAAGTTTCTTGTTGAAGAAAATTAACAATGCATACATGGTTAGGGGGGCAGGAATGAATGAGTGACATGATCCTCACTATCTTTTGTTTTTTGGTTCTATCAATCTTAATCAACTTTATTTGTGTGTCCTTTGTCTTGTTTATATTTTAATATCCCCCTCGTAAGGATCACGTATGCATGAGGGCACTCAGATCAAACAATCAAGTTTTGGGCCTTCTTTTAATTGAAAATGTCAATTTTGGCTTCTAACAGGTGCGTCTACGCTCAAGCAATGCTGGACCATTCCACGGACTAGGACACATCCAAGTTTAGACCATGCCCGCCATAAAAGTTTCTGTTTCACTTGTTTATATTATCCCCTCAAGAATTTATCTTTCAGTTAGCAAGTTTTCAAATCATGATGTAATGGTGGAGTTGTTTTTTTTGTAACCTTGAGGTTACAGCCAGATTCAAAGAGTGAAAATAATACTTTTGCAAAAATATAAAGAGAAAATTACGTACATATATATTCACCATCTCCCTAATCTCGCACTAAATTGAGAAGTACTTTTTACACCGGGTGAGACTTTTTACTCTTTTCCTAATCTCACACTAAATTGGGAAGTACTTTTTACACCTGGTGAGACTTTTTTATAGCAAGTTTTGAATGCTCAGTGTAGATTTCTTTATCTCCTTTTGTCTCTTCATTTCTCAGTGTTTCTCTTTCTCTTCATTTCTTACTCAATCTTTCTCTCTCCTCTTTTTGTCAGAGACTGATCTCTGCTCTTTCTTTTATTTCTCCTTTCTCTCTCTTTCTATGGTACCTCTTTCTCTATCTTTGCCACCGGCAATCTTTTCCTTTCTCTTCCTCTTTCTTTCTTTCTCTTCCTTCTCGGCCAATTTTCTTTCTTTTCTTTCTTCACTATCTCCTCTTCTCTTTTAGATCTTTTCTCTTTTATCTTGATTGATGATATGCGATTTGAGAGAGATTACAATCTCAAATATGAAAACATAATTGACAATTTTCGGTCATTGACCCAAGATAAGAGAGAGAAGCAAGAGGAAATAAACGAGAGTCAAAAAAGAATATCTGTTGGCACACCATGTCTAAAGTCTCAAATTCTAAACAAACAATTGTGAAGGTTCAAAAAAGAATCTCAAGTTTGCTAGACTTTCTCATCAAGTGAAGAAACTTCAGGCCAAGAAGAATGTAACTATAACGAAACTACTGAGCGTCGCGGTGATTAAGATCTTGATTTTTATAATAAAAAAAAAAAAAAGCTAAATTAAGTAAAATTAAACTCCTAAAATAATTCACTATTTTAGTTTAATGAATCGTCTTTTTCACTTGATTTTCTCATCCATAACCCCATCTGAACAAAGTGTAGTAGTTTTACCTTTTAGCAGATGTGTGAGGAAAAAAAATTATGTTTCAAACGTCAAAGGTAAGTGATTGTAAAACAAATAAAAAAGAAGCATACACTTTTTTATTAAATTTTCTACTCATTATTTGTTTTTTATAAAATGAAAAATGTTATTATCCAAATAAATTCTTGAAAACACATTCACAACATCAGAAGAATAAGAAGAAGATTGAATTTATGCCTGAGAGCATATTTGATTAAAAAAAAAAAAGGTAAAATTGTTATTAGATAAACATATTTTGTATGTAAGATTAGAAATTTTTAATTTTTGTTAAGAATAAAAAATCAAGGGAGTTGAAAACCCTTGCCAACTTATGTAAGAGGCAAGAAATGATTTGAGGGGTTCTTGTAGGGACTCAAGTGAAAAAGAACTCTTGTTCAAATGTCTTTCTCGAGATCTAGTGTTAAAATATTTGTAAACACATGTATTTTTGTGATTTTCATAACTCCTATGTAACAAAAAAAAAAATGATTTGGGTATTTTGATTTCTTCGTCACATTTCAATCTTGAATATTTTTGTAACACTTTTTGTATTGATATAGATCTTTTAGTAGTAGTTCGAAACCAAAGGGTTTAAACCCCTCATAATGGCAAACTCTGATTGTTTAAATGTGTTTCTAGATTGATAGAATTAGTGAACACTTCACTTCAGAGTTTATAGGTAAGTTTTTTGGTGTGTGTGTTGATGAAAAAGCGCAGAGGGGCGATAAGTATTGCTATCCCCTTTCGGCGTTACTATCAGAGTCTCAACTGGTTGTAAAATTTTCAACTTGAGACATAAGTATTACCTCCCATTGTTACCACATTCAAACATTTTGGACGTTAACGATTTCCATTAATAAGATTTGAATTTAAGATATTGAGGTTATGAAACATGTGTGATGTATTCACTTAGGGCCATTAAAAGAAATATATTTAGTGATATTTTTTCAAAAAAAAAAAAAAGAACACTTTTAGTGGCATTTTATGAAACACCACGAATGCCCGTGCCTCTCGAAGGTTGCTCTAATGCTTAGTGGCATTGGTTTGTGCAAGAAACCATTCACAAACTATTCTTGCGTATCTATGTCAGCCGCTGAAAGAACCCTCTCACACCATGTACAAACTTTAGTTTCATTTATAAACGCCGTAAAATACTAAACTTCCCGGCACTTGTGATGTGGGGTTCAAGTTGGGACTGAGGGCAGATGGCTTGGCTGCCCTCTCTCATGGGGATGACTTAGATGAAAAACAATGGAGAGGCATCCTTAAAAGAAAATGTAACTCGGATTACGTACGTGGTTGGTCAAGATGCTATGTCTCTTAGAAAAAACATGCTAGTTGGCTCAGGAAGGAAGAGCTGGATGACACCTTAAAATTGATGTAGGGATAAGGAAGTTCTATTGGTAGAAACTCATAAGAAGAAGAAGAAGAATTCTAAGAGGAGGAGGAAGAAGAAGAATTCATATTAACAAATTTGAATAGCCTTATAAAGCCCAAGAGAAATGTATTGGCCCATACTTGACCCGTATGTTGGGAATGCTCTTCCTATCCAATTCCTCAAAATGTTTGAATTAGCCTTTTAAAAAAAATGGTGACCTTATCTACATTTCATGTTACATTTTTATCTCTTAAATTTGCAAAAATTGGGGTTATCAAATTTTGTGATAGAGGTTTTTTCTTTTAAAAAAAATGTTTTGAAATAGAGTGGGACTAACTAAGTCTTTATATTAATTAAATTATTCAATAATTTTTTTAAAAAAATTTTATATAATATAATTTGTTGTCTAAAACCCACTGATGGAGCATGGTCTTAAAACTCATTATCGTGAGACTTGGGACCCTCTAAACCCATAGCTCAATGGACATGATGTACCAAAACGTATCGTCGATACAAGATTTATCTCTCAGTTGGATAGGCATGACCAACCCTCTCGATACTTACCGATCAGATTATTCTCGATAGTCAACTAATCGGTCCCCACATATTTTTGGTGCTTGGTATCACTATTTGGCTAAAAGCAATATTCACTTTCCCTTAAATCACATAGACAACCTCCTATAATCAGGACCGGAAAAAGAATCTTTTGGTGATCCAAATTTCCTTAAGCAATAGTATCTTAAATCTTTGAAAATCCTTCGCTATAATCCCCGTAATCTCAAAATATTTCTATAAGCAAACTAGAGTTTTAACGCTCTGAATACATATGAAACTCATACACAAAAACTATATATACATCATTAAGTCAATCAGTCATGTATGTTCTCTTAACTCACACATAACACACAAAAGTATTATAAAACTCTCTTTCAATTTGCTTTTGTTTTTGAAAATTGCTCTCTGACTTGAGTATCAGAGTCTTTCCTGTCGGAGCACTCTTCGATGATTTTTTACAAGTTCATTCGATCAAGACCACCTAACGACCAATCATCCTGCTCGAGTCAGCAGAATCATTATTTATAGAGTAAGACCCATCTCCAACAAATTGGCACTGTTTATGGGAACAGATTAGAAAGAAGCTTGTTTTGCATTCCATCCTGTTAAAGATCATGCCTCCCAAGAGAAAGACTAGAACCACATCCAAAGCTATGACTATGGTAGAAGGACGCATAGCCACCTTGATAGAGACTCTCTAACCTGTAGCGCTGGACAATCCTACTGAGATTCCTACCGCTGACAACCAACCTGAAACCCAACCGCCAGTCATACAATAGAATCAACTGGTTCCATCCCCTGCTCCAGCCTCTCCGCAAAGGGCCACTCGACCCGAGATGTCAAGGCTTGAATCTAGATTGCAAGGCATGAGCAAACAGTTAAAGGAGCTCAGCCGTGTTCTCAGACCAGAAGCACAATCTTCCTCTCACGGCTCGAGTCACATAAGGCCACGAAGGCTCAAACCTAGGGAACACCAGGAGCTATCGGTGACTTCCGACATAACCCTGATGATATGAGGAAATAGGTTAAAGAACTCATAGCATACGAACTCAAACGTGCTAATGCGAGAAGTGACGAGCTCGTCCAATATGCTACCAATCTCTTACCATTTGACTCCAAAGTTTTCACAGAACTAATACCTTACAACTTGCTTTTACCTCTTATGGAGAGGTATGACAACACTACCGATCCCTGAGACCATGTGGCTTACTTTGTGACTGTAATAGTCTCAAGAGACATCAAACATGGCCATGTGCAAACACTTTCCTACGACCTTAAAGGACAATGAGCTGACATAGTTCAATTCGCTTCATTCGTTTAGCATCAAGAGTTTCTCTCAACTTCGATAGCAGTTTGAGACATACTTTGTGATCAGTAGAGGGGCTAAGAGGAAGGCCACATCCCTCCTCTCATTGTAACAGAAGGACGATGACCCACTGAGAGACTTTCTTAATAAATTCAAAACTTAAATGATAAAGGTCTCAAAGTTAGACCATTCTACTGCATTAGACACGCTACTTACTGGGTTGCGGCAATTGAGGATGAAAACTTCCATTATAAAGAATCCTTCATCCACCATCCAAGAGTTTAATGCTCAAGCAGAAAAATACATCGTCACAGAAGATGTTGAAGTATTTGACAAATGACAGAACCGACCACCTCAAAACAAACGCAATCGTTCGCCCTGACAGCCCTCGCCCGACAAGGACCTCCTGAACAATGAAGATTCACGAGTTACACCCCTCCGAATAAAACACCAAGTCAAGTTTTGCTCTAGATCCGGAACAATCCCTATGTCAGGTGTCCTCCTCGCTCCACAAAGGATGACTCCAAGAAGGACAAAACCTATTTCTACCATTTCCAACGAAATTATGACCACTTGATGAACGTATGAAGGAAGTTAAAAGATGAACTCGAGTTTCTCTTTTGAAGTAACTGGCTTTAAAGGTTCATCAATACCGAAGGGGAAGGTATTCCCCTCCAAGGTTCACGCATCGCAAGATGTGAAAACGAGCAAGACAACCCACCTACTTCGGAAAACACACGAACCGACCGAATGGAGTAATTCTCCAAGTGCGAATTGAGTACAACCCCTCAGATCCTTACCTCCTGACTCACATCTTGATGGCACTACACCAACACAACTGAGTATATACACAAGGGGACGAGAAGGAAAATTTAGTAGCCCTAATTTTTTAAAAATTGGAGCCATCCGACCCTATATACAAGGAAGTTCTTGCTACGCACATGGAGAAACAGCCTAAGAGAAAAAAATCAATGATCGGTTTCAGTGACGACAACCTGGTAAGAGTTGATCTAGATCGACTCTCCCATCATCACCACAAAAATTGGGCAATATGAGGTAAGAAGGATCTTTGTCAATCAGGGAGTCAACTACAACCTCCTATACTGGAACGGTTTTCAGCAAATGGGTTTCAACCAAATGCACCAACAACCTCATGTCAGGCCAATCGAGGGACTCTTAGGCGAATGGATATATCCTAAAGATACCATTTCACTTCCCATCACTCTCAGAACTCCGCCCGACCATGCAACGGCTACAACAATGTTCAGTGTGTTTAAGCTGCCCTCACTCTATAATGTCATCATGGGAAGATATGGCTTGAACGCTTTGGAGGCACTACCAAGCATCAAGTATATGAAAGTCAAATTCAAAACCTCAATCGGCAACGAAATACTATCCTGCAATCCGAATTCCCCGGCTCTTCCACTCAAGTAATCTTGAATCTCTCGCTATTATGTTCACTTTCATAGAATTATGTTTACTTCTCGCTTGTTCTACTGGTTACATCGTAATTACCCTGCTCGTATCGATTTGATTTATTATTCTATTGCATTGAATTGATCACACTAAGTACATATGCTCGAGTCCCGGACACTCCCGAATGTACGTGTGGTCAACAATAGATGTATCTCTCTGACGGGTAGGTATGGCTCACTTACTCGACCAAACGTACGTGCCGTTAACGAGAGATGTATCTTCTTGATGGGTAGGTACGGTCCACTTACTCGATCGAACAAATGTGCTAATAACAAGGGATGCATCTCCCCATTGAGTAGGCACGGTTCTATCTATTGAACAAGCATGCCATCAACAAGGGATGTATCTCCCTTTTAGATAGGAATTACCCACTTTATCGAACGGATATGCCAACAACAAGAGATGTATCTCCCCATTGGATAGGCATAACCCTCTCTTTGAACATGCATGTCATCAACAAGGGATGTATCTCCCCATTGGGTAGGCACGATCCACTCTATTGAACAAACGTGTCGACAAAAAGGGATGTATCTCCCCATTGGGTAGGCACGACCCTCTTTATCAAACGAGCATGCCATCAACAAGGGATGTATCTCCCTGATAAATAGGAATTACCCACTTTATCGAACGAATATGCCGACAACAAGAGATGTATCTCCCCATTGGATAGGCATAACCTTCTCTTTGAACATGCGTGTCATCAACAAGGGATGTATTTCCCCATTGGGTAGGCACGATCCACTCTATTGAACAAACGTGTCGACAAAAAGTGATGTATCTCCCCGTTGGGTAGGCACGACCCTCTTTATCAAATGAGCATGCCATCAACAAGGGATGTATCTCTTTATTGGGGAGGCATTGCCTACTCTATCGAACGAGCGTGCCAACAACAAAAGGATGTATCTCTCCACTAGATAGGCATGGCTCATTCTATCGAACGAATGAACCGTCAATTAGGGATGTATGTCCCCTATGGTACTTTATTCGCTATAAGCAATGAAACATATTATCAATGTGAAGTTCTAAATGCTTACTCATGATGGGACAATTGGACATTTTTATTAATTCTTTTGAGTCAAAAGTGTACAAAAGAAAGACTAAGTCAGGGAAAAAAAAAAGACAAAGACCTCGATCAAGGAGGGGTAGGAGTTAGAAGAGCATGGGACTCTAAATTGGCTTGGGGTCGATCAGCAATCACATTCTGGCCTACTACTTCCAAAGGAACCTCACCCACCAGAATGAGTGCAAGTTTGGGATTGGGCACTTCAGAGTTGGCACTCTTGATATTAGGGGGGCATAGCATCCATTAGCGCTACTCGGCAGATAATCTCTTTGGCACACTAAAGGTTCTCACTCTACTTACACCAAGCACGTGTGTGCTAGTTGATGGTCCTTGCGATAGTTTCCTCTAACTCAACTATTCTCCACTCAGGAGCCTTCAAGGATCGGTCGCGTACCTCAGCTAGCTTTTGCGTAACCTACAAGTGTGCCTCGCATACCTTGGCCTCTATCTCAAACTCTTCGCCCCTTGTGGATCCACCTCACATTGTTGGAGTGCTGTGCTCAACTCGGCCTTTAACCTCTCCATCTCCTAGTATCGAGCGTTCAGAGCGGCTGCAAATGCCCTTTACTCTTCGATCTCCCTCTCCCTCTATGACAAAGCATCCTGCAACTAGATACCTCCGCATCCATCTGGTCAACTTGATGCTTCAGATGGTCTATTGTCTACTCTCTCCTCAATCTTTGAAACTCTACCAGAATCATATTCAGAGCAGAACAAAAAAGGTCATGAATGAAAACTAGAGGTACGAGTAAATTACTTTCTAATGTTGTCATACCATGAGCTCCGAGGACATGATAAGCTCATCGCCTTGCTTGAGAGAGAGTTTGTTTAGCTCCAAATCAAAAACGGTGTTAATCCACCCGTTCCGCTATTTTCCTCGCCTCGTTGCCATTAACATAGTTATAGTGGCAGTTGCCCGTGCTAACTGTTATGGTCATATGCTCCGTCTATCCCTTCCGACCATCGAATGATGAAACAGAAATGAAAGGTGGGAGATCAACCCTCTCGAACATCTTCTACTTGTCCAGTATTAACAGAACAGTAGAATAAGGCCCAGCCTTGGGATCCCCAGTTAACCTTAAGGGAACTCCTTCAATGTCCCCAGTATCTTGTCCCTCTACTCCTTCTCTTCCTTTCTCTGGATCCTCAAGAATATGACCCTCAATTTCTTTACCTCCTACTCTCTCTCTCTATTCTACCCTTTCTCTCTCTCCAACTCCTGCCCTATTTGCCTCATCACTTCTTGGCTTCTCCACAGGAACCTCCTCATCTTCTTAAGCCTAGACTCATAGTCCTCGGTCTCAATAACCCTTGACACACCTGAGGAGCCTTGTCCCATGTTCTCTCTCGCAACCTCACCTGATAAGCTCGACATTTGAACTCTCCTCTTCTTTCACCTTAGGGGCAAAATAGGAACGACATCAGTACCTGTATCAGAGCAGTCCTCCACCTTTATCGCTTCTCTCTTCACATCAGACCTCATTTGCTTGTCGGTAGTTATTACCTCAAGGTCTTTTTCTTTTGGAGAATAGAGAACGCTCATGAGCCCCTTGTTTTTCTTCTTGATTAGAAGAGGCTTCTCAATCTTCCTTTTCTCCCCAACAAGAGGCCCGCTAACACAAGCATCTCATCATCTAAAAGAGCTTTAACTAAAATGCGCCTCTTCTTGATGCCACAATAATCACCAACAGAGCAAATAAATAGTGAATAGCAAGAAGGCTGAGGGGTCTTTAACCCTAAAAGCGGCTCCACATCGGTGCTCGATAGCATGGGCATCAAATCCCTATTCAAAAACTCTATAAAGAAATACTTGTATATCCACTCTTATCGATGGTCTCTTTATAATGAAACTTCCAGCCCGATCCTAGTCTGGTTTGCAAGTAATACAATTTTTCTGTAGAACCCCCGTGATCGCACCTCTTAAGAGAAAAAACAAAAGCCAAGATTTCAAAATCGAAGCAAAGGCGACAAAAACTCATTAGTGACATTACAGCTATCACTAAACGCCAAGCACTAGGAATCAACAGCATTTGGTAGATATTCCAATAGAGCAAGATCCATGCAAGAGGACCCGTATACGGCACCTTTAAACCGTACTTAACACTCTGTTTATACATCATAATACGACCTTCCGGAGCCCTATTAGCCCTATCATCATCAGTAGCTGACCAAAGGATGTTATCGTCCCCTAACAGCATGTTATTCTGAACGCCATGAAGTTCCTCCTCTATCATGATACGCCTAATATCGTTAATGCTCGAATGAGCCTACGATGATGAACCCTTAGCCATTTTTAGTCCGATTCTCTCTTTGAGTATTGCTTGCAGATTTCAAAATGATTGACTTGCGAATTGCCTTTCTGTGCGAAAGTTAAAACTGTCGAAAAAAAGTCACGATAATACATGAACCAATCAGTTGCCACATCTTATAAAGCATATCGGAGATGATTCGTGGGGATCAAAGCAGTATGTACTGTATTTAATACTCCGCACTAACATCTTTTCGAATTCTTATCCGTTTTAATGCTACTCCTGAAATCTTTTCTATAGAATGACACTAGGTGTCAGGGGTAAGTGATGGAGTATGGCCTAAAAGCCCATTATCATGAGACTTGAGGCCCTCTGAACCCATACCCAATGGCCATAACGTATCAAAATGTGTCATCAATACGGGATTTATCTCACAGGCTGGTAGGCATGGCTCACCCTCTCGACACTTACCGATCAAATTCTTCTCAATAGTCAGTTGGTCGGTCCCCATATCTTCTCGGTGCTTGGTATGACTGTTTGGCTGAAAACAATATTTACTTTTCCTTAAATCACAAAGACAACCTCCCGCGATCGGGAAGAAGTCCTTTGACCGATGTCAATAAAGAAAGAAATTTTTTAGTAATTTGTATTTTCTTGAGTAATAATATTTTAAAATTTTAGAAATCTTTCGCTATAATCTCCGTAATCTCATGATACTTTCATAAGAAAATTAGAGTTTTAACGCTCCAAATGCATGCGAAACTCACTCACGAAGGTTATATATATATACATATATATCATTAAATCAATCAGTCATGTATATTCTCTTAACTCACACATAGCATACAAAAATATTATGAAACTCTCTTTCAATCTGTTTCACTTTTCGAAAATTGCTTTTTTGACTTGAATATTGGAATCTCCCCCACCGAAACACTCTTCGCCTGCTTTTTGCAAGTCCATTCGATCGAAACTACCTCACAATTAGTCATCTCGCTCGAGTCAGCAAAACCATTATCTATGGAGTAAGACTCACCTCCAACACTCACCAATAAGATGGTCTTGTGATGTAGTGATATTCTAAGCGATTTTGTTAACTGCAAATTTAAATCGAAAATTCAATCAGAGTGAATAATTCTTAACTAATTAGATCTCTACTTCTATTATTATTATTAAAAATATATTGGCAAATGAATAACAAAAGACCGAAAATATTTTGCAATATTTTTATTTCCTCTCCGGGCTAATTCTATTGTCAAATAAAGGAATGAATGGATAAAAATGAAATAAATTCATCAAATTGACAGAAAAAACAAAAAGATAGGCATCAACAAGGGAAAGAATTATCGGCCTTCTCCTCTATGAGAACGAAAAAACAGATTTTGTTTTGTTCTTAAATAAAACAGAACAAAATTGTAAACCCTCCCCCCCACCCAAAAAAAAACAACAAAAATAAGTAAAGTTGTGTGAAATTAAAATAGGAAATGTGGGTCTAATTTCAATTTGTTGAATTTGTGGTATCAAATTATATATGAGTCCATTCATTTAAATCAATCTAAACTTATATTTAAATTTGACTATTTTAATAAATTATCTTATAAAATACCTTTTCTTGAGAAAAAAGTTTATTTGAGTTTTTCTGTGTCGTTTAAATGTTATTTTTGAAAATCTTACTGATCGTAAAATATTTAATTTAAATCATAATTGTTACTTTTTTCACCGATCAAAACAAAATAGCAAATCAAGTGCAATCCTAAATCTCGAGAAATTTGAGTGTATTCTTTTAAACAATTTTCTTGAAGTAGGATTTTAATCTAAAAATTTTAAGTAAAACTATGGAATTTTTGACACATTCATTCAACCAAACCATCTTTTGTAAATTGCGATCATACTTGATTTAAACAAGTTAACCCAAGTTAAATACAAGTTTAGGTTTAATAATATTTACTTATAATGCGTGATTATCATATTATCTAATAATAAATAATTTAAAATATCAATTCAGGTGGAATAATAAAATCAAAAGAATACATTTAATACCTTTTAAATAGCACACAGGATATAAATGTCTAATTGGACATTCCTACATGTTATTAATCAGATTTAACCATTTTTGTGAGGGTTACTTAATATAATGAAAATATTATTAGAATCTTTTGGTCACCAAAAAAAGTTAATATATATATATATATATATAAATCTTTCTAAAATATATCTTAAAGTAAAGAAAAGGCGAACCCAATTATAATTAATAGTATTTTTATAAAATGAATATTTCATTTATTTCATTTCAAAATGAATATTTATGTTTGGTGGAGAAATGCAAAATTGGCGAATTTATTAAATGTCCTAATAATCCTGAAATTCAATTCTAAAGTTATTACAAAGTGATTATGCGAAACCTCTGAATTTTACCCAAATTTATTCCTTTTTTTTTTTTAATAATTTACAGTTTTATTTAATTTCAAGAGTATTTTGGGTTGATTCAAACGTCGTCGTATCACTGTATATCCTGCGAAACCCCCCATCCGCTGTCCCAATTCGAGGAGAAAACATTCCCGACTATCGTCCTCCCGGAGGATTATAAATCGGACAGCAGATTTGATGAGTTAAGTTCCTCAATCTTTCTCTCTCTCTCTCTCTCTCTCTCTCTCTCTCTCCCCCCCCAATGGATTTTCACATGAGCAGCAGATTTCCTCTGCTATTCATTCTCTCTCTTATCTCTCTTCAAGCATCGGTAATCTCCCTCTCTCTCTCTCTCTCAATACGTGATGTGATTTGGATCTATGATTTTTAATTATCCAATTTTTGTTGTATTGGGTATAGGTTAAAGGGGGTGCTGATACGGTATTCTTCATCGATAGCTCTACGCATCATTTTCTTCGAACCCCATCTTCCGATTCCAATGTCCAGGTAAAACCCTTCTTCTCTCACTTCCGTTTCTCCTTCCTTTCTTTTCTAATTAGGGTTTTAACCAATCCGTGAATTAGGGAGAAAATAAGACTAATACTCCCCGTATCAAATATTTTCTTTTTTTTTTTTCCATCTTTTTCCCTCAATCGTATTAGAAGGCTATTTCCTGTGAATTATATTTAAAATTAGAATTCTAAGAGTGTTGTGTGTGAGTTTTAGGAATACAAGATGATAAAAAAGGCTTGTAATTCCCAAAATTGAGTTTGATGGCTGAAAAATGGCATTGCTTTTGTGAGTTCTTTGTAATTGTGATGAAGAATATTTGTGGATGTATGATGGTTATTGTATGGATTGTTTTTTTCTTATATTAGACCTTTTGAACTATTTTCCTTGACATTGAAGTCCACATTGCATCTGATAAAATGATGAAAGTTCCCGAATATGGACAGTTGATAACCTTGTCTCCTGTGCCACTTAGCAGTAGAATGTATGAGATGACTCAGATTGTGTAATTGGTTCCTTGTAATCCAGAGATAGCGGAGAAAGTAGAGCTACTATGCGTGCAAATGCAATATGTCCATGACTAGGAAGAGGCGCTAAATTTCTTTAGCATTTGGATCATCTTCTTTCCAAAAGATTCATAGGGATTAGATGGCCCTTCGAGTTGATCTCTTTTTGTTGTTATTACCTTGAGCAGATGATTCATCATCTTCTGTATCATTTGTCAATCTTCTCCTTCAATGAAGTTCCTTTTTTACCTCAGGAGAAGGAGCTCATATTGTTAGTGGATCCCCTATCTAGAATGGCAGGGCCTTATTCTTATATGAAATACTCTTCTGCTATTTCCTTTGGGGGGAAAGATTTGACATCGAGATCCAGCATCTCAGTGACTAGGTTCACTTCATAGTCGAGGACCTTACATGCGTCATGGACTCATGGTAATTTGCATGAAACCAAGTATCCATTTAAAACTGTACTTTAGGTTGTTGAGGAATATGCATCATGATCTTTTTGCTGTTTTTAAGATCATATTAGTGTCACATTGGCCTTACTTCTCGCTACTATAACATGTGGAAATGCGAGTTGCATGACTTGGTTTGAGGGTCATCTCTCTCTCTCTCTCTCTCTCTCTCATGCATACGCACACCCACGTGCACTTACACTCTGAATGCTTCATGCAATAGTTCATTGGATATGGTATGGGAGGGGTCAATGGTGACGGTAGTTCTTTTTCTTTGGCGGAGTGTGGCAGAAGACTCTTTTGGGGGGGGGGAGGAGTACATCTCTATGAATCTGAGAGGCATATCCCGTTGGAAATTAAGCATGCAAGGAAGCTTGAACTAAAAAAAAATGCTCAATCTGATTATAAATTTGATTTATTTGAACATTTTAGATTAGTTTGTCTTGTTTTTCTGCATTGGATTTTGGAGTCTACATGAACTATCTTTAAAAGAGGAATGTAAAATATTTGCAACATAATTTCTCATTTTTCATTAATGTAAGCATAGTTTCTCATCTTTCAATAATGTAATTTAAGTTTCAGCCAGAATTCTATGCTTTTTTGCATGAATACTATTAGAAATGACCGTGTCTAGGTTGGACATAGCTGTTAGACAAGATACGACACCATAAAGCACTTTGTAACATATAGCAGTGTAAGACTTTTCTAAGTTTGCCGTGTTACCAAGTCCATGTTATGTTGTACCCGATATCCGTGTTTGCGCTTCATACGTTCTATATTGGAAGCAGCAAACATTGTTAGAACAACTTTGTAACTGCCTTAACTAATTGATATTGCAGGGTAATTCAATGTCACTTCTTGAGATCAGTGCAACCATATCAGTATTGCTTGGGTTTGTGCCTCCTGCTACTCTTTCAGCTGCTGGTTCTAATAAGGTTATAAGCTAAACTTTAAACTGGAGAGACCTTTTTTATTTTATCCTGTTCTATAATATATTGAGCCTCTATGTTGGGATGTGCTGATTAGTGATAGCTGTCAATTCTTTATTTCAGTTGAATGAAGTCCTTCTGCCCAATCCATTTGATAGGCCTCGTGCTGTTTTCATGTTAGAAGTTGGGGGAGCTGAAGGTTTGAACCTGGTTTGCAGTATTTTAAATATGAATAATGATTTTAGATTAGCAGAATTTCAATAAGCTCCTTGTCAATTGCAGATTCTCAACTGTTTGTGGATCATAATGGTTCTCCTTTCAAGAGTGCTCTTCAGAGTCAAGTTCTTTCTGGATCGGACAAAGCTGATATTCAGCTTCCAAGTATGGACCTTTGTTCTTTCTGGTTGTTCAAAGATGTTACTCCCTTTTTTTTTTATGAGATCATTTTTAAGATGGGATGCTTTGATCATGTATTTGCAGATGAAGATGGAATATCTGTGTTTTCTTTTGATGAACTTGGTTCTGACGCAACCATCACTGATAAGGACCTTGAAATTTATGTAACGTACCTTCTTCCTGTTTTTTTGTTGCTTTTTAAATGTAGGCATCCCTATCTCATAACTGTTGGTTTTTCATTCGTGTTCAGGCATCTTGGTTAGGTGGATCATATGTTGCCAATGAGTTGGAGCCATTAACAGGGACATTAACTCTTTCTTCAGGAAATGGTGCTGATCTGAGTTTCCATATTTCAAAGGTCCTTATGATCTAAGTTTTTCATATATGTATTTCTGATCTGAAAGGATCTTCCGTCTTCTTCATTATGCATTTTTTGTTAATAAATTCTTGTGCTTTTGCTGGAATTTGCCTCTAATTTGCAGAAAGAAGACCGGGAAATCATTGCAAAACTCGTGTCTCTCTTTTACAACATTCAAAGGGCATTAGATATGCATGAAGGATTGTCTGGAACTATCAAAAATCCAGCTGAGTTGATAAAAGGCTCTTTTGATGGCCTTAAGGTGATTTTATTATTCCTTTGTCTTCCTTGTTAAACATAATGCTGAACATTCTTGACATAAGAAATGGTGGAGGATTTATTGTATTTCTGATAATTATCTTAAAATGAAACATTTTGATACCGAATGGTCAAGCTTTTTTGAACATTTGGAAATTTTGGAAGAGGGTCATGTTCCTCTCCAAGTATTATTGTAGAAAGCCTTTTTGTGCAATCTATATTAGGAGAATTGCCTTGAGGGCACTCAAAGTTTGCTTTGAATGCATGAAGGTTCATGTCCAATGGGACTCACAAGCATCATTTAGCATTATGAATTGATGAATAAGCAAGAGGATTAAGTTTTTTTGTCTGACCACCCATCTAGAATTGAATGCTTTTGTTATATTAAAATTTAGAAACCTATATGGTCTTTTGTTTAAGTGAAAATTATTTTCAGGATATCATTTAAGTATATATAATATAAAAAATCTTTAAAGAAATTTTTGAAAATAGTTTATTAATGTTTTTCTGGATTCTGAAAGTTAAGAGGTAGTTAAAATCCAGTGTTTACTAAAAGAGGATATTTTCACCGGGTATTTCACAACAATGTGACATGGTAAGAGATATCAAGCGTGAGTGTTGCCTTTATGTTATGGTAGAAATATTATTTAGATGCCGAGGAACAATAACATTACATGGGTTGGTGTCAGATTTTCTGGTTTCTCTAATTTGCTGAGATGGGATGCTTTTCACTCTTGTTTTGTTTGTTCTTTGTAACCAATGTTTCAGGTTCTGGAAATGTGAATGTCCTTAATGTGTCTGTTAAAACATGTCCTTTGGACACAACATCCTATGGCACTTTGTAATTTATACTAGTTTGATATTTTTATGACTTTGTCATTTAGGCTGTGTTCTTCTTTTGTGTGTGTGTCCATGCTTCCTAATTGGCAACATAGTATTCAAAAAGCATAAACTTTTTTGTAACTTGAGATTATTTGGCATGTTGTCCAACTGATATCCTTCTGTTCATTGGCATGCATGCTAAAGTAGCAATACTTAACAGGGGCATGTTTATCCTAGCACACCCCCCAAAATAAATGGGTAGCAGTGTTGGACACTGTCATTTTTCCAAAATGTGTGAAATTTCAAAAGTACAGGACACTAATAAGCTAAAGAATATATTTGTTCTATTTATGTGTCATATAGCGAGGGTTAGATGAGTAAGTGCCATGTTTGAGCTTAACATCTCCAATTAGTGGAAGTGTAATGTGTGTTGTAATGCTAAAACTGATGGAAAGAGTAGGGCAAAACCAAAAGCCGCAAATTGCTCATGGGCACAGTATTCATTTGTATATAAGCCCACAAGCATGAGGTGTGATCATTGCCTACATAATTAATAATGTGTTTGCTTTCTTGTTAGCTTGAGATTTAGTTGACAGATGTTAATGAGTTCTTATGTAGTTTTAACTGTATATAGAGCTATTCAGTCTTTTTTATTGTATTCAACCACTTCTTTTTATAGGCATTTGGAGGTGTATCACAGCAGTGGATTGAGCTTTTCCACGTTACAGTGTCTAAGATACTTGATTCATTGCAGAAGGCATACAAAGGTATCTCTTTCTTGATTGTTGGGAATAGGGACATGATATAGAACTTTAAAAATAGGCCTTCTTCCTTGAAGTTGCTTATGGGAATGTAATTAGATGCTGCAGTTACAAGTGTATCTTTCTAATCTGAAACACCATTAAGTTCTCCAAAGAGCTATTTCATAAATTATAACTAAGTTTAGGGTTCCCATTTGATTGTGAAGTGGCATATGTCCTCATAAATATTTTCTCTCAACACAACCTACACTTCTCAATCAAATAAACTTCAAGCTGCATCTTTTACCCAAACACTCCTGGAAAATGCGTGCGTGTGACTGTGTTTGAGGGAGGTGTATTTTATGAAGCAATATCCCTCTTGTTTCTGAAATGTGGTTATTAATTCATATCGGGAAAAGGTTATGATTAGCTCCATGCGATGATAGACTGATGGGAAAAAAATTAAAACAATCTTCTATGTTGAGAAGAAATCGAAGTGCAGTGGAATAAAGAAGTGTAACATTCAAATGGAATGAGCTCAAGGAAGTTAAAGGAAAACTTTGGAGGAAGTAGTGAGACATTATATAATTTATCAATATGGCCTTAAAACATAAAAGGGGAAAGAAAACTAATCATGCAGCCAGCTCCAAGTAATTTTGGATGTTAGGTTTAGTTGAGCTGAGTTTTAGGTTGATTCTCCTCTAGGAGTTGTAGATTTATGAAGTAAGTTTGATTGAAAAGAGGATAATATGATATGGCTAGCAAGTTAAAACTATCTTATGATGTGAAGACGAAGAAAAGTTGATTGCATGTAACATATCTTTGCGAGGGTGTAGAAGTTTTTGGGCTTCATAGTAAATATTTTATGTGTGACCGGACAATGATTGTCTATTGAGGATCCAACCAGTGGCTTTAATAGTCCCCACATGTATCATATATGGGATTGTTAATAAATAATGATTCTTCAATATTCTAAATAAGAAGCTTTCTTTCTCTCTCTCTCTCTCTCTCTCTCTTTTTTTCCCTTAATTGGGATTATACTTCTCATACTTACCACAAGACAAAAAATGGTAATATGAACATGTATTTTTTCGTGTTGAGCAGGAAATATTGTTGGAGTTGTCATCTTCAAAGGGATGCTTCTACAAGAGTCTGAACCCCTGATGAATGTGATGTTTACTTCTATGCCTACAGTTCGTTGGCTAGAAGAGACCAAAGGATCAGCAGAATCAGTAAAACAAGAACAACAAACTTTAGTTAGACGAACTCTAGCGTGGATAACAGGACTCATCCTCCTTATTTCAACTCTGTTAGGGGTAAGATCAAACAACTATTCCAAATACATGCACATTATGCTTTCTATTAGATGTTGGATGATTGATTGGTCTTGTGTGCTGCAATTGATAAAAGTAGAGATAATTGGTAGTGTATTAATTTTTCCAACAACTGTTTATGAAGGCTACTGGAGATAATATTATAGAAGAAAATTTTGCTGGAGGTACATTGTGGCCATTTATTCTGTTGTGAAAATGAAAACAATAGAATGTTGTAAAACATGAATAATGACCCATGGACATTGCAACACGGCAAGCATAGAAAATCTAGGAGCAATGCTTTGGACTAATATTTATTGGTATATAAAAGTTAAATGCTTTTACATCTTTATATTATATGTGTTAGAGAGCGTAATGATAAGTTGAATGCTTTTACATCTTTATATAAAAGTTAAATGCTTTTACATCTTTATATTATATGTTGACATGAAAGCTTGAGTTGCATTCATTCAAAAAAAAAAAAAAAAAAGAGATGCAATTTTATTTATTTGATAATTTAAATATATTAGAATGAACTATAGGATGGGGTGTTTCAATTGCAACCTAACCCTAGAAAAGAAAGTATAAAAGTAAAGATATTAGCATTATTTACAATGTAATCTAATCAACATATAACAAAATATAGAGGGCTCTAAAAAAATTAGCTGGGCTTTAGTGTCAGCTAAAAGTAAATAGGTAGAAAATGTTATGAGGTTCTGTTTTGCTGTACAACCACAAAATTGCTCTCAGCTCAAAGCTCTCTCTGTGTAGGGATCTTCCCATTTAATGTAGAGAACATAAAATAAAATGAAAGAAAGAATAACAAGCTCCTGAAGCTTTTTTACTGTCTCGCAATCTGCCTTACAATAATGGCACTTGTCATTAGCATCACACCATTCTTCTGTAAGTTTTCTTGTTCTTAAGTTCTCCTGGAAGTTGCTTTTCAAGAAAAGAGAACTGTCCTCATCTAAACAAAAGACTCTAGACCACCTTCCAAGTAAAAGGGATGCTATCCAGACTTTCCCTGGACTTGCTAAGGTCAATATGAAAGTTGAACATTAAAAAAATCCCATTTAGAGTACTTTCATCATGCCACATTGGCCTCATTTACAAAGGCAACTGGCTGATTGATTTTATTTTTGTTTAGCTATCAATCATACTCCTAACTTTCCAAGATCACTTTTGTTCTGCCATCAGTGAATAGGTTTTGATAACAGTCTTTCAAAGGAAGTTATTCACCCAGATTTTTTTACACCATCTATAATACCATAATGCATAGTAGGCGCTCCTTCAGTTGTAAACATTTTCTTGAAAATTCCCATCACTAAAGTCTCCGAAATGATCACAATTTAGATTGTTCGGAAATTCTCGTGTATATGCATACAATGTTTTTCTCCTGTCAGCTTTCTGTTACCAATTTGCGTTTTCTTGAATCTACCCATTCTTTCCATCTTCCATGGTTTTATTGTATATTTTGTTGGTTCAATGAACCTTTTAGCATCCTACCTTGTTTATCTTAAATGCTTTCAATTGGATTACTGCCCTGTGGCTCTTGGATTAACCCAAAATGAATGTGCATTATACATGTCAAGCCTCTTGTTAGATTTGCAAAGATAATTGCATCTCAATGTTGCAAGAGGATATCATCATAATTCCTGCCAAATACGACAATTCATTACTTTGTTGAGATACAAAACTTTCTACTTTATATCAGTATTAACCATTTTACGTGTGCACGTATCTACCTGATGAGGGCATTTATTATTGACTTTAAAGCTTCATTTATTGTGATCTGGTGTCTTTGTTTTTTCAATATGCTGCCATCCTGCAATTCCACCTTTGGTTTGGACTTGTGATCACTTTGTTTTGTTGTCTGCTTCATTTAATGTAATAGTGTTTGGCTTAAAAAGTTGATAACAAAATTATAAAAATGCTAACTAGCCTCAATTCTATTAGAATATTGTGTTAAAAGACTCTTTTATCTTTTATTCTATGATTAATGAAATTGTGCCATGACCTTTTCTACTCATGTATACATGCCGGCATAGTTTTGAAACATTCTACTGGATTATATTATTTAGGCATTTTTCCGGTGAAATTAACAAACAATGGCATCTTCGTATTTCTCTGCAGGTGTATTTCCTCCTAAACATGCCTCTAACTAGGGACACCCTTCTGTATTCCAATGTCAAGCTTGATTGAGCTGAAAGGGGGCCCTCTTCACAAAAGCAAAGAGAGAGTAAGACATAAGTTTGGATTTCTCAATTGGACATGCTTTGTCTGCCAATCACTATATATACATGTAGAAGATGTAACTTAAGCGAGGTTCCTATGTTGTATTTCACAGGTTGCATTTGCTAATTAGATGCTTTGCCCTACACGAGAACATGCGAACATAGCAAAATGCCATATTAGCTTTGGGGCTATTAAGTTTTTCCTCAGTGAAGCGGTAGTATGTCATCTACATGGGTGTCAAGGGAGGCAAGGTTGTCAGCAAATGCAAACGACCAATTATTCTTTTAATAATTTGTTTGTTTTGTCTAAATCACCACCAAACATCTTATGCTTTTGGGATTGCTAATAATGAGTTTTTCCTTCTGGGTCATATGTAGGATTTCCATTAAAATTTACATTGTCAACTATGTAAAAGTATACATGCCACTGAGGTGGCTAGCAGAGTGAATGTGGTAAATGCATCATAATCCCAAGTTTCTTGAATTTTGCTTTAGGTTGGAGTTATGTTCTTGGGTTAGTCCCATATTCCCCCGCCCCCTCAGTGCATCTGCAGGGGTCCATAAGTTAGGGAAAATGGAAGTATTCTCACGTTGAGGCACTATACCTCCGTACACATTACACTTAAATCCTCATATTGGCCAAAAGAAAAAAGAGTTGGCTCAATGTTGGTGGTTCTTCGAGTGTCGAAAACCAGGTCCTAGAAACCTTTGATGCAATACGTTGGGAGAGCTAGGACGTTTTTCAAGTGTAATTGTGGTATTTCCCGCCAGAAACTGCTTGTACCAATCGACTGAGAGTTTTGGTGTCCTCTCCAATGTCTCAAAATCCACATAATAGAGGCCATAGCGAACCGTGTATCCGTACAGCCATTCAAAGTTGTCAAGCAATGACCATACAAAATAGCCTCTCACATCAGCTCCTCTTCTGTGAGAAACCCATCAAAATCCAAGTGAGAGAGAGAGAGAGAGAAGGAGAATCAATATTTTTTTTTTTTTTTTTTTTTTTGGGTAAGTACCTTAGTGCTAACTCTACATGAGTCAAGTATCCTTGCATGTATTCTACCCTATCATAGTCATTAATCACGTCTTCAAGGGTACCATTGCCCTGAGAATACCCTGCAAATTAAATTAGAGCACTCATAATCAACACACTCATGCAGATTTTAGCCACATCAATTAGTAAAAATAAATAAATAAATATCTGAAGGCGGAACATGCCGTTTTCTGTAATAAACATAGGGGTATTGTTGTATCTTTCTTTGACCCACATGATAATATGCTCCATTCCAGCTGGATATATGAAGTTACCCGAAACTGCAGTCTGCAAAAGCAAGGGTACATATTCTACATATATGTCGACAAAAAATAATTTTCAAAAATATTTTCTCTCTCTCTCTCTCTCTCTCTCTAGAAATGAACTTTTTTTCCTTACCGGTTTTCCAATATATTTCCCATCTTTAGAACCAGTCGTGTAGACATAGCTCTCTCCTTCAGAAGTCTCATTGCAAGAAGAGAACAAACAGTCCTTAACATAGAGTGAGGTGTAGTGGTTAATTCCTATGAAGTCCAATTTGCTTGCCAATTTCTCCTTGTCATCCGATGAAAATGTTGGTAGTCTTAACCCTACAATTTGTTGGATCTCCGGTGGGTATTCACCGTAAATTATGGGGTCTATGAACCTGCAATTAATTGCATTAAGAAACTATCAAAACAAAAAGCATTTCAACTGGGTTTCTCAGATGAACAGGTAAGTTTGAGAGATAGAGAGAGAGAGAGTGTGAACTTGCCAGCCTATTTCATAGGCTAGAAGGCGTTGAATTGCCCACCGATCAGCCGGAAGGTCTCTGAGAGGTTCATACCACCGCGTAGACAGCACTATTCCAATCATACCTCCTTGCTTTGCCTTGCTTGTTCAAAGATAACTTGAATGTTCAATAAAAGTACTAGACAAAAACAAGAACATATTTATGTTTTGCCCCCACAAACAATTGATCTAGTGGAAAGGGCACTAAATTCCTTAACCAAAACTCGGGTTTGATTCTTAGGAATAGAAAGAACTATGTTGAAAAATCTCCTCCTGTAGAGAGTCCGATCGTAATTCGAGCTGGATTAATGGGGTATGATTCTAAATACCGATTAGTCAAGCACTAAATATATATATATATATAGATATATATATATATATATATATAGATATGTATATATCTATATATATATATATGTTTTACCTGGTATTTCTTCCTATAAAGGTCAGTTGCGGCTGCATGGGACAATATTATGTTGTGCGCAGCAAGGTATGGCTCGGTGAAAGAGTCCCCGGCCTCACAATCCCCAAATGGTTGAGAGCAATGGCCTGGAGGGTATGTTCCAGCTGCATAACCATCATACACTACAACGTTTGGTTCGTTAAATGTTATCCAATACTTCACTCTGTCACCATATGCATTAAAGCACACATCTGCAAAGTATACAAAATCTTCCCTACAATTTACAAAAGAGAAAAAAAAAAGTCAAATTACTCCTAAATTTTGCGAATATTTTTCAATTGTTTATTAACTTAATTTAATATTCCCATGTCTATCGCCTTTTATAAATTATCCTAGATCACATGAAAAATATTCAATTTTGATTTTTTTTTTCAATTTTTCCCTGAATGAAAATTTAGTTTAAAGGGTATCGAGAATGAGGAAACCTAACTGGAATCGAGAGCTCAACCACGAGCCATATCGATCTTCAAGCTCTTGAGGGATATCATAATGGTTTATTGTAACAAACGGCTCTAGGCCTAAACAAAGTAAAAGAATACTAATTAGTTAAATGCATGAAAAATAAATATTGAAGGCACCAAATTTAAAATTTAGGCATTTTCTCATTAAAAACCATATATCACTAATATAAATGAGAACTATTTTTTAATAAAATCATGAAAACATGCTATTTCTAACTTAGTTTTAACATGACACTACCCAAAAAAAAAAAAAAGATGCCAAAAACAGCCGGTAAAGACCCCAAAAACCACTGGTTTAAGGTGTGGGGTCTTTTTTTGAGCTGTCAATATTTCCATTGACTATGCTTGTATTAATAAAGGGCTACGCTAGTGGCCAAGTGACTGCTAGCATAGATCCCATATAGTGGTTTTGGAAATCGCGTTCAATTTGTTTTCCCTGCTCGCATTAGTAATGAGCATACTCACATTAGCAAATGGTTTATAAAATTTTTCTGCTAGTAAAGAGCTATCAATGCCAATGGCTTTTGCAGTCATCGATAGAAATAGCCGCTAGTAAAGGGCCTGTTTTTGTAGTGTGAAGGAATTATAAGATATATTCATTAAAATGATTTTTGGAAACTCAAGTCCACAATGTATGTATGTATGTATGTAAAAATGTATGTATGTAGATGATTAACGTAATCCTATACCTTGACGCAAGAGGTCATTGATGAGATTGTTGTAGAACTCAATGCCAATGGAGTTAACCTCTCCAAATCGACCATCTGATAATTATTAAAAATATCAGATCAGCATAAACAAATTAAATCCAAGAAAGGACTAAAATGATAGTAACATATGAAAACTAAGTTCTTGTCGAGATTACTTGGGAGGACTCTGGACCATGATATGGAGAATCTGTACGCATTCACCCCCAAGGATTTCATTAGTTGTATGTCTTCCTGTTTGCATAAAAGGGCATTTTCGGCATAAGAAATTAATAAGAAGTGCAAGATGGGATGAGAGTGAGAGAGAGAGATGGAGGGTTATCTTTTACAGTGTACAAATGGTAGTGATTGTCTGCTACATCCGCATTGGTTCCATCATCGATTTTTCCTGATGTCAAACAGCAACATGCACATGACTATTAGTTAAAAGTATTGTCAAAAATAATTTCTAATAATATAAAATAATAATTAAAAAAAAAATCCTGCTCTCATCATATGGGAGAATAAATATTTAATTTTGGGTGTTAAAAAGTATGGAGAATTTAAATTAAACTGACACTGGGCCCCCATCTACAGAACTGCTGGGGATGAGAATATCTATGAAGGAATAAAAGGACAAGATTCGAAAGGACAGATTGATGCTTTCCAAACAAGATAATAAAAAGAAGTGTCGTGTGACAAGGCAGGCTGATGTTAAACTCAATTAATTAAAATTAAATAAAATTTTTAAAGAAAATTTTAATAATAACATTTTATGTTCTCTAAAATGATCTTTAATAATAATTAAAATAAAATAAAATAAAATAATAACAAGGAATCTGATTTTGACTCCACCTTACCGTGCCCTTTGATGGAAAATGAGGAAGAAGAAAGAAAGGTACTCTTTTATGTGGCCTAAATTTTTTAAAAGGTTCCCAATTTCTAATAATTTATTATAATATAAGTCAAATATCACTAATTTTTCCTATTTAAATTTGGGGTTCCCTTTCAATTAAGAAAAGTTTACAATAGAATATTTAATGAGCCAAAGTCACCAAAATGGCAACTGAGCAAAGCTTCATTGTCTAACCTTGATTAGAATTGTTTGATCGATGATCTCAGGATTATGAGTTCGAGATGTAAAAATAATTTCTTTACAAAATATAAGGAAAAAAATTGTGTATATATATATCTATCATCTCTCTACTCCCACACTAAATCGAGAATCACTTTGTATATCGAGTGAATTTATTTTTTAATAAAATAGTTATATTTTATAATAAAAATCTAAAACGATCATATATATATATATTTATCAATCATAAAAAAGTAACATTAAAAATAAAAATTATAATTAAATAAATAATTTATTAAATATAAAAAAATATAAAAAAAATATATATAAATTTTTTATATAAATATTAATTTTTTCGATGTATTAAAATATTTTTAAAATAAAATAAAAAATATCTTGAAAACGGAGAAAAATCAGTCCAAAGAAGTTTGCTAATGATCAGATATTACCGTGGAAAAGACAAGAAGAACAAAAATTACCAGGAATATGAGAGAAGACATCCCAATTGCTAAGGCTTTTGTTGCCTTCCAAATAGGCTCCTTCCACCTGCAAAAGACTTAACTAATCTTCACTTCCGATTTGATGGAACATACACAAAACCTCCGACAGAAGGATGATAATGACATTCGAGTACAATTCACAAGAATTGATTGATCAGAACACCATCGTTGGGTCCCCCTAATCCCTTTTGGGTCTTTTCCTTACATAGAAGAAATCTCAATTATGACTTCACCTATTACTAAACACTGCATGCTTAATAATAGTGCACAAATGACGTGCAGCACTAAACAAGTATTATTACTAAAACTTTTCACATCAGTATGACACTGATCAGCATTGATTTTTCTTTTGAAAAGAAGAAAGAAATCTTAGATCAATTACCCTTTTTTGCCGGCCAACAAAGAAAAAGAATGTCATTTGATGAATTCCTAATCTACTAGGGGATAGGGTTCTAAGTCCTTTCATAATGATAATGCATTAACAAAATTTAAAATAAGAAATAAAAGCTAAAATAATAGATGGGTCTTTTCATAACTTTCTATGATGGAGTATTTCCAAATCACAATAATAACTCTGTTTTATTTAATAATTGAATAAGCGATATTCCATATTTGGTTATAATAACAATATTATTATTATCACTATATATATATATATTGTATATAAATATATTAATGGTTGGGAAAAATATTTTGCCCTTTAACCAAATATTCATGTTTAAGTTTTATTGAAAATAGAAAAGATGTCATTGAGAGATCCCCAAAAATGGGTAAGACAATAAGTTGATCCGAATTATTTAAGACAAAATCCCGAATACCGAAAAGTGGCTCACCATACCAAAAAAAATATATTGTATATAAATATTAAAAATTTGGGTTAACATTTGGTAGTTTCAGGTGGTACAAGTTGGTAAATTTTCTGGGTCACATATTTTTATTAGTTTTTTTTTTTTTTTTCAAAATGCACACTTTATTCTGCACTTTATTTTAGCAAACCCGACTGAATAAAAAAAAAAAAAAAAACAAAAACACCTTTTGTTTAACACTCACATTGAGAATACTACTTTGGTTTTCCCCATACCGTATAATTTAAGATGGAAAAGGCTCACAAATTTCAGGTCTAAATTTGTCAGAGAATAAAATAAAGAAATTCCAACAACAAATATGAAACTCCGGAAGGGGAATAGAATCAAGCCTATAGAGATAGAGATAGAGATAGAGATCAGAGAAACACAATTCACCAATCCTAACCAAATCGAAAACGAATCTCCACCAACCATTGTTCCTCTTAAAGAAGCTAAAGAAAAATTACTGTCATTTGCGTGTCAGAGAAAATAAAATATGGAAGATGCTATAAATTATGTCTTTTGTCTTTGGGTGTGTCCTTTTACGCCCTTCTTTATACAAGTGGGGTTAGGTAGTGGAAGACAAACAAAACCTCCAATTTGATACGCAATCTTTTCAAAATTTCTAGAATTGCCTGTTGCCTACACCAGATCAACATCAAAGACGCGTGCAAAAATACACTGCATAATGAAGGCGATGAGCACAATGCATTGCACAATTATTGAAGAAAATCTTAGATATATCTTTACAAATGCAATTATAAGATATTCTTTAAATAAATATTAGAGTGAAATACTGAATAAGTTCTAGTAGAATGACGACTAACCTGCGTAGAAGTGACATAACAACAACTACATGCAATTGTTGACTTAGTCTATGATGTGTTTTGCTTAATACATGAATATTTTCCATAGAAATGAAATGGGGTTGCCATGGAAATGAAACTTATGATCATGAAGATTTTGATGAGAGAGAGACTTACTTGAAATGAAGAGGTTGCAGTACCGAAGAGAAACGTGGCCGGAAAATCCGGGCGACTCAACGAGGAGGAAGAAATGAAGAGAAGAAAGAGTTTAAGAAGACAGAGAGGAAGACCAGAAACCCAGTGGTTCTGCATCTCTTCTGTTCTCTAATGTCATGGACTTGGTGAGCTTGGGATATGCTCACAAAAATGGCCCTTTTATAGTGTCATGCATGGGAACGACTCCTATTTTGGGGTGGGTAATTATATAAAATAATTCTTGATTGGACCCCACCAACCATTTAGATTAGAGACATTGGATTTAAGGTTTTATATGGTAAATATTTTGTTCTTTTATTAAAACATTTTTCAGATGAATACGGTGTTCCCTTTTGATGTGACTTTGTAAAGAATAAATGAATGGTTGAGATTTATTTATTTATTTATTTATTTTACCGGGTCCAGGCTTAATTAAATTAAGAAAAAAAGTGAAGCCTTTTGCTTTGTTTGACAAACATATAGAATAAATAAAAGTGAAGCCTTTTTTTTTTATTCAACTAGGCTTTAAATAATAACCGGAGAGACTTTGAACCTTTCACATCTTTGTTTAGAAAGAAATTTAAGTCTAATCGGTTTGGTGGGGTATTTTAAAGTAAAATCTTGATTTCGAGTCGTGGCCAACAAAAATAAAGCGTTGGGATAGTTTTGTTTTTTAAGAGCTCATGGATCAACACGAATTGAATTGAATTTAATCAGATTTTTAATGGTTATCGAATACCGATAATTATTAAGAGAGAGAAATTTAATATTATCACTGCTATATTTCAAGAGCATATTAAATTCTATTGAAAAGTTTTTAATTATTAATAGAAAATTTGGTTATTTTGATGGGTTCTTATAAAATTTAAAAGCAGAACCATAATGAGATCCAAACCGTAGAAAGTAAAATGACACAGTGATTTAACTAGTAGACGGTCCAGATTTCACAGACGGGTAGATGGAGGTGCATGTGTGTTTGAATGTTTGTTCCTTTTCAAATCAAGCAAAAACTGCAGAAGGCGAAAAAGGGAAAATGGTGAGTGAGATTTTGAAATGGCCACAAAGTCTAAATGCGTATAATTTTGCTTTCCTCAGTCTCGTCTCTTTGTATCATATGACTTGTTGTTGTCGTCCAATAATTGCACTCATGTCGTCATTTCATGGGCTGAAGGTTTGAGGTTAGACTAATTGATGTGTACGTAAGGTTGGGAGCAAACGTAGGAGGCAACACAAATTGAAATACTCACAGAATAATTTGTTTTTATCATGAAAAAGTAAGATTTGCTTTTCCTTTTTTTTTCCCCGCCAATTTGTTTCCTTATACTAGATGGCGGAGAGTTTCTATTTTATTTAAATAAAATAAACATTTAGCATATGCCGCGTTTTGTTTATGTTTTTAAGTAAAATCTTAATATTTTTAAAATCAAATCGATAAACAATTTAGCCAATCTATCGATTCTTTAATTTATTGATCGAATCAATCAGATTATTTAATGAATCGAATGATATTAACGTGATTATATATATATAATTTATATAATTTATATTTTAAAATAAAATAAAGTCTATATATAATTTATATATTACATTGATCGAACCGATCGGACTATTCGATTTTATTAATTTTAAATGATTTTGATTGATTTTGACTTTATTCGGTTTAATAATAAAAACTGAATTGCGTTATAGAATGATTCACAATCAAATCAATTGAACGAACGGATCCGATTTTAAAAACAATGGTAAAAATGTTGGTATATCCTTTACTCTCTCTCTCTCTCTCGATCATACTCCCTCTCTAAAAGAATTTCTTGACAATCGAAACAAAAACATCTGGATACCTCCTCCTATCTCTCACTCTTCTCTTTAACGGCGTTTAGTTAAACGTCGGCAGAGATGCTTTGCCAACAAAACAAACATCGGCAAAAATAAAAACCTATACAGGCATTTTTACTAGAAGTAAAAGTTTCCGTCGCAGTTTATTTTTGCACAGAAACTACTTTTCCTGACGTCGTGAAAAAGTTATTTAGTTGACGTTTTGCCGACGTTTTTTTTCTGTAAACATCAAGAAAGTAAAATAGTGGTGAATCATGTTTTTTGTGGTGTTTTCTTATAAAAATCCCTCGTGGCTGAACGTATACCCTCAAAAGTCGGGGATTGGAAGTGGAGCTCAACCATCTGTTGCAGAAAGAAGGGATGCTTGAGCAGGACTTGGAGCTGCGGCTAGAAGGTGATTGGTAAGCCTGCAAATTCTGGTCCCATTTCAAGAAAGCTTTCAACTTGGCCAACCCATGCAATGATGAGAGGAGAGGATACCGATCTCATGGAACCAGTGTAAATTATTTGTGCTATATAAGTTTTTTTTTTTTAAATTTCATCGATCGGTATCTGAGTTTCGTCTAATTAATCCGGTTCGAACACTGTAGGACCTATTAATGGATGGATCTCCCAAATCCTTTTTCTTCGTTCTCAAGTTTCGAACTTGAGATTTTTTATTAAGAAAATAGAGTTTCCGACCATTCAATCCAAAGAAGTTTGCTATGTATAAGTTGTTTTCAATACAAAAGTAAATTAAAATTTTTATGTATTTAAAAAATAAACCCAAGGTAGAGCATGTTTCATGTGCTCAATATTTTTATTTTTAATAACTATACTATTTTTGTGATTTTTTATGGAAAAGATGGTTACAAAGGGAGACTATTATGAGACTTATCACTCACTCGAGATCATTCCCATAAGAGATGTGTGAGTACTATTGCATCAACTTAATCATAAAATTTTTAATGTAATATATTTATTTTGAAATTTATAAGCTAAATTAACAAATGATTATTAATTTTAGTTTTTTGGAATGCAGGATATATTATAATAAATAAATAAATAAAATGAGATCCTATGATCCAACTAAAATGGTGCATTTGATAATTGATGCACTACTATTAAAAAATCTGATATCATGTAGACTCGGTTTAAATCATGTTTAGTTATTCTTTTTTTTTAATCATTCTTTTTAATATTATTAATGTTTATTTTATTTAATTACTTGTGGATAATGTTGATGTAGGACTCTTACCTAGCCAAGAAAGTTTATGATAACTTCAAAAATCAAAGTGATTTTATGTGTAATAGCAAGAACAAAACTAGAAAAGCATCCGAAGCGATGGCTTCACTATCGAAAGCTTTTGTAACGCGCGGATGATGTCATGTTATTAGCAACCAATTTTGCACTGGTGATTCATTTGTTAAAAATTTTGTGACGAATTTACTTTTCATCGTCACAAATATTTTGCAATGGCCTCTGTGGCAAAAAACTTTTTCATTGTAGATTCGGTTGCTATACCGTTTTGTGACATTATTTTTGTACAAATTACGTTGTAAATCGGCATCACAGAAGCGTCTCTTTATTGTAGTGCAAGGAAAAAAGTAAATTTAAAAAAAAAAAATCTGAATCCAATATATGCAATGTCTTCTCTATGAGTCTGGCGTTTTTGTCCCCTGTGGGTTTGGGACTTTGGAGGTCATTGTTGGCTTTCTATCAACATAAAAAGTTGAGTGCTTTCTTTCCTACAACTACCAAATACAATACAATACACAACAAAAGATACTACCATGAATGGACTTTACTTCATATTATTTCTTTTGTAAAGGTTACCCTAAAATTTATACCAAATTTGCAATGTGCTGAGTAAAATTTTTATTAAGCATCCAAACTTATTAAATTATTTTTTATTTTAAACTAAAATTGTTAGCTATGGATTTCGCAAAATTTAGCACCTGCAAAAAAAAGTGAGTTGTGAATCATAAATTGATATTTTTCTGATTTCTTTTTTAAATTCGAATTCTGGACTTCTAAGAAGAAGTCCATGGTATAAGTTAAACAATAATTTATTGGCTTTTTTTTTTTTACTTGATTTCTTGTTCTTGAGAATAATTGGAAATTTGATTTACAACATCATCAAATTCATCCCATAATTCACAAAATAAGTACAATTAATTGCACTAATTTAACAATATTAAATACTTTTTTTCATTTTTTTTTCTAAGCACGAAATAAAGTAAAATGAATGTCAACACAAGGACACATGCGTAAACTGAACAAAATAAAATAATAAAAAAAATTAATTAGCAGTCTAGAAATTTCGTACGGATTGAGAAAGACATTTGGTGCATATTTGCTTGAAAAGAAAAATTCAAAGAATTTGAAACTTTTGGTTTAGCTTACGTCGTAAAGACTTTGGAGGTTGTCATTGGACGTGTTGATTTCATAGTGATGGCTTGTCTTGGTGGGTTTTCATCCTTGCGTGGTCGCTGGTCGGTCCCTAAATGCAACTTTTGCATCTTGGTCAAGTTTTGTTTTGCACGCGACAACGAATGAAGAGACCAGGTATTTGATAAAAATCTAGCATTGATAAAACTGTAGCAAAGAGCATATTGGTGTGTAGAGAGAGAGAGAGATAGATAGAGAGACAACGAATGACTAGACCCTGTATTTGATAAAAATGTAGCATTGATAAAACTGTAACAAAGAGCAAATTGGTGTGTAGAGAGAGAGACAAGGAATGACTAGACCCTGGATTTGATAAAAATGTAGCATTGATAAAACTGTAGCAAAGAGCATATTGGTGTGTACAGAGAGAGAGAGATTTTGCATTTTGAGCAAGTTTTGTTGTTGCTCGCGACAACAAATGACTAGGCACTGTATTTGATAAAATTGTAGCAAAAGCATATCGGCGGAGGGGGAGAGAGAGGGGGTGGGGGAAGAGATAGAATTTGAAAGGTGATTGGGGTATGCAGAGTTGGCTTTGACAAAGGCGCCATGCTTTTATTTTCTTTTCTTTTGTCATTTCAGTTACCACCCAACAATGTTAGATGGCCAAGTAAAATACATTTGAGGTATGGTGATTTGCCTTTGAAAAATGCACCAGGGCTGAGAGAGAAAGAAATGAAAGGTGACCGGGGGTATGGAGAGTTGGGTTTGACGAAGGCACCATGCTTTTGTTTTCTCTTCTTTTCTCGTTTCACTCACCAATCAATAATGTTTTTTTTAGATCCTATTATCATTATTCAAAATCACATTTTGATTAAATCATTTTAAATATTTATAAAGCCCCTATTTAAAAAGCGATTTTCTTAACATAATTTTTTTTATTTTTAAATTTTAAACATAAAATTTGATTAAAAAATTTAATTTCACTAACCGGATTATAGTCGCTATCACCCAATAATGTTACGTAGCTAAGTAAATTACGTTTGGGGTATGGTGATTTGGCCTTGAAAAATGCACCAGGGTTGAGAGAGAGAATATGAAGGGTGATTGGGGCATGGAGGGGTTGAATGAACAAACGCACCTTGCTTTTATTTTCTTTTCTTTTGTCATTTTAGTTATCATCCAATAATGTTTAGGGCAGCTAAGTAAATTACGTCTGGGGGCTTAGAAAAATGCACCAGGGTTTTATTTTTCTTTTCTTTTGCATTTCGTCATTGCATAGCCAAGCAAGGCATAGTGTCGCAGTTGAAAGTTGAGAGTTATATTCCAATGAAATTATATAATTTTTTTATTGTAATGATTTTATTTTTTTTAAATTAACTCTAGTATACGGAATAAAAATTTTTAACTATAATTTAAAGTTATTATAAATAAATTAAATTGGACGGTCAAATGATAAAGAGTTTTTATTCAACTATCTTCTTCAAGATCACGTGTTCGAATCTTTGTGAGATTGTGTATTTTCGTGCCCCTGTGAAACCAAATATTAAATAAATAAATCAAATTAAGTTAAAATTTTTAAAATACTGTAATCATATGTTAGAATCAATTATAATCAATCACCCGTTGATCTTAATGATAATTAGGTACACATAAACATCACGTGCGATTGATGTTATTGGAAAAAAAAATCAATCGTCATTGATGTTATTAGAAAAGAAAAGTCGAAAAAATCATACAAAGAAAGATGGTGTAACATAGAAAATCATTGAATTCAAATATATAACAATTTTTTTCAAAAAAAAAAAAACCAACTTCTTCAGCATCCAACCAAGATTTCCATAGAAAAAAAAGTTGCTTTCAGAGAAATTATCAACAAAGTCAAATCAACCCAAGTAACTATTTATTTATCCCTTTTTTTTGTAAAAATTAGTTTCACCCTTTTTTTTTTATCTCTGGAGTTTATTTATTGTCGAGTATCCAAAGTTTTGTTATGATTAATTTTGGTCGTGCTATTATCAGATCATAATTGGGAGGGAGCTCTTTCAATATTATTTTTATTATTATCAAGATTCAAATCCTAATTTTTAATATGAAATATTAATACTCTTTTCATTAAACTAATGAAGCATCGGTTAAAAAAACGTTTCATGAGTGTAAAGTAAACAGATATTTTGATGCAGGATTCAGACCTGAAGGGGGAAAAAAATTTTGGTGTAACAGACGTCCCACAAAATTAAAAAAAGAGTTCTTTTTACTGCTATCTTTTTATATAGACTATTTTCATTTTCTCAATTTCTGTAGTTTGTAGTTCCAATCAGATGATGGAGCATCAACTTATACTACCCCTTTATCAACATAATTTCAATTCCAACATGTATATTCAAAATTATGACATTTTATATAATTTCATGCAATGCTTTCAACAATTCCTCCCAACTCTCTTTATCACAGAAAAAAATCGGCAGAAAAATAGAAACACTACAAAAAAAAAATGATTTTAGTCATGGACTTTAGTCATGAAAAAAATTTATCGCTATTTACCCACGAATTTAATGACAAAAATAGAATTCATTGCAAATTAGCCACGAATTTAACCACGAACAAAAATTCGTGACTAAATTCATAACTAATTTGCCACAAATCCATTTTCGTCGCTAATTTAGCGACGAAAATAATTATGCAT
Source organism: Dillenia turbinata (assembly GCA_037126225.1). Taxonomy (NCBI): domain Eukaryota; kingdom Viridiplantae; phylum Streptophyta; class Magnoliopsida; order Dilleniales; family Dilleniaceae; genus Dillenia; species Dillenia turbinata. The sequence continues at coordinate 8,793,354 of JBAMMX010000026.1, read as the reverse complement.
CGCTAATTTAGCGACGAAATTCATAATCCGTCGCTAAATAGTCACGAATTCGAAATTCGTGGCTAATTAGCCACGAATTTTTGGTCCGTGACTAAATTTGTGGCTAAATTCGTCGTTAATTTAAAATTCTGTTAAATATAATTTTATATTTTTATTAAATATAAATTTATATTTTATATATTTATTAAATTAGGGTATTGATTTTTATTAAATATATTTTTTTATTTTTTAAAATATAATTTTGTATTTTTATTAAATATAATTTTATATTTTATATTTTTATTAAATTAGTAAATTGTATTTTTAATGGTAAAATTTAGAAAGAAAGTAATGAAGTAAAAAAGAAAAAAGAAAAGGTATATCAGATAAGTTAATATGGCATAGTGGTTGAGAATGTTTCAGATGTCCTCTTAGTCCCAGGTTCGAATCTGGATAATTGCACATTTTCTACAAAAATATAAAATAGCAGGAAGTTGGTTCATACACGAACGGGGGCCGGGGCGGGGGCCTGCGAATGGGCCGACGGCTTTTAAAATTAAAAATATAAAATGAAAAATTTAGCCACGAATTTAGTCACGGATATGAATTCGTGGCTAAATTTTTGCAACGCGCTATTAGTCACGGATATGAGTTCGTGGCTAAATCCGTCGCTAAACAATTTAGCGATGAATTTTTCTGATATTTTCGTGACTAAATCCGTCGTTAATTCGGTATTTTTTTGTAGTGAAAGAAAAAGAGAGAATTCGTTGTATTTATATATATTTGTATTGTATAAAGTGGGTATTTATACAAATTGGTGTATGTACAATGAAAGGAAAATCTTAATATAAAACTAATCATAATAATATATCAAATATAGACAAGTTGACATATAGTGACATATATATTAATATAATTTGAAATATGTGGAGAATGACTGATATGGTAATGAATGGTGACATATATGGTTATATGTAGACATATATGTTAACATCACACTCAAACTCAAGGTGGTGAAGAGTCACTCATCTTGACTCATATTTGCAATCTGAGGGAGAAAATAAGAATAAGTTGAACAGTGTCATGAAGGACATAATGCCACAAAAGATGATAATCATTTTCAATATGTTTGGTGTATTCATAGAAGCCATCATTGTATGCAATTTGTATAGCTCTTCGATTATCACAATGAAAAGGAATAGCCGATAAGGAGATAGCACTCATTTATCAGAGGAGCCATCATAACCATAGGAGTTTAGAAGTAGTGTCAATGAGAGCCAAATATTCTGCTTTTGTATTAAATTGACATACAACTATTTGTATTTTGCTACACTAAAAAATGAGTGGGGTACCAAGTAAGAAACAGTAGCCAGTAATGTAGCGACGATCACACTGATCTCCAACTTAATCAGCATCAGAATATACGCATAATTCTAAAGGAGACGAGCTAGAAAAGAGAATGTCATAAAATAAAGTACCTTTGATGTAGCAAGGAATACAGAGAACAATTTAAAATGAAATGGTCCATGGTGCAATCATGAACTGCCTCACAATGTGAATAACATATGCAATATCGAGACGTAAGATAGTGAAATAAATAAGACTACCAACTACTTATTGATAATGATTACCATCACTAAGAATAGTCACATTAGTTGTTGAAAGGTGAGCATTGAGTTCAAGAGAAGTGTTAATCGTCTTAGTATCAGTAATGTTGGCACGTGAAATGATATTGGAAACATATTTTCTTGAGACAAAAAGTACCCAAACCAATTATAGGAGACCTCAAGACCGAAAAAATAACTGAGAGTATCTAGAACCTTCATCGCAAATTGTTAATGGAGAAGGATTTTAAGAGTGGAGATACCCTTAGTATCAATGACGGTGATAATCATGTCATCGATATAAAGAAGAAAAATAAAGTTTCCAGATCTACTTTACGAATAAACAGGATCTGATTATAAACACTGGCATGAAAATCGAGATGGCCAATGATGGAGTTGAATTAGCAAACCATGCTCGAGATGCCTGTTTGTGACCATATAACGTCTTACGAAGACAACAAACCTTATTTAGTGGATGATCATAATCTGGTGGGGGTTACATGTACACTTCTTCGTTGAGATCGCTATTGAGGAGAACAATCTTAACATTCATCTAAAATAATGGCCAATGTTTATTGGCAACCATAATGATAAAGTTGGGGACTGCGGTTAAACAAGGCACATGAATAAACATTTTCCTGTAATCAATGTCATACTCCCGTATTATGCCCTTTACTACGAGTTGGCTTTGTATTGATCAACAAACTAATCACTCAGGTCCTGATTTTATAAATCTATTTGCATCCAATAATAAAATTATCCAAAAGTAAGTCAACTATGTCCCAAGTATTGGTACTGGTGAGGGCCTATAGGTCTTTTGCCATTGCTTTTTCCATAGAAGGTCATATTTGCCTCGTGGTTGGTGTGAGGTTTATACAAAGAGACAATAGTAGAATAAACATGAAAATTATAGAGGCGGACACAAGGATGACTTACTTGATCAAATCGATGGAGTGGTCGAGGAGCACGAGGTTCCGATAAAAGTAATTAATCATTTGAAGGAGGTGAAGAATGATCAGTTGGGAGGTGACAAATCCACAGTCATAGGAGATTGAATTGTAGCAGGTGTAGCGAGTTTGAGTCACAAGAACTGTTAGAGCAATTTATAAGAGAAATATTAGAAAACAAAAGTGTAGTTTGGTTAATACGGTTGAGGATGTTTTTTGATTCAAAATTTGAAAAGATTCAAGAACATTTCGCATTCCCAAAAAGTCATATGTTTAGAGATACAAAATCTTTAAAACAAGGGATCCTAACACATTTACTCTTTGTGTTCTATTTTGTATTCTAGGAGGTAACATAATCATACTTGTGGTTTTAGTTTAGTACAAAATAAGCACTTTAAAAAACTTTAAGAGTGTGGTACTCAATAACACGATTATATAACCATTTGTAAGAAGAGATATTATTGATGACTGTAGTAGGGATACGATTGATAATGTAGACAACTGTAAGAGTGGTTTTTCCTAAAATATTTCTAAAGACAAGGAAGATGTGAGAAGAGCTTGAACGCTATCTAGAATATGTTTATATTTCCTTTCTACTCCACCATTTTGTTAAGAGATTGCTAGGGCATGATCTTTGAATAAGAAATACCTTGTTGAACAAGAAAATGAGTGAATAATTTTTCTTTATATTTTATGGCATTATCAGTAGAAAAAATATTTTGAATTTACAAGAAAATTGAATTTAAATCACATTTGCAAAACGAAAATAAGTAGAAAATAATTCAAACCTTTAATGCATAAGATAAATCCATATATAATGGAAAAAAAATCATTAATAAATTAATATAAAATCGTGAACCACCCATAGTGTCATGAGGAGCACGTATCTCCCCAAGATATCAGAACGAATAAAGTAAAAAGGTATTAAAGAAGTAGAATCATTATTAAAAAAAAGTATGGTATGATCTTTCAAAAGTTGACATGAAACACAATCTAAACTTTTAGATTTGAGATGACCTAAGGAACCAAGAGAATCTGACATAAAAAACATGAATAAGACAAGAATGCCAAAATTTGGATGTAATAGTCGCAACGACTCGTTTAGATGGAAGGCAAAGAAAAGGATGTTTGAACTCAACCAACCTTATGCCGTATCCTAAGGATTCTGCTTGTCTGTGGATCCTACACAATATAACTATGACTCAAAAAATAAAAATCAACACCAAAGTCATATAGTTGATCAATAGATATGAGATTTAGAGATAGTTTAAGTACAATAAAAGTATTTAGCAAGGATAATTTATGTGTGTGAACAATGCCTATACTTTGAATATGCATAGTGGAATTATCAATGGTGTAAACAACATGAGAAGTAGAGAAAATAGTGGGAGAGTCAAATATAGATGCATTAGAAGTCATTTGATTACAACATGTGGAGTTAAAATACCATGAAAAGAAGGTACTTGTTGTGACACCAAAATTTGGTTGAAGCTACTGAAAAAGCACTTGAAGATCTTTCAAAGAAATTTTTGAATCCTCAGTGGTGGCAGCAATAATAGTAATAGGTTAAGTGTAAAAGGACTTAGAAGAATCTTGTCCAGAAGTCTGTTTAAGTCTATTTCTGTATTCAAAGATGTGATGGCCACCCTTTTTGTAATAGTTACAAAATCTTTTTCGAGACTTCTGAGCTGAGTTCTGAAGAGGGAAATATTAATGAAGCGAGATCTAAATAACAAGGACAACATCAACAGATGGTGCATACTTTTTAATGTGAGTATTTAAACAACTTTCTTCTGTGATTAACTCTTTGATAACAGTATCAAGATTAAACAAAGATCCACGATGAAGAAGAGAGCTATGAATGGACAGAGACTGTGAGTCATCAATAAATGTCCTATGTGCCCGTGATCAAAAAGATTAGCATATATAGTGGCTACATTAGTATCATACCATATGGAATCTCCAAGTGCCAATTGATCCCAAAGTTCGCGTATTCTAAACACATAATTGTGGATAGTTTGGCCACGTTGTTGTTGCATGTGATGAAGACATCTATATGGTTGAAACCGAATGACATCATCGAAAAATATAAATTTTTCAAAAAAATCTCATACCTATTTAATAGTATTAAAATGTTGGAAGTCAAATTTGATAGATTTAGTACAAGTATTTCTAAACCATGTCAGGATGTGATAATTTAAATCATCTCAAGATACTTGATGCTCTGTGAATGCATCTTCCTCCTTATATTTCTTTTGTGTAGGTTTGGATAATTCTCTTATAACAATAACTGAAAAAAACCTATTTTTGAGAAAACTGCACATTTTTTTAGCCCACAAAGCATAATTGGAGCCATCAAAGTTTACATTAATTGGAGCCATGGTGTACACAATTAAAATGCATAATAACACCATTTCAAAGTCACAAGAAAGGAAATGAATCGGCTTGTAGAGTTAGAATTTGGCTAATTTGACTCAGAAATGGATTGAAGACATCCAAAAACCTTAGGAACAAGTTTGGTTGATGAGAAGACTAGTTGAAAAATAGTTGAACCAGGCAGTCAAATACGTGGCAAATGGTTGAACCGAACCACTTGAATTGGGCAGTCAAAGCCGTGGCAAAAGGTGTGAGAGTGAGACCAACGTTTGGTTGGCGTAGTGGGAAGCGATTGCGACCCTTAACCAAGCACTTGAGTTTGAGTCTCCTTGGGAACGTAAAAAATCATGTTGGAAGAACCCTATCATGAAGGAACCAACAGTGGCTCGGCCCAGATTAATTGGAGTGAAATTCTGAATACTGGACAGTGGACCAAGTTCAGGGTACCAAAAAAATGAATGGTGTGAGAGTACGGGGAGGGGCCTTTCTAGATCTAGTTACTATCATTGGGATTATCTTAAAAAGTAATACAGTTTGGTATATACCAAATACTAGATGGTCGGACGAATGACAAAGAGTCAGAAAAGATGACCTGAATAGAGAAATAGTTGTAGGGATTTGAATGATTGTTGCAGAGATTTTTGGTGACATATGTCCATGAGGGAGGGTTTTTAGAGATTTGGTTTTTACTTGTGTGATTATTTTAAAGAGTCGAATTGTTTGGTATACACCAAATAGTTACTAAACGATCTAATAAATAATATCACTGAATAGAGAACCTAAAAATTTAGAGATATTTTTACAGCCCTTTTAGCAAAGGGAGTTATGATACCATGAAAAAATAAGGCAGAAAGAAAGAGATAATAAGATAGAGAATTCTTTGTATTTCTATGTGTTTAATGCATTGTACAAATGAGATATTTTATACAGCACATGATATGTATAATAAAGGGAAAATCGTAATATGAAGGTAATCACAATAATCTACAAAGTATTGGTATTCAGGTTTCGTTTGAATAATTTGGTTTAAATATTGTTGGACCAATTAAAGAATCGATTCTCAAATCTTTTTTCTTCATTTTCAGGATTCAAATTCGAGATCTCTTATTAAGGAAATAAAAGTATCCGACCATTCAATATAAAAGAATTCGATTAACGATGATACATATATGATCATATATGGATATGTACGTTAGGAATCTGTCTCAAATAATTCACATTTTCTCCACATTTTTTAAAACTTTTTAACAAACCATGTTCAAAATTTTAACAATGTTTAAACTCAAAGCATGTTCAAATTTTCTTTTCATATAAATATTATATATGTTATTGTATTTATATTTAAAACATTCTAAATTAAAATATTGGCGAGTGTAACCAGTGGAATAAATTGGATCTGAACAAAGTGTACCTCTTTCTATTTTCTTTTTATATTGTAAAAAAATTATTTTACCTTCTTTCTATTTCATTAAATATATCTAAATATTAATCACACCATAAATTATTCGTAAGATTCAAAATTTAATTATTGGTAATTATAATAAAAAATTTAAAAACTTATACAATATTTATCATGATTATTGGCATACAATTAAAGAGATTTAACGATCACAGTCTTTAACATTTCATAAAAGACAATTTCATTTAGAGGTTTAACAATTTTTCACTTTTATTATATTTAATTTCAAACAAAATAAAAATAAGAAATATTGCTGAAATAATTTTCCTAAATCATAAAAATGTTTGACAAAAGAGTATATTTAACTCAATATCATGTTCAAACAACCAAAAAGGTCATAACGTGGCTGTGTGGTAGTAGTGACACCACGGCGTACGTTAGTTTCCCGCCACCCGAAACTCAAAACCAAAACGAGTGGTGCAAACTTCAACTTGAAACTCCTACTCGGAAGAGAAAATCTAAATGAAAACCAGTCCTCTGTTCCGGAAATTCTCTCTCTCTCTCTCTCTCTCTCTCAAATTTCCAAATGACTTCTTCATCTTCTTTCCCTCTCTCCCTAAACCCTAATCTCGGTCATTCACATCTTTTTTCCTCTCAATTCCCATTCTCCAAGCCCTCCTCATTCTCTCCCCCTCACTCTCCTCCCAAATCTCTCGTCTGTTTTGCTTCTCTCCCTCCAAATCAGTCGAATTTCGACCGCGAAGAGATTCGGTGGCTCCGCGAAGAGCAGCGATGGCTTCGCGAGGAACAAAGATGGCTCCGCGAAGAACAACGGTGGAGTGTGGAACGTAACTCGCTTCTCCAACAGATATCTGAACTCAAGCTCAAAATTCAAACCCTAGAACTGCAGAATCAGGGAGGTTCGGTCTCCGGTGCAATTTCAAAGATTGGCACTCTGCTTCAGAAGCTGAAGGACAGCGAATTTATTGCGGAGAAGGAAACGAATGTGAGCCCTATGGTGTTGGGGATTGCGGAGACAGAGGAAGTCGTTGTGGAGCAAATTATGGTTTTGGATAAGAAGGAAGTGGGTGAGGAGAAGAAGGTCTCGGAGAAGAAGAGGAATGCATTGAGGAAAGGAGCGGAAGGAGAGGAGGTTCGAGCGATGCAGGTCTGCTCGCCCTCTGCATTTCCTCTCTCATCATGTTAAGTCAATCAAAGGCGAGTTTGTTTATCTGTTTGTTCATATTGTTAAGTGTTTTGGCTTTTCTTCTTAGTTCTTAGACTTTGTTCTGAAACATGATATCTTAACTCATAATTTAAATGGTGGGTTTTAATAAAGCATACTGCCAAGCATACAAAAATAAAAGTCAATAACCAATTTTTTTTGAATTTATGTTAAAAGATTGAACTATGTAGTGCTTTCCGTGACTAATGAATTTGTCCAATACTAGATTAAGTATTTCATATAGTTGACTTTTTGGGTATATATAATTATTATATGAAGAAAAGTGGACTCATGCATCTGACTCCACCTATTTTGGATTTAAGATTTAGTTGAGTTGAGTACTTAGAATTTTGATATGCAATTGCAATTGGTATCTCTTTTGGTGAAATTTGATACCGTGCACTTGGATTTTTCGCTGTCAAAATAAGCTTGGAATCAATAAATTGGTGTTACAACCCAAGTGTCCTATTGCACCTTAAACCTCACACCCCTGTGACAGCCAGTTTAACAGGTGTAAGTAATGCACTTGAACTTCTTTTTCTCTTCCCTACTGCTTTGCAGCTGGCCTCACTCTATCTAGCGAGTGGCTACTGCACAATTCTTGCAAACCCTTCTAGGCCTTGCTCAATCCTACTCCACGCATATTTCCATTCCTTGCATTTCCAATTAGCAATGGTATCACCTCTTTCCTTCCAAATCAACAATGCCTGGAAGCAACATTCCTCCTCTTCACATTTTTTGACTTATTTTGTTCTTCTCCTTCCATTTATATGGACCATGTGATATATTTTGTTGTATGCTTAATGCTGTCAAGAATTGTCTAAAACATTTCATCAGTGGATTTCTTATGTATTTGGTTGGAGTCAAACTAATCTCAGGGAAGGAGCTTCTGCTGTCATTTATCATACTACATCATTTTGAATTTATTGCTTTATTAGGCCACGTGTTCCTCAAATGAAGTCCGCTAGTTCAATCACAAGATGCCACAATTGAAAGTTTATTTAGACTTATCATGCATCCATTGTGCAAAGATGGAAATTGAAGGATATATAAAGCAACTGCATAGATTGGTAGCACTTTGGAGATTTTAGGTGAAGACTGTACAATTCTCTTGGTTAATAAATTGGGAAGTTAAAGAAAAAGGTACAATTCCTTCCCAAAGTTATTAGTAGAATGTTATTTCAATTGCTCTAAAGATGGTATAACATTTTGGAGGGGGCTTGAGTAATAGTCACCAAATTTATTAATGGTGTTTCTGATTGAGATGAAGTTGCAATGGACTATCCTCATTGTCATAATAACAGATTTATATCACATTCCATATCATCATTTTTTTTTGGGGGGGGGGGGATAGAAGCCATTTTGTCTTGCTTGAATGCTACATTATGACAACAAGAATTTCTTCAGATATTAGATCGCCTATGATGGTTGTTTTATTTTTTTGAAGAGGATGTGATAACATTTTTGAAAAGCGCTGTAGCTTTATTTATATTCTTTTTGAATACTTTCATAGCATTCACTTTTAGATTTGAATCTTTTGTTATTATTGACAATTGAATAGGGTACTCATCAGAATCTTGAACCTACTTATTATTATCATTAGTATTTTTGAGATATGATATTCTTGTTAATTTTTCTTGCTATTTTTGGTTTTTCATTTACCATTTCTATTTTGACACTCCAGTACCTTCTATATATATTTTTTTTAAAATCTATCTCTGTTTCCTTTTTCCTTTTTATTCATTGGTATTTTTCTTTTTCTCTTCAATTATTCTCAAAAGGCATAAGTGATGAACTTGTTGAAGGAATAAGAAGTAATGAGTCTGGTTTTACTTCAAAATTGGTCAATGTCATCATCATATATTTGCATTCTCTTCCATTCGCTTGGCAAGAATCTTCAGTTTTACTCATCGATGGCAGATCCAGAAGTTTTATCAATGGTGGCATTGTATGACTGCAAATTTAATAGTATATATTTTAACAGTAAAATGTATTTCCTATGATTCCATTTGTATTGGTGTATATTTCAGAAGTTTTTGTGGTGGAAAAAATATCTTGTTAGACTATAACCTTGGAAATTAATTGACATTTTGTTGATCTAGCATTGAAAAGCGAAGGGAAAAAACATTTCAACTTGTGTAAATGGAATGGATCTTTTAGTTTTTCTTTTTTAAAAAAAAAAAATTAAGAAACATTTGTGCAAAATTTTAATATTTTTAAGATTTATGGAGGAAAGAGGCATATAATAATAATGGAAAAACGGGAAAAAATCAGATAGCGTGAGTTGGTTGGGTGCTGTTTCCTCTCTATTAAATGCATGGATCCAGCACAGCAGGTAATGTGGTGTGATGTTGGGTAAAGTCATAAGTTAGAGTTTAGATAGTCGAGCATTCTGGATCTGGCAATTCATGTGGAATATCACTATCTTTTTTACATCTTTAGGACTTGTTATCTTCATCCTTGTTACCTTATATAGTAAGCTGGAAAATTATCTGACATGATCTATACCTACACTGAACATGAACAGGAAGCACTACAGAGTTTGGGATTTTATTCAGGTGAGGAAGATATAGAATACTCCAGCTTTTCAAGTGGCACAGAGCGTGCTGTTAAAACTTGGCAAGTAAGTTAGCTATTGGTTTCTGTTTTAAATTTAAGTTTGATAGAATCATCTGCATATTTGGATTTTCCTTGCCATCAAATTATGATTTGCACTTGCCTCCTGATTACTGATGACTCTTTCCTCATGTTATTTTGATCATGGCATGGTCTTGCTTCTCAGTCAATGGTGGGTGCCCCTGAAGATGGAATTATGACTTTAGATCTCCTAGAAAGGTTATATATAGAGCAACGATTTAAAAGTGATGGATCAAACTTGAATTCAGATAGAAAGAAGGTATTTTCACCTCATATATTATTTCAGATGCTAGAGCATGATTTTTCTCAACCATTTTCTTACTACATTTCATGGCAGTAACATTCACCTCTGCATATTCATGTGCACCACACACAAGTATGTCAGTCGACATCGTGATTCAAGTAATTTTCTTTTTCTTGTTATTTATTCTTCTAGATGACAACTGACCTAGTTCACATTATGGATGCCATTTCTAATAATGGTATTATTATGTTGCAAATGTTGGTCATTTGCAACATCTTACCATCTGTCATGCCAAGGACCGAGAATAGTGTTCCCTTTGATGTTGTTTTTGTTGTTGTTTGGTGTCTTCCTCTACATTGCTTTGGTTTTCTAAGCGGTAGTGTAGGATGCTCATTTTAATAGAACGTGTGGCAAAAAAGCTATGACAGATTACAAAAAGCTATCATATTCTCTCTCCATGTACACTTGCCATGGTTTAAAACTTAGCACTTAAATAACTCTACTTGGTAACTGGTTACAGCTAATATACTCAGACATGTTATTTGCTGATTAATCATTTGAACAAGTGCCTCACTTAAGTGCTAGATTTAGAGTGTAGCTGTAGTATTTAAAAGGGACAATTGTTTAATTTCACTTTCTTGGTAACAGAATCTCAGATGTGGTTAATTTCAATATGTTAACTATAATTTAAGCATACTGTAATTTATGAGAAGACTTATGTAAGGTGTAAATGGTGGAAAAACACAACAAATTTTCTAATTTGCCTAAACAGTTATTTCTTATATTATCCACTCTGCCATATCATGTGTTGCATCTTTTTATATCATATATTTCAGGAGGATGCAAATGGAGCTGCTGTTGCTTCTGTAACAGAGGTCTCAGAAGTTAAGCAGAAAGTTGTAAAAGAAGATGGTGTTTCAGAAGTTGAAGTATCCCAACAGAGAGTCTTTCTTCTAGGAGAGAATCGATGGGAGGAACCTTCCAGACTTGTTGGTACAAGCAAGCAAGTTGTTCGAGGCAAGACCAAGAATGAGTCCACAAAGTGCCTTGCTTGTCGTGGAGAGGGTCGCTTGATATGCACAGGTACCTTCCTTATCTTAGTAAAATGAACCTAAGCTTGGGCTGCAACAACTAAGCTGAACAATTAATTTTCTTTAAAGCTATTGTACTTCAACAATATACAAGCTGCAGATTGACGTCATATCAATTTCTTATGTTCTCGTTTGTCTAAGATAATGTTAATGCATGAACTATGAATCCTTGGTTAAATTATGTTTTTAAATGTCTCTTCTTTGCAATAAGTTCCTAATTATTATATATGTAATTTGCTAATGTACTTAGTTGCCCCTAATTAAACATCCATGGACATAGTTGCACTTTATCAAAAATCTATAAACTTGATTCAACCAAAAGAAGTTCCTGCGCTCAATTGAAGAGTTTAGTGACTTGATAATCAAAATATTTTTCACAAATAATTTTCATGGACCAAACTAACCACCATCCCAGTTATTTTGCATTTGATGTTTTAGACAGTTTATTAATTATTCTTGATGTTTAGCAAACTGGTCTGATCTGTCCAGAAGTGAGCTTAAATGAAAAATATACTTTTGGGTCATATATGTATGTGTTGTATATTTGGGGTTCTTTGTGTTCCCAAATTGCTGGGAGTTTCATTGTATCTGGGGCTAGGTTTTCAGAGAGGTCTCTCTGATTTTGTACCTCTGTTCTTGCTTTGGTTTGTGGATTTTGCTTCTCTCTGCCCAGGACAAAGGCTAACTATGCTATACTACATGAATTATGTCCGTGTGTTTCTCCAATGCTTTTCTTCTCTGTACTTGGTTGTCATATTTCACCCGCTTCATGATGTTAACGTGAATCATTCCATCAAACAGGTGTGTGATTAAGCATATTTCACACCTCAGTTGATGGGGTATGATTGAAGAAATGAAGAGAGAAATTAAGGAATTTGTCGCAGTCAATCACTCTTATAAATCACACCATGAAGTTATGTATTTTCTTGTATAAACACCTCTTTTGTGTAGAGCTGAATTATACCAATTGATACAAGCTTCAAGCTCGCCTCTCTCTCTTTCTCACTCTCTGTTTTCATTTCATATAGCTATCCTCTTAGATAACTTTCATGGAATCAGAGCACCAGTAGATATGGTGATCTCTTTCTAGTTCAAGGTTGAGTTCTCACTGAAAGAACTACAACCAAGGGAGATTCCATTTTTTGTCTGACTACTTGAATTGACAATTATCTCTCTACCACAAAGAGATTGAGAATTGCTTCTTGCGATAGTAGCAATTCCTGAATTTGCTCTCAGTTCCCAACACAGTACTCTGTCTCTCCCCCAGTGCTCTTCCTCTTTCAAAGCGGTCTGCTCTGGTGATTGTGGCAGGACCTGCATATCAAATTGTCAAAAATATTTTCTGGAAAAGTGTTCTTTTTTTTTTTCAGTCACAGTCAAAGGAGGAATTCTCACTTGATAGTGTTTGCCCACATGTCGGAAGCAAGTTTTCTGCTTTCTGACCATTCTACAAACATTCACTGCATGACAGCAATCCTGCAGTTGTGATTTGATTGTGAAAGGAGCCTGCATGCATTGGCAAGCACGGATCAGGTTGTGACCAGATCCATAACCTGCTTGTTTCTCATCCAACCTGCTGGAGTTGAAAGTGCTGACATCATCAAGACACTGCCAGATTAGCTGCCACCTTAGACCCATGATCCACGTCATCTGCCATGTGCAGTTCCATGTCAACACTTGTGCAAGGTCAGCAAATTCTTGGTAATCCTCTTGCTAATTTCAATGTCCTGTTCAATTTTTGCGTCCATTTAGTGAGGTTCTCTGCTGACTATCTGAATTCTCATCTAAAGTCATGGAAAAGTCATTGAAAAAAAGGTGTGGTCTCCCTAAAGCAAGCTCAAATGTTGCTGTCATCACCCTTTATATTCCTCCCAGCACACGCAACCAATCTGAACTGCAGTTTTGCAAGCGTTTTAACAGGGTTGGACACTCCGTTCAGAACTGAAGACATCATCATGTATAAAAATTGGCTGAAGTTTGGACATACCTTTGAAAGTTGTCCCATTAAGCCTGTTCAGCCTGTGGATACTTTGTATTCAATGCTGACTTTAAATCTTCACCTCCTGTCATTCTTGCTACTGCTAAAATGTCCCATATTGAGCCTGCCAATCTCCCACTGATATGCACTTTCAGAGGTGTGGAATCTTTGTTGAAACTGGTTATATCCTTTCATTCCTTTGCGTTGTCCACCACCTCAGGTACATGATGCAATCAGATGACTGCTGATTCATCTCTTATCTCATCCAAAACACAAAAAGCCTTGATGCCTATTGTTCATACTTCTGATGGTCCTTATATGCATCTGAGTCACATAGGCCAAACCTCTATGTGACATCTCACAGTGTCTAGTATATTTGTGTTTCCTAAATTACCCTTCAATCTTATCTTTATTTAACTTTGTGAACTTGGCCTTGACTTACATTTCCTGTCTGATGGTTGTCCTCAAATGGGACCATTTCTTGGGACCACTGTCCAGTCCAGCGGTTGTTTGAGGTCACATCTGAACAACATCTCTCATCAACTAATGCCACCTTCTCCAAATTATCTGAACTTGGCATCTTCATATAGGTCCTGCATGTACTACCAAATTCGCCGTTTAATCTTTCAGGGGAACTTGGGTCAAGTTTCATCTAAATCATTCAAATTGTTCACTTATGCCAACCATCAAAACAACTTATCTTAACTTATAATAAAAGCAACTATTGGCTCAAGTCCATTTGATTTAATTTATTCTGAAATTTGGGGGCCATCTCCTATTGCCACAATCATGGATTCTAAATAATCTGTTGTTCTCATTGATGATTATTCATGTTTTACGTGGATTAACATATGAATCACAAATCTGAGTTAGTGAAATATACATTCGTTTGCTATTATCAATGCTCAGTTCTTTATAAAAATTAAAGTTTTTGGACACTTAATGCCATGGAATACAATGACTCTACTTTTCTCGATTTTATCTTTCAACAAGTCATTATCCAATGTTCCTACCCTGGCACACCTTAAAATAGCCAAGCAGAAAGCAAACACACATTTTAGACTCCACCCAGCTCTCCTATTTTCTGCCTCTTGTTGAGAAACCTTTTTGGTAGAAGCTGCTTCTACAACAGTCTACACTATCGATCGAGGCCCTTCCTCCGCTCTTGGCAATGAATCTGTCTTTGAGTGACTCTATGGTAAACCCCCAAATTAGCAATCCCCTAAAATTTTTTGTTGTGCTTCCTTTGTTCTTCTTCAACCTCATAAACATGGCAAATTAGAGACCAGATCATGCTTGTGTTGCTTTCTCAGGTATGGTGTAAAACACAAAGGGTATGGTGTTGGGACCCTATCTCCAAACATCTTTGAGTATCTTGACATGTCATTTTTTGGGAACAAACAGTGTTTTCCTCTTTATCAAAAATTTATGCAGCTGCATCTCCTTTAATAACCCATCTCTCAATGCTGCTGGCCAGATAGAGCTCCAGCAAGAACCTATTCCAACCGAGGTGCCTGCATCTGTAGATAATAACTTCACAACCATCGTTCCTTCATCCCCTTATCTTTCAACTTGTGTAAGGAACCATCTATCATGATTACCATTCCTTTTTATTAGTTATTCTTCTCCATAGGCCTTGCTCATGTTGTGAGACTAATGGTAATCTCCTTTGGCAACAAGCAATGATAGATGAATTAAAGGTGCTACAAAACAAACATACTTGGGATCTAGTTGATTTTGCACCTAACAAAGCCCTTGTTAGTTGTAGGTTGCAAATCTATGTAAGATTTGTTCCAATGGTAAGGTGGAAACTTACAAAACTCTACAATAAAACCGATAACATGAAACTTAATCCTAAATTTTGAAGTAGGTTGTTTGAGAGACAGATATAGTAGAGGAAAAAAATTTAAAATAAAAATTTAGAATTTAAAAATAAAAATAAAAATATAAAATTTGAATTTGAAAACAAAAATAGAGAAGATAATACTAAAAAATAAAAAAAATAATAATGAAAAAAGAGAAATAAAAATAAACTATCCATAAAAACTTAAAATAATATGATAGATAATTTAACTATTTTGAATTCTCCACGTCACTAATTTCTATCTAAATGCATCTCTTCAACTAAACCCCTTGAAACTCATATCTTTACGAATAATTTGCATTCAGATTTTCAATGGCTTATCCCGACGTTTCACTAAATCTCCTACATTTAAAATCTCACTCCTAATGGTGCGTTTTTAGGTTTTTGTTGTACATATCCAAATCACGTTAGGCGATATTATTGTATTTTATCCATAATTGAATTTATTCCTAACTTAGTATGTATCTCTTCATTTCTAACCGTATCTTTTCTTATTTTACTACATATCCATCTGATCATGACATTTCAGCTACAGTCATTTTATACTTTTGTTATTGTTTAATAATCTAACACTCAGTGCCATATAATAATGCAAGTTTTACTATAATTTTATACAACTTTCATTTCAACTGCAATGGTATCGTGTAATTACAAAAAAAATCCAAGTACATTTCTCATTTTCATCCAACTCATTTGAATCCTATAATTCACATTTTCATCTATATTGTTATCGTTTTCAATGATACACTCAAAATATCTAAAACGTTCACTTTTTGATACGTTCTATCATTTTAATTTAATCGTTTTCTCATCATTTTGATGATTGTCACTAAATCTACATCTCATATATTAAGTTTTTGATCAACTCAATCTAAATTCTCTAAATTCTAGTATGTTTCTCCATAACTCTAATTTAGCACTAATGCTTTCTCTAGTTTCATCGACTAACACCATATGATCTGCAAAAAGCATACAATATGATATTTCATTTTAAATGCTCTTTGTGATTTCATCCATTATTATTGCAAAAAGGAGAGAACTTAACGCTGAGTCTTAGTAAAGCCTAATGTTCATTTAAACCCCCGCAGGTTCTTATATTAGTAGTAGTTCCCTCATATATATTTTTGATGAGATCAATATATCTCAAGGAGATCCCCTTATTTGTCAACGCCTACCACAATATGTCTCTAAGAATTTTATCATATGTTTTTTCTAAATCAATGAATATCATGTGCAAGTCCCTTTTCTATACTCTAAACATTTCCATCAAATGTCTTAACAAGTGAATGGTTTTGGTGGTGGATCGTCTTATCATAAATCCAAATTAATTATGAGACACATTTATCTTCAATCTCAATCTATGTTCCATCACTTTCTCCTACATCTTCATAATATGACTCATAAATTTAATTCCTCTGTAATTATAATAATTTTATATGTCTCCTTTATCCTTATATAGTAGTACAAGTGCACCTCCCTTCATATTTGGGGTATTTTTTTTGTTTGTCGGATTTTATTAAAAAGATCCGTTCATTTTTATTTTCATTTCACTCAAATACTTCCACACCTCAATAGGGATGCTGTCGGGTTCTATGAATTTATTATTCTTCATTTTCCTTAAGATCTCATTTACTTTATAAGGATGAATCTTGCTTTTAAAGTCTTTATTGATCTCCTTTATAGGTATTGCGATATCGTTAATATCTCTTGTACCCTCAATATTAAAGATATTATCAAAATAATCATTCCAATGTTTCTAATGTCTTCATTCCTTACAAGGATATTATTAATCTCACTCTTAATACACCTAACACCATTTATGTCTTTTTCTTTCCTCTTCCTTAATTTGACAATTCTATAAAACTCTTTTTCTTCATTTTTAATTTCTAGTTTTTTATATAATTAATTATATATCTTACTTTTTTATTCGTGAATAATTTTCTTCACCTCTTTTTTTGCAATCTTGTACTTTTCAAATGCATCGCTACCTCTCTTATTTTTAAGATTCCTACAACACTCTTATTTGGTTCGTATGACAGATTGGATTTCCTCATTCCACCACCACAACTCCTTGTCTATTGGAATCTGACCCCTAGATATGACAAAAACCTCCTTACTTATATTTTTAATATTATTAGACATTTATACCAATATGATTTTTGAATCATCATTAGCGGACTAAGTTGTTACTTAAATTAATTTGTTGTTAAAAGTCGTCACTTTTTCCTTTTTTAGATTTTACCATTATTGACTCCACAAATTGACGATACTTTTTTGCCCTTTAGGCACAACTAAAAATCCATGTTGAGTTGCTACACCCTCCCCTGGTATAATTTTGCAATCCCTACAGGTTATTCTATCGCTCCTTATGGTGAGAAAGAAATCTATATGTGCAACTCTCTTTTCTTAAAAAAAGTGTTTACGAGTATTAAATCGAATGCTGTGGTAAATTCTAAAATCATACCCCTATCTCATTCCTACTATCAAAGTCAAAATTTCCATGTAAGGTTTCAAATCCCTCATCATTCTCACCTACATGTCCATTTAGATTTCCTCCAATGTGTAACTTCTCCCCATTAGATATGACTTGTATAAATTCATCTAAATCTTCTCAGAACTGTTGTTTTCTAATTGTATCTACACCTATTTGAGGTGCATAAACACTGATTATATTAATTACATTTTCTTCACTAACTAGTTTGACAAGTAAAATCGTATCCCCTTCATTCTTATCTCCATTACATCCTCTTATAAGTCTTTATGAACAAATTATTCCAACCCCATTGTTAGTTCTATTTCTACCTATGTACCAAGGCTTATGGCCATAAGGATCTAATACTCTAGACTTTTCCCCCACCCACTTAAATTCTTGGAGACACATAATTTTAATCTTTCATCTTGTCAGTACTTCTCATATCTCTCTTAATTTACCGGTTAAGGATTTTATTTTTCAAATGACTACACGAATCTTATCTTCATGGACTAACTTCTTTAGCCACATCCATCCACATAAATACGAGAACTCTTGCCTATTTGACACCACATTCATACGGCGATGTGGCGTGTTACTTTTGAGCGACGCCCTAGAGGCCTATGCTAACTTGTCACTACACTCGGAATCCGATACGGCGCGTCATTGAGAAGAGAACGCCGCAATAAATTTTCTATATTTGTCTCTCATTTTAGTTTTGACAAGGGGTTTTATGATACCTGTTAACCCTATCACAACCCTCCTCTTTTGGCTAGGCTAGGGACCGGCCATGGCAGAGTTAAACTTACAAAGCTCTAGTTGTTGCAAAATGATATACTTGAAGAATATAGCATCATATATGAGGAAACATTTGCTCGTGTGGCTAGACTTGCCACTGTTCGCTCTATAGTTATTATTGCTGCTATAAACACTATCAATTGTGCTAGATGGACTTTAACAGGTGATCTCATTGAAAAGTCTACATGACACCTCTTCCCTGTCATTCAGGTACTCCTCATTAAATCTGCCGTCTTTGCAAACCCTTGTATGGACTAAAATAGTCCCCTTCAGCTTGGTTCGCCAAGTTATTTACCACAGTTGAGCATTTGGGCTACACTTCATTCCTCATCATTTGACTTAATTATTTGTCAACATTTTGAAATGATGGATCTTGGTGTGCTTAGCTACTTTCTAAACCTTGAGTTCACCTCCCCTTCTGATGTATATCACCTCTCTCAACCTAACTATACTTCAGATCTTTCTTGAGTTAGGCTGACACATACTAAGGCCGCCTCAACACCTGTCAAGCCCAATCTTTGTCACACCCCTTTGGATGGAAATCCTCCCAAGGATCTTACTTTTACCAACAACTAGTTCGTAGTCTAGTTTTTCTCACGGTCACTTGCCTTGTTACTGTTTATGTTGTGCATATTGGTTTGTCAGTTCATGGTTTGCCTTCCCTCCACTAGATTTTGCTTTTGTGCTGCAAATCCTCCCCTACATAACAGGAAACTTTATTCCTTGGTTTTCTCTCTCTACCAACTGTTCATTTGATTTATCAGGTTATTCTAGTGCTGATTTAGCTGGTATCACCATATGGTGCTTCTATTAGGTTCATCATTGATATGTTGGCAGAGTAAGAAATAGATTGCTATAACTCACTATAGCATAGAGGCTAGGTATTGTGCATTAGCAGATGCCACACCAAAACTCCTTTGGCTGTGCTCATTACTATACAGACCTCTGCTACCAAACCTCCATTGTGATGATTGAGTGCTATTCAAATTGTGTCTAATAAAATCTTCCATGAGTGAACACACATTGAAATTGATTGCCACTTTATCCACCAATATCTACTTCATGGATCTCTTTGTGTATTCTATTTGGTCCGTGGATCAACAGTACTCAAAATGTCATCATCTAGTCACTTTGGTTATCTAATTCCCAAATGCAAGCATTGATCCACTTTTCCACCTTAAGTTTGAGGTCAATCCCACAGTTCATGTCTCATAGCTTAGTTCATGGGGCGTGATTATGAAGAATTGAATAGCAAAAATAAGGGATTTACCTTGGTCATTGACTCTTGTAAATCATACCATAAGTTTAGTGGCACTATTGTATAGAAGTAAAATCACACCAATGTATACAAGCTTAAGACTTCTTCTCACTCTCTCTCTCTCTCTCTCTGTTTTCAGTTCAGTTCAGATATCTCCTAAGGTAGTCTTCACATCACAATCCACTCCATGGAATTAGAGTGTTCTTCACCAATCTACATATAGAAACTGTTAAGATGTTAAATATGAAGCATTTCTTCTGTCACCTTATGATTCATTTAATTTTTGTGCATATGATATATGCTATTCGGTCAGTTTGTCATGCTTGTTACAAGACTAAGAAAAATTATTTTTCATTGCTAAAGGTTTATAAATGCATAAAATAGTCACTTGGCTACTATCGCTGGTGGTAAGCTGTAAAGCTATACAGAACTGTTAAAATCTCTAATTTTCTTGAATTGCAGAATGTGATGGGACAGGTGAACCAAATGTCGAACCTCAGGTAAGATTTTATTTGAAATCCTTGAAGTACTGCCTACTCATCATCTTTCAGGCTCTAATACGGAGTTTTGTTGTATAGTTCTTGGAATGGATAGAGGAAGGAGCAAAATGTCCCTACTGCGAGGGCCTTGGATACACGGTCTGCGATATATGTGATGAAAAAACAACACAGGTGTAATTTTTCAACTCCCTAGTTCATAAGATGTGTACATAATGATATACAGTGCGATTAATGTTTATTATGCCACAATTTGTTTTGTCATTTATCACAATGTTCTGTATTTTAAAGATACATTATCGTAATTTCCACCCTGGAATTGGATACTTGATCCATGTTGCAGATGCATTGTATTGAAGTCATTTGTTTAGCAATATTTGATTGTATTGAATGTACCACTAGAGGCTGTTTTATCATTGAAACCATTCTCCAATGCAGGACTGATCTGTGAAACCGGGCCTTCAAGCCCTGCTAGCATACCCAAGACAAGTGGACGATTGAAGGAATAAGTGCTCTCTGTAACTAGAAAGCGTTCTTCTAGAGGATGATTTCAACGTCAAGTGAAATTATTATGCTCATGAACGATCAATGTGGAGTAGGTGCAATTCGAAGCATTGTGTGCTTTGAGACCTTTCCAGTTTATGTGGGCGATTTCTTAGTTTTTGGGAGGATGTCTGGTTCCTAATTGTGAAGCCTTGGAGCTTAGTGAGACCCAACTTCCCCAATCCATCAACAAGCAAGCATGCGGGCTTCCCCAAGTCACACAGCTTCTGAAAATGTGCCTACTCTTTGCACACTCAAGCCTGTCCCCTAAATCCAACATATAAGCTTGTAGAAGAGTATAGAAATCCACAGGTGTTGGGAGAAATAGTTCCTAATTTGGACCTCACAATTATTCGAATGTGCAATTTCCTGATTGAGTGCCCATTTAAACAAGTAACCAACATGCAATTTCTTTCTTCATTTGTGTGTTCGTTTATGGCAATATCGGAGAACATCTCTCCATTTGCATCTACTTATAAGGCGAAATTTTGTTATAGCTTGTAATTGTTAGTCTTGGCTTGTCCAATGGGTTTAAGCATTTTAGACTATATTGTTTTGTGAAATTTAAGATATCATTATTTACACTGATAACTTTGTTTCAAAACAAAAAAAAAAAATTATGGTGAAGTTTGGTAATTTCTCTGTTCAGCGGCTTTCATTTTGTCCAATAGAGCGGGTAATTAGGGTGGTTTCAGAACTCTAGGTTGATGATGTCTAAGGAGAGCAATCTTTGATTAGGAAGCTTTAAGAAACCTTAAGTTAGAATTAGTATTCCATGATACGTATAGATTGTTGACATTTTACTAATGACCGTTTGATTTTGTAGGAACATGTCAAATGCATCCAAGCCTGAACCCTAAACTGAAGAGACGTGAGGTAGCTAAGAAGCTTGAAGCTTCTGGTATAGCATGGGTCACGATGGGAGGCATTTAAACATTGTTGAGGACTCTGTCATTCCAAATAGTAAGACCATAGGCATGGAGTTGGTCGGAGACAGATGAATCAGGATGATAATACTTCTGCCTCCTGGAAGTTCAGATCTTACCCAATTCCGAATTCAGCTTAGGGAGAGCCTCCTCCGGTTGTCTGCCTAGAATGTGGAGTTCAAGATCACACCTTTGTGATGTACCCCAGACATCAAGCAACTGAGTAGATAAGTCGAAGAGAACAATCTATTCTCCATTCAAGATCTTTTGGACAAAAGACTGGGGAATTTGAAGCCTGACCAGCCCGGTAAGAGTGTGTGCAATCTGTCCAGCAAGTGGACCTATTAAAAGGTCAAGTCGGCCTGATAAATTAGATTAGTCGGCTTATGAAGATACCGGGTTGACTCAGTGTGCAAAGTATTAGTACTTTGTTTTATGGTCAGATTGACTTGCTTTTTCCTAGGTCGACTTACAATTTTACAGACTTAGACTTTTGAGAGCATATTTTGTCAGGTTAACTTATCATCATCCCAGGTCAACCAGTGAAGGCAATAGGTTGACCTACCTTTTGTATCAAGTCAACTTGAAGGCAATAGGTCGACTTGTGAAGGTAACAAGTCGACCAGTGAAGGTAACAAGTTGACCTACTTTGTGTAGAAGGGAACCTAACAGCTAGAAACACTAGCCGTTGGCCTCCGGTGGCTAGTTCAATACTCTTATATAAAGGGGCTCTCCTCTTTCATTTTAAGCGACGAGAAATATTGAGAAACCTAGAGAGTAATTTTCTCGATCAATCTACTCCACTTCTCTCCCTCTCTTCTATCTCTTTTTTACATGTAATAGGTGCAATCTACTTGAACATCTTCTGTAAATTTATACATTCAATATACAAAGAAAATTATTCATTCATGTCTTAATCCTTCTTGCTCAAACACATTCAAAATTTCTACCGATAAAGAGGAGCCCAAGGGGTAGCTCAGGAAAATGAAGCTAGGAGACTAATGCTAATAGCTCAGAGGAAAAATCTAAGAGGGCAGATGCTGATAGCGCAGGAAGAGGAAGCTAGGAGACAGATGTTGATAGCTTAGGTGTAAGAAATTGGGAGACTGATGATTACAGAAGGAGATAATCAGGAGACACTGATAGCCCAGCGAGAGCTAGAGGAAACTAAGAGGCGCATGAGGGAGGAAAAGATTAGGAAATAGACGTCAGTAGCAAGAGAAATTGCGATGATCTACGGAGAGGCATCTTGGATAGGAGCCTTAAAGAACCCATACCAGCCTACAATTTACAGGAGCGTCCACACTTTGCGGGAGCGCCCACAGCCACCTCGACTACAAGGGAGGAACCTTGGTTTTCACCCATGGTAGATGGAGCTGACTAAGAGATCGTTTGGGATTGTTTAAAAAAATTGTTTATAAGCACTTAGTGCTTATAAGCAACCTTTTAGTTTATAAATTCATTTTAGTTTTTTTAAAACATAAGTTTTTATCTAATTAAAAATAGATAACTTTTTGATAAAATGAATGATTATAAAATATATAAAATATGGAAAAGATCATAATGAGCATAAAATGGGATATAATTTTTATTAAATACAAAATGATGAAAATATATTTTTATTGGTCAAAATAGTTTATTTTAGTTTTGATTAAAAATATAAAAATAAAAAAACTAGTAAGAGGAGTTGATTGTTTTTTTTAACTTATAAGCACTTTTTGAGTTTATAATTATTTTTACAAATTTTAATTACCAAAATGATTATAATTTTAATTTTGACTTATAAAATAGTTTGACCAGATTATAAATAATCAAAAACACCCTCTCAGTACTTTCTTTCGATTCCAATGTAGTTATTCCACAATATCTATGATTGAATGAGAACCAATTGGAAGTATATAGAGGACCCCGGCTATACAGGAGGGGAGAATGTGATAAATCATCCCTAGGATTTTTTTTTTTTTAAGTCAATTATATAGAATTTAACAAAATGATTTTATTTTTCAAACAAGTATATTTTTGAAATTCTATCCTTGTGATTTTCGCGGAAGTAATAATAATAAGTAAATAAAGTAAAGAAATAAGTATAAAGAAATTTTCATTAAATAAGCCTCGTATACTTCTTATAACAAATAAAAATAATAATGAATAAACAAACAAATATATATATAAGTGAAAATGAACATTATCCCAAAAAAAATATTATGATTTCAAATTTTAGGTGATAAATCATGTAAATATTGTAAATGAATAAAAGATTTATAAAAAAAAAAAAATCCTTCGATTATTCAAGAATAATAATGAATGAATAAAAAAAAATCATTGAAATTAGAATAGAATAAAATTCTCTTCAAAGTCACTACCTTCCATTTTTAAGCCAGCAATGAATCACGGTTGTATCAACGACCTGCGGGTCTAATAGCATAATTAAAATCTTGAATTTAAATTTTTTTTTAAAAAAAAAAATTAATATCAGAAAAGTTTATTTCTAAATTGAATCCGTAATTATTTAAACTAAATTCTATGAATTTCTGGATACGATGATGAGGTGAAAAAAGAAATCTGGGCCGTCCAAATATTTTAATCTGGACTCTTGCCGGCCCAAATTTCCCTATCCATCAACAAAGAGCATGTGGGCTACACTAATGATACCTGAGCTTATGAAAACGGGCCTACTCTCAGGACACTCAAGCTCACGCACTGAATCCAGCCTAAAGCCTGTGGGAGATTATAAAGAAAGCCACGTGCAACCGTTGGATTGAATCAGGTACAAGCTTGATTATCAATATTTAAATTCCTACCCTCCTTCGAACCACACCACAAGAGAACAATCTTGTCTCAATCTCTCTAACCTTTCTCTGCATAGCCATGCTCTGAGCGTCATTTGAGCCAACAAGAACTCTCCTATGCCCTCTGCATGTTTCACCATAGCAGACTCATGTGCATGAAATATATATATATATATATATATATATATATATATATATATATATATATATATAGTTATGTCATTTTATTACATAGGTTTTAATGTATAATATTTGAATAATTTTACTAATTATTTATTTATTTATCGTTAAAAATAAATTTGAGTTTATAAAATATGAATTGAAAAGTAAAAGGTAGAAGATTTGTGCAAATTAATCATATCTTTCTGGTAGTGACCGACTACAACTGCACCACCATTTGGCTTCAACTGCAATCACGCAAAAAATATTTGTGTGAAATACTTTGACCACCTATGGAGGCTACCAACCAAGTGGCGGAGCCACGTAGAAAGAAGGTCCCCCACTAGATTAAAATAATTTTATTAATTTTATATATCAAATAAATATTGTCTTCCATTCAACTCAAGATATTATTCCCATTAAAATCATTAATCGACCTATTAACACGGTATTTTATTTTATGAAAATATCTTACTCTCACTGCTGTTGAGTTTTGGATCCACCACTATTATCAACTTTAAGTTAGATCCTACCATCGTCAACATAGTAGTGAAAAATCAATTTTTTGGATTTTTCTTAGAAGATGCAAATTTACATGTGATAAAATATGATGTTGGTGTATTGAGATAAGGTCAAACTCAATGGAGTTTCATCCGAATACCATAAAATTGAGGTTATTTCCTTTCTCTCCGAGAGACAAGGCAAAAGATTGGATTTTAGGGTTACCAAAAGGATCGATCACAACACGGAACTCTCAAGTTGATCAATTATTAAGAAAATTCGACCCACCAAGCAAGATTTTAGAAATGTCAGCATAAATCACAAGTTTCAAGCAAAATAAAAGTGAATCCTTATGTGAAGTTTGGGATATGTTCAAGGAATTACTAAGGTAGTGTTCTCACTATAATCTCCCGACTCCAACACAAATCAATATCTTTTACAAGTGATAGGAATACAATTTAAAGATATTTACTGACGCAGCAAGTGAAGTTTCTTTCATGTTCAGTTAACGAAGCATGAGAGTGGCAGCTAATCAATCACATTGGCAAAATGGTGCAATCTACGAGAACAACTGCCTTGGCTTCCACCCACCACTTTCTTTCATCCTCCCCTTACCCCTCCAACTCTAAAAACTCATCACCTTCACCCCTCATAACCTTAAAATCCTAATTTAAACACTTTTTTTCTCATAAAAGTAAGTATTGAATACCTCCGAAGCAAGCCAAAGTGTATGAGAAAGATTCACAAACGGAATTGGTTGGTTCCTACTTCTTTCAATTGAACACTCCCAATTTGCCATCATCAGTCAATCTCTCTCTCTCACTTTTTGGTTTGCTTTCTCAAAATGACAAAACCCCAAAATAGATTTTTTTTAATTGTTTTAAATAGAAATTTTTTTTGCTTTCTTCAAATTATTTTAGAAAATAGAGGAGCCTAGAGGTCGAAGAAATTGAGACTTTCATAGAAGAGGTTGGAATTGATTTTCCAACAAACTGAGGTGGTACGCATGGCGCTCAAGTCCCATGAGTTTTTGGCATGCTAGAACTCTGTAACAACTTAAAATCCTAGGGACATGCAAGCTGAGTCAATAGGTGAAGTGTCATATGGTCCGCAAGGTAGTTAGTATGGTGTTAGGAATTTGTTAGAATAGTTAAGAAGTTAGAATATGGTATATGTACTACACTTGGAATGGAAGAAGGTAAATTCTCTTCACTCTATCTCTCTCCCTTGCTGATTCTCTATCTCTCTCTCTCTCTCTCTCTCTCTCTCTTCCCTAACCTCTCTCTACTCTCATATCCTTTCTGCAATTATACAACCTTGAACTTCCATGGAGATATGCCAATCACAGGCTGACTATTATAACCCATTGGCTCTTAAAATCTTGCAGTCGACTCCTCTCTCCAAAATTGAACTTGGGTCATAACAAATTTGGTATCAGAGCACATCATCCTTGGCTTTTCAAGCTATCTTTCAGTGTACATGGTTGAAGGAACAATAACAACAATCAGAGTCTTAATTCCAATAATTGGGATCGGCTTTGGAGTAGATGTATATGTACGCAGTATTCCCCTTGTATTTTTTTAAAGAGACTGTTTCCACGCTCGAACCCGTAGCAACTCAACCGTTACATCAAGATTCATTCAAAAAAAAATTTTTGTTGAAATAATGAATGTTGTAACCCACAATATTTTTCAATTTCAGCAAATCTTGAAAATATTGATCAATTCTCTTGAAAATCTCCATGTGAAATTTATCAATAAAAGAAAAATCGCCAGCCAACATTGTCAGAAGAAAATTGGGACCAGGTGAGATTTGAGATAAATATTTTGGAAGAGGAAGATAGATTGGTTTAAATTCGTTCAGACAAAACTGCACCTTGTTGCCACTTAGCATAATAATCTTTCCAAACTTTGCGAGCGATCTGATGACCACCCAAATCAAAGGCCTTTAATTTGATCTGTCCTATACTCAATTCCTCCGACGTTGGATGCTGTGTCGGTTGATGTTGAACCAACCTCTTGTCTTTTAACATGTGAAGCAATGTAGTTTTTCCGGTATTGTCAAGACCCAAGAAGAGAATCCTAACCTCCTTTTGCCACAATCCTGAGATGCAAGAATTCCATAAAACCAATCAAACAAAAACATTTTTAACCCAAATCAAATTGCGCCCAATCAAATCTCAAAAATTTGGCAAAGAAGATTGCTGGAGACTTGTATTCTCTAATTGCTGAGAGACAAATCCAGACACCAAAAGCATAATCACCAACAGAAACAACAATTGAATTCTTGCATTCTCTAATTGTTGAGAGACTCAAGAAACCAAATCCAGACAGCAAAACTCTAATCACCGCCAAAAACAACCATTGAATTCTTGCGTTCTCTAATTGCTGAGAGACTCAAGAAACTAAATCCAGACATCAAAACCGCCGAGAATGAAGACAATGAATGTGGCGAGAAGTTGCACTTCTGAGCTATAACAAGAACTTGACAAAATTGATAGGCAAAAGATCAAAAACCATGGAAGAACATAACAAAAAACAATAATTACGAATTCAAGAACTTAGCCAAGAAATGCATTTCGCGCACACACAATTGAAGGAATAGTTGGAGAAAAAAATAAAGACATTCATGACACACATGGAAGCCCAATTCTATGCTCTTACAAGGAAATTATGCAAAGATGCGGATAAAGAGTTAGATATAAACAAAAGCTCACTCCAGTTGGAAATAGAAGAAAAATAGATGCAGATCTTTCCAAGAAGGAAAATAGTCCAATGACCTCAATCCCTTCTATTTAGAAGACAAAGTTAACATTTGGTGCCGGGACTTAAAACTGGCAAAAGGAATGGTAGAGTGGGATAAGTTTTATAAGCTTTTGTGTCAAAAGTTTAACAAGAAAGGGACGCAAGATGAGATGGAGGAGTTCAACAAATTGCAGTAAACTAGTTCAATAATGAGTATCAAGAGAAATTTGAAAAATTATAGTCACTGATACTTATAAAAAATCCTAACTTGTCAAAATCTTACTTTATATCCAGTTTCATCAGTGCACTTAAGGAGGAAATCAAGCCATGCTAAGGTTGATGAAGCCTAATACCTTGTTGCAAACATTAAGGTTGCTGCCTTACAAGTGCAGTCCTTAGAGATAATTAAAAAGGGAAATGGTCACTTCTTGGAACAAATTTGGAGTGGCAAATGAAAAAAGTTTAGGGAAGGAAATAGGAATAACAACTACAACAAATCGATAGACAACAACACTTCAGAAAAGTCAGAGCACAAATACTGTGGGAGGAGGCACATTATGAAAGATCACTTTCAAGAAATTCAACACAGGAGAAACAATCACCTACGCTACAAGTGTGGAGAGAAGTACAGTCTGGGCCACCAGTGCAAACTCAAATGTTTGAACTTGATATTGGTAGAAGAAAATGAATAGTGGGAAACTGATAAGGTAGAAGGAGGACAGGATGAGTTGATTGACATTGTAGGTAAAACCATGGACATCTCTATTTGTGCACTGTCAAATTCTTTAACTTGGAAAACCATAGCACTCTAAGGACTATTGAATAAGACTACCATAACTATTTTAGTGGATACTGGTAGTTCAAATAGTTTCCTAAGTCATAGAGTGGTACAAAAATTGCAATTAAAGGCTGAGCCATCAACTCCCCTGCATGCTTTCATAGCAGCTGGAAGTATAGTCTCTAGTTATATAGAAATCAAGAATGTTAAGTGGAAAATACAAGACTATGCTTTCTCATTTAACCTAAGGGTAATCAACTTAGGCAAATGGAATGTTATCTTATGAGTAGATTGGATGTATCATTTCAGTTCTATAACTTTTGATTTTATGTAACTGCAAGTCAAGTTTTTTAGAGGGAAGGAGGAGGTGGTTTTAAAAGGAATGCATGCACCCTAGAATGAAACTTATCAGAGGGAAGGATACTAAGGCATTTAGATGACAGCAGCTACAGGTGTGTGCTTCCATTACTATTAATGATGAAAAGAACAAGGTAGAAACACCTACAGAAATATTAGCCTTACTGAAACAATGTGAGGATGTCTTCCAAATACCCATTTCCTTGCCTCTTAAAAGATACCATGATCATCCTATAGCATTAAAACCTGACTCTCAACCTTTCAAACTTAAACCCTATATATATCCCCACTCACAAAAGACTAAAATTGAAAACCAAGTGCAGGAGATGTTAAGTAATGGCATTGTTAGGCACAGTAAGTGTCCTTTTGCATCACCTGTCTTGTTGGTCAAAAAGAAGGACAATACTTGGAGGTTTTGTGTGGACCACAGGTACCTGAATAATCAAACCATTAAGGACAAATGCCATGTTCCTAATGTTGATGAATTGTTGAATGAATTATATGGATCCAAAGTGTTTTCTAATATTGACTTAAGATCTGAATACCATTAAATAAGAGTCAGACCCAATTTTTAAGTTTTTTATTTTTATCTTCCTTTTTATTAAACTTAATAGATTCTTCAATTTTCTTGGATTTCTCTATCCTAAATAACTATTTACCTATAAAGTTTAAATATTTATTTGTGTAATTATTCTGAATAATTATATTTTTTAGATTTATTATGCAATCATCCTGTGATTTTTTGTAAGGACTTGCATCTATTACATCTGTCCCTATATTAATTTTGACTATTTTTAGTAATGGATAATCAGACTCAATGGTTTCACCATTTGCAGTTTACCAAATCACAATCTTTTTCCTAGAGGTTATATGGTTAATTATTTTAAGTAGATTGACAATTTTATATGGGTATTCAATATTATGTTTGTTTGTATACATTTCAAGCCATAAGAAAAATAGTACATTATATTTAATCTTTCTAAAATATTTATAATATTTTGCTTGTATTTTTTCTTTTTTATGTCCAAAAACTTTAAAATACAACTCTCTTTTTTCTTTATTTTGTTCTGAATAATAATCTTTTTCTATATATTTTTTATCAATTTTAAATTCTCCACCCTTTTTATAAGAATTTAACTTTTTTTCTATAACATATAACTCTTTTTTATCACCTACATTTTTTGTAATAGCAGATCTTATTAGTGATATTGATTCAGAAGAGTTTTGATCAAAAAGGTTTTGGTCATAAGGGTTTTGATTCTCTGTGTGAGAATCTGTATAAATTGTTTGTGGTATATTTTTGCCAAAGTTTATGTTTTTAAGAGATGATAAAAATATATCCAATGTGGAATGCCTATGTGTTTGGAATGTTGAAGGTAAATCCGATGTGGAGTACCTATGCATTTTTATTTTTATTGGGTTTTTATCTGGAAGATTTATAAGTGAAGGTAATTGTGATACTCTTCCTAAATCTAAGTATTTAGATGATGAATCTGAAAACCTAAAACTAAAAATTTTTCTTTTAAAACTAATTTTTACATTTCCATCTGTATATTGGGTTATTTGTTTTATTCAAGTACTGGGTTCAGAAATATTATCTTTCTGTCTTAGTTGGGTGGCTCTCTCAAGGATCCAACCCTCAAGAAGTGTAATTTTATCTCATCTGATGAGTTTTGGTATTATCAAGTTTGACTTAATAATATCAATTCGGAGTAACAATGTTTCTCCCTTTTTATGGTGAATTCTATGTTTTGAACCAAAAGCGGTTGTTATAGCCTTATAATAGATTTTATAGATTAGAGCGATCGGAATTGATCCCTTAATTATATCATAATTATATGTTTTAATTTGTAAAATTAAAGATTTTAAAATATTTTTATCATTTAGAGATATAACTAAATTTGAAAATATATCAAATGAGACCGATCATTTACATAGATTAGACTCTACAATTCCTACCAAGAAATCTGAAAAGTTTTTTTGCCTAGCATTCCTAAGAGTTACAAGGATTGAAGTGTTTAGACCTTCCTTGATTAATAGTTTTAAACCAATTTGGACTAATCCTATATGAATATATTTAAATCATTTATTTATATGTTTTTCTAAAGATTTTTTAAATCATAATAGCATAGTCTCAAAGGGTTTTGACTACTGAATGTCCTTTTTTCATTTTAATTGTATAATCAGATTTAAATAAACTGATTTTAGGTATTTTATATCTCTGATCTATACTTGTTTTGGATATTTTTCATTCATCTATTTGTTTTTCAAAATCTGCTATAGTTATTTTTTTACTAATTATATCTCTAGATCTAAATAAACTAGATATAGAGTTCAAAAAATTAATGGTTCTATAGAATATCGGGTTCATTGTTTTAATCATAAAATTCAAATTTAAATATACAGCTACTGCACAAGCTAAACTAATGGACTCACTGCCTCTCCCTGGGACTTACGGTAGGGACCACCTATGAAAAGATTCACTATATATCTAAATTTTTAGTTTTATAACATCAAACAACTTAGCACATAACGCCAATGAGATTTAACTCAAGTGGCACCACTCCTCCTCCCCCTTGTAATAGACTTGGGTTTGACTCTCCCTATGTACCAAAAAAAAAAACTTAGCACAATAAATACATAACACTATCAGTATTATGTCTCTGATATCAAAAGTGCCGAAGGGGTATAATAAATAAATAAATAAATAAATACAGAAGATAAAAAAGATAAATAAATAAGATGGGAAATAAACAAAGGAAAATATAGATCAAGATAAATAAATAAATAAAGGGGACCAGAGATCTGGAAGAACTAGAAATCTGGAGTGCAGAATAAATAAAATGAGGACTAAAGACTTATGGGAGGTAGATCTTACCGTACTCTGGAGTACATAAATAGAAATAAGAAAAGAGGACCAAAAATTTATAGGAGACAGAGTCTACCGCACTCTAGAGTATATAAGCAAATAAATTTTTAAAATATGGGACCTTTGGGTGGTAGCACTGGCCACTGATCTCCATAGTTATAAGTAATAAAATAAAATAATCTCCTTAATTAAAATAAATAAAACAAATTAACTTTTATTGATAAATAAAAGTTTACATAAATATAAGAAATTTACAAAATTTTATCTTCTTCTTTAAAAGAAGGGAAGTCTTGATAATATCCTAACTTTGAATATAACTTAGGGAGATTTTATATGGAGATGAGATTTTAAAGAAAGTTTTTATATTGAGAGGAGATGGATAGTGGTGGATGGATAAGAGTGAATGGAGTGGGTCTTTTTATAGAAATTGAAGGGTATTATTTCTACGGTATCCTTTTTTACTGTTATAACACGGAGTTAATAATACCATGAACAGTAACATATTTTTGAAATGAACAATACCATATATATGAATAATGCCGTATTTGTGAATAGTCCAGTATGAAAGTACTCAATGGTACTTTTTACAACTTGTATTTATGAAGAGAATTTTACGATAGATAGTTTTTTATTAACTTTAAGGAAATTGATTGACCTGTCAAATAATTTTATCAGTTTTAAGGCAACTGACTGGCCATAATTAATTTTTTTTCCTCTAACTCTAACTTTTACATGAGCCGCTCTTTCGACTTTTTAATCCATTGAGCCTGTTTTTCAAGACTAATTTTGCATAGACTGCCTTTTTATGTTTTCAATCCATCAGGTCAAATTTGTCTTTCTTCCTTTTTTTAAGGGGTTTTATAGAAAATCATCCTCGTTGTGATCAAAAACTATTTCTGAATTTGAATCTTTTGATCTAGAGGATGCTTTTTCACTAAAGATGAGTTATTCCATAATTTGAAGATACTCATCTTTGATTTTTGCTACAGTCAAAAGGGCTTGAGTATGAAATTTTTGGACCAAGAAGGTTTTATCTGATAGGGTTGGATCCATGGATCCTTTTAGTTTTAACCAATTTAAAATTGATGATTTTAAAATAGTTTTAGGGATTGTGAAGTGATTCCACCATTTTATTTTGAATTTTCTTTGAAGAATAATAGCTCCCTCTGTGTCGTTATATTCTAAATACCATTGAATAATCCGAATAATAAAGAATTTTGAACAAAATAGACATAGAGGTGAGAATTTTTTTTCAGCCTCTGAAGGTTTATAATGGGTTCTAAATAATTCAAAGGATTCTCTGACCTGTGGGAAAAGTATATCAAGTAAAGATCAAGATAAATAAATAAATAAATAAATAAAGATATATTTAACCCATATTCAAATTTGGATTAAAGCATGCACCCTCTGAATTTCAGAGGATTATGAATGATAGATTTAACACATACTTAGATTTCTGTGTAGTATACATTGATAATATTTTTATCTTTTCATCTTCAATTGACAACATTTTAAAAATTTTAAGACATTCTTTATATTTGTAAAAGGAATGGGTTAATATTATTAGTTAAGAAAATGTCTTTGTTCCAAACAAAGATTAGATTCTTAGGACATTATATAACTTGTTATTAGATTCTTAGGACATTATATAACTTGTAAAACAATAAAATATATTGAAAGATTTTTGGAATTTGTAAATAAATTTCTAGACAAAATTCTTGATAAAACTCAATTATAGAGATTTTTTATAAAATTTAAATTATGTTTTAGACTTCTTTCCAAATGTCAATAAAATTGCAAAATCATTGCATGATATTTTAAAAAAAAAATCCTAAACTTTAGACTAATAAACATACTGAAATTGTTCAATACATTAAAATACAAATTATAGAAATTCTTTATTTTTATATAACCAACCCTAACTTTCCTAAAATCGTATAAACAGACGCTAGCAATATAGATTATAGAGGAATTTTAAAATAAGTCCAAAATAATAGAAAAGTTATGGTTCAATATACTTCTAAACATTGGAATGAAACTTAACAAAAATATTCTACTATTAAAAAAGAAATTTTATCCACTGTTTTATATATTACAAAATTTCAAAATGATTTATTAAATCAAAAATTTTTACTTCGTATTGATTATAAATCAGTTAAGGAAATTTTACAAAAGGATATTCAAAATATAGCATCTAAACATATTTTCGCTAGATGACAAACTATTTTATCTGTATTTGATTTTGATATTGAATATATTAAAGGAGATAATAATTCTTTAATCCAGAAATTTTTGTAAAACAGATAAAATACCCCGAAAGAATTTTGGAAAAGAAAAAACTAAGGTAAAAAATGAGGAGAAATTCTTAGTAAAACCTATATCGGCTGCTAAATCTATCAGAACATGATATGACCTGGTGACTGGAGAAATGGAATCAGAAGGGACCAAACTCAAAACTAAAATCAAAACCAAAAGGAAAAGGGAAAAGAAGTTAAAACAGAGATCCAAACAACGGTCCAAAATGATATATTTTTCCAAATCCAAAATTGAGATGAATCAGTCCCTAAAAAACCTGAACTTTGGAGTCCATAAATGTTTATGCGTCTTAAAACAACTCTGGAAGCAGTCCAAAACAGGAGTTTAATCATAAAATCAGCACAAGAATTGGGTCCAACCCAATTTGACTCAGGTAAAATCTCCTCACTAGTTTTTAAAACCGAGAAACGAGAATCTTCTACTTCTAAAATCTTTTCTCAACCAGATTTAAAACCATTGGCTACTATTGGTAGTCAATAAATTATTTTTAAAACCTTAAATTTTATTACCAAAACTTCTTATCAAAATATTTTAACTATTGATGAGAATTTTCTCTTTAGAGATCTTTTTTAAATAATGAAAAAATATTTTGGAGAAAACTGGTTTTATAAACCATGAAATATTTCAAAACCCGTGATATATTACTAAACAATTTTGAAATATACAGAGAGTGTGGAGTTTAGACACCACATATATTCCTCTGAAAAACAAAATCCTGTATATTTCACTTGTAAAATAATAAACGTCATTCATCCTTCTGATTTGGGACAAAACCTTTCAAAACCTGAAAACTTTTCCGCTAATCTTAAAACAAAATTAAACTTTTACCTTGTATTTTCATATTGGGATTACCAACAAGTATGATATAATATTTTTCTAATCAAAAACTAAAAACACACTCACACATGGTTATTTTATTTTCATAGTAAAAACACCCAAATTTTAAAATTTCCAACATGGTTTCCTCACTGATAGAAATATTATGGATCTCTACCTGATATATTTTTCCCACAGGTCAGAAAATCCTTTGAATTATTTAAAACCCATTATAAACCTTCAGAAACTAAACAGAAATTTTTTTTTTCTTTTGAAAGAAATAACTATAAGGAAATATATAATAAAAATAAACATAGTATGATATGATAACTTTCAAATCGAAATAGTTACTCTGTTCGATACATGAACAGATTCAAACTATATAAAAATAGGAGTCATTCCTGAAAAGTATTATGAAGAAACTTCAAAAAAAATTGAAAACTCAAAATTTAGGTATCAGAGCCATTCCTGAAAACACATCTGGGCGTAAAAATTATAAGAGTCATTTCTGAAAAGTATTTCTTTATTTCTTTTTCAACTTTTTTCAATCTTGACAATCAGACCCTACTATTAGGTATAGATAAGATTGCATTGAGCCTTGTATTCGAGCCTCCAAGATTTCGCCTCTTGGAGGATCTCTCGACCCAACACTCAAGACTCCATTCACAAGCACTCAAGACTCTTTTTGATTGCTGATTTTGCCTCTTAGAGGACCTCGAATCGTTCGATCTATTTTCCCTCTTGGTAGCCATCAGCACCACAGACCAATTGCCGCCGAAATTTCTGTGCACTCTGTTTTCATTCCAAGATGTTGAGCAGCTTCTTGATATTCACCAATAGTGAAATATTATTATTCTATAAATTCTTGGTATCCTCTATCCCTCGTGTGGAGTCTGAAACAAAAGTTAATCCAACAAAAAAAAGCTCTAATTGCTGCTGATTCAAGAAGGGAGTCTTCAAATTTGTCAAATTGCCGCTAGTGAGTTCAAATCTGCCATTTGCAGCTTCAATCAGGTCAGTTCATTTCACATTGTTCTTAAGTGTAAGTCGATCAGCTTCAATTAGGTCAGCTATTATTCCTCTGAATTTTTTGTTGATATATTTGTCAAAATTTTGATCATTCATTTGTTCTATTATTCTTGAGTTTTTTGCCATTTCTGAAGTTTAATTTTTGCTCATGCATTTTCCCTGCTATTCTTGAATTTTTGTTATTTCTTGAGTTTCATTTTTGCTCACCTATCTATTGTTATATTTGTTCTTGTTGTGAGTTTGTTCCTGTCATCTGCTGTGTGATTCATTTTGTTGTTCTGTTGAATTTAAAGTATTTGAGTTCTTATTTGAGTTACATATTTGATCTTGCTTGAGTTGGGTGAATAATTTGCTAATTCATTTTTGAAGTTTTTTGTGTCTAAGTCTTGAGTTCCTTTTCTTGCATTTAAATCTTGAGTTCTTGTTCTTGAGTCTCTTGCATTCTACAAATGTATGTTTATTTTACATGTTTCCTTTTTTTGGATATTGAGTTTAGATTTTTTATTGTTCTTGGGACATTTTGGAGTATCTAGGATTTTTTTTTATATTCTTATATTTTTTTTTTTAAAAGAGCTTTGCCATAGCCAGTTCTAAATCCGGATAAAAGAGTAGAATTGCGGTAGATTGACAGACAGCGTAAAAACTTTTGTCAAAGTAAAATAGAGATAAATAAGAATTCTCTTACTTTTTACAATTATTTTCGACATTATTGTCTTTTGATATTCTTTATTTTTCTACAATTAAAATTTTGGGTGTAATTTAGTTTATTGATAATTTAGTTATTTTATTGTCTTTGACAGTCAACGTAAAAATCTCTTGTCAAAATACAAACATGAGAGACAATGAAAATAAAATTCGTATAGGTATTTGGAATATAGAATTATTAACTGGTAAATTAGGAAAAATAGGAAAAATAATGAATAAAAGAAAAATTAAAATTATGTGTCTACAAGAAACTAAGTGAGTAGGGGAGAAGGTTAGAATAATTGAACCTTATGGGTATAAATTTTGGTATACAGATAGGGATAAAACTAAAAATAGTCTAGAAATAATTATTCATAAAGACCTACAAGAAAATATAGTGAAGATAAAAAAAGAGAGAGATAGAATTTTACTTATCAAGATGGTTAATGGAAAAAACATAATTAATATAGTTAGTATATATGCATCCCAAATATGTATAGATGCAATTAGTAAAAAAAAAATTTGGAAAGATTTGGATGAATTTATATAGAATATATCTAGTATAGAGAAAATATTTATTAGAGGAGATCTTAATGGACATGTAAGAGAGAATAACGAAAAATTTGAAACTGTACATGGAAATTTTGGTTTTGGTAGTAGGAATGAGGTGGGAGAAACCATTTTAGAGTTTGTTACAGTATTTGATCTGATACTCATAAATACCTTTTTCAAAAAAAAAGAGTCGCACATAGTTACATATAGAAGTGGGTTGAATGTTAGCCAAATAGATTTCTTTCTAACTAGGAGGAGTGACAAAATGACTTGTAAAGATTATAAGGTTATACCGGGGGAGAATGTAATAACTCAATATAAACTTTTAGTTGTAGATGTGCGTGTATCTAAAAGGTAAAAGGAATATCGTTCGTTGGTAGAGTCAAAAATTAAGTGGTGGAAATTAAAAAAAAAAAGAAAAAGTAACAATTTTTAGAGAAAAATTAATGCAATAATCAATTTGGTCGGCTAATGATAATTCAGAAACTATGTAAGTAAGAATGTCTAATAACATTAAAAATATAGGTAAGGAGTTTCTTGGTGTATTTAGAGGGCGGGTTCCAATACACAAGGAGTCATGGTGGTGAAATGAGAAAGTCCAAACTACTATACGAATAAAACAGGAGTGTTATAGAAATATTAAAAATAGGAAAAATAATGAGACATTTGAATTATACAAAAATGCAAAGAAAAAAGTGAAAAAAAAAATTATCTAAGAATAAAAAAATAAGGTATATAATGAATTATATAAGAAGCTAGAAACCAAAGATGGAGATAAAAAGATTTACAGCATTGCCAAGTTAAGTGAAAGAAAATGAAAAGATTTAAATAGTGTTAGGTGTATCAAAAGTGAGACTAATAGTACACTTGTAAGGGATGAGAATATAAGAAAGTGTTTGAGGGATTATTTTGATAACTTGTTCAATGCGGATGGTACAAAAAACATTGGCAATATTACGATACCTATAGAAGAGATCAATAGGGATTTCAAATATAAAATTTGTTCTCATGAAGTAGAGAAAGTTTTAAAGAAAATGAAAAATGATAAAATCTTAGGGGTCAGATGACATCCCCGTTGAGGTGTGAAAATCCTTGGGAGGTCAGGATAGCAATATTAACGGATCTTTTTAATAAAATTTGACAAACCAAAAAGATGTCTAAAGTATGGAGAGAGAGTATACTTATACCATTATACAATAATAAAATGGATATACAAGACTGTTCTAATTATTAAACTTATGAGTCATACTATGAAATTGTGGGAAAGAGTAATTGAGTATAGACTGAGATTGGAAATAAGTGTATCTCAGAATCAATTTGGATTTATATCAGAAAGATCCACTACCGAAACAATTCACTTACTAAGAAATCCGATGGAGACATTTAGGGAATAGAAAAAAAACTTACATATGGTATTTATTGATCTAGAAAAAGCGTATGATAGGGTGCCAAAAGAAATATTATGGTGAGCGTTGATGAAAAAGGGGATTTCCATCAGATATATTAATTTTATTAAAGATATGTATAATGGAATTGTCACCAATGTAAGAAGTTACGGGGGTAAATAATAGCTTTCCAATAAACTTTGGACTCCACGAGTGATCGACATTAAATCCAATTCTATTTGCAATAGTGATAGATGAAATCACAAAAAGTATTCAAGATGAAATACCATAGTGTATGCTCTTTGCAAATGATATAGTATTGGTAAAAGAGACTAAATAGTGTATTAGTACTAAATTGAAGTTATGGAGGAATACACTAGAGTTCAGAAAATTTAAATTGAGTAGATCTAAAATGGAGTACATAAAATGCGCATTCAGTGATAGTCATCAGAATGATGAAAAAACAATTAGGTTAGAATGACATAATGTACCAAAAAGTGAACGTTTTAGATATTTTGGGTCCATTATCCAAAATGACGGTAATATAGATGGAGATATAAATCATAGGATTCAAACGAATTGAATGAGATGGAGAAGAACATTTGGAGTTCTTTGCGATCACATGATGTCATTCTATCTAAAATAGAAGTTTTATAAAACAACAGTAAATCCTGCATTATTATATGGCACCGAATGTTAGGCCATTAAACAAAAATAAGAGTAGAAAATGGTTGTAACTGAAATGAGAATGTTAAGGTGGATGTATGGTAAAACTAAGAAAGATAGAATTAGAAATGAAGAGATACGTATTAAATTATGAGTGATCTCAATTGTGGATAAAATATAAAAATATCATTTCAGATGGTTTTGGCACGTACAACGAACACCCAAGATACACCAGCTAGGAAAATCGAGAATTTAAATATAGGAGACTTAGTAAAACGACGAGGTAAGTCATCAAAAACCTAGATGCAATGTATTCGTAAGGATATGACAATTAAGAGATTAATTGAAGAGATGACTTCGAATAGAAATGAATGGCGTAGGAAAATTAAAATAACTTAAATCATCACTTTTCTTATTATAAAATATATTTGAATTTTGTGTGTGTATGTGTGTGCGTTTTTTTAATCATTTTATATTTGTTTCTTAAACGGCTCACCCCAAATTCTGGGATTAAGGAACATGTTGTTGTTGTTGTTGTTGTATTTCTTTATTTCTTTATATATATATATATATATTACCAATTTTGGGTCAGAAAATTTTCAATAAATCCTAATTATTTTTTAAATATCTTCTAAACCCAAATTTTGAAAAATTGTGCATAAAATTAATTTTGGACATAATTTTGTACATAAAAGGGAGGTACGAAATTAATAAAATATATTAAATGATTTAATGCATTTTGGTATGACAAAATTGAATATCATTATTATCCTAGTAATCAATATAACTTTTTAAATTAATTACGGTTTAGTCACAACACTCATAATTAAGTAAAAAATTATATATAAAGGTATAATCACATTAAAAAAATAATAAATTTGTTATGAAAATTTATTTTCATGTAATGAATTTTATCCCACATGAATTTTTGTTGCATGAAAATAATGAAATTGAAGATAAAATATCAAAATAGTTATTTTTCAATAGTAGTCTACTTGGTTAAATTCCATTTTCTATATAATACTATAAGTGCGATTGATTTAATGTATATCTAGTCTGATTCAGTCAAAAAGATGCGGATAAGTCTAACGTTGACCGGTTCTTAAGCGGTCCCATGTGACCCACCACTTACCTAAAAACCTACTTGGTGCATTAAAGAGATCGTCTTATAGGGTTAAGTAGAGAAGAATAAGGTGATCAAGAAAAAACTAACTATTGATAGTTTCCTAATTAACCCACAGGTGTTAAAAAATGAGTTTTTTTTTTTTTTGTATATCTTATCATAAAATCAAATAAATCTAATAAAATTTAAAATTTAATCCGCAAACAATTTCTATGTCATAAATTTATTTTCATATATTGGCATTGGTAGATATGTATTAAATATCTCACATATAATTAGTAAGCATATTTATTTTTTATAGTATTCCAAACCATAGATTTGAAATCTGATTTTCCCGATCTAAACGGAGAGAATTATAAGGAATGAAGGAAAATGGTACTTCTCCGTTTGGGTTGTTTGGACATTGACTATGCTATCCGAAAAGATAAGCCACTTTCGGTAACCGATACTAGTTCTGAGGCTGATTAAACTCTTTTTGAACGTTGAGAGTGATTTAATCGCTTAAGTACCTTGTTCATAAAGAGTAAAATCTCGAGTAG
Organism: Dillenia turbinata; assembly: GCA_037126225.1. Classification (NCBI taxonomy): domain Eukaryota; kingdom Viridiplantae; phylum Streptophyta; class Magnoliopsida; order Dilleniales; family Dilleniaceae; genus Dillenia; species Dillenia turbinata. The sequence goes on along the minus strand of JBAMMX010000026.1, from coordinate 8,752,211 downwards.
TATCTGTAACTCGATCAATCAGCATATCAATGTCCGTACTCTTTTTAAGGGTATAGATAAACAATTTACAGTATCGGAGAAGTCTCAGACCTGTACTCTCAAGGTTAGTGAAAGCAGGTTTTATTTCTTTATACTGTATGTGGAGGATATACTACTTGCCACCATAATAAGGGGACGCTATATGACGTGAAACAGTTTCTCTTTAAGAACTTTAAGATGAAAGATTTAGGTGATATATCCTATGTCATCGGCATAAAGATACATCAAGATAGATCCAATAAGATTGTAAAATTATCTCAAGAGACCTACATCAACAAAGTATATAAGAGACACAGAATGGAGAACTATTCACCAAGTATAGCTCCGATTGTCAAAGAGGATAGATTCAATTTGAACCAATACCATAAGACAAATTTGAAAATGGAACAAATGGATAACATCTCATATGCTTCTGTTGTAGGAAGTCTCATGTATGCATAGGTCTATACAAAACCTAATATAGCGTATGTTGTGAGAATGTTAAATAGATATCAAAATAACTCGGGTTTGGAGCATTGGAAGATTACAAAGAAGGTGTTGAGATATCTACAAGAAACCAAAAAGTACATGTTTACATATAGAAGAAATGACAGTTTAGATATATTCGGGTACTCGGATTCGGACTTTGTCGGTTGTGTTAATTCTCAGAAATCAACGTCGAGTTACATTTTCATGATGACCGGTAGAGTTGTATCTTGGAAGAGTGCTAAGCAAATATTGACTGTGACTTCTACTATGGAATCTGAGTTCGTTACATGTTTTGAGACCATGTCACACGCGGTGTGGCTCAAGAGTTTCATAATTTGGATTTAGGGTTTTAAATTTGTATCTAAGTCAAACCTTAAGAATGAAAGTTACCTTATAGAGAAAAATATTAGATTTTTTAATTAAAATTTGAGATCGAATCTTAAAAATAGAAAAAAATTAAGTTGGGAAGACTTCATCTACAAAGGGTTTAAGAGTAATTCAAGTTAAGTTAAAGGATGATTCTAAATATTAATCGGCAAATGTAAAAATAAATTAATAAATTCTCATCACTCATGCCTAAAATTGGATTCTTGGCGCCAAACAAAGTATGGACCTTAATTTCAAACTTCCGCCGCCAAAACCCAAAATCATTCACGCCAACGAAGGAGTACCATTCACTAGTAGGATTCTTGAAGAGAGAGAGAGGGAAAAAGGAGGGGGCAGAGAAAAAAGAATGCAAACCCCACCTCATTTCCTTCTCACCTTCTGATTTTTATTTTAATGCAATTTCTAAAATTTAGGTTTTTTTTTTAAAAATTTTCAAATTTCAGTTCCAATGGCACATTTAAACTTAAAGGGGACGGAAACAGTGATCCAAAGAAGGATGTTAGCGTGTCTCTTTCCGACTTCCTCAATCGGAAGTTGCACAAAGCTTCTGTTCCATCAAAGTCAGTTCAGGTACCTAACCTTAATCAATGTATTTCATGTGCTTTTTGCAAAAATTTGTTCATGTTTGTGACATTTGGTGTTTTTAAGGGTAAGCAGAGGCCTTTTTCATCTGCAGTGAGTCGAGAAAATGATGATGATGGTGAGATAGGTGTCAAGGAAAGAAGGGAGGAAAAAGAAGAATCTGTTTTGAACAGGGTTGTATTTGAGCAGTTCAAAAGAAATGAAAGTGAACACTGTGGTGGTGAAATTAGAGGGCGTGATTCTGGAGAATTGCAAGAATCAAGGAAAAGAAAAAACCCATTTCAAGGTTTGTGATTATTTCACTTTTCACCATAATTAAACAGCAAGGGAATTTAAGGAATTTGAAATTTTGTTGATTCATGTTGCTCATTGCTATTGATTTTGGTGTCCATCCTTTATGGGTAGATTTCTTATTCTTGCTATTTAAAATCCCGATTCTACCTATTATTTTCCAACTTTAGGCTCATTTGGTTCAAAATTTTCGTTCTACAAGTCAATTAGAGTTCGGACTTAAAAGGTCACTCAAATGACCTGAAATCCCTCCCTGCAAACGAGGTTCAAGATTCAGGTTTTGTCCCTCTTGAGAAGGGTCACTTGTTCCTCAGGATTCCATTAGATAGGAAAATTGTATACAACTATACTCGCTCCTAACAAAAAAGTAATTTGCTTCCATTGAACTCATGATCTTAGGTAAAAATAAGGCTGAGATTCACCAATTAAAACCTTTGAACTAGAATTCCATGTTTAAGAACCCTGGCGGAAGGTTCTTGGACCTTTTTGGTGTAAATGGTCCTAAACCTTAATTTACCAAAACATATAACAATAATCAAAACCTTAATTCCAATAATTAGGGTCAGATTTGGAGGAGACGTATAATTTATCAAAACATATGGATATGATATCTTAGTTTTGATTGCTCAGGTAATGGATGTTGCATTAGAATATGGTCTAAATCATATCGTATAAACATAAGAAGCTATCCTGTATATCCACTTCTTTTCGTTTGACTAGAGCATACTTGGTGTAATCAAATTTCTTGTTCATGTGGAATGCAAGGTGCGGAGGAGAAGCTTATTGTTAAAAGGCATTTGCTTGTTCTTGGGGGAGATCCAAAGCCCAAGCAAAGTGTTAAAAGCAAGGATTCTATAAGCAAGGAAAGTTCAACACCTCAATTCAATCATCGTAACTATAAGCAAGGAAAATTCTTATATGAAGAACAAATGCTGCAGACAACTTTCTAATCAAGTATATGACAGTGCTTTTTCCTAAATATATGTATCTTTTGCCTTGAGTTTGTTTGTTCAGGCATAGCATGTTTCATGAAAATGGACTACTAATGGACACAATGCTGCAAATTGTTCACGTCCTCTAAGTCTTAGTTTTATATTCCATTTCACTAATTAATTGGAGAATCAACTTTCTTTTGTGTGGACTACAAGGTGTGGAGAACAAGCTTAGTAGTAAAAAGCATTTGGTTGTTCTTGGGGATGATCCAAAACCCAGAAAAAATGTCAAGAAGATCAGTTCTTTTAGCAACGAAAATGCTCTTTCTCTCTTCAATCATTGTAAGTGTATTAGTTACACACGGAGCAAATTTCTATGCTATGGTTTTTCTTTTTTGAGTCTTGATCCTTGAAATTTGACCATTTGACGAGTGAATTTTGAAAATTGGTTTTACAGATGCAAATGGAAGTGGGTGGTGGGACTGTGATAGAGAAGGTATTGACAATGAAGAAGTAGGCTTCAATGAAGTGTGGGAAGGGGTTGGTACCACCACATTGGGAGGACTTGAGTGGCACTAATATTTATTGTATGTTCCTAGTTTGCTTCACTCCTTGAAGCTGTTTCTGGGTTTCATGTATCATGTTAGCTAAATTAAGGCTCCTCACTGCATTTGACATTGATGCAGCTAGTCCTTGCATACATCGCCATGACTAGCATTTTCTATATCTTGGAAACATGAAAATATATGTACTTACGTCTTCGACAATGAAGTCAGTACTAGCAAAGTCAGTTTGAACATTTCTACTGTTGAGACCTGCACTAACATTTTTAAACATCCAACTCTCAATTTTCTTAATGCCTTCTGTTCCCATCCATACTTCCATATCCATGAAGAATGGTATGCTTTGCTTCATTTGGAGATGGGAATTTCGTGCCAAATTTTGTCCTTATGCTTCTTACTGCATTATCGTGAGTTGCACCAGGAAGGACTCCTCTCATATTTAGCTTTCTCTTTCTTATTAATGAATGCAAGTTGGAATGTTGTTAGTTGGTTCAGAAACCAGAAAAATAGCAATTCTGTTTTAGGACTTGCTAAGTTTGAGAAAATGGGAAATCATATGCTTATTGTTACCCTTTTTGATGATAACCATTGCCTATGCTAACTTTTATGATTTTCATGCTTCTTGTGAGGACACTCAGGATGACCAAAGCCAACCTTTGAACAATGACAGCCTGGCAATACCAAACATACTCTACACTTCCTTTAAATTGCTCTTTGAAACCACTATCATGGCTGAACTTTTCAAGAGGATAGATATTGAAGAAGAGATCTGCTCTATTCTCCCAATTCTATTTTTCTCAGTGGGTGCTTGATAAGGAAGATTGAACTCAAGCCTTCAATTCAAAGAAACTGATCTTTTGGAGTTCCTTTTTAAATTAAAAACAGTTCCAATTAAGCCACATTGTTTTCTGTTACTCTCGAAAGCCAATACCATTCAATGGCAACATTAGGGACAATCTTGGGGTTAAAAAATAGTTCCCATTAAGCCACATTGCTTTCTGCAGCGAAGGTCATTACTCTTCAAAGCTAATACCATACCACGGCAACATTAGAGAAGATCAACAAAATATAACAAAAAGAAATAGAGAAAATGGAAAAAAAACTGGGGTGAGAGAGGCTCGAACTCTCGACCTCAGGATTACTCGGTAGCTATGAGACCTACGCGCTAGCCAACTGCGCCACCACCCCGTCGGCAGATGGATTTTCACGGTCAAAGTTGTGATGTTCCTCCTGTTTTTGGCAGGAGGTCGCCTCTGGTTGCCCTTCTGCTTTGTTCTGGTTCCTTTTGTTATCCGCCTCTTGTATGCTGCCGCCTAGAGAGAGAGAGAGAGAATTGATCGGTCAGATTGTGGTGCGAGGGAAGTTTGAGAATTTGAACCAAAGAAAAATGAACCACATGGTTCATCGTTTTTATTTAAAAAAAAAAAATCATCAAAATCGGATAACATCGATCCCACTAAATCACAAATTGAATTAGACTTTTAAATAGACAAAATTCTTCAACCATCTATTTTTACTATACACAAAATTCAAATCTAATACTTTACTTAAAAAATACTATACTAAGCTATTGAAACAATTAAAGATTGTCACTAATTTCATTGTCTAAAGAAATGATTAATTGGACGGGCCCAAGCACACAGGCGTGAAAAGCTTCTTGCAAGTGGTTTATTTAAGTGGAAAAAATGTAATCTATGATACTCAGTGTAGACAATAATTGGGTTTCGATTCTTCCCACAATTTCAAGCCAGCAGACGCAGACAAGTTGAGCAACCTCTTCAAACCCGTACAACATACTGAGATAACCGTCTAGTGCAACTCTAGAACTACCAAGAAATTCATATATCTATTCCATGATTCTGTAATGTTTAAGGGATACTAATATAAAAATGAAATAAAATAAAATTGGTCAGAAAGTGTGTGAAGAATGAATATATAAGATCTGACATGGAGGTATGTTCTAAAAGTTGGATTAGATGACTGACGTGAAGGAAATGTCATGATATTGGATTTGGGAGGGGGGATCACCTTGGACCGATGAAGTTATATAACTTGGAGAGAAGGTAATTTGTGAATTTCATTGACAGAGGAATAGAACTAATGCCAAAAATAGGCCCCCGTGGTGCTGTCAGTTAAGGTCTTACAATACCAAATGACCTCACAATCCTGAGAGAGAGAGAGAGAGACCTGGTGTTGTGTCCTGAACCGGGCTAGACCCAATAACGGGGGTCATTGCCCCAAGAAATTTAAAGGGCCTTGCTCTAAGCATGTAACATTTCTTCCCAAAATCTGTCGATATTAAAACTCTGACCATAGCACAAGAGAACAGAAGCACCAAGTTAGAGCTATGTTGACATTAAGAGCTACATGACCATTTACTCCAATTCTCACGGGCGGCTAAATCAAGATGGATTTAGCTAGCAAACCATACATTTTAGCTTCATTTTTTTTTACCAAATATATAGGAACCAGATTCATACATTATTTTTAAACAAACTTGATTGGTTCAAGAATTGTGTGATTATTTTCATGATTCTCCATAAGAAATTTTCTAGAAACATATACATTTTCATCGGTTTGCTCAAATTTGAATATAAACAAAATTGAATCTAAGTTCTAGAATAAACACTAATATGAACACGAATCAACTTTTACGTTTTGCAATGAATGTTTTACAAAATCTGTAATTTAAAAAAAAAATAAAATTACAAGATGATATTAAGATGTAAACTCTATTACTCGTAAGCATATGAAAAACACCGTAGACAAGGTGAGTGAGAGTGTTGTTGTTTTTCTTTCCCCCCCCCCTCACCAAAGAGAGAGAGAGAGCGCATTGTTTCCAAGAGAATGGTGTCGATTAATGCGATTTGAATGTTTCTCAAAATATGAAAGGGGCAAAGAATCTGTCACTAAGAGAATGAAAGCAATAAGCAAAAATAACGAATAAATAAAATGAACTAAAAACGATAGAACTATAAAAACGAGATATAATAAAATGTATAGAAGGATATTTATTTCCCTACTAGCAACATGCATAATTGACTAATGTAGGGTTTATGGTTTTGTGTTGGAAACCTCAGCTACAAAGTTTGGTTGTGTTTAAATGCAAAGCAAGTGTATGCAGTGCATGAAATGGCAAATCCTAGCGAATGAGTAGAAGGCATACATGTCATGCCTTGATCTATCATGAGTTAGTTTCAATTCAACCATTAATATCGTACAACACTTAAATATTTATGATTTGTATATATATATATATGATATCTCTCTCTTAGTATGGGTGAAACATCGTATTCATAGGCGTGGATCATGTGATCTAAACTTTGACCATTGTGTAATCATCAATGACTACAAAAATTCAAAACGTAAAATCATGAATAAATACACCCCTACCAAGATAACATATTTAGGATAATTTATCAAACAATTATATTGATAGAAAAAAAAGCAGAATAAAGTAGAAGAATTGAAAGAATAAAGAAAAACAGACTAAAAAAAATGTCTTATTTATTGTATATTTAATAGATTGTACAATAACCATATTTATAGGATGATTCCATGAGGCCAAACCCTAGAAATATAAAAGGTAAAAATAAATAGAATATTTACAAAATTGGTAAGAATAAACTAAATAATTATAGTGTTGGAATTTTAGAAAGTCAATATTCTAAGACTTCTTTAATTTGGAAATCTCCAAGATTTATTCCCAAGACTTTTAATATTTATTCTCAAGATTTCTCTAAGATCTCTTCAAATGAAGAATTGTCAATATTCTTTACATATATAATACAAATAGATTTAAGATCATACGTTCACATAAGATACCACAAAACTTTATATTTGGTCAACTAAACATGTGTTAGGATTCTACCATCTGCTCCAAAATTTGAGAGGCGGTGTTAATTTCTTTTTTGAATTTTATCATCCCCTTCACGTGTAAGGCATTTTTATCCAGACCTTTTTAAATGAAATGAAAACGAACCAAGCATGATTCAAACTCAATGGAGTCGAAAGGAGTTTGAACTGAATGGAGTGAAAAAGAGTCAAAATGATTCGAGCTTAGGATCTCCTACCATGGTATTATTTTATAATTTTTTGTAAGTACCATTCATTCTAAAAATATTAATTTAGTTTTTATCTTAACAAATGATCAGTAGCTCAAGATGAGGTTGTTAGGGTATTACGGGCATGCTTTTGCTCATGATTAAGATACCAAGGAATGGTTGTATTTATTTTCTTAAAAAAGAAAAAAGAAAAAAACTTATGGTTTTCGGGTTAGGGTTAGGGTTAGGGCTATGAGTCCTAGACCCAACCAAAAAATATGGGTTAACATTAACTCTCGAAAAGAATGAATTTCATTTGTGATTTTATACTTTAAATCTTAAATTTATCACGTGTATATTAATAATCCTGGATCATGGAGAACATAACAAAAGTGAAATGAATAGGGATTCAATCACTAGATTTTAACTTTAAGTCTAAATTTTTGGCATTAATAAATTTCATTTAATTATTGAACATAAAGAGGAAGCCGACGTTATTTAGTGGAATAACATTTTCTGTTGTTGTTCTATTGAACATAAAGAAGAAAATACATTATAACATGAAAAAAGGTATACACATATATGTTTATATACGCGCATATAAATACATATATATGTATGCATTGTAATGTAATTATAATATAATACTATTATATCCTTGATGACTCAAATTGATTTAAACTATTTTTAGTTGAATTTTAAAAAGTTATTGAATATTGATAATTTAAAATATATATATATATATTAAAATTAGTTTATAAAAGACCAAAAAAAAAGATTCTTATAATTTTATGCTGATTCAATATTTTGTTTCATTTATTACTCAATAATTAAAGGGAAAAGAGGGTGAGGTTGCGTTACGAGCAAGGGTAATGTAACAATATTATTACCCTTTTACCCCGGTTGAGAATGAGAGGACGGTGGCAGAGTCGAATAAAGCTCCTTTTTATAATTGTACGCGATCAGAGCATCGGAGGATGACGTTACGAACGGAAAATTTTCCTGAACAACATCAGAGTCTGAAGCTGATCTGAGCCCTTTTGAGACGATGCATGATTAGTATGTCCATCTCTCTCTCTCTCTCTCTCTCTCTCTCAAAAAAGAAGTCAGAATGTTCTTTCAAATGCAATTTTTTTTTTTTAATATTGGATCTCAAAAATCGCAAAATTCATAAACTTATGAAAATTTAAAAATTAAATTTGAAAAGACACTTGAATATGTCTACGGACTTCAAAAACAAATTCTAATTCAAAAGAGTAGAGTTTTATCAATATCTGCATAAAACTCTTTTATGATCAGAGCCAAAAATTGATTTAGGGCCTACTTCAAATTCCATAAATATAAATATAAATATAAATATATATGTATATTAAGATATCTATCCACATGTTGTTTGCTTAAATAAACTTTGTTAAGCTAGTATTATGCACAAAAGACTCAATCAGATATTAATTAATAAAAGATTCATTCGATACATAAAGTATTTTTCGATTTAGTATAGGAATACAGGGAGGGTGAATATAGATATATGTAATTTTTTTTTATATTTTTATAAAAAAAATATTTTTACACCTTAAACCGTGATCTCAAGGTCACAAAAGTTGTTTCCAACTGTTGTTTGCTTAAATAAACTTTGTTCAGCTAGCTATTTTGTGCAAATGACTCAATTAGATATTAATTAGTAAAAGCTTATTGATGTACAAAATATTTCTCGATTTAGTTTGAGAGTAAAGGAATGGTGAATGTATATATAGATATTAATTAATAAGAGGCTCACCGGATGCACAAAATATTTTTTAACTTAGTTCAAAGGTAAGGAAAGTGTAGATGTATATATACATGACTTTTTCTTTATATTTTTATAAAAAAAACTGTTTTCATGTCTCAAACCCGTGATTTTGATATCAACAAAAAAGTAATTCAATCATTGTATCAAAATTCACTCTTTAATCAAACATTAATTAGTAAAATAGAAAAATAAAACCATATCATGTAAAATAGAAAAATAAAACCATATCATGTATGCATTTTTTTTCTTGCTCAGTCAACTAATAATTAAATAAAATTTTTATAGAGGAAAAAAATTGTTTCTGGAGATTGCGTGAGAGACAAGTTTGAAAATTCCCAAAGAAATAATTGGAGACATCTTCAATAGCCACAAAAAAAAAATAATAATAATAATAATTGGACTGGGCTCAAAGGACACACGGGCTTGAAAAGCCCCTTGCAAGTGCAGCTGTCGATGGTGGCTTGGGCCGGCCAGCCTGGCTTGAAAAAGGTATGAGATATTTTTCTTCTATTTGCCTCCTTTGAAAGGCATTCTCTTCCCAACCTCCAAAAGGAAAAAATGGCATGGAAAGAGAGTGGAGAGGAGGGAGAAAGAAGAGAGGAGAGAGAAAAATCTAGCTGAGGAGAGAAGAGAGAGGATTTAGACGGAGGAGGAGGAGAGAGAAACCCATGGGAGAAAGAGGAGAGAGAAATTGATTGAAGGAGGAAGAACGAAAAAAGAAAGAGAACAGATAAGAGATCTAAGTTTTAAATAATTAGATCATAATTTTATATATGAAAATTAAAATTTTTTTATTATAATTCTAAATATTAAATATATCTAGAATATCTCAAACATTACAAATAATATTTTTCTTAATACAAATCTTTAATTTCTATCAAATTTGTTTAGAACTGAATCTCAGGAATAAAATTCAAAGGGTAGTTTCATAATTTTAGGGTGGCTTTCATGATGAGACACTTCATATGTCTAAACAGTATAGAAATTTCCAAGCAAATTACGATTAGAAAACACAAACAATCCTTTCTGCTTTTAGGGGTCCTTAACGTGGACTCATTCCAACTCATGTGCTCTCACTCTTTTGCTTTTAGGGTCCATTCTCTCTCTTTCTCTTTTTTTTTTTTTTCTTTTTTTGTTCTAATCTTATGGTATTCAAGTGATCCTATTAATCCAATTTAGACACTGTGAGTCTCAATTTAAAAATAAACTCTCTTAATATCTATTTTTTTATTATTAAAATTTGAATTTAAAATTTTAATTAAAGAAATTTAGTATTGTATCACTCAGTGATAGATCCGATACTTAAAGACAGTGAGAATAAAATATTTTTATAAGGACCGATTTTGGTGAGGGTAATATTTTAAATTAAATAAAAATAATATTTATTTAATACGTAAAAATTAATAAAATAATTTTATTATAACAGGAGCAATTGCTCACCCTTGATGTATAGAACGTTGATGATTCATGTGCACTCTCTCTGGGGTCATAAAGGAGACATTTTCTATTGTTTCAATTGCTTGCGAATCTTCCGTAGCCGGTGGAAATTGTGATGGCTACATATTTGAAAATGGTTGAATTCTAGAAGCCCATCTCTATCCTGAATTTTGGAGGAACCCGTTAACGTGACATTGCATATACAACTATTAATTATAGTTGAAAATCATGTTATCCAGATGAAAATGACTGTTCAACATTGGAAATTTTTGTCTTTGTTTCAATGTCTTACTAAGAGACTCTTGGAGTCTTCTACCATTTTCTCTCTTTTTCTTCAAAGCAACTCAAATGAGAATTATTATAACAAAGGACTTTTCTTTTAGCATTTCTTCATCAAATAAGGACACAACAAAAATGATCCCACATATTAATCTTGGGCGCAGACCTAATTCTTAAAATCTAGGTCCTAAAACTTTTAGAGACAAATTTGAGATCATGCCTTCAAAAAAATAATTCTATTTAAAACCCAAACCGATCATGTATTCAGGTATAACTTGGAAGTACGAAAAATTATTAAATTTTAAATTCTATAAAATCTAGTTGCTAAATGTTCAATTTTATAGTTAAATAAGAAAAACCAATGCTTAGTTAATCCAGTATTTAAATACTAGTTCTCCTTAAATAATATCTCGAATTTTAGTTTTATGTATAAAGAAAATGAAAGCAAAGAATTTTGTCCCTTAAGATGCCTAAACCGATTCGAATTGGATTTAGTTAAATTCTACGTGATTATCAGATATCGATAATTTATTAAAATTAGATAAACAAAAAATATTTAAAAAATCATTTTAACCATTAATACTTTGCATTAACATTTTACATAAAAGGGCAACTAATATTCATGTGTGCAATTTTATAATCTCTTATATCAACTTCTTATGAACTCTTTTCACGAGAAACATATCAACACTCAAGTGGATTAAATAATTAGGAACATAATTTTGGTTCAAATGGTGGTAACGTTTGATTTATTCAAAGATTCATAACTAGTACAAATCAAGGTATTAAGTTAAAGTTTTATCAAATATATAGTCAAAAAATAATATATATTTATATATATATATATATATATATATATATATATATGTACGGATTTGAGTTATGACATGTGTTGACAATTAAGAAAAACCTTGTTTAAAATTTTTTAAAATAGAATATTCTCTAGATACTTGAAATTAGTCATAGGCTAAACAAGATCGAAGAGCAGATGTAGAGAAGATGCAGAAAAAGATGAAGATCGAAGTTAGACGAAGGTTTGTGAAGAGCAGATACAGGTGAAGATCGAAGGTCGAAGATGAGATTGAGTGTGAGATGATAGATGCAAAGATTGAAGATTGAAGAGTAAATTAAGATTAGGTTTAGAGAAGAAGAAGGTCAAATCGAAGATCAGAGTGAAGACTAAGGTCAAATCTGAGAGGAGACGATAGGTCAGATGAAGACAGATCAGACAAAGGTCCAAGGGTTAGGTTCGTTGGTTTGATATTGGGAAAGTGAAGTTCTTTTCTTGGTTTGATAAATTGATATTCTATTAGAGTCTAGACTAGTGTTTTCTTTTTTCTTTTTTTCAAAATATCAAATACTAAAAAGATTCTTATACTCTTTAACATTTAACTCAATGAATTATTTTTTGAGGGATATTTTCATACTTTTGTAGGTATAGAAGAAACCCTAATTCAGATTCGAATTCGCTTCGCATAGTATTCGAATACCAAATTCGAATTTGAATTCGGTTTTCGATTCGAATTTGAATTAAAAATCTCAATTTGAAACTTGATTCGAAAACCGAATTTGGAATTTGGTTTCTAATCTAAAACTGAATTTGAAATTCGGTTCTAACCGAAAATCGATTCGAAATTCGAAAACATAATTCGAATTTGTAAATTCAAATTCGATTAAATTCGATTCAGTCAGATATTCAGTTATGATGATACCCTATTTAATAAGTCTTCAAAATCATGCATGGTTATCCGATAAAGAAGGCAATCACTATCAAGGTCAAATCTTTTCATATTTCTGGAGGAAATTTAAACCTTTCAGAAGTCTCTAATTACAATCCTAATCATCTTAAAAGACTTTAAGCAAAACGAAACTAGGGTTTTCTACACCCTTAGGAATGCTATAAATACAGAGCATATGCAACCTTCAGAGAGGACGGAGCATTTACATACAAAAGAAGGGCAGTTCTATATATCATTCAGATGGAGGTTTCATATCCATTTACACAAACCGACGAAGGTAGGGCTCCATGCCAAATTCAGTAGTCAGTTTTACATCATAAGGGAGCAGGTTTTCATACCCAAACATATTCTATCAGAGGTACGATTTTTATACCGATTCTACACACGATTAGAGGTATGACTCTATACGTATGCTTTTATATTACATCACATGATTTCACATATGTAACATACATAATGTTACTGTACAATATGCATACATGCTACACACACGTGGATTTCAACATCCACTCGACCAATACATCACATAACAGAGGCCACCAGGGCCATATTTTTCTCGACTGTATTTAGTTTTCCTTTTGTTGTTACTCTTCCTGATTTGAGCGTCGGAGTCCCCCCGCAGGGTCAGTCCCGGTGGGGTTTTTGTAGGTTTTCCATCCGAGGAGATTGGACGAACATATCGGCGCAGACTTCCCATTCGAGTCGAAAATGACAGTTATCTGTGGGGTAAAAAATATCTCCAACAGATTGGCATCGTCTATGGGAACGACTAACTGATAAGCCGAAAAATCTTTACGACCGGACTCTGTCGAACGAAGGGATTTGACTCCCCGAGCGAATGTTGGGCCTGAGTCGCCCTGCTCCTATCGAATGTAGGGTCTGAGTCGTCCTGATTCTACCGAACGTCGGGTCTAAGTCCCGTTGATTTTATCAAATGAATGGGTCAGTGTCGCCTTGCTCTTACCGAACGCTGAGTCTGAGTCACCCTGATTCTATCAAATTCACCATGCTCTTACCGAACACTGGGCTTAAGTCGACCTAATTCTATCGAGTGAATGTGCTAGTGTCACCCTGCTCTTACCAAATGTTGGGCTTGAGTCGCCCTGATTCTATCGATCATCGCTCTGCTCCTGCTGAATGTCAGGCCATCGTCGCCTAATCTTATTGCAAGAATGTAAGGATAACAAGCAAGCTTTTTTTCATTCATACAAGGTCGTACCCATCACATAGCATAGCGGAAGAAACAAACTCTTTGTAACAAGATGATACTGTTATCAATTCGATAACTTGAAGCCCGACCCTATTTTCTCTTATTTCAGCCACTAGCCTCTCATATTGCTGGACACAGACTCCAGGTTAGCTTTCAGATATTTTACTTTTCATAACACACGCACTCTATACTCATGGTCATTGCTTGGCCAAACACTTTTGTTCAAATCTCTCAACTTGATAGTCTCTAACGACCCATTGGTCCCTAGACCTCCTAATCACCCTAATCGTTCAACCTGTTGATCTCTCAATCATTCGATCCATTGATCTTTAACTACCCGTTGGTCCCTAGACCCCCTAATCATTCGAATCGCTCGACCTGTTGGTCTCTCAATCATTCGATCCATTGATCTTTAACGACCCGTTGGTCCCTAGACCCCTAATCATTCGAATCACTCGACCCGTTGGTCTCTCAATTATTCAATCTGTCGGTCTCTAACAACCCGTTGGTCTCTAGTTCTCCTGATCATTCGAATTTTTCAACTTGTTGGTCTCTCCATTATTCCACTTGTTGGTCAATCGACCTCACGATTCTTTGACTTCTCGGTCATTCGACCTGTTGGTCTTTCTATAGTTTGATCTATCAATCTCTCAACTCCTGATCTCTCGATCGCTTGGTTATTCGACTTCCTGATCTCATTCGATCTCTCAACCCCGCATAGATTAATTATCAGTTATCTGTCTCATGATATTCTCTCATTTAACCTCTCTTAAATGAACTTTCACAAACGTAGGGTGTCATCAAAATGAATTAAAACTCCCCGAACAGATGAACAAGGTTCTAACCTCTAAAGTTTACAATCACATGTCGGGGCTTACACGCCTTGGTCCTTCCGATCAAACGTGTCATCAAAATGGAATAAAACTTCCCGAACTGGTGGATACAACCCTTCTATCTAAAGATTTCCTTTCTCTCGGAGGGCCTTAATCGCCCAACTCCTATCGTTCAGAGGGCCTCAATTGTCCGGTCTCAGTCGCCCAGCTTTTATCACTTGGAGGTTCTCAGTCGCTCAGCTCCTGTCGTTCGGAGGGCCTTAGTTGCCTAGCTCCCTTTTTTCGGAGGGTCTCAGTCGCGTAACTCCTGTCGCTCAGAGGACCTTAGTCACCCAACTCCTCTCGTTTAGAGGGCCTCAGTCGCCCAGCTCCTGTCGTTCGGAGGGCCTTAGTCACCCAGCTCCCTTCGTTCGGAGGGCCTTCGTCGCCTAGAGTTCAGAGGGCCTTTGTCGCCTAGCGTTCAGAGGGCTTTGGTCGCCTAGCTCCTATCGTTCGGAGGGCTTTCGTCGCCCGTCTCCCTTCGTTAGAAGGGCCTTCGTCGCTCAACTCTTGTCGTTCAGAGGGTCTTGGTCGCCTAACTTTCTTCGTTCAGAGGGCGTCGCCAAGCTTCTGTCGTTCGGAGGGCCTTGGTCGCCCAACTCCTTTCATTCGGAGCGCCTTCGTTGCCCAGCTCCTGTCGTTCAGAGGGCATTCGTCGCCCAACTCCTGTCATTCGGAGGGCTTTCGTCACCCAGCTCCTGTCATTCAGAAGGTCTTGGTCTCCCAGCTCTTATTGTTCAACAGGCCTAAATCGACCAGCTCCTATCGTTTGATGGGCCTAAATCGCCTAGCAATCAATAAGGGACGGAGCTCCTCGAACGGATCCACGTCGCCCCGATCTATTGATAGGGATTTAATTCTCCGAGCGGGCCTATGATGTCATGATCTACTGTTCGACTTATTGGTCTTGTGTTCTCTCGATAGTATGACCTGTCGGTCTGGTATTCTCTATATCGTTCGACCTGTCGGTCTGGTATTCTCTACATCGTTCGACCTGTCAGTCTGGTGTTCCCTCGATCGTTCGACCTGTCAGTCTGGTATTCTCTACATCGTTCGACCTGTCAGTCTGGTGTTCCCTCGATCGTTCGACCTGTCGGTATGGTATTCTCTCGATCGTTTGACCTATCGGTCGGTGTTCTCTTGATCGTTCGACCTGTCGATTTGGTATTTTCTCGATCGTTCGACCTGTCGATCTAGTATTCTCTCGATCGTTCGACCTGTCGGTCTGGCATTCCGCTTGATCGTTCGACCCCTGGATCTCACGATCACTCAACACGTCGATCTGCCAATCTCTCGATCACCTGATGACTCAGTCTCTCGATGACTCAATCTCTCGATCATTTGGTCTCTTAGTCTACTGTCCTGCTGATCTCTTGACCTTTCGGTCTTCTGGAAGATCTCTTACAATCCACTCTACTCTTAATATCATTTCTTCAAAATGAAATTAGGAGTGGGGGCAAATGATGATACCTTATTTAATAAGTCTCTAAAATCATGCATGGTTATCCGATAAGAATGACAATTACTATCAAGATCAAATATTTCCATATTTCTGGAGGAAGTTTAAACCTTTTAGAAGTCTCTAATTACAATCCTAACCATCTTAAAAGATTTCAAACAAAAGAAAACTAGAGTTTTCTACATCATTGGAAAAGTTATAAATACAAAGTATAGACAACTTTCAGAGGGGATGGAGCTTTTACACACGAAAGAGGGATAGTTCTATACATCGTTTAAAGAGGGGTTTCATACCCATTTACACAGACCGATGAAGGTATGGCTCCATGCCCAATTCGGTAGTCAGTTTTATATCATCAGGAGGCAGGTTTTCATATCCAAACATATTCTACCAGAGGTATGGTTTTTACATCGATTCTATACACGATTAGAGGTATGACTCTATACGTATATTTTTATATTGCATCACATGATTTCACATATACGACATACATAATGCTTACTGTGCAATACGCATATATGCTACACACACACGGGGGTTCTGACATCCACTCGATCGATACATCACATGACAGAGGCCACCAGGACTATATTTCTCTCAACTGTATTCAGTTTTCCTTTTGTTGTTACCCTTCTTGACTTGAGCGTCGGAATCCCCCATCGGGTTAGTCCCGATGGGGTTTTTATAGATTTTTTATCCGATGAGATCGGATAAACATATCGACACAGGCTTTCTATTTGAATAAAAAAAATAGTTATCTGTGTGATAAAAAATACCTCAAACAAGTTATAACAAAAAATTACACGTCCCTAATTGTGAGCAAGTTGAAACGAGAGAAAAGAGGCCTTTTAAAACCAAAGCTGGAATCCACGACGAGAAAAATGGTATCACGCAATCATCTTGATTTATGATCTCGGCTGTATTCAGTTTTCCTTTTGCTGTTACCCTTCTTGATTTGAGCATCGGAATCCCCCGTCGGGTCAGTTTTGATGAGATTTTTATAGGTTTTTCATCCGAGGAGATCGAAAGAACATATCAACATAGGCCTTTTATTTGAATAAAAAAAATAATTATCTATGGGATAAAAAATATCTCAAACAAGTTGTAACAAAAAATTACACGTCCCTAATTGTGAGCAAGTTGAAACGAGAGAAAAGAGGCCTTTTAAAACCAAAGCTGGAATCCACGAACGAGAAAAATGGTATCAAGCAACGAACGAGGAAAATGGTATCACGCAATCATCCTGCCTTACGGTCTCGGAATCAAACGTACGTCCGCTGAACAACCACGCCACTGGAGAAAGAGAGACATTTTTCCGTAGATTTTTTTTTAATAAATTATCATATTTATTTCGATAATCAGTTTTTGATCAGTGAAATAATAGTTAGATAAAATCCTTTTGAAGGTTGGTAAATGCCTTTTGGAGGGTTCTCATGGGTCATGGCCTCAGTTAAACAAAATAAATGACGCTCAAGAGAACCAACCAAGCCCTTTCTCTGTCTCTCTCCCCAATTTTTGTTGGAGTCCAAAAGGGCGGCCTAAGGCGTGCTGGCTTTGATCTAACGGGAAATTGGAATCTCACTGCTTTCCCCGTGCGACTACTTCTCTGTTAGAGTATTCGGACTACTGGTCCCACATTTCAACCTTTCTCTCTCCATGATCTAATCTCTGCCTTCCATTTGCTGACCGTTTTGATCTTGATCCAAATAACATGCGCACTCCGCTCCCCCCCCCCGGCGCATGTTAGCAATCGCACCCTGCGAATCATCAAACTCGGAGAGTGATTAGGCGGTATCTCTCTCAGAAAATTCACTCTCTCTGGATTTACCATCTATCTTCTTATAAAAATGAAGCGAGGAGAGGGAGAGGAGAGAGAAAGCTGCTGACGAATCAGAGGTGTGAGTTTTGAACAAACATCTGGACCGATTCGCAGGAGGGACTCTATTTCGTCGGGTACAGGCGGCTGACTCCGCTCTCGCCACGCCATCTCTCTCTCTCTCTCTCTCTCTCGAACTCAATTCAATTCAATTCTAATTCAAATCTTTTCAAGTTCCGAGATTTAGGATCACATACTCCTCGTGGAGTTTGTCTACTCTCTCGTCTGATCTTCTCCAACTTTCTTCCAAAACCCTAAGTTTGTCAAGGTCTTGGAATAATAAGATTCCTGATCGAGTATTGATTGATTGATAGGATCGCATTTCCTTCAAGTTTGGAGAGGGAGAGAGAGAGATAGAGAGGGTTAAGCTTAAGGAAAGATTGTTGAGTTGCGTAGCTTTTCAGAGACGCTTCAATCCCTGTTTTGAGTTGAAGCAAATTTTTTAATTTCTCAAGAAGAATTTCTCTTTACCTCTCTATATTTTATTAATTTTGAAGTTAAAGATTAGTGGAAATGGTGAGTGGGAACATATTTCACTGTAGAAGGAATTCATGGCCTCCTGAAGAATACATCAGTCGTCCAACTTTGCAATTGGTAAGTTCTTACTTGAAGCAATATGCTTGCAATAATATATTTCTTAAAGACTAATATCTTGGTTTGGAATGACTTATATATATATTTCAATCTACCAAAAACTATATAAATGGTAATACAAAATTGATTATAGAAACTTGAGAGCTTGGTTTTGGTTTGGAGAAATTTTTGTGATTCATAAGACAAATTTGAGGGATGGGGGTTTGACATGCGATGATGGGGTGTCAAATTTGTTCTTGTTTGATGAATTATCCTCAAAGTTCTTTGGGTTTGCCTTTGCTTCTCGGGTATGATGGAGCAGAGGAAAGAGACTGCTCAAGAAAGGTATTCTATTTTTAGAATCTGAATTGCTTTCTTGGGTTTTCCTCTTCTTCTTCCTCTTCTTCTTCTTCTTCTTCTTCTTCTTCCTTGTTTGGTGTTGTTCTTGAGAAACAACTATTGGTCTAATGACTTCATGATTGAAGATTGGATATATATTGTCATATGTGAGAATTATAAGCAATCATTTTGTGGTTGATTGTGGAAATTGTCGGTTGTTGTCTTGATTTTTATTCAGCATGGCATCAAAAACATGGTTCAGTCAGATTTCTAAGGAATGCATTGCTAACATTACCCTTTGAAATATCTCAGATGCAGTTATTAATTTAGGCATCTCATTAGTTGCAATGAGTCTATCCATTAACGGGTTCCTACCCCAATTGCTGAGCTCAATAGTATCCGGAGGTCTTTCTCCTTATGATTCGAGTGCAGTATTAGCTTCTTGACAGATAACCTGCAATGCTTGCTTCGATTTGGTTTGTAGGGAGGGTTTGTTGTCCATATGTCTACATGGCTGTATGTGTTTTCTAAGAGAGGTGGGTGGGTTATAGGCCACATATAAAATGGACTAATCCTTCTTAGTTATCTGAAGGTCCAGTCTGGAAGCTTTTTGTGTGTGCATCTGGATTATTCCTCTGGCTGTTCTCTTTCATTGTTATGCTGTACACTATCTGATCTTGTAATTTTGTGTGAAGCTTGATTTTGACAGTGCTGCCCCACCAGAACAAGCCTGGAGAAGAAGATTAAATAGCCATGCTAATTTATTGAAAGAGTTTAGTGTTACTTTTGTAGAAGCTATCAAAATGGTAAGTGCTAATTCCTGAAATTCTTTTTCTTCAGCTGATGCATAACTAGTTTTTATCATATTTTGTTTTCTGCTATCTAGCTCTTCCCTGATTGTTATGCAATGTCACATTATAGGTACGACTTGGCATACGTCTTTGGTCATACATTAGGGAGGAGGCATCACAGGGAAGGGTAATCTTTTGATTCCTGTCACCTTTGGTTGTATTCTTTGTTGTGACTGTCACATCATATTGATGGATTGTATCCTTTCTTGGATTTTTTTGGGGTGTTTTGACAAAATGACTGATTTATGGTGACTAAAGCCACAATTCTTGGGAATTCTTTTTTATTTGGCTGATTCATAATATGTAAACAATGTTCTTTCATGTGTGCAGAAAGCACCAATTGACCCTTTCACTAAGGAAAGTTGCAAGCCATCAGCATCTCAAGGTGTACCGCTAGGAGGGATGGGGTATGTTTTTGGTTTAGCCATGACAAGAACTTCAATCAACTGTAATATTCATTTTATTATTATTATTATTATTAAAGCCTCATTATGTGTATTTGTTTCAGGAGTGGCAGCATTTCTAGAGGTTTCAGAGGCGAGTTCAGGCAGTGGCAAATTATACCTGGTACTTGTGAAGCTTCTCCTGTCATGGCCAATCAATTCTCTGTAAATCTCTGCCCTTGAACTTGCTACTATTTTGCTGTCCTCCATTCTCCAATCAAACAAATAGTCATTCTCTATATTCCACCATGATTTGGGTCACTTATATACCTTCTGATCTGAATGATGGTTTTTGCTGCTGGGTATGTTCGGGCTATGATGAAGCTCAACAGTTAGACAGTATTACTTGCCTTTTGATCCGTCTTCCTAGATGATCGCTGTCACTTGCCAAATATTGTATATTTGAATGCATATAATGAATAAAAAGATGTGACAATATTGAACCAGCATTCTTATCACTAGATTTTGGACCAGGAAAAAATGTAACTTCTGATTTGTACTCCGGTTAAATCCTATAAACAGAAATAGTCTTTGCACACAAAATGTTCAATTAATTCAAAATTATCTATACAGTGGAAAATACACGTCACATGCAACAAGATCCAGTTTTTAAGTTCTTTGTTATGAACATGATATGACAATACCCATCCTAGTGATGTGCTACTGTGTTAGCGCCTTTAAGGGTAAATTGGTACCTTTCATTTTGCTATTTTGAAGTGGCCACTCTCAGATGTCAGA
The DNA here is from genome assembly GCA_037126225.1 of Dillenia turbinata. Lineage (NCBI taxonomy): Eukaryota > Viridiplantae > Streptophyta > Magnoliopsida > Dilleniales > Dilleniaceae > Dillenia > Dillenia turbinata. The sequence goes on along the minus strand of JBAMMX010000026.1, from coordinate 8,731,301 downwards.
TCTGTTGATCTTGGTGGAACCAATCACTGTCTTGAATTTTGCATGTAATGATGCATGGCATGGCATCATGTCCAGCATTTGGCTATAATATTATAAGAAGATTGTTATTGAAATAAAGTTGGGGTTGAATCTGGGTTCATTATGTATCCTTCATTCATCATTTTAGTTCTTTGGTTCTTCTGGTTGTTGATGGGTGGCATAATGTCTCCAAACAGCCTTTCTCGTTTTCCACTTTCTCGCATTCCCTAATTTGACAAATCTTTTGCTTAGATCGCTGGGTTTTGCTTTATGGATATCGCATTCTTTTTTCTAATAATTTTCCTTAATATACAATCGCTGCTAATTTTATAAAATTTTGCAAACAAGAAGTCCAAAATATTCTAATGGTATATTGATTGTTTGGGTGCTGCAGATATTCATATCCAGAGATGGAGGAAGTAAAAATTATGCGTCAGTTTTAGCCCCAGGTCAACATGAAGGTTTGGGGTAAGGGCAACATTGTTACCAATTTAGGATAATTTACATCTATTTTTGTTGTCGCGTGTGACTTGTTGATGTGTGCTGTTATTTCATATGCTGACCTGTCAAGAGGAGAATCTTGGTAAGGTTAATGGTTCATGGTTCATAACTTTTAGTCTGTTCTTGGGCAAAGTTTCCTTTGAGTCCATCTGAGGAGAATCCCAAGTGGTAGTCTTTGCTGTATATTAGCATCTATAGCAGCGGTTTTGTTTTGGATCAATGGGCATTTTATGGAACATAACTCCAAGTTATAGGTTCTTTGATAGTGCTTATACTTGGGTTGTGTTAATTTTATGGAATAAGCTTATCAGTCATTAGGAGTTCTGGTTTCTCCGGTTCCATCATCCATTTCATTCTCAACTACAGTTCTGACTAATATTTTGTGCATTTACCATCTGAATTAATATCTTCCTGTGTTCTTTCACTGTCAATCCTTTATTGCTTTGTATACTTTACTGATCGAGAGGATTTGGGAGATGGAGGTAGTGTTTGTATTTATGGCCATCTGTGAAAAGCTTGATTATGGTTGAAGAATGTATTTTAGAAAAAGAGCTATTTCTTATATATGTGCACATTGTCTTGAATTCAGTGAGGTTATTCATGAGGAAGACCTGTCAATTGACTATTTCTATGAATTGTTTTGATGTTCTGTGAATGCGTGGTTTAGTTTGCATCTCTGTTACTTTTCCTTTTTCTGCTAGTAGGTCTTTTATTTTTTATTTTTTGTGGTCCCTGGGGGGGGGGGGGAGCTTAAGAAGTTCAGACAGATTTGTAGCTAAGTTGTGCTGACATCCTTTCATAGGAAGCCTGATGACCAAGGAATATCGTCATGGGGTTGGAATTTGAGTGGCCAGCATTCTACATATCATGCACTATTTCCTAGAGCATGGACGATATATGATGGTATGTTTGTAGTAAACAACTTTTTCTGCTTACATATATGAATTTCCCTGAATGATGACTATTCTACTTCTGCATCCAGGTGAGCCGGATCCAGAACTGAAAATATCTTGTCGCCAGATATCCCCTTTTATACCTCATAATTATCGTGATAGCAGCCTTCCAACTGCTGTATTTGTATACACAGTATGTATCTTCTCGTAGCAATTGCAAGCATGGATTATCCTACTTCTCATACCATGCAGATTTTCTGGCAAAGAAAACAACAATATCCATTTTGCTAATTCAACAACTTTTAGATCTTGATCTTCTGGTTTATTTATGAGGTTGTGTCTCTGTTTTGGCACTAGTTAGTCAACACTGGCAAGGAAAGGGCAAAGGTCAGCCTTCTATTTACATGGGCGGTAAGTTAACTTTGTTTTTCTACCTAGTGTTATGCAATGGTGTCTTAAAATAGTCATCATGGTTTATATTTGTTTTACAGAATTCTATTGGGGGAATCTCAAACCTTTCAGGAGATCATGTGAATGAGCCATTTATGTAAGTATTGTGGAATACATATAAAGCTTTCCATCAAAATTTGTTTTTCCTTGAACTTTAATTTGACATTTTCTCTTTGTACCCTTTCTGTTATTGTCTTTCAATAGAGGCGAAGATGGAGTATCTGGCGTACTTCTTCATCACAAGTAAGTCATTTTACTCTATTAGCTTTATATGATGGTTGGTTTATGATTTTCCATTGAGGTATGTAAATGATTTGAAATATGCACAGGAAGACAAGGTCTATGTCCCCACGCAAGATGTATTTTTATTTCTCTTATGTTTTGTCATTTGAGAGTTCTAAAAGTGAACTAAAGAGATAAGAAAACGCAGAAACAAAGATATGTGGTCATATAAGAAGATGAAGGAATGCCCATGAGGTGCTGAGCTAAAAAAAAAAAAAAAAATTGGGGAGCACACAAAAATTGACCAAGTGTTTATATAGCCAAATGGTAGCTGAAATATAAAATTTTTGCACGTGTACAACTAGGTAAGTGAGAAGCATGTTGGTGGATGTGTAGGAGTGGCAATCCAATGCCTGGTATACAACTAATGTTAATCACCAAAATATATAGGTTAAAAAAAAAAAAAGAGTTTAAAAACTCAATGCCCAGCCTGATGTATCAAATTTAACCTCATTTGATAGAAAACTAGAAAGTCCAAAACTTGCTGCAAAGTAGTTGAGGTTGGTTATTGTATTTGTTTTTCCAGTCCAGTACTATTTATAGTATGGTAGTGACTGCATGAGTGTGAGGTGTCTTAATGAGGTGTCTTAATTTTGTGCAAGTGAAATGCCCCCGTCTGAGTGCTAGAATGAAAAATGTTGTGTATTTGTTATCCGCATTTACTCACCTTTTATGTGTTTTGTTCAGTGTTTGTAAGTGCATCATAGTAGTGTGTGAATACTCATTGAGTGTGGGTTTTGTTAGTGTATGTTGTGCACACCATTAACTGTGTGCAAGTTGTGTTGATAGAACAAAATTACCTTTGTTTGTGTAATTTTAGTGGCTCAAGTTACGGTATTTTGTCATCATTGAGAGAGAGAGAGAGAGAGATTCAATCAGTTGGTTATCTTTGAATCCCTTTTTTTAAGATAAGAACCTTCTAAATAGATATATTCAGTTTATGAAAATTAATAGGCTTTATTATGTGGAAGGTTAAGCAAATAGTTGTGGAAGGAAGAGAGAGAGAGAGAGAGAGATTCAATGAGTCAGTTATCTTTTAACCTTTTTTTTTTAATTATTAAAGATAAGAACCTTCTAAATAGATATATTCAGTTTATGCAAATTAATAGGCTTTATGATGTGGAAGGTTAAGCACATAGTTGTGGAATGTTTTTAGAGATGATTGTGGGAGTTTGTTTAGCAAGAGAGTGGAGACGTTTCATGGCTTGAACCTCTCAATTTCATAGGACTATTTTAGTCTAAAGAAGTCTGTTGCAACTTTAGAATTTTGAAAATTTTGTGTTCCTTTTATAATAGAATAGATGCATAATTATGTAGAAAGTTTGCATATTGTGTCGTGCTAAGCCTTTTGAAGATCTCTCATGCCATCTCTTACTTTTAGAAATTGTTCATGTCATGTCACAGTGTCTGCATCCAGGTCCATGCTTCATATATTATTGTCTAAGAAATGCAACTAATGTTTTGAACTTTGTGTTTGAATTAACTTGGAATGATATAGAGTAGTGACATTGTTGGAGTGGTACTTGGTTTTTCTTATACCATTTTTGAGCATTAGCAATCCATGTTCTGGTCCATATTTTGACAAGACTTGCAACTTGATCACCATCTGTATCAGTGGAGAATTGAGACACAATTAAGAGTCAACCTCAAAATTAAGTTTTAAGAACAAGTAAAAATTATATTCACTAAGCAATCACGGTCTTGGAAGATATACTCAAACACATTATAATGCAAAGGAATGGATATTAGAGCATAGGAAAAAAGAGACAAAAACTGAGTGAGAATGGGCTATTGTCTTCAGTCTTCGGTGCTCATCCAAGTATACAATGGTGGAAGTAGAGGAAGAAGACACAGAAGATCAATAAGGAAAGGAACTAAGATATAAAGGTCAGTGATAATGAATGTTTACTATGAGGCAAGTAGAAGAATATGAAAAGCTTGGGAAATGATGTTGGGGAGTACACAGTTGCAGCTAGTACTGCCACCTGTTTTGGGTGGGCAGTGCATTATGTAGAAGAATTAGAGTTGCTGACCTCCAACTTGAAAGTTTCACTTTCCATTAAGTATGTTGTTAACAATTAATACTCATTCTGTTTTATGTTTTCTTCTTACAAAATGCTTATGCTTTGCATTATATTTTTTCAACCTTCTTTCTTTCTTTCTCTCATATGTTCTTCACTTTAGTTGATTTTCACTGCTGCCTCAAATTATGTGTTTTTGGGTTCATGAAATGTCTGATGAAATTGCCTTTTCATTCATCTACATTCTGATGAAAATCAGTGTGCTCCTTGGTTTCTCTTTTCAATGTCTGGGTGTTGCAATTCCTTTTGTACTTGACATTTCAATTAAATTCTTTGAAACTGTATGCAGGACAGCAAAAGATAACCCTCCTGTCACATTTGCTATAGCTGCATGTGAAACTCAGAATGTTAATGTCACCGTTTTGCCTTCTTTTGGGCTGTCTGGAGGAAGTTGTGTTACAGCAAAAGAGATGTGGGGTACAATGCTGCAGGTATTGTCCCTGTTGACAACTATGTCTCAATAAACTTAAATATTGTAATTTTTGACTCAATCACATCCCTAACTTCTAGAGACAACTTTGTACAGATTCCCAACTCCAATTATATTACATAAATCATGAAAGAATAAAATACAATAAATCAGTATCTTTTAACACCCCCTCAAGCTGGTGAATATAAAGCTTTTATTCCCAGCTTGCCAATAATTTCTTGGAAGGTACCACTGTCGAGTGTCTTTGTTAATAAGTTAGTTAATTAATTGCTGGTGGGAACATATGGAGTACAGATCAGCCCACTTTCCAATTTTTCCTTGATGAAATGCCTATATACCTCGATGTGTTTAGTTTGGTCGTGTTGTACAGGATTATCTGCAATGTTGATGGCTGTCTTAATGTCGCAGTAGAGTCTCATTGGTCCATTCCATTTAACCTTTAGTTCAGCTAGTATGATTTTCAACCGTAACAATTCACAGACTCCTTGAGTCATTGCTCTAAACTCAGCTTGCGCACTTGACCGGGCTACAACGTTTTGTTTCTTGCTTCGCCATCTTATCAAATTTCCTCTAGGAAAGGTGCAATAGCCTGTAGTAGACCTCCGATCAACAAAGGACCTTGCAAAATCTGCACCGATGTAGGCTTTGAGAGACGGTTCGGATGTTTTCGGATGTTTCTCTTAAATATTATTCCTCTTCCAGGATAGACTTTTAAGTTTCGGAGCACTCTGTAAACAGCTTGAAGATGAATCTCCTTGGTGGCATGCATAAATTGACTAACAATACTCACAGACTAGGCTATGTCTGGTCGTGTACGAGAAAGGTAGATAAGTTTTCTTTCTAATCTTTGGTATATTTCTCTATCTACAATTCAATCTTCAACAGCTTCTCCAAGACTACGGTTCTGCTCAATGGGTGTTGTAATTGGTTTGCTAGCTAACATTCCTGTTTCCTTCAAGAGATCACTAATGTGCTTTTGTTTGGAAATAAGGATTCTTTGTCTAGAGTGCGCTACTTCAATCCCTTCGATCTTCCCAAGTCTTTTATCTCAAATTCCTTGACCAAGCACTTCTTTGGAGTTTGTTTTTCTTTTTCATCACTTCCGATCAAAATTATGTCATCCACATAAACTATCAAAACTATAACTCCTCCTGAGGTGGAATGCTTGGTGGAAAGGGTGTGATCTCCCTACGATAGCTAGCATTACCGTTGTAAATCTTCCAAACCAAGCACGAGGAGACTCTTTTAAGCCATGTAATGCCTTCTTTAATCGGCATACTTTATTCCCTTCAACTCGTCCACTCCTGGTGGGATCCTCATATAAATTTCTTCCTTAAGATCACCATGGAGGAAGGCAATCTTTACATCATATTGTTGTAATTCCAAATTAAAGCTGGCAGCCAACGATAACAATATTCTCATGGTGTTCATTTTTGCAATTGGTGCAAATGTTTCTTGATAATCAATTCCATAAGTCTGAGGGTACCCCTTAGCAACCAATCTTGCTTTGTGGTGCTCTAGTGATCCATCCGTCTTAAACTTCAAAGAGAAAACCCATTTACACCCTGCTGCTTTTCTTCTGGTAGATTGATTGGTTCTCATGTCTTATTCTTTTCCAGTGCATCTATTCAATCATAATAGCTTTGATTCACTCCTCAGTGTAATGCCTCAGATAAAGTGTTTGGAATTGATATTTCATTTAGACTCGTAAGGAGGCTCTTGTGGGTTGGTGAAAAGTTTTTGAAGGTTACAAAATGGGATAACGGATATAGTGGTCATTTGGTACACTCTCGAGATCCTTTCCTCATAACTATGGGTATGTCAATGTCCATAATTTGAGTCTTGGGAGATTGGTGATTAGTAGTTGGTATGGGGTTAGATACTGTTACGCATTTTGAGGGCTTGGATCGGTGGTTTGAGCTTGCTTTAGATCCAGAGGTGGTGCTTCCTTTCTCGAGTACACCTGTTCAAGTTTGAAATGATCAAAACTCTGTTATCCCTTATTGGAGAGTTGTGCGAACCGGGAGTATATGGAATAGGGGATTTATACTTAGGTGAAATTGGGGACTCAGGTTTAGATGTAGGAGCGATGGTTTTGCCTTCACAAAGGTGACATTGGTTGAGACATATAGTTTTCTGGTGGGTGGATGGAAGCATTTGTAACCCTTCTTATTGGATGAATATCCGACAAACACACAATGGCTCGAGGGTCCTCCAATTTTCCTTGGTTATGGTTATGGACATGGACAAACTAAATTCACCCAAATACCCAAGGAGTGAGATTACTTGTGACTCTAATGTTGGAATAAAACTTGGATATGACTTCCATTGGACTTTTTGAATCTAAGACTCGCGAGGGAACTCTGTTTATGATGTGAGCAGATGAAAGCATTGCTTCCCCCAATGTTGTTTTGGCATATTATGATGAAATAATAATACTCGTGTACTGCCTAGAAGGTGGTGCTTTTTCCTTTCAGCTACCCCATTTTATTGTGGGGTAGTGTTCACAATAATTTATGGATGATCCCTTCCTTTAGCAAGTAGGGAGACAAGACTTTGTTAAAATAGTCTCGAGCATTATTGGTCCTGACCCTTTTAATTTTTATACCAAATTGGTTTTGGACCATGGTATGAAAATTGGGAAGAACATAGCTTACATCATTTTTATTTTTGAGCAGGAATATGTAAGTGACCCTAGTGCAATATCTACGAAAGAAACAAATCACCTAAAGCCAGAAATATTTGGAACTGTTGAGGGTCCTCATATATCATTGTGAATTAAATAGAAGGGAGAAGAACTTCTTTTATTACTAATGAGGGAAGAACCATAGACTCAAAGATTGATCTCAAGGTCTTATGGCTCTAATACCATGTGGAAAAAGACAATATTGAGAGGTTTTTTATTTCTTCGCCACATGTTTTACATGGTTTCAGCCAAATATATATACAAGAGTTATCACAAACTAAAATAATGAACCAACTACAAAAGGAAAACCTAAGTACTGCAATTTTTGTCTTTCTCTCAATAAATCTAAATATTGTGACCTTTGACTCAATCACATCCCTGACTTCTTGAGACACTATTTACAGATTTCCAGCTCCAATTATATTACATAATTCAGGAAAGAATAAAATACAATAAATCAGTATCTTTCAACAGTCCCCTGTCTAATACACACCCTCCTGATCTTAGCTGCCGTAGGTTGCTAAACCTGATTCTTGTCTTCTGGAGAGATCCCTATCGGAACCTGAGAATTAATAGTCTTAATCAATGATTGATCATATTTTTTCTGCTTGCCTCTAATTTATTTTCCTCTCTGTTGTCATGATTGACCTACTTGAGTACCTCCAAAGCACAGTAATTCTACTTTTGAGTTCTCTTGCATTAGAAAATGCTATGGTATAATTCATTTTTGCATTTCTAAAATCAGGATGGGCAATTTGACCACGAGAACTTTAATTCTGGTCCAACCATGCCTTCTTCACCTGGAGAGACACTTTGTGCAGCTGTTTCGGCTTCCACCTGGGTCGAACCTCATGGAAAGTGCACAGTAGCATTTGCTGTTGCTTGGTCATCCCCAAAAATAAAATTCCGAAAGGGAAGCTCATATTATAGGTAGCGTTAGTGAAAGTCATCCTTCCTTTTTCTACAGCTCTGAAATTGTTTGCCACTTCACTTGTTTGTTGAGCATATAAACACTTGTTCTAGGCAATAAACTGATATCGTGTTTTCCTCAGACATATATTTGTTTTGCTAAAATTGTCTTTTCTGTTCCAGGAGGTACACGAAATACTACGGTACTTCTGAAAGAGCTGCACGTAACTTGGTGCATGATGCACTAACGAGTATGTATCTCTGATCTGGATCTATTTGATTTTTTTCCATGGTGGTCATTTAATTAATAAATTTGAGTCTTCTTCAAGATTATTTAGATAATTGCTCATTCATTTAGTATGTTTTGATCAGATTACAAGCGATGGGAGGAAGATATAGAGAGGTGGCAAACTCCTGTCCTCAAGGATGATGGGCTACCAGAATGGTAATCGGAATTGTTGTTTCCAGTCATGATAAAATTATAGTGCACGTGTCTTTTATCTCACCTTTTAATGACTTACCCCTTGAATCTTTCAATTTAGATCACATAATTTGCTGCTTTTCCTGAAGATAATGCTTTAGTGCATCAACATTAGTGAATTAGCTTTGAGCTTATGATATTGCAACCTTTATTGTTTCATATTCTGCAGGTACCGTTTCTGCTCCAAAAACAGAGTCATGTATCGTCCACAATTATAACACATCTTGTCATTTAAACATGAGTTGTGTTTGGGTACCTGTTCATTCTGGACTCTATCCTTAGTGAGTAATGTAAATAGTTATGACATCCAAGTTTTGTCCCAGTGAAAGTGTAGAGAATTCAATCTATCCTTTTTTTCTCCCCCTTTAATTGCAAAGCTACTTTAGATATGCACCTGTGTTGCACAGGCACTTCTGAAAATGAGAAATGCTTGTGTTAGATTCATCCTTTGAACACAACATTGTACCACATTTTGTACTGTAAATTATTTTGATTATTTTATTTATTTATTTATTTTTTTAAGTTTGTCTTGTTGCTGTGCCTGTCTTGTGTCATTTCTTTTATCATGTCCAAGCTTTATAAGTGCACTCATATTAGTAACTTTCTGTAATACATGATTATCTGAAATGAAAACAATTTGGTCTTTCTATTGATACTATCTCAGAGCCTTATTACTTCTTTAATCTTGTGGCTAAAAGAGTGTGAACATTTGTGCAGGTACAAGTTTACATTGTTCAATGAACTGTACTTTTTGGTTGCTGGTGGCACGGTCTGGATTGGTAGTCATCTAAACTTTTGATTTTGGCCGTGTTTATAGATTATGACTGCATTCTTACCATAGTTTAGCTCTAGTTCGCCCTGTATTGGATAAATTTGTAATTGCAAATGTCTTAAGCTCATTTTTGATTTGTAGTTGTCATTAAGTTACATCATGGCTTTTAAAGCCATTCTTCCTTTTTATTTGTGTTAAAGAAGTCACTTCTTGTCATGTGCTTATTAATTATTTAAGAGAACAGTAAGCTAATGACTCTCTTCAATTTTGTTGTGCAGACTCTTCTGTGCCTTGTGAGAATTTAAGAAAGAATCAACACCAATCAGCAAAAGTGAAAACAAGTATAGATGTAACTGCTGCCAGAGTCAATCACAAACAAGGAGCAATGGTTGAGCATGCTACACTCACTGGCTATGATAGTACAGGTACCAGTGGATCAGATGATGACAATTCAGTGGCTTCTCAGGAAAAACATAACAGCCTCTGCGTTTTCAAGGATGTAGAGAATGACCCTGAGGATGTTGGTAGGTTTTTGTATCTGGAAGGAGTTGAGTATGTTATGTGGTGCACATATGATGTTCATTTTTATGCTTCTTTTGCCCTTCTTGAACTGTTCCCAAAAATTGAACTTAATATTCAGCGGGACTTTGCAAAAGCAGTGTTATCTGAGGATGGCAGAAAGGTGAAGTTCCTTGCAGAGGGAAACAGTGGAATTCGTAAGGTTAGAGGAGCTGTTCCTCATGATCTAGGAACACACGATCCTTGGAATGAAATGAATGCGTATAATATACATGACACCAGCAAATGGAAGGACCTCAACCCCAAATTTGTGCTTCAAGTGTATAGAGATTTTTCTGCAACAGGAGATATGTCATTTGGGGCTGATGTGTGGCCTTCAGTTTGTGCTGCAATTGACTACATGGAACAATTTGATAGGGATAAAGATGGTCTCATTGAAAATGATGGATTCCCTGATCAGACTTATGATACATGGACAGTGCATGGAATCAGTGCTTATTGTGGCTGTTTGTGGCTTGCAGCACTTCAAGCTGCAGCTGCAATGGCTCTTCAACTTGGTGACAGGGCTTTTGCTGAAAAGTGCAAAGGCAAATTTGTGAAGGCAAAAGCAGTTTTTGAAGAGAAACTATGGAATGGTTCTTATTTTAACTATGATAGCGGATCAAGTAGCAATAGTAGATCCATCCAGGCAGATCAACTTGCAGGCCAATGGTATACAGCATCTGCAGGCCTTCCTCCCCTTTTTGATGAATTCAAAATTAGAAGTGCCCTCCAGAAGATTTACGAGTTCAATGTCTTGAAAGTTAAAGGAGGCCGAATGGGTGCTGTAAATGGAATGCATCCAAACGGAAAGGTTGATGAGACATGCATGCAGTCACGTGAGATATGGGCTGGTGTCACTTATGGGGTGGCAGCTACAATGATCCTTGCTGGCATGGAGGAGCAAGCTTTTGCTACTGCTGAAGGAATTTTCATTGCCGGCTGGTCAGAAGAAGGATATGGGTAAGCACTGTATCTTTTTCTGTCATCATCGTGTTTTCCTCTGATGTTTGGCTACAGCATAGCTTAGATTTCATTGCTTAATTTGTTGTGGCTTTAGCCATGTTAATCATGATGATTCTGTCATGGATAGCCAGACCGGGCCAGGCCTTATCTACTTTGTAGTAAAAGCATTTCTGCTTGGGCAAAATAACGAAGCTCGTCATTTCTGATTCTTCGGCTGTCAATAATTGGATGAAGAGCATAGTCTGAATAAATACGTGATGTGGTACTCAAAAGATGAGGCATCATTCAAAATTGAACTAGATCATTTCAAGCAAGGATAGACATGGACTGAAGGCTTATGCCTAGGCCAATCTATGCTGCAGATCTCATTTCCCATCTTATAGATGAGAAAAGTTCTTTTTTTGGAAAAGATACTATGTTTCTGGTACTTGTTGGAGACTCCTAAATCTTTGGAAATATCTAATGCAGGTACTGGTTTCAGACCCCAGAGGCATGGACTATTGACGGCCATTTCAGGTCCTTAATATACATGAGGCCACTGGCCATTTGGGGTATGCAATGGGCAATATCTCTGCCTAAGGCAATCCTTGATGCCCCTAAAGTTAATGTAATGGACAGATTACATATATCACCACTGGTTTCAAGATCTTTCAATGAGACAGGCGTCCGAAAGATTGCAACCAAAGCAAAATGTTTTGGAAAGTCTGTATTTCACTGTGCATGCTGACGATAGTGACAGGTTGATTTCTTCATCTTTGTACAGAAAAATGTTCATTAAATCTTTCTTTATTTCCTCCTCCTCTCCCGTGGCTGAAGTGAGATGCTCGGGGAGGTTGCAGAAGAAATTTCAGGAGGCCACACCACACTTCTTATTTATTTGCATAGCATAAATGAGTCTTTTTTGTGTTTTCGTGGCATTTTAGCGGAAATTAAGATTCATTCATTCTCTTCTATTATACTTGTAGTGTGGACTGTTCAGATTGGTCTCTGAGGTGTAAATAAATTTGGTGCTCAAACCATTAGATAAAGATTTGTTCATGCTGTACCTTATTATTATTATTGGTAATAGCAGAAATCTCAGTGATTGCCTTTAGAATTTACACTGAAATGTTATTGGCACGCATAATAGTCTACCTACTCCCATTAGCAAATAAATAAATAAATAATATCTTTTTTTTTATTTTTGGGTACATTAGAGGAACAAAGGCCACAGTCCAGGGAAAATGACCGAGCCCAAACCCCATGCTGAAGCACAACAGCGTACAGACGACCAGAAGATCATGCAAGCTCCAAGCTCTATCAGGAAGAAAAAATGGAAAAAACCTGGGAGAGCCATCTAGGTTCCCCTTGGCCAAGGGAACACGGTTCGATCCTTACAAAAGATGGGTTAAACAGTGAGGGATTCGAAAACCCCTCAGACCTAGAGGGAACTTACAAGCATAGCCAGCCATTCAGTCCGTACACATATTTGGCCCGGGAAAAGCAAGAAATATGCCACAAACCCTGTCCCTTCAATCTCATGGTGATAATTTTTTTCCTAATTTAGAGATTCTAAATTTAAATTTTTGCATAATAAAAAAAAAAAAAAAAAACCTTGTACCCAACCATTAGCTTGCTTAACCAGTAAATCCTTTGCCTAGTCTTATAACTTGCTTAATGCAGTGAGAATTCTGGTCAGTTGCAATTTAATTGTTCACACTTTTTAGTAGAAACACTTGCTAGACCGTGTGGACACTGTCATATCTTCCATTTTATAATTAAGGAGAATTGAATTTTTAGTATAATTAAAAGGATTTTTAATTCCAGTTTTATAATGGATGTTGGATGTTATCGCATGCCACTTGAAAATTGAAACCTAGGATTTAGTAACTAAAGCACAGTTGATTTTGTAAAAAAAATATTATATTTTTTAATTAAAATTTAGATTTAAATATTAAGAATGAAAATAATTATGATAGGAGAGTTCTTAATATATCTAAAAGGAAATCAATAATAATTTAATTTAGATTAATTTAAATATAATTTTAAACACATGATAAGAGTGTATCAATTTTCTCCATGAACGGAGAGTCCTAATTTTCTCCATGAATATAGCCATCAGATGGCTATTCGTGAAGCACATGAGGACAGTCTAAGGGCCCCTGCAGTCATTGCAAAGTATGACCCCTCTAAGCATCCCAAAACAGGTCAATGATAGGACTTTCCAGAGCAAGGGGACCATTCACATCTCCACTTGGAAAACCCCTTTTGGTCTTTGGACTTATTCAAATAACACGGCCTTTGGGAAATCGGACAGTTGTCCTTGATCATCTGAACCGTCCTTTCCAAGAATTTTCTCTGTGGTTACTAGAACCCCAATCGAGGTTATGAACAGCAAACGAGAAAATGATGTAGGGAGAGCTGTTATACGAATATCGTTCATGAGTTACTCGATTAACAATGGACTCGATTTAAATTTAGTTAAATTTAAATTGAGATCGAATCATATTTATTATATAATTAAATTAAATTTAAATAATAAAATTTAAAATTTAAAAATTTATCAAATAATTTAATAATTTATATTAATATATATTATTATAATATAAAAAATAAAAAATATTAATATATTATATAAAAATTGAGTTTTGAGTCATATTATTACTATTTATTAAGTTTGAACTTGAGTTTGAGTTGAGTAAAAAAAATCAAATTTAAATTAGATCACATGAATATTTAGAATCTATTCGATTCGAATTAGGGGTATTATGACACCCGAGTCGAGTTCGTATATCATGATACCCGAGCTCAGCTCGAGTTTTATTTGGATGAGTGCGAGCTCGGGCTCAAGCTTGTCGAAATTAAAAAACCCAAAAATAAATTTAAAAAAATTTAAAAATATAAAAAAAAAATAATTTATTTTAAAAATTATTTTTAAAAAATATAATTATTTTAATAAATAAAAAATATTTTTAAAAATAAAAAATATTTTTAAAAATTTAAAATTATTTAAAAAATTAAAAATATTTTTAAAAATATAATTATTCCACCCAAACGAAGGCCGACTCGAGCTCGAGCTCGAGCTTTGACTGGATAGTGTCACAGGTACTCATGACATTACCCGAGTATTATAACAGCCCTAATTCGAATACACCCCCTGGTCTGGTCAGGCTTCTTCCTACTGTGGAAGCTCTTGGTTCTTAATTTATGTGGACAATTAAGTTAAAATTTATGCTATTTTTTTTTTATTTTGGAATAATAATGCGATAAAGATCAAAGAATAACAGTATTATTATATTAATAGTTTTGATGTTAAAAATCATATATATCATATCTAAACTTTGAGTTTAATCTTTAAATTTTCAAAATTGCGCACTTAGGGAAGGGCCTCAAATAAGGTCTAAACATTTTAGGTTCATTTGGAAATGTTAGTACTAGAATTAAGGTTTGGTGAAAAATTTACAACAAATAATATTGATATAGTAATAACTTTATTTTATTTTATCAAGAATTTTGTATTTTTATTTATAAAATTTTATATTTTTTGTAAAATATTTTACTTAAAAACATATTACATTTGCGACATAGAACAAGAAATCTACAATTTTAAGATTTGCATAATTGGGGTCAAAAGAATATATATGCCATATTTAATGGTGTAAATGGAGATGTAAAAACCGAAAAAAATATGAAAAAATAATAAAAAAAAACCTTGCAGAACCCATAAATAATAAAAACAAATTGGAATCATATCGGAAGCAAAATCAAATCGAAACTATTATTTTGATTATGATTTCAATTTTGCTTTTCACCAAATTGGAATCATCGAGTTTCAATTCAGTTGGGAACCTATGATCGTATGCCTATTTGGGTATAGAACCATTTGGGGATTAATAAGAAAGAGGAAAAAACAAAAGGGGCAACCAACATTTGAAGGGGCAAGAGGCAAAAACAATTTGAGTGCTAAGACTTTTACATGTCAAGAAATTTATAATGAACTTTGATATTGTGCAACGATGATATTATCTTTTTGATAATTTTAAAATTATGGATTCGAAAACAGTTTCTTTATAAAAATATAAGAGAAAAACTGTATATATATACGCTTACTATCCCTCTACTCTTTCACTAAGTCGGAGAACATTTTGTAAATCGGATGAGCTCTTTAGATAATGACGACCATTTATAAATTTTAAATATTTTCATTCTTTGTGATTATAATTATTTTAAATAAAATTGATATTTTTTATTGTATAAAAAATATTATATTAATATTTTTTATACTAAAAATTCTAAGTTGAGTTTAGTTTTGATTTTTCCGAAAAGACTCTTCAAGCTAAATATTTTATATTGGTTGATAACAAGGGTGAGATCTTCTCTAGAATGTAAAGCAAGTTTGTCATGTAACTATCAATCTTTCCTACCCAAGTTGTCAAAAGAGAGAGCATGGACTTTAATGGTGATTTTATGGTCCTTCCAATCCCCATGATAGAATGGAAGTGTACATGTCCACTTTAGGACCACAATCTACATTCCTTTCCAATCAACTCTTTCTTTTTCCTTTTTTTTTTTTTGTTTGTATTTATTACATTGGTTTGGTCCGAAAGAGACACATTATATGACAATTTTAAAATTTAATTTTTTTCATTAAAAATTTATTAAAAGCCTCGGAAACATTATAAAAATGTTTGTCATAATTTATGTTACTCTGCTTGTTATCAATGATAAGGCTTCACGGCTGAAAGTCCGAGCAAGAGTTGTTCGTTCATTTGGATAGCCAACTTGACTCATGAAAAAGAAGGCCCACCTATCTAAATAAATAAATAAATAAAACAAATACTACAACGATAATAGATGAATCAAATGTAGGATGATTTTATCATATTGAAAAACATATGATAAGAAATCTTTACACGATTTTTCCTAACACATGAGGGTTTCATGGGTGACTTGCCTTTAATATCAAACGTTATTAGTATAATTTTTAAGAAAACAGTTTAGTGGTCACATCTTTCTCTCAATCCCGTGATCCGAGAGTTTAAATCTTATTAAAAAAAAACATTATTAGTAAAAAGACCATTTTATGATTTTTCATGGGCCTATTAAGAAAATGTGACTAATGAGTAACAAACATAAACCCCAAAGACATGAGTGTAAAAAATTTATAAAATATTTATTTAAACAATAAATATGAATTATAAAACTATATTAAAAATCTAAAATATTAATGAGAAAATAATTTAATCATGATATTCCTTACAACTAATATGCAAATAAGTGATTAAATATAGAAAATTTTATTCTTAAACCTTATCCAAGAGCAAGAAATATAACAAAATTAATTTTAAAAAATTTATATTAGGGTTTAATATTAATATATTTATTAAAAAAATTGAAATTTTGATTCAAATCAACATGTACCTTTTTCATTAGGTAAGAATGGATTTTTTTTTCTCAATTTTGAAGACATTTTTTTTTGTAGTTAATTGGAGAAAATTGAAAAATGATGATTCCGGTATTGGATAAGTTAAAGAAATATAAAGAGGGAAATAAGGATATGAAAGGAAAAGAGTTAGTAGAGAGCCTGATAGGAAATGAAAAGAAATGGAAAAGAAACGAAAGGAAAGGAAAAGAAGAGTGAAAAGCAAAATGGATGGGGAGAGAGACCGAAAGAGAGAGAGGAGAGGGAAAGTTTGGGGAATAAGTGGAGGGAAAGGGAAAAGTGTAAAAGAGGGGTTGTAAATATCAAATTAATATTTTTAAAAATTATAATCTTATTTATTTATTTTTTTTTTTACTTTAAAGATTATAAATTTTTTTTTTTATGATAGTGACATCATATTTTTATTTTTGTTATATGATGGATTTTTAAAAACAGTTTTATATAAAATTTAGTTAAATAAATGAGTCAAAAAAAAATAAAGTAAATACAGTTATAGATATAGATTATAAACATTAACTAAATTTTATAAGTTATGCAATTCTCACGCTTGTCCCTTCTTTTGTCTGCCTCTGTGACTAATAAAAGTGTTTTGATAGCCAAGTGAAGATGCAAAAACATAATAGCAGTCAGAAGTAGGGATGACAATGGGGCGGGATTTTATTAAATCCTATCTGTCTCTCCATCTTAAAACCTATATCCATTCCTGATCCTCCACTCGTGATAGATAAGACATTGTATACCCCACTTTCCATCTACCCCTACTAATGGGTTTATCTATCCACACAATAAGTCGATTTGTTGCATTCACAAGTTAACTTATTTTTCACTCAGATCTATTTGACATTTAGTTTTATTAGTATGTCAGTTTAATCATATTCTATAATTAAAATATAAATAATAAAACTCCAAAATTAGTTTCAGTTATATCAAAATAAAGACAAAAATTATATTTAGATTATTTGATTTTAAACTAGTGTTAGAATTAAGAGAATATATCAAAAGTATAACTATAGTCTAAAATATCAATGAACATTCCTTCTAATCTACTGGTATTTTATCCGACATATCTTCGTTTAGGACATTTTCATCATCTTCAGAGAGAGAGAGTTTTGCACTTTAGGTTGATTTTTAAAATTTTGAATCGATTTTTTGTGTATGTGTATAGAAGGTCAGATAAGATATATAATGGGTAAAAACTCATACCCATACCTTACTTGATCCTCCACGAGTTTAAAAATTTTTTACTCTCACCTGCTTGACACCTGTTTTTTACCCACCTTCACTAGATAAGATAAGAACAGATATCCGTCTGGATGGGTACAAATTGTCATTCTTATTAGGAAGGGGGACATAAGAATATTCATTAATTCCCCAACTTTGTCCTAATTGATTAATTGGGACGGAAGCCCAACTTGTTTTAGTATATTGACTCGTTTGAAAAAGTCAATGTTAAATTTAAATGAAACTAAATTTAACAAAAATTATTAATATAAGAATAATTTAATTTTTTAAATCAATTTTTTATTTATAAAATTTTGTATATTTAATAATCTTTTATTTTAATTCAAAATTATTAAAAATAAAATAATACAAAATAATGACAAACCCAAGCTAACCATATCGAGTTGGGTTTCTAGGGATTTTATGACCTATATTATTGTTTTTTTTTATTTGATTTTGAAAATCTGATTAATTTGGTTTGAATAATTATGGACTCAATTTAAAAATTGATTCTTTTAATATCTATTTTTTATTTTTAAAATTTAAATTTAAAATTTTAATTAAACAAAATTAATATTGTATTATCGTAACGATAGAATATTGATAACAATTTTGCTATCATACAAATGCAATAGCTTCCCTCTTCCGTGTTGCTTTAAATTTGGATATTAAAAGTAAAAAGATTAGCTTAATACAATTTTATTAATAATCAAAATTTTATTTTTATTATTAAAAGATTCAAAGGATTTTATTATGGAAAAGAAATTTCTCAAATATTACTTTTAAAATTACATAAATTCCTATAAAAGCTTCGCTGCGGGGGAAGCGGGGAAGTGTGGGACCCGGAGGAGTTGAGGTTGGACGGTGCACCGGAGCTGCCCCCACAGAGCAGAGACGTGCGTGCGCACGTCATCTTCTCACATTTGAAATTGAGAATAATGCCCAACTTCAGAATTAACTACCGTCGAATCGTCTTTTTCTCTCCATTTATTTAAGAATTTTTAGGCTAAAACCCTAGAGCACATTCCCATTTCCTGATACAAATACTAGCTCCCTGATCCTGATCTGTGATCTTCAAGTAGGCAACTCTCTCTCTCTTTCTCTAAAGCAGAGCAGAATTCATTGCTTGTATACATTTGCTATTGATTTCATTCAACTGCTTATTCTTGTTTCTGATCTTGTTATTCTGTATTTGTCAATCTCTCACTTCTCTCTCTCTCTCTCTCTCTCTCACAAATTGAATGTCTGGGTTGTGTTTTCAGTTTAAGTTACCAATTTTCCGGAATCATGTCAAAGGAGATGGAGGATGGAAATACTCACTATGACTTTGATCTCTTCGTGATCGGAGCTGGCAGTGGTGGTGTCCGTGCTGCCAGGTTTTCAGCAAATTATGGTGCCAAGGTACCTAAATAATTAACATATTTCTGCAAAATTTTATTTGATTTTTTTTAATATATATATATATATATATATGTGTGTGTGTGTGTGTGTGTGTGTATATGCATTCAGTTCATCTTTTATTTGTTAATAGTGCAATATTTTTCATGATTTTGAAGTGTCAATCTACTGTTGCATATAAATGTTTATTTATTTTTAATAACTCTTCATGATATTAACTGTCTGGTGATAATAAGAGTTATGCTAATTGGATAGAAAAATTCAGCGAGTGATATTATTGGTTCATAAAGTTAAAAGAAAATTCTGGGTTCTCTTTTTCAATGACAAATAAAATCATGGTTTAATCAGTAATTTGTTATCTAGGTTATTAACTCTCTAGGTCCAAATATCCTTATAATGCGCAAGGACCCCCAAAAACGTCTTATGTAAGATTTTATTCCTCTTAAAATGCATTTCTTATTTTCAATTCATAATTTATTTGTACAAATTGATTGATGGATTTCATTGTTGAGTTTTCCGTCTTTGTATTGGATGGTTTGTACAATATCGGACTTTTGTAACATTCTTCTTATTTGGATGATATTATGTTATTTTGCACTTTCTTAAATTTTCAGGGGAAGGAATAATGCTTTCTTTCATTTTTTTGGGGGGCATAAAATTGTAGTCCAGCACCCTCCTCCTGCTCAGGAAAAAAAGTTTCATGGCAGTAGTTTATAGTTTTATTCACTAACTTCTGTCAATTTGCTAGGCTGCGGTTTGTGAGCTTCCGTTTCATCCAATCAGCTCTGAAGTTATTGGAGGCGTTGGTGGGACGTAAGTTGATTTCTTATTCCCGATTCTTTAGAAATCGATATATCCTTATGGTTTTAAACTGTTTGACACTTCTGAAAGTGATTAATGTATTCCCTAGGGTTTTACATATTTCTAGTTATCATGTTTGTCATTTTGTTCAGCACGCTTACTTGTAGTTTATATTTGATGGTGGTGCATGTTTTAGGCAATCTTTTTTCACTATGATTTGGTTGTAGATTGTGTTATTTTGTTTGAGGTGTATCCACTGAGGAAAATATAGGGACAGACCAGACCAATTGGGAAAAATCAGTACTTATCTGAACGAACAACTCCTTTGTAATTTTGATTGTATGAGTTGAACAGATTAGCTGCAGACATCCATTAAGCAAAAGACAAATGAAACCCTCTTCTTGGTGGTACCATGAATGCTGGAGCTGGTTTCAAGAACCGTTGAGAAGAGTATTTTTCATGACTAAGAAGTTGCGAGAGCTGAGTTTTGCTCTTCCTAATATTATCTCTCACATTCTCCTGATTTTATGAAAAGTGTTCTTTTCCCCTTAATTTGATCCCACCTTGAGAAGAGTGGTTGATGCGCTAGGGTGCTTTATTTTGAAACCAATGAACATCCTGACAAAAGGCTCTACTTTTTTTGGGTATTAAGTATCTTATTTGTCTTAAGAGCATATCGTCATCTTAGCTCTTTGGTTAAAAGGCCCAGAATGATCTTAAAGGTATCTCTTGCAGATTTTACCTTCCACTTGTATTTTGTTTTTGTGGTACTTCTCTGTGAAGGTGGAATCTTTCTCCAATATATTCTTGGCATCTTTTGTCTGCCAATCGTTTGCATTATTGTGACTATCGAAGCTATATTATGTAGTTTTTGGTCAACTGATTTTTATCCTTCTATTCCTCTTTTAGCAGGTTGTTTCTTTTTTTTTTTTTTTTTTTTTTTTTTTTTCTCTCTCTCCCTCTCTCTTTCTCATAGATGATTGGCTTAAGGGTCAGGTCCTGGCATTACAAGAACCATTGTTTGATTTCTTCTGTTGATTCACTATTCTCTCGTCATGATAATGTCTTCTGGATTACCAATCAGTCTGTTGTATTTGCAACTAAATATTCTCAAAATCTTTACTATCTCATACAGTGATCTGCATATAAGCTTTATAAAACCTGATGCATTTGAGACACTTGTAAGGCATGTTTTGGCCCGACCCATGTTCATCTTATTACCATGCTTTGAGTTCAGCACTGCAACTCCAGTATTTCACAAATGCAAGACAGACCCATTAAACTCCAGTATTTCACAAATGCAAGACAGACCCATTATCTTCTGAAGTAAATATTTTTTAAATGAAAAAAGAATGAGTATGTGAAAAATTGGTACATATAGCACAAAACTAAAACAGCCGTTTTTGACACTTAAATATTTTCATGACTATGGTTATCCAAAAATAAGAGTAGGTTCATGAATACTTGTATGAACAAGATTGCTAATGTGGTTTAAACCTCAATTGTTTTAGTGTAATACAAGATTAATATTTGATTATAATGATGACATTATCTTAACTTTTTATGGTTTCTGGTATGCATGGTAATGCCATGTTGGCTCCTAATTGTTTGAATTTTGCTGTGTAGTCATACTTGACATGTGAAAGTAGTAACATTGTTTTGACTGTAGATAGTATCAGGTGAAAAGATCTAAGAAGTAAAGATGCTACTGGAATTTTTTAGGATATTTTGACTCCAATATGGTGTAGGAAAATGCAATTATATGTATTCATATATATATATATATGTATATTTTTTTTTCCATGCTCGACGCTCATATAACATTGCTCTTGGTATAAACATCTTTTGTTGTTGAGGGGTATTTCGAATTGATTAACTTTGAGAATGTATGATTCTCAAATGATTTATTTGCTTAAGTTGTTGGAATTAAAATATGTCATTATACATGTCTTTGATTTTTCAATAAGGATACTTTATAGGGTGAAGCTCTTGAATAAACTTTTCAATTTGGCCCTGATGTAATGCCTTCTTTTTTTTTTTTTTTTTTCAGGTGTGTAATTCGTGGTTGTGTTCCCAAAAAGATTCTTGTGTATGGAGCATCTTTTTCCTCTGAAATTGAGGTACAAATTTTATCCATACCCAGAGCACATTATAAAACACTCATGAATTAAAAATTTAAAAGTTTAAATGAAGCATGTTGCTTTGAGGACCTTGAGAATCTACGGACCCCAATTCCCAGTACATGCTTTGCCCCTCCATCCTGGTGGCAAAACATAGCAAAATAAAATACTGAGCACTAAAAATAACTGAAGGGCAACCTTGGACAACTATTATATAATATAGGCTGGGCAAACTTGGACTCTGAAAATGATTTTTTATGTGAGTTGGGAAATATGGGAATGCTAACTGCTAAGAGATGGGGAAAAAAAATGGTGAAGAGCAAGCTTCTTTCATATGTAATATTTCAGAGATAAGGTGAAACTCCTGATCAGTTTGATGTGGCAATATAGGAGTGCAAATCTTCTTATTTTGGTCACCTAAAATTGCTATCGCTTCTGTACTCGTGAAATTTGTAGGATGCAAGAAATTATGGATGGGAGGTGAATGAGAAAGTTGACTTCAACTGGAAGAAGCTTTTGCAAAAGAAGGTTTGGGTTAATTTTTGTGCTTTTGGTCATCGTATCTTGTTTAAATTGTTTCAAATGGTTGGTTGTTAGCACCATGTCTCCTTGTATGTTTTGTGGGATTGAGTGATGAATACAATTACTCTGTTTAGTAAGAAATTGTGCTCATGGGCTGGATGCAGGCTTTCTTTTTCTGTAGTTTAGAGTGCGAGTATAATTATGGAGGAAAATGTGGAACTTTAACAGGACATAACATAAGCTATATCAACCATCTCAGTAAATGATATTAAACTATTTGCATTGTCCACCTTAATGCAAATACAACTGTTATTTTACTTGTGCTGTTATTGTATATTGTAAACCCTACAAAATTGTAGCAGGTCAGATGCCCTTTCAAGTACGGAATAGTATACTAAGAAATTGATCAAAGGATACTGTGTTGTATCTAGCTTTCTAATATGTTAAGGTGGAAAATTTGTGCAACGAATTGTTGTCATTGTGCCACAGCTTGCATATTCTGCTGTTTAAGTGTATGCGATATTGGTGTGGTTGTGTTATCCTGAAATCATGTCCTGTGTTTATGCCATACGCATGATTTGTCTTTGTGTTCTCTTTATGTGGTGTTGATTGTTTCACCTTTTGGAATTAGTCGTTCTAGTTGACAGATATAATGATGATCATGAATATATTGCTCTCTCTCTCTCTCTCTCCCCCTTCTCCCCCCTCCCTCTCTTCCCTTTTGTGAGTGCACTAATATACGCATGTATATATATGGCCACATACTTTGCCAAAATGCAGACCGATGAAATAATCAGATTAAATGGCATTTACAAGCGGTTATTGTCAAACGCTGGTGTGAAACTGTTTGAAGGTGAAGGAAGGATTGTTGGTCCAAATGAAGTTGAGGTGGTACAATTGGATGGCACAAAGTTGTTATATTCTGCAAGGAACATATTGATTGCTACTGGCAGCAGGGCTCAGCGGCCAGCCATTCCTGGGCAGGTGAAAATTTAGTCATTTCATTTGAAAGGACAAATGCAGCTAGTTTTGCATTATTGTTCCTTTTGTGTTGTGTTGTGATGCGTCAATGGATCTTTATACAGTTCCCATTTTGTCAAAATCTGGGTGTTAGCTATGTCAAAAGTAGCATACAATATGCAATTTGAACTCAATTCACCTGGACATTTGGGCTATTCTTTTGTCCTAAATGATATTTGAATTTATTTGTCTATTTCATGCAATGCTAAGGTTTCCAAATAGAGGAGTGTTCTTGTCTTCTAACATATTAGTTGTGATGACCTTCCAAACTATATTGGTGAAAATTTTGGATATTATA
Organism: Dillenia turbinata; assembly: GCA_037126225.1. Lineage (NCBI taxonomy): Eukaryota > Viridiplantae > Streptophyta > Magnoliopsida > Dilleniales > Dilleniaceae > Dillenia > Dillenia turbinata. The sequence goes on along the minus strand of JBAMMX010000026.1, from coordinate 8,707,472 downwards.
TTATATGAAGTAAACCCAAACAAACACATCAGACTTTGTGCTAAACTCAAATTCCATCTACTATTCCTGTATCTTCCACAATGAGGCATCAAATTCATGCAAGATAGCCTTTTCTTTATTTTGTTCGGAGATAATAATTTGTGTCTGTCTCCTATGATTTATGGCTTTTTCATCTCAATGTTGTAGGAGTTGGCAATAACCTCTGACGAGGCTCTGAGTTTGGATGAATTGCCTAAGCATGTTGTAATACTTGGGGCAGGGTTTGTATCTCTTCAACAGTTGCCTTTTGCAGCACAAACTCTAAGCACACTGATAACCAGAACTTTTCTTATATTGATAGGTACATTGCGGTCGAATTCGCTTCAATATGGAAAGGAATGGGTTCGATTGTAGATATCTTTTTCCGGAAGGAGCTACCGTTAAGGTTATATATCATCTTATAGACATAGTCATATATACTTACATTCTAAACACTAGGACTTTCCTTTTTTCTGAGTGCTAATGAAGTCTTCGTCCTTTTTGAAAGCTTGTCTGTGAATCCCTCGCCAATTTACCCATTCAGAAGCTGAAAATTACTCTTGCATTCTTAAGAATTGTGTTCCTTTGACTCTGTTGGAACACTATCCTAAATTATGCCAGGAGTAGCTATAGTTCCGGAGTGTTACAATCATGTATAATAAGGGGAACGTAATGGAGATTCAGACTATGAGAATTTATGTTATGGAAGCATGCCATGGAGAAGGGCATTGATTTGCTCCTAGAATAGGGTGTCGAATTTTTTTAGTTGGAGGAGAGCTAGTTGTGTCAGGTTGCCCATGTGGCAAGAGCGAAGGTCCCATGTAGGTCCCACATGAGGCTCAAATTATTTTTCTTTTGGGCGCTTTGGTCTGGCTGTTAGGTGGGTGACTGGACTAGACTGGCCCTGCTCTCATCAGAGCAAAGCCAGTCCCTATGGGGTATGACCCTATGGTTTGATGAAGGATGATTAAATTCTTGGTGAAACCAACAGGCAATTAAACATGGTGCGTGTAGATATAAGTTTGAATGTGCAAGCTATGGCCTGCTTTTTCTAGTTTAGTAATGGCCAATTTGGTCACCGAGTGAATCAGTGAGCCAAATTTAATAAATGCAAGCCATTCACCTTACTTTCCCGGAGAGAAGTGAAAGTGTCGTAGAGGTGATAATTATCTTTGTAGAGATAATATATTTCTAGCACTCATTGATCCACAGACACGTATCTGTATTTTGTCATTTACTTGTTTAACATCATTTTGTCATTTACTTGTATAACATCGCAGATTGCAAGGTAGGGGAAGTGCTTATGATAATTTACAACTACCTCTTGTTTACTTGATTACTAATTCTTGCTCAGTTTCTGTCAAATGAGCTTCAAATTTATCTGTATTTCTGCTGCATTCATCTGTTTAAAATGGATTCCTTTTTGGAATTTTTGGCATAATTATTTACTCCTCTTTACTTGTTATTATGCACGCTAGGCTAATCAATTAATTTCTAAATATCTGTTATAACAGAGGTTTTGATGATGAAATGAGGGCGGTGGTGGCTAGGAATCTGGAGGCCAGGGGAATTAATTTGCATCCGAGGACAAATTTGACAGAAGTATGTTCTTTTACCATAGACCACTCACAAAAGTGATTTAGACTACTTATTTTCATAGGTTTCTTAGGGTAGTTATTTTTATTTGCATAGTTATTTATTTGTTAGTTTCTGTTAATATTTTCCTTTCCAATATGCATTCAAGCTAATAGTATGCTTGATTTTGGTTATTCAGTTGACTAAGGTGGAAGATGGCATAAAAGTGGTAACTGATCATGGTGAGGAAATTGTGGCAGATGTTGTCCTCTTTGCAACAGGTAATTCCATGTTCTGTTACAATTTTTAACTATTTCAAAAATTATTTTGCTAGAAAAACAAGTATTTTAAAGAATTAAATTCATAAGGGTTATTGGTTTTCATCGTGAGCTTGCATTGGAGTTGTAACTAATGATTGATTCATTTGTAAACTTGCTTGACTAGAAGGACTTTAACAATGACATGACCTTTGGTGTCTTCAATATTTTGGATAGATCCAGAAAGCTGTTCCTTTTTTTTTTTTTAATATGGCTTCGGGTGGTTATAGTCCACAAAATTACTAGTTTGCTTAAATCTACCTGACACATGATTATTGGTTTGAGTTTTGAAGTGTCTTCTGATTATAATGGTAATTGATTTCAGGTCGCACTCCTAATACAAAGAGGTTGAATTTGGAAGCTGTGGGTGTGAAGCTTGATAGATCAGGAGCTGTGATAGTTAGTATCCTCTGCTGCTTTCCTTGTTTTTCTGTTCTGATTGAGTTGTGAAAATGATAATGTGAATGTTCTTGATTTCTGAAAGTAAGATGACATATAACAAATATCATACCATGTTAGGATGATTTTGGAATGACAGTACTCCTAGGATAGTATTCTTGTTTGGTTGTTCACATCTTTGCAAAATCCTGCATATCTGAGAACGCGTTAAAGAAAGGTGGGTGGTAACACTAATGAATTGAGAGATTGTTTTTTACACTATCCTATAGTGTGGGATAAGTGGAATAGATTGTTTTTTGTCTGTCAAGGGCATTGGCGCTATGTGCAAAACCTATGTATAATTTGCTTGTCATAAGAAATTTGAGGATTTCAATGCTGCAAGGAAAGCAAGTTGTGGAAAATCCCCATAATGTCCATTTGGTTGGGAAGGAAGGGATTTCAGAAACCAATTCATTCATCTCTTTCTCATATGTGACTAAGATTGGTCATGGTCTTCTAGCTTGGGGGCTTTCCTACAATACTACATCAAGTAAAAGGGTTAACAAGTTTTGGACCCAAGACTTCTCAATTTGATACAGAGTCAAATGAACAATTTCTCCAGAACCTTAAGCTAATGGAGAAATATATGTTCATTTTTACAGATTGCCCATCATCCTTGTTGTATTATTCTTCTTGATACATTTATCAGTAATTCCTCTCCCCTTGCCCCCCTTTTCTAATCTTAACAAATGCCAATCTTGAAAAAATATAAGGTGGATTAGCAACTGTAAAGAAGAATGACATACAATTGATGCATTAGGGAAGAATCATTTATATCTTTCCTGGATTGATACAAAGATTAAATGAAGGTAAGTTGTTGATTGAGTGGAGGATTAGGGTTTAAGGAGCTCGTTGAGTAGGAGGAAGAACAAAAGTATGGGGTAATAGAATATTGTATCCTATGAATTCTCTTGAAAACTCCTTGGCCTCTTCAGCATCTTGTAGGCAGGAGTCAGGGTATCTTTCTGGTTCCTTCATGAATTCTCTTGGCTACTATGAGTGGAAAGAATAAGAAGGAATAGATGGTCATATGGTAGTTATGGCTTGTCATGGAATTATTTCTATTGATAGAAGCTTATGATTTTATATTTTAAGGCCGTCATTCATTGAGTATGAACTTGGTCTTCTTCTTTACCGTTTGTATATTCATTTTCTTCTTGTTGTTTGGTTATGCTATCATATTGCAGTTGGTTGATGACAATAACGTGTTATAACTAAATTCCAGGTCGATGAGTATTCACGCACCAACATTCCAACTATTTGGGCGGTTGGTGATGTTACTAATCGAATAAATCTTACTCCTGTGGCTTTGATGGAGGGAACCTGCTTTGCGGTGTGTATTTCATCTTTTGCCTTCATTGATATGTTTTTTAAGTTTCCAATCGGTTATTGTCTTTCATTAATTTTTCTGCGAGTAATCTACTGTTTGTCTCATTTGCTGTCTGATGGACATGCATTGTATGACTGCCTACAGAAAACCGTCTTTGGAGGAGAGCCTACCAAACCAGACTACTCCAATGTACCTTGTGCTGTATTTTGGTAATTCATTTGCATTTTCTATTGTAAATACATGTTTATCTAAACAAAATGCCATGTCAGAGTTTTTTTGTAGAGGTTGCTTCCCCCCCCCCCCCAATATTTTGAACACTACCCAGTTATATCATACTTTGTTGGGCATCGGATAGTGGAATGATTTAGTTGTCTGCCAATGATGCTCCATCATGTAATAATCATTCATTAACAATGGGGAATTTGCTTTCTTGCTAATTCCAGTTCAAACTGGGGCTTTGACCATTTAATTGGCTTTTTTTTTTTTGTTTTTGGAGTAAATATTAGACAACTTATCTTGTCAGACTTTGCACCTTGAGTTGTTTTTTTCTCATTCCTATACACTAACTCGTAATAACATTTTCACTTGTCCTTGTTAAAATTCTCCACCATGAACCTAGAATTCAGAAGTTAAACCTGTAGGCTTTACCACTCCTTGTGACTTTCTTCCACATCAATTGTTCAATACCATCTTGTGCATTTGTTGTATTCCTATATATGTTTTGAATTTCAGTTCCACTCACAGTAGTTGAACCTTTAAAGTTCTGGAATTTGGACAATTTGCGCATGCTGCACCCTTGAGATTTTATCTGTTGTTCTTGGAACAATAGGCTTCCTTTTGTGCATGTACACATGCCTGTGCATTCATCTGATCGTGCATCCTTTTTTTTTTTTTTTAATAAATTTTTGGCATTACTAGCCATCTCTAGAATAATACAGTGATGTAACTTGGTAAAAGTGTCTTTTGATTCTTCACAGCAACCCACCCCTTTCTATAGTTGGCTTAAGTGAAGAGCAGGCAATAGAGCAAGCAAAGGGTGATATTTTAGTTTTCACATCGAGTTTCAATCCTATGAAGAATACCATATCAGGGTAGGTAAAGTTATTCTCTTACAGTGCATGAATGAGGATAGAGGTTTACTACTTCGAGCGTCTAATTCATTTCTTTCATTTGTACATGGGCAATGTCAATTATGTTTGACCTTTGTATCTGTTTCTGCAGCAATTTTTTTTTTTTTTTATTATTATATATATTTTTGTAGTTATAATTTTTCCTTTTTTCCATTAAAGAGAGCCTACTGAGCATTCTATATATATATATATAGATATTTTTACTTGGACTCTTTTTTTCCTTTTCATTCTCTCTTTCTCCAAATGGGAAATAAATTGGGAAAGAACAAAACATTCATGATTACCTAGAAGTGTTGGTAAAGTCTAAGAGGAGCTCAAGGTAGTGATATAGAAATGGCATAACTCAATCTCAAGCTGAGGGCATTTGAGACCTCTTGTGGCAAATGTGTGCCGTTTATAATGTGGAGTTCTCAAGGTGTCAATGTTACTTCTGTTAGATGCCATGACTCATAAACCACCATTTAGTGGTCTTATATAAGTAGTCTTTCTGTTTCTGGTCATTCATTTTTTGTCTTAATTTGATCGATCCGGGATGCTGCTTTGGTCATTCATGCTGCTTAATGAAATCATATGTTGTGTGAACTCTTTAATTTGTACTGACAGCTTTTGACCATGTCAAGATGACATGGCATCTTTATGAATATGGTTATGATATTGGAGTCATTTTGATGGAATTTTTGTCCCCATGAGTTCTATATTCATAGTAGTCTTATCTCATCATCTTTATTGGAGATGAAGGTCCTGGGGTAGATGTTTTTATAACAGTTGTAGTGAGCCTTAAGCTAGTTAATGAAATGTAGGGATAATTTTGAGGGCCAGTAATACAAGGTGTGCTGCAGATCAAGTTTTTTAGGTTAGGGAGAAATGTACGTGATCAAATGCAGATTAAAACAAAGTGATCAAGATCAACCTAGAATAATAAATAGCTGAAAGGATGAAGTGAAATCAACATAAAACCTTATCACCTCTATCAGATTATATGTTGTAGAAGAGTGTAAAGTTGAACCAAGTAAACAGGTCAGAGGAGTGCCAAGGAGATTGACTTCGAGGTCTAGGGGAAGGCCAATATTAGGAAAAATAAAGAAATGGCGTGTTTGTAAGAAGGGGGAAAAAATAATGACTTCTACAAATTTTTTGGAGTTTTTTTCCCAGAAAGCTGCCATGGTTTTTTGTGTTGGCTGATAAGCATTTTTTGATTGCAAATTATTTTTAAAGAAACCAAGATAAACATCTTTTAGATCGTTTTTTTGGTGAAAGCAAAAATAAAGTAGGTACCTTACTGCAATAAAACAGGTTTAATAGAAGGCAAGACGAGCTTAAGCTTGCCTATGAAAAGTTATTATCAGATGTAAGTAACTTTTTTTCTTGGGGGGGGGGGGTTATTGTGCTGCTGATTTTCATTTTGTTTTTCTTTACGACTGAGATGTCTTGGATTTGTAAAGTTTGTGGTGTTTTGAAGAATTTTGCTTTTTCCAGATGTTGATTTTTGCAGGCAGTAGAATTCTAACTTTCCCCTCTAATTTTGTATTCAACCTTTTTTATGGGTTAATTTTTATCTTTTATTTTTGGTGCTTTGGTTAACTGAAGAGATGATTTCGGATAGGAATAAATGGCGCAGGAGAATTAGAGCAAGTTAAATTATCACTTCTCGTATTATAAGTCTATTAGGGTAGTGTGTGTGTGTGTATGTGTGTGTGTTTTTTTTTTTTTTTTTGGTTATTATTATTATTATTACTATTATTATTATTATTATTATTATTATTATTATTTTGAAATATCTTATATTTGTCTCGGCCGATCCCAATATTTTGGGATTAAGGCTCTAGTTGTTGTTGTTTTATTTTTGGTGCTTTCTATTCAGCTCTAGATTCTGCTGATGATTATGTGATTATCAAATGATGATTTTTTTTTTTAATTTTTAATATTATTTCATTTTTTAGGCGACAAGAAAAGACAGTTATGAAGCTTGTTGTTGATGGGGAGACAGATAAAGTTTTAGGTGCATCCATATGTGGGCCAGATGCACCTGAAATTATGCAGGTATCCATGTTTTCCCATATTTGTTATGTAATCAGCTCTGGTTCAGTGTTTACTTTCTATGCATGCGTACATGCCTCTGCCTTTTGCATTTCCACATGAACATAAATTTGGATGAAATGTTAGGGATATGATGTCAGAAGTTGTGCATATTAGTAATGTTTGTTTAGAGTGAAGATCTCTAACTATTATTTAAAAAAGATTTTGGTTTGTGTGTCAAGACCAAGCCTACTCTACTGACATTCTAGTTCACAATGCAAGTTCTTTTTGTTGAGACATGCGGAAAATAAATATTTACTATTGCTGAAAGAAAAGGATAAATATTTTGAATCAGCAGGACTTATGTAATAGGAGGAACACTTTTCTGGAATATTGGCAATGAATAATCAATTTTAACCTCCACTGCAAACAACTACTGCTATTTCAGCTTCTGGTTTGGTGTCCATGGATTTACATGTCATACCTGAACCTTATGGTAGAGATTACACCTTCAGAGATGCCTGGGGCAATCTGTTGACCTCATTTCCTCTATTGTCATCACCAATGTGCTTGATGGTGTTACTTTATACCTCTAAGATGGCCATCACAATTTTGGTTTTCTAATTTATGCAATTGCAACTCAACAATTAAGATTTCCCCCATCATGTTTTTGAATGTTATTCCATATAGAGATTAAAAGGGGTAGCACCCAGCCATGAAGTGGTATTGGATTGGTATATGACGGTATTAGTAGCTTTTTCTAGCATAAAATAACTCTTGTTCTCTGTGGCTTCACAGGGCATTGCTGTTGCACTCAAGTGTGGAGCAACAAAAGCCCAGTTTGACAGCACGGTAAGCTGCATTGTTATGTTGATTAAGTTGGTTTGTCTGTAAGACCTTACTACTTGTGAATGGTGAAAAAAATATAGTTGATTTATGATCCCTTTCAGGACTCAATCTCTATTTTTGTAGTCTCTGCTATGAAGTTTACTAAAATGATGGGCCTTAAATAAGGTTTCAATTTTCCACCTACCAATAGAGGTTTTCTAGAATAATGCACACAAACTATAGGAGGCTCGGGGAAGATACTTTGTTTCCCATCTTTTGTAAAGTTATAGCAATCAATCCGTTTGCGTCCTACATTAAATATTGATCTTAGATGCATGGCATTAGGACCAACTGTATTTCTGGTCTTCCCATCTTCATGTAAAGATTATCTATATTATTTTATATTATCATGGAAAATGAACTCACAGTTCTGATGTTACTGGATTTGGAAGCGCGGTCCAATTTACCAAGGACACTCAAATATTAGGAAAGTAAAATCCTCTAAGAGTAGTTTTATAGACTGGTAGATACAATCAAATCTCATAAATTTCCATGGTTTTCCTTTTGACTTTTCACAGGTTATTGCATTTAATAGAGTGTGAAGAGTTCCACTTAATAGTTTAATCTAGTTTTATGTTAGCATTCCCTATTGTGGTCACTTTCATGGGTTCTGCCTTCTATATACATCATTCCATTAAGAGTTGAAGATGATCATAGGGCTGCTTCTGAAAGAAGAGTGCCGTGCTTTTTACAGGTGGGAATACACCCTTCTGCTGCTGAGGAATTTGTGACAATGCGGACTGTTACAAGACGCGTAGATGCTGGTGGTAAACCAAAAACAAACCTTTGAAGATACCAAAGGATCAAGAAAAGTGATTATAGGAGATCATAGATGAAGTGTTTTACTCATCATAGTAAATGGAAATCAGATATTTCTTTTCCGATAAAAGAGTTGTCAAGATTGAATCCAAAAAAAAATAAAAAATAAAAAATAAAATAGCTGTCAAGAAATGTGCAGCAGTGCAGACAGTGATATACTAGATTATCATAATTAGTTGTTCCATTCAATCTCTGGATGTTGTGTTAACTGTGCCCGCCCTCTCTTTTTCCATATTTTGCTTTATTCTTCTGTAGATATAGGTTATGGATGGAAGGAATTGTCCCGTCGAAAGCCATCTTTCTGGCAATTTTCGGGTGTTATTTCCATTGCCTGAACTTTTCTGCTTCTACATTTGTTTCCTCAGCTTAGACCTTGTCATTGCAGAGTTGCATAGATAAATAAGTTTGGTGTCATGCTCCTTTTTTCTTTTTCCTTTTTTTTTTGGGGGGGGGGGGGAGGAGGAGGTGTTAAGGCATGAACGCTGAATTTTTATTATATTTCAGGATTTTGATATTATTTTGAACGACCATTGGCATTATTTTTGGTAATACTGATGCTTTCATTGCTGTTTTTCAATTATATGCATGCTGGCTGATGCAAAAATGGGGCATGCATTTCAGAGAGTGAACTTTAGGACATATTAATCAAATTTGAGTCATTGATCACGAGAATCTAATCACACTTTGTCTAACATCATTCGATAGGAACTGTAGGGCTGGGCAGTTCGAGCTAGGAAATGGTACAAGGTATAAATTCTCCGGACATCTTCAAAATGAAGCTATCACAATCTAAGTAAACCAATTGCTCTTCAATTCTTTGCATTGATTAAAATGAACCCATTTGCAATCTCTCTCTCTCCTTCTCTATCTCCCTCTTTCAAAGATGAGAAGAATGGATTCAGCGGCAGCCACTCACAAATTTCAGTGTTTGCGTTTTATCTTAGGAATGAAGTATGCTTTAGGGTTGATCAGTGTATATGAAGATTTGATTTTTTTGAGTAGATAATTGTGAAGGGGCAAGGGTGAAGAAAATATTGTTTCTGCTTTGTGGGTGAGTCATCTAAATCATTATAAGTTTTGACTGCCACCCATTCATTATTAATACCGCCAATAAATATAGTCACTCCATAAAAGAAAAAATGAGAGTGAGTGTTTAATATATGATAAAATTGCAATACATGATGTATCCACAAACATCAATGTTAGAAATGCTCTTGCTAATGAGTTATAGCTCAATTGGCACTATCCTCCTCCCCTTTCTCTCATGTTTCGAGTTCGAACCTTCACAATATACCCAAAAAAAATGAAACACTGAACCCTAGAATCAAAGGAACTAGAAAGATTCTTCAACTCAACTTGGATTCTATTTGTGCATCAATAGATACAAATGTTAAAAACCCTAGATCCATGTTTCAAATAATCAAACCCTAAATCAAACATAGCCAGATTTGAATCTAACGCGTTTGTAGAATGCAGAGAAATAGGGAATCACCATGGTTTCAAATGTGAATTCACCAAACATTGCATAACCTGCCATCCCTATTATTTAAAGAGAGAGTCATGAGTTTTGAATATCAAAATGACTTTAATTACCAAGAATCGATTAGTTGGTCCACATGAAGGAAAATTGATTGAAGGAAAATAGAGAGAAGGAATCTAAGTGATTGTTTTTCATTCAACAAGTAGTTCATTAGACTGTTTTCTCAAGAATTGCAACAGCTCCGGCTTCAAAGCGAGCATGGGCAATTTTGCAAACTGAGTTTCAAGGCTCATCAAGGGTAATAGCCATGAAAGTCCAAACTCTTGGGCATCAGTTTGAAACTTTACTCAAGAAAGGTAATGAATCAGTGCAAGATTTTTTTGTCTAGATTGATGGCAATCATTAGTCAAATGAGGTCATATGAATACCAAATAACTTGATCAAACCGTTGCTGCAAAAGTTTCAAGGAGTTTCAACTCCTTAGTTTGATCATAGACATGTCAGAATTTTCATTTGATGAATTGATGGGTTCTTTGTGAGCTCATGAGGCAACGATAAACAAGGATAAATAGGTCAATTGAAAGACAACAAGAGAAAGCATTTCAAGTGAAGGGGGCAGCATCCAATTCAACTGAAACTGACAAGGCAGCACTAGGAAGAGGATGGGGGCAGAGATGCATTTCACGGAAAAAGTCGTGGCTGAGGCAGAGGAAGAAGTTTTGAATAAAGGCACTCCATCGGTAAGCAAAAAGGTGACCAGAGTGGCACCCAATGTCACCAATGCAGCAAGTTCAGGCACGTAAAAGCAGATCGCTGGTACAAAGAGAAACTAGTGAATTATTGCAGGAAGTTCAGGCACGTAAAAGCAGTTATGTGGTTTAGTGGTTGTTCCAATCATATGTCGGGTCTGAAGGCAATATTCAAAGGGCTTGATAAAACTCAAAAGATGAAAGTCAAGTTTGGTGATAACAAACATATTCATGTTGAAGGAAAAGGCACAGTGGCAATCAAAATTAGCCAAGTAAAACTTTTGCATGAAGTTCAATTTGTTTCAAGTTTGACACATAATCTAATTGAGTATGAAGCAATTAATGGCTAATGGTGATGGTATGTGGCTAGAATGACCCAAATCATATTAGGTTCAAGACTAGCCCTAAATTTGCTGAATGGCTGATGATAGCCTCATTATTGACATTGCCAAGTATCTACCTGGTCGGTTAACTGTCTTACCAGCCCAACAGCTCATCATCACGCGGCTTGAGATCCTTTGAATCAATAGCCCAAGGTAGTCCAAGGAACGTAACCAATCGAAATATGTTATCAATAAGGGTTTTATCTCCCAGATGGGTAGGCATTGCCTATTCTTTCCCTCGACATTTATTGATCAAATTCTGCTCGGTCGTCAATTACTCGGTCTTGGTACTCTCTTGGTGCTTGGTGGTCGTCATCCGATCTGCTAAGACAATATTTACTTTTCCTAAATCACGGGGGCAATTTTACGTAAATGGAAAGGAAAACTCTAATCGTAGCCGATAAGGAAAAAAATCTCTATGACGATCTGAACTTTCCAAACGGGTAAGAATTTGAAATTTTAGAGAATCCTACACTATGATTCCCATAATCTCGGGATGGTTTTGTAAGGAAACTAGAATTTCAACACTCTATATGCACACGATTCTCACATACTTAAGCTATATATATACCACTAAGTCAATCGATTAGGTACGCTCTCTAAACCTAAACATAACATATAAAGATATATAGAGCTCTCTGTTAGTGTGTTTCTCTCCTTTTACAAACCACTTTCTAATTTGAGTGTCTTCCACCCATCGGAGGGGCAGTCCTATCGATCAAGACCATTAGATAGCTAATTCTGTTAGAATTTTGAATTCAAATTCAATTTTGAATTCAATATCAAATTAATTGGGGAAAAACATAATCGAAAGGATTAGATGTGATAAAGATGGTAGGAATTTGAATTGTGGATACATTTGGCCAGATCTTGGTGTCCCATTCAAACCTCTACACAATTAATTTGTTTTTCCGTTTTGAATAATTAATTGGATTCTCATAACCTCCAGCAATTATTTAGGGTGATAATTATAGGGTTTTAATGGCTCTTTGATGGTTGAGAGCCTATATAAACCCATTCAATGCATTGGATTCCTAAGTCTGAATTTCTAAACTCCACACCATCTATTGAGTGAAATTGAGGGTTTAGAAGACTTGTGCATACCCCAAAGATCGTGTTAGTGCTTTTAGATTTGCCGGAAGTGAAGAACAAGGTTGGAGGTAATCCTAAATTCTCAATTTTTGCTTCCGCTAATTTTGACTCCAATTTATGAATTGAAGCATGCATTAGGTTCAGCATGCATTAGGTTCGGCATGCATCCTTACATTTGGTATCAGAGCCAATTTTATCTTTGTCTGCATGTTTCCGGCGAATTTCAAAATTTTTAAAAAATTAGGGTTTTTGGATTTTTGAATGTTTGAGCAAAAAATCTTAATGTCTTCAAGAAATTGATTTCAAAATTGAAATTTGTGTATCATTATGATTAAAACCATATTTTCAAAATAATTTTTGGAGCATCTTTGAATTTTCCGGTAGTTTTCCGGCATCTGGATCCGTCGGAATCAACAAATCGGGTCGGGACCCTTTTCCAGCTTTCGGGTGAAGAAGATGATGAAATTACTGTACATCAAAGGAAAAGAATAAATAAATATTTTATTGAAAATGTATCATCGCCTGGGCCTTGGCCTGGTGGTATGGGCCTGGTGATTAGGTTACCTAGAATCCGGTTGCGCCTGGGTTCTATTCTGGTCATACGTTTTTTATACCATTTTTTTTAAAGAGCATTTTTGCTATGATTTTTTGAAAATTACATTATAGTTTTGAAATTTCATAAATTGTTACAGTAAAGTCCTTTCATTTTCCAGAAAACTTTGAAACATAACAGTTTGGTCCCTAATACTTTAAAAATTAATTCTTGGGACGAAAAATTTTTCAAAATTTTCAAAAGATATTCTAAATCCAAATTTTAGAAATCGAACATAAAATTCATTTTGGGTATAATTTTGTATATAAGGGGAGGTACAAAATTAATAAAATGTATTAAGTAATTTTTGTTGCATTTTTATATTAAAATTTTATACATTTTGACATGACAAAATGGATTTACATTATTATCCTAGTGATCAATATAATTTCTAAAATTAATTGGGGTTTAGCCACAACAACCATAATTAAATAAAAAATTATATATGAAGGTATAATCATATTAGGGAAAGAATAAATTTGCCATGAAATATTTTTATGTAATGAATCTTATCCCATATGAATTTTTGTTGTATGAAAATAATAAAATTGGAGATAAAATATCAAAATAGCTATTTTTCAATAGTAGTCTATTTGATTAAATTCTCATTTCTATGTAATATTATAAGTGCGGTTGATCTAGTGCATGTCTAGGCTTGTTCTGTCAAAAAGACGGGGATAAGTCTAAAGTTGGCTGATTCTTAAGTGGTTCAATGTGACTCACCATATTAGGGAAAGAATAAATTTGCCATGAAATATTTTTATGTAATGAATCTTATCCCATATGAATTTTTGTTGTATGAAAATAATAAAATTGGAGATAAAATATCAAAATAACTATTTTTCAATAGTAGTCTATTTGATTAAATTCCCATTTCTATGTAATATTATAAGTGCGGTTGATCTAGTGCATGTCTAGGCTGGTTCTGTCAAAAAGACGGGAAAAAGTCTAAAGTTGGCTGATTCTTAAGTGGTTCAATGTGACTCACCACCTACCTATGAACCTACCTGGTGCACTAGAGAGATCGTTTTATAGGGCTAAGTAAAAAAGGATAAGGTAATCAAGGAAAGACTAGCTATTGGTAGTTTCTTAATTAGCCCACAGATATTAGGAAATGAGTTATTTTTGATAAATCTTATTATAAGGTCAAATAAATCTAATAGAATTATAAATTTAGTCCACATACAATTTCTATGTCATGGATTTATTTTTATATGTTTGCATTGGTAAAGATATGTTAAATGCCTCACATATAATTAGTAAGCATATATATTTATTTTACAGTATTCCAAACCGTAGATTTGAAATCCGATTTTTTCGATTTAAATGGAGAGAATTATAAGGAATTGAGGGAAATGATGTTTCTCCATTTAGGCTGTTTGGACATTGACTATGCCATCTGGAAAGACGAGTAACCTCCGGTGATCGATACTAGTTCCGAGGCTGATAAGGCTCTTTATGAACATTGGGAGCGATCCAATCGCCTAAGTACCATGTTCATAAAGAGTAAGATCTCGGCTGGTATCCGTGGTTCGGTCAATTAGCATACCAATGTCTGTGCTCTTCTTAAGGTTATAGACGAGCATTTTACGGCATCGGAAAAGTCTTTGGCTAGCACCCTCATTATGCAATTCTCTTCTATGAGGCTCACTACTGTCCACGGTGTGCGCGAGCATATCATGCGGATGCGGGACATTGCGGCTCAACTAAAGAACCTGGAGGTTGAGATGTCTGAGTCCTTCCTCGTACACTTTATTTTGAACTCTCTCCCTCAACCCTACGGTCCTTTAAAGATTTTCTACAACACACATAAAGAGAAATGGTCCATCAATGAGTTGATGATCATGTGTGTACAGGAGGAAGGAAGGCTCTTGATGGAGATGAAGTAGGGTTCTGAAAGTGCACATATAGCTATACAAGGAAAGAAGAAGGGCAAATTTAAGCCAAATCAAAAGGGCACAAGATCGAAAACGGACATTAAGAAGGAGTCCAAGTGTTTCTTCTGTAAAAAGAAGGGACACATGAAGTAGGATTATGCTAAGTACAAATGGTGGCTAGAAAGTAAATACATGGAAATTTCATTAGTTTGTTATAAATCCTGTATGACTGAGATTTTTCATGACACATAGTGGATTGATTCTGGTTATACCATCCACATTACAAATGTGTTACAGGGTTTGCAAAACCTAAGGAAGCTGGTGGGTCGTGAACAACTCATCTATTCGGGCAACAAGATGAGTTCACAAGTAAAGAGTATTGGCGATTGCAAGCTCATTCTAGCAAGCGGTCATGTCTTGAAATTGGATAGAGTATTCTATGTACCTAAGTTTTCTAAGAAGTTAATTTCCGTTTTAAAACTTGTACAATTCAGTTACTCTTTCCAATTTAGTAATAAAATGACATTATTTTATTGTTCAAATGTCGTTGGTTATGGTCTATTATTGGATGAATTATATAGTATTACTTTACAAGATAAAGTTTGCATGAATGTAACACAAACAGACGTTAAAAGAAGTGTCATTGAGGAAAACTCTTCTATGTTATGGCACCGGAGATTAGGACATATCTCCATAAAGAGAATAGAAAAGTTGGTAAAGGATGAAGTACTTGACACCCTAAACTTTAGCGACTTTGAGATTTGTGTGAACTACATTAAGGGAAAGCAGACTAACAAGACTCAAAAAAGTACTAGGAAGAGCTCAGAATTGATTGAGACCATATATACGGATATTTGTACTCCAGGTACAAACTCGTATGGTCATAATTATTTTATCTCCTTTATATATGACTATTCCCGATACATGTATCTCTATATTCTTTGCCATAAGGATGGGGTGTTGGATGCTTTTAAAATTTTTAAGGCAGAAGTAGAGAAACAATGTGGTAAGCAAATAAAAATCGTGAGGTCAGATAAAGGAAGAGAATACTATGGAAGGTATACTAAGGATGAACAAGCGCTAGGTCCATTTGTAAGGTTCTTTCAGGAAAATGGGATCGTTGCCCAATATACCTTGTCTGGTTTACCTAACTAGAATGGCGTAGCTAAAAGAAGGAACATGATCTTGCTTGATATGGTTAGGAGCATGATGACTAGCTCCAAACTATCTAAATTCTTGTGGACTGAAACTCTTAAGACGACAGTGTATATCTTGAATATGGTTCCAACCAAGGCTGTAGCCAAAACTCCCTTCGAATTGTTTAAAGGTTGGAAACCTAGTTTGAGACACGTACGCATTTGGGCTGTCCTACAGAGATAAGGGTTTACAATCCACGAGAAAAGAAACTGGATCCAAGGACCGTGAGTGGATATTTTATCGGTTATGCCGAAAAGTCCAAAAGATACCAGTTTTATTGTCCATTCTACCACACTAGGTTTGTGGAATCTGAAAATGCTAAATTTCTAGAGAATGACTTGATCAATGGGAGGGATTACTTTCGAGACTTAACTCCTAAAAGGGTCCCATCAAGTATCCCGTCAAGTTTTAGTATCAAGTTAGTTGTCATCCAAAATAACCCTTAAGTCCTTATAGACACAAATCAGGGTACGAATGACAATTTAAAAATTTCACAAACAGTTGACCAAGATCAAGTTGGTCAACCTTCTCCTGTGGAGAATGTAGAACCAATAGTAAGAAGATCTACTCGAAAAAGAAGGTCAGCTATACCTGATGATTATGTGGTATATCTTCAAGGGTCTGACTATAACGTCGGAGTAATAGAGGATCCAGAAACGTTTTCACAAATCATGAGTTCTAAGGACTCGAACTTATGGCTGAATGCCATGAAAGATGAGATAGAATCCATAAGGAGCAGCAGAGTCTGGGATCTTGTAGAGTTGCCAGATGGGGTAAAACCCATAGGATGTAAATGGGTTTTCAAGACTAAAACTGACTCATTAGGTAACATCGAGAAATATAAGGCTAGATTCGTTGCTAAAGGATTCACCCAGAAGGAAGGAATCGACTACTCAGAGACATTTTCTCTGGTATCCAAGAAAGATTCCCTCCGCATCATTCTAACATTTGTTGTACATTTTGACCTAAAAATGCAACAAATGGATATGAAAACGGCTTTTCTTAATAGAGAATTAGAGGAAGAGGTTTACATGCGTCAACCCGAAGGATTCTCCTCTAGTGATAGTGAGCGTTTGGTGTGCAAACTCAAAAAATCCATATATAGGCTAAAACAAGCCTCTCGCCAATGGTATTTGAAGTTCCACAATGTAATCACTTCATTCGGTTTTGAAGAGAACGTTGTGGATCAATGTATATACCTCAAGTTCAGTGAGAGTAGGTTTTGTTTTCTTATTCTATATGTAGATGATATATTACTTGCCACCAATGATAAAGAGATGCTGTATGAGGTGAAACAGTTCCTTTCTAAAAACTTTGAGATGAAGAATTTATGTGATGCATCTTATGTCATCGGCATTAAGATACATCGAGATAGATTCAATAAGACTTTAGAACTATCTCAAGAGACCTACATCAACAAAGTGCTTAAGAGATACAAAATGGAGAACTGTTCACCAAGTATAGCTCCGATTGTTAAAGGGGATAGGTTCAATTTGGACCAATGCCTTAAGACAAATTTGGAAAGGGAACAAATGACTAACATCCCATATGCTTTCGTTGTATGCACAGGTCTGTACAAGACTTGATATAGCGCATGCTGTTGGGATGTTAGGTAGATTTCAAAGTAACCCAGGTTTGGAATATTGGAAGGCTGCAAAGAAGGTGTTGAGATATCTACAAGGTACCAAGAAGTACATGCTTACATACAGAAGAATCGACAATTTTGAAGTAGTGGGATACTCGGATTCAGACTTTGCTGGCTGTGTTGATTCCCGGAAATGAACGTCGGGTTACATCTTCATGATGGCTAGCGGAGCTGTATCGTGGAGGAGTGCTAAGCAGACATTGACTGCGACCTCCACTATGGAAGCTGAGTTCGTGGTGTGTTTTGAGACTACGTCACACGCAGTGTGACTCAAGAGTTTTAAATCCGGGCTTAGGGTTTTAGATTCTGTACCTAAGTCATTATGTATATTTTGTGACAATTCAGCTGCTATATTTTTGACTAAGAACAATAAAAGTGGTAGTTGAAGTAAGCACAACGACATAAAGTACTTAGCCATTAGGGAAAGAGTGTTGGAAAATAAAGTTATAATCTAACACATTAGCACTGATTATATGTTGGCTGATCCCTTGACCAAAGACATGCTACCAAATAGGTTCAGGGATCATGTTGTAAATATGAGCTTATTGCCTTATTTAAATGAAATTCAAACTTGAATTTTCTCAATAAAGTTGTGTACATGTTGTTATTTTGAAATAAATTCATCAAGTAAGGATCCGAATAAATATAGGGTTTATTCATATAGTAAATGTCACCATAAGATTTGGACACCTATTTCGTGATTAAGAATCGCGAGATCACATTTTCTCCGACACTTATCTTTTTTGCACAGCGAATAAAAGGAAAAATGCCCCTGTATAACATTTGATGTTGGGGTTCTTAATCGCGAAATGGGTATTACGATCTGAGACTTTGACATCAATTTTTTTTTTAAATCGTTGTGAATGGTGAATATCGCGGTCTGAAATCACGACATCACTGGTTTGGGAAAAAAAAATAACACTATTTATTTAATTTTAAATAAAAAAATTATTATTTTGGTAAAAACTGCAGATTTTGATAGAGAAGCAAACTGGGAATTGTATAAAAGCTCTCCGTACGTATAGAGTCGGTGAGTTCTTGTCTAATGAAGTTGACGACTTTTTTGAAGAAAGTGGAATTCACGAGGATCTAATAGCACCTGACACACCAGAGCAGTGAGGGTAGCTAAATGCAAGAATTGCCCATTGTTGAAGTGGCAACGAGTTTACAAAAAGGCAAGGGACTTTTAAATCAGTATTTGGCAGAAGCAATTGCTACTAAAGGGCATGGAGTTTACTTTGTGTATTTGCTGAATATTTCTCCTACAAACACACTCTTGGATCAGACACCATATGAATCTTGGCAAGGAGCAAGGTCTTCCATAACCCACTTAAGAATTCTCAGTTATACTCAAAATCATCAAATTTAGATGAAAAAAAAAATAATACATTTTCATCGGTTATTGTCTTTTTAAGTATTAAGATTATATAACCCTCTTAGTGGCAAAGCGATTGTTAGCAACAATGTCATGTTTAATGAAGAAGCATGATGGAATTGGAGTAGCAGCAGTGACAGAACTCAACTCAAAGCTTAATGGAATGATGTAGCAGATTCAACACCAGCAAATTCAACAATTTCCTCTCCATAAACTTCCAAATAAAAGCAGCCCAGCTAGTTCACCATGTTCAAATTCAAAAGACAGTACCTCATCTTCCTCACATGAGCCATCCAAGGAGACACCTCCAAAAATTTTAGATCTTTGGAAGAGATCTATGAATCTTGTGCATTGCTTTATTTGTTTAAGATCCTACAACTTACAAGGAAGTCACAAAAGTGGAGTGTCAAAATAAAATAAAGGAAAACTCATGGCAATTCAAAGAAATGAAACTTGGGATTTCATAGTCTTGCCCAATGAAAAAAATGGTATTGGCTTAAAGTAGACATTCAAAACAAAGTACCAGGCAGATGGAAGTATACAGAAGCATGGTGTGATGTGACCACGTTAGCAAGTGTACTAATAGTTTCAAGCAGTATATGTGATTGATTTGAGCTATCGTTCTTATGAGAACTAATTTATTTTACTAATTATTTTTGAATTGAATAATGTTATTTGAGAGGTCAAAATTCCTGAGTTAAATTAAAATTTTAAACTCTAAACCTAAATTCTACCAAAATTAAATAAACAAAAGAAAATTTAATGAATTAAAACTAATAAGAAACCTTAAAATATTTTCAAAAACTTATTCAAGAAATTAGAATGAAACAATAAAGACTAAAAACTACTAAATGAGATTAATTAACTATGAAATTCTAAAAAGCAAAGAGAAAATCTAAAACATTAATGAAACTCAGAGTTAATCGATGTTTTAAGGGCAAAAGGTTAAACTAAATTAAGACAAAAGTAGTAAAAGCACTAATCTCAAATTGGACACTCAGGTATTTTCTTCATCCTTCATTCCCTGGCTTCATTTTGTGTTTTGCTCTTCTTATATAAGCGTGAATTCTTGAGCCATAATTCTTTCAATCTTCTCTCTTTTCCAAACTTTATTTTTCTCTTGATTTCCAAATCTTATTTTTTCCAATTCAATAGATGGGTTCTTTCCGTTGCCAATTTTGGTTTCTAAATTCTACTTTCTTTTTCTTCGTGATTGTGCATTTGTTCTGTGAGCAACTCCCTTATTCTCTTTGATTGCAAGCCTAGGCATGCACTCTCTCTTTCCCTTTTAAAATATTTAGAATTTGCTAGATTTACTTACAGGAGAGAAATAAACCAAATCAAGTAGCATTTGAGGTAAATTGATGGGAAAATAAATATTAATCCAAATAAAATTGATAGTCGATTAAGTACAAAACGAAGAATTTAACAAAACCCAAGGCTCGGTTTGTAGCAAAGAGATACTCATACTAGCAAGCTAGCGATTTCAAGGTGTTCCTTTTGAAAGGGTGAGAACGATTTTAGCCTTGGCTTGCCAATTTAAATTACCCATTTATTGACTTAATGTTAAGTCAGCAATTTTGAATTGTGAATTGGAAGAGGTGTTTATGTTACTTGAAGTTTTTGTGGTCCCTAGTGAAGAAGCAAAGGTGTATTGGTTAAACGAAGGCATTATATGAGCTAAAGCAAGCCCCACATGCATGGTACAACAAGATCAATTCATATTTCTACAGAAGAGGTTTGAAAGAAGTGAAAATAAGTCTACTCTTTATTTGCAAAAAAAAGGTAAACAATGATCTTCTTGTTGTTTGTCTCTGTGTTGATGACAATTTATATGGGTTCATCCCTCTCTTGTAGCTAAATTCAAATCCAGTATGATGAGTAGATTTGAGATGACAAATTTGGGATTTCTTGATTACTTTCTCGGGCTTGAAGTGAAACAAGAGAAGCTGGTATATTCATTTCGTAAAAGAAATATGCAATAAACCTAGTCAAAAGATTTAGTATGGTTAATTGCAAGGTTGCTGCTACATGCATGAAATGTGCACTTCAAGAGGGAGTGCGGTGGAAAAAAACACTCTACCGTGACACCTCTTTGTGATGTGAAAAATGTGTCGCAAAGTTGCGATGCTGGAATATTGCAATTGGCAACAGGCATTGCCAAGGCTGTCACAAAATCTTTCAGGTTGTTGCACTAAAATCAGGCATCACAACTTTGTCGCTCTAGGCATTGAAAAAGTTGGAGCCACTTGGCGTGAAACTATATGCTTCACAACACACATCGCCGCATTTGTCGCAAACTTGGAGCGACTTGGCATGCAGAGTGGGCATCGAAAAACCCGTCCCTCTTTCCAACACAAAAGTTAGAGTCACTTGGTGTGAATGATGCAGCGTAGCAGACATCATCACCATGTGCATTGGTAGAAGTCTGCATTGCAAATTGTCTCAGATGGCATCGTAAATTACCGTGCCATTTTGGTGTGGAAGATATTTCGTCGTAAATTTTGTCACACAAGCCATTGCTAAAACACTTGGGTTTCGGTGATGACATTTTGTTGCAAAAAAAAATGTCATGAAGGACATTTTATGATGCTTTTAGCAACAAACACTCATTGCTACTTTGCGATGTCGTCGTTGTCGTCGCAACAGATTTCGTTGATGCCTTTATTAGTGATTCGTGGCTTGATTTTAGGGAAGTACATTGCAATGTCTATTATTCAGTGTCGCTGATGGTGTCATGACTCACTTTTTCAGTGTTTGCCAATCAAACATCGGAAACTTTTTACGATGACTACAGTATTACGTCGCTATTTTGCTTTCCAGTGTTCCATCAACTGCTTAGCCTGGGCTTCAGCCCCAACCCCTCCCAAGTCCAATCTCGTACCTTAAGGGAAATCATTTCTATGTATTTTAATGATAATGTCGGTCTCGAGCGACCATGTTGATGGTTGATGTATCTGAAAACTGGTTATTTCTAGATATTTGTTTTGTTTTTTGTATTTTATTTTATTTTTTTAAATATAAGTATTCTGTTTTTCGTTTTTTGTATATAAAAAATAGATACATATATACATACATACATTTATATATATATTTCTATTCCACTTTTTATTTCATGCAATTTTTTGAAATTTATTTTTAATTTGTAGATTTATTTCAATGAATAAAATAAAAAATTTATTTTTAATTTTTTTCCTTTTTCAAAAATTAGCGACGTTAACTATGATTAGAGAGAAGCAGGCTTGGCGATCAAGTTTTATGAGTCGGACTTTGCAAATCTCGAGCTCGACCAGTTCAAAATTTTATGAGCCTGAAACCGGGCCCAATTCGAGAAGGCTCGGAAATTTTGAGGCTCGAGCTCGATCCAAAAAAATAAAAAGGTCTCATATCCATTTCGAGCCAGGGCCGAGCTCGAATGTTAAAAAAAAGGTTTAGGGTTGATCAAGCACTCAATTCCTCCGCCTCAGTTTTGGGTATGATCTCTGTGCCTATTCCCCTCAGTTTTGGTTTCGTGAGAGGGTCTTTGCCTTCATTCTCTTGAAACTAATCGTAGAAGGGGAGAGGAGGAAAAGAGAAACCCTAGATCAAGAAACCCTCAGTTTCAATTGCACCACTGCTGCCGCAACAACTCGTCCTCTACAGTAACAATGTTGCATCGTGGGCAAGGGTCGAAAGTTTTGGCAATTGGGCTAATTGGGGGGAGAGCTCTCTATTTTTGTTGACGACAAGCTTTGGGTCGTCCAAGGAGCTTGACGACGAGCGGGGTAAAGAGCTTGACGATGAGGGGGGAGGGCAGTTGTGTGTGTGAAAGAGAGAGAGATGGCTCGGTTGTGGATTGTGGGTTGTGTGTGTTTGTGTGTTGGGCGGGGGAAGAGAGAGAGAGAGAGAGAGAGAGAGAGAGAGACAGATGGCTCGGAATTTGTGCAGAAGTCATCTTCTCTTGTCTTTCAAGGCCAGCCAGTGGTATCTCATCCATAAAAAAAAAAAAAGGCCGGGCAATGGTTACATTACACAAACACCAATGGTTTCTATACTCTCGTCATTGAGTCGGGCCTATAACAGGCCGAGCCGAGCCTGTTGATGTCTAGGCTCTGATCCGTAATTAAAACGAGATTTAAAAATGGGCCCGAGCCCGAAATGAGCCAAACTCTGTCCTTTAAAATGGGTCAAGCTCGGGCTGAGTTCAGGCCGACCTAACTCAATTACTAGTCCTAGACAAAAGGCATCGGAATAGATTTTGCCACTAACTGGTTGGTACGTGCGTCGCAAATGCTTCATCGGTGTTATTGTTGTAGGGTCATAGCAAAACTCAATTCCCTCCATGTGACATGGTTGGTGACGCAAATTTTGCAATAGGACATGTTCATCGCACTTGGCATTGCTATATTTAATTATGCTCTCCCGTCGATGCAAATTGTGTCGCTATATCTCCACTCAGTTAGTGATACACTTGTTCTGTTTGCAACCAATGTAGAATAGCGACGCTGATTTTGTGTCGCAAAAAATGTGATGAAACGGTTTGCGACACTTGTGTTGTTCCATCAGTTTGTGCATCATAACCAGTTTTGTGATGAAAGTAGAAAGAATTATGTGTCTCAAACTAGTGTCAATTAGCATTTATTTTTTATATTTTTATGTTTTTTTTGAATGTGTGAATGAAAGTTTGCAGCTAGAAGATGGCACTCAACATGCTAATGTAAGGAACTTCATAAGTCTAGTTGGAGGTTTGATTTATTTGGCTCATACTCAGCTAGATGTTTCATTCTCCATGGGAGTTGCTTCAAGAGTAATCCTTCAAAGCATTATTTTGAAGCTGCAAAAAGGATTTTATACTATATTGCTACGGCATTGGATTATTGAATCTGGTATATTGATGTTTCGAATATTATAGATTACATAAATTTACTCTTTATAGATGGAAAGAGCACTACATTTAGAATTTTTAGCCTTGGATCAGGTATTGTTACTTGGTGTTCGAAGGAAGAAGCTACAAAGGTATTGCCATCTTTAGAGGGAGAGTATGTAGGAGTTACTTCTTCACCTTGTCAATGCGTATGGCCTATTCGTGTAGATATTCGTCAAATTAGGAAACTGCAACTGAAATTTTCAGACAACAAAGTCACAATTGTGTTGGGCTTCACTCTAAATTGAAAAGTCCAAACGAAATGGGCCCATCATGGATGGCCCAATTCGATGTCACATTCCAGTCGCCTGCCTTAACAATTAAATTAGCACTTAGGTCTCTAAACCACAGAAACATACCGCTCTAAATCTTGCAATCAATCGATGTTTCTTTGATTTAGTGAAATAACATTAGAATCTCATTCTAAATACTTAAATTTGAGTCTCGAAAGTGATCAAAAATGATATTGAGAGAGTTCTCTTCGAATAAAAACCCGACCGTAGTTTTGCTTAAATTAATCGGAATAAAATTCTAGATATTAGACGATGGATCAAATTTAAAACGCAAAAAAAAAAAAAAAAATCTTACAATTAATTTCTAAGAGTTATTGCAAACTCACAATTACGCGTTAACTCTGAGATATTAACTCATAATTTGTGATAACTATTTTTAATTTTGATCAGAATTGTATTATTTTCTTCAATTTCAACAATTATATTATCATCAAACTGAATAAATCTAACAACCTTGGTATCAAGATAAACAAATTTGATCCGATCTCTAGTCATGTGATTACTAAATCCATTAACTAAGTAACGTGTACTTAATTCCGTTCGGACTTGTCACCGACCTATTACGATTTTCCCCCCTCTTTGTTTGTTTAGGTTGACTCTTGACTTAAACTTCTATCCGAGGCTCCCCCGGATGGAGAGAGAGAGACACGTGGTCAAGTTCATCATCATCTAAGAAGAGCAATCTTGAGATAGAGAAAGAAGGGAAAGAGGAAATTGAGGGGCAGAGAGAGGCATGAGATGGGGTCACGTTTATCGGAGTTGCCTGAGGAATGCATATCAAAGATACTTTCCTTCACAACAGCCGCCGATGCGTGTAAAGCATGCGTGCTCTCTAGAGGGTTTAGATCTGCTGCGGATTTGGACTCTACTTGGGAGAAATTTCTGCCGCCTGACTATGAGGAGATGATCGCTGCATCGCCTACTTCCATCCCGCACGGCTTCAAAAAGGAGCTTTATTTTCTGCTATGTGACCATCCTATCCTTCTCAACGGGGGCACAAGAGTAATTTAATTCCACATTTTTTTTTTACTAAAAACCTTCAAACATTGAAACCTTAATTTTTGTGAAAAAAGTTAAAGGGATAAAATATTTCCTGGACTTTGTTCAATTTTCATAAAGCATCACCTTATTTTCATGAAGTATGAATATTACATTGTGTTTGCAAAAGAATTTTACGGAATGTATTAACTGCAATAATATTGATATACAATTATTTCCACTGATTAAAATTTATGTTGTGTTTATGACATGATCCAGAGCTTCAATCTAGATAGGTGGAGCGGGAAAAAATGTTATATGCTTGGGGCAAGTGAGCTTAACATTGCTTGGGGCGATAACCCCACTTTTTGGAGTTGGTACCCCATACCCGATTCCAGGTTTTTCTTTTCTTTCTTTTCCCCAATGAAATTATAAATTTTACTTCTTTATCCTTAACAAATATATCTATCGTTTGAACCCTTTATTTGGTTGCCTTAATGAGATAATTTTTTTAATACCAGTTTTAATTTCTTATTAATCTCAACAAGCCACATTGACCATGAAAAATATCAGCTCTCTTGTATGTGTTTGCCTCCTTCATGGCTCTGATGCTTGGGGGAAAATTTTTGTACTCTAGCAACACAATATTTGGGTGGATACAAGCCAATCAAGTGTTATTTTTATGCTATGTTTATTATTGAAACAGAAATTGTGATAAATATGTCTGCATTGTGAGAGCTAAAAAATTTTACTCCTAGACCATGTTAGGTTTTTTGGGAGGTTGCTGAACTTAAAGTATAATTGGGTGCAGATTTGCAGAGGTTGCTGAACTTCATTTTGTTTGGCGGTTGGATATAAATGGGAGGATTGAGACAAGGATTTTATCACCTGCAACAAATTATGCTGCTTACCTAGTTTACAAGACTGCAACTAATTCCTGGGGATTTGATTCCATCGCAGTGAATGTATGGGTGAGGCCTGTTGATGAAATAGGTCACTATGAAAGCGCGAATGAAATTGAAGCCAATGCAGACAGGGTTTTTCTGGTACAGCGTCGTCAAGGGCAAGGACATCGTGGTGGTGGCAGATGGAGGCTGCTGCGGCAGAGAGAGGATGGGTGGATGGAAGCTGAGATGGGTGAGTTCTATAATGACGGGCAAGGAAACAATGGGAATTATATTGAGATGCGATGTAGGGAGGTCGGTGATGATGATGATAAGTCTGGTCTCATCGTTCTTGGCATGGAGCTAAGACCCAAAGCAAGGCTATCATAAACTCAAAACTTGCCATATTTGAGGCGGTTAGAGGGTATGACTCTTAAAACAATGTTTAAATAATAGTTAGAGATTTCAATAAGTATGCTCTGATATGTAGAAGTGGGAACTCATGAATGTTATATCATTGGGTGCTCATGGATACGGTGTGATTTAGATATATTTTATATGTCACGATTAGTTCCAAAAAGGAATTTACATTTGTAAACTCATTTATTCTTCCTGTTGGCTTGACTTGATTGAGCATGAAGCAAGACAATTACTTGGAAATTTTATTGTTTTTAGTAGAAAAATCTTCTTTTCTATCAAAAGATGAATTAGGTCTAAAGCATTCCCCAACTCAAATGGTCTCAACTACCAGTGCCTATTGTTGTTCACCCCCAAATTTAGCTATAAAATTTGCTCATTGATTCTCTTTGCGTTACATGTGACTCACCTTGTTAGATATGGTCACAGTTTCAGAATTGTTTGTTTTCAGGCTGGATTTATGTTTCGGTTTTAGTTCTAAATTGTTCCGATTTTGGTTTTGATTTAAATGATTTCAGTTTTGATTCTATAAGCAAAATTCAAAAAAAAAAAAAAAAAAAGAAAAAGAAAGAAGGAATGGCTTGAAATCTAATTGATGGAAAATAATCAAAAAAAAAAAAAAAATCAGATACAAAATTGGATGAAGAGGAAGTGGAGCAGATACCGAAAGATTCACCGTGACAATTTCATTTACCGGTGGTCTTTAAACCTAACTTTATTGGTCCTTGATATATTTGTTAATCATGAAATTGGTAGGGAAGGATATTGGATACAATGTTTTGAGAAATTTATTTAAAGATAATTTTTCATTAATTGGATATAAAATAAGTAGTGTTTATAGTTTTCATAATAAATATATTTTATTATAAAAACTCTCATTTATCAAATAATTTATTATACATAGAAAAGTTACATTTTGAATTGTTCAATTTTTTAATTGGCCATTAATATATTAAAGAAAATTGGTATTGGAATTATTTTGTCTATTAACATACACTATCAGAAAACACGGTTTCAGCGATGGATTTTTTCATCGCTGATACTCAAATTTTCGTCATTGAAAGTATCAGCGACGAAAAATCAGTGACGGATTTATCCGTCACTGAAAGTCACATCGTTAATTTTACCGACGGATTAACGATGGATTTTTTAGCGACAGAAAATTCCATTACTAATTTTATTTTAGAATTTTCAAATTACCGACGGATTAACGACGGAAAGTGACGAAAAATTTTCGTCGCTAATCCATCGATGAAATTAGTAAGACTAAACCCAAATGCCAGAAACTAGATATCACACCCTGATTCTCGGATCGACCACGCGACAACCACCGTGTCATCTCGGCACACGGGCAGAACCTCCCAATATATCGGGATTCCGCAAAACTATCAAATTTATAATAAATCATCAAAAGTATAAAATTCTTCAAAATATGAAATCATATAAACAATACACATACAAGGAGTCAATCCGACTCATCCCTGAACGTATAAACACACACATTGGCACACATCGGGGAGTGAGATCCTGTACATGTAATCATACATCAGCACACATCGAGGAGTGAGAACCTGTACATGTACGAGTACATAGCAGCACACAACGGGGAGTGGAAACCTATACATGCACGCATGCAATGTGGCCATCCTAGCCACTCAGAATTCTCAACACAAGAAAGCATTTAACAAAACAAGAAATTTCAAAACATAACCGTCGGATTTTACCAACACTTACCCGAAGAGAATAAGTTGGTGTCGGTAAAATCCTAACGGTTTGAAATATATAGAATTTCACAAAATCAAAGGAAAATGACAAAATCCAACAATTATAATCCAAATGTCCCAGTATAGAATAAAACAGTTTTCAAAAAATAGAGCAATCAAGCTAACTACACTTTCAAGTTTAATCCAATCCAACCTTGTTGAAATAATGATATCTAGAGCACAAGATGATTAAAATGAAGAACTTCTTTGTATTGATTTTCTCAAGAATGAATTACAAAATGGAAGATTGTCCCTTGAAAGAAAAAATACAAAAAAAGAAAGGAAGAGAGCTTATTTTCTTTTTCTTTTCTTTTTATGGTATCAACCAAACGGTATCCAGAGTTATACTCTAATTAACCTCATTCAAGACTTGCAGTTACCCATTTAGGGGGTTACGCTCCTAAAGTAGTTTTTTTCATTCCTAATATTTGAATCTAAGAAGACTCGAACCCAAAACCTTGATTAAGGGACCTAACACAAGATCTCACTAAACTAACTATCTATTGGTGAAAACAAGAGAGCTTATATCAAGTGAAAGGATTGTCTCAACTTGCTTATGTTCTTTCCATCCATTTGTCCTCTATCTATAGAGAGTGAAAGGGTGAGAGAAATGAGGAGAGGGAGAGAGAACTTAATAGTCCTTGATTTTGACCCCTGAGTTGGCTATAATATGCCCAAGGAGATGGGCTAAAAGAGGCTCTTAGACTGGACTAGCAGCTGCTTCAAATTGGGCTTGCATATGCCTTGGATTTGGGCCATTTCTGTGGACCATTCTGACAAATTCTGGGCTACACTTTTGGGCTTGCTTGGGGTCATCTATGCAATCCGTTGGGGCCTGGATTAGGGATTCTTTTGATGATTTTGGTTGCCCCATATGATGGGCCAAGGATGGCCGGCCACTGCCGGAAGAATAGTGTTAGCCATATTGGGCCGGAGCCCATTTGCTGATCTGGGCCATCTTTCTCGAACAGTCTGATCCTTCATGCTACGGATATATTCATGAGAGATATTGGTTTGACTATTGTCCTTATTTTTAACACCCTCTAGTTTGGGGTATATATATCCACGGAAGCTAACTTGATGAGGATGTTTTGAAGATGACCAGCAATCGTTCCTGTCTTGAGCTGCTCATGACTTCTAACATAGGGGATGACAATAAAGCCACAACTGTGTTGGGCTTCTCTCCAAATTGAAAAGTCCAAACAAAATGGGCCCATCATGGATGGCCCAATTCGATATCACATTCCTTTTCCTTACCTTAACCATTAAGTTAGCATTTTGATCTCTAAACTGCATAAACGTACCTCCATGAATCTTACATTCATTTTCAAAAAAGTTATTACAAACTCATAATTACCCGTTAACTTTGAAATATTAACCAGTAATTTATGACCACTATGTTATTTTTTTATCAAAATTATATTATTTTCTTCGATTTCCACTTTTTATATTATTATCAAACCGAATATACCCAACCATGCTCATATTATTATCAGCATGTAATTAAGTTCCATTTTCAAGGGGCAATGCGGTGGCAAAGGTCTCTTTTTTACTCCGTGATCATTCTTGTTGGAATCAAAAAGCATATAATTAATTCCGTTCAGACTTCTCACTGACTTATTACCTTTTTACACTATTTGTTTGTTTATGTTGACTCTTGACTTAAACTTCCATCAGAAGCTCCCCGGCTGGGGCGTTGCAGAGAGAGAGAGAGAGAGAGAGAGAGAGAGGGAAGTGCATATCAAAATTGAGGAGAGAGAGAAGGGAAATTGAGGGGGGAAAGAGAGGAATGACGTGGGGTCACGTTTATCGGAGTTACCTGAGGAATGCATATCAAAGATACTTTCTTTCACAACAGCCGCCGATGCGTGTAAATCATGCGTGCTCTCTAGAGGGTTTAGATCCGCTGCGGATTCGGACAGTACATGGGAGAAATTTCTGCCGCCTGACTATGAGGAGATGATCGCTGCATCGCCGAATCCCATCGCTCACGCCTCCGAAAAGGAGCTTTATTTCCGGCTCTGTCTGTGACCATCCCATCCTTCTCAACGGGGGCACAAGAGCAATTTAACTCAACATTACATTTTATTTTTATTTTTATTTTTATTTTTTTTACTAAATACCTTCAAACATTCAAACCTTAGTTTTTGTGAAAGAAGTTAAGGGGGTAAAATATTCCCTCGACTTTGTTCAATTTTCATAAAGCATCACCTTATTTAAGTTGTGTTTATGATGACAGGACCCAGAGCTTCAATCTAGAAAGGTGGAGCGGGAAAAAATGTTATATGCTTGGGGCAAGGGAGCTTAACATTTGTTGGGGAGATCACCCCCCTTACTGGACTTGGAACTCCATGCCCGATTCCAGGTTTGTTTTTCTTTTCCTTTTTTTCCCCCAATGAAATTATAAATTTTACCATTTTCTCTTTAACAAAAAATATCTGTCGTTTGAACCCTTTACTTGATTGCCTTAATGAGATAATTATTTAATGCCATTTTTAATTTCTTATTAATCTCAACAACCTACATTGACCATGAAAAATATCAACTCTCTTGTATGTGTTTGTCTCCTTCATGGCTCTGATGCTTGGAGAAAAATTTTTGTGCTCTAGAAACACAATATTTCGGTGCATTCAAGCCAATCAAGTGTAAGCATTATGCCGTGTTTATTATTAAAACAGAAAGTGTGATTAATTTGTATGCATTGTGAGAGCGGACAGATTTTGCTCCTAAACGATATTATGTTTTTTGGGAGGTTGCTGAACTTTAAGTATAATTGGGTGCAGATTTGCAGAGGTTGCTGAACTTCGGTATGTTTGGTGGTTTGATATATTTGGGAGGATCGAGACGAGTATACTATCACCTGCAACAAATTATGCTGCTTACCTAGTTTACAAGACTGCAACTTATTCCTACGGATTTGCCTCCATCCCAGTGAAAGTATGGGTGAGGCCTGTTGATGAACTAGGCCACAATGAAATCCCAATTGAAATTGAAGCCAATGCAGACAGGGCTTTTGTGGTACGGAATCCTCAAAGGCGAGGACGTCGACATCATGGCGGTGGCAGACTGAGGCTGCCGTGGCAGAGAGAGGATGGATGGATGGAAGTTGAGATGGGTGAATTCTATAATGACGGGCAAGGAAACATTGGGAATTATATTGAGGTGCGATGTAGGGAGGTCAATTGTAATTATTCAAAGTCTGGTCTCATTCTTCTTGGCATTGAGCTGAGACCCAAAGCAAGGCAATCATAAACTCAAAATTTGCCATATTTGAGGCGGTTAGAGGGTACGACTGTTAAAACAATGTTTATATAATAGCTAGAGATTTTAATGAGTATACTATTATATGACTAGAGGTTTTTGTGGATGTGGGAACTCATGAGTATTCTTGTGCAAAAAATTGTTGTACCATTGGGTGCTTATGGATGCTGTGTGATTTACATATATTTTATATGTCGTGGTTTAGATTCGTTTAGCTCGAATATGGAAATTATGGTGCTAAACTCATTTATTCTTTCTGTTGGCTTGACTTGATTGAGCATGAAGCAAGATAATTACTTCGAAATTTTGTTGTTTTTAATATATAAATCTTCTCTTCTAAAGCATTCCCCAACTCAAATGGGTCTCTCAAACCACCACATCCTAATGTTGTTCACCCCCCAAATTTAGCCATAAAATTTGCACATTGACTTTCTTTTTTTTTTTTTTTTTGTATCATGTCTTGGATATCGTCCGGTATTTGAAATTTTGCCCTAACTAATCCGGACCGACCGCTGCAGTGGCTCCTTTCGGAGGACGGGTCTCCTAACGGGGAACGCTCCATATACATGAGGGCTCGATGCTCCCAACAGGAGTCGAATCTCAGTTATGCTTAAGGGTACTCAACTCTACATCCAATTGAGTCAACCCACATTGATACACATCGATTTTCTTAGCGTAACATGTGACTCACCTTTATAGACATGGTCAAAGTTTTGGTTTTCAGGATGGATTCACGTTCTGATTTAAGTTCCAAATCGTTCCAATTTCGGTTTTGATTAGTTTTGATTTTAGAAGCGAAACAAAAAAAATTTTAAAAAGGAAGAAGAAATGGCTTGAAATCTAAATAATGGCAAATAATCAACAAAAACAAAATTCGGATACAAAATTGGACAAAGAGGAAGTGGAGTGGATATCGAAAGCTTCAGCATGACAAGTTGTTCAATTAATGGTGGTCTTTAAACCTAACTTTATCATCATGAAATTGGTAGGGAAGGTTATCGGATTCAATTTTTTAGAAACAAACTTCATTATAATTTTTTATTAATTGGATATAAAATAAGTAGTGTTTATAGTTTTCATAATAAATATTTTTTATTATAAAAACCCTCATTTATCCGATATTTTATCATACATAGAAAAGTTGCATTTTGAATTGTTCAATTTTTTAATTGGTCATTAAAATATTAATGAAAATTTGTATAGGAATTATTTTGTGCATTAACATATTTAGCTCTATCTATCTTTATATATTTAGCTCTATCAATGATTAGCCTCCTCCTTTTGGCAGTTTAAAGAGATAACGCTACAACTTCTTAGTTCATCACTTTTTCACAATGCACGTAGGAAAAAAATTCAAATTCAGGAAATTTTCGTTTTGAGTAGTATCTAGAGCTAGAGAACTCTTGTTGATCTTATTCAAATGATACTAGAAAGAGGATTTCAAACTCTACAACTTTCATAATTTGAGAAAAAGCTAATTCTGATTGAAAGATGGGTTAATCCTTAGTCAAAGTATCATCATGAATATGGTAGTTTAGGCCAAGTGGTTAATACATATTGAAATATCCAAATACAAACCTAGTTGGTTCAAGCTCACTACACTTTCAAGTTTAATCCAATCCAACTTTGTTGAAATAATGATATCAAGAACACAAGATGATGATTAAAATGAAGAACTTCTTTGTATTGATTTTCTCATGAATGAATTACAAAAGGGAAGATTGTCCCTTGAAAGAAAAAATACAAGAAAGAAAAGAAGAGAGCTTATTTCAAGTGAGAGGATTGTCTCAACTTGCTTATGTTCTTTCCATCCATTTGTCCTGTATCTCTAGAGAGTGAGAGGGTGAGAGAAATGAGGAGGAGAGGGGGGGCTAGCAAGCTAGCCGTTGGGGTTCTTGATTTGGGCCCCTAAATGGGCTAAAATATGCCCAAGGAGATGGTCTAAAAAAGGCTCTTGGACCAGACTAGCAGCTGGTTCAATTTGGGCTTGCACATGCCTTCGATTTGGGCCACATTCTCTGGACAGATTCTAGGCTATCCTTTTGGGCTTCTTTTGGGTCATCTTTGTAGTCTGCCAGGGCCTTGATTAGGGATTCTTCTGATGATCTTGGTTGCTCCTTATGATGGGCCAAGGATGGCGAGCCGCTGTTGGAACAATAGTGTTGGGCTTTGGCCGGAACCCATGTGCTAATCTGGGCCATCTTTCTAGAACAGTTTAATCCTTTGTATTACGGATGTCTTCATGAGAGATATTGGCTTGATTATTGTCCTTATTTTCAACTCCCCCTCCAATTTAGTTAAAAAAAGGCTCTTGGACTGAACTAGCAGCTAGTTCAATTTGGGCTTGCACATTCCTTGGATTTGGGCCACGTTCTCTGAACAGGTTCTGGGCTATCCTTTTGGGCTTGCTTTGGGTCATCTTTGCAATCCGCTAGGGCCTTGATTAGGAATTCTTCTGATGATCTTGGTTCCTCCTTATGATGGGCCAAGGATGGCGAACCACTATTGGAAAAACAGTGTTGGGCTTTGGCCGGATTGGGCCGGAACCCATGTGTTGATCTGGGTCATCTTTCTTGAACAGACTAATCCTTTGTATTACGGATGTCTTCATGAGAGATATTAGCTTGATTATTGTCCTTATTTTCAACTCCCCTTCCAATTTAGTTAATATATATCTATGGAGTCTAACTTAATGAGAATATTTTGAAAATGACTAGCAATCATTCCTTTTGTAACAGAACAAAACTAGTATGGGTGAAAGAGCAGATCTCTGCAAGAACCATGAACGCGATTCTGAAAGCTCCAAAGAGGAAGATGATCACCTCTAGAGAAGCATTAAAAAGGCTAAGGCAAATGAGGTAGGAATTAACACGCAAACAAAGCTCTCTTTCAAGGAGATGTTAGTGGGACATAGGATCATGGGAGAGAGTTCAAAGGTAACAAAAGAGCTAGTATTCGATGGGGATAAGGACTCAGATGGGGAAGATATGGAGGAACTGTTTACTGGTTCGGGTTATATCCCTGAAATAAAAGTCTCAAATGAAGTCCTAAAAGATCTATAGAAGTCGTGAAGGTAGTCATTGGTTATCAAACTTCTTAAGAAGGAAATTGGCTATCAATTGATGCTAGCGAAGGTGACGAGCATGTGGAGATTGGAGAGCAATTTGGAACTGCTGGATTTTCTTCCTTGCGAAATTTTCCAGTGAGCAAGATTTTTACCATGTTCTAACAAAAGGCCCGTGGTTGATTCATGACCACTACCTAACTATAAAGAAGTGGAAGCCATGGTTTACCTGGAGGGAGGCAAAATCAGGACTACAACAATTTGGATACTCTTTCCTCAATTGCCAATAAAGTTTTTTAATGAAGATATCATGTTCGAAATAGCGAAAGCTGTAGGCAAACCAATCAAAATTGACTCAAACATAGCAAATGCATTAAGGGAAAGTATGCTAAGGTCTATATGGAAATTGATCTAGAAAATGCTTTGGTCTCCAGATTCAAAATTAGAAAAGGAATCCAAAGAATTAAATGCGAAGGCCTCCATGTTATTTGCTTCGGATGTGGAAAGATAGGGCACAAGACAGATGATTGTAAGGATATTTTCCCTATTATAGAGAACAATCCATCCAACATAAGCAATGAGCAAAAGTCTAAAACCCTAGAAACTGGCATCTCTACCTCGACGGAGCAAAAGTCTTGGCCCATGGATGGTGGTTCAAAAACGATAGAGATACAACAAAAATGGCAATTTCAGTGGAAAGGAAAGGAAAGATAGCTCGTACCATAACAAATTCAGCAATTTCAGCAAAGTCAACATGGCTTCGGGAGATGTGAGTGCTGAACCGACTGAGGAAGCTGGAGTTCTAATCCCTACGGTTGGACATTTCAAAAGCCATCAAAGAAGGATTGAAAAAGTGATCTTGCCAGAGGAGATTTCAATGAGAAGGGATGGGTTGTCGTTGAGAGACAAAAGAGGAAAGGCGTTGTGGGTTCAAGGAGCTGACAAGAAAAAGGAGGAAGTGTGTCTTGGGAAAACACAAAGTGGATCCTCTCAAAATGACAATGTTTTAAAAGAAAGAATGGGGGCAGGAGGCTTAAAAATTGGCTTTAAAAACCTAGGCCCAAGTAGAAATAGAGATGGGCCCCTTGTGAGTATTGATAGTGGGTTATTGGTAAGTGAAGAGGAACGGGCTTGTTTTGGGCCTTTCAAGCAAACCCACTTCATTTTAAAGAACAGGCCAGGGGTGCTCAATCTAGGAGAGCCTCCAAAGCCTTATGTGAGTTTAAACTTAACGGATAGTGGCGAGGAGGAAAAAAAAGGTGGTTATGGATTGTGATGACAGAAATGGGCATTAATGGCACAATACTGAGTCTGTTGAATGAGGTAGATATGGAAGTTTTTTAGGAGTTTGAATCTAGATTTTCCTCTCTAATTTCTTCAATAATGAATTTAAAACTCATAGTGTGGAATTACAGAGGTATTGGCAGTGAGAGTTTTAGAAGGCTTGTAGAGAATTAATCTCCAGAGAGAGTCCAGTAGCTATTTGTTATGTAAAAACTAAGGCCATAAGAAACAATCACCCAAAGTTTATGAAGAAGTATTGTTTGAACGAGGAATTTATTATCCCGGTGGAAGGTTTTAAAGAGGGTTTATAGCTTTCTTGGAACCCCAATAAGGTAAATTTAGTTATTATGGATCACTCAAACTCACTGATTCACTGCATGATAACTGAAGGTGATAGGAATTGACATGTTACATGGGTATACTGTCAACCCCATTTTAAAGCCAAAGAAGAATGTTGGAAGGATCTGGAGACAATATTAGAGAATATGACTGGTCCTTGGATAGTGTTAGGGGACTTCAATGAGATTGCTCAATTAAATGAGTCTAGTAATGTGAATGGCGTTTCTTGGAAGAGGTGTCAAAATTTTAAAAACTGTTAGGAGGTGCAATTTGTTGGACACCATATCCGGAGGCCCCTTGTTCACCTGGATTAGGAAGTGTCAGGGTAGAGTTAAGCTCCAAAAGAAGCTTGATAGGATGCTATGCAACATAACAGCTAAAATGGCTTTTCTGGAAATGAAAGTGCTCAACTTGACAAGAGTTCATGGTGATCATTGCCCTGTTAGTTGGAAGTCTAATCTAACCAACCCTTCAATGAAAGATAAAAGACCCTTTAGATTTGAAGAAGTTTGGCTAATGCATCCCAAATTTAAAGACATGTTTGAAGAAACTTAGAAGGCGACTGAGGGCCCTATAGAGAATGCAATCAAGGCCACTATAGAGGAAGTGAAGGTGTGGAATAAAACTGTTTTTGGGAACATCTTTTTTAGTAAAAGAATGTTAGAAGCCAGGCTGGGAGGGATTCAAAGATTTCCTGAGTATAGGTATTCCTCTGCTCTTCAAAAGCTGGGGCTAAACATCCTCCAAGATTATCAAAACATGCTTGAGCAAGAGGAAATCTACTGGTTCAAAAATCCAAAATAAAGTGGTCCGTGGAAGGGGATAAAAATATCAAGTTCTTTCACACCACAACCAAAATAAGGAGAAGTTTCAATAGAATCGCTTCTTTAAAGATTAATGGGGAATGGTGTGAGGACCAGGAGATGTTGAAAACTCATGCCAAAAGTTACTTTAGTGAGTTGTTTGCAAGAAAATATGTTATTGAATCTAGTAGTAGGTTCATGATGGGTAGAGCAAAATTCAGTCAAGATGACCAGGATTTCTCTATAGGCAATTTGGAGAAGATGAAGTTAGGTTGGCTGTGTTCTCTATGAAAGGTCTTAAAGCTCCGGTTCCTGACGGCATACAACATATTTTCTATTAGAAGTTTTGGTCTATAGTAAAAGTAAAGTTTGCAATTTCATCAACAAGACTTTAAATGATGGTTATTTCTATCCAATTATAGCCAAAGCCCTCATGATCTTGATTCCTAAGTTTAATAAGTCTGAAGAAATCTTCGACTTTAAACCCATTAGCTTACTTAATACTTCATACAAGATTCTAAGCAAGTGTTTGGTATCTAGACTCAGACCGTTACTTCAAAAAATTATTGGTCCCCACTAAAATTCCTTCTTGCCGAGTAGAGGTACCCTAGATAACATTGTGGCCCTCCAAGAAGTGGTTCACTCAATTAGGTAGTCCAAGAGCTCGAGACACTCCATGATCCTCAAAATTGACCTTAGAAAAGCCTATGATAATGTGAGTTGGGAGTACCTTGCCAAAGTCTTACTAAAAGTCAATGTCCCTCAAAAGTTAGTTAAGTTAATCATGTTCTTAATGTCGAGTGGAGATACTTCTATTATTTGGAATAGGGAGATTCTGCCGCCTTACATGCCAAGGCAAGGTCTTAGGCAAGGAGACCCCCTATCCCCTTACCTCTTTCTATTGGTTATGGAAAGACTTGCTTGTATGATAGAGGAGAAAGTAAAGAAATGAGTATAGAGGGCAGTTAAAGTCGACAATAGGGGCCCTTGCATTTCCCACCTTTTCTTTGTGGGATGATCTTATGTTAATTGCAGAAGCCGAGTATCTCAATCATAGCAATGTTTTGGCCTACCTATGAGAGTTCTCAGAGGAAAGTGGTCTTCAAATTAACCCCATGAAGTCCAAGCTTTGGGTCTCCCCGAAAGCGTCGAGGCATCCTAAATTGTCTTTAGCTGCTTGTTGCAAGTTCTCGCTCACAGAAGACTTAGGCAATTATTTGGAAGTGTCAACTATCCATGGGAGGTTGGGAAAGGATTTTTATCATCAAGTGGTGGAAAAGAGTGCAGAACAAATTGAGTAGTTGGAAAGCTAAAATGCTAAGCACTACAGGGCAAAAAACCTTGATCTAATCAGTCACGACAGCTATCCCCTTATATGTGATGCAGTCCTCCTAGTTATCAGAGAGTTTATGTAAGAAGGTTGATAAGCTGAACAGAAATTTTAGTGAGGAGAGAAGAAAGGTGCACCTGGTGAAGTGGAAAGAGGTGTGTGCTGCCAAAGAAGATGGAGGGCTTGGGATTAGAAGCATGAGAAAATGCAATGTTGCTTTTATGGCCAAACTCAGGTGGAGAATTATAAAAAATGATGAAACTCTCTGGTGCGAGATCCTTAGGAGTAAATATCTAAATGGAAAGGACTTACTAACTCACAAGAAAAGAGGTGGATCTTCTGCTATCTGGAGAGGCATTTGTAGCAGCAGAGAATGTTTAATGAAGGGCCTTAAATGGAAAATTGGGGATGGGAAGACCATTAAGTTCTGGTGTGATAGGTGGCTTGGAGAGAAGGAGTTGTCTTCCAAAGCAACTATTCCTCAGAAGCTATGTAATTCCAACATTAAAGTGGACAACTTCCTGGATGAAAAGGATAGGTAGAAAGTGGAGGAGCTGGCCAATGCTCTTCCTAAGGGGGTAATTGAAGAGATAAGAACCACGATCATTCCTAGAGAGAGAATTAGAGAGGACTTTAGTTTTTGGAAGGAATGTCCTTCAGGAGATTTCACGGCTGTTTCAGCATATTGGTTCCAAAAGAAGAGAAATGGGAGCTGGATAATGAAAGCCAAAACTTAAATTGGTTATAGAAAAAGAAATGCCCTGAAAGGATAAAAATGTTGATGTGGTTAGTGGGTAAAGAGAAAGTGCTATTGCATGCTGAATTGAAGAGAAGAGGAATTATAGAATATGGAACTTGTAGTTTCTGCAAGAAGGAGCAAGAGTCGCTTATCCATGTCCTAAGGCATTATGTTCATACTAGAAATATTTGGTCTCGAATGAGTCAGGGTATTGCTGAGAATCCCATTTTCTGGAGAGATAATGTGAAGATGTGGCTGAAGGAAGGTGTTTCTAAAAATCTGAATTTATCAGTGGCAGAGGAGGATTTAACCTTTATGATTACTTTGTGGAACATTTGGAAGTTGAGATGTAATTTTGTCCACAGCAAGAAATTAGACCCCCCTCAACTGATTGCGAACAGAGTGGGAAGTATGGTTAGAGTGGGATTGAGGGAGTTCAAAGTTAGTTGGAAGTGCCCGGAGGTGGGAGTTATTAAGCTCAATGTTGATGGAGCAACTGATCTGAAGGATGGCAGGGCTAACGCGGGGGTGTCTTTAGAATCAGTAAGGGAGAGTGGATTCATGGTTACTGGATTAACGTGGACAGCACTAATGGCAGCATGGCCGAGCTCTAGGGTTTGAAGGAAGGGCTCATCTTGGAATGCAGAAGAAACTTTGGTGCTCTGGAGATTGAGAGTGATTCTTTGGGTTTGGTTAAAGCTGTTAATGAGGAGGTAGGGGTCAACCATCCTTGGAAGTTCATGATTTGTGATTGCAGATCTCTAATGAAGGAGTTTGGAGTTTAGAAAATTAATCATATCTTCAAGGAAGCGAATAAGACTACTGACAAGTTGGCGGGTCTTGAAAAATGGGTTGAAGTTGGATGTCATAAGCTCAGTACTCCTCCGGAAGCTGTTAAGGAGTTGCTGCATCTTGATGCTAGTGGTGCTTCGTGGATCAGAAGAAATGGGTCTTTAGCTATGCATGTTAAGCCCCCTCTCAGTCTCGCCGGAGTGTTTTGTTTGTTTGGTGTTTGGCTTGTTTTGTTTTGCCTCGTTTTTCAACAAAAAAAAAAAAATCCTTTTGTAAAGATGCCTACGAGCACATGAAGTGTAACACCGATTTTCGATGACTATGTAACATATAACACTTCTCATAATTATATATATATTAACATCTTTTTGAAACATCTAAAATGAAATTTTAATTATCTATTTATTTATTTTGAGATTTCGTTTCAAAATCACGAAAATAAAAAATTATATCGGTAAGCCGAAAATCTTCTCGACAAGCGCCGACAAGGCCTAAAGAAGTCATATATGGCTAAGAAAAGACCTAAACACTTAAATAAATATATTTAAATGAAATTTTACATTTTTAAGGAATTTCGAATAAAATTTCATAGGGACCAGAAATGCAAATTGTTAAAAATTAGGGGTCTAAATGTAATTAAGGAAAATTGAGGGACTAAGCTGCAAACCACTCAAGGATGGACAATTAGAGCCAAATGATTGGTCAATAGAGCATCAAGGTTGGTTAATGGTCACATAAGATTGTTCCACATTCAAGAAATGTCATTGATGGAAATTTATGCATGAAAAGTCATTGGATGGAAATTTATGTATGAAATCTAATTAGAATAGTTTGTTCTA
Source organism: Dillenia turbinata (assembly GCA_037126225.1). NCBI lineage: Eukaryota > Viridiplantae > Streptophyta > Magnoliopsida > Dilleniales > Dilleniaceae > Dillenia > Dillenia turbinata. Next base: position 8,666,862 of record JBAMMX010000026.1, on the reverse strand, counting down.
ATTTGTGACACATCTCCTCTTGACATGGATGTCCAACAAGATACCTAATGGAGTGCATGGAGTTTGCTTGAATCAACAATTGCATGATTTAAGTATTAGGATAAGTGGAAGGTTGAGATGATGCATGAAATGATCTAATAGTCAAGGATATTTTGTTAGGTTTATAAAATAACTTGTTTAAGAAGAATTTTGACTCATTTTCTTCATTCTCTTCCCCTTAGACGAAATATATAGGATTCATAGCTAATTTAAGTGCAACCATGAAGCCAAAGAGGGAAAAACATTTTTAGAAATTTTTGAATTTCAAGTTGAAAGTATAGAAGTGTTGTATATGAATTCATGTTTATTTTGATTTGATTTTGCTAAGGTGATAAAAAAAATTCAAGAATTTAAAGGGAGTACTGGTATTTATTTTTAATAAGAGATCTTATAAATAAGGTAACATATTTTAACCTATACAAAGATTTGATTACTTGATGAGTAGTTACAATGGTATCCATACTAGCATGCTAGATGTTAATTTTTAGATTTAGTCTTATATAGTATTCTTATGATATCTCATTTTGTAGAAATCAAAAATCTAATAAATTTATTTCTTTATAAACTAGACTTCATAAGCTTTAAAATGGTATATCATGATGAAGTAATCAATTTTTGGTGATTTTTGGAAGTTTAGCATATTTCATTAACTTTGTTTCATATTCTGTGTACAGTTAGTAAGTTCTGTGAATTTTTTAGGTATCTTATGTATGGAAATTGGAGAAACTTTAAACATGAAAGTTTTAGGTCTTTATCTTAGCCTTAATTTGAGATAAAGATTACTTGAATTGAAGTTATATACAAAAAGTTATTATATTTTTACTAAAACTATACAGAACTAGTTTTAAAACTGAAACTGAAATGAAAACGAAATTTTATAAAATTACACATTTAGAATCTAAGGATGGTATAAACTAGAAAGTTTTAGATCTATGTCTTGTTTTCAATTGAGATAAGAATCACTTAAATTAGAGAAGTATACTGGGAGATATGGAAATTCTCCCAAAACTGTGTAGAGTTGGTTTTAGGAACTTAGATTGAAAAAGTTATAAAAATTTCTAAATTCGTGTGTTCAGAATTTAAAGTTAGTCTAAACATAAAAATTGGAGATATATATCTTATTTTTAATAGAAAATTTGAATCATTTGAATCCGATCAAGATTTTAGAAGATATTCTGATTTTACTAAACCTGTGCGTGATAAGTTTTGTAAAAATTTTTATCTAACTATGGAATTTGAGATTTAACCTTATGAAAGAGAATTTTTCTATATGTATCTTGTAATCCAACGATATAATATCATCAAAATAATTGAATTGATAAATGATACATATTGTTTAACTTAGGTGTAGCGTTACGTTTTCGTCCGAGAGTTACCTCGTTCAAGAAACGAGGATAGTTAGGGGGAGTGGCGTACCCTCCCCAATCAAGATGAGTGGGTCTTATTGTTACCATGTAATTAATCAATAAAACCATGTTTTATCATTTTCAAATCATGATTTGTAAAATGACTTTGTAAAATGACTTTGTAAAATGACTGGTAACATATTTTGTGATTAATTGAGTGTCCCAAACTTTTGAAATATGCATCCATGAATTTTGATTAAAAATATATGTGACATGTTTTAAATCATGAAATGTACTTTGATGATATATGATATAATATATTATATCGGATTTTCATAATTTTCCTCGATATATATGACATGGTTGATTTATTGATGATTTTGATACGAGACTAAGTACTCGGGCATTAGTGTCTGAATCCCCTTGATCATAGATCAGGAATAGTACTTATAGCCATGATACTATGATGTGATAGGCATCGTCCCACGCAGACTCGCCTCGTACGCTATAGCAGACCCGTCTCGTTATATGCACTGTCGCACGTTTGCGATGTTATGAGACGTAGACACTTCACATGGTTGGGTGGCGTGTCTATGATACTAGATTTCAGACTAACCAAGTTGAACCGAAAGGGAATGACTGAATGACATTTCAATCTAGCACTTGGGGAGGCCCGACGCCAACGCCAAGGTTTTGGGGTTGTTTTTTGTTTACATACAAAAATCCCTTGGTGGCTCGTCATTGGTCGAGGTAGACTTTTACCGAGAACATGATTTGTCATGACCCTACGATTTATGACATGAGAATTTTGGATGCATATGTTTTGATTGGATTGTAAATTATATTGAAATTGTTATGATTTTGATAATATGTCGTGCATGGATATATATATATATGACTTTGACACTCTATCCTCACCTCACGTATTATTTACTTGTCACGGATTTCTTATTGAGTATTTGATTATACTCACCCCTCCATATTTTTAAATCTCTACAGAGTTAGTCGTTAGGGAGACATGTTGACTTATTTCGACGTATGTGGAATTTGGAGACCGCTTACAGTAATTAATTTTCACTGTATTTTGAAGTTATTAGATTGATCATATGGGTTGACTATATATAGTAATTGAACCTTCGGTTGAAATTCATATTTGTATATATATAAAGACTTTATATTTATTACTTTAAGTTAAAAAAAAATGACTTAGGAAAATGATTTTGAAATTTATATAATTGTTTTATAATTAGCCTTGCGTTGTCTTGGGATACGTGATACGGTTGGGCCAGTATTTAAGATAACGGACGACTGTTCACGACTTCTGGATTGTAGATTGGGGCGTGATACGAAAGATGACAATAAAGCCACAATTGTGTTGGGCTTTTCTTCAAATTGAAAAGTCCAAACAAAACGGGCCCATCATGGATGGCCCAATTCGATGTCACATCCTTTCCCCTACCTTTAACTTGATCTCAGCCGAAAGGCAGAGAAAGGTATCCCCTACCTTAACTATTAAGTAAGCATTTGGATCTCTAAACCACATAAACGTACCTCCATGAATCTTACAATCATTTTCAAAGAGTTATTGCAAACTCATAATTACTCGTTAACTTTAAAATATTAGCTATTAATTTATGACCACTAATTTTAGTTTTGATCTTTCTTCGATTTCCACCTTTATATTATCATCAAACCAAATATATCTAACAATTATCTAACAATCTTAGTAGTTAGTATTAAGATAAACGAATTTGATCCCATCTCTAGTCATATGATTACTAAATCCATTATCAACTCCGTTCAGACTTCTCATTGACTTATTACGATTTTCCCCCTTTTTTGTTTGTTTATGTTGGAATTAATAGAGTCACATGCAGCGGAAGCATTTATAGTAATTTTCGAAAAAATAAATATAGATTGTATATAGGGTATAAATACCTCGAATGTGTAGAGCCTCCAAAAGATCAATCGAACGTCCCTCGAACGGATCTCGTGGTCGGGATGGTGATCACGATGTTAATCGAACCACCACCGCAATACCACGACGCCGCAACACTCAGTCCGCCGATTCGTTGTAACAGGAGAAATTCCCTACGTGGAATTTTTCTCATGCCCTTTATACTCTCTCTCTAGAGAATAATTTTCTCTCTCAAGCCATTCTCACATGGCTTTCTAGATCTCACGTACAATGATCCTCAAGTGTAGAAGAAAGAGGTTAGTCTTTCACCCACACACACTTTGATCCACAAAATGTGGAGAGTATAAAGGAAGTGGAGTTGTGATAGTTTTGAGAACTCCTCAAAATTACCACAATGTCTCTCTTGGGCATATCCAATTAATATCTCCCACTTGCACATGAGGGCATTTAATATTCGTCACAAGATCACAATTCATGCGATCACATCACCCTGCTGGACTTTCATACAGGATTGGACGTCGTGCGACCTGCGAGTACACCTGCAAGCAAAAACCTCTCGATGCACCTGTTAGGATGATCGAGAAGCCATCGTTAGCATCAAAAGAACTTGCTGCACCCCAGATCCAAGACTAATTACATCCATCGAGTTACTTTCCTCAACGAAAGTAATCCCCAATAAATACTCGACTGTGTATCCACTATTATGCTTACATCCCAACATGGACAGACATAATAGGCTAGCCGGTGAATACAACACAATGATGTAATGTCAATTGGTTTTCCTTTTCCCAAACTCGAATCTATTAGTCTCAATTCAGCTACTTTTCTAGACCTGTCCCTCAGACCTCAATTTATCTTCCGGGCCATCGGTAAACAGACTAAAGTAGCAACACTGAGTCAAGACTTCTAGAAACAGCCGAAAGTGATAAGGGTACAAGAGATCCCACCCAATGGACCTCAGGTCTCACACATTGGGAACGGGGATCAAAAAACATATCAGTGTCTCAAATAATGCTCCCACTATCCCTGGTCGACATATCACATGCGGTATGAAACGCGTGCCACAGTGTTATTCCCCCATCTCTCAAAGGGCATATGTCAGATTTCTCTAACACTGTGCAGGTATGGGACTCAGTCTACACATAAGACTTTACCCAGAGATCTCAGAGAGAGTATCTCAGAGACAATATCACTAGTCGCAGGTGATATCTGAGATCTCAAACCTGGCTACTTACAGGCAACATGGATATGGGTACGTCCATGTCGGTCATATCGCATATGACCTCATCCTGAACACATATCAGGGCGACTTATGTTCTAGTAGGGCCACTCTCAAAGCCTCTTACAACTAGAAATCGTCTCATCTCCGCTCACTCAGAGCTGGAGGTGGTCACTCGTGTGAGAGAGTCGACCACGCCTGCCTGACATATCATTTATCACAACATATCACAAAATATATGGCAATTAAAATAGTGCAATAAATAAGTGACCCAATCATGCACACATGTCACATATATAACACAATAAGCATCAGTATAAAATGAGAAATGACAATATACATGCAAACCCAATGATTCCAATATCTCATACAGGAATTTATCATAATGAGTTTATTGAAGGGATTAGCCAACATGTTGTATAGTAATATACTTAATTTGTCACTTCACCCTTCTCGGTGATGTATCTCATAACGTAGTATTATGTATCAATGTGTTTGGACTTATTGATACTTAGGGTCTCAAGTATGGTCAAAGGCGGCCTGATTTTCTCAATAAATCATCACTGGCCTCCCACTTTCTAACAAAACCCCTAAGTGATCCGAAAATTTTCAGAGCCAAACACTCTCCTGAACTGCCACTGAGCATTTCATAAGCTCAGTATCTATCGTAGATAGAGATATATAGGTTTGCTTCTTGCCACTCCAAGATAGCAAAACCTGATATCGATTTGTATACATTCAGATTGCCAACCCAATTGGTATCTGAATACCCAACAAGATGCAAATCACCTCCTCCGAAGCACAAAGAGAGGTCTGCAGTTCTCTCGAGATATCTCGGAATCCTTTCACTGCTCTCCAGTGATCCCCTCTAGGATTCGATCAATACCTAATTACCATATCAACTGCAATACAAACGTCTGATCGTGTACGCGACACTGCGTACATCAGAATACTTAACGCACTGGAATAAGGGATTTTACGCATTTCCCTTGTCCTTTCTTGAGTCATAAGGCATATATCAAGAATTAGGTTTTAACCTTTTAGCAATAAGAGTATCTTTAAGGTCGTAGTCGATCTCCTCGAAGCGCTCGAGAACTCCTTTGATGTTGGACTCCTGTGAAAAAGTCAACACCTGTCTCGAGCGATCCCTCTGGATCTTAATTTCGAGGAAGAACTGAGTCTCACCCATGTCCTTCACATCAAGACTCGATAACGTCCACGTCATCGTGGTCATCAGATACTTTCTGTTATTCCCAGTCAATAGAATGTCATTCACATAAGGACATGATCACAAGAACGTAAAAAGTATACGCGATGATCCTCTCCGATCATCACGAAACCGTGAGCTATCACCTCCTCGTGAAATCTCAAACGCCACTGCCTGGATTGATGATTAAGATCGCATGTCGACTTCTGAAGTCAATGGACCTTATCATCCTGATCTACAAGAATAAAGTCAGATGACTGTTTCTTGTAGATCTCCTCATCCAAAACTCATACTCAGGAGAACAGTCTCGACGTTCCATATCATATCCACGACAATCGCTAAAAGTAAATGGATCGAGGTAATCTCGCCCTCAGTCTGAGTAACCCATGGTTATCAGACGGGCCTTATACCTCTACATCGATCCGTCAGCCTTTTCCTTGATGTTGAGAACCTACTTGTTCCCAACGGCCCTATTACCCTCAGACAAATCAACTAGATCCCAGATCCCGTTGATTCTCATCAACTCCTCTCAACCATGGCCTATAATCAATGGTCCTCCATAGAACCCTCAAGAGCCTCTAGGACAGTTAAAGGTTTCTCGTAATCCTCAAGAGTCACACTGAGAGCCTCTCCCTCAATCGGGAAGCGACGATTAGGTACGCGTCCTCGACTACTCTTAAGAGGAGGGGAAACCTTTTTTTTTTTTTACCTCTAGATGAATTGCTCCCACTAGGACCGAGATCCGTAATAGATTCTTGGATCCTGCCACTGGGATTAGCCAACCACTAGACTCATCCATCTCATAGAAGGTAAAGTTCCAATTGATTTCACCTCTCATAGGGAAATCACTTTCAAGAATCTCGGCATCATGAGACTCAATCTCAGTGAGAGTGCCATCTGTATGCTCATTAGAAATACATCTCTTTCCTCGCAAGCCTATCTCGCTGTGTAAATGCGAGAAATAGTGAACATACATTGTATAACCCCATAATCTCAAATGACTAAGGTCAGGCTGCCTCCCTGTCCAAAGCTCATATGGAGTACTGACTGCGGACTTCAATAGAATACGATTGAGAACATAGACTGCATCCAATAACGCATCTCCCCAATGGGAGACGAGTAAATTGGTTTGCGCCATTATCGGCCTCACCGTCTCAAACAAAGTCTTATTCCTCTTTCGTGGCTACTCTACTCCACTGAGTAGCGAGGAATAGTCAGTTTCTCGTAATGCCCTTCTTGAAATAGAGCTCTTTAGACAAATACTCGCGCTCTCAATCGGTTCTGAGTATCTCAACTCTCAGGTCTAACTAATTCTCAACTTCGCTAATAACCTCCTGAAGCATCTCAATGCCTCAGACTTGTGCGAGATCAGATAGAAATAATCGAAACATGTGTATTTGTCTATGAACGTAATCGAGTATCCAACACCATTTCAGGTTTTCACGTTCATAAGACCACAGATGTTGGAGTGAAACGACTGCAATGAAGTCCCAGCCCTCATTGCTTTGTCGAATGGTTTTCTTGTAAGTTTGTCGTCTAGGCAAGACTGGTTAGTGGGTTCTACAAAACCACTCACTGCTAACCGGTTCATCCTCTCTCACACTAGGAGGATAACAAGAAATACCATTGAAAAGAAATCATTTCCAGTGCATTCAGTCCCTCACGGACCAAAATAGAACTAATCATAGAATTGTCGTAACAAATAGAAATTTTAAATTTCTAAATTAACAGAGCATATCCTAAACTTAAATCAAGTTCCGTCGAACTTTTGGAGCGTAAAGAGCATACAGAGTCTAGCAACTTTGCAACTCCAACTTGCAAGTGCTACTCCCTCTGATGTCAACAAAACACTCCATTTCAGTACGTAAATCCTCCTACTTGAGGACTCACTAGGCGGAACTATATAAGCGCGCTCCTATCTCGAGCTATGTGGTTGGTTGCTTCTGTGTTTACAATCCACGAAGGAGAGAAAACAGAAAGCAACTCAAACCACATAAACAAGAAAGAGATAATTTTCACTCGTCGCACTCACGAGCGAAATGACCAAGTCTACTACACGTGTAGCATTACACCTTGGTCGTATCCAACTCCTTCTCGCTGTGCATTATTATTATCGGTTTTTTTTTCGGATGTTTTCTTTTTACCTGAATCTCGAGTCCCACATGAGTCCTTGCTCGACTCCATCGCATAAGCATGACCCGAGTATGGCCTACTCGCCTCTAGATGCTCCTACTCGAACTCACTGTGCCTATTCACATTAGTGAAAGTGTGAATACTTTCGTCGTATGTGAAATAGACATTCATGATTTCTCATGAATCAGGTAAAGAGCAGGATCGCATCTAGCACTAGAAAACATATCCGAAATGGGCTCAGTCACATTCCTCAACTCGACGATCATACTCGACATTTTTATCAAATGTTGCATCATCATATGATCAACCCTTTTCTTATAAGTTATTATACTTATAAGATAGCATCCTCATCTCAGGATCTGTAAGAACACTATAATACTCTTTGTAGGGTGAGTCAAACCGATAAAACCGTAGGATATTGCTCATAGACTGGGATCACATCATCGTGCATGCTACTCAGGAGGATTGCCCTAACTCGGCTATCATTCCTCTTTCATGCACGTAATATCTCCTAATCTCGTCTATCTGAGGTGTGGTACCCTCCCCGAAGTCCACCATCTCTTACCTCAGAATTTTAATTAGATTTTGCTCCCCGAGGATAAATTGAATCTATCGGTGAAAAATCACGTATTTATCACCATTCAATTTTATCCCCCTTACAAAGATCTAATATGACAATTTTAGAAACAGTCAATGAGATAGTCGTAACTTGTGATGCTTATTCTCACATTTTGTGCACCCTACGAATCAACAAGACCCAAATAATTCGAATACCTATCCCAAGACGAGCGTATGAATCAACAGACACCATACACCACAATCCGGGAAAGCATCTCACCATTTGGATTAGGATTCGATAAACTAAAACCCACAAAAATCACTTTTATGAATGTGGAACCCACAAAAAATTAAAAAATTTCTATTCCGAACAACCTTACGCGCTGCCGGTGGTCCCACGCGCCGCCACGCACTGGCGGCGCATCCCCACGCTCCGGGGACAGTTACTGGCGCGTGCCAGACGCGCAGCGGGTCTGGCAAGCGCTTACACGCGCGCATTGTGCGTCGGCGCACGCGTCTTACGCGTAGGTGCGCGAGTCACGCGCCTTCACTCGCGGACCCCGTGTGCGCGGGTCGGTTTTCGGACCCTGTAGCTGGTCGGAAACCGAACTCGATCCGAATCCGGTAGTGGGTCGGTGCGCGGTTTGGGTGACACGTGTCCGGGTCGCACCGACTCGGACGCCCCCAGGCCGATTCACTCGCCTCTCTAGCGCGTGAATCTCACGCGCCTGGCGTCTCTGCAAGGACGTACCTCCTTGCGCATGTATCTCACGCGCCGCACTGTTTGGGCTTTTTCTACGCCCGAAACTGTCTGCAACTGGGTTTTTGGACCCGTTTCCGGAAACCTCGAATTCCGATGTCAACATCATGCAATATATATATCAAAATATAGATCTAGCAGAGACAAACACGGATCTACCAATTTCATGCATTGATTTGACCTAAACTCGTCAAATCTAGGGTTGAAGGGTTCGGTCACTATTCACGGCCGATACTTTCAACCGGAATTTTCTTCGCCTAAACGTGCTCAGAAAATTAAAAAAAAATTATTTTCGTGTTCTAGGGATTATAGGTAACGCAGTGGTGTTTTCGGATTCACGAAACTCATCCATGATCCGAATCCCAAATTTTAAACCCTAAATTTTTTATATACAAAAATTAACCTGAAAATTATTTTTAATCCAACGTATCGCTCTGATACCAATGTTGGAATTAATCGAGTCACATGCAGCGGAAGCATTTATAATAATTTTTGAAAAAATAAATATAAATTGGGTATATGGTATAAATACCTCGAATGTATAGGGCCTCCAAAAGATCAATCGAACGTCCCTCGAACGGATCTCGTGGTCGGGATGGTGATCACGATGTTAACCGAACCACCACCGCAATACCACGACGCCGCAACACTCAGTCCGCCGATTCGTTGTAACAAGAGAAATTCTCTACGTGGAATTTTTCTCATGCCCTCTATATTCTGTCTCTAGAGAATAATTTTCTCTCTCAAACCATTCTCACATGGCTTTTTAGATCTCACGTATAATGATCCTCAAGTGTAGAAGAAAGAGATTAGTCTTTCACCCACACATACTTTGATCCACAAAATACGAAAAGTATAAAGGAAGTAGAGTTGTGATAGTTTTGAAAACTCTTCAAAATTACCACAATGTTCCTCTTGCGCATATCAAATTAATAGTTTAGGTTGACTCTTGACTTAAAACTTCTAATAGAGGCTCCCCCCGAAAGAGCGTTGCCCAGAGAGAGAGGGGGGGATGGGCTTAAGTTCATCATCATCGTCATCTAAGAAAAGCAATCTTGAGATGGAGAAAGAAGGGAAAGAGGAAATGGAGGGCAGAGAGAGGTATGAGATGGGGTCACGTTCACCGGAGTTGCCTGAGGAATGCATATCAAAGATACTTTCTTTCACAACAGCCGCCGATGCGTGTAGATCATGCGTGCTCTCTAGAGGGTGTAGATCTGCTGCGGATTCGGACACTACATGGGAGAAATTTCTACCGCCTGATTATGAGGAGATGATCGCTGCATCGCCGAATCCCATCGCTTACGCCTCCAAAAAGGAGCTTTATTTCTGGCTATGCGACCATCCTATCCTTCTCAACGGGGGCACAAGAGTAATTTAACTCAACATTTTTTTATTATTATTGTTATGTTTTTACTAAATACCTTCAAACATTGAAACCCTAGTTTTTGTGAAAAAGGGGTAAAATATTCGCTCGACTTTGTTCAATTTTCATAAAGCATTACCTGGGTTTCATAAAAAGTATGTTGTGCTTATGACATGATCCAGAGCTTCAACCTAGAAAGGAGGAGCGGGAAAAGATGCTATATGCTTGGGGCAAGGGAGCTCAACATTACTTGGGGAGATAACCCCAGTTATTGGAGTTGGAACACCATACCCGATTCCAGGTTTGTTTTTTCTTTTCTTTTTTTTTTTCCCCAATGAAATTATAAATTTTACTTTTTTTTTCTCTTTAACAAATATTTTTTTTTTGCCTTAATGAGATATTTTTTAATGCCCCTTTTAATTTCTTATTAATCTCAACAACCCACATTGACCATGAAAAATATCAACTTTCTTATATGTGTTCGTCTCCTTCGTGGCTCTGATGCTTGGGGAAAAATTTTTGTACTCTAGCAACAACATATTTGGGTGCATACAAGCCTATCAAGTGTTACTATTATGTCGTGTTTATTAATAAAACAGAAAATGTGATTAATTTGTACGCATGGTGAGAGCAGACAAATTTTACTCCTAAATTGCTGAACTCAAGTATAATTCGGTGCAGATTTGCAGAGGTTGCTGAACTTCAGTATGTTTGGTGGTTTGATATAATTGGGAGGATTGAGACAAGTATACTGTCACCTGCAACAAATTATGCTGCTTACTTAGTTTACAAGACCACAACTAATTCCTACGGATTTGACTCCATCCCAGTGAAAGTATGGGTGAGGCCTGTTGATGAACTAGGCCACAATGAAAGCACAAATGAAATTGAAGCCAATGCAGATGGGGTTTTTCTGATGCAGCGTCAACAAGGGCGAGGACTTCGTGGTGGTGGCAGACAGAGGCTGCCACGGCAGAGAGAGGATGGATGGATGGAAGCTGAGATGGGTGAGTTCTATAATGACGGGCAAGGAAACAGTGGGAATTATATTGAGATGCGATGTAGGGAGGTCCTACGTAATGATCGTAAGTCTGGCCTCATTCTTCTTGGCATTGAGCTAAGACCCAAAGCAAGGCAATCATATACTCAAAATTTGCCATTTTTGAGGCTGTTTGAGGGTAGGACTGTTAAAACAATGTTTAAATAATAGCAAGAGATTTTATTGAGTATGCTATGATATGATTAGAGGCTTGTGCGGATGTGGGAACTCCTGTATATTATTGTGCAACTTAGGAAAAAATTGTGATATCATTGGGTGTTTATGGATATGGTGTATGTTGTTCAGCCTCAAATTTAGCTAAAAAATGTGCTTGAAAAGACTAGACGAACTTGCTGGTAGTAGCAGCTTTCAATCAGAATCAGACAATATTGCTTCAAGTAGCAGCGGTAAGGGAAATGAATAATCAGTTTCTTGCATTGCATTGCCATCAAATTCAAGGATATGGTCCGTGTGGGGACATATGTGCAGACGAGTACAGATAAAAGCATGCGAGAAATTTGGGTGTAGAATTTTTTCTTGGGTTCTAGTTCTTAGTGGTGCACTTTGTATTCATAAAACTTTTTGTTGGTGTCACCAGAAATCCGAGTCCGGCACATGAGAAATACAATGCAGCATATATTGATTTGTTCCTGCACAAAAATGTTGCAGTCTTTTCTGCAGGACAATTTGTTGGTTTCAGTCCACATTTGGTTTGGATGATTCTTAGCTCTTCCAATTCCTATTCTCTGTGTTTGAGGAGCTCTGCCACTCTATTCTAACATTTCTGCCATTTTTGGGCACACCCAATCCAAATAAAAATGAATAGAGCCTGCTACATGTTTTATTCCCCCACTGAATTTAAGCATTTAAAAGGAATAGGTCCAAAGAAAGCGCAAAGCAAGGTCAAAGCACAAAGCAAGGTCAACCCCAATATACAGGACAAGCCAACACTATCACACTTGACACTTGATGGTTAGAGGGGGTTGCCTATTGGGGTTTCAATGGAGAGACTTGACCATCCTAACCAATAGAGAGAATCATAACATAACAGAGAGAGAAACAGCTGCAGAAGAAGCAAAAGTGACGGTTGTTTTTTTTCTTTTTTTTTTTCTTTTTTTTTGTCTTTTATGCAACGTTAGAAGTTTTCCTGATCTTGAAGAGTTCTTTAGCGGATAGAAGATTATGACCAGACAAGGTGTTCTTCATTAGACAATTTCAATTCACCATTGTTACTTATGATTTCTCAAGTGTTGTTTTACATTGTGAAAAAGGCAAATTCTTGGCTTCTTTAAGAAGAAGTCAAGAAAAGAATGGGTGACGAGTTAAACTCCGCCTCTGACAAAGGTTCAAGAGGACAACGGGACTTGTCACTTCCATTGCCATCATCATCATTGGATGCTTCATTTGCTATATCATTAATAATGAGAAACAATGGTGGAGTTCTTCTGGTACAAAAAGCACTTACTTTGTCTGACATCACCAGACGCTTGATGATTCCCAAAAAGGATTTCAAAGGACATGGCTAGAAGAAATACAGGTTTTGAAGGTCAGTAAACAAGGGTTACAAGTGGACTTGATCGACTTCTCATCTCATCGAACCCCTGTCATATTGGTAAAGAAAAAGTCTTATGGGTTACAAGATGGGTGGTTTTCGATTGTAAAGAAAAACAAGCTTGCTGAAGGAGATGAAATCAAGCTTTGGTTATTTCGTTTGGGTACTAAACTCTGTTTAGCACTTGCTCGAGTGATAAAGGAGGTCAAGGAAGAAGGTAGGGAAGTATCAGGAGATAGTCCCATGTGAAAAAGAATGAAGCAATTTGCAATCCTGCTTTAGTTTCAATTTTTTGTTTAAGAGCTATATTGCATATCTCGTTGATTTGGACGTATTTCTTGAACCCGGTCAAGGGATATAGTATGTTCTAGCTTGAAACCATGACTTGCAACCCAACTCAAATCCATTGTTTTAGCCTACATAGGTTTAGTAGAACAATTAAATTTGGTGATGAACATTAAATTTTGGTGTTCATTTGCTGTACAAATTGAAAATTTCCGTATGAATTAGGTCATGAATAAAATTCTTTGATGATGCGATTTTGTTGCCGGGGAGTTTGATGAGAATTTGTTGTAAGAATTTTGCTCCTACAATCAGATTTTCATTTATTAAATTTTGTTTTCTTGTCTTGATTTTTGGTAATTGAACACAACAAAATAAAGGCAATTTTATTGAGCAATCAGTTTTGAAATTTCCAAAGGCAGAGATTCCCCCCCCCCTCCACCACCAGTATCTTGATTCGAATGTCTTTGAAGGCGGCTATTTCTATTCTCAAATTTTGAATCCAAAATTTTGTTAAGAGATCTAACATCTCATCCCTCTAGTCCAACCGTTCATTGGTTTCCATGTGCAATGATAATGGAAAGAGATAGGTTTGGATGTATAAGACTAAAGTAGGGCATTGGGGAATTGTAATGGAATTGGAATTTGAATTTGAATTTGTTAGGGTGGGTCGACAGTTCAAACGGTAGAATCTCTTCACTTCTATCATTTTTTTTTCAATTTGATCCCGTTTGATAATATTTCATTTTATCCGATATATATATATATATTGTAACAGGAGAGTAATGTCTTAAGCAGTTTTCTCTATGAAATTTCTAGATGCAGAGATAACCGAAGAAGAAAGCACAGCCAAAAATAACGATGTTGCAACGTCACGATGAAAATAGGCAAAAGTGCATCACAAACAGCTTTTGCATTTGCTATAAATTTTGTGATGCCAAGAAAAGCATTGCAGAATCACCCGTCGCTAATGTTTTGCCATGAAAGGCCGAAAGTTTGCGATAGTAAATCCGGTTTTGCACAGCGTGTCACGAAATTAGTGACACCTCTAGCATAGCTAATTTTTGCAAAGGAATGGCAAATTGTGCAATGCGCAAGCTACGTAAGAGATTCCATGACAAAACTTGTGACGAATGGTTGCATCACAAGAGCGAGACTTGCATTGCGTGATGTGTAGAAAATTACATCGCAAATATATAATTTTTTTAATTATTTATTCTTTGGCGTCATAATAGGAATTCCAATATATAAAAAATTAAATATATTAATTTTGTAAAAAATATAATTTTATTAATAATATTAATTTTTATTATTTTTGTTAATTAATCATGAATTTTTTTAAAAAAATTTTAACAAATTAAAATAGTATAAAAAACCATATTAAAATACCAAAATGTATTACAATTTATGGAAATATATCAAATATATCAAATTCCTATCAAATCTAAACATAAAATCAAAAATATATACAGAAAAGTAAAAGAAATGTAACAAAGTAAATAGAATGTTTAGAGGCCCTGGACAATATCAAAAAAAGATGATAAATGAGGGGTGGCAAGGAGAGTTGGGTCATGCTTGGATGGCATGCTCAGGTTTGTCGTAGGCTTGGGCTTCTTGAAGGGGCTAACATTCTGGCACACCTATATGTTTGAACACTGTCACAGGCTGAGCTCGGTGAGTGCTAAAATGGTGATGGTAGGTGGGATGAAGAAGAATGAGTGATTGAATGATGAATTTGATTGAGAACAAATAGAAGAAAGTGACAGAGAGAAGGAGATGAGAAGAGAAGAGCAGAGAGAGAGAGACAGAGAGAGAGAATGGAAAGTAGAGATTTTTAGAATTTCCGTATGCCTGATATTCCTTTCTTCTATCCTTAAGTACATTCCTCGATTGTTTTAACTAACTCAACCACCTAACCTACTAACTAACATTGTTACATAGTCAACTAACTTCACTATGCATTCAGCTGTTAGTCGTTATGGTTGAACTCTTACACATCGTGACAATGCCCTCCCCTTTTATCTCATCCTTGGCCTCAAGGATTGAATTTGGAAATTGAGCAACGATAAAGTCCTTGTCCTCCCTTGTAGCTTTTTTGGGACTGAGGTTAATCCATCGAATCGACCATTGAGTGACTGGTTGATTGTTCCTCAAAATGACTCTTCTCTTCAATACTATTTCAGGTTCCTCTATGGCCTGTTTGTCCGTCCCAATCAGAGGAAGAGTTGCATGAGGGTTTGGTTTGAGCCAAGCTTTTTCTTAAGCATAGAGATATGAAACATAAGATGGACTCTTGACCCTTGAGGAAGCTGCAATCTATATGCTACCTTACCTATCCTATCCTTGATGCTATTGGAAATGGACCATAAAACTTTGAGGATAGCTTTAACTGCTTCCTAAGCTTAATGGACTGCTTCCTATAAGGCTGCAACTTCAAATACACTAAGTTTCCCACCTTAAACTCCCTTTCTGATCGATTCTTGTCAGCATAAATCTTCATTCTATTTTGAGCTTTTGCCAAATGATCATGTAAGATTTGCAGCATTGCTTGTCTATCCTTGATGAAATTCTCGGCAGCTGGATAGACTGAATCAAGATAAGGGCCAAAAGGAATACTTCTAGGCTGATGATAACCATTTAATGCTTCAAAGGGAGATATTTTGAGGATGGAATGGAAATTAGAGTTATACCACCACTCTATCAAACTCAACCACATGATCCACAAACTTGGTCTATATGAGGTCATGCATCTCAAATAATACTTCAAACATTGATTCAGTCTTTCACTTTGTCCATCAGTTTGGGAATGGTATGCAAAGCTAAGGTTCACCTAAGTACCCACTAACTTGAACAATTCTTGCCAAAATAGGCTTGTAAATACCTTGTCCCTATCTGAGACTATGGAATCTAGCAACCCATATAGCTTAAAAACACTATCCATGAAGGATTGAGCCACAGTTAGAGCTGTATAAGGATGTTAAAGAGGAACGAAGTGACTGAATTTAGTTAATCTATCAATGACCACCAGCATGGTATTGTATCCTTGAGATTTAGGTAAGCCTTCAATGAAATCCATACTCACCTGGATGCAAACTTGTGAAGGAATAGGCAGTGGTTGCAAGAGGACTGGATATTGGATATTCCCATGTTTATTTCTTTGGCAAATGTCACATTTCTGAACAAACTTGATTACATCAACTTTAAGAGAAGGCCAATAGAAAGCAGTTCTGATCCTTTGCAGGGTACATTGTTGGCCCGAATGTCCCCCCCATTGCAGAATTGTGCATTTGTTGAATAATCTTGTTTTTGACTTGGTTCCCTTCTCCTATGTAGATCTTGTTTTTATACTTCAGTACCCTATTTTGAAATTGAAAATTTGCCTTGCTATCAAGTTCCAATGTCAATTGAGCAATTAAAACTTGACATTGCTCATCTCCCATATAGCTGTCAGTGACTTCTTGTAACCACTATGGTCTGACCCCTGAAATGGTCACTATTTATCCTATTTGTGCACCCTCTGCTAGCTCATCTTTTCTGAATAATGCATCTGCCACCCTATTTTTAGCTCCTTTTTTGTATTGAATTTCGTAGTCTAGTCCCAAGAGTTTAGTGAGCCACCTATGTTGTAATGTATTGGTCAATTTCTGTTCCAGCCAGTATTTTAACCTTTGGTGATCTGTTTTTATTATGAAATGATAGCCTATAAAGTAGTGTTTCCATTTTGTCACAACTATAACTACCGCCATTAGTTCTTTTTTCATAAATGGAGAGCATTTGACTCCTAGGCCCTAAAGTTTTGCGTATAAAGGCAATTGGTTGTCCTTTTTACATCAATACAGCCCCATCCTTTTGAACATACATCAATTTCTATGACAAAAGGTTTGGAGAAGTCCTAGAGTCTCATGACTGGTGCTAAACACATGCATTGTTTGAGTTGCTGGAAAGCTTTATCTGCATCCTCTTCCCAACTGAACTTGTCATTTTTCGATAGATCATTTAGTAGTTTTGTTATAACACCATAATTCCTTATGAATCTTCTGTAATAACCAATGAGACCCAAAAAAAAAAGAAAAAAAAACTCCTTCATGCTTCGACAGAAATAGGTGTTAGCCAAGTTTGAATACATTCCACTTTTTCATAATCCATCCTTACTCTAGCCTCTGAAACAATGTGCCCTAAGTATTCTATTTGGCATTGTGGAAATGTGTACTTAGAAAGATTTGCAAATAATTAATTTTGTCTTAAAACCAAAAAGACTTCTTTGAGGTGCTAGATATGCATAGTTAAGCTAGAGCTATATATCAATATATCATCGAAAAATATCAAGAAAAACTTTTTAAGGTATGGTTGAAAAATATTGTTCATTAGAGATTGGAAGATGGCTGGAGCATTTGTTAGACCAAAAGGCATCACAAGGAATTCAAAATGCCTATGAAGAGTTTGAAAGGTTGTTTTAGGCACATCACAGGGTCTCACTCTAATTTGGTGATATCCAGCCCTTAGATCAATCTTAGAAAACATCATTGAACCATGTAATTTATCTAAAAGCTCATCAATGTTTGGAATATGGTACATGTCCTTGATGGTAATGTCATTTAGTTGTTTGTAATCCACACAGAATCTCCATGTGCTGTCTTTTTTCCTTACCAATGATACAAAAGAAGTAAACGGGTTGCAACTAGTTTGACACTGCCATTGTTAATCATTTCTTCCACCTACTTCTCTATTTCAGCTTTCTGTGAATGAGAATATCTATATAGTCTCAGTTTGAAGGGTTGAGAATCAAGTTTGAGTGAAATTTGATGGTCATGAGTCCTCTTAGGTGGTAGAGAGCTTGGAAAAGAGAAGATGTCCTTAAACTACTGAAATAATATTTCAGTTGATTATGGTACACACCCTACATAGAGGCAGAGATATAGTAGCATAACTTTGGATCTGTTGATTTTGGAATCTCCTGATATCTTTTCCTCTTATTAATTTCATAACTGAGTTTTCTGCTTGTCCCAATAGGATTACCTCACCTTGGCTAGCAGCAAATTTGATCTGAAGTTGCTTAAAATCAAAGGTGATGGAGCTAAAATTATATATCCAATCTACTCCCAATATTGTATCTCATCCTCCTAAATTGATAATCCTTAAATCAAACAAGAAATTATATCCTTATATGGTCCACTTCACATCCTTAGCTTTAGTATAGCTGCTAATTTGACTACCATCTGCTAGGACAACATGTAATGGTTCATCTGCTTTAGTCTCCATCTTGAGCTCCTCGACCAATACTTGATTTAAGAAACTGTCGAAACTACAAGTGTCCACAAGTATTGTCACTTTAAGTCCATCATGATACCTTGTAATACTATTGTCTTTCTACTCAATGATCTGGAAAGAACATAAAGGGATACCTCTATAGTGTTTTCACCAAGTGCTGCATTGATTCCTTTTTCATTTAATTCTTGAATTTCTTTTTCCTCCATTGCTATGATCATATTAAGGTGTCTATATTTGCATTGGTGATCTAGTATATATTTTTCCCCACACCTGAAACAAAGATTATTGATTTTCCTAAACTGTATCTCTTGTGTTGTAATCCTGGGCATTTTGCTTTCCATTACAGCTCCCGACTGATGTCCTCTACCTTTACCAGCATGTCTAGGCCCATTTTTGTCCTCTCCTGGATCCCAATTTCTGCCATTGTAGTCCTTCTTTGCCTTGCTAGCTCTAGTGATTGCTCCTGAAGTATAGCTATTTCAAATATTTGAAGTAATGTGGTAGGTTTTATCATCCCCAGTTTAGGTTTTAATTCTTCTCTTAACCCACTTATAAAACTTGAAATGAAGTAAGACTCTGAAAGTTTGAGATTTTTATAAAATATAATCGATCACAATTCTTCAAATCTTTCTGGGTACTCAGCTACTGAACCATTTTGCTATAGCTTATTAAATTCCTCTATCTCAGCTTGAACACCTTTGATTTCAAATCTCTGACAAAGTAATCTTGAGAATTCCTCCCACTCAACATCTTTTTTAACCATCTTTAACCCTTGAAACCAAATTTATGTCTTCCCATCTAGGTACATATCCATAGTTTCTACCCATGCATGACTAGAAATTTGATAAATTGCAAAGAATTTGTGACATTTCCTCAGCCATATCCTTGGGTTTTCTCCATTAAACATAGATAACTCTATATGTGGTAGAATTGGTGGGACTCCTCTATGAATAGATTCTTTCTTGGGTAACTGATGATAAGTGTCTCCTTTTATTCTTCCCACCAATGGGATAGGAAGGAGAAGTGATCTCCATGATCTTTCCGTCTCCATCACCTAATTTCTTTCCTTATTCAGCATCTTCATGACCATGTTGAATCGTTCGTCAATGGTGGTTGAAAGATTATCTAGTCTTTTTGTTTGTTCTTCGATTTGTCTACTTAGTTCAGTGTGTTTTTCACTGAATTCAATAGCCACTTCTTGTATCTTGGATTCTTGCTTCCTGATCTGCTCTTCCCATGATTTGGATCTAGTTCTTTCTGCCATCATCGCAAGTGTGTCCAAGAACTCGTTAACTCTGATACCACTTTGTCACAGGCTTAGGTTGGTGAGTGCTAAAATGGTGATGGTAGGTGGGATGAAGGAGAATTAGTGATTGAATGATGAATTTGACTGAGAATAATTAGAAGAAAGTGACAAAGAGAAGGAAATGAGAAGAGAAGAGAAGAGAGAAAGAGAGAGAGAGAGTAGAGATTTCTAGATTTCCATATGCCTGATATTCCTTCCTCTATCCTTAAGTACATTCCTCAATTGTTCTAACTAACTCAACTACCTAACCTACTAACTAACACTATTACACAGTCAACTAACTTCACTAGGTACTCAGCTGTTAGCTATTACAGTTGAACTCTTACACACTATGACAAACACATAATTAAGTTTATGAGTCACTTATTCAAGTCAAACCTCATACTACTCTTAGGATGGCTACATTGACTGTTGATAGGGGTTTGCAATCACAAATACCAACCTCCGCTTCTTTTTTTGATTCATGTATCAATTGGTATATGAAACCAAATTTTGACTAATCCAACTCGAGTTGTTGTCAAACCATCTTTATAAACGAGTCATTCCAATGTAATTTTTTCTATTTCCAATATTCAAATTCAAATTTTGATTAAAAAATCTAGTATCCTTCCCATTAGACTAATTTGTTAACCAACCTCCACTTCTTCTCAATGTGTTGTCATGACTGGACACTCCCCTCTCCAAAAATTTTGTGCTTTAACTTTTCTTCAACAGGACTGCACTAGATGCCTGGCTGATAAGCCCATATTGTCCTTAGTAGGAATTTCATTTGCCGGAGAATAACAACCTCGATGAGTTGTGGCCTACTCTATTAAAAGATTAAATAATATATATATATGAGATTTAATTTATAATGAAAAATGTCTAAACAGGTTAATAAAAATCTTAAAAACAAATAATATAATAGTACATAAGGTAATATTTATACATATACTCAAGATGCGTGTGAGCGCATTATGTTATTTATTTATTATTCTTTTGCCGGTGGGCCTTGAGCTTTGATGGGACTCGAATTCTATGTGGCCTATGGTTGTGAACCGGGCTTGACTCTTATACCAAACTAGCATCATGTAGGAGGGTATAGACATATTACCAATCTTGGAGAGCTTAAAAACCCTACTATAGTTAGGCGGACTATGGACATAGCTGAAATAACTAGCTTTTTTTTTTTTCCTCCTTGATGCACAAAATCATCAAAGGAGGCAAGTATAGAGTTTGCAAGAGTTATAAAAGAGCGATCTTGGTAACTGATATACCTCTCATTAAAGAGTTACCTGAGCGTCTTTGAAAGAGCTGTTGTGGATGAGAAAGTTCCTATAGGAGCTTGGGTTTAAACAATAAGTTTTCATGTTGCATTGTGATAATCGAAGTACCATTCATTTGGGTAAGAACTCCTTTTTTTCATGTTAAATCAAAACATATTGATTTTCGTTACCATTGGATTAGTATTGAATGAGAAGTTGATATAGTTTGAAAAGATTCACACTAATAACAATGGTTCTAACATGCTGATGAAGACACTTCCTAAGGAGAAACTTGATACTTGTAGGAAGTGTGTTCCAACTAAGTAGTAAGGGGGAGCCTGTTTGGCTTTCCCTCCTTAATTGGAGTAGCCCATACCCATGATCTCATTCTTTAATAAAGGGAAAATTGGTCAAAAGAAGGAGTGAGTTCCTTCTCACATAAGGAACCGAGAGCTTCTTTGAAAGAGTGATTGGCTTCATTTTCTATAGAGAGAGAGTAAAGGGAGAGAGAAAAAAAGGCAAGTTGCTACTTTTTGTGAGGAGCAAAAACAAAGACAGAGAGAGGAGAAAAAGAGTGACCGAAGGTGGAGAACTGAAGGGAGAATTTGGGGTTTTCTTCATAACTTGTTTGCTTATTGATTCCAACCTCATATTGTTCCAAAACTGGATGAGATCTCTCCATCTTCTTCTATTTTCTCATATTACATGCTTTATGTGCTAAAGTGTGTACCCTAGTATTGATTAGAACATAGATATGTGGTTATAGGCAAATTATATGTGTTGTTCTCTAATTGTATTAGAATGTAATTCTTGTGTTGTACCCTTTGTTGTATAGTGGATTTTTTACCCGTTATTTTTTCCCTTATGATGAGGGGTTTTCCACGTAAAATAACAAGTTTACGTGTTGCATTGTGACAATCAAAGTACCATTCATTTGGGTAAAAACTCTTTTTTCCATTTTAAATCAAAGCATATTGATATTCGTTGCCATTGGATTAATATTGAATGAGAAGTTAGTACAGTTTGAAAAGATTCACACTAATGACAATAATTCTGACATGCTAACGAAGACATTTCCTAAGAAGAAACTTGATGCTTGTAGGAAGTGTGCGGGCTTGTTGAAACCTTCCAACTAAGTAGTGAGGGAGAGCTTGTTGGACTTTCCCTCCTTAATTGGAGTAGCCCATGCCTATGAACCCATTCTTTAATGAAGGGAAAATTAATCAAATGAAGGGGTGAGTTCCTTCTCACATAAGAAATCGAGAGCTTTTTTGAAAGAGTAATTGCATTCATTTTCTATAAAGAGAGAGTAAAGGGAGAAAAATAAAAAAAGGCAAGCTGTTGCTTTTCATGAGGTGCAAAAAGGAAGATAGAGAGAGGAGAAAAAGAGTGACCGAAGGTGGAGAAGTGAAGGGAGAATTTGGGGTTTTCTTCACAACTTATTTGCTTAGTGATTCTAACCTCATATTATTCCAAAACCTGATAAGAGCTCTCCATCTTCTACCATTTTCTCATATTACATGCTCTATATGCTAAAGTGTGTACTCTAGTATTGATTGAAACATAGATATGTGGTTATAGGCAGATTATATATGTTGTTCTCTAGTTGTACTAGAATGTAATCCTTGTGTTGTACCCTTTGTGGTATAGTGGATTTTTGACCCGTGGTTCTTTCCCTTACACTGAGGGGTTTTCACGTAAAGCAATAAGTTTACATGTTGCATTATGACAATCAACGTACCATTCATTTGGGTAAGAACTCCTCTTTTCATGTTAAATCAAAACATATTGATATTTGTTACCATTGGATAAGTATTGAATGAGAATTTAATACAGTTTGAAAAGATTCACATTAATGACAATGGTTTTGACATGCTGACGAAGACACTTTCTAAGGAGAAACTTTATACTTGTAGGAAGTGTGCGGGTTTGTTGAAGCCTTCCCACTAAGTAGTAAAGGGGAGCTTGTTGGGCATTTCCTTCTTAATTGGAGTAGCCCATGCCCATGAACCCATTCTTTAATGAAGGAAAAATTAGTCAAAGGAAGGGCTGATTTCCTTCTCACATAAGGAACCGAGAGCTTCTTTGGAAGAGTGATTGGCTTCATTTTCTAAAGAGAGAGAGTGAAGGGAGAGAAAAAAAAATGCAAGTTGTTGCTTTTCATGAGGAGCAAAAAGAGCGATAGAGAGAAGAGAAAAAGAGTGACCGAAGGTAGAAAAGTGAAGAGAGAATCTGAGGTTTTCTTCACAACTTGTTTGCTTGGTGAATCCAACCTCATATTTTTCCAAAACTTGATGAGATCTCTCCATTTTCTTCCATTTTCTCATATTACATGCTTTATAGGCTAAAATGTGTACCATAGTGTTGATTGGAACATAGATATATGGTTATAAGCAGATTATATGTGTTGTTCTCTAGTTGTACTAGAATATAATTCTTGTGTTGTACCCTTTGTTGCATAGTGGATTTTTGACCTGTGGTTTTTTCCTTTACGCTGAGGGGTTTTCCACAAAAAACAACAAGTTTATGTGTTGCATTGTGACAATCAAAGTACCATTCATTTGGGTGAGAACTCTTTTTTCCATGTTAAATCAAAGCATATTGATGTTCGTTACCATTGGTTTAGTATTGAATGAGAAGTTAGTACAGTTTGAAAAGATTCACACTAATGACAATAGTCTGACATGCTAACGAAGTCACTTCTTAAGGAGAAACTTGATACTTGTAGGAAGTGTGCGGACTTGTTGAAGCCTTCCAACTAAGTAGTGAGGGGGAGCTTGTTGGGCTTTCCCTCCTTAATTGGAGTAGCCCATGCCCATGAACCCATTCTTTACTGAACGAAAAATTGGTCAAAGGTGTGAGTTCCTTCTTACATAAGGAACCGAGAGCTTCTTTGAAAGTGTGATTAGCTTCATTTTTTAGAGAGAGAGAGAGAGAGAGTGAAGGGAGAAAAAAAAAAGGCAAGCTACTGCTTTTTGTGAGGAGCAAAAAGGGAGAGAGGGAGAGGAGAAAAAGAGTGACCGAAGGTGGAGAAGTGAAGGGAGAATTTGGGGTTTTCGTCACAACTTGTTTGCTTGGTGATTCCAACCTCATATTGTTCCAAAACTTGATGAGATCTCTCAATCTTCTTCCATTTTCTCATATTACATGCTTTTTATACTAAAGTGTGTACCCTAATATTGATTGGAACATAGATATGTGGTTACAGGCAGATTTTATGTGTTGTTCTCTAGTTGTACTAGAATGTAATCCTTGTGTTGTACTTTTTGTTGTATAGTGGATTTTTGACCCGTGGTTTTTCCTTTATGCTAAGGGGTTTTTCACGTAAAACAACAAGTTTACGTGTTGCATTGTGATAATCAAAGTACCACTTATTTGGGTAAGAATTCCTCTTTCCATGTTAAATAAAAGCATATTGATATTTGTTACCATTGAATTAGTATTGAATGAGAAGTTAGACAGTTTGAAAAGACTCACACTAATAACAATGGTTCTGACATGTTGACTAAAACACTTTCTAAGGAGAAACTTGATGCTTGTAAGAAGTGTGCAATCTTGTTGAAGCCTTCCAACTAAGTAGTGAGGGGGAGCTTGTTGGGTTTTCTCTCCTTAATTAGAGTAGCCCATGCCCATGAACCCATTCTTTAAAGAAGGGAAAATTGGTCATAGGAAGGGGTGGGTCCCTTCTCACATAAGCAACTGAGAGCTGCTTTGAAAGAGTGATTGACTTTATTTTCTAGAGAGAGAGAGTGAAGGGAGAAAAAAAAGGAAGCTGCTGCTTTTCGTGAGGAGCAAAAAGGGAGACAGAGAGAGGAGAAAAAAAGTGACCGAAGGTAGAGAATTGAAGGGAGAATTTGGGGTTTTCTTCACAACTTATTTGTTTGGCGATTCCAAGCTCATATTATTCCAAAAATGATGAGATCTCTCCATCTTCTTCCATTTTCTCATATTACATGCTTTATATGCCAGAATGTGTACCTTAGTATTGATTGAAACATAGATATGTGGTTATAGGTAGATTATATGTATTGTTCTCTAGTTGTACTAAAATGTAATCCTTGTGCCGTACCTTTTGTTGCATAGTGGATTTTTTGACCCGTGGGTTTTTCCCTTATACTGAGGGGTTTTCTACGTAAAAATTCTTGGTGTCGTGGTTGCATGCTTATTGTATTTTTTTACTATTATTTTGTTGATGAGATTAGGGATATTTGTTATATGGTTGTGAATTTTCGTTGACAAAGAATTTGAAAAAATATTGTTGTGGTTCAACAAAATGTTGGCTTCACAGGTATTGATTTAGATAAATTATACAGCTGAGTTTGCCGTCCATTTTTGCCCAACATTTCAAGTGTTGGAGATTGGGATAAATAATGTTGTGCTGAGTTTGCATGTCTACAATAGTCGGAACATTCCTTGATGTAGGTTCCATATTACTGGCAGTCAGATAATGTTGGGCTGCTACAGAACTATGGCACCATATTTGAGTGTTGGGAGTTTGATCTTTTCTTATGTTCTACTTGTATCCTTCTTTGCAGAGTAACATGTTCAAATGAATTTCTATTTCTTTCTTGTTAAATTTATTAAAAGCTTTGAATTTGACACTTATTGTCCTAGCTAATGTGCTTGTTCTTTCAGGTTAGCAGGACCGGTACCACTTCCAGGTAAGCATCTTCTTCTTGTTCTGCTCTTCTCTCCATCCCTTATGCTGTCTTTTCTGAAAGTTGCTAATAAATTGGTAGTCTCTGCAATACATTTCTTGATATAGGCAGTTTAGTTGGGGGGCTTGCTTCTGTTAACGGACTTGGCTTCCGAGTTCCTCTGGCTCATTGATTACAACAATCAGCTAAAGCCACTACAAATCTGCTTCTAGAGGAATCCCAGAAGCAATTAGATTCTCTAATGGGGGTACCGAGTCAGCCTAACAGTCCAATATGTTTTTAATACTACCCCTTGTTCTTGTGCAATGGCTTCTTCCCACTTGCATCCCAACGTTAAATTTGCACCATGACGTCTCGCATTCTTCTTCTTCTTAGCCGCTAGCTTGGTTCCCACCATCCTTGGAACAGACACAAGCTTCAATGAGTGCTAGGCACACCATGTCAATGGAATTGGTGAACCTGGTGCCTGTGCCTCCAAGAAGCATCCATGTAATAGCACCTCGTGGATCTGCCGACTCAAGAGAATGGTTCTACTAGATGAGCATCCAGTTTTGGAGCTTCCTGATGTGAACTGGAGATCTAATAGGTGAGCAAACCTCCAACCAGCAGTGGTACCCCATATGGTATTTCCTCCTGGTTAGCAAGCTAGTGTCCAACATAGCAACGCATGGCCCTTTGCTGGACAAGGTGATCAAACAAGGAGAGATGGAGCTCTACTCTATTTCACTTAGCAATTATTCTTGCACTTTTACGCTGCTATTTGATTGAAATCCCAAATGGCGTCCTAACCCCATATGTGCGGATAGATGCTCAGAGGTTAGCAATGCACATTGATCTAGTGAGATCCAGTGAGAACTTGAATTTAAATATTAAAAATAAAAATATATATATATTGAAATAGTTTTTTTTAAATAGGGTTCAATAATGGTTCAAATTAAATTAATTAAAATTTAATTTCAGATACGATTGGTTAAAAGAAAAAAAGGAGGAAAAAAAAAAAAAGGTAGAGCAAGATGCCATTGGGTTTAGAGCATCACCATCCCAGTCCAATGTGGATCGGGCCTGACCTAATCAAACATTGGAAACTCATGATCATGAATATCTAACACATATAGGGGCGAAAATGTAATTTCAAATAATGAAAGCACGTTATCAGAACCCGTGGCAATTTCGTAAATTTTGAGACAAGTCTGCAATTCTCTGCTGGATTTTGCGAGGGGGAGTGAGAGAGAGACAGGGTTTTCAATTTTAATCTATTTTTCTGGGCACGTTCAGAGCTAGATCCATTGAATCAAACAGATCAGTGTTTTTGATTTGAATCGGATCTCAAACTCGATTTTATTTGAGGTAATTGTTTGTTCTATGTCGAATCTTCGCATTTCTCACCACCAAATCTAGGGTTTCAATTCAATTCTTTCATGTTAAGAAAAATTCCAATTTACTGTTATTTCATTCATCTTTTCTGTTTGAACATTTTGTTCTTTAGTCGATTGATAGTTAATTTCTCCAGAATTTTTGTGCTTACGTTTTGTATGAGAGACATGAATACTCTGCAGTTTTAGCTACATTTGTTGCATTGTGCTATTTTTATTTGTTTTTGTTTGCTTGCTCTGGATTGCCTTTGTTATTTGGGGCTAGATTTACTCCTGGAAAGGAACTGCAGTATATGGAAGAGGAAAATTGTATGTGCTATTTTTTGGTCATTTGGGTAAGCTTGGAATTTTTT
Source organism: Dillenia turbinata (assembly GCA_037126225.1). Classification (NCBI taxonomy): domain Eukaryota; kingdom Viridiplantae; phylum Streptophyta; class Magnoliopsida; order Dilleniales; family Dilleniaceae; genus Dillenia; species Dillenia turbinata. Next base: position 8,639,241 of record JBAMMX010000026.1, on the reverse strand, counting down.
ATATCTTAGTAATGTTTGCTTAATTATGGCCTTAGAGTAATGCTATATAGACCGAAAATGTCACTGAGCGGCTATATCAGTGATCAGCAGTTTCATTTGTCATTGAAAGTTAGTGAGATGAACAATGTGGAAATGTTTTTACCAAAGAAACTGTATTTCATTGGTTTTGTTATTTCAATCATTGACTGTTTTCTGGTTCAGATGGCATTGCTCATTTTCTTAAGATCAACATTTGCAACACGAATATCTTTTGAATACCTAGATGAATGTTAAATGAGGTTGCTATCTTCTGCATTTTAGCTCTTCTACATGGTAGTAATGTGAAACTGAGATCATCATGCTAAATACAATTTCATAACTTTGTTTTTCTTTTTTCTTTTTCTTTTTTCCCCCTTAAATCAAGACTACAGCGTTTTCTAGAATTTCGTTGTATGTTTCTTGCCTAAGCCAATGTAATAATGTGATCAAGTCCTCTTTTTATGCATTTAATTTGTCACCATAGGCAGTGGAAGTAATTTTGTAAAAACCGTGGAAATGGGTTCATTTCTCATCTTTTTTTTTTCCCCAAGTTTTTAGAATGCAGAAACACAATTTAAAATCTCGTAGAAAAATTGTCTTTAATATGCTAACCATAAGTCAAAAACATCTATATTTGGCAGGATATAGCCATTCCACTGCAATCATGCATGTAGCATAATGATGTGCATAACTTGAACACAATCTAGGAAAGTAGGTTTATATGCTTTTAATTTTCCTAGTGAACTTATTATTGCATTTTGTACCATTTGATCTCAGAAGTCAGTCTGTATGGACCCATTACTTTCAGTTATTTAACCAGCCAATCCTTTACTGCAGGACGGGAATAACCATTCCTAGAAACTGCTGTCAGTTTTTCAGAAGATGCATAGTTTTTATTTAAACTTGGGTTGTTTGTATTCAATTGTAGATGGCTAAACTTTCTTCTTCATGTTCTGTGGGTTTGGGCATCATTTCAGGCATTTTCAGCTTGCATTTGAAGCAGCAAATGCATATCTTTATAAGTTTTCAAGTCCTCTGATGTCCAAGCTTGTATATCTTGTCCGAATTTGAGATTGATCCAGTAGAGCCTTCATTGTAAGAGGATCTGTCTTAAATCTCACTTCCGGGGTTTCCATTTTATGGTTTTTTGAATGTTTGAGGCTGGTTAAAGCATCTGTTTAGCCATTCAAGCATGAACTGGTCCGTTGATTAGTGAGAGTATGCAGATTTAGGTCTTCTTTAGAAGCTGGATTCATATGGATGATAGAGTTCTAATTTCCTCTGAAAGTGCTTTGGCTTCAACTGATAGTGCTTTAGTATCAAACAACAACGGGCTGGCTTCAAGTGACTATTCGCTGGTGATTGGACAAGAATTTCCAGATGTGGAGACCTGTCGCAGGACACTCAAAGATATTGCTATAGCAATGCGTTTTGAGATTAGAACTGTTAAATCAGATCGAAGTCGATTTATAGCAAAATGCTCCAAGGAAGGTTGTCCATGGCGAGTTCATGTGGCAAAGTGTCCTGGTGTTTCGACCTTCTCAATTAGAACCTTACATGGAGAGCATACCTGTGAAGGAGTTCGCAATCTCCATCATCAGCAGGCCTCCGTAGGTTGGGTTGCGAGATCTGTAGAAGCACGTATTCGAGATAATCCACATTACAAGCCGAAGGACATATTGCAGGACATCCAAGAGCAGCATGGTGTTGCCGTGTCTTATATGCAAGCATGGCGTGGAAAAGAACGCAGCATGGCAGCCGTACATGGAACTTATGAAGAAGGCTATCGTCTTCTTCCTGCATACTGTGAGCAGATCAGAAAAGCCAACCCTGGCAGTATAGCATTAGTTTCTGCCACTGGTCCAGAGAACTGCTTCAAGCGCCTTTTTATTTCCTATCGTGCATCAATTTATGGATTTCTTAATGCTTGCAGGCCACTCGTGGAACTTGATAGGGCTCCACTAAAAGGAAAATACTTGGGTTATTTATTTTGTGCTGCAGCTGTTGATGCCAATGATGCGCTATTTCCTTTAGCATTTGCAATTGTTGATGAAGACACTGATGATAATTGGATGTGGTTCCTGTCGGAATTACGGAAGCTTCTTGGAGTGAACACAGATAACATGCCCCGGCTGACAATATTGTCCGAGCGACAAAGGGGCATTGTAGAGGCAGTTGAAACACATTTTCCCAATGCATTTCATGGATTTTGTCTGCGTTATGTGAGTGAAAATTTTCGTGATGAATTTAAGAATGCAAAGTTGGTGAATATTTTTTGGAATGCTGTTTATGCGCTTACTTCTGTTGAATTTGAGAAGAAGGTTTCAGAGATGGTAGAAATATCACAAGATGTTATTCAATGGTTTCAACATTTTCCGCCCCGTCTCTGGGCTCTTGCATATTTTGAGGGGGTCAGGTATGGGCATTTTAGTTTGGGCATTACAGAGTTATTATATAAATGGGCCCTTGATGGTCATGAGCTCCCAATAGTGCAAATGATGGAGCATATTCGTTACCAATTGACATCTTGGTTTAATGAGCGTCGTGCCATGGGCATGGGATGGAACTCAATTCTTGTACCAACTGCAGAGAAGTGCATTTCAGAAGCTATTGCAGATGCTCGTTGCTATCAAGTACTCCGAGCCAACGAAGTGGAATTTGAGATTGTTTCAACTGAACGGACAAACATTGTTGACATTCGTAATCGTGAGTGTTCATGCCGACGTTGGCAGCTTTATGGTTTGCCATGTGCTCATGCTGCGGCTGCACTTATTTCATGTGGGCAAAATGCTCACGTGTTTGCTGAGCCTTGTTTCTCCGTGGTTAGCTACTGTGAGACCTATTCACAGGTTATAAATCTAATTCCTGATAAAAATTTCTGGAGAGAGAATGGTGAGGGGACGGAGGGTGGAGGTGCCAAACTTGATATCACAGTTCAACCCCCAAAAACTCGTCGGCCTCCAGGCCGGCCCAAGAGGATGGTTCTTCATATAGAGAGCTTTAAACGTCCCAAGAGGGTGGTGCAGTGTGGTCGTTGCCATATGTTGGGACATTCTCAAAAGAAATGTGCTAAGCAAATCTGAATTTTGAGATCAGTTCTGTCACCAAGTGTACTGGATAGTTCATCAGGGGCAATGGTGGTGTTGTTTGTATTGCATTGTTTCACTTTATAAAATGTAATATTGGACGCCCTCCTTTTTCTGGTGGATTGCGGCTTCAGATTGATTCTGTGGATAGCTAGTGTTGGGATTATTCTCTTTCAGGCCAATATGGTACTACTAGAAAATTTTCTCCCATCTGCATCATACATTAGTTTTTTATTCTTCACAAGGGCTGCAAAGGCTACATACTTGCTCCAAAAAGGTGGTCTACATCTTATAATCTTGAAGCCACTGATGGGAAGATTATGTATCTGCGAAGAGGTATCTTTTTACAATTACTTGCTAGGTACCTTTCTGATTAATCTCTGATCATTTGGGCCTCATATGGATAGGTAGGATTACTGGAGTTTAAAGATTTGCCTTAGGATATCAAGCATTCAATCATGTATTTCTTTCTAGGTACCTTTTCTGATTGAACTCTGAAAACTTGGGCCATATATAAATAAGCAGGATTACGGGAGTTTAAAATTTTGCCTTAGGATATCAAGCATTTGATTATGTAAAGTGATTTTTTTTTTTTTTTTTGGTGGGAGGGCAGAGGGAGGACAGAGAATATCAGTTTACTTGGTTCTTTTGATGAAAGACCTGAGTATATCAACTCACATTTTTGCTTTTCTTTTAGTGTTTCAGTCAATTCTCTTGTAATGATACGAGATCAACCTCAAGCAGCTTGGTAAAAGGGAGAACTGTATCAGAAAATGCTTAAGAAAGCATTTCTTATAATAGATAATATGACTGTTTTGTTATACACTTGATTACTTCATAGATTCCTTTCCCTAAAATCCTCAACCCTCCTATTGATTGTCCTTTATCCATGCAAGCATAACTTGCCGAGCCTGAAAATTGAGGATTGAAGAACTAGCGAAGGTTGAGGACATTGACTGCTCAACATATGTTAACTTGTTCTCTCCATGGAAATTTGGTTGCCTGTCTCACACATGTTAAAACCATATTGTACATGGAAAAGAGATTATTGACAGGAATTAAGCCTTTGTTTGAATTTTTGGAAGATTTCATAGTGTCTGTTGGGGCAAGAAAAATAACAAATTAACTTAATCCCTTTACATGTTTTTTAAATTCAATATGAGAGGCATGTTTGAAATATTCAAGATGAAATATCATGGCGTATGCTATTTGCAGATGATATAGTTTTGGTGGATGAAACTAAAGAAGGTATCAGTACTAAATTAAAGTTATAGAGGGACACATTAGAATCTAAAGGATTTAAATTGAGTAGATCTAAAACTGAGTATATGGAATGTAAGTTTAGTGATAACCATCAAGATAATGAAAAAACGATTAGGTTAGAAAGATGAGAAATTTCAAAAAACGAACAATTTAGATGTTTTGGTTCCATCATCCAGAATGATGGCAATATAGATGGAGATGTAAATAATAGAATTCAAGCGGATTGGGTGAAATGGAGAAAGACATTCGGAATTCTCTGTGATCGCATGATGCCACTACATTTAAAGGGAAAATTCTACAGAACCGTAGTAAGACCTATTCTATTATATGGCATTGAGTGTTGGATCATAAAAAAGCAACAAGAGCAAAAAATGATTGTAGCTGAAATGAGAATGTTTAGATAGATATGTGACAAAATTAAAAATGATAGAATTAGAAACAATGAGATACGTAATAAATTGAGAGTTAGTTCAATTGTAGATAAGATGCGAGAGTATCGTCTGAGATGGTTTGGACATGTGCAACGAAATCCTAAAGACGCACCTGTTAGGAAAGCAGAGAACTTAAATATAAGAGATGTAATAAAACGTAGAGGTAAGCTGTTGAAAATTTGGATGCAATGCATTCGTAAAGATATGATAGTTATGGATTTAGTTGAGGAGATTTTCTTAGATAGGAATGAGTGGCGTAAGAGAATCCACACAAGCTAAATCAATTTTTATTTATTTATTTATTTATTTATCTATTTATTTTTTATTTTTTATTTATTTTTATTTTTATTTATTTTTATATATTTTTATTTTTATATATTTTTATTTTTTTATTTTTATTCTTTTTATTTTATTTTATTTTATTTTATTTCATTTTCTTCCCGATATTTATCTCTCATGTGGCCGACCCCAAATTTTGGGATAGAAGGTCTAGGTTGTTGTTGTTGTTGTTGTTGTTGTTGTATGAGAGGCATGTTTGAAACCCTTTACATGTTTCAATTTTTTGGGACATTTACTAGTGTCCGTTAGTGCAAGAAAAATAACAAATTAAGAACTTAAGCACTTTGCACTTTTTTTTTTAATTATAAATTCAATATGAGAGGCATGTCTGAAGTGGCCGAGAATAAAACACCCTTGACTTAATTCTTGGTAACCAAACAGTGCCTGGGGCATGTTTGATTACCTTATTTACAGATTCATAGGATCCAATCCCCTCTATCCTCGTGTACTTTTATTTTAAGTGCGATGATGAACTAGTAATTATTTGTCTCACATGTAAATTCTTGTCGTGACACTTAAGAATTTGTGGTTAGTGGTTAGGCTAGATGAATAAGTTATCAGGATGGAAAAGGCCTCATTACATGATTTTTTCATATTTTTGTTGGAGGCATGCATGACAGACCTCCCTCAATTTGATTCCTACTAACCAAATGAGCTCTTGTATATTTAAATAATTTGATTTCAACGAAGTTTTTCTCTTGCAGTTAGTGTATTTTAAATTGGACAAAACTGGTGAAGATCACACTATTTTTGCCCGGAAGCTATGAAAAGGACAATATGTTTTATTTCTTCTGTGTGTATTCTCAATGAATATAGTGCTGTCATTAACTTGTGCACCCACTTCGTGGCATCTAGCATTTTCTAATAATGAAAGTGAAAGGGATCAGCTTTGCCAGGCAAAGGAGATTTGTTTCACGCTTGGGAGTCTGCTTAGAATCACCTCAAATAACAATGATGACTTGTAGCTTCTGGGTTTTGGTGATTTGTTCTTCAATGTTCATCTGGATTTCTGTTTCTAGGTTTGACCATATTTGCAGAGAGCGTTGTCCTTGGTTAAAAGAGAGGACCAGGCATGGGAAAGTTGACAAGAACTTGGTTCATGATCACATCAAATGTGCTAAAAATGTTCTTGCAACCTTTGCTTGCATGATCAGTATATCTACCGAGCAGAGCCAGCATGTTGCTTTTGCATTGGTATCCCAGTAATGATAAGAAACTCCAATTGGCAGTTTCACAGGAAAACTTTTTCTTCTTCTGACCCTAATTTCATCTTGTGAAATGCATATAATGTGTTAGTATTGCTCTTCTTGTTGACATTATGCTTACAACGCTTGTGTCTGGATTCATGTCACAATTTGTGCATTTCTTGTGATAAGACAGAGTGATAACTAGGACGCTGCAGTCAGCAATGCAAGTTTGTAGTGGGACATTATAATGTAACAGAATTTTGGGGCTAAAAATGCTAGTTAGAAGCTTGGAAGGAGAGAAGGTGATGTTGATGTAGTTGACAGTACTAGATGCATTTTGAATCTGCATAAGACATTATGGAATGGCTGCTCATTTTGAATCTGCTAAGGACTTACTGATGATACAAAATTAATGAGTGATTTGATTTTAATTTGTTGCTCCATGTGGAGTGGCTGCTCATTTTGAATGAAACAGAGTTAAGGTGTAGGGCCTTGTGTTTACTCATGCACATTTCTAATGCTTAGCCTGTGACCATGGGACAAGGAAGATCCCTAGTGTTTTTCTTCTATTGTGAGCTTCCTTGTGGTTCTTCTGATGCAGGTGGAATTTTTTTTTTTTTTTTTTTTTTTTTTTTTTTTTTTTTTTTTTTGGGCCCAGTTGTAGGAGACGGAAGCTGATTTTTATGGTTGAGCATAAAGTGCTTTGATTCCTTGAGTCGATGACATGGATGGTTAGGGGACTTTTGTTATGGAATCTAGGATCCTAGGATTTTTTGAACTTTCAACTTTAGGCTGCCAATGGGATAGTGTATAGTAAGTGAGCAGATTGATCATAAAGCTTCTTGCATTTAGTTTGTTGTCATAGGATCTTGGCTGACTGTCTTGTAGATTCTGAGGGCTTCGATGCTGTTAAGAAGCTTTTATGCATGAACTTGTGAACTTGGAAGTTGATCTTTAAATCAGTCATGATCCTATTTATTAAAGCAGTGTAGTTATTCTCATCTAGTTTCTTGAGGTGATTGAATTCTGTAGCAAAATATATACTTCGGTATCTGGCTTGAATCAAATGAACTAAACCAAGTCAGCATGTTCTTTCTTTTTTACTCCATTTTTCTTTTGGGCTGATTTCTTGTTTTCCTTTTGTTAGGTAAAAAGAAAAATAATAAAAAAAAAATCAGGAGTACAGAAATTATTGGGAGATATTTAGGAAGGGTACATCGGGTTCCAGCACAAGGTGTCGACTCGACAGGAGAGGACCATGTGTTTGTTAGATTAGTAGACACCTTGGGTCCAATCCTACAAGCAATCCTGCAGCATAAAGCCCACATTTCCTCTATCCCTAGGCAGGAACGGAAGAATTGGAACCATCGTTCGAAACTTAATCTTTGACATCTGAATTTATCCAATACTCATAATCTTTCATCTTGGCTTCTCTTTCCATCAGCAGCATTAATATTTGCCAGCTAGCTTATTTAGATGCATGAGAAATCATAACATGTTGCATGCAACAGGATATTATGAGGCATGGTAACAATATTATGATGCATGAGACAAAGAATAAGAGAAAGGAAATAGTTCCTCTGTAAACACTTACGAGTGTCGAGTCCTACAAGGAATTAGTGTTTACACCTCACCAGTCCCTCGATGGGAGAAGAGAGAGAAAGGAATCGACTTGTTTATATTTACATCATTCATTGGATATAGTCCCTCATCTGTCCTGTCCTGTCGTGGGTGGTTTGTGAGGTTTGTGAGAGAGAAGAGCTATAATTAGAGCTTGGGGATGAAGGGTTGTGATTTAAACTAGGGTTTTTAGGGTATGCTTGAAATTTAGGGCACGCTTGAGATTTAAACTAGGGGTTGTCTCTTGTATGTGGTTATTTGGCTCCGTTGTCCATGGTCACTTACGAGGTTGTCATGGAAAGAATTCGATGTTTGTAGAAATTAAACATTTTGTGAAATCATTTGTAATGGAATTTTGCTTCTTTGAAACATGTCGAATCAAGCTTTCCTTTAAATTTGAGGGTCCCCAGCATACTCTTATTAGGTCATGCTCTTGTACAAGCCCAAATTTGAGGATGTGTAACAGCAAGAAGGGACCTCACTCTTTTGAATGTAACGGCTAGCTAGTCTAACAACTAAGGATGTTAGTTAGGTAAAAGTAACCGAATGTAGTTAAAGCAATTAGAATCAGTTGCAGGTCAATATAGCTTCTTGTACATATAGCTGTAATACCATGAAGAAAGCAACAAGCAAAATGAAATGTTCTTTCTCTACTCTCTTTATCTTTCTCTCTCTCTCTCTTTCCTCTCCTCTCAACTAATCCCTACTGAAACTCCATTATCTTACTCCTACGCTTCCTATCTTCCCGTGTTCAGACCATATATTCCAAGCACTTCTTCATTCCTCAGTCTCGTTTGATACCAGCAACCTGCTCTTTGAAGTTCTGAACCTTTCCTCTTAAGTCTCATCTTTCTCACTTACTTGGTTGTTGCAGGATGCCGTACTGCTTTTGACATGAAAAATTTCTTATTTGGGCCCAAACTCAAAACCCTTAGACACAATAAATGTAACCGTAGGTTGTAAAGAAAGAAAATATTTTTTTTTTGGGATTTTACGGATCAGTATTCATATTTTATCTTACTAATATTATTATTACCTTTTGGTTTGTGAAAATATTATTATTATTATTATTTTGTTTTAGTCTCATATTCGAATCATGAGAATGAAGGAATGGGATATAGAAGAATTAAACCTTTAATGGACCTCACAAGACTCGAACCAAATTAAAAAGAAAATATTGTTAATCAAAAGAGTATCAATAATAAAAATCTTAGACAGTTTAAACAGTCCTAAAAATAGGAGACAAACGAACCCTAGAACAATCCGTCTAGAATAGAAAAGAAACAAAAGTGAAAAAATAATTAACATAAGAAATAAATAAGATAGGTGATAGCAACTGCCATGGAACCATCGTAGTTGCGCTTGAAGATAGCTCCAAATTGCCCATGAGACCCACCGTTGAATCGCGAGCTGCCATAAGGCATCCAGGGTGTCATCCCCGCTTGATAGCGGGTGCAATCCCATCTAATCATGCTTGGACGGCTTCTGTCCTTGAACCCTTTTTGATTTTGACATGATTCACACTTGAATCTCCTAAAGTCTAAATGTATAATGGAGGGTACAAACACCATGATACCTTGTTCCTGCACAATTTTTCCTCCATATTATTATTTCCTCTTAGTTTCTCTTGTACATTTGCGCCCAAAAACATTTGCCACAGGCGGGAAAAGCCAAGTTTTGGTGTAGAAATATAGCTTCAATCGAAGACAATTAAAATAATCATACTTGCCACACAATTAACTCAATTAATTTCTGTCATGAAATCGACATATTCAAAGTTTATTACTTTGTTGGGGAAGTATATACGGCCATGGAAAGGTAACAAAATAGCCGGCACCAGTCACCCTTTGAAGAAAATGGCTCCATTTTGTGAATTTTGGTCTCTCTCTCTCTCTCTCTCTTTCTCTGTTATTTATAGCAATTAGCATTGGAAAATCTCTCAAGGTGAAGGAAATCAATGGCAAAGGCTAAGTGTCTGGTTTGGTTGATGGTGATTATGATTCCCGTACTTGCTTGCATCTTAGTTCCTGGGTGTAGAATTTTTGTCTCGCTTCATACGGTATGTTCATCCAACCCAAACCTCAGCAGTCAATCTGGAAGATTACGTTTAGGCAAATGGACTGATTATGTGGATTGTTTGAAATTGTGTTTTGGAATGGCCTTATGTGAAGAGATAGGTAATCTCTCTCAACCGACACTTTCATTCATCCATTCATTCTTTAAAAAATATATTTCATTATTAACAATCTTTCTCATCAAATCAAAAAGTAATATTTTACCATTTTCTCTTCTCTCTCTTTACATGTCTGAGGAAGGAAAATTATGACGCTCCTAAGGGGGCATTCCAAAGATGTTCATCCTCTTCTAGGTCACTACTATTTCTATTTTGTAGATCGTTGGAACACAAGCATGGTGCAGTGCGTGGGGAAGGCGGCAGGACGTCCGTGGTCTCAAGAACAAGGCCCAGACGTTGTTCTAGTTTAATCAGCTGGGTTTATTTTGATCGAACCTGGATTTTGAGTGCAAATCCAGTGTTATGAATGGTTTCATCACAATATAATTTCTTCTGATATTAGGAATACCTCTGATGATTTATTATAGTTTAAGAAAATTTGATATTAGGAATATCTCTATACCGGTTTATGAGTTCGTATTAGAAATACTTTTATTTATTTATAAAAAACAATAATGATAATTATAAAATAAATCCAAAAATATTAAGAAATAAACAAGCACAACACTCATGACAAAACAAATAATAAATAATGCGGATATTTCTTCATTCCCTCAACTTTGGATCTAGATTTAAAATCAGGTCTAATATGAATATAGGATTAAATATGTGATTTATATTTAATAAATTCTTGAAATTCGTTTCATCATGTTTCGGCTTAGTGTGGATTCATTTTTCTAACATAAGAGTGAGGCCATGAATGCCCTCACGTAAAAAGTGATGATGTAAATGTCCTACATTAGAAATGTGAGAGAAACTATACAAAACCGATTGAACAAATTAAATCGAAAAAAATTAATAGTTCGATTCAATTTGAAAAGGTTAAAAGTACGTTTTTGTAACACCAAAAATTCGGTATTAAAAAAATTCTCTTTGAATTTTTCTTATAAATTATTAACAGAAATCGATTATAATCAATTTTGGTTTATCGATAAAACCCTTAAAAAATTCCTTGTAGTTTTTGTGTAACACTAGGAAAATCCGGTCATGGTGTTAACACTAAAGCAACTATTTGAGATTTCTATATATTTTGTATATTATGAGAGAATAGTTAATTTAAATTTAAATGTGAATTTTAACCTTTGGACTGTACAAGAATTTCTTTAGGTTCTCCATTGACAGGTTTTTAATTTTTAGGTATTCGGTTATTAAAATGCTCGTTGCTCAGTAAAATTTGATTCTAATTTGTGTTATTTAACCTTTGGACTGTACTGAATGCTCGGTGCTCAGTAGTACAGGGCATTCGGTTTAGTCTCACTTGATAAATTCAATGCTCGACATTCGATTATTAGGTTTCCAATTTGTTTGTATTCGGTAAAATCTGATTTCTTTATGAAAAATTGAGTTACACGGTAGAGTTTAACAATGGATGGAGTATCCCTTCTAATTTTGATTCCTTGGTGGTGAGTATGTAAACTTGTTATGTAAACTTGTTTTCATCTCTCAGTGATTTCTACTGCTCGATATAATTATCCACTCATTTCTCAGTTCCATATAGCGCTCAATACCGGCAAGAACCTCTCGGTGCATTTCCATTTATCTCTCGGTGATGTAGTTTGTCCGATACTCCAATGAAAATGGTAACCCAAACACTTACACTCCCCTTGACAATTGCAACACACCTTTTAGTTTTCCTTGATGTTCATTGACTTCTTAGTGGAACATTTACAACAACCACCGTGCACTTTATTTCCTTCCACCTTGTCAGTTTTCAAACCACCGTGCACTTGTATTTCCTTCCACCTTGTCGGTTTTCAAACTGTTGGAGCACTTGCAACATCCATTTGCTACAACAACCACCATGCACTTTATTTCCATCCACCTCGTCAGTTTTCATGCCACCATGCACTTGTATTTCCTTCCACTTTGTCAGTTTTCAAACTATTGAAGCACTTGCAAAAAGCTTTCCACCATTAGACCACTCAAACATTTTACTCATAGAAGGTTCAATTTACATTATATCCCCTATTTTGAATATTCTACATTTTTATTGTTTCTAATTTGTTTCCAAAAATTCTAAAATCCATTTCAACTCTCCTTGTTAATCATCAAATACATTTTCTCAGCAAAACAGAACTTCAAGTACTTAAACCTATAGGGCTGAGCTTCCCGATAACTGAAAAAGGATACAATGGGCACCTATGAAGTTTAAAAGGGGATGAACGTCACTGAGCAAATATTGGAAATAGGTTTGTAATAAGAGGTGAAAGAAGACTCTAGAACCCACGACGCTTAAAGAATATATCTTTACTCTCTAGATTATTCTATCTTTTCTTTCTCTTTTCTCCTTAAACCCACCATTAAGCTCTATCTCTCTCTCTCTTCCTCCCTAGAACTCACCAAAACCACACCCAAAATCAATTGTTGAAGTTTCTAAATACCCAAATATTAATCCTATAACAAAACCCTAGTGGAAAATTTAAGAAATTTTAGAGAAAGAAAATCTAGAGTTTGGAGAAATTGGGACTTGAACGAGATTGGTGTCTCAAATTAAGATAGTAACCCCTTCCCAACATATATTTGAATAATTTATAATTGTATTGATAATTTATATAATTTTTGAAAATTTTTGTAGAGAGAAGAATTAGGTTTGTTGTAACCCGATTTTGGGAATGAAATTGATGATCCTTTTTTAGATAAATTATCTTCTTCAACTTAGAATTTGTGTTATTTATGCAAGTACTCTTGCTCTAGGATGAGAATTGAATTTTTAGTGATTGTTCAAAGGAACATATTCTATAGAAATCCCCTGCTTTCTGTCATGTTCTGACTATGTGATTTGCTATTATTTTAAACTATCTTTTAGGGTGAATTAGGCTAAAATCTAACATGAAAGTTATAGATCCATATCTTATCTTTAATTTGAAACTTGAATCACATAAATTAGATATGTATAATGAAAGTTATGACAAATTTTCAGTGAGTATGCAAAACTTTGATTATGAAGTTAGGATATCATATTATTGATTGAAGTTAAGCTATAAACATAAAAATTGTTGTTTCATGTCTAATTTTTAAGTAAAAATTGGAATTACTGCAATTCGAGGGTTGTAATTCAAAATATGGTCTTTTTTAAAGACATGTTAAGCAAAAAATTGTTGGAAATTAAGACAGTAGAATATTAAGAAGAAACAAATTAGCCAAATGTTGTTTTATGATTTAATGATTTATTTGATACTCAATGTTTTAAGTTAAGGCATTTGAGACCCAAGGAGGGATTGGATTTTGTATGATTTGAAATTGGGAGTGGTTACACTCCCAAGATGTGAGTTGTTACAATCCCAACATGTGAGTGGTTACATGTTTGCACTTAAATAAGAAAAATATTTTTATTGAATTTTTTAAATAATTTTCAAAACTTAATTCTATATGTTTTAGTGTATGTGAAATATCTCAAATATTGAATTTGATATATCTATGCATCTTATATATTTTGAATGAACAAATGTATCATATTAATTTATTAATACAAAATATATTGTCATGTTGACTACTAATGAGCAATCGCTAAATTGATGACACATAAAACAGAATTTATGAATTTTATGAAATGATGATAGGTATGGTCACGTAGAGGAAGAGTCTATTCCCGAAAAATAACTAGTCATTTCTCTTCACGGTGGACCCGACAGAATGACGTGGTAGGGTTAATAGATATGATATGTAGTAGAGCGCAACGGTACATTCATAGTCAAATAACACTTCGTCTAAATGGCATGGAACAGTTGATTACACCATCAACAAAACACCATAATCAACGCCAAGGAATGGAATATTTGTAAACTTAAATTTATAAAATTCTTGACGGTCACACCCTAGATTATGGCAAACCTTTATTGGGAATAATGATTTTTTGTTACCCCATATTTCAAAATGTAAAATAATTGGATGCATATAGTATTGAATCATAATGATTGAAAAATTATATTTATTGAATGATTTTGAGAATCACACAATGATTGAAACTATATATTTGATATATCCGCCACACAAATTTTGTTTGTGTACAACATATATATCACTCACTAGATATAATATATATTCACTCCTCTTACTTTCATTTTTATAGAGGAAATCTAATTAAAACTTGTGGGTGCCTAGTGTCAAATTTGGAGATGGTTGTTTTATTGGACATCTTTGAGCATTAGTTTTCTTTTGGTTTGAGATATTAGTGGATTCAAATGGAAGCAAAATTTGTAACTATTTTTGGAAACTCATTTTATACTATGTTTATATAATCTGTGATTTGAATACGGTTTTTCGTACTTAAAATGAGAACCCATTTTTATTTCTTTGGAGATTATAAAAATTGTTTATGATTAAATGGTTTATGTTGAAATAAAAGATTGGTTTAAATGGTGGGGTTGCCCTTATACATGCATATTTTGAACAGGGACGGAGCAGACTAGTCCTTTGCTTGGGTGAGGAATGCATGTTGGTAATTTTGATTTGTTAAATTATTTTGAAAAATGGATAAATATCGATAAATGTCTTGTAATTTTAGTGTACGGGTTAGGTTTACCCGTATCTTGAGGTAACGCGACAGTTGTCGCATACTTGATCCAATTGTTGGGGCGTGACACTTTTAGTTGGGTTATTGTTAAATATTTTATATTAAATTGGTTTAAAGGGTTTAGAAAAATTTTAAACTAACAAATCGACTACAAAACTAATGCCCTATTCAGACAAATGGAAACCATTTGCAAAAGCATTTAAAATGATCGACAGAACCTTCTCTAGCGAATGGGCTTTCAGTTAGCTATACACCAATCAGGATAGATTTATTCTAGCGGTTTTGGTTACCATTGTAGTATGCTCTAATCTATACTCATGGTTAGATAAGTATCGATAATAGTTACTACTTTTATTGTTAGTTTGCATGTGTGTTAGAAAAATGTTACTCTTTTATCAACGATTATAATGTGTTAGGAAATGAAACTATTTTGTATCATCGGTTACTACAACTATTAAAAAATGTTACCATCATTTATCATCGGTTAACAAAAGTGCTAAGAATATTAGTATAAGTTACTATCTTATATCATCAGTTATCACAAGTATCAAAAAATATTATTATCTTTAATCGTCGGTTATCATAAATATTAAGAAATATTACTATTTTTATGTCCATTAGAAAAGAGTTAGGAAATATTACTAACTTTTATCATCGGTTATCATAAATATTGGTATAAATTACTACCTTGTATTATTGTTTTTTATTCTTAGTTACCTCATGGTGTTAGTATGAATTAGTGCATTTATCATCGGTTACCGTATCTTGGGAAATGTTACTATCTTTTATCACCAATTACTACAATGATTACTACAAGTGTTAAAAAGGGTTACTACATTTTATCGTTGGATTACACATGATATATCAAAAGTAACGGTTTTTTTAAGATGATGTAGAGATTATAAAAAAATTATAAAAATAATATAAACGTATATTAAATGAGAATGATTAATACATTGATTTACAAATAGAATGAGGGATACATATAGCACCCAAAAAAAAAAAGATTGCATATTCAACAACTGCAACTACAACTGCATGTCTCTTTTAAGATGCTAAAACAAAAAATATTCTCTTGGATGAACAAAAATTCGATCACAATTTGAAGTCATAATCCCAGCATCAAAACTAGGCAGGCGACCAATTTTATTCACAATTTTTGTGTCAATCCATTAAAAACCAGTAGTTAAATGAATATAATTACATAGTACATTGTAAGAAATGGTTGTAAATGAAATAATTACCTTTTGAAATCGATTCAGGTGGTGATAACGATGATTGGCTTTTATGTACACTCTCAGATATTAGAGGAACCTAACAATGGATTATTATTCAAAAACAAAAGTGAAATTAATAAGATATGGTGAAGTAAAAAATTTAAAACGGATAATTACTCAAAATAAAATTAAAATGATCTGTTTATTTTTTAAAAAATGGATAATTACTAATTACCTCAAATTAAAATGATCTACATATTTTTAAACCTGGGATAACATCTTGGGACGATTGGGCTTCTTTTGACTGAATTTGTTCTTGGGATGATTGTGATTCTTCATGGTCAATTATCAATTACTTCATGTCATATTTATAACTAGAAAAATTTAAAATCTTTCAGAAGAAAAAGAACGTAGTAGAACCTAGTAGAACCCAGAATGACTTTTTTTTTTTAAAATGTGATTACCTTTTGCAAAGTTGTTGATCTAGTAGATTTGTTGTAATGAAAGCATGAGTGAGATATTTAGATGGGTTAGGGGAAGAAAATTTTTGATTTTTGGTTGAAAATATTCAATGGAACGAGACTTTGATTAAATTAGAAGTTTTTATAGATTTTGAAATGAGAGTTTTGGAGGGAAGGAGAAGCTTGCAAGATGATTTATAATATATTTGGTTTACTTATATAATTGTCATTTTCACAAATAAATTTTCAAAACCACACCTTTCTTTCCCGCTTCTTTCACACTTTTACTCATTACCGTCTTTTTTTACCGCGTTGTTCTTAATTTCTCATATTTTTTCATATTTTTACTCAATACTGCATATTTAGATTATTCAAAAAAATCACTTATTATGTATTACCACATTACATTTCATGACGAGTTGTATATCAATATATACCATATATATATCATATTTTAATTTCATATCATTACATTATTTAAATTAATAATATTAATTACATCATACAACTTAATTCATATTTTAGACTTTATAATTGAGGAATGTGATTTCACTGAAATTATTATTTTTGGATCCAAAAGAGGAATCACCAAGTTAACAATGAAAATGATTTATTTATATCATGTGTAATTAACTTTGTGCAATGCTAGTCCAATGGGAGGTGCAATGGGAGGGGAGATGAACTAGATTGGGAGCTTTGTGGTTTCACCCAATAATGGACTGTGATGGCATAGGTGCACATGTGCACATTTAAAGGTTATGAGTTGTACCAAGTTAAAGGTCTTGTTGTGAAGAGAGGAGGAAGAGAGGGAGAATAAAGGAATTGGTGGTTATATGCAATTCAATGTTTATAAATATATCTATTCATTAACAATATTTATCTATACTAGACGAGAATGTAAGGTTGGTGATGAGTGCTTAAAAAAGAAACTACCAGTTCTGCATTACGACTTCAGAGAGACTTGGATTTAAATTTAAATGTAACTTTGCATTCTTCAAAGCCACCATCATTGCAAACATACCATATGCATAAGTCAATGTTTTGTTCTTTTTTTTTTTTTGTTTTTTTCGTGCTCTTTTGTTTGTTATTTTTTACAAAAGTGGAGTTAATGGACTATTTTTTTTGTTAGGAAGTGGGAGTTGCATTTTTTTTATATTTGTTAAAAAGTGGAGTTGATGGGCTACATTATGTAACAACAGGTAGTAGCATTCAAATGCAACGGCTATTTCCTAACAAACCTCAATAGCTTCAACTGTTAGGAGACTCATTTCCAACTGATCAAGATAAGTAGTTGTAATAGGAAGTTAAGTAGTTGATAGATGGTTACAGTTAATTAGGAACTAATCTTGGGATGTATAAATACCTGTAGACTCGTTAGCAATGGGTATGGAATTGAATGAATAAGTTTTCTTCTCAGTCTACTATCTTCTCTCTCTCTCTCTCTCTTTCTCTCTCTCTCTCTATAACTCTCTCTTTCTCTTTCGGCTGCATTGCACACCTCACGGTTCCACCGTCTCACTTCACGGTTCCACCGTTGACACCCAAAAGTCATAACAATTTTCTCACGGTTCCACTACCTCACTTCACGGTTCCAACGTTAACACCCAAAAGCCATAACAAGTCAAACAAACATTGCACACCTCATGTTTCCACCGCCTCACCTCACGGTTCCACCGTTTACATCCAAGAGCCATAACACATTACATACCTCACGCTTCCACCGTCTCTCATTATCATTACTATTAGTTACCACTATAAAGTTATAACACAAACTTACTACTATTGGTTACCACTAATTACTACCACTATGTTACACATCTCATGATTTCACCATTTCTCCCACGATTCTAGTCTCTCATTATCACTACTACTAGTTACTACTATTACTACTAGTTACCATTAGTTATCATTAGTTACCACTATAAATTCATAACACAAACTTACTATTAGTTACCATTAGTTACTACCACTATATTACTACCACTATATTACGTACCTCATGATTCCACTGTCTCTCCCATAGTTCCACCATCTCTTATTGTCAATCATAAAGTCATACCATAAATTTACTACTAGTTATCACTATATTACTATTAGTTACTACAACTATATTACTACAACTATATTACTAGTACTACTTACCACTATATTATTACTACTATCTTATAAAATACCATCAATTTATAAAGTTGGAAAATGTATTAAATGATTGGTTTAGACATCTTTTTTTTTTTTTTTTTGGTTAAAGAAACCATTAAATAGCTTAGCATATGCGTTACTTTTTTTCTTTTTATTTTATATTTTTATTTTAATTTTTTATTTTTAGGAAGTGGAGTTGTTTTTTTATTTTTATTTTTATTAAATAATGGGTTTAAACATTACCTCTCACCTTTTTTCTCTTACCAACTTTTATTACTACATATTATCACGAACTTACCACACTTGTTACACACCTGTTATGGTAGCTCACACCACCTATCCAAATTATCTCCTTATTACATAGTCAATGGTACCATTATATAAACTATTTTCCTAAAAGTGTTACATTGAAAACTATTCTAACAATATATTTAAGTTTAGTCATTTGGTCCGCTTAATTTTTACAAAAAAAAATTTCAATACCCAATATTTTTCAGCCTTGTCTCCCCCTATAAATTTTTTTGTCATTTTTTCTATACTTTTATTCTTTATCCGCCTATTTTTTATTACACAATTTTTGTTAACTCCAATTGAAAAAAAAAAGGAAAAAAACAAAAGAAAAAAAAAACCAAAAAGGCACGGTAAACCACACATTTGAGCGGGAGAAACAAAAGAATAAAAAAAGTCAAAAGAAAAAAAAAGGAAAAAAAACAAAAGAATAAAAAAAAAACCCAACATAGTAGGCGCAAAAAAAAATATAAAAAACAAAAGATTAAAAAAGAAAAAGCCCAACACAGCAGATGATTCTACATCCAAGAACCAAAAAAAAAAACAAACAAAAACAAAAACAAAAAAATAAAGAAAACAAAAAAATAAATAAAAGTAAATAAATAAATGCCCAACCACAACTAGCAAAGTACGGTTCTACGGCGCACATGCACGGTAGAACCGCACCTGTTGTGTTGGTTTGTTTTTTCTTTAATTCTTTTATTTTTTTTATTTTTTTATTTTTGTGTTTTTATTCTTTTGTTTTTTTGTTCTTTTGTTCTTTTGTTTTTTGTTTTTTTGTTCTTTTGTTTTTTTTTTTTTTGTTCTTTTATTTTTTTTATTCTTTTATTCTTTTATTTTTTTTTTTATTCTATTTTTTGTAAAAAGTAGAGTTAATGGTCTCTTTTTTTTAGTATCTCATTTACTAACGACAACTAATAACCATCCTTAATTAAATATGATTTGTCTTTTCACAAACGATACAATATATATGTTAGCATAGATATGGAGTTATAAATATGGCATGGTTTACCCATTAGTAAAGAAGATCCAAATAGAGATTTTTTCTAAATCGTGACTACAGTTGTCACATCTATTGATGACAAGCGATAACCGTTTAAATAGTAGATGGTATTTATAGATTGTAAAATATATCCGTCAGCATAGATGAAGAACTTATGGAAATTGTATTGTTAAGTAGGCAATAAAGAAAAGTTATATAGAGATTATTTCAAAATCTTTTCTAAACACTGCTATATTTACTGATCATAAGTGATAACTGTTAAATTTAAATATCGATTTTTATAAACGGTTTTGCCATCTTTTATTGACAGTTGATAAACTTTTCCCGATGGATGATTTTATACTGTGGAAAAATGTATATATTTCTTAACGGTTTCTTAAAAAACGTCTCTATAGATTATAAAATACCGTTAGTAAAGTTCATCGACAATAAAATATTTGATGAACTTTACTAATGATATTTTATAATAAAATTAATAGAAGGTTTTGATATCTTTACTTTCACTTGATGCATTTTCACGTTATCAAGTGCAATTATTTTTTACCACCAACTACTCTTAGTTAATCTAATATGTTTTTTTTTCCTCTCCGTCTATATGTAGTTTCAACCAACTCTTTCCTTCCATAATAATTCATTTTTATTTTTATACCTTCTATTTATAATTACCACCTTTATATATTTGTTAAAATATTTTGTGCATCTTGGCATTATGGTAAATAAATTTTTATTACTTGCAAAATTTAATAATTGGAAATTTTATTTTATTATTTCTAAATGAAATTATTAAATGATTAATTATTAAAAAAATCTTAATAAAAATTATTCATAAAATACTTTAAATAAAAGAACCACTGAACTAACTCGAACCTATATAGTTTGGTTTAACTTTGTCATCCATTCACTTTAGTTTAAAATTTTACGAAATCGGTCATGCTTGGTTTAGTCCGAGTCTATTGTTGAAACCGATTCAAGCCGATTCATGTGCACCTACCCTGAATAGAGTGATATTATCAATGCCCTAACTTCCTATCAATTAGTATTCGATTAATCTACTCTAAATATTATGGGATTTATTAAAGGGTTAACTCTTTTAAATTCTTTTTTTCTATTCTAGGATTCGAACTAGAAATCTATGATTAATGAGGTATATTCTTTTTTTTTTTATCCTAGAGTTCAAACTGGAAATCTATAATTAATGAGGTATAGTGTCTGATCATTCAAAGGAATTTCGTTTATATTGACATATTATACTGGTGTGTAGAATGCGTGATAAGGACATCCATGAAAAATTTGGGCGACTGACTTGGTCCCTTTCAAATCCTCAATTTGGTAGCCCAACAAATAATAAATAAATCAATTTGAGTGAAAAGAAAATTTGTAGAACAGAAGCTTCCATAGCATTTTGCACTTTTCAAACCATTGCTTTACCAAACATTGGTCTGGAATTAGATCGAGTCCTCAGTCTTTCCCCAATTTAATACTTGTCCGTCTCTCATTCCTGTTCCATATTTGAATCCTACCCCCTTCCCAAGAAAAAGAAAAGAAAGAAAAAACAATTTAGTTATTTTTGATTGTTTTATTTTTGTTCATTTCACTCCCTTTCTTCATTTAGAGGATTATATGTGACAAAAATATTAAAATATTAAATCTGAAAAATAAGAAATAATTTATAAAATTTTGACTTTTATCATTTAGTTATTTTTGATACCCTAATAGAAATTCGGGTACTGCAGGTCTGCAGGACCATATGACTGTGTCAAAGTTTAGCAAAGAATGAGTTTTGTAACAAAGAATAATAATCCTAAACAGTTGTTGATCCAGTCTTAATTAGCATTCAAATGAGAACCTTAAATATTCAAAACCCATAACCATGGAAACCAAAACCAGAGAGAGCAAGAAGAAGAGAACCAATGTCGTCCAACATACCAGGCGACATCCTTGCCGATGTGCTGCTCAGATTACCAGTGAAGTCCTTGTTCCGATTCAAATGCGTTTCCAAGTCGTGGAATTCCCTCATTTCCGATTCTCGTTTCATCAATTCCTACACCAACTCCAATCATCGAAAATCCAGGCTTGTTCTCCATGCTAAACCGAGAAACAGACTCGTGGACTTGGAAGCACCATCTTCAATTGGCGGCGGCGACCACATATCAGTCGACGGGCTTATTTTGACCACCGAACTACTCCGGCAACGGCAAGTCCCAGAAATTGCACCAAGTTTTCAGATCATCGGATCGAGTCGTGGATTGGTGTGTTTGAGCTGCCTGAACAACGTATATGTTTTGAATCCGGGAACCGGTGAGTTCAGAGTTGTTATACCAAGACATTCAGCTGAAGTTGTTGGATATGGATTCGGTTATGATTCATCATCCGATGATTACAAGGTTGTTCGGTTTTACCGTTGGCCTTCTCACGTGTTTGCAGCGGAAGTCGAGGTATTCAGTTTGAAGTCAAACGTTTGGAGAGACTTGTCGGATTTCAAACGGTATTTGTTTTACGACTCAAACATGAGAAGTGTCGGAGTTTGTTTGAATGGGAACATTCATTGGCTTAGTAATCGTAAACGTTCAGGACGTTCGTGTACGTTTTGTGTAGTAATTCTGGCTTTCAGTTTGGCAGAGGAAGGATTCCATGAGTTGCCATTACCATATGATGAGTCTTCTGTTAGGTTAGGAGTTTTGGGAGGTTGTCTCTCTGTGGTCACTTGTCATTACACTGAGGATTCTGTGTTTGTAGTGTCTATAATGGAGGAATACGGCTTGCCCGGGTCTTGGACTAAATTGTTCACTGTCCCGCAATCACAACCTGCATTTGGTTACATCGATCCATTGTGCTTCACCGAGAATGGGGATGTTTTAATGTTGACAGATGATTACGAAGTTGAAAAACCTAGTGGTGGTATGCTTTTAGTGCTGTATAACGTTAAAGAAAACAAAGTTTGTAGAGTCTCAGGGGGTGATGACATCGGCAAGTTCAGTAGCGCAGCTATGTACGTGGAGAGCCTAATTTCACCCAACCTTGGCATCCATGGGCAGCACACCCCAAGGTGAAAGTTCTTTTCTTGAAACCATTATTTTCCTTACACTTCTCGTTGCAACAATTTGATTAATACACTTTCCAAGCATTACCTATCACACGTGACTCTCTGTTGAACAAATGTGGCCGCAGTTCTAATTGAACCATGTTTTCTAAGCATTACTTACCTCACCTGCCTCTCTATTGTGAACCATGGAACTAGAACAAGTCGAACCATGACCAACAGTTAAAAGAATTGTCGACCGGTTCGCAATTGAAGAACCTGAATCAGAATCATGTTTAAAGGTTCGGTTCTGATTCTTCATTTTGAAAAATGGGAAATCAGTAGTTTTCAGTTTGAATATCGAGAATTGTTGGTTCATATCAATTTTTTTAAAAAAAAATATATATTTTTTCAAATTATTGACGATAAAATAAGTGATATTAAAAATTAAAAATATTAAAAATTATTATTATTAGTATGAAAACGAAAGTAGAAAATTTTCTATTTTAGTTAGTGTTGATTTTAATATAATCATTAAAATTCAATTATAAAAATTCATATAAGATTTATATTAGAAAAACAAATTTTAATAAAATTATTTTACAAATTTAGTGGGACAATAAATATTTAGCTCTCATGGATTGTGACATATTGAGTTTTAAATGTTAATTTGTAACACCAAAAATACGGTATTAGAATTTTTGTTAATATCTTTATAATATAAAGCTAAATTTTAAATTATATTGATTTTCGATTTGAGGTATAAAATTTAAATTTTGGGTTTTCCCGATTCGTAATGAATCCAAATTTTTATGGAATTTAAAATTTAGTGAAAAAGTGGGTATAAATATACATACGAATATTTATTTACTTATTTATATATAAAAAGAAAAAAGAGAGGAGGCATTGCGTTTTGGCCAAAACGCAGCACCTCCCTGTCCCCCAAATCAATTAGGGTTTGAAACCCTAATCACTCTCTTCCTCTCATCTTCGTCTCTCTCTCGTTCTCTCTTGAACTCTCACTCCCTCTCGTCCGTCGCTCTCTCCGCCTTTCTCCGCCTTTCTCCGCCTCTCTCCTCCGCCGCATCTCCCCACTCACCGGTGGATTCCGTCGTCATTGTCAAGCCACCGCCTCTCCCTCTCTCTGTTTCTCTCTCTTCTTCTCTGCACTCTCCCACGACTTGCTCTCTTTCTCTCTCTCTAGCGAAGCACCCCTTCGCCCCCCTCCGGCCACCGCACGCGACCATCTTTCCTTCTCTCTTTCCCCCTCTTTCCCGCGCGTGAACAGAGCTCTTCTTCTCCCTCGCGCACGAACAGTTTTCCCTCTCCCTCCTTTGCTCGCTCACAGTGCTCACTGTGAGCACTTCTTCCTGCAACCCCTGCTGCACATCCATCAGTTGGCCTTCAAAAGCCCAGTCGCAAACTTGCAAACTCCATTCTCTGCGTAGGTAAGGACTGGTTCCCAATCCTAGCTCTAGGGTTTCGAATTTTCTTAGTAATTAGGTTTAATTGCTAAAATTTGCTTTAATTTGGAAACATTGCAGGTTCCAGATTGAACTGAACGGCGCGCGGAAGTTAGGTATGCGAATCAAGAAACCCTAGGTGAGGGGATTTCTGACCCTTTCGATAAATTGAATGAACTTAGGGTTAGTTTAGGGTGAGAAGTTTTGTATATGTCTAGAATGTATGTTGGATTTGACTAGAATGTATTTTCTGAAATTCTATATAGGATTATTAAGGTTAAGTTTAATTTTACATGAACTAGGCTGTCTGATACGAAGAAAGCATGTTAGAGGATAATAGAATCTGTTGGGTTGATTAGAATAGTTTTCCTTAGAGTTTGATTTAAAAATGTGCATGAAAATATTAGGATTTTGGGTTTGGAATGGAATATTCTATAGAATGAAGGATACTGTGGCATCCAATATCTTTCTTAGGTTATTTTTGATGTTGTTAATTGCATAATGGTATGTGTATGAAAGGAGTTTGAAAATTGTGGTTTGAGTTTAAGGACTGTTGTAATCTTTTTTTATTATAATTTGTCCTGTATATAGGCAATTTAAATACAATCTTCGTATTATAAAAATAGACTTTCACACCTTGAAAATGATATATGATTTGAAACGTTTGGATGAGAATTGAAAAATTTATGATTTTTTGAAAAATTTC
Source organism: Dillenia turbinata (assembly GCA_037126225.1). NCBI lineage: Eukaryota > Viridiplantae > Streptophyta > Magnoliopsida > Dilleniales > Dilleniaceae > Dillenia > Dillenia turbinata. The sequence goes on along the minus strand of JBAMMX010000026.1, from coordinate 8,614,255 downwards.
TACCTACTAGAAAACTGATTATTCATATTTGTTTTTGACTTTGAGTGGTCTTTTAGATTGAATTAGACTCGACTTTGATTATGTTATTTATCTATAGATAAAATGCAACTGATGACATTAGAGTGTATTCATGAATTGGAAGAATTAAGGTTTGTACAAAATTAGGAAAAATTGATAAACCCTAAGAATATTTAGAAAATTGATGATAAATTGTGATGATTGGTCTAAGTTGACCTTTCGGAGACTTGAAATAAGTCATTTTGGATTAATTGTGAAAATAGGGAGTGGATACCCTCCCTAAAGGTGAGTGGTATTTACGATATCATTTTATTAATATCAAACCATTTTTTACCGTTTTCAAAAATGACATGATTTATTCGTGTGAAAAAAAATGATAATGTTAAAGTTTTTGATAAATGTTTTGTGATAATGGAGTGTTTGAAAATGAATTGATAATATGCATCTATATGAATTGTTAAAAATGATATCGTGTCATGTTTTGAAATTCTGAAACATGATTTCTGTTATGTCTATACATCTTGATACGTTTGATTGATACTGATTTGGTACTTGGATTGAGAGTCCATGGGAATTGACGGATATGATATAGTCTCTAGGGGACAACCGTGGCTACGAATGGCGTTTGTTGAGGCACTCATTGTGTCCGGATACGCTTCTACAAGAGGTATCCCCAAACGTCATATTTTATAGATCACGGACAAGCCCAGTTGAACCGAAAGGGGAGGGCCGTCAGAATAGGCGTTCTAGCACTGGGGGAGGCCTGTGGCCCAGATTACGGAGTAGTCTAGTTGAACTGAAAGGGGAGAGCCATCAGAATAGGCGGTCTAGCATTAGGGGAGGTCCGTGGCCAACGTCGGGATAGAGAGCTATATTTAAACTTCACATGCATTTGAAAAACTCTCGATACGTCTGTCATTGGTCATGATTGACTCTTGCCGGGAACAATTTTTTTGGCCAGCTCTATCAATTTATAAAAGTGATCTAGATGCATATGAATGGTTTGATGTGTATGCTTGAAACATAACACGTTGTTTGAAAAAAAAATCATGTAAATTTGAGAAATGTATTTAGTATACTGATTTTGACACTCTATGTTCACCACACGTATTAATTTCATAATATCAACCCCTCACTCACTGAATATTCCCAATACTCACCCCTCTTTCCACATTTTTCAGAGGATACTTAGTTGGGAGATTGCACGTTGGACCTTATGAAGGATATTTTGCTGAATTGCATAGGTATTTAGCAATGTAGTGTTTATGGGAGTTGTAGTTTGTAGATCCATGGAAGGGAAGTTCTGTACATCTCATACCGTGCGGATTTTATTGATATTGGATGAGTTCTTTGACAAATATCGATAAAATCTGACAATTATGATTTGAGACTTCACAATTTTGATTTAACTGTTTTTGGAAAATGTTTTATCTGTACTGAGACATTTGGATTGTAATTCCAAATTTCGATATTTTTCTTTGGATTTATGAAATTCTGTACATCTCATACCGTTTGAACTTTACTGATATTTGTTTGTTTTCTTCAGGTAAGTATTAGTAAAATCCTGTGACTATGATTTGGGATTTCTTGTTTTTTAAATGTTTTATTGATGCTGAGAAATTCTAGTTGGCTGGGATGGTCACATCGCATGTGTGCATGTACAGGAGCCCCTTCCCCGATTGTGTGCCGACGCATGCTTGTGTATACAGGGAATTGGCCAAAATGGTCCTTTGCATGTGTATTGTTTTATGTTTTCCTTATTTTTTATAAATTGTGTACTGGAGGTCTATATGTTTAGGAATGTAACCTTGCGGAGTCTCGGTATATGAGGAGGTTCTGTTCGTATACCGAGACAATGCGACGGTTGTTGCGGGCTCGATTCGAGGATCGAGGCGTAACATAATTAGTGAATGGATTCAGCAAGAAAATATAATAACTTTCTTATTAAATTCATTTCATCGTTAACTCACCACATTTTTTATTTTTATTAAAAATCGATATTTATATTTATTATTTATTATCTATTATTTTAATTTTTATAGATTTGATTGTAGAACCGAAATAAAAATTGTTTGAAATTGGAACTAAAATGGAACCTTTTGAAACTGAAACAAAAACTGGCGGTTCAAGGACCGGACCTGAACAGCACCTTAACGGATTAGTTCCGGTTCCTCTAAATCAAGAACTGAGAACAGGTAGTTCATCGTTCCAGAACCGTGGTCATGTCCACTGAAATCTATTAACATTGCCTGGTGGGAGGTACCTAAAACCTTTAAAAAGAAAGCTAGTCCCTAATTTGCAAGGGTACTTGTGTTGGCACGATGGATGAAATGTGTACTTTCTTAAGTCTATTCTTGTGTTAAATGGTTCAGAATACATTTTTTTTAGTTATTATGTAGTGATTGCACTGAAAATGTACTTTGTGATTTTGAACATGTCTGTCTACTTTTTCCCTGTTGGAGAGTTATCATAAGCTTGATTTTGAAATAAATGGTCGAATTCTTCCTCAACTTGATCAGACTTCATCCATCACAACTAACCACATTGTTTTCATGCATTATGCCTTTGAGTCGTGCGAATATCTCATCAATCGAAGCATTTCCTTATAGACTTTGACCACTGCTATTTATTCTGCCCTTTCTTTATGAAGAGCAATGCCTCTTTTCAGTTTTGGTTGCGGCAAAATCCTCTATTTTCCAAAGTGAACAGCCATACCTGCACTCATGGAACTTTCCAACACCTATTTGCCACCTCCAGATATTGGAAGTGCCCCCAAATTCACAGCAAACCAACGATGAGATCCAAATTTGAGTGGAATGGTCTGTCCAGTCCTTATATGAGCAAAAACGTTCATCAAGCAACCAAGAACTCTATGGATCTTTCTTTTCGTTGGAAGGTGATTCACGTTGCTGAATGTGATTCTCTTGAAATACCCTCTTAGGAACACACTCATATTGATGTCTGTGGCTTTTCTTTTCTATGGAAAATATTCAGTCATTTCTTTGGTTTGTTTAATTTTCTATGTCCTACACGACAACATATTCCCCATTCCGGGCATTCTCTTTCTCCCTTTTGAATCTCTTTCTTACCTATTAAACAAAGATTAAAAATCCAGACAAGTTTCATTGTGGGTGATTGAAGATTATTCGTGTAAAAGTGTGTTTTGTCCTAAAAATCGCCATCTAAGAGGATTAGGACAATTGCTGAAATAGTTCTCACTTGCCCACTCCCAGAAGGGAAATGGCAGCAGCTTCAATTTTGAAAACCTTAACCAGTCTTTTCACACACAGTATTCTCACATTACTCGAATACTTTTTGGCTTGTCAGGTGGAATGCAACGGCTCTGTCTTGCCGGATGGTTGCTACACAGTTTCACGGAGTTGGCTTAAACCTGGCACTTGAATTGAGGAAACATGATCTTGTTCTTTAGGACAAACCGCATACGTAGGAACAAAGTCTAGAAGATGTCAAGTGGTAGGGAGAGCTTAAGGCGCCTGCCTTTGTTGAAACTCCTCATGAAAAGAAGCGGGGAATGCATGCAATTGGGGCAAGCAGAAGAGGCAGGACTTTTTCTATGCTATGGAAGTTATGCAAGAGTCATGGCTATGCTGTGGTAGCCTCCATTGGCTATTGAGCAGCCTTTCCGGACTCCAAAATCCCTTATTGTGTCAATGATTGGGTTAATCTTCACTAATGTTGCTTGTACGTGCTGTGGTTGAAATATGATTGGTCTCTTCAGCCTGACTCTAGAGTTCTTTGGGACATCTTTGAGGTCTAAAGTCATATTTTGTTTAAAATGTCTTCTTGTCGTCTTTGTCAACTTGAATGGGTAAATTGAAATATCCAAGCCCCAAAAGTAGCCCTCAGGATTTAAACTTTGATAAACACAACACACACACACACTCTCTCTCTCTCTCTCTTTCTCTATCTCTCGCCACAATAATTACATAAAGCTCCCTAAATTTTAAATGTTATAAATATTAAGGAATGGATGTCCATTGTCCTTTGATATTTCTATGTGACTCTTGATTTTTGAGTTGTTACACTTAATAAAGATTAACTTTCATTATATGACATTTAGCTTATTACATTTAATAAGAATGATCTTTTGTATTCTTTTCCAGTGCCTCTCTTGCAACTTCATTTGTACACCAACAAGAATAGAAATAAAATCTTGTTCTCTCTATTCTCTTTATATATATTGTGTTTAACTATGAATTAGATTTTGTTCTTGTGCGATTTCAATTTTTACTTTGAGTATATCGAATGGTGGGTTTCAAAACCCAAAAATTTTATAATACGTTATCAGAACGATATTCTAACCAACTGAGAAAAGAATGACAAGAAAGGTTAGTAATTCCCTATCATTATACTTATCATTTTTTTATTAAATAAAATTTTATATTTTTTTAAATTAGGGTATTGTATTTTTAATATTGAGAGTTAGAAATAAAGTATAGAAATATAAAAAAAATAAACTAATAACACAAAAGTGATAGTAGTATGGTGGTTAAAACTCTCAATATCTCTCTCTTAACTCAGGTTCGAAACTAAACAAGTGCATTTTTGAGCATTTTTCAAACAATTTAAAGGCGGGCGGGCCGGGTGCAGGCGAGCGGTCGGGGCTGGCCAGGCGGTCGGGTCGGGTCGAGCACCCGGATTCAGGCATTTGAGTTTGTCCTTACTCACTTCAGCGACGGATTAACGACGAAAATATTTCCGTCGGTAATTAATAATAATTAAAAAAAATATTAATAAATTTATGACTTCTTAGCAACGGAATTTTTCCGTCGCTAAATTAGTGATGTGAATTTCATAGACGGAAATTTCCGTCGCTAAAAGACGGAAATTTGGGTATTATGGACGGATTTTTCCGTCGCTGATACCTATTTTTCTGGTAGTGATATAGACGTACTTTATTATTATATATGTGATATTTTTCTTTATATGATATTTTTGTATTTGAATAGTATACGAGTATTATGAAATTACTTAGAATCATATCATGTATTATTATAAATGTTGAATTTTGGTAGGCTTTGATCATTGTAGTATAATTTGCGAAATTTAATTGTCTCAGAAGTTTTGTATTACAGTCGTAGTCTTTAAAATGTTTGTCATATATTATAAGGTCATAACTCTTTTTCTACTAATGTCCACCAAGTTCATCATTTGAAGCTTACAATCAAAATTCAAATTTGACTACAGTAAGGCCTTAGCCTTTTGTACAGAAAGATAATGGCTTTTCACTTTTGTCATCTTGAGGTTTCACAAAATATGGTATATGGGAAGCTATGGGTCACTTTTGTCAGCTTGAGGTTTCACAAAATATGGTATTTGTTTGGCATTGCATCTATTAAGGATGTATATAGAGGTTTATTAGGGTGAAATTTGAACAAAATATAATATTTTTAAAAACTTAATTGCATATGAGTTGACCATTTAAAAGTTCCCTATAATCCTACCTCCTGCTTCTAATGTCAGAACTATTTGTTGGCACAAATACTTTTCACTTTTCACCCCATAGAATTACTCTGAACCATTTGTAAGGGGTAAAGCACATTCAAACTAGGCCTAACATTCTGGTAGATAATTTTTGCTTCAATCACAAAGGTGTGATGACAAATTTCCATACTATTAAATCTCTTGAAGATCTTCCCATGTACATTGAGATTGAGACAGAGTCATTTCTCTTAACACTTAAATAGGATTACTTCGAAATTAATTATGTTTATGTGTTGGTGATGTCAATATTGAGTTCTCTAAAACAGGGTTTCTGATCATTGATTTGCTCACAATTTGTTAGGATTACTTACAAGAATCTCTTTTTCAAGATTAGATTGTTACCTTTGAATTGTACAGCTCACTTAGTTGTTTGAAATATCTATAGTTAATGAATAAATAATATAACACAACTTTTAAAAGATGTATATAATACTTTTGGTGTTTTTAATTTGTCATGTTCAATCGGTTTTGGAAATTTGCAATGTCCTGTTCTTTTGTCCTTGCAATATCTAGTTAGTTAATGGTTACTAAAAATGTGAATAGTATATCTAGTATAATTGATTGAAGCTCCGGAAGAGCAAATATTTCATTACCTGAAGGGGCGAATTTTATGATTAATAATACATTATTTTCACCCAAATCCTAAAAAAATTTTATTGAGTTTCAAAGATATTCGTGAGACAACTAATGTGGAAAATATTGAATACTTATGCATTACTGACATCAAATTGGGATGTTAACAAATATCAGAGAGATTAGTTTTTTCAAGTCTTTATCATAAACATATTTGACTAATTGAAGTAAATGCAATAATAAATCAGAAATTTACTAATTCAAATATATTCTTGTTACGACATGATCAATTGGGTCACATAGATCTATAATGATGTGATATATTATTGACAACATATTTGACTAATTGAAATAAATGCAATAATAAACCAGAAATTTACTAATTCAAATGCATTCTTGTTACGGCATGATTGATTGGCTCATATAGATCCATAATGATGTGATGAATTATTGACAATATTACTGAAAAAACATGAAGATTCTTTAATATCATGAATTAGTATGTTGCAAGCTATCAAGGCAAACTAATAATGAAATCATCGATAGAAAAAATTGGGATTGAATCCCCTGAATTTTGGAATCGATATATGTGGACGGAACCATCCACCATTTAGACCATTTGGATACTTTATGTTTTTAATTGATGCTTTTACGAGATAATCACACGTATGCTTATTATCAACCTAAAACCTAATGTTTTCAAGGTTGTTTGCTCAAATAATCCGGTTACGAGCACAATTTCCTGATTATACTATCAAAACAATTCGTCCTGATAATATTGGGGAATGTATATCATAAGCATTTAATGATTATTTCATGTTTATTGGAATAAAGGTTGGACATCTTGTTACTCATGTTCATACCTAAAATGGTTGTTACTCATGTTCATACCTAAAATGGCATGCAAAGTCATTTATTAAAATGTCTCCAATTTATTGCGAGACGATTGATTTTGAAAAAACCAATTGGATTCTAAATATACAATTTTATTTGCAACAATTTTTATTCACATTCAACTCACTAGTTATTAAAAATTATCCCCCTTACAATTGAATTTAGATAAGATTCAAATATCTCTCATTTATGCACTTTTGATTACGTCAAATATGTCATAATTGCCCCTCCACATGGAATCAAAATGGGATCTCAAATGATATTAGGGATATATTTTGGATATAAATCTCCTTTTACTATCAAATCATTTGAGCCATCCATAAGGGATATTTTTACAACTCGATTTGCTGATTATCATTTTTCCAATTTTAGGGGGAGAGAATACAAGGAAAGAAAAGTTGGAAAAATGAGATTACTAGAAATAATCTATCCTTACTTCATCTTGATCCTCGTACAAAATTTTGTGAAACAGAAATTCAACAAATAGTTCTTTTGTAAAAGATTGCAAACCAATTGTCAAATAATTTTTTTAATTCAAAATGGATAACTAAATCATATGTTTCCACTGAGAATGCTCCTATCAGAATTAATGTCCACGAAAGGCATCTAATAATAAATGAACCTAAACCATGCCTGAAATGCTCCTATTAGAATCAATGCCCCTGAAGGGCATCTATGTCATGCCCAGACTCTCCCGTCGAGCATTTAACAACCGCCGCATTGTCTCTACATACGGGCATGACCTCCCCATATATCGGAATAGCGCAAGACATTTCAATTATACAATAAATTTTCGAAAACATAAAACCCATCAAAATAAGAAATCATATAATCAATACACATACAATGAGTCCATCCGGCTCATCCATGTACATACAAGCATACATCGGCACACATTTGGGGAGGAGATCCTGTACATGCATACATGCAGTGTGGTCATCCCATCCAATCCAGCATTCTCAAACATTGCATAATATACAAATCGGAAGTAAAATATCAAAATCTATAAATATAATCTAATCAAAATGAGTGAAGTCCCAAATCATAGTCATATGGATTTTACTAATACTTGCCCGAAAAAAATAAACCAATATCAATAAAATCCAAACGGTATGAGACATATAGAACTTTATAAAACCGAAAGAAAATATCGAAATCCAACATTATAATTCAAATATCCCAGAACAAGATAAAACATCTTTACAAAAATATTTCAAACAAAAGAATGAAATCTCAAATCATTTCGTTTGGATTTTACCAATACTTGCTCGAAAAATTCAACCAGTATCAATAAAATCCATACGGTATGAGATGTACAGAACTTCCTTTTCATGGACTAACGATCTATAACTCCCAAAATAACTATATAATATATACCTACCCAAAATCAACAAAAATAATCCTCCAATCCGCAATAGTGGATATCGTCTCCCTACACATCCTCTGAAAAGGATTTAAAATGAGGGTGAGTATTTTAAATACTCATTGAATGGAGTGCAATGGAATGCAGCATATAAATGAGAACTGAGAGTAGTGATGCTAAATACATGTATCAAATATCATTTAATGCAATAAAGAAATTCATTCTCATAAAATCATTCATATCAATCCACCATGATTCATATAATCAAATCAAACAGTCTAATTTCATTTTTTCACAATTTTGGGATATGTTGAAAACATTATCCCACCAATAACCGTTGGCAGGACCTATCAAGAGTTTTTCATATTTTTATAAAATCTCATTTTCCTTGGCGTTAGCCCGGAACTCCGTGGAGTGCAACCACGTTGTTCGGCAACCTGTGGGGGCTCTTCAACCCACCTCCCCCAAGCTAATTTAACCAGCCTTAACCACGCCGTCTCAATGGCTTAGTCTGGCAAGACTTAGATTATAGTCATTTTTTCCAGCACCATGTTACCAATTTTCTATTTATCAATCAATTCATGCTCAATCAGAAAGTAGAGCAACATTTCATAGTTCACATGAGTATCTCAAAGTAACATGGTGCATAAAGTCAATAATCAAACTCAAGAGTTATGGATAATTCACAATTCCATTTCAGACTCACCACAATCACAAAATATTATAAATTCATTTTAAAATTCATTTCAAAATCAAATTTGCAAATCATATTAAAATCATTTATTCATTTAAATGATACATAACCATCTACTCACCTCTAGGGAGGGTATTCACTCCCTATTTCCACAATTATTCCAAAATGGCTCCTTTGGAGTCTCCAAAAAGTTAACCTAGACCAATCATCACAATTTATCATCAAATAAAGTCTCATTAAAGGGTTTTCAAATTTCCTCCTAATTTAATATAACCTTAATTTACACATTCACATTTCTAGATTCTCATTTCTTCAATCTAGGATTATTTGCCTCACCAATAACTTTAATTCCCAATATTCCTCAATTTTCCTAATTTTCTCTTAATTTACATAACTATAATATTTTTCATGCATATTTTAAATTAAACTCTAAGGAAAACTATTCTAATAAACCCAACAATATCCTATTATTCTCTAACATGCTTCTTTCGTATCAGACAGCCTAGTTCATGTAAAATTCTAGATTTAACCTTAATAATCATATATAGAATTTCATAAATGCATCTTATTCAAATCCCACATATTTTCAGGACATATACAGGATTTCTCACCCTAAATTAACCATAAATTCATTCAATTTATCAAAGGGATTAGAATTTCCCTCACCTAGGGTTTTCGCAGTTCGCAGACCTAACTTTTGTGTACCCTCAGTTCAGTCCAGAACCTACAGTACTTTTAAACTAATGCAAAATTCAGTAATTAGACTTAAATTACTAAGAGAATCAAAACTCCTAACCTATTGATCAACAATCGGCCCTTGCCTGTGCAGTGGAGGAATCGCGGCCTAGGGTTTCTAATAATGCGCTCGCGGCAGAGAGCAGCGAAGGTTGCAAGAAGGCTCTCGGCAGAGAAAGCAACGTCGCACGTGAGCAAGGGGGAGAGAGGCAGACTGCTGTCGCGCGCGGGAGAAAGAAAGAGAGAGAGAGAGAGAGAAAGAACAGCCGCGTGCGACGACGGCCAGCTAGGCGATGGTCAGAGAAAGCACGGCTGGTGGGAAGCAAGAGAGAAGAGAAGAGCGCGGCGGAGAGTCGAGGGAGGGAGAGGCGGAGAAACAAAGAGAGTCGGGAAAGAGAGAGAGACAAAAGAGAGGGAATGAGATTAGGGTTTCTAACCCTAATTTCATTAAGGGAGGAACACAGTGTTCCGCCCCAAAACATTGCGTCTCCTCTCTCTCTCTCTCTCTTTTACATATATAACTATAAATAAATATATATATATCCATTTATGTTTATACTCACTTTTCACTAAGTTTTAAATTTCATAAAAATAGGATTCTCTATGAATTGCGGACACGACATTTTATATATAACTAAAATTCAAATTTAATACCCCAAAATCAAAAATCAATAAAATTTAAAATTTTCTTTTATAATTATCAAGATATTTACAGAACATCTCTAATACCGAATTTTCAGTGTTACAATCTAACAATAAATGAACCATTCGATTCTAAAGATAAAAACTCTCGAAAGAAAAAGGGAATAAATAGTCAAATTGACCATATTGAAAAAAATGATATGAATGATTCAATTGATGATAATATTTCTTAAGAAGTTGAACATTTGAAAGAGAATGTGAAAAATCAAGAAATATCAATTAATTATATGAGAACATGGGATTGGAAAAATACTATTGTTAATGACATATTTACATATAATGTGACAGTTGACATTCTGAATGAAAATAATTGTTATGAGTTCACAACTATAAAGGAATGCAAATCAAAAGATGATTGGCCAAATGGAAGAATGCAATTCAGCCTGAACTAGAATCTCTCTCAAACATGCGGTTCTTGGTCCCATTGATAAATTATACGTGGGCATTTGTACGAAAAGAAATGAGAAAAATAAAATCGTATGATACAAGATATGACTTATATTTCAAGACTTTTCACAAAGGTCTGGTATAGACTATGAAGAGATATATTTTCCTGTGATGGAGACAATTATACCTTATTGTTTTGAAGCACGTGCAATTAATGGATGTTGTCACTACATATCTATATGGTGCACCAAACAATGATATATACATGAAAGTCCTAGAAGGACTAAAAATACCTAAAACATATAATTCAAATTCTCGAGAATTGTTTTTTATTAGATTACAAAGATCTTTGTATGGTTTAAAATAATCTGGATATATGTGGTACAATCGTCTTAGTGAATATTTATTAAAAATGATTATATAAATAACAATATTTGTCCTTACATTTTTATAAAGAAATCTGAACATGGTTTTGTAATAATTGTTATACATATTGATTTAAATATTATTGGCACTCATAAAGAGCTCTTAAATGCAATAAATTATTTAAATAAAGAATTCAATAGGAAGGATTTTGGAAAAACTACTTTTTGTCTTGACTTGTAGTTCGAGTATTTAAACAACGAAATTTTCGTCCATCAATCAACTTATACTGAGAAAGTTTTGAAATGATTTAATATGGACAACTTGTATCCATTAACCAGCCAAATGGTTGTTCGATCACTTGATATACAAAAGGATCCTTTTTGTTCTTGTGATGATAATGAGAAGATTCTTGGTTCTGAAATACCATATTTAAGTGTAATTGATGGCTTAATGTATCTTGCTAATCATACCCGACCTGATATTGCCTTTGGTGTAAATTTATTAGCAAGATATAGTCTTTCTCCTGCCAGAAGATATTGGAACGATATTAAACATATTTTTCAATATGTCTGAGGAACGATTGATTTGGGTCTACTTTATCCTTATGAATCAAATGCACAATTAATTGGGTATGCAGATGCAGGATACTTATCCGATCCACACAAAGCCATGTCTCAAATAGGTTATGTATTCACATATGGTGGCACAGTGATATCTTGGAGATCTATGAAACAGATTATAACTGCTACCTCATCAAATCATGCCGAAATAATCACAATTCATGATACTGGTTGTGAATGTGTGTGACTCAAGTCAATAACTAATCATATTCAAGAATTATGCGGTTTGTTAGTAAATAAGAAAACTTCAACGATACTTCATGAAGATAATGCAGTCTGCATATCCCAGTTAAAAGGTGGATACATCAAAAGTGATAAAACGAAATATATCTCCCTAAAATTATTTTTCACATATGATCTACTACAAAGTGGGGATATTGATATATAGAAAATTCAATCAAGCAAGAATCCTGCAGATTTCTTCACAAAAGCATTATTTATTACAGCATTTAAGAAATTGATTCATAAAATTAGAATATGACATCTTAAAGATATTAAATAATGCCTTTAATAGGAGGAGTATAATATAAAGGCACATGTATAAGGAAAGATGTACTATTTTTCTTTCATTATGATTTTTATCCCACTGGTTTTTCCTTGATAAAGTTTTAACAAAATATATTTCTTATATAATGGACATCCAAGGAGGAGTGTTATAAATATTAAGGAATTGATGTCTATTGACTTTTGATTTTTTTTATATGACTCTTGGATTTTGATTTGCTATACTTAATAAAGATGATCCTTCATTATATGACTCTTAGTTTATCACAATTAATAAAAATGATCTTTGTATTCTTTTTGGGTGCCTATAAATAGGCTCTCTTATAACTTCATTTGTACACCAACAAGAATAGAAATAAAATATTGTTCTCTCTATTCTCCTTATATATATTGTGTTTAACTTTGAGTTAGATTTTGTTCTCGTGCCATTTCAATTTTTACTTTGAGTATATCGAATTGTGGGTTTCAAAACCCAAAAATTTTATAATAGATGTATTTTTATACAATTTATTAACTTTTAATTTGAATAATTACTCTCCAATAATTTAAAATAAATTTAATTATGTCCTATCGATAATGACACTGTGCTCTCGTACTCTATAGCTGATTTTTGACGAGGAATTTGAATCTAGTCTCTAAATTATACTTTGTGATATTTTTATTTTTTATTGTTGGGCCAAAATTTATGACATTTTTAATAATAACTAATATTTTATAATGAAATCTCTGGCTTTTGATTTATATATTTCTTAGTGATAATTTATTTAAAAATTTGAGTTTTGTAGTAAAAATTTTGACAAGACTTCCATATTTAGTATCCAAATAAGTACTTACTCCGTTCTTTTACATATAGCCCCCCTCCCTTTGAAATATATGTGTGTGTGTATATATATATATATATATATATATATATATATATATATATATATATATATATATTTTATTTTTTTTTTCCTTTAGGAAAATTATCTAAATTATTCTAAATTTGATTCCATACTATATTTTTCATCTTGAAATTTGAAATATTGCCCCTTGCATGGTGTAATTTTGATTCAGATTCCACTGTCAAGCTCCATTACTGACCTAATTGAGTTGCCACCTTGATATTTTTTTTTTTTAATTTATATCATGGATGAGGGATTATCTAGTGATCTGATCCATATTCTATCTTTTCTATTTTTGTTTAGTAATAATATAATTTATAATTTTATTTATATCATGGATCACTTAATGAATACGAATTTACCCTTTTTTTGGGATAGGTAATGAAATTTGGACCTACAAATTTGACAAGATATAACAAAGAAGGGTCGAACAGACAGGGAGCAGCGGAAAGTATACAAAATGATATCGCCATTTTTGTTTATAATGTTTTTATGGATAGCCGTTTGGGAGATGCAAATCATGTGTCTTGTGTAGCCCTGTCGTTGTTTGTGGTCTCCTTGGTTCGTTGGTAGATTGCCATGCTATGGACCTTAATGGATTAGGTATAGCAAAATGATGTGCTTTTTAATCAAGAACTGGTGTATCTTATAAGCATGCATGATGCATCTTATAGGATTTTTGTTTTGCAAAAATGTATACATAATGTTCAATGTTTGATAGAATTTTACCGGGGTAGAGGTTCATTGTCTCACACAAAATAGAGTAGCTCTGTGTAAAGGGGTGGTGGGCCAAATCCGGGACACTCAAAAAAAAAAAATAGAGTCGCAATACCCGTTATGTCACTATCAATTTTTCTTTAGAAAAGGGGGAAGAAAAGATATGTTTTTATGTAATTGGGTACTGCATTCAAAATAATTAATAATAAATGTTCTGAAATAAATGTAAAAATAAAAGGATTGTTTTTTTCATGAAATTACCTCAAAAAATTTTAATGAAAATGTAGCATATCTTAAATCTTATAGATATATTTTTATTGCTAAAGACAAATATTATTCACATGCATAACAAGCGAACAGATTTCCGAATTCCTGAATGATGTCAACTAATTGTGCATCTTACAATTCACCGCGAGCCGTGACAGCCATTCGAATAGTATTACTATTATTTTTTTTTTTTAAACTAGATTAAGTCATAATTTAATTAATTCGATTTAAGTGTTTATAAGAGACTTATTTAGTGAATGGCTATCTCAATATAATATTTTTCATTTTCATATTTCTCCAAGTAGGGATGGCAATATCCGATTCGATCCGATGGATACCCGAAAAATCCGATCCAACGGATCGGATTTTTTTCTTCAAAAATCGGGTTAGGATTGGGTTAGGGTCGGTTTTAATGTTAAACTAATCGGGTCGGTTCGGGTTCAGATTGATGTTATAAATAATCCAATCCGATCCGATCCAATCCGATAATAATTTATAATAAAATAAAATTTTATTTTAATATGATATTATTAAATAAAATAAAACAAATTTTAGAGTTTGTTATAATTTATAAATTTCATTTTTATTTTTAAAAAAAATATTATTAAATTAAAAAATGTATTAGATTATAGTTTAGATCGGGTATGGGTCGGGTATGGGTCGGGTTAAGATCGGGTCGGATCGGTTTTTTAAAGATATATAGTAGTTCGGGTCGGGTCGGATCGGATTTTTTAAAAAACCGTAGGGTCGGATATGGTTTTTAATTTTTTAACCCGAATCGGGTTAGGATCGGATATAGATATTATAATTAACATTTAGGGTCGGATATGGTATTAATATGATCCGAACCATAACCGATCCATTGTCATCCCTATCTCCAAGAACTCAGACCACCACCAGTAGTTGATGTTGCTTGGACTCCTCTTCCTTCCTTGCCATCGTAATCTTCTTTGTTCACCGCCAGCCACTTCTCGCTTCTGTGCCCGGGTATGCACCAGGCGAGCTCTACTCTCTTCCTCCATGGAGGCTGCCAATAAGGACCCCATGACAATGGCAACGTTGACATCGACGAATGGATTGACGAATCAGAGCTCGGATTCAGGTAGAGATGCAGTTAGGGTGAGCTACATGCAATTGAGGGTGGACAATTGTCTCCACTATATCAAAATAATTTTATTAATTTTTATATGTCAAATAAATATTACCCTCATTAAACTCAAGATATTGTTTCCATTACCATTGACACTCTGTTGTTCCATGAAAATATTGCGTCTTAAAAATACATATCATCCTGTTTCATGAAAATATTTTACCCCCCACTGTCTTTAAATTCTAGATCGACCACTGGTTAGGGTAAATATGTTATTAAATAGTTTTATATAAAACATATTTTTTTAAAATATTAAGCTAATTTTATATATTTTCATAGTTAAGGTAAGGTTTTTGCTTTAGAAAAAATGGTGGTCATTTGTACTCGACCAAAAAAGCAAGACTTTATATATATTTTTTAGTAAAATATCATAATTAAAATAATATAAAACAAAGAGAAATAAAGTCAAATAGAAGTTTTCCAAACAAGGGCTTAATACAGAGTATATACAGTCCCGACAAACGAGACCCTTTCCTCACATGTGGTTCATTTCCACCAATTAGGAAGATACAGAGAGGCATCCTGTATCGCTGAATAGAGTGCCTACTTTGCATGGGTCAAGCATACATGCTTCAAACATATACAATAATCGGTTCGTAGCATGTATGGTTGGGTGATACAAGTGCGATTTGTTGTTGCTCAATGCTCATGCATAATGCTTCATGAACATAATTCACTATTTTTAGTCGTACAATGTTTCATAATAAATCAAAGGACCGTCAGTTTTAATAGATAAGAATGATAAATCTTTTAATTAAATCTTGAGTTCGAATCTTGAGAGAATAGAAAAAAATTACGTTAAGAAAATTATCTTCTAAAATGAAACTGACAATACCCGAATCAGATTAGCTATGATATAATTTCGGACATCAATCAATTTTTTTTATAAAAAAAAAAAAAAAAAGCAAAGACAATGTTTTGTAGTTGGGTCCAACATGAAGTGAAACTGACTGGTGTTCTTGAAGTGGAATCAGAATTGTCCAACTCGCTTGGCTGTTGTCAGAGATGCCTTCGAAACAGTAATTTTCACCTAAATCAAAAATATTATCAGGAGGATTTTCCTCCGATCCTCTTCTATGAGGTACTAATTAATTATATGCACAGGCTTTTACTCGTCTTTGAAGTATCATTTATTTAACTTGATAATTTATTATTTATTGATATCATTACATAAAAATCATCAACATGAAGCAAACAATAATTAGATTTTCATGACATACTTAAATATTTTTATTAGTTTTATTGTTTGAGAGAGAGGGGTATAGCACGAAAATGGGAGAAATAATCGCAATTTTCAAAAACAAACTCAAAGGAAGGAAAAATATGGACCATCAAAACAAAATACCCCATATTCTCCATCCAAACCAATTCATCACGGTCACTCTCTCTCTCTCTCTCTCTCTCTCTCTCTCTCTCTTCAAACTTTTCAAAAAAAAAAGGGAAAAAACCCAACTCCAATATGCAATTCCTATGCAAACCCACAAAAATTTAAAACTTGTCAATGACAAAACCTACGACATCAATCTGATCTTCCCATGCAAATTCAGTCATTGTAAATGAACAACCCCACCACCACCATTTTGGGCGAAAACCCAAAACCTGATCACAATTCATAGAACAAAAATAAAGACCAAAACATGGCAACATCTTCAACAAGCCCAACCAAAAAGGGCTCGAGCACGGGGCGGCCACCGCAGGCTGTCAAGTTCTCACGGCGGACATCCAGCGGCCGCATTGTCAGCTTCTCGAGGGATGAGGACATCGACAGCATGGCATCGTCTGGCGACTTTGCTGGTTCAAATGACTACGTCAACTACACAGTCCTCATGCCCCCCACCCCAGACAACCAGCCTGGTGGCTCGTCCGACTCAAAGCCTGATAACAGGCGGCCCGGGCTGAACCGGAGGGACAGTGATGGAGGGGACAATGAGGGTCCACTGAATCCAAAATTGGACAGGAGAGTTTCAGTGATGAAGAATAATAATAAGTCAATATTGTTGAGAAGCCAAACGCAGGATTTTGATCATAATAGGTGGTTGTTTGAGACAAAGGGAAGGTATGGAATCGGGAATGCGGTATGGGAAGAGGATGATAGGTTTGGAAATGATGAAGGAATTAATGTATCTGATCTTATGGAAAAGCCTTGGAAACCACTCACTAGGAAGGTTAAGGTCCCATCTGGTGTGCTAAGTCCTTACAGGTGCACAGCCTCTTTCATTATCTCCATTATTTTCTTTAAATTCACCATCCATTTTGTACTAGGTAAAATTTTAGCAACTTGAATTTTTAATGTTATAAAACTCAATAATACAAATCAAAATGAACATTTTTTCACTAAAATTATAAAACATGCTACCTTTGGTTGATTATATAATATTAAATAACTAGGGTTTATAATTGAATTTAAAGCTAATGGAATGAAATTTCATACTAGGATAACATGAAGGGACTCACGCCCAACATGCACTTGCTTGATGAACAGGCTATTGGCAGTGGTAAGATTTATAGCGCTAGTTCTGTTTCTGACTTGGAGAGTCCAAAACCCAAACCGCGATGCACTGTGGCTGTGGGGAATGTCAATAGTCTGCGAAATATGGTTCGCATTCTCATGGATCCTAGACCAGCTCCCCAAGCTGAATCCCATCAATAGAGCCACTGACCTCCAAGCCCTTCATGAGAAGTTCGAGTTACCTTCCTCTGACAACCCTCATGGCCGATCAGACCTACCTGGTGTCGATGTATTTGTGTCCACTGCGGACCCTGAAAAAGAGCCTCCCCTTGTCACCGCCAACACCTTACTCTCTATCCTTGCTGTTGATTACCCGGTGGAGAAAGTCTCAGCCTACATATCTGATGATGGCGGTGCAATCCTCACATTTGAGGCCATGGCTGAGGCTGTTAAGTTTGCGGAGGTTTGAATTTAAAATGACAAGTTTTCATCACTTGCGTGGTCAACTTAGCACTCATGACCTTTTGCCTCCATTCAACAGGTTTGGGTGCCATTTTGTCGAAAACACAACATAGAACCACGGAATCCCGACAGCTACTTCTCAACCAAAGCAGATCCCACGAAGAACAAGAAGAGAGCGGATTTTGTTAAGGATCGACGATGGATTAAGAGAGAGTTTGATGAATTCAAGGTGAGGATAAATGGCCTTCCAGAAACAATAAGGAAGCGTTGTGAGATGTACAACTCCAGGGAGGGGACAAAGGAGAAGCTGGCAAAAGAGAAGAATGGAGGAACCTTGCCACTTGAGCCCATCAAAGTCCAAAAAGCCACGTGGATGGCCGATGGCACCCATTGGCCTGGCACTTGGTACTCACCAACAGCTGATCACATGAAAGGTGATCATGCCGGAATCCTGCAGGTACTATCCACAGAAACAAATTTTCTTCAATTTGTTTCATATCATCTTATGCAATCTAACATGATGTGAACTCTCTCTCTCTCTCTCTCTCTCTCTCTCTCTCTCTAGGTGATGAGTAAGGTACCCCAGACTGATCCAGTAATGGGTCAGCATGACGAAAAGAGGCTAGATTTTTCGGACGTGGACATTCGAATACCAATGTTTGCATATGTTTCGAGAGAAAAGCGACCTGGGTTCGACCATAACAAGAAGGCTGGAGCTATGAATGGCCTGGTCAGAGCTTCAGCAATACTGTCAAATGGGCCATTCATACTCAACTTGGATTGTGATCACTACATATACAATTCCAAGGCTATAAAAGAAGGAATGTGTTTCATGATGGACAGAGGAGGCGATAGGATTTGCTACATACAATTTCCTCAGCGGTTTGAAGGAATCGATCCCTCTGATAGATATGCCAATCACAACACAGTCTTCTTTGATGGTAATTGTGTTTCTTAGCGCACCTTTTTGACCCCCTCATTGAGTTTAACATATTCTGCTATCTTTGAAACCAATCTGAGCTTTAAAGACTCGGCACAAAAGATGACCTTTACAGGGTAGTTCTGTGATAGCCTCTTTTGTATTTTAATGCATGAATAGCGTAACGTTATCTTCAATATGACAGGTAATATGCGAGCCCTGGATGGACTGCAGGGGCCGGTATATGTGGGGACTGGATGTATGTTCCGGCGATATGCACTTTATGGTTTCAACCCACCGAGAGCAAATGAGTATTTAGGCTGGTTTGGGCAGAACAAGCAGCCTGCACCAAAATTACACCGAAGGTCTGACGAAGAAGACTCAGACTCACAGCCTTTAACATCGCACCCAGACTTGGACATGCCTAGGAAGTTTGGAAATTCAACAATGTTCACAGACTCCATAGCAGTTGCAGAATTCCAAGGCCGGCCACTAGCTGATCACATTTCTGTCAAGAATGGTCGACCTCCCGGTTCACTGCTTGCTCCTCGTCCTCCACTGGATGCACCAACTGTAGCAGAGGCTGTTGCCGTTATATCCTGCTGGTAATTGTCATCTGCATATGCTCATTTTCAAGGATTAATTTAATCAATATGTAATTTTTCTTTCGAGAGGATACAAAATGTCTTTGGCAGTTCACATGATGATTGCATAATGCAGGTATGAGGATAAGACAGAATGGGGAGAGAGAATTGGTTGGATCTATGGATCAGTGACAGAAGATGTGGTCACAGGATACAGAATGCATAACCGTGGATGGAGGTCTGTCTACTGTATTACAAAGCGTGATGCTTTTCGTGGCACAGCACCCATCAACCTCACAGATCGTCTTCACCAGGTCCTGCGATGGGCTACAGGTTCAGTTGAGATCTTTTTCTCCCGCAACAATGCCTTCTTCGCAAGCCGGCGACTCAAATTCCTACAGCGCATGGCTTACCTCAATGTTGGTATCTATCCCTTCACCTCCATCTTTTTAGTGGTCTACTGCTTCCTTCCTGCACTCTCCCTTTTCTCGGGACAATTCATTGTCCAAACCCTGAACACAGCATTCCTCTCGTACCTGCTGATAATGACCGTCACACTCACATTGATTTCCCTTTTGGAAGTCAAGTGGTCTGGCATTGCCCTAGAGGAATGGTGGCGAAACGAACAGTTTTGGGTCATTGGAGGCACTAGTGCTCACCTCGCTGCTGTTCTTCAAGGTCTCCTTAAGGTCATAGCTGGAATAGAAATCTCCTTCACCCTTACATCCAAGTCTGCTGCAGAAGATGAGGAGGACATATATGCTGATCTTTACATTGTGAAATGGACTAGTCTTTTTGTGGTGCCCCTAGTTATCATAGTGACCAACATTATTGCTCTTGTCATTGGCATCTCAAGGACAGTCTACAGTGAAATCCCTGAATGGAGTAAGCTTCTAGGGGGCAGCTTCTTTAGCTTCTGGGTGTTGGCTCACTATTATCCATTCGTCAAAGGATTGCTGGGGAGGAAAGGAAAGATTCCAACCATCGTATATGTTTGGGCAGGGCTTATTTCCATTACGGTTTCTCTGCTTTGGGTGTCTCTTACTAATCAAGACTCTGCTAATGGAGACACTCAGCTGTGAGAAACCCCTGTGAATTCCAAGGAATGAACACTTGCATACATAGTTTTGGTGCCTCCACCTTTGAGGAGGTACCTTGAATTTTATTTCAAAAAAATATATATTCTACCAGAGTTTATGTTGTACAGAAAAATTGAATTTTCTAGGAGGTTGTTTCGTAGAATTAAGAATTTTTTGGCCTTAATTTTTTAAGGAGAAAATAATATATATATATATATTAAAACCTAACTTCTGTACTCAAGAAGAGGTTCATTTGGACGCCATGATAATGGGCCCTTCTTTGTTAGAGTTAAGAACTGTAGCTCCTTGTGAGAGACCAGAACAAACCCTTTTTTATTAACCATAACAATGAGAACTTAGGCCACAAAGTACACTTAAAGTCATTGAGCAGAAGCACTAACCCAAAAATCACACATATTCAGCAAGCAAACCAAACAAATTGTGGTGGGTTCAGAACTTCTCTAGTTCAAATACCAAAACTTACACGTTAAATTTTGTATATCTCCTGCTAGCAAAAGTTAGGAGTTATGCTTCATTCTATTAGCCATCTACATATTTGGGTGTATTTGTCTTTATTTATTTATTTATTTTCAATAAAGATAACAAATATCATGGGAAGAACAATTCTGGCATCGCTGTGTATGGCTAATGGGTATAGTTTGGGGTGTTCATTTTCATATCCAATTTCTGTACTAGTTATAGTAAGAAACAACTAATTTTCTTCATTTCCTTCAAGATTTTAGGAAATTCAGCTTAGGACCGCATGATCAATGAAGTCCTGATAATTTTCCTTCTCACTGCATGCTTTTAGTTTTAGTTGTTGGGGGAAGATCCATGAATCTTCGACATTTCTAGTGGACACTGAAGAAATTCATCCTCACGAGTTTAACAGACCAAAGCCACCACATTGAGTACACCCCTATTACTATGTACTATTACTAGTTCTTTAACACTCACTAAATCTACGTCAAGCTGTCATTGAGAAAAGAAGATTATTATGAAATGCAGAGCCAATTGAAAACGAACATATAATTAAAAGGGAAAAAAAATCATTAAAAGAAAGATTGTCCAAAACGTTCTTGAGGGATGAAATTTTATCATTCTTTTTCTAATTTCTAATAGTAAAGGAGAGCCTTAATATTTTCTCTAAACAAGTTTTTAAAAAAAAAAAATGACAAATTGAAAAATAGGATGATTTGAATGGATGTTGGCATGGAAACTGAAAATACTCATCTAAATTTGGAAGCTCACAAAATTTATGAAGCACAAGGAACAGTTCAAACACAAGGGCTTTTCTTCTTTTGTTTTTTTGGTTAGGATAGTTCAGGATAAGATTGTACATATTTAGAATATGAAACTATAAGAAAAAGTAGCACAAGAAGTACATTTCAAATCAGAAGCAAGCAGAGCTTGCGGGAACCGTTAATGCTTATAGAAGGAATTCACGAATTCGAACCGGCCTTTTAACTGCATTGGTGAAACCCTGCAAGACAATAAAAATAATAACAATAATTAAAAAAGAAGAAGAAGAAGAAGAAGCTCCACTAGCTATTCTTTATAGTGTAATTCTATGGTAATTACACACCTAATTAACTTCTTTTATGTGCATCGACTTGTTTTATGTCCAACACTGCTATTTTATTTACAACCGTGGTAACAACCATGTGAGAAACCACAAAGCAAGTCTTATCAAGGAGATGGTGTTTAAATATTGAATTGTGATGAGAGAGAGAGAGAGTTGATAGTACTGAATATGGTAACAAGCTTTCAAACTTTGAGATTGACATGACAAATATTGAATGGCATTATCTGAATTCCATAATTTGCTATGTTAACAGTAAGAAACTACCCATCCAAGATATTCAGGAAAAAGTAGTTCGTATCAAGGTGTTGTTTTCCCTTTTTATTTTGGGCGTGCAGGTGCTTTTGTCCCATAAGAGAAAGCAGAAGAGGACTGACAATTTTATGTGTGAATTATATAACAAACAATGCAAGATTGATCTTTTAAAACGATTGGCATCATGACTTTTTCTCATGAGTTTAGCCACCTTGTTACACCCAAAGACCATAAATTTTGTAACAACAAATTCCCATCTAAGATTGAGAAATATCCATACGTCACCAATATACTAAAAGGATGTACCTCAGGACCCACAAAAGAAAAACAAAGAAGAATGAGCGGTGAAAAACCAAATGAGTTCTAGACATGCTAATTCTGTTTATAAAGCAAATATCCAGAGAAAGCTTGGAAAGACCTCTACAACAAATCATTTGTATTACTCTCGATAAGAATCACAAAAAATGAAAGCCATGACTTAGAATAGTTTTTGTCTTTCCATACGAAATTAAGCCCATAAAATAAGAAACCCTGCAAATTTATATAAGTTCAAGGAAACAGTTGCAAGAAAAAATGGCCAAGTTGTATAGAAATGAATGCTGCAATTTAACCGAAGGACCAAAAGATGGCGAAAAGCTACAAGGGCTATCATGTGATGTCATTAAGCAGTTTAATGGTGAGTTGTCAACATTTCAGTATTGAGCTTGTCTATAAAATAGCCTTTGAGTGCAGACTTCGCTCATGACATCAAAACAATTTCAAAAAGTCCTATATATGGCAGCCAACTATGTCACTGTAGGTTTCTTCCTTCTAAAACTAAGCAGAACAATAAGAATTTGGAATTTAAAAAGAAGAAATTCAAGCTGAATGCGGTTAGACAACCAAGAAGAAGGAATTAGGGAAGTACGGAAAGGCCTCAACCACCTACTAATAGAGAAACAATATATACACAGAAGGCATGAAGATTGGGGGGGTTAGGGGATCTGAGAGTACATTAATTTTATGCATGCAATATTGTGTAACTATAGAACCTCAAATACTACATGAATCAAATCAACGACATTGTTTTACATGTCTTCCACTAAACCTCTACTCATTTTTCATCTTACATATCACTGTTCTGCTATGAATTTCAGGCTAATACACAAGGAAAATCAAGTGTTACACGACAACCAAGTCCACTCATGCCCCTGAAGTGTTAAAGAAGGGCTAAGATGAGTCAGAATATGTGTTTTTGTGTCTTAGAGGTGTCACGTCTAATAAACTATCGGATAGACACTACTTTTTATAAGTGCCACTGTGACCCTGATATCTTCAGTTCATTTACTTACAATTTTTCCATAAAAACTATTTTATATGGGATGCAATGGTAGATGTTAGTGAATAATTTCAACTAGAGGCCACCAGATCTGGACTTGCAAACTTCTAAGCCACCTATCCATAGGGTTCTGCACGGTTCCGGCCTCTCAACCAAAAACATAATCTTGTGAATTGTGTTAAAGACCTTTTTAGACACTGAACATTTTCTGATGAGACAGCTTCTCTAACATAACTCCAGGCCTGTTTCTCATGGTAAGAAATATACATTTTGCCCCTCAATCATGACAATACAAAAGGTTTATCAAGTTTGATAAGCTTTGACCTAGCAAGCTCTTCTTAAGTAACAAAAAAGGCGAAGCTTTTCTACATTGACAAGATTTGTGAGGGACACACTAGTTGTATTGTGGTATGACCAGTCGAGCAACCATTTTGCAATTACCCTGGTTGATTCCTACTATGCCAAAGTAGCTGCACCACAAGTGCAAATAATATCTGTGCCATGTCACTATGTCTAAGGTATATCACTGTGATGAAGGGAGTCACAATAACAAACAAAATTAAGAGCACAACTTGTACTCAAAACAACAAAGAAATTGAGCTAAAGTTTGGTACCTCATTAAATTTAAATAGTAAGGGACGCAAATCTCTCTCCAATGTTGCTGGCTTTTTCATGCTACCCTCAGTAGCTTGAGAGTTTTTGCTGCTGACCTTTATGAACCTGGTTAAAAAATAAAAAATAAAAACAACATAAATTTGGATTGGATTAAATGTGGACTTGATGTTGATTTTATAGTTTAAAATAATGATTTATAAGATATTAATAAATTTGGCCGACCCCAAATTTTGGGATAAAATGCCTAAGTTGTTGTATGATATTAATAAATTTCACGTATATGTATGATATTTTGTGATTAATGATTATGTTAATGTTTCAGTTCATATGAACAAGAACTCATTACATTTTTTGATATTCATATTAAAATAAAGATACAAAGTTCTAAAGGGAAAGAAAGTGGAAGATCTAAAAAGAAGGGCCCATTCCTTGATTAAACAAGCATTTCATAGAATAGTTACAACTGAAGATTGGGATGCACCAGAAATAGATGACACCTCATTTCTAGCAATAATATCTGAAAACTTATCAGCACAGTGCATTAAAAAAGAAAAATAAAAAAGAGGTAGCAAATGAGGTTAATTGCTACTGTACGCTTGGTCCAGTTGGTTAAAGACATACCTTCTCATAATTTCTTAACATACAGTGAACATTTTTATTAGGAGACAAAATTCTGTCCTTTTATTGCTTTAAGGAAAGTGAAGAATTGATTCTTCAACCTAGCATTAGGTCACAACAATCCTCCCATTACTAATCACCAGGCTAAGGGCCTGGATCAAGAAAACTTGTATATTATTAAAGAGTTATAAAGGCTTTATGCCCCCCCAATCATCTTATTGTCAGTTGAAAAGGAATTACAAATTAATAAATAAAATAAAATAAAAATGACAGTCACGATATACCTTTCAAAGAAACTAGAGGAGCTCTTCAAAGGCTTTTTCGCATTTTCATTTGACTGTTGTTTTAAACCAGCTGTAGCACTATTTAAATTGCCCATACTGGAAGCCACAATGTAGCTAGTATCTGTATGTTGCCTTGAATTTGAATTGCTACCCATGTTAGATGCACCCACACAATTAGATTTAGCAGAATCAGCCCTTTGATTTCTCTCCCCTGGAGAAGATTTCTTTTCCTTGTTAAGTTCATCTGAAGGATGCACACATTTGGCTGCACCTTTTTGCAAAATCTTTTGCTTCTCAACCTGCATATCATTTGAAACTTTATTGCAAATAATAGGATTGAAATGTATGGCTCTATATGCAAAATAAAAGAGCTGAAATACAAAAGTGCACCAATATACAGACTTCAAGTGCATATTTTATGCATTCAAATTGTCATCAGCCCCTATTGCTTTGGCTCTAAAGATGGCATGAAAGGGCTCAGCATCTTTTTAGACAATTATAAAGCAGCTTCATTATACTGAAAGTTTTGCCTTTTAATTGTTTGGGGTGTTTTAGGCAGTAGGCTGCAAGGGCTTCCAATCATGTTAGAGATGTAAGGTGCGGTGAAGAAAAAAGAGATGTAATGAATCAGTTACCACAATCTTATGGAAGAAGGACAGGGGAAAGAGATAAGTAACACGTGACTGCACTGCTTGCCTGATACTTTACCATTTTGCTTCACATCAACATGGACTGGCATGTAATTGCATTGATAGTGGTTGATACATCAATTAAACTACTCCAACAGCCACGATGAACCATTTTTTATTTCATTGATAGAACCAAATTAGGTAAAGTTGCCATTCAAATGATGCTTCTGCTGTAAAAGTTTAATGCACCAACTTATTATCACCATTTTGCTGGTAAACCACAAAAGCAAAAGCTCAAGAACCTGTCGAGCTACTGTTGCCTCTTGATCAGGTAAAACTTATTGATGCACTAATAGCGGCAACGTAAACACCAGAAGAAAATTCTAGACACCATACAATGTGGAAATAAACATGCATTCCAAGCACCAAACTGAAACGCGTGAGAGCCTTTATTGTTCCAAAGTAGCATGAGCTTCCATCCCACTTTGTTTGACCTCCCTTTTGTTTTGATTCATCCCGAAATATTTTTTGTGACATGGTATATTATTGTACTCCTTGCAGTATTTTTCTTTTTTCAACCTAGCTTTCTTATGTTTGTGGTATTGACTGCATGATACTTTGGATGTTTTGTCATATAGTCAAGCTATTGATGATATTCCGCTAGGAAGTTAGATTCAAACACAGGCAAGTGACCGGAGATAGAGGGACTATTATTACTAAAGTATCATAAGCCCATGCAATACATGAAGCACCATGACTACTTCAAGCACTCCAGAAACATGTCACTCACCTCATGCACCAACACCTTCTTCATAGCCGAAGCAAGCAGAAAATGACCAGGTCTGTAATCCTGCAGAGAGACCAAAGAAATGGACGTAAAAACAAAGACAAAACAAAAGGTATGCAGCTAAGCAAACAACAGCAAAACCTTGTAGCCTATAAAGTCAGCAATGGGGGGCTCAAAGACTAGAGCTGAGGCATCTAAAGTTTCTTCATGTCTTAGAACACTGTGAGAGGTTTCAGGTTTCGTATTCTTATAAGTTATTGAATAGGACACCATTGTGCTAACTAACTGATCCATTTCATGCCTCTCTTTCTCTGATAATAAATGCAAAGCCACCTGGGAGAAAACAACACAAAAGAAATTATTATTATAGGCAAATAGCATGTACTTATAATCAGCAAACGAAGAACAAATGACGGAGAGGAGAACCATATGCTGAAATCTAAGGCAAGAACATTAAAAATATATATATATATATATATATGATGTAGCAAAAATGGAAATTCAAATAAAAAATAGAATCCATATCATATGCTTAATATCATTAAGAATTTCTTTTTTTAAAACACTATTATTTTTTTTATTTTTGTGAAGACTTCAATATGTTTGGAGATTCATATTTCCTATTTTATGTTGAATTAGATCTCTATCTATTCTGGGATCTTTTTCTACATGAAGGGAATCCATGTCTGGTAAGGAGCATTGCTTAGGAACACCACAACATTTGAAGATTCTTGTTACTTTCCCATCTTTATTTTTCTCTCTCTTTAAAGCTAACTCATCTCCCAAATTTCCCTCTTCTTTTTTTCTGCCTTTGTCCCTCCATCCTTCTTCCCCAGTGTCTTTCCAAGTTCTCATCAATTTTCTCTGTGCCTCGACTCTATGTCCTAAGTGGAACTCTCTCTCTCTCTCTCTCTCTTTTCTTTTCTTTGCTTGGTAAGTACTTGACCTTAGTCCAGGTTCAAAGGGAGGGAAGAAGGTACTATAATGCCAACAAGCCTATGGTGAGAACCACTCCCCATTTTTCTCTACCTTGGTCCTTCATCAGGATCTCTGTCTTAAGCTCCCCCATTTCTTGGGCAATATTGTGATACCAACAGGAACAAAATCTTCATAAACTAAATTGCTGAGCACATTAGAGTTAAAAGATGATGTTATTTTCAAGTTTCCGCTAACTCAGCAAAAGCATACTACTGAAGCACCAAAAAGGAATTAACTATAATTGTGCATGAGGTTCATAATAACTTATCACTCAAAAAGACCTCACAAGAATTATTTTATAGCTCTTTCACAAGAATGAAAAAGATAACAGGCCTGAGTTCAGTAATATATCCAGACAAGTGGAACATTATTTTTAAGAATAAAAGCAAGAGCAGATGATAAGAATAACAACATAGAATGATGTCAATAGAAGGTTATTACAGGTCTTAAAGTTGGTGGCGACAAAAGATGCAACAAATGGGAAACTGTCTCTTCTACAAAGGACTTTGTTGACAGATGTCGTGATATGCATGGAGAAATATTGCTGATCCAAGACTTTAAGATATCCATCTTCGCCATCAAATTAGTCTGGTATCTGCAATTTGCGAATAAATTAAATGGTTAGAAGCAATTCTTTCAATAATTTAAACCAGCAACCTAAGAACTAAAACTACCTTAAGAAAGACTTTGGCCATTCGATGATGGGTTTCTCAACTTGAGCCACCATATTATGTACAGCAATTGCAATAGCTGGCTGATAAACTGCAATGGGACAAAGAGATGTTGGTTTAGAAACACACAAAGCTCTACTTATCAACAATAAAGATATCAGGTCTTTAAAGTACTATTGTTTATACCATATATGGACATCTGATGAGTACGCATAACGTACTGATGCACTATATCAGAAACTCCAAGCTCATTAAAGCACTTAACCTTCAAGACATCACTCATTAGGTTAAACTCTATCTAGTGTCCTCAACCATATAGCATGAAATTTTAAAAGATCATAATGCTTACAGTCTTTCGCATCACAGGATCATGATAGCATAGTTGCAGCATATTCTCATGAATCCCATCCAAGATTACTTCAAAATCACCACTGAACAATCATTGGCCATAAAATATGTTTGAGCCATAATTTACAAAAGAGTGAGATAGACAGAAGCCATAATAACATATTCACAAGTACCAACCGGTTAGATATGAGCGAATGCAGAAAATCAAATTTATTAGACATACTGCTGTAGCAACGTTCGGATTGCCTTTCCACCTTCATTTTCTTCTTTTGAAAAATCTGAAGAGAATGACCGCCTATGGGTGAGGGTGCTGGAATACTTGCTAAGGTTAACTGCAGATAACAAGCTGTATGTGCTTTTCTCTTACCTCCCTCCAGATATCAAAAACTCCTTTAGAGATGTCCTTCCGACCAACCACTTGAGAGCCGATGTCCAACTGAGAATAACAAAAACAAATTCATAGACTGGCCCAGAAACCATGACTTCTAATCCTAAAAAATGTCACCAGCATATATTTATTTTATTACATAAGCCAACAACAAATCTCTTATAATGGATTAAAGTTGCCCTAGAACCACAGAAGCAAATAGATGATCCCAACTCAGTTTAATTTGAGCAGAAAAAAGGAAATTAAATAGACAGTTGTAACATCTGTGTAGATATGTAACTATGAAACTCAAGATTCAACACAATGTTACACAAGGGAACTTTTTCATCTCACAAGTTGTCCCATCAACTTTGTACACCATGATCAAAAGTGGATATAAATCTGAAATGTAAATAACAAAAAAAAAATGCTCCAGCGCCTATAAGATGGTGAAGATTGAGTACTTCATGAATCAAAGCTACTCTGTGCAGTGTTTCAGCTACAAATTATGAATATTTTCATATACACAATTCAGGGAAAATTCATTTAGTCTACAATTTTGTCACAATATGTATGTCAAGTTAATCACTGCCAGTTTAATGGCATTATGAACTTTTTCCTCCATACATCATGTCCATGGCATTGCTTTCAATCTCAACAGCCCATGGTTGACATATGAAGTAGCAGTGAAGAGGTAGCAGAAAAATATTTATATTTGATAAATCCCACGTCCAAGCAATTCAAGCATGACAATGTCCTTCCTTCTACCCACAAAATCAAAGAAAACAAATCTTTGAGAATCAAATTTCCTAATAGATTTTCTGCCAAACCCCATAAATGTGTTCCTTACCATATTGAGGGTTTCCTTCTTCTTGCTGAGAAATTGAAGGGTGTTCAAGCATGAGCGTATGTCACATTCTGGCAATTGTAAACATCTAAATATCAATAAAGACAAAAAGAAAAGAAAATGCAACATAATGGAACAGAAACACTCATCCACATAATACAGTGCTCTCACTAAGCTCCAGACTGGTAAATAAATATTCCATAACCTAGCAAGCATATCTGATTTTCAACATTTCGAAACTGCCAGAGCCCACGAATACAATCGTAATCAAGCCTTCAGTGGTATCCAGAGTGTTTCAAACACCTCATACATTAATAGTTGAAGGTTATATGTATCTTACATGTTAGAGGGATCTTGGAAGAGACAGAAAACTAAAGAGACTTGGGACCTTTCCACTGTTATGTGGTCAATTATCTCCTTTGAATCAAATAAACATACACCAATAAAACAAATTCTCAGCTGTTCAAGAAGCATCCAAAAGGGAGTTAATTTTTGAAGTAAACATCATGGTACCTGTATAATCTGCTAGTGCAGTAAGAGCTATGGAACAGGTATTTACTCCTTCCCTTCCACAGATATACTTAAGCCTGCAAGGAAAGTTTTAAGGACATTAATATGCATGTTCACAATAAGATAAAGATGACATTAATTAATGGTTGAAAGTGCTGGGCTACACTGGGATGCATCATCCTATCAGATTCAAAGTCAAATGCAGTAAACAATGCCAGTAAAAAAGAACACATTTGAGAGGCAAGTAACTAAAGCAGTCTAGATTGTTGTCATACAAATCAATCATTTGGTAAGCGACTGGAAATCAGACAGAATTATCATCAACATTTGCAATCAACTGCTCAGGCAGAAGCTAAACTTTCCCAATTAACTCAAAATTAATTACAATCCAAATCCTATTGCAGCATGCACAAAGAGAGCTGATATGGATTAAAAAAAATAGTCAAAAACCAAAAGGAAACAGATGAGGTAGCTACCATAAATTACCAAATCACTGGGTAACATACACAAAGCATCAAACAAAAGAAATTACGGCGATAGAGAGAGAGAGAGAGATTTGGTTGCAAATACTTGCCTGCTAACAACACGACTCGCAGTGGGTTGAACAAATACATGGACCCTGACAAGAAAGAAAACAAGGACTTATGTAAATGTAATGAAACATTTTTGGTCATGTGCCAACTCTTGTATATACCAATCAAGATCAAAAGGATGTAGAAAAAATAAAAAAAGAAAATGTTGCTCGGGGACAGTATAAGGACATCTAATTATTCAGACTCGGTTTGTTGGTCCTCTGCAAAATCTTTTGAGAGCATTGTAGAGATGGCTGATTTTGTAGATTCTCTGGGTTGTAATCTCTAAGGATCACACAGCAATGGTGCTTAGTCCCTACTTTTGTGTTACTAACAAATATTTCTTTTTCCCGTCAAAAAGAACAGGGGAAAAAAATATCTATCAAATCTGTAGATAGTCATATCCTCCTATGAATCATTGCAACGATGCAGACCAAGAAATTTTATCCTCTCAGCAATGTAGATGTTATTTTAAGGTCAAGAAAGGAACCAATCATGTAAAGCAATTGGAACCAGCAACATGTCGAAATACAAAATCATCCATCGTTTCTCTAGCCCAGGCATTGTGATCTAGTTTATGATTTGTATTAACCAAGAAAATGTCAATCATTCATCTAACAACCTCAGGGGAGAAAAAAAAATAAAAAAATAAACCTACAGAAGAACTGTTGTTAAAATAGCTATTAACCAAGATCAAAAGAGAAACTATTGGTCTCCATAGCATCTGAGGATTTCCTCTTGCATATTACCTTATGATTTATGGCATACCCCTATGGAGAACACTAACACCATTGTCAGTCCAATCAGATATGTGTATGCCTTGGTAGACAAATCAGGTCTTCCCAGATAGTTCACACGATAGTGGTTCAAATAACTATGATCCTAAGTAAGACAGAATATGATGAACAATTGGGCAACCACAAATCAGCAAGAAAAAAGGAGGCAAATGGACACCAGGTAAAGGAAATGATTAAATTGTACCAGTGCAATTTCAGTAAGCAGCAATGGAAAAATTCGAAGGAAATGAAGTTGTGCCCTTACCATAGACATTGCCTCGGTCCTCTTTCATAGGGGAATTTGTCACTATGCAGTTTTCCATCATTTTCTTTTTATCTTTTCTTCTATAAGATCAACTATCTCAATCAACTTCCTAAACCCTAAATACCTTCTGCAGCCTCCCCCACTGAAGGGCAGGAATGGTTTACCACTAATACACTGTTCAACTATTTCTTGATGAATAGAATACCAGACTTAAAGAAGCCAACAGCTTTTTCTAATATGACCCAAATAAAATTAAAAAGTCCAGTGCGATGTCTCTTTATAAATAATCTAAGAGCTTGCAGCACATCAAGACTAGGTCAGCTAAGCACTGTAATTACTCTCAACTATATTATAAATATATTCTTAAGATCCAACTTTGACAAAGAATGCAGGATCTGTCACAAATCACTAGAACACAGTTGAACTACTTTTCAAAAATTATATAAAAATCTAATACACAAATTTGATCTGCAACCAAAGCAGCAGAGTTGATGCTACTTCAAAACCAAAACAACTATTTTCTATTTATTATTCGGAGAGACAAAAAGGTACTGCAAACTTATAAACTCATTGAGATTTCTCCCACCAACCTTATTTTAGTTTTTATTATGTATGAGTTGCGATCACAAAATTAAACTATATAGATCAGAGAAAAAACATAGGAAAAGAACAAAGGCTATAACGTGGCTCTTAAAGCATTGAGATGAATTGCTGCAAAAAGTAGGTGATACTCTAGAAACCCATGTTTGGTGTGAAGTACACAAAAGATAAACAACATTAATTGATTCTGCAGCTGATATCTTAATAAAAATTTCTTGTATAAGAGTAGCTTTTTATAATTCCTTGGGTCAAATCACCTTTGACTCTGCCATTCTTACTGCTACAGATGCAACTTTGACTAATGGAAAATCCTATACTTATAAGATCCACAAACTCAGAAACATCTTTTTTCTTTTTTCTATAATCCTTTTGCTTTCAAAATGAAGCACAAGAGTAAAATACTATTATAATTAAATTGATCTCGGGCAATATATTTACACCGAATTAAGACATCACAGATAATATCTGTAAGAAGATTTTGACAGGGTAAAAATATATTAATAAGATCACCCAATGAAAGAAAAACGAAAGACATCAATCTCAAACAGTTTTGATGATAGGAGCAGACAACTTGAGGATTGGGTGTGTTGTGTGCGTATAAGTTTAGGTTCAGAGAGAACTTACTTTGCGACCTGCCGCAATTGTCTTAATGTACGTGCATAAAGGTCATTGCATATGCAGATCACCTACACATTATAAACCCATGGTTAAGAATAAGTAAGGTAATCAAGTATACCATGTGTACTTTTTAATCTTACAGGTCTAGACAGCAATGCAGTTTTGTGTCCCTTTTTCGAGGATGACCTTCCTGGTTTTCCCTCTTTGGTTACATTTTCTTTGCCAAGATCTGACTTTCTCTCAGCAGTCACCTGAAGAACAAGGTCGTTGTTCTTTCGAACATTAGCCATCTTTGATACAGCCATTTAAAGTACCATATGGATGTTAAGAGAGGAAAAAACTAACAAGAATACATACTATAAATTGTCAATGTAACAATAAGAGCGCTGCGTCTATTAAGACAAGCGATGGTAGACTCCACTCACATCCAACCCAATAAAGCTTAAAATTTCAAGCTTGGCATGAACCATAATTGCTCATTCTAAGTCAGTCATCCATATCCTAAAAATTTTGCAACTACAGCCCCAGTTTCCGGTTTCCTTTAGGTCAGTTAGTCATAGAATCAAAACTCAAACTAGAAGGGCAAAAGACAGTTACTATGAACTGCAATGGCTTGTGGAACAGTCAATATACCTGCGAAACAACCAATTGGGACCATTAAAACTCGCAAGAGCTGCAACACAGCCATGATGCCATTGCAATTTAAACCTACACTAGTATGGCCTTTGGTTGTAACTTTGATTTAACCATCCTCCTCACAGGATCAGAGCTGTCATCAGAGTGGGGTAAAAAAGGCCATAAAAGTTGGGAACATAGCCATTATATTATGGTTCTCTGTGACTGACACAGCCCATTCATAAGCACAATGGTCCACTTTGACCAAAGCCAACCCCACCAGCAGGGACGGAGCCACATGTACTCTTGGGGGGGAAGATTTTTGAAAATTTTTTTCATAGGAATAAAATATTAAATTCTAAGTTCTACTGTTCTCGGAAAAAAAAAAATTTGTGACCTCTCCAAATGTCTAAAGCAATAAAATTTTAGTATTTTAAAAGTTTAAAAACAATATTATATTTGATATTTGGGTCTTGTACGGTCTAACCGGGATATCCTAAAATTTAAAATTTGTGTGTGTGTGTATGATACACAATTTTAAAGTATATATTATTATTATTTTACTTTTTTAAAAATGCTATTTTTATTCTGTGTGTCTATCCATCAATTGTTCCCTAAGGAAGAAAGAAGAGATCGGCTACTATAATGACACAATTAATAATAACTAATAAGAGCAAACAAACATTTTTGAAATGCCCCTTGAAAATCTAAATTAACACACTCTTATACAAATTTTTCCTTTTTTTTCATGTTGATGTCGTCAGTGATTGACATTCTTATCAAAATCTTTACTTATTATATATTATATTTTTCCCATCTCTACAATTTTTTATCAAAATCTTTACCTATTGTATAACTTAATTATATTATTGTAAAACTTAATATTTAGTTGTCTAATAACTTAATTAATATTCTTTATATAATTCTATTATTATATTTTAAATATGATTAATATTCTGTTTGTATAATATTGTACTATCAATATTTTGTCTACATAATTTAGATATGTAAAATATTTTTTCAGTTATATTAAATAAATGTGATAATCTCCATTTTTAGTAAACCTAATAATCAGAGAATGAATCGTTGGGGTTAGGGTTTGAAATCTTTATATGGTGACTCTCTTTTGAATAAAAGTTTAATCCTAATTTTATAAAAATATATTTTTTTTTCACTCAGATTTTTCTCTCGACTTTTTTTCTCTAGTGGATTTCAGTTTTCTTTGTTTTCTCGTTCAGAGATTCAAAGAGACGGACAAAGAATTAGTTATGAGAAAAAGACAATCATTTCTTTTAAGAAAAAGATTACCGACGATTCAAACAATAACACAATATCAGAAAATCATAATTTTTCTCCTACTTAAGAGCAATTTTCTCAAAAGCATAAAGCACAACTTACATAAATTATTTATTTTGTTTAATATTTTTTGTATTTTTAATTAGAATTATATGAATTTTTAATATATTTTTATTTTATAATTTATATTAATTCTTGCTTTACGGCCCCTCCAAAAAAAATTTTCTGGCTCCGCCCTGCCCTCCAGGGGCACCAAAACCATTATGACTTGCAACAGGTCATCATAGACTACCACACTAATTTTAATGCCTTTCTTTTGCAAACAAAATGACCGAGTCTTTTATATCAATATCGTTAAGCTGCAATCACAAACATGATAGTGAATCCTGCTCCTCACCTTCTTGTCCTTTGTTAAACATGACCAACTATTATAGTCTGTTTGCCTAATCATATCATCATTATGTTACCATTGTCTAAATAATTCAAGCTATCAACACAATTACTAATAAGTTTTACAAGTTTGCTAGCTAACATAAAATAGGTATTCATTTCATTGTAACAAATGCATGAATTTATGATCTTCATCACTATCTATGTATTAGGAATGGTCTCAATCCAAAACATTTCAGAATTTATTCAAATTTATATATCCATCAATAGTTTCATATATCATTTTCTACATTTATTCATCCCTCCGCATCCTAGTTATCTAAAATTTGACCATTTCTATCCAATCAACCACACAAGCACCATCACTTTTTCCAGCACTATCCAAGATAACATTCCAACTAACTTGAAAACTAGTGGCCTAGTAACAATGAAAGAAGATATTTGTTTACATTGACTGACTTGATTGTATACATTGAAACTTAATCAACCCTTCTACTATTTTACAAAATTTATTTCTTTATCAACTGCTGGAATATGAGTAACAGTTTTCCTCCAAAAGATAAGCCCATCTAATGCAAAAGACCTCACAAATACCTTATCCCATATTTTTCATTTTTATTGGTTGATTTCAATATATTCTTCCCAGTGTAATCACTCCATCCAGTGTAACTGAAAGACTTTCTTTTCTAAAGGACCCATGAAAGCTATAATCGAATTAGGCATACATCTGTTATAAACAGACATCCAACATAAAAGACAAACAAAAAAACAAACAAACAACATCATATTGACAATGTTAAACCATAAATTACCATCTTTACTATGACATCCACGGCACCTTTCCCATCACCAAGAGATCCATCTATTTCATCAATCACCTATAAAAATGGAGTCAGCTTTACATTACAAATACATAACGAACGGCACAAATTTGAGTGAAGTGATCTGTGATTGTGACACACCAGGCACTTTGGCTTTGAGTTAGCCATTACGGAATTCATCTGAACCACATCAAGAATTTTGGCCTCTATAGTTGATGATGACCGATCATCACTTGCATTAATCTACACAAGAAAAAACTTATAATAAGGCATTCCTGGAAGAAATATGCTAAGAAGGCTGAATAATATATAAGCAATCAAAGATCACTTAGAAACAGAGGAAGTATTGATAGCATACAAGTTGGCGGTGCATCGAACAAGCAGAATATCTAAGAAACTCTAGGAGGGCAGTGGTAAAAAGATTATGTGGTAGCTTTTACCTTAAACTCTGACATGGTTTTCATAGAGCCAAATGAAGGCGGATTCATATAGCAGACAGGAACTAAGAATTAAGGCTTGGTTGAATGTAGTTGAGTACTTCACTTATAAACAGCAGCATAAACTTTTGTTGTATAGAATAACACAACAAAAGAAAGGGGGGGACACACACACAGAGAGAGCAAATGCACAAAAACTAGCATAAAGGAAAGAGGACAAGAGTTGGTTCTTCTTACTTATTATAAGGATATAGCCACTGGTATTTACTGGTGCAAGGAAAAATCAATGCCATATATATGTCACAATAACAAAGAGTTTCAACTTTTTCAAAAATGAAAAGAAAAGGTTATGGTAAATTAAAAATGACAGAGATTATATAAGAAACTGTAGGAAGTACTATCATGCTCATGTCCAGATATTTACATGACAAGTTAGGTGGTCAAAAACTTCAGCAGGCAACTTTATTGTGACATGATAATATAACAGCCAACTCAAAAATTTTAATAATGACAAAAAGCAGTGAATTACACTAACCTTAAGTAACAATCCACAACTTATGCTACAAACTTTGGATTCTCCATTGATTTAATAAGACATGGATATTAAACCTCACAAATATCTGATCTCTAATTCAATGGTAAAACCAAGATGGTGTACTCAAGTTGCTACAAGCTTTGTGATCTTTTTGCAATACTCATATCCCTTTCATTGGCACTAACATGTCATACTAGCAGGTGTAAAATATTTGTTTTGTTCAAGCAGTACCTCCACAACATGGTACCCACAATGCTTAGCAGCAACATGAGCGAGTGTTGTTTTTCCGAGCCCTGGGGGTCCACAAAGTAGAAGGACCTGAAAAAGGTTGAAAATAAGCTCAGTCCTGGTAATGATTCTCACTTTTCATGGCAAGCCTTTCATGAGCAAAGATTCACAGATTGATCACCCAAGTACCCAGCCGTCTGAGACTCGAAAATAAATTATTAATAATATGCATCACTTCTTTTTTTTCTATGATCAGAATCACATGTATGGCTTCACATTGCAGGTTGTCTTAGTAAGCCTTTCCTCTAGCTGGCTGTACAGGCCAGCAAACATTAAATTTAATCAGGAATTGCAGTTTGGATCTCAATATCTTACAGGAAACATTGAACAACATCCAAGCCAAAATGTATGCTGCCATACAGGATGAATTCATACACCAGAAAATGTAAACTCGTGCCCATGACACTTACTGGTTTACAAGTTTGGCAGAATTGAATGTTATAAAACGCCTCTACTTTTGCAAACATCTATCACCATTTACCTCCACAGATGCATGAGCATCACTTCAGCAATTATTCTAAAGAGCTGATAAGAAAAATGTTTCCTTTTTTGTTGGTGGATTATTTGTGATGAGATCTGGAAATTATTTCTCTATTTTTGGTAGGGATTCTTTCTATTTCTTGCTAGGATAATATCTGCTTAGACTTCTGAAATATCATTTCTATTTCATGTTTCCTTAGTTTCCTTAATCTATATTAGTTAGATGGCTGAGAATAGTCTAGATTTAAGGGCTACAAGGTCTTCTTATCAGGGGTATTAGGGTTCGAATAATAGGCAAAGGCTGTTGCCTTGGTAAGTCAGTTTATAATTAAAGAAATTCAGTTTTTCTGAGACATCATCATGGAATCTTGAATCCTGGCTGCTGCACTCCTGAAGACGACCCCTTTTGGCTGTGAAATTTGATCTCTATTTGATTGGCTTATCATTCTTTGTGGTCCTAAATCCATTAGGGTTTTTTTCCACCACGTCATCAACAGAGCCAGGATGATCTTAAGAGTGCCAAAAGAGCTGAAGAAAGGGGAAACCTCCTACCACCCAAAATATTACCTCTCAACAATAAATCTCCATAACTATTTTCCAAGCAAGCTTATACTCCACCAAGGATTTAATATCCGTATTCACCATAGTGCAAAGGCCTTTTAACAAAGCCCATTTGACCAAACTGAATTTCAGCCTCACTTTATTTGATATTCTGCAAAAAAAAATCCCCTTCTGAGTACCAGTCTCTTCACCACCAAGGAAGGGGCAGGAAACACAGATAAAAAGTACATCGTAAGTTTGAAAGGTTCCAAACTTCAGAGATTTCTCTGCTTCCACCTACCAGCATCTACTCCAAGCTCTCCACCACGACATCCCACATTGCTTTACTATTATGCTTGACCCTGCAATAACCTAAGATAAAACAAGAGCAAACTGTCTACCTCACAATACATCCTATGTGATCAGCAAGAACTGCACTATTAAATTAACTCCAGATGGAATAAGCTCACTTTTATCAGATTCGACCCAAAACTATTTCACAACAAAGAACTGTTCTGATTTGCTCAATTTCAGCACCGTAAAAAATAATAAGGCCCTTTACAAACCAAATATGGATGACTTTAGTAGTCAAGTCTCTTCTCCTCCCCCCACCTGAGAACCATGCAACCACCCCAATTCCATGGCTCTAAGCAACATTTTGCTCAGAATCTCTTTTACCAACATAAACCAAAACTAAGATAATTGATTCCCTGCCTGAGACCTATTCTGGATTCTGAAAAGGCCAATTAGGGCCTGACTTACCAAAATCAAAAATGGAGTCAAAATGCCCTACTTAATCCCCCTCCTCCGGTTGCTCCCAGAACCCATTATAAAACTAAAAATAAAAATAAAATAAAAATATTCATATAATTATTGGCTTTCTCTGTCTAATTTGCACATGATACCATAGTCACCTTCTTGCAATTTGGAATCTATCACTGCATTGGCAATTAACAATGAGAAGAATATGCTTACCATCTACAATTGCATAATTAAACTTCCCCACCACCCCACCAAACACAACTTGCATCCTTCTAATTAGCACTTGAGCAATCTACAAACATTCCCTATTAAACTAACAGGATGCTAGTCCTTAATGTTAGTTGCCCCCTCTTGAGGGTGAGGACCATGATGGTACTATTCAAATCATTCACAAATTTCTAATTAGCATGAAGTCGTGGAAAAAACTCTATATACCCACCCACATCTTAATTAGATTTGAAAAAAGCCATGTTAGACCCATCTGCACCCAGCATTTTACATTCATTTTAAAAATTCAAAGCTTCAACTACCTCTTTTGGGCAAAAAATCTCTCAAGCTAAACTACTTTCTCCTCATCAATTGAATCCAAATCATCTCAATCACCCGGAACTCCAAGCACTGTCTTCATGGTAGAGCTACTAAAAAAATGCATATGGCCTACTTCAAACTCCACATGCCACCACCGCATCATTAAATTCCATGCTATAAATGAAATTAGACCTACAATGTATGAGGGTGAATTTTGGCACAACGTGAGTTACTCCTTTGGTGACCTCGAGGTCATAAGTTCGAGACGTAAAAACAGTCTCTTTGCAAAAATGCAAGGGAAAGGCTGCGTACATATACATCCACCCTCTCCCTACTCCCACACTAAGCCGGGGAGCACTTTGTGCACCGGGTGAGCCCTTTCCTTCCTCCTCTTTATCTCATGAAGCTGGCTTATTTTCCAAATAATCAACTCCTCTTTCATTTAGCAAACCAAAATTCTCGTTGTTCAGGTGCCACCTCAGTAACCGCATGGATCTCAGAGTCTAGGCACGAGACACTCAGTGGAGAATCATCAATTGAGTGAAGTTTAACTTAAATTATTTTTTAATTGTTTTATCTGTTTTCACTTACTAGCCCATCCTTTTTTAGTTGGACTGGGTATATATTATGGGCAGTTATGGCACACTAGACAATAAAAAACAAAGTTGAATAAATAAATAAATAAATAAGAATGAAATGGGAAACAAGGAACCGCTGACCACCACAAAAAGGTTTGCTGTTTGTTGCTGCCAAAGAAGACAGAAAAGAAGATGACGAAGTGACAGAGACTCTTTGATCTTGGTGTTTGCTGTGGCCATTTTTTTATTCCCAAAGAAGAAAGCCCCAAATTTTTTTTATTTTTCTTCTTCTTCTGTTCACTTTGTTCTTTTCTTACTTTTATGCTGCCAAATGTTTTGCTCTTCTTCTGCTTCTTCTCCTGTGATGTTCTCATCAACTGTTTTTTTTTTTTGCACTCTGTCTACTTTACTTTTATGTTGTATTCATTATCTTGATATGTAGATGGAGGATACGAACTCAAGTGAAGGAGAGGAAGGCATGGATTATGATTTGCTTGAAGATGAATAAGGAATGATGTTTGTATTTTTTAATTCAATTGAATACTTGGTTTTTTTTAGATTATCTTATTTTGTTTTGAGAGTTAAAAATATGACTTCATATGATTATGTGTTTGTATTTAGTAGTTTAAATTTCATTTTGATTTTATAATAATCAAATTTAAATATTATATACATTTATTTTATTTGAGAATTTAAAAAAAAAAAAATAGCCTAGGGCTTGGTTTTGCTTAGGCAAGCATTTAGCCTTGCACCTAGCACCTCAGGCATTTGGACATTCTTGGCACTTTCTAGTGTCTAGCGCCTCTAACAACACTATAACCATCTTACCATGCTCTATCTGCACCTTCTCCTGGCCACAAAACCCTCAGAAAATTCACTTAAAGCCATTTCTAACTAATTCAAACGAGATAGAAATAGTGTAATCCCCCTGGCTGCTGTCCCTTAAGTCCACGAGTCCCTTTCTCCAAAAAATACAAATAGCTCAGAGACCTACAATTGCCAAAAAACACATCAACGACCAATCCTGACCTTCGGAAAACTAAGCGCCACATCATTATCAAAGAGCCCAATTTTGGTTGTTAAATGCAGAAGTACAAGCTTTCAACATCTTTGAGTAGCTTCTAATCACGGGCTTTCTGGGTATATCATTTACCCCTCTAGCATTCCGAGACACAATCATTTGAAATGTTATTATGCAATAGCAATCCCCTTGCCCCTGTCATCTCCTGCTCAGCTTCCTACTCTCCCTTTCTTGCAGATTTCATAATCCCACTCCGTCTGCTTCAATTGAATCTCACCTCTACAAATAGCTTTAATCTTTAAAACAGCCTCTCCCTCCAGCCTCTCATTCTTGTCTCATCAATGTTCTTTCAGCAATTCAAAAAACTTACCCTCAGAGCCCCTCACGGAAACACAGGCCCCTGAAAATGAAAGCATTGTTCTTTTGACCGAAAGAACCAACCATGATCCCATCACCAGAAACTTCTCTTTCCTATTTAGAGGATCTCAGAAATTCAAGAAATCTGATAGATACTACCATGCATTCCTAGGGACATTCAGAGTGACGAAAGTTTGATAATATTGGTAATACATATGGCAAGAAATTTCATCAGGTATATGTCACACTTCAACTGATACAATTCGCCCCAAACAGAAGCTGTAGGAGTCAAATAACCTCTCTAGTATTTTCTAGTTTTAAATGGATATGATGTCTCAGTGTTTTAAAAGATTCTTGGAGGTTTTTTCCCAACATTTACTTGAGTATTCATGTTCAGCAGCTCAACAGAATATATGAAAGCTACTCAAGACCAGAGGACAACCAAAAGCAGTAAATAAAACAGAGTTTGTGTCATCTATTTGACCATCTCAAATGATAGCAATCAAACCTATAATATTGGAATAACTAGACCAGTCACATTTACAAACTACTAGCAAAGGAGATTAAGCAAGAACATTTACAATTTAAAACACGATATTTAAGTGCTTTCACCAACCTTTTTCTCTGGAGGACCAGTAAGCCGTGACTTCTTGTTCTGAAATTCCAGAATGCCATCCTGGCTGCGATTATCTTGATCCAAACCATTAGAATGTAAAGGACCTTCTTTACTTATACTAGGCCTTCCATGCTTCCTGGAAAAACCAATACTAGATGGTCTTTTATGCTGAACAAAAGAAGAATATCGTCTCAGAGCAGACAAAACCTCATCAGCGGTTTCCCTAATTTCAGCACCAAAAACAGAAGAATCCCACTGTTTCAGCCAAGAGAGGACCTGCAGCCAGACAGAAGTTACTTTGTTAGTACGTCAACTTTGAACATGCAACTAATAATATTTTGAGTAACAAATCTTCTTTGCATATACCTCGCGATTTGTTTGTTCATCACTAAGAAGCTCTGTAAAGGAATTCGGAGCATATTTGTCCACCCATAGTTCTTCCTTCACTGTTGAGGTTTCAGTAATGATGATGTCATTCTGGTTCTCAGAACTCTCTTGCAAAGCCTTTAGCATCATAACAAAGAGTTAGTTCAAGCATTTAATGACCAGTATAAAGGGAGTGACTCACTATTGTGAACAGTAAACAGCAACAACTCAAGACACATGCCTTGCAAAATGATGTGATGTGAACTAAAGAGAATTCACATTGCATGCCACAGTTCTATGCTACCTTCAGATATAGCAGAAACTGAAGCTACAAGATGACAGCTGCTTAAGTGGGAGGGTATCATGCATGTAATTGTGTTTGTTACCAACATAAACATGGGAGTAGGTTAGAATCATAAGTGGCCAACACCCAACAGTTTCCTGAAAAATATTCTCTATGTACTTCAATCTTTGCTTTGCCTCCTTCTCTTCTACTTGGTATCAAAGCATCTATACATATTATATTTTGCTATTTACTTTACATGTTTCAAAATTTCAAATTAATCTTTTGTCTTTCAGTGCTCTCACTGAAGATTTAAATTAAATTTTACATTTAAAGATGGATTAAATCTAGAAGCAACTCTTAATCCATTTTGGGATTTCATTTCTAGTCACCGTGTGAGTGATTCCATTGGTAATGGCCATAGAGATTTGGTCTAGTAGCACAAAAAATTATGATCCTATCATTTATACACTCAGGAAATATGTTTCCACATTTATCTAGGCACTACAATTTACAAAACATAGCATGTGATTTATGCGAGTGTGCTTTGAGGTATAGTATCAAGATTGTTCATGGTGGGAGCTATTCATTATGAAATCTATTGGATTCAACAAGAAAAATCAGGTATCAATTCGATCAAAGATCTCGGAATGGGAACAACTTTTGGAATGGATCACTTTCTTCCCCTCATTCATAATAAGAGATCTCTCACTTTCATGACAATTCATTTGACATCCAGAACACAAATTGGATTATCTGATAGTCTTAACATCCATAGCCCGTTTCTTTTGATTTCTGGAGCCAAACAACATGGGTCCACTTCTTATGAACAAACAAAGGAGTGTTCCATACACATATTTCCCAAAATGTGCCCAAATCATTTCCATAATCATTCAAATGTTTTAAGTCCCTTAGCTTCATTGCTTTTACCATATTGCAAAAATCTTTTTAAAGTCCCTTGACTATATGATAATTTTTTCTTCTTTGGGGGAGGGGTATCCATATGCTTGCTCCAAATTCCAATCACTCAACGTTGTTCTAACCTGGACCAAAAGGTACAACTACACCATCCCATATGTGAAGAAAAAGGATTCATGACAAGTTCAGAGGACAATCTCTCATGTTTGAAGTTGAACTTTATAGATGCACAAGCTCACTCTTGATCTTTTCTACGATCCATTTCCTAGATTCCAAAAGCAATCTTCACTTACCATATAGGAGATAAGGATATAAAATAGAAGCGGGGAAGGTGAAGAAACAAAAAAAAAAAAAAAAAAAAAAAAAACTTGATATTCAAAAACTACAATTGCAGCTAATGTACATTAATCAGAAAACAACAATAATACAACGGAGACAGGTTTTGGAGTTTTATTTGACGTTGTGCCATATTAAGTTGTTCTTTCAGAAGTGAAACAGATCACATCAACAACATGAAAAATGCAGCTCTATGTAGAGAACCTTTGATATGCAACTAGCACGTATTTTAATGATTCCACTTTAATGCTTATTGGCACTTATTTGAGTTAGTTGCATTGTTTAACAATTCCACTTGGAAATAGCAAATCAGGATA
The DNA here is from genome assembly GCA_037126225.1 of Dillenia turbinata. Classification (NCBI taxonomy): domain Eukaryota; kingdom Viridiplantae; phylum Streptophyta; class Magnoliopsida; order Dilleniales; family Dilleniaceae; genus Dillenia; species Dillenia turbinata. Next base: position 8,569,259 of record JBAMMX010000026.1, on the reverse strand, counting down.
TATGCACCTTTGCAAAAGCCTCTTGTTCCACCTTTTGCATAAGAAGATTGATAGGTTGCGACAGAAGACCTGCAAAGCATATTTAATGGGGGAAAAAAATAAGTCAACACTCTTAGGTCTAAATTTTCTTGCAAAGAAATTATGGATTTTTGATAAATTTAGAATAGATTGAAGCCATTTATTTTGAGGGGCTCTCTCTTTTATGAGGTAGTGCCAAGCACCAAACTAGTTTTTAGAGTTAAGCCGGCGGGTGAGAAGCCAGTTACACTAACAATGCATGAGATATTAGTGAAGAACATGAATCACAGGAACAAGCAGCATTTTATAAGAGGCCCAAGGATATGAAAAGGGTCGGGAACTCTGGGTTAAAAAGGGGGGCTAACTTTGGTTAACAAAGTGCCAAGCTCAATGTTTTAAGTTATCCTAATGGGTTGGACAAAAGGCCCTCAGGGGAAAAAGGACCTAGGAACAAGAAGAGCCATGATTGACGAGTCCTCTATGGAAGTAAGGTGGAAAAAACCATTAACGACGAATGAAACTCCCAAAACACCCTCTGCAGGTGTTTGAAGAACTGTGGGGAGCCGAAATTCATCTTCCAACTTGTTTCCAAAATCAACTAAGCTCCCTTCCTCTAATCACAATGTCCCGCAGGAGGTGGAGAAATATTTCTCCAGTTTTAATTGTGAACATACATGGAGGTTTGCTTCGGATTATGCAACAAGGGTTACCAGATGAATTCAAAAGGCAGCCTAATTCCACAAAAGGGGCTGCAGATGAGAAGAACAGGCTCTCAACTTTGGGTTCGGATGATGGGTGTCATTCTGAAAATGTGAGGGTTCACATTGGATATATTGAGACAAGGAGGTGATCTTCTATGTTTTATGGGATTTGATGATGGGCCGCTATTGGAGGAAATCAAGAAGCATGGGGATGAAAACCCAAAATAGACAGATATGGAGCACCTCCTTGAATGAGGAGGAGTTTCAATCAGCTAAATGAATTTTGGGGCAGGAGTTTCAGAAAGATGATGCTTCATGTCAGGATGATAGCTTCACACAAGACAGTATGGATAGTACAAGTACCATGGGGCATTCTCCAAGCCTTAAAGCAAGCAGAAAAAGTTTGTCTTCAACTTTTTACAGCCAAAACGTCCCGAGTGTCAAAGTGAACTGTGAGTATTTTAATTCTACTTCATTCTTCATATTTTCATAAAGAAAGCAATTAACCCAGTTTTGGCATTCCTTAGACGTTGGTCGGCGACCACACTCCCTAGTAACCTCCATGTCATTACAAAATTGAGTTCTTTGGTTAATCTATCCATAACTATTGTACCAGGGGGTGAAAAGGATAGCTGGGAACAATATCCTCAACAGATTGAATTTGAGGTTGTCTGACTCTAGCATTGCCCCCATATATGCCAAATCCCACATCTTTTGTTTATGTAAGAGAAAAATGGATTAAGAGGTAAGAGGGAGAAAAGATTCAAGAATATCAGAAAGGGTATCTTGGGTGTGAAATGAGGGTGTTTAGTTAGAATGTTAGTGGATAGTGATGGAGGGAAAGAGGAAGGTTAAAGAAACTATCCCAGGAGTCATTCCTGATATTGTCTTTATTAAGGAATCCGAGTTAGAGCAGGTACGCTAGTTTGGTCAACTCCATTTGAAACCCTAGGTTCAACAGTTAGAAACCATCCTTAGAGTCCTCCCGATATTGTCTTTTATCATTTAAGATGTTAAAACCTTACAGCGTATTGAAATCTTCGTAGATCCTTATTTTTCTTTTTGTTTTATTTCATGTAGAGGTCTTCTTGGTTGTTGGTTTACATCCATGTATGGTCAAAATACACCTAGCTTTGTCATTCCTTTTGAGGAGATGTATGGGGTTTTTGATATGTATTCCCCGAATTCGTGTTTGAGTGGAGATTTTATGTTGTCAAATTCCCCATGGAGAAACTTAATGGAATTAGGATTATGAATAATGCGTAAGCTTTTGATTTCTTCATTAAGGATTGTGAGTTGCAGAATATTTCTGTGACCAACATGTAACATACTTAGTCTCTATCAGGGGGTAGAGGGCTGCCTCCACATTGATTGTTTCCTCTATTCAAATGAGTGGGGATCTTGTTTCCTTAATTCTAGGCATGAAACTCTCACTAAAGCCACTTCTAACAATTTCATTATCTTTTAAGAGTCAAATCCTATCACTTGGGTCCTACTCCTTTTAGATTTTGAGAACATATGGCTAAAGAATTTTGAAAGATTGTCAAAAATTCTGGGAGGGATACCGCTATAGAACGGTGTGAGGGGTTTTAAATTTATGAGAAAATTCAAAAGCATCAGACAAACCTTAAAAATTTGGAACAAGGAGGTATTTGGCGATACTAAAAAATGCTGAAAGTGTTACATTTTGTGAAATTGATGAGATAGATAAGCTGGATGTTGAGAAAGGATTGTCCAAGAACCATTCTACCCTTAAAGAGAATTTCAAGAAACTCGGATGAAGTGGGATACAGAGACTATAATACTCGATTTTTCATCAGGTTGCCAATGGTAGGGGTAAAGAAGCTATATAAGAGAATTAAAAGCTAACGTAAAAAATGAATAGGCATCGTCAATAACCATTACTAACTTCTATAGATTGTAAACTCAGGAGGATAGAGACCATCCTATAATTAAAGGTCTTGATATCTCATTGAGAGTTATAGACATCTTGATCACTGTGACCTTGTGAGAGGGAAGAGATTTGTTAAGTAGTTTTTGGTTTTAATAGGGATAAAGCCCAAAATGTGATGGTTTTAGCATGGCTTTCTTTGAGATTGAAATGTCATTTGTAAGGAATTAATTAAAGTTTCAATTAGCCTTATACTGATGGGATGTTAGGTAAAAGTATGAATTCTATTTTTATAACCCTTAAATTTAAGAAAACCCACTCCTTGAAAGTAAAGGATTTTAAAGTTATTAGTCTTACCACTAGTTTTTACCCAATTGTGCCTACAGTTTTAGCTAATAAGTTGTATGTGTACCTGATAATACCATCTCTTATAACTAGAGTGCTTTTATAGGCAATAAATAGATTCTAGATGCAGTTGCTAACAAGATATTTGATTATCTTAAGCATGATAGAGGTATAATTCTTAAGTTAGACTTTGAAAAGTCTATGATAAAGTTAGCTAGCAATTTTTAGATAATAAGTTAGTTAGTGGTTCAAGTTAGACATTGGGATTCGTTGGAAAGGTGGATAAGAGGTTTTTTTATTTCAGCTACCCTTTTTTTCTTCATTAATGGAGAGCCTACAAGTTGGTTTTCAACTTCTTGTGGGTTAACACAATGAGATTCCCTTACTCTTTTGCTTTTCATTCTTGTAGTGCGCCCAGATTAATAAAGAGAGAGACAACATTTTCTCATCTCTCAAGGTGGGAGGTAACAATGTTTATGTCTTCCATTTTTGGTTTGTGGATGATGCTATCCTCTTTCTTAAAAAGATGGTGAGAGTTTTAGTTATGATCACCTATTTAACATATTTAAGAAAATCTTGAGACAAGATCAATACGGCCAAGAGTGAGAATTTTTACATAAATGTGACTAGTGAGTCTCTTGATTATTTAGCTGCCACTACTAATTGTGAAAAGAAGAATTGACCTATTTCTTATTTAATAGGGAAAACCCATAAGTGTTCATTGTTAGGATATTATTGTGGATAGAATGACTAGGTAAGACAAGTAAAGGAACTTTTCTTACCATAGGTGGGCATATTATATTTGTCCTTGTGTATCTAAACATTTCTCTCTATTTTCTTTCCCCTTTTAAGATTTTTGCCAGGGTAGCAGAAAATATTAAGAAGTTAATGAGAAATTTTCTTTGATCAGCAAGTGGTTTGGCTAAAACATTTAGAAATTTGAAGCAAATTTCAAAAACTAAATATGAAACTGCCTAGGTCTTGTAATGTGTTATGCAAAAATATAGCTCTACTAAGCAAATGGTTTTGAAGATTCGGTTTAAAACTTAATTCTTAATGACATAGATTATCGAGAATAATTATGGTCTCCACCTCCATGATCGGGATCCTAATGCTGCAGTGAGAGTTTCTCATTGTAGTTTTTGAAAATTTGTCTCTCAGCTGTATTAGATTTTCCTTCCTCTTGTTTCTTTCAAAGTGGATGATAGTTCTCATGTCCTTTTCCGAGAGTATTCTTGGATTAGGAATTTTCCTTTGTCCATTATCCTTGGCTCAATAGGGTGTCTAACCTTCAATGTCTCCTATTAAAGACTTTTATGATCGAGAGGGACATTTAATCTCTCATGATGTTCATGTTTTAAGATATATCAATGACAGAAAAGTTGTTAAATTTTCTTCCCTTGGTGTTTTTTCTTATAAGGAAATGAACCTTCCCACAATATTAGTTACACTAGATATAGAATCTTGATATTTTGGATCTTTTTTCTTAGAAATCTCTTTTCAAGCATCTTGTTAGTCTTTCCCAATATCTTTTTTTTTCATTAATTTTGTTTTGAAGGCAAATATTCTTAACAAAGTTAAGACTTTTACTTGATATATGATGTTTAACAAGATCAATACTAATGATATGCTACAAAAGATAAGATCTTCTAAAACTCTCTCTCTGGATGTTTGTGTCATATATTTTAAATTCTAAAAGTAAAAATCACATGATTTGCATTATTCTATTGGAGAGGAGATGTATAACCATTTATTTACTGTGTAAGATAATGATGGAGTTTGTCATGGGAGCCTCTAAATTTTTTCATACAAAATTTGGAGGTCCTTGAAGAGTGTTGAAGAGCCGAAAGACACTCATTCACTCTAGAGATATGCTTTAGGGCTATTGCTCAATCTCGGTATACTTGGACTCGAAAGGAAAGAAATGTTGAAATTTTCAAAAATCGGACCATTGGTTTTTTCTCTTTTATAGGATAAAATTATATTTTATATTTCTCCATAGGGTCTTCTCTCGCGGTTACTCGGCATCTCATTTCAAGGGGGCACAATGAATTCAGGAGGGAATTGCGATGGTGAGACTTAGCCCATAACCAATAAGACATATCTATCTCCATATGTGCTTCTTTCTATACTCACATTGTTTTTTATTTTTTTTGGGCGAACCTTGACGCAATGGTTGGACGTCACGAATTCAAGGCATGAGAACAGTCTCTTTGCAAAAATGTAAGGGGAAGGCTGCATACATATATGTCCACTATCCAAGCCGAACCTAATTGTTGGAATTAAGGATCTAATTGATTGATTGATTGATTTCTCCATAGGGCCATGCCTCAAGGATTTATAAAAATTTCAATTTAGAAGAGTTGAAGATAGATTCGAGAGGAGTTCTTTATTGGTTTATGTATAGTTCTTTTTCTCACTTTTAAAAACATTTTGTCTTTGGAGTTTTTATATATTCTTTACTACGTCTAATATAATTTCTTTTTCTTAAAAAAAATAAATAAATAAAATAGCGTGAATTATTGGAACAGGTCATGGTTGGGCAACATAGATGACACCATGATGATTACATAGGTTAGCACCATATGGTTAGTTGGACCTCTACCAACATAGACACTAAAGAAAGCATGTGATTTTGTACCTCATTCAAAAGAAACCATGGGTTTCTACAAATAGGGGTTGGTATAAAAAGAAATTACTCTCATTCATTTTTCTTCCTTGACTCTCTGGTGTTCCATGTGATATCAGCGTTGTGATAGTATGGCCTATAATGGATCTATCATTGCCAGCAGCAATGTTTGGTGCACAATGAAATTAGCAGGGGCAGTTGCGCCCTTTCAATTTTGAAATGCCCTTTGCTCTTTTATGAAATTAAATCTTCACAAAAGAACAATAAAAAGTATGGTCATGCGGACAATTGTAATGTTCACTTGTTTTCTTGGTAAAAGTAGGTACCTCAGCCTCTATGCACCCATAAACCCATCAAGCACATACAATAGCCCACAAATCATATGCAGCACACCAGCAAGGTAAAACCTATTTGTGGGTTCAAAACCTCCCCACTGCAATTATCAGAGAATAAACATTGGATTTTGTGTAGAAAGAGATTTACCTCCAACCAGCCTTTCTAGGATTTGAATGCAACATGTGACATACCATAAATTAATATGTAGTAATTATTCATTGTACACATTAATTTTGCCACCCAACCAATTTTTTTACATGAATTTCTACTTAGTCCACCATAGAAAACAAGAGATATACGATAACGTGTTTACTCATCAATTACCATTTAATAATTTGTTAGAAGAAACATCAGGAGTATAGATACTTTGACATTCAATAAGAGCAAGAAGCAATGAGTAACTCATACCTAATGACTGAGCTCTTCGATCAAATTTCTCCAAAGAATAATCCTCAAACCTACACAGCTTTGCATAAACCCTATCTCCATTCAGCCCCGTCACGGGAATCCAATCGCCGTCAATTTCCGATGCATAGCGAGAAATGCTCTTCTCCTTCGTCACAAACTCCACCGGTTCAGGTTCAACTTCAATCGTCTCTCTCGGCGGCGGAAGCCAATCCTCGTCGATTTCTAATTCAGCAGAATCCGATCTGGTCCGCTTCTCATGCGCATCGTCTTCCGGATTTAAAGCTTCGGAACCGTCCAGTCGGAATCGCTTTTTGGCGTTGATTTGATGTTCAGGAACTGAAATGGATGGTTGATTGGGTTTTGGGGGGATTTGTAAAGAAGGTTTAGGGTTTTGATTTTGGTGCCTTTTCTCCTCTTCTTCTTCTTCTTCATCTTCTTCGGGGGGATAGAATTGGGGTTGTTGTTCTTCGTCTTCGTAGTAATCTTGAAGGTGAGAGTTGGATTCAAGCCATTCGAGCTCATCGGGAAGTGGGATGTCCATGTCAAACTCCATTGATTGCTGAGAGAGGCGGCGTCTGGAGCAGCGAATGTTAGTTTCGCCACGGGCCGGAAGTGAGAGAGAGAGAGAGAGAGAGAGAGACAAGGGAGAGAAATTTGGCGGGAAATCAATGAGAGGAGCCTAAGAGGTGTTTGGTTTATGAGAATAGAAATAAGGAATGGGTTTGAAATCCAAATAAATTATTTGGGTTAAAGGTATGGAAACGATGGAATAAAGGTATGGAAACGATGGAATGGGTATAAAACTCTTAATTTGTGGGTTTTATGAAATTTAAGAAAATAGATGGGTTTTGATGGAAACACTCTCAAATCGATTTTTCTCTTCTTTTTCTCTGCTCTCTTCGCTCTTCATTTTTTATTTCTATATTATCGTTTTCGCTGGTTGCCTCCACCTGCGCCTTCGCCTTCGCCTTCGCCCTCCGCATGCGCCTGCACCTTCACCTCAGCCTTCGCCCTTCGCCCTCATCCTTCACCTCCGATCATCTTCCCAACCAATCATTGAATCTCATCAAATCCATCTCAACCCTAACTTTGGTGTCTACAATTGCTTTCGTCATCGCCTTCTTCTCAGACTTCTCAGCCTTCAGCTTCATTATCGCCTTCTTCACAGACTTCTCACCTTCAACTTCGCCATCGCCATCGCCAGCACCTAATTTTACCCAAGTTTAGGTTTTTTTAATCTAATTTTAAATTTTTTTATTTATTATTAAATTCAATTTAAAAATAAAATAAAAAAATTAAAAAAAATTATTTAAAATTGATAATTTTAATTTGTTTTTAGGATTATTTAAAATAAAATTGACAATTTTAATTTTAGAAAAAAGTAAAATTTTAAAAATATTAATTTTAGAAAATTGATATTTGTATGATTTTTATTCTCAAAAATATATAAATCAAATACAATAATAGTAATGATATCTATTTTAAAATTTGAAACAAATGATTGATATTAGAATTTAATTCTTAAAATTTTTTATTTTTATTTTGATTTTTAAATTAAACCAAATGTCACCTGTGTAATTCCATCCTATATGTGCGTTTCGGCGGCAGGGAGTGGCAGGAGGGATACAGAGGGCAGGGTTGGAAAGGAAAAATGCTAGGAATTTTTATCTACAAAAATCCATTCCACACGGGCCAAATTTGTGGAAAGGCAAGATAAGTGAGGTCATATTTCCTAAGGTAAATTTGGCCTCAAAAAGAATACCAGTGAGTAAAGAAGAAAATTTGACGAAAAAACCCATTATTAGATTATTTTTTTTCCCTCTCTCTCATCATTTGCTCCTGCTGTGTCTTTTGCCACATTTCTTTCACTCTAGCAACCATCAACCTCCAGAGGCTGCACGCTTACATTGTTCATTTTCTCTCCTTTTTCTTGCTCTCGCTCATCTTTCTTTTCCGTCTCTTGGCTCTCGTCTATTAACAATTTTCTATTTTTTATAAATTATCGATATTCAATAATTATATAAAATAAAAATTTTTTATTCATATATTTTTTTTATTTACAATATGTAAATTTAAAATTATTAATTTGATATGCCTAAAAAGGATTTTTTGATAATTATGAGAGGTTAGTGATCCCACTAATCCATAAATACCTCAATAATCATTCCCCCTTAATCTCTCCAAAAACTGTGCATCAAGAATAATGGAGGACAACTTACCTCTTCGTTGTTAAGAATACAGTACGTGACTTGGAGTGAAGTCATGAGAGAGTCTTACATAAACCTATCTCTCCAAAAACTGTGCATCAAGAATAATGGAGGACAACTTACCTCTTCGTTGTTAAGAATACAGTACGTGACTTGGAGTGAAATCATGAGAGAGTCTTACATAAACCCAGGAGAAATAATATTCTCTAATGAGAGAAAAAATAAGGGTTTAAAAAAAATTCTGTATAGGAAATTTTTTTCGTCATAAAGATTATTGGACTGAGAATTGCAACGTTGTGATATTGCGGTGGTGATTCGATTAATATCGCGATCACTATCTCGATCGCGAGATCCGATCGAGGGATATGTCGGACGGTTCGATCGATTTTTTGGAAAACTCTTCACATATGAGGTATTTAACCATATACCTAAAATCTCCATTTTTGTTTTTCAAAAATTATTTATGCTTCCGCTGTACATGTGAGTCACATCAAATATATCTAATATTGGTATCATCAGAGCATACGTTGGATTATTAAAAAAATAATTTTTTGATTTATTTTATAGGATATAAAATTTGGGATTCGGATCACGGATGAGTTTTGTGAATCCGAGAACACCACTGTATTACCCATGATCCGTAAAATACGAAAATAATTTTTCGTAATTTTCTGAGTATGTTTAGGCAAAAAAAATTCCGGTTGAAAGTTTCGGCCGTGAATAGTGTCCGAACCATTCAACATCAGATTTTTCGAGTATTAAGGCAAATCAATACATAAAAATTATAGATCTGTATTCCTTGTTTCATGCTCTTCGATTTGATATATATATTGCATATTGTCGATGTCGGAAAATGAGGTTTCAAAATTGGTCAAGGAAGATCGAAATTTTGGATCCGAAACACGTCGAGTTTAGGGCGTAATTATTCCAAAAATTGAGTCAAGGATTTTTGGAACAAATGGAATTAGAGATTCCATAAAAAATTCGGTGAAAACGGTACCGAAAAAGGGTGTTTCCGGCAATCGGGTCAAAGACCCGGTAACAGAAAAAATTCTAGAGAAAAAAATGAATCCGAACGGCAAGCGCATGCACGGCACGCGCAAGGAGGCACATCTGTGCAGAGGCGACAGGCGCGTGTCTCTCACGTGCGCATAGGAGCGTGAGATGTCGGGTCAAACAGGTCTGAACCAACCTGGGTCCAGACCCGACCTACGCCCGGGATCCAAACGGGGTTCCGATTTCGACTCGCGCCTGTGATCCGGATCCGACCTACTACGCGGGTAGCGCGCATGTAGGCGCTTCACCCACGTGCCCGAGCGTCAGGCGCGTGGGCCGACGCTCAGAGGGCGTGTGCAACCGCGTGCCTGACGCGTTGCACGTCCTGCATGAGCCCAGACGCCTTCCCGACGCATGAGAGCGCGTGGACTCTCCTGGCGGCTCGTGGGTTTTCCTAAAATTGGATTTTTCCAATTTTTTGAAAGTTCTATGATATTAAAGTGACTTTTTGTGAGTTTTTATGTACCGAATTCTAGTTCGAATGGTGAAATGCAATCCCGGATTGTGGTGTATGGTGTCTGTTGATTTATACGCTCGTCTTGGGGTCTGAATTTGAATCATTTGTGTTTTGTTGATTCGTAGGGTGCACAAAATATGAGAATAAATATCACAAGTCACGATTATCTTTATGACTGTTTCTAAAATTGTCGTGTTAAATCTTTACAAAAGGGATAAAATTAAATGGTGATAATTACCAGATTTTTCACCGGTAGATTCAATTTATCATCGAGGGGCAAGATCTATTTAAAATTCTGAGACGTGAGATGGTGGACTCCAGGGATGGCATCACACCTCAGAGAGAGGGGATTATAAGACATTATGTGTATAGAAGAGGAATGATGGCCGAGTTAGGGCAATCCTCCTGAGTAGCATGCACGATAATGTAATCCCAGTCTATAAACAATATCCTACGGCTTTATCGGTTTGGCTCACCCTATAAAGAGCATTGTGGTGCTCTTACAGATCCTGAGACAAGAATACTGACTTATAAGTTTAATAACTTATAAGGAAATGGTTGATCATACGATGATGTAACATTTGATAAAAATATCGAGTATTGTCGCCGAGTTGGGGAATGTGACCGAGCCAATTTCGGATATATTTTCTAGTGTTGGATGCGATCCAATTCTTTACCTGATTTATGAGAAATCATAAAAATCTATTTCACATACGAGGAAAGTATTCGTACTTTCACTAATTTGAATAGGCACAGTGAGCTCGAGTAGGAGCATCTAGAGACGAGTAGGACATACTCGGGTCATGTTTACGTAGTGGAGTCGAGCAAGGACTCCTGTGGGACTCGAGGTTCAAGTAAAATGAAACCATCAGAGAAAACCGATAATAATAATGCGCAACAAGAAGGAGTTGGATACGACCAAGGTGAAGTGCTACATCTGTAGTAGACTTGGTCATTTCGCTCATAAGTGCGACGAGTGAAAATTAACTCTTTCTTTTTTACGTAGTTTGAGTTGTTCTCTATTTTCTCTCCTTCGTGGATTGTAAACACAGGAGCAACTGACTACGTAGCTCGAGATAGGAGTGCGCTTATGTAGTTCTGCCTAGTGAATCCTCAAATAGAAGGATTTACGTACAGAAATGGAGCATTTATCGACATCAGAGGGAGTAGCACTTGTAAGTTGAAGTTACAAAGTTGCTAAACTCTGTACGTCATTTACGCTTCAGATGTTCGACAGAACTTGATTTCAGTTTAAGATATGCTCTATTAATTTGGAAATTTTATAATTTCCATTAATTACGACAATTCTTTAATTGGTTTTAGTTTGGTCTGTGAGGGACTATATACACTGGAAGTGATTCCTTTCAATAGTTTTTCTTGTTATCCTCCTAGTGTGAGAGAGGATGAATCAGTTGGCAGAGAGTGGTCTGTAAGGCCCGCTAAGTAGTTTTGCCTAGATGACAAAGTTACAAGAAAACCATTCGACATTGCAATGAGAGCTGAGACTCCATTGTAGTTGGTTCACTTCGATATCTGCGGCCTTATGAACGTGAGAATCCAAAATGGAGTTGGGTATTCTATTACGTTCATAGACAATTACGCGTGTTTCGGTTATATCTATCTGATCTCGCGCAAGTCTGAGGCATTGAGATGTCTTAGGAGGTTATTAGCGAGATTGAGAATCAGTTAGACTTGAGAGTAGAGATTCTCAGAACCGATCGAGGACATAAGTATTTGTCTGAAGAGCTCTATTTCAAGAAGGGTATTATGAGAAACTAACTATTCCTTACTACTCAGTGGAGTAGAGTAGCTACGAGAGAGGAATATGACTATGTTTGAGACGATGAGGTCGATGATGACATGAGCCAATTTACTCGTTTCCTATTAGGGAGATGCGTTATTGGTTGTAGCTTACATCCTTAATCATGTTCTATTGAAATCCACAGTCAGTATTTTTTTATATACAATATGTAAATTTCAAATTATTGGTTTGATATGCTCAAGAATGGTATTTTGATAATTATGAGAGGTTAGTGGGTCCCACTAACCCATAACCACCTCATTAACCATTCCCCCTTAATCTCTCAAAAAATTGTGCATCAAGAATAATGGAAGGCAACTTACCTCTTCCTTGTTGAGATTATAGTACGTGACTTAGAGTGAAGTCATAAGAGAGTCTTGCATAAACTTAAGAAAAATAATATTCTCTAATGAGAGAAAAAAATGAGGATTTGAGAAAAATTCCATGTAGGAAATTTTTTCCATCGCAAAGATCGTCGGACTGAGGATTACGGCGTTGTGATATTACGGTAGTGATTCGATTAATATCGCGATCACCATCCCGATCGCGAGATCCGATCGAGATATATGTCGAATGGTTCGATCGATTTTTTGGGAAACTCTTCATATATGAGGATTTAACCCTATACCCAAAATCTCTATTTTTGTTTTCCAAAAATTATTTATAGTTTCGCCGTGTATGTGAGTCAGATCAAACATATCCAACAAAAATCTTCCAATATTTAACTTTGGATGAACTAGATTTCAATAAATTGTTTCATATCAATAGCATCATATAAGGAGTAGCTTCATATTAATAGCAAACCAAGGTAAATTGCTTGGAAAGTTTGCAATAGAAAGGTTTCTCTATCCATCTCTGTACTCTCTCTCAGACAATCTATCCCCTTTCTCACAAACCCTTCAATTATTCATGTTTCACAGCCAAAAGTAATTTCCTTTAAAGCCTAACAATTACAAACCCAAGAACATATTACAAATCTGGGGAATTTGAATTCCTATCTTTCATTCTCTCTTTCTAAATTTGAATCTGTCTATCTCAAAAAAAAATAAAAATAAAAATAAAAACTAACTATCGTAAAAATGACCCAAATCTTTCTTTCTTTTTCTCGGATTCTCATTGTTAGAATATATTATATTTCAAAATCAAATCAAATTGATTTGTTTTCGAAAATATTTGATTTTTATTTTTATATTTTCATATATGCAATATTAATTTTCTATATTTTTAATAGTTTTTTTTATATAAATTCAATTTATTATAATATTTAATTAAAATAATGGAGTATTAGATTTCATATTCTTATTATTGCTTTCGATATCCATCTTAGCCATATTCAAAAATCTCCTTGTTGAGTATAAAAATTGTTGTTGTTTATTGAAATTTTGAATTTTGCTTTTGAGGCCATTCATTAGGGCTAAATGACTATTCTGGTAACGAACTTTTTGGTAATGATCAATCTAGTTTCAAAAACCATGAAACCAGATCGGCCCGCTATTGTAGCCAGACTGATCTAGGTTTGGGTTACTGATCACCTGGGTCCATTTCCGATCTGGACTTTTCAGGGTCAATTGGGCCAATTTCTAAGTCGAAACTAATCCAGTCCCATCTCTATTCCAAACGATGAGTTTTGGGAAGGACAATATCATAGTACAACCATTTGGGTGCGAGAAGGCAACATCCAACTATGTTTTTGGATTAGGTGTTCTAGAAACCCCATAACCAATCCGAAGGTCAAATACAATCCTAATGGACTACAATTTGCTCGTGTAGAGTATGGGAGCCCACAAAATTGTCGCGGGCATATTACTGAAGTTATAGGCACACCACTGGCAAATAGGTGACAACCCAACCAAGGGCTAAGGCCATCAATGGGGGTTTTAAATTTCCTCCATGTAATGAAATCTCACAAACTTGGCAAGCAGGCAATAGGGGAAGATCCCTCCCTCAGCAGGGAACCAAACCCACCCTGGCAAGATACCACTTTTTAATAGAATACATACCCGATCGACCATCTAATATGGGTGGTCCATCTACAGTCAATCTCATATAAACTTGGGGAGGACCCAAAATGGTATTCAAGAACTATTCATAACCTTTTTATGTTTGAGGAGTAACACTCCCTAAGAATGAGAATGCTAGGAATCAACCTAATGAAGTAAGAACTCGAACATGATATTCATCAATCTTGTGACACATAACTTCAATCAACCCTTTAAAAAGACTATACGGGGAACTATAGAATGAATGAAATCCTGCATAAAGATTTCTTTTTATGAATTTTTTATTGAATTAATTTTAAATAAATCGTATCTTACTCAAACCAATAAATAGAGTTGAGGTTATAGTTAAAAATACTAGTAGAAAATCGAAATAACTAGTTATAGTAAACATGAAGAAATTAAATGAAATATCTTCTTTTTATATATATGTTTATAAAACACTTTCCTGAACTCAAGATACGAGGATAAGAAAAAATATTAAATGAAAGGAATCACGGCTACATTATTTTATGGATACAAATAAAACTAGACCAACTTCTAACCATCCACCATTTGATTCGAAACTCAAAGTTCCATTAGAATAGAATAATTTGATACGGAGAGCGTCGGATCTCAATTTTATTTTTTTTATATAAATTATGATATTCTATAATTATGTTAAATTTAATTAAATATATAATAAAATAATAAAATAATATAAAGACTAATACAACCAAAACATGATTTGAATAATAAATCGCATACAACTAAAAAGAAATCATTGTTTTTGCAATTCCTTAACTCCAAGCCTCTGACAATTCCTTCCTTGATACACGAATCTGCAATCTAAGATCTCAGACTTAGGTATTCTTCCCTAAATCTTGGACTCAAAACTCTCATATATTGTGGACATGGATTAATCTCATCCGAGAATTTCACAGAATCGTTTGTGCTTAAAACTCTATATTTTCATATTAACTGGCTACTGTTAAATTTAAATTTTAAAATAATAATAATAATTTTAGAGAGAGATTAATTTTTAAAATTAATTACTTAGTTAGGGTTTGGTAATTTCAAAAAGGTAAAACACTTTTAAAATTTTCAATTCAAAATTTTGAAATTATAAAAAAGGACAAAGATCTTTTAAATTTAGAAAACAAGATATATAACTTCAAAATTAAAACTGAGGATAAAAGATTTTCTGAAATTTTGAACTAGTCATGATAATTTTTAGAAATTACAAACTAATTCGAAACTACTCTCTCTATATATATCATTTTTTATTTCAAATTATTTTAACATCAATGTTACGAGCAAGTAATAAAAAACATAAAGTATTTAGGATAGAGAATGGACCTCGACATATTTATTTGTGCTACAAAATAATTATAATGCAATCTGCTAAACTAAAAGTTGTACTAAACTTGTTTCAATTATAATTAATTTCATTAAACAATTATAATTGCACTTCAAATAAATATTGTACAACATACTGAAGTTAATAAATAATCTATTATTCTGTCTTTAATTTATATATATTTTTATATACTGTCTCTCTCTATATAATATCATAATTAAGGATATATTCGAATCGAGTCAATCTTAAATACTATATACTCGAACTCAAACTTGAATTTTTTAATGGTATTTGAACTCGAACTTAAACTCAACGAGTAGTAATAATATGACTCGAATTCGACTCGTTTATAATGTAATGAGTTTGAAATCGATTCAAAAATTCAAAAACTCGAAAATTTGATCTTATTAATATATAAAACTTTATTAATATATTACATTTAATTTAAATTTTTTATATTATAATAATATATAATTATATATAATATATATTATCGAGTTACTCGACGAATTTTCAAATCTAACATTCTATTACTCAAACTGATTCGATTTGTATAACAGCTCTAATCATAATTGAGGCTAGGTCACACACACACACACACACGCACGTAGGCATGCACATGCGCACACACATACACACACTATCTAGTTAATTATTTAATATTTTGATTTTCTCGTCCACCTTCTATTGGTTACAAACACTTAACAAGATACAAAACTGTATTACTGAATTTAATTTTTGGATAAACTTTTGAGACAACTCAAGACGGCGATTTCCAACACAGTCATCATAGATTCTCTATCATGCATATATAAATCATCATTGTATATCTAATGTATGAAACTCTTAATCCATAAAAGATTTCATTCATAATACATTGATTTCGTAAATTTATCAACACATACTCAAAATTAAGAATACATAAACTAAATACAGTTATAAAGTACTAATTTTCATTCCTAATATATTTTAAAAAATTACTCTATATATCATATTCAGTGCTAACCACCAGCACTATCTACTATTTAGTTTGGACCCTTTCTGAATCTAAACTTTATATGATAATTAGCTTATGCCATTTCCAACAATTAAGAGATTCCTAACCAAAAAAAAAAAAAAAAAATTAAGAGATTTGTAAATTATAAATTAAATCTTGATGAAGTGTTTAAATTTATCAATCAATTGTAAACAATTTATTTTAAGTTAACATACCTATGACTTATACCTTCTATATATAGTACTTACCATTGCATATACAAATCACATATATCAAACTATTAAACTTTATATATACACAAAAATATTTATCTATTTGATTAAAATAAATGCAAATGTTCATAAATCAAGATGTCATAAAAAAAAAATTCTTTTTTTAGGGTGTATACATGAAATATTGCAATAACATTTGGAAATATTTCCAATAAAGAAATTAATAAATAATTGGTTTGACAATTTTTAGAATTTATAAATTTATTTTAAAACTTTCAAACCTTTTTTCGGGAAAATGAGTTTTTTATAGTAAAAAGGATAGCTTAATTGTGAAATAAATTGTTTCAGATATAGAAAATAGAGTAGCAACTTAGAAATCAAAGAGAATTTTTCAAGTTCATCTATTCAAAGTTCAGATATATAATATAGCATTTTCAAGATTCATGCATTTTACATATTAAATCTTCAAAATATATATACATACATACATACATATATATATATATATATATATATATATATATATATTGTTCTATCCATTTAGAGAAAAGCATGCATATATGAAAAAAAAAAATTTAAAACAAAGGCAAACAATAGTACTCACAACGTATAATACAGGGTGGACAATTGTTTCCGTTGAAATAAAATAATTTTATTAATTTTTATGTATCAAATAATATTATTTTCATTTAATCTGAAATATTATCCCATTCAATCTAAAATATATGTAATTTTGATCTATTAAAATATTTTGTCCTCACCGCCATTGGGTCCTGACTCTGCCACTGACCGACAATAGCAGTGTTTGAGAAATCTAAACTATTATTAGCATATCCCCAGGTATATGTGTTTTGTTTTATTTTAATTATAACATTTTTAAAAAGAAAATTATTATTTTACAATTAAAAATTAATTTTTCTATAAAGGGATTCAAATAATCATTAACAATATTTTATATTGAAAATTCTATCTAATTTCAATTGAATTGAAACATGATTTATCTCCCAACACCATTTTGGTTCTCATTTCATGTTGTATTTAACAACAATCATCAAATTAATGATACGTGATCTTGGACATCTAAAAATATTTATCAAAAAATTGAAATACAATGATATATTATATTTATATAATATTACAATATAAAGATTAAAATATTCTCAAAATCCATCAATTTAAAAAGCACTGCATTTGTTTAAGACACTTCACTTTAAAAAATAATTATTAAGTTAGTGATTTTATTTTTTTTTAATTTTTATCTGAACTTATAATTGGTGATATTCAAATGAACAAATTATAAAATTTAATTTCATTATAAAATTAACTTAGATTCTCAAAAAGCACTCAAAAGATGTGCTTTTTCCCTATTTTCTCTTATTCAAAAAGATCATTTTTTTCACCAAAATAAAAAGGTTTCCAAGAAAATAGAGTGTTGGATAACAAAGTATAAGTTTCCTATTTTTTTTAAAAAAAATCCAAAATTGCACTAACATAAAAGTGTAAAATAATAATAATAATAAACTGATGCGTCCAAACTTGAAGCGCTCCAAGCCCAACATTCAAACATGAAGAATCCGTTTCTCTCTCTAAAAATAGTGGCGGAACTCCAGCCCTTGGTTCTGTCTCACTCTCTCACCATTTTCCCTCTCTTGGGGCTATTTTCTCTCTCCACCTCTCTCTGTGTTCTCGGGGTCTCCCTCTCCCTAGAGTTTCTGGGTCTGATTCTCCAATTCTGTAGAAATTCTTCTAGGGTTTTGGAGATGGGACAACAAACTTTGATCTATTCATTCGTGGCTCGAGACACTGTGATTCTCGCGGAATACACAGAATTCAAAGGCAATTTCACCAGCATTGCTGCTCAGTGCCTTCAGAAACTCCCTTCCTCTAACAACAAATTCACTTACAATTGCGATGGCCATACCTTCAATTTCCACGTTGAAAATGGTTTCAGTATGTCATTCCCCCCAATTTCCATTTCAATCCTAGTGTTCGATCTTCCTCAATTTCAGATACTTCCTATCTTCAGGCCATGATTTTTCTTTATTGGGTTTTTTTCCTTTTCTTTTTTATTGTCATGTGTTGCTAATGCCAATTAAAATGCACATTATGTACTTTAGGATTTCATCAGTTTTGGCTTCTTTTTTAAGAGATTGATATTGACAAAAGAAGGGTAAGCCTGCAACGACAGGGTGAGGGGTATGGCCTTCTCTCTGAGATTGTCATTCAAACACCTTTTATAGTAGGGCTAAAAGAAAGAAGATTAAAAAATATGAAGAGGGTTAGGCCAAAGACGGATTGATTTCTAGTCCTTTTTTGAGTCTTTCAAATTAAATTCTTTGAATGCCCTTGATGCATATGGCCACAATATGAATTTTATCGCTACTAAATTTAATTCGCTTAATTATCACGACTTGGGTTCAAGTGATCTCAGGGAAAGTTTTCTAAGGGCGCCACTCCATATCAATCTCTGACAATATAACCCAAAAGGGGGAAATAAAGGTTCTTGGATTTTTTTTTCCAAAGTTAAAGAAGAAAATGATTATAGATCATAAATTAATATCTTGGCAACTGTTGTTTATGAATTTTTTTTTTTTTAATAGAAGAGTGAATGTAGTCTAACTGATGAATGAATTTGTGGCACTTTTTTCAAGTGAATATGACGTAGGGAAGCTTTTTCCTTTATTGGGTGATATTTTGGGATACATATTCTATCCATGCTTCAACTTACTCCTACATATAAAGTAATTCTGCCAAGGAACAAGCATGAGTAATTTAAGCTCAAATTTTGCCTGCATGCTTGAACCCTTAAGCAAAGATTGTTCCAATGAAAAATTTGTTCATACAAGGCTGTTTTACTTGTGCCTCTAGATTTCCTCAATTTATGAACCCAGATCTTGTGTGATTTCAACAATGCACTCAGAAACTTTGTGGTGGATGATGCAGCCTATTGTGTTGTCGCCGTTGAATCTGCTGGCAGGCAAATTCCAATTGCCTATCTGGAACGTGTTAAGGAGGACTTCACCAAGAGGTATGGTGGAGGGAAGGCTGCGACGGTTGCTGCTAAAGCCTTGAACAGAGAGTTTGGGTATGCATTCCCTCTTTCAAAGAGTTGGACCGGTGCCTATGCAATTAATTTTCTTCTTATACGTTGAAGGCCTTGAAACTGCTCTTTTCATAGGCCCAAGTTGAAGGAACAAATGCAATATTGTGTGGATCACCCAGAAGAGATCAACAAGATCGCGAAAGTAAAAGCTCAGGTTTCTGAAGTCAAGGGAGTGATGATGCAAAATATTGAGAAGGTAAGGATCTGAGGTGGCATATCTTGTTTTCTATGGCGCTTGGATACATTTTGGAATCTGAGATGATCCTCTATATTGTTCTTTTTCTTGCTTATAAAATGTGTAGTTCTAAGATGTTTGATTGTGCTTTCCCATTCATTATATGAGGGATTCATGTGCTGAACAGGTTCTTGACCGTGGTGAAAAGATTGAGTTGTTGGTGGATAAAACTGAAAACCTCCGGTCACAGGTCAGTCCCTACGCTATGATGACTAAAAGCTTCCCTTCTCGAATGACAAAAATTGAAATGACGTGCTTATGAGTGCAATCAGAGACGAAGTTATGCTTTGACTTGCCCAAGTGATTCTATGTTTGTACTACTATATTTTTTTAATGTTTGATTTATTAGAACTTTAGAGTTATATTTGTCTAATTATTTCTGACGTAAGAAGATTCAACTAAAGTTTTTAGGGCAATCAGTGCAATTTATCCCCCTCCCATTTAGTAAGTAGTACTACTAGAGAGCACTGGCTTTGAGAGTCCTACTATTGAGCTCACCCATTCATAGATTCTCTTCTTATTTTTGTTACCCTGGTTTTGATCACATTTTTGTTTCATCCATCCAGCAGATGACATAGCTTAATCCTTCTTAAAATAAACAATGTTGGATTCCAGGCACAAGATTTTAGGCAACAGGGAACTAAGATGAAGAGAAAGATGTGGGTTCAGAACATGAAGATCAAATTGATTGTCGCAGGGATCATTGCTGCATTGATTCTCCTCATTCTGATGACTATTTGCCCTGGCTTCAGATGCTTGAGCTAGTGGTTGCCGTAGCCTTAACTTTGCTCTTAGCCTCTTCTCATTCATCCTCTCACCATTCAACACAGTATACCATAGTATTGCAGAAATCCTTGTATTTTTTGATTGATTGTATAGTATACATAGTGACTGTAGAGAAACGAATATGAGTATACATTCTTCTTATATGCAACCTTTAGTTGCACTAAAAGGGACAATCAAATGCCCCTCTCTCTCACTCTCTCATTACCATAGCACGGAGGTGCATCTTTCAGAACGGAAGAACAGTGTATGTTCAAAGTTGGACTGAATCTGGAAGGGTAAGATATTTTCACCAAGGACTTATATGGTGGAGATTTTAGAGTATTTTGCATATTAATGGTAAATTTTTATCCCCCTACCAAATGGAACACCCAATTAAGCAACATCATGAGCAGGCTGTAGTAGCTCCGGGGCAGTATCTGAACTCCCAGGAGGCAAAGCATTTTAGCCCATGTCTGATGTCTTTCATGATATTGGCAATTTTCCCTGGAATAAGAGCATCCTAATTAGCAAAGGGTGATAAAGGAAAGCTTATCTCCTTGGTCCAGAACAATTGAGAATCCTAATTAGCTGTGTTTCCTTTCTCTTCCCCGCCCCCCCAAATCTTTTTATGGCTTAAGCTTTATAGCATTAAAAAACTTCCCTTAAAAAATACAAAACAAAAATCCAATTTGGTTTTGGAAGCTGTCACAAATTTACAGATATAACTTCTCTTAACTTCTAATTTGAAACATATTTAGATGAACAAAATTAGAAATACAAAATTAAGAGACTCCAAAAAACTCTGTTAACCCACCATAATTCAGCGTCTCATATTTCACTCTCATCTATCATTTTAAAATTTTTCTTTTTTCCCCCTTTGTATTACACTTTGTTACCTTGAGGTCCAGGTTCAAATCATGAAAACGATCCTTTTGCATAATACAAAGAAAAAACTATATATATATATATATATATATATATATATATATATATATTCACCCTCTTTCTATTCCCGAATTAAGTTGGAAAGCACTTAATGTACCTAATAAACCCCTTTATATGACACTTTATTGCATGGAGCACTTAAATGTTACTAATGAAAATCTCCAAAATAGGATTCACCGGCCCTGCCAGTTTATGGTGATTGTGGGGACCTAAGAAATAGGCACCACCCATTATATCGACCAAGAAAGGATATAACCTTTTTAAACAACACAACCAACTATACAACATCTACCGGTAAACTCGTGATCATTGAACCTTTAGCTAACTCTAAATCCCACACAATTATTGCCCTTCCACACACAACACAATCGCAATGAAGTGTGCTTCTGCACACACATACACACCCCCAAAAATGTAGAGTGGGGCAGGGGGACAGATATCAACAAGCCAATTGATCTCTGTATGGATAAATTTCTTCAAAAATGGGAAGTCTTTTTGATCTGGATGGAGTAGTCCAATTGCTCATCAGCTGGTCTAGCCCGTGGACAAATGCATCTTCTGGACTCGTTTCCCTCAAAGGAGGAGTTAAATTTGTCGACTCCCATGGTTTTAACTCCTGCAATAGTTCCTCGGCTCGGTTTCTGGACTTTTGGTCATCTGATCCAAACAGCTTACCTTGAAGAACTTCCTCGAGGACAGACCAAGCCTCATGGTATCTTGCTTGCTTGATCAGACAAAGGCCTAAGTTGCAGGCCTTGTTGGCATCAGGATCGATGAATTGAGCTTTCCTATACACCACTTCTGCAGCTATGTAGTTTGTTTGTTGCATATATGCCCAACCTAAATTTCCCTGCATTAGATGTTAGCAGCATTTGTTTAGTTGAACAGCTATTGCAACCATCATATTACATGCTTATAAAAGAAGACAAATAGTGTTTCATGTCTGAGGTGCCCTACTTTTTTGCTTTACTGCATTAGATTTACCAGGGCGGAAGAAGACTATACCTAATTGTCAAACGAGCAAATAAAATATGATGATAGGAACAAAATATGATGATAGAAACGAAATGCATAAATTTCAGTCATTGACTTGTCATTGCAGCAACATAAACTGACTGGAAACACATACACCATGCTCATATTTTGTGTAGCTAACATATAATCTTAACATAAGGAAACAAGAATCAGTTTCCATTTTCATACATGCAAGCTCTTTGTAGTGTAGTAGGTGTTTGGATATGGATTCTGTGGATTTGTAGATAAGGTAGTGTCTTGGTCGTGGTGCTGCCTTAAGCACTGTGCCAAAGCAGTGTTATGCTTCCTGTTTAATTTCAACAAAATCTCCCACTTCTTGATTTGTCAAACTTTTTTTTTCCCCAAGCCCTAGAGCAATAACAGGGGGGCCAACGTTTAATGATAGTTTTCCATCACAAATGACTACTATGATACGGCAGATTCTACCTAGCATGTTAGTGAAGTTTGCGATCTGTTAAATTTCCATACCAATATCTTGGAGGTCTCTTGCTTGATGGTGACATGAAATTTCCTTCCATGGGACCGAGCAGTCTTGGTAGGCTTCCCATTGAAGGTTTCTCCTTTGTAAATCCTTCGGAGCTTCTGCTTAAGCAACTCTATTTGCTCCTCTAATCTCCCACACTTCTGCACAAAATCAACAGTGGAATTCTTACGATGATAGCAGGCAGATCTGATAGTTTTATCCATAATCACCTAGCATCATTATGACGTTTGATTGACTGGACTTTCATACATCAATTGACACAAAGTAAATTAAGGAATTTTCATTTTTGGTAACAAATAAATTGAAATGCAAGTATAAAACAAGTATATCCTTAAGGAAAATAAAAGACAAACCAATATCCAATTATCGTATAGATGCAAAGTAACACCACATGTATCAATGTCAGTGGGATGACACCAAAATCACCAAGCTAACATTTTTGACATGGAAGGAAACCAATTTCCCTTAAGGTCATTTACAGCTATACAAAAGTTTCACTTCACTTAAAGTTGATGAAATGCAGTAAAGATCAATCCACTCAGGACACTTGAATGCTGCATTTGAGGAACTGAAATATCTAAGCTGAATTTAAGTAACAACGACTGCCATGAAAGACTATATATCTGCCTCCCCCTTAATGCTTTCTTCATGTCATAAGGAAAACTGAAATCATATATAAATATATACATACATACATATAAATATATATATGTATATATGTATGTATGTAAATATGTATATATGTATATATATATATATATATATAGAGTGAGAGAGAGAGAGAGAGAGAGAGTACCTTGCACAAGTCGATCAGAACGTTATCCAGTGATTCTTGGGATTGCTTAGAACAACGATCTCTAAAAGACTTAATAGCTTCAATGGCTTCTTCAGCTCTATCTTGCTGTTTCATAACAACTGCCATGTCTTTGAGGGCGCTATCTACCCTATCTCCCGCATTAATTGCCTTCCAAAACAAGACTATTGCCGCATCTGGGTCCTTCTCAACTAGCTGAAATATTGCAGAAAGGGAAAGAAAATATCGACAAAAATAGACACAGAGAAACTAAGGCATGCAAGATAATTATATATATATATATATATTTAAACTAAAGCAACTTCTTGACTGCTGCTCTATATGTTCCCATAATGGAAACAAAAAGATAGTCGTACTCATACAAGATAATTGCCATTTGTAGTGAATCATTAACTTGTATGGTGAAATCAAACTTAAAACAAATAAACGAAGTAGACAAAAATTAGAAAGGGGTTTTCCCATTACACCATACATCTAGAGTCGATACATGACCTGTGCATAAATAGCCAAATTAGAAACTGGGGAGGGGGGTCTCAAAAGTTTATACACCCATCAAATAGTTACTTCCATAGAAAGACAATGTACAAATTTGTATTCTAAATTAATAGCCCTAATTGCTAAAAGAAAAAAAAAATTGATAGTAAATTTGTTGGAGCTAAATTTTGTGGGTAATCAAGCTATTTAGTTTGTGGAATAAGTTGACACGAGGCAAAGAAAATTGAGGGAAACATATCAGAATAGGTCAAGAAGAACAAACAACGATTTGTGATCCGAAAAACGTGCAACCAACAAAAACGTTCAAGAAAAAAAAAATCTTTTTCAAGAACAATTGAGATAAAAGACATAAATTGAAAAAAGAATTTTCTCAAACGACAACATCAAAAGGAACCCCAGAAACCAATCATATCCCCCATAAGGCCATAAAATGAACGTAAGAATCAAGTCAAGATATAACAAATGATTGCTAGAATTGAAAGAACCCCCAAGAACACCCCTCATCAGTAGAATGTTTAAGATCGCTTCCTAATTCATTTCGAGCAGTCACATACATTAGAGAAAGAGAGTGACCTGCATGTGCTTTGCACGAACATAAGGACTATCCCCAGGGGGAAGCTTATGCAAGACATGATAAGCCTCCTTTTCAACCTTGTTTGGGCTCTTTTCATTCCCCCCTTCCATTTCCTCTCTCTCTCGAAATTGAAACCCGATCTTCTTTCTCTGCAAATATTTATATTGAAATCCCTGAAGAACAGAGAGAGAGAGAGACAGAGAGAGAGATAGGGAGGTAAACAGGAGACGGGAGAGACACATGAATGCCAATGAAGAAGCAGGGGAGGAGAGAGAAGGAGACAGAGAGACCAAAATAGAAAGGGCTTGGTGGAGACGATAGATTGTATTGAGACGCACCGTGCGTCTAGGTTCGACCCTTTTCTTGACGATTTAGATACGGATATTTTCTAACTATAACCCACGTAGTTATTAACATTTTTTTACTTTTAAAATATTTTTCTACTTTAAAAATATTAAATTTTAATATGTTAAATTAATTAATATTTATATAAAAATTATTATACATTTTTTATATTTTATAAATTATTTATTTATTTATATTTTATTTATCTTAAAATTAATAATTATATATTTAAATATTTTAAAATTTTATTACAAAATATAACCATCTTGTTATTTTTATATATTAATTAATATTTATGTAAAAATCTTTATATCTTTTATATTACATATTTGTCGATATTTTTATTTTTTATATTCTTATAAAATATTTTTTTTGATTTTCTTTTCATGTCTGTTTCATTTTTTCTGTTTTTGTTTACGTGCAAGTAGGCATAGGGTTGGATTCTTTGACACATTTGGTTCATGTACACGTCCCCCTCCTAATTATCGTGTGAACCTAGACCCTAATTAGTTTCATGTTAATTCGTTTATGCTATGCTAGTTTATTCCAAATTCAAAATTTTTATTACTTAGAATATTTTATATAAAATTTATTTCTAAATTTATGAAATTATGAATTTTTAAAATTAGAAAAAATAAAAGAAATAAATTTTATGAGAATTTGTAAACTCACTTAAAAGGGTCACTGGTTTCACCCACTAAATCCTTAAAATAATTTAATTAATATAATGATATGCATGTTATCTTAATAACATAAAAAAAAAAAAAAAACATTTTACTTTATAAATAAATTCCATGAGAATTCATTTACATTTTTGTTGTTTCAAACTAAAGAATTCAATTAAATTTCATAATTTACCTTTTGATTCCAAGCACCCTCAAATTTACATTTTAAAAAATTTTTCTCTTAATTTTTTATTAAATTAAGTTTTTTTTTTTTTATAAGTATTACATAGAGAGTATATTTTGTCTTTAATTATAGGTAAAAAGAATCCATTTTCATAATAATTCAAAAATATTATATATCAAAATCAAATCAATTATTAAAAAATTATGTATTATAATAAATCAATAATTGATCTGATTTTGAGAATATTTGATTTTTTTTATTTATATGTTTATAATAATAAGTTTTCTATATAAAATAAATTTATTATAATCATTTACTTAAGCAATAGATAATTAATATTTTATATTATTATATTATTTCTCATCTTTAATATGATATCAGAGTCATATTCAAACTTCTCTTATAATCGTAATTAGTTGACTTTGGGTATATGCTAGCCTAGAAGAGATCAAAACTAGTTTAAGCAAAGAAAATTTTAAATTATTGTCATTTTTTTTTTCCTTTGATTTACCCAAAAAAAAAATTATTAAGTTTTAGATTTCGAGCTATTGATTTGAAAAGTTTATAACGTATTTAAATAACATTATAAATCGAATTTGTTACTTAAAATCAAATTTTTATAAGATTATTAAAATAGAATGTTATCAATGATAAAGATAACTCTAATACTGTATTAAAAAATAATCAAATTTTTATTTCAAAATTTTCCATGAGAATGAAAAATTTCTAAAATTTATATATTACATCTTAAAAATTTGAGTTAGTCACCACGATTTTCGGACGGTAAAGCAATCGTCATTGATTTACTTCGCATTTGTATCTGTATTGCATAATATTCCTTCAAAAAGATTTTCTCTGTTTTTTTTTTTTTAAATAATAAAAATCTCATTGGTACATATATATAAATTTATCGAATATTAAAAACAACTCACAATTCATGCGTACAGAGTAGAACCTTGAAACTTGTGTACTCAAAACCTTTATGAATAATTGTTGATTTTAACTTTGAATTCTATTTGAGAAAAATAAATATATATTTTCCATCGATTTACTTAGAATTTAAATGAGAAAAAAAATATTAGGATCTGTTGAATGAGTCGATACTTTTTTTTAATAAATTATCGATATTTGATAATCAGTTGATCTAATTAAATTAAATTTAAATTGGGTTAAAGTCTCTCGATATCTATATTTTATATATAAAATTTGAATTTAATATTTTTACTGAGGAGAAACAGTGTAATGTTGATAACGAGTCAACGCGTTAGTGTGACAAATTGATTCTTTGAAAATTTCAAAACTGAATTGGAATTTTAGTGCTTTGTTGGTCCCTCCTAATCCTTTTCTTAATCTTAATCATTTCTTTGAAAATTCTTCTTGTCTATAGCAGACATTATTCTAATGATATTCAGCAAATTTTGTTTGAATACTACACTTTCCAGAAGATCAGAAATGTTTATATTTTTATAGCTTTTCAAATACCTTTTTTGTTTATAAACATTTTACTTTCTGAGTTAATCAAAACATTTTTTTTCTAATTAATCACAATTTTAATATAGTTTGATATGCAAAATTATGATTTTAATATAGAGGCATTTTACATTAAATGGCTAAAAAAGAAGGAAGACAGGGTTTTTATTTTTATTTTTTACTCGACATCGATATCTAAAAATCTGACTAATCTGAGTCTAGTAGTTATGAGATCTAATTAGAAGTTGGCTCTCCCGATGCCTATTTTACTCATTTCTAAAACTTAAATTTAAGATTTTAATTAAGAGAATTAAATACCCTGTCATAAGATTTACGAACTTTGATTGAAGAAGCGTTTTTCATAAGTACCTTGGGTCCATTCAAATTCAATGGTGAATCTACATAGAAAGGAGAGTGAGCAATTGCCCCCATTAGATTAAAATAATTTTATTAATTTTTACATATCAAATAAATATTGTTTTTATTAAAATTATTAGTCGACCCACTAATATGACCTCCTGTTTTATGAAAATATTTTGTCTCCAGGATTCTGGATCTACCACCGAGTGCATTCAATTCTTTTGTCAATTCAAATTTCTGGTGCTCTAATGACAAATTGATAATTTGAGATGGAAAATTGTTATATAAGGTTTTTTCAACTATGTTTTCTAGTAGATGGCTGAAAAAAAAAAGAAATTGGAATTTATGTGAGACATATTTTATTTAAATTATATTTTGGAAGTTGAAGTTTTAGAAATTACTTTTTGCACGAGGAGATTTTATTTTATTTTTTAATAAGTTAATACCCAAGACTTTTGTGGTTCCATTATGCATGTTCAATTATTAAATAAGAATCACTTCTAGATGGTCATGTTTGAAAAAATTGTTATTAAATTTTGATTAATATCAAAGGTCTTTTTCAATAAAAATATTATAATATATTTGATTACTTTGAATTTTCAATGAGAAATCTGACTTCTATATATAAAAAACTTTATATTTTTTATTAACAAATTTTTATTTTTATTAAAAAATACTATAAATAAAATAAAACAAATGGAAAAAAGATTAAGATATTTCAAATATCACATAAACAAATTTGCACACTTTTTCGGTGCTTCAAATACCCGTTTCAATTTTAATATTCACAATATGAGAATTTTCTTCTAGCAATAATAATTTTTTGTAATATTTTTTTATTAGTATAAATATCAAATTGGTTTTTTTATTTTTGGAAAGTTCAAATTGTTTGTAATATTTTTTATTAGTCTAAATATCAAATTTTTTGGTTGGAGTCTGAAAGAAAGGTTAGAGAGGAAGATACTCGTGTTCAAGGAAATAAAAAAATAAATATCGGAAGAATCAACATTTTAATTAAATCTCATAACTATTCGAACTAGATTATGGATCATCAAATTAAAAAAAGAAAAAGTGAAAAGAAACATGAGACTGCAGTGCAGACATTTTACGCAGCAGGTAAGACCCTCGACTCTGGAATCATTGACTTTTCACATCCACCGAAGGCTAAATGATCTTATAAATTGCATGGATTATTCGAGTTAGTTGAATTATTTTTCAACATCCAGACAGCAACATTTGCTTACTTTTTTTTTTTTTTTTTATTATACTAATCGATATTTAAAGTCATATTTTAATTATTTCAGTTCAAGATTTGTAATAACTCTGAAGACTACCCTAATCGAAATATGATTTTAGATATCGATTGGTATAATAAAAAAAAAAAAAAAAATTCAGAGGTGGATTGATATCGATTGACTTTTCGATTAGTATCGAAATATGAATTTGCAAATCGATGACGATGATATCCACGGCGGCGACTAAGGAAAGTGACACGGCCAACAACGATTGAAGAAGATGATGGATGATCAGACGTCGGCGATTGATGAACGATGGCAATAGAATAAAGGGTAGAGAAGTCGAATCAGTCACAGGCAATAATCACAAATGGTGCAAACAGGAGAGCGTGGTGGCAATTGGATGAAAAAGACTATGTCGGCTAAGATGGACAGTGGAGACACCGAAGATAATGGCGATTCAAGGCAATGACAATAAATGAATGAACTCTAAAGGCGGAGATGAAGAAGCAAACTAGGCAAATGATGGAGGAATTGAAATCAAGGATTGAAAATGTATTAAGGTGGAGATAGTGATTTCCAAGGCAGAGAACTCAAAGAACACAACTCGAAGGCAAAGAATTAGCGAAGTCGACGGTCTAAGATTGATGACCATTGTTGATGGTGACAAAGACAGAAATTGGAGTGCTGAAGTGGCGACTCGAACCTGGTTAAGCGGAGAAGATGCGAAATAGTGGTGGATGAAGCTTTTCGTCAGAATTAATGGTGGATAAAGGGGGATTCTGACCAAAACTTAGAAATTTCATGGTTTAAGGGCTTAATTAGGAAGGAGAAAGCCTTGTACCACCTTCAATTCGCCAGTCATCACTTCATGTTTCCAGTTTAGAATTTTGCACAACCTCTGTTTGCTCCATCCACAATTGCCTTTGCTCTAGATTCCACCATCGCTTTGAGTTCTCCATTTTCAATTCACCCTGAACGTTGTTCAATTCATCTTTAATTTGCCATCTCCATTTTCAATTCAACATCTCCACCATTATCAGATCGTTCGACCTTTGATTTCTCCTACTGTCTTCAAAATCGATCATTCCATCTTTGATTTCTCCTATTATCTTCAAAATTAGATTCAGTTGATTATGGATTGAACCAAAGCAGACGAAAATGATGACTCACGCTTTGAAAATCAACAATTGTTGTTTTAGTGTGAAGTCCAAAAAAATAAATAAATAAATAAAGTAGGGAGATTGAAGAGTCTAAGATGCACGACTTTGCAAAGAAGGTGGTGGCATAGCCCACAGGTGGAAGAGAGAAAATTGACGCGACACTCCCACGTCAGCAATTTATTAACATGGTGCCAATTTCATGCCCAACTTTAAACACGTGGCTCAAAAAGTCGACCAACTGTTGATGTATCACCCACCAAGTCAGCAATTGGCTAATGTGACATGTGACTCTCGAACTTGCTACATGAAGTATGCCATGTCAGCAACTTGGATCAAATGATATCAAATCAGTAACTATTGTTCCATATCTGACACCACATCGATTCGATTCAACTTTTAATGATCAGAGTCGTCACTAATGGAGAAACTAATTTGTTGCACTTTAAAAATTTTAATATTCAATCATTACATTTTGAAATTTAAGAACATAGTTATGAGCTAACCCCATAGTTCAAGCATTGCACAAATAATTCTCTCTTTTTTCAAATGATATCCAAAATTTTCTTAACTCTCATTTGAACATTGTTTCTGTGGTGACACCTGCATTTTCTACCTAAAGCTGGGATTTGTATAAGTCTTAATATTTGATTTTTTTTTCTTTGAATCCATTTTTCTTATGGGCTGTGAGAAAACAAGGTCCTCTTTTCCTTCTCAATATTCTAATAACAATATTACATACATATATATTGTCACATGCAATAGATGCATATATTTATATGTAGAACCACTTTTCAGAACTTCAGGAATTCAAAACATCCCATCATATGTTTCTGCATATGGTAGAGACCCGTATGGCTGCAATGTTTACAAAGTTCACCTAATGCTTATTTCAATGGTGCAATTATTGACACTGACTGAGTTTTTGAGACCCTTTATTTCACACAGCCAAATCATTCTCAAACAAAGAATGACCAAAACACATGTATCACCTCCTCAAAATAGATTTTGGCACTGTTAAGAGGTCACCAATGACTTCTTGCACTTTACTATCAATATCAACTAGAAGAGGTATGATCCCAATTGTACTGTAAAAAAAATTCTCCTAGAACTTTTGGATTCTCCCTTAAATCGTTCATAGATGACACGCATTACTATTGTTCTTTGTCCAAAATCCAAAACCAAACAAAGTTGAAATTACGTGCAAACAAAACACATGCCTGTGAATCTCAGAGAATAAACTTCATAAAATTTCGGAGAAGCAGAAAAATCAATGATGAGTATAAATAAAAAAGAAAACTAGATAGAACCTATTTCCTAGTAAATAGTTCACATGTCAGACTGGTTTCTGTCTCTTTTTCAATCTGGCATTTCAGTCAGTAACTGAAGATTTGAACCTGTGGATGGTGAGATGATATCCAATATGAAGTTCAATGTACCTAAATCCCTCGTCTAAGGTGACAAAACTGGAGGTGATTGCGCTTCATATGTCAGCAGCAAGAAAATTCCCAGGTAGTGAAACCTGCATCATCAGATGTTCTTGTTTCTGAAAAACACACAGAAAATGCATATGTAAAGGAAACTATAAAACCTTAATTGCAGCAGATACCTTCTCACCCAGTTTGAATGGAGGGAGACCCTTATATGGGCATGTGCTGCACCGGAAAGCATCCCCTAGTCCACACTGCAGAATGCACAATAGACATATATGTACATTAAAAAAATAAAAAAAAAATAGAAGCTCATAACAGAATTCAGGATAAACTATGAGCAAAATATGCAGTGTCCTACACCAACAGAGACCTATCATTTCAACCATGTATGGAGTGACAACAGCTACAGCATACAAGGAAGATCAGGATGTTGGAAGTATTATCTTATATATTAATGCATAACATGCATGCTAATTCTGGAGACAAATCACCAAACCTAGATCGCAAACAAGAGGTACACTACCCCAAATTCTAAACATGGAGACATTTTTTTTCCTCTTCCTTTTGGGAGGGTGCTGTGTTTCGTTCTTAAGGGAGGAGAGAGAGATTTATGGGTGATCTTTGCATGGTAGAAGAAAAGATCATAAATATTCTAACACCACTTACACTGCCACAAGCTGACTGAGGATTATTCAGCTGATCTACAGTCAACCCCAATTTCTGCACTCTTTCCTCGGCTTCAGCACGTCCACAAGCGCAATTTTTGCAGGCTTTCCTTGTGCTTCCAACTTCACAGTCACCAACTGAGCCATTCATTATATTTGGGTTAGAGCCAGAAGCTTAAAGAGGATCATGACAAATGCAAAAGAATATGAAAATGATGACATCCTACTAGGTGGAAGTTGAGGCCTTTTCAAGTCTTCCTCTGTCAATAGACTATCTTCATCGATAAGGTCCAGGTCATCATCAATCTGTACTTTAGGTAGACTTTTTGTAGCCCTCTTGATAGAGAAAGATGAACCAATAGTCCAAGCAGGCTTCTTAGCTCTTATCTGTAGGGGAAAACAGTAATTTAATTGTCAAACAGACCCATTTTAGAAGAAGCTTTAGCATGTATTGAGTTTCATTGAGCATGATTTTCCCCTGGCACGAGAAATGGCAGACAAGAAAAGAACCAGTACAAGGAGAAGAATAAGGCAACGTCTGATGCGATAAAAGAAAGAAAGAAAACCAATGGCTAAAAGCAACATCCTCCATTTAAAGTAGAAGTAATCAAAGAGACCACTAAAAAGGCTCCATGATGTATGCATACACACACACACACACACACACACACACACACACACCTATTGCTCATGATATTATGTATGGAGCAGATATATCATGGCGATTTCGTCAGAAATATATGTATACACACACACATGCACACACACTTCACAAGAAACTAGGAAAATGATTATATCTTAAAATAACTGCAACTACAGAGATGACTATATATTCTCAGGTCATAGTTTTTATATGTGCATTACGCATGATAGGAGTTAGAATCGGTAAAAATCATTTTGAAAGTGCAAAAATATGTAGACATGAGCTAAATATTGAATTGAGTTATTTATGAGGGTTTTTGCACAAAATAAGCTATCTATCAAGTCACAGTTATTTAAAGTTTTAAAGGGAAACATAATTCAAGACACATTTGACACGTGTTGAACAATTTTTTACTGTCATGTCTTCATAAGATGGGTAATATAAACGGAATAATTAGAGACAGATTTAAAACAGCCAAAATAACACATTCCTTTACCATACAGAGATTTTAGGACCTTAGTTAGAGACGCCAAATCATGAAACACTACTAGTCTGCTTTCACCTTTTCAAACTCCTTAGATCACTTTTAACTGTCAGTCCTATTGAATTTTGATAGACCAACTTAACACTCCCACTCCCCCACCCCAAACACACACCAAAAAAAAAAAAAAACACCCGACAAAAACCTTCTTAGAGATCCAGAAAAGAGCAGAACATCAAGAGAGAAAAAGTGGTAGAAGAGCACATTGATCTTTTATTTCTTTGATACCAGCACATATATGTCAAGAGACATGTCATATTACGCAATTCAGAACAGGTTGTGTCAAACATGAGTGAATTAAAATCAAACAAAATCTAGGAATTTAGAAGCATGGTCGTTGAAACGAGGTCATGACTGAACAAGCAGAAAACCATGTATAGTCCAAATTCCAGGCCTTACTATGCGGTCCAGTGAAATATCACAAAGGAAAAGAAATGATGTGAACTTAAATTCAGGTTATCTCCTTTACTATTATCAAGTATTTGTCACGGAAAAAACATTTCAAGAGAGAAAAATCCAAACAAGATGACAAAATCAGAAAGCAGAATATCATTAATAACAAAAGGGGGACAGAAAAGCTTCAGAAAGATAGGAACCTACTAAGCACCCCACAAATTTCCTGAAGAAAATGCATATTTTTCAACCATCCTAATAACCCAATGGGCTTCAGTAACACTACCCAGAAAATTTAATCCTTAATACTCTTCAAAATTTAAAAACTTGACTTATAAAAATCTACTCAAGTGAGATAAAAATTGTCCTGTTCAAAATTTCAAATAAAGAGTGGTACAAATTGCAAAATTTTAAATAATCGGTGCTCTTGCTCACCGAACCCTATTGTCACCCTTAATTTTACTACAAATAAATGTACCACAAAAAGAAAGGATGACTAGAAAGGAAATGAAACAGATACAATAATTAACCACAAAAGTTGCACTTCAGATAAAAATCTTTTTAACTCACGCCAAAAGATTGGGCGGTAAGAGCAGGTCCCAGTTGAACACTTTGGGCTTCAATAAACCCAGCAACCAGTAACTTCCGCTCAATACTTGAAGTTGCCTGCAAGAGACTCCACCACTAAGCCTTCATGATACAAAAAGGAATTTTCCAAGAAAATGCAGAGCAATTACCTTTCCCGTTTGTGGTCCCATAGATGAAGTATGATGAACCACCAGCAAACCACCAGGCTTCAACACTTTCAGAATTTCCTTGTACAAATGGTCATTGGGAAATTCAATTGTTCTAGAAATTGAGATAACAACATCTAGGGTGGAGGACTCAAGGGGCAACTGACCTGTTGTTGAACAAATTGAAAAATAACTGTAAGTGCCAGCTTGATAAATTGACTCTTAGAAATGACAATAATAGGATCATAATTTTGAGTTTAAGAATAAGAACAACTGCATCAAATTAAGAATAAAAAATGTTCCTAATATGCCAAAGTAAGCTGCAGATCAGCCTAGCAAATAAAGGAGAAGAAATTCACCATTATATGTCACAACCTTCTAATTCTAGTACCTACTCCATATGGTACTGCAATACAGCAGTGGCAACTATATTGTTCGATAGAACTAGACCAAGGGGTGGCGTTTGGAAAGAAAAGTATAGAGGCATTTGACAATCATAAACCGGAGACCACAATGAAAATCTATTCCTTCAAAACCTTGTAGACTTAGGTAATACACACTTTGCAGGGGAGTCAAGCATTCAGACCAGGTGAAGTCAACACATGCTTATTTCAAACTTGATCCGAACCCCAGCTGCCAAGAATTTTATATGATTTCACAACATTCTTTTCCTCTCTGCCCTTTTAAAAGCAAAGTAATAATATACTTCAAAACAAAAATCAACACAACATGGAACACCAGCGAAAAAGCATTTGTTTCTATTTACATGTGCTCCTAGATGCGCACATCCGTGTTCATGATCTCAGTGAAAACACTTAGGACGAATTATTTCGATATAATGACAATAAAAGCAATAAAGTATTGATTCCATTCAAACCCATGAAAAGGTAATATACTGATGTCAAAAGGAACTACAATGAGAAGATTACCCTTGTCTAACCCTTAAAGTAGGGTAGAGTATATTGAAATTGCAATTCAATGATCATTTAATGCTTAAAATTAATGTTTACAGTAGATTAGTAATATTCCTACGGAAAAAAAAAAGCGATGTTCGAAAATCTGACAAGTAACCGACACGACAAACCAATAATACAAAATGAGGTGTAAACAGTAAGAATTAACTTATCATTTATGTAAACTTCCATTGATGTCAAGACTCTTAGTTTCACAATTGTTTTTGCTCGTGACAATCACAATTTTTCAATGTTACAACTAGACCAATCTATATTGCATCAAGACATCTTCCTCCTCTCATCAATTTTAGTTGTCCTCTTAATTAAGATCTCATGTTTTACGTTAAAGGGAACAGCAAGAAATGGATAGAGAGAGAGAGAGAGAGAGAGAGAGAGGAGATCCCACTCATCTATGAATGAGAAAACCAAACATCTAATTCAACCAACTCGGCTAAGGCCAACCTATTGCAATTATTAGAGATCAACTTTGACAGATGAAGTAAAAGTGAAGGTATGTTATGATTTCAGGGATGTAGTAGAGACTTTCAACTAAATATTAAGGCAGACCAGTGTTACAGCACTGCATGATAACCATAAAAAAGTTCATAAAAGATAAAGAGAAGAAAGAAATGGATTGAACACCCAAAGGACATGTATCAAAATAGAAGTGCAACCCTACATATAGATGCACGCTGTTT
The DNA here is from genome assembly GCA_037126225.1 of Dillenia turbinata. NCBI lineage: Eukaryota > Viridiplantae > Streptophyta > Magnoliopsida > Dilleniales > Dilleniaceae > Dillenia > Dillenia turbinata. The sequence continues at coordinate 8,532,936 of JBAMMX010000026.1, read as the reverse complement.
TGGTTCAATGCATCCAACCACCGCTTTGTTTTGGTGTCTATCATATGCACTTTCTTTTCATCCCCCCCACCCCAAAAAAAAAGAGGATCTTTTATATACAAAAAGAAACAAAAAAAGGAAAGGAAGAAAAAAAAAAAAAACAAAAAATCCTTTCCCCCAAGGTAGATGGAAGCACACAATGTTAATGATAAATTATTGATGAAAAATCATAAAATAGGCACGAAGAAGAAAAAAGGGGGAAATTAGGGGGTGTAAATGAGACGAGCTCTCAATGAGTAGCTCAAGCTCAACTCAGTTTGCTTTGTTCATTTATTAAACAAGCTCATTTAATAAACGGGTCGAGTCTAAGATTTTTATTACTCGACTCAAAAATTGTGAGCCGTCTCATTAAGATACAATAATATTCATATAAACACAAACACACACACACACATATATATATTAGCAATTTTAATTTCAAGCCCGAGTTCAAGCTCGAGCTTCAAGTTTTATAACCAAGTCGAGTTTGAGATTTTGAATACTCGACTCGACTCGATTAAAACTCTAGGAAAAATATAATAAGACAATGTAGTCATGACTCATGGCACTACAATGAAGGCCCACGGATTCACCAATAACAATTCATACCCTGATATAGAATGACCTCACAATGCTATAGAGTAACCCGAAAAGATATGGCTTTTCTTATTGGATAATCAACAAGAAGCATTGTATGAAGAAATTCTTATCGATTAGCCTTTTCAAATAATAATTCAGCCAATCTAAATAAGAAAAAAGGAGTTACATAACCAAAGCAGTAAGTCAAGATTACAAGATTAGTATGATAATGCGATAGAACAAGAAATAGATCAACCATGACGAGTTGACAACTTTGATGTCAATCAATAATTTAATAGATTAAAGCCTCAGCTGGACACAAGTTCACCATGCAAGAGCAACATGAAACTTCTTAATAGACACATTTCAAATCAAAGTATGCTTTCAGGATATTCAAAACTTATTGTCACAATGTTCTTTCACTTTCACCTTGCAATGTGAATAACTCTATATTCATGATACTTCTAGCTCTTGAACAATATTGCCTTGTATGAATGCCTATCACAAGTCATGCAATTATGCCTAGCCAAGTACTGCTCATGTGCACAAATCCAATCTCTACTTCCTCTTGCACCTAGTCCCCGCCTTGTTTTGTAGGGGCCACCACCCCGGGGGGGGGTGTTCTGCTTAGACAATTCTGGTATGAAAGAGAGGTTGGCAACAGCAAAAAAGGCATTCCATCACATTTGCTAGGTTTTCAAACCTCAAACACTTTGCAGTAATTTGTTGGGTCTCATATCAACCAATCTGGTACAAGTTTCTAATGCTATCACTTCAACAGCCATGAAAACAAATAATGAAAATAAGAGCGACCTTCAAGGGAAATGGCCATCTTTTAAGGAATAAATTCCTATCCAGCTAATCAGAGTATCTCTTGTTATATGTTGCCGCATGAAGCATAGGCACACCAAATCTCAAAATTAAGGTTCCAACAAAGTCAAAAATATGTTGGACAAGGGAGGGAACTAGGTTAACATGTGACTGACATGCCAATCACACATAATTATCATGCAAGAAGTGAAACTATTTAGAGCATTTTTAGATTGAAAACTTTTGTAATGCAACAGGTATTACAAATAATTATAAATCCTCTCATGACAAAATTGTTGTGGCCCTCTAATATAAAAATATGTTAGATGGAGCCCATGTGACATCACATCCAATCATAATCATAAATATTAAAATATACTTGTATCAGTTAACGAATAACTAGTAAAATCTTTCCAGAGGACCATTTCCTCATTAAATAGAGAAATATATTTAGAAAATTCCATCAGCTTGTAGATAAAATAAATACATAAAGGAACTAGGATCTCAGTCGGCTCAGGTATTGCGGTTCTAATGAAGGAAATGTCTGAAGTAGCATTGTCATAAGTTCATAACAACTGCTACCAGAAGTTGTTACACATCCAAGAGAGTAGAAGCAGAAAATTTAGGGGAGGCATGCAAGGGATCTCCAAGTTCATTGTTTGCAACATATATGACATTGACATAAAATAAAACGATATAAATAGGATTACAATGAAAAGTTTAAAACATGACTGTATCGAGTCACAAAGATAGAGGGAAGTACTTACTTAAAGAAGTGGCTTGAGTGATGATCAATGGACCAGCCCCATTACACCCTTCAATTTGGAGCTCCCTAACAACATTTGAAATAGTACTGGCAGAAACAATCACATCGTCTGTGAGTACCAGCATACTTCCTTTAGTTGACATCGTGTCCAACAAAGTCAACCAAGGTTAGATAATTTCCGAGACGCGTTGAATCACCTGACACATTTTTGGTCACACAATGTTAGTGCCAAAAAGTAAATATTTATACTAATAAATGAAACATGTGTAAACTGGACTAATTAAAATATTAAACAAGATCAGACATCAATAAGTCTATCTTTTTTTCTTTTTTTTTTTGTGGGCTGGGGGGAGGGTCATATTGAGCTTGAATTCTCCTCTTTTATCTTTATCTTTTGGAGACTAAAAATTGGTTTCTTCCTTAAGAAAATATTTTCCAATAAAATGGAAAAAGATCTACAACAAGAAATTTCAAACTTAAATTTCCTATCACAAACCTGAAACATATTTCTTCTTCTAATTAAATATTGACGAAATTAATTATTTGAACGAGATCTAAGGTTTTATAAACACAAACATATTTAAAAAAAAAAAAATCCGCAAAGAAACTTTTCAATGGTAACCTATTGAAACATTTTGAGCTGAAGTCAAAAAAAAAAAAAAAAATTGTTTCAAAAAATAAATTAAAATATGATCTATTATGTATATTAGGGGGAACCCTGCCACATGTCATGTTATCATCTTCAGATTATACTACAACAGAAGAAAAAAAATGAATATTGTATATACATTTTATGATCATCTAAGTCAAACATTGATAAAAGGAAAACAGAGCAGCTTGAAGAGGAATATTTAAGATCAATTGGTGTGATCTGATAAGTAAACGAGAAAATCCGCTCAAATTTGGTTGTGGGTTTGTCAAAGCTTGGTTGATTTCATCAATTGAATCCGCCACCCCCCCAAAAAAAAGGAAGCCGAATATATTCAGATTAAAGTTATTCCCCTTGTAACTTTGATGTAAAATCAGCATCAAGTTACTTCAAATTTTTTTATTGAATTTATTTAATTGCATTCAACTAGAATCTAGGGGTTCGGGGACAGTTCAGTGGTTTCCATGACCGGACAAGCATAAGCAATTTCACGAATACGTAGACGAAATACAAATATTAGAACCTCATACAGAAAGAAAAATACACGGAGAAAGGATGGCCACGTTACCTGTGTCAGACGCCTGAAACCACCAAACGAAGCAGAGAGAAAGAGGTTGCAACAGGAAATCAGATATTGAGGATCTTCAAAAACCTTACATAGGGAGAGAAGAGCACGCAAAACCTTATTTCATGGCTCAAAGCCATTGGCAATTAATAAATTCCAATATGAACTCCCAGATTAGAATACAAAGCTAAAAACACAGAATAGTATAGTAACATTCAAGCTCTTGCAAAGTACCCTAGGGTTTTAACAAAGGCGCAAGAAGATGAAATGCAATTACATGCAATCAATTTTACACACAAAATCACAAGACGAAGAACGAGGGAAAATTGTTGGCTTACTTGTTTGAAAGATTGATCGAGAAACCCTAATTCTCTCTCTCTCTCTTAACTGTAGAGACAGAATCCTCGACTCTGAACAGATGCTATCGTAAAGAAAAAAATGGTTTGTACTTTGTACACGTGAAGGAAGAAAAAGAAAAGTTTAATTTAAAAATGAATTTTAGCCGACCAACTTTGAACGGCGGCTCCTATCCTTGTCTAGTTTTCCTCGAACCGTACCCTCTTTGGTTCCCCCAACAATTGGTTTGGGTCGTCGGTTTCATTGTCGGTTCATTTTTCCCATCCCTGCCATAGTGGCTCAGGCTAGGGCCCCAAACTTCAAAAGGGTGAGGGGAGGAGGAGTGAAGTTGAAGCAATTAAAGTTTTCCCTCGAAAAATGGAACAAAGAAAAAAATAGAGAGAATTGTATTTCACTCGTGGAAAGAAAAAAATTGATTGAATTGTGGTTCTAGTTTCTAAATTTTTAATAGATACAAAATTAAAATATTGTCAAAGTTGCGACATTAAAACTGAGATTAAAGTTAAAATCAATAAAAAATTAACTCACAAAAAGTGTTATGATAAATAAAACATTAAATATTTCATGTTAGTCGAACTATTGAGATACTTCGCATTACAATATTCATTTATAATTGATGATACATGGTTCAAAAGCTCATTATCATAAAATTTAAGCCCATGACCAGGAGTTCATGCGAATGGAATGAACCTCTCAGTTAGGGGAATGCAGCCCTCTCTCGGTCCTCATCGACCAGATTCTATTCAATAGGAGGCTAATCAGTCTTAAGTCCTCCTCACTGCTCCGTATCTGATCAGCTTGAAGCAATATTCAACTTTTCTTAAGTTACGGAGACGACATTTCATAATTAACAAGGACACTCTGACTCCTAATCGATAAGAAAATAAACCTCTTAACAACTAAAACTTTCTTAACAAGTAAGATTCTAAATCTTATGTAAATCTTTTCCTAAGAGATCCTGTGATCTCGGAACACTCATATGGAAACTAGGGTTTTAATGCCCTGGATGCACACGAGACTCACAAAAGCAACCTATGTATACACATCATAAGGTTACGAACCAAGTACGCTCTTTGAACTTACACAACACATAAAGGCATAAAAAACTCTCTTTCAGTCCGTTTTCTCTTTTCAAAAACCGCTCTCTGACTTTAGTGTTGGAGTCTCCTTCGCCAGAACACCCCGCGGCGGTCTTTTACAAGTCCCATCGATCAAGATTTTCTGACGCCCCATCATCCTGATCAAGTCAACAGAGTCATCATTTGTGAAGTAAGACCCACCTCCAACAATAGTTAAAAAGGACTCATCCGATACACAAAGTGCTTCCTGTCATCACCTCCAATAATAGTTATAGATAAAAAATCATTCAATTGTCAAAAAAGGGATATTGGTCACTTAGGCACTCGAAATTTGGCGAATAAGCCTCTGACAAGGGTATTATTGGTCCACCATGAATACCGTCATGGATGATTACATCAGAAGATATGATAAATGCCAACGCTTTTCGTCGATATCATGCCAACCCTCCACCAAACTCAGCCCAATCACAAGCCCATGACCATTCGTCCAATAGAGAATGGACATCCTTGGACCGTTCCTATCGACTATCGGATAACGAAAATTCCTAGTCATGGCTATCGACTATTTCACCAAATGGATACAAGCCGAATCATTGGCCCAGATCACCATCAACAAGATGCAGAATTTCGTGTGGACGTCCATCATCACCAGATTCGGTATCCCCCACATTCTGATTGCCAACAACGGCAAACAGCTCAACAACAAAAATTTTCAAGAATTTTGTAGCAGATTGGAAAAGCATTGCTTCACCTCCATCGCCAAACTAACGTCCTCGTCGACATAACGAACGGAACAATCCTGCAAGGATTAAAGGCTACACTGGATGAAGTTAAAGGTCGCCAGGTAGATGAGCTCTATAGCATTCTTTGGGCCTACAGAACAATGCCTTGAAGAGCAACGGGAGAAACGACATTCAGTCTAATTTACGAGCTATGAAGCAGTGATACCGGTGGAAATCGACATTCATTCTTCGAGTGTATCAATACGAGCATGGACAAAATGAGCTTGCATTACGCGAACGGTTAGGTTTACTCCCCGAACTGCAAGAAACCACATCTGTTTAAATGACCGCTTATCAATAACAGATGGTGCGATACTACAACAGGTGGGTAAGGACTAGAATGTTCAAGTCGGGTGATCTAGTGTTAAGGAAGGCAGAGGCCACCGGTCAACCTCAACTAGGTGGGAAGCTAGCACCCAATGGGAAAGCTCCTTACTGGGTACGCTCGGAAGTTCGCCCAAGGACATACCATCTCAATCACCTAGACAGCTCGATCATGTCTTGGAAATCTGAAAACCTACGCATCTACTATCAACGATGATTGTCACTCTCTCGTGGGAACACACACTGCCCTGTACCTGGTTAAACGGTCAGATAAGACCTTTACAGTCCTCCACCCTGTTATACTATCCTATCTGTTGATTAATCTACTGTTATACTATCCTATCTGTTGATTGATCTATCTCTATATCTATGTTTTTCAAAATGTGTCAATAAGAGATGTATCTCCCCAACAGGCAAACACAACCCATCTTCTCGTTTGAACTCTCGTAACCGAATGTTTTATCGAGCATTGCATGTTGTCAATGAGGGATGTATCTCCCCAACAGGTAGATAGGGTCTATCCTATCATTTGAACTCTCATAACCGAATGCTCTACCAAACGTAGAGTATTGTCAATAACGGATGTATCTCCCTGAAGGGTAAACACGGCTCATCCTATCGTTTGAATTCTCGTGACCGAATGTTCTACTGAACATAATGTATCGTCAATAAGGGATGCATTTTCCCGATGGATAGACACGGCTCATCCTATCATTTGAACTCTCATGACCGAATGCTTTATCAAACGTAGCGTGTCATCAACAAGGAATGTATCTCCCCGACAGGTCGACACGGCCCATCCTATCATTTGAACTATTGCGACCGAATGTTCTATTGAACGTGGCCTGTCGTTAATAAGGAATGTGTCTTCACGACGGATAGACACGGTCCATACTTTAATTAAACTCTTAAAAAGGGTTAACTAACATTTAACCACACATAATCTACTAAGGAAAATGCCAGATGAATGATTCAATCTGCATTATTTTCTCATTGAAAAAAAATACCAAAAATTTTTTGGCTGCAAGTCTGAAGAGGGTTAAAAAAAGTATAACACAGTAAAGAAAATTTTTCACAGGTGCCAGATATAAAAATAAATAAATAAATACAAGAATGAAAGAAACCCTAATTCTTAAACCAAAAAAGTACGATTAATATAATGTAAGAAAAAATCTTAAATTGTGAAATAGAAAACACAATCGTGAATTTGTGAAATCAAGAGTACCCATAGACAAAAACTGAAAAAAAATTTAAAGCCCATTAATTCTGAATAACTACATCTTCTGACAGCAGAAATGTGCCTTAAGCACAAGCCCCTCTAATATTTAACTAAAAATCCAACATTTATTAAAACCCACAAAACCAAATTTGCGTGTCCTTATTTAAAACACATAAAGTCAAGAATCAGAATCAAATTTGATAAAAACAACGCACAACAAATCCCCATCTGGGTCTCATCATAGTTAAGGCATTAATCTAAAACAACCACACGTAACATTCAAAGTGTTCATCATTCAATACGAACAAAACAACCAAAACCACAACCAGTTAATGCTAAAAAAAGGATAGTGACAAGCACATTTTTCGGTATATGGAAATCAAGACCAAAATCTTTACGAATTTAGCAAAGTTGAGAATATAGAGAAGAAGCGAAGAGGGAGGAAAAAGAAAGAAAGACTTACAGTTTGGAGAAATCTGAATGTGGGTACTAAAGTGGGTAGAGAAAGGAGTGAAGAAATGAGGTTGCATACACAACACCAATCAAGATTTAGAAATCCTAGTTGTCTTAGTTTTAACCCCGAGAAAAGAATGAAGAAAAAGAGATTACAACCCTAGAAATACACAACACCAATCAAGATCGAGACAGAAACCCTAGAAAAGAATTTCGACAACGAAACAAGAAGTAGAACCCTACAAATTGATCGAAGATTTGAAGAGAGCTTACCGGTACCGATTGAAGAGAGGTTTCGGTTGAGGCGGCGAATCACGACAACGAGAGAGAGAGAAAAAGACCACCCAAATCGCGGAGAGAGTGGTTTCCCAAATCGCAGAGCGAGGACGGACGTGAGAGAGAGGCTTCGGTTTTATTTTCCGTGAATGAATAAACTTGACTCCATGGGCATAGCGTGTTTGATGGCCGCCACAACTGCTCTATGCACAATTGTTTTATTTTTATTACTTTTTTATTAATCCACTTATAGATAATTATAGTTTTTTATTAATTCACTTCTCAAAGACCAGTTTGAATAATGAATACCCAACTTTACTGTGAGGAAGAGAACATCTACTTTTGTAATTTTAAATCCTTTAAAAAATTATTTAATATTTTTTAAATTTTAAAAAAATTTATTCATGGTAAAGTAAGACACAATTGTTTCATTAAATTGAGGTTTTCATCAAAAAAAGAAAAGCATATAATAAAAAAAGCTTTTATACCTGAAAATTAATTACAAATTTTATTGAAAAGTTAATTTTTATTAATTATCAAACAATTTTTATAAAAGAATAATTATTATTTTAAAATATTTATTTAATAATTTAAAATGATTATAAAAGGAAAAAGTTAAATATTTTTAAATTTAGAAATTATTAAATGTCAATGAATAAAAAAGTTGGGTCTGTAGAGTTGGAAACAGGTATAGCGACAATCAGTGGAGGCCTTTTTTCCTCCTTATATGCTCCAAATGATTCTATACTTGACCACGAGATTGAAGCTATGGGTCATTTATATTGTCAATTAGGGAAAATATCAAATTGTACACATTTGAAAAATGATCAAGTTCAATCCGCAAATGATAAAGTGCTGCATTGGTTGTGATGCATCACCCACTGCCCCCTTCAATTCTCCTGCTATTAGCAATGCAATAGATTCTCCGCCCATTTATTAGGGGGGCCTCTCATAAATTAAAATCCATGCTCAGGCGTTCTATATATGTCTGGGCCGATTTTTTCTGGTGCTAAGGTTTCCATCGTTTTCTTTCCTCTTCAACCATCGGTATCTAGTAGTCATATTTCGATTACTTCGATTTAAATATTTACAAAAATCCTATTTAAGAGCTAATGAACTAAGTTTTATATGGAAGTATTATTAAAAAAAAATTCTAAAACAAGGAAAAAAATTCATAAATTGGGACACATATATCGTGATTTGAAGACGCGACATGATATATTACGGGTTTAACATATGATATATGCATATCGCGTCTTCAAACTATGAAATATTCAGCCTATGTTTAACCCAAATCAGCATGGGACAACAAGAATCAAGAAATGAGTCATTCAAGAGTCATGAAATTAATGATTTTTATACAAGAAAGTAGAAGTTCAAGTCCTACACCAATCATAAATCCAGTGCTACGGATTCGCATTCAACAAACTAAAAGAAAGAACAACTCTCCCATTAGGACCCACAGGCATAAACCCTCCATGAATTGTCCCATCATCTTTCCCACCATTCACAAATATCTTCCCAAAGATCTCCGCAGAAGGGAGGGTTAGGGTTTGTTGCGAGAGAGAAGAGAGAAGAAGAGAGAGGAGAGGTTTGTGCTTGGTTTATAGCCGAATATGCTGTGGGTTAAAGATGTAACATACATATGTCGCATGTTGAACCTGGTCGCATCTTCAATCCATGATATATGTGTGCTAACTTACAATTTTTTTTTTCCTTTTCATGTTATTTTAGATTTTTTTTTTAATTTGAATGATACTTCCATATAAAGCTCCCAATGAGTTTTAATTCAAGTGTCATCTCTCTTCTCCTTCTTATAATAGGTTCGTATTTGAGACTCAATATACACAGAAAAGGAAACCTATTTAGGGGTGACTCTAATAGTGTAGTATTTTTCATTCCTAAATTTTAAAATTGAGATTTGGTTAAAAATCTATCACCTCATCACCGACTGTTTGTTGGTTGGTTTCCATTGTTGTTGGGAGAAAGAAAAAGGACCAGCCCTTTGTAACAAAGATGCAGTGCATGGATGCACCATATTAAGGAAAGGAAGATCAAATTTTCAAGGTGCGCATGGTTCATGGGCTATCAAGAAAAATAATAATAAATAGAATCAAGTCCAACCCTTTTGGACCACGTTGCATTTGCACCTCAGAAATCAATGTTGTCGAAGTTGGCTTGTTGATCCAGGTAAGTCTACAAGCCCTGCTTAGTCGGTTGTGCTCAACACAAGTTGGTATCTTTTGCTTTAGTCTGCAGATTGGAACAGGTTGTGCGTTTAGCAATGAAACTTTTTAAACTGATACATAATTTTCCAGGACTTGGGTTCAGCACAAAAATGATTAGCATTGAAGGATAGCGGAAAATAATGAATCGAGTGAATTATGCTGATGCTTTTCATCTATCAAACTCAAAAGCTTTATTATGAGGGGGATGTACACAAACTGTCAAAATCTCTCTCTCTCTCTCTCTCAAGAAATTAATTTTGAACAATGTACAAAGCTGAAAACTTTTGGGCTTCGTCTCGTGAGAATAGTGGTAGCTTCTGCTCACCGGAAGCATATGAGATGATACTTCTTTTCAGCAATGGGATATAATTTGCCCCATTGAATGCAGCTGCGTGCATTACATTTAGAGGCCCGAAGTCCACACAGAATGCTTTCTGAAAACTGTCAAAGATTGCCATCATCATGATAATTGCCGATTTTCTATCCGCTTCGTATTTTTCCAACAGAGATATCTGCAACCAAAAAATAGTAAGTTTTCAAAATTAACCAAATTGTCACCAGATCCTAGTTTCAGGTTGAGGTAACAATCCCTAACCTTATGCTATGTATGACCTGGATGGAACTCATTGTCAGAATTATTATTTTTTTTCCTACACCCTACATCATCTCAGAGATGATACTAAAACTCAACAAGTCAAATAGGCTTTGATCCCAAATTGGTTGGATTGCTATTCCATTTAGGACATGTGATAGGAGTGAAAAGGGTGTTAAACGTTAGTCCCCCAAATTTCATACCCTTTTAATTGTGTTTGGCACACAATCTCCTCCCCCCCCCCCCTTCAAATGAGGAGGGGCCATCATCTTTGTTCCAACTACCAATGTCGTCATAGCAACAAAGGCTAAAGATCTTCTCTCTCACTCTCTCTCTTAAAAATTTTCAATTTTGGGGACTTCTGCAAAGTTTGATCTGGGATAGTTTGATGTCAAACATTACAGTTTGTTGCCACTGGTTAAGTTAAATTTATATCATCATGTTTGCCCACTAAAGTTTTCTTCCCTTTAGTTCTTGGATGCCAAAAACTTTTAAGCAATCACTAGTAACAGGCACATCAAGGACCTTTGAACATGTCCTAACCTTCTTAATCTAATTTTTCTCCTCTTATGTGAAGACTACGAGGTGATAACCAAGCTTCGCGTGGTATAGTGTTTATAATCGGTGATTTGTCCAGTGATAGATTATATATATTAATTTATATAAGATGAAAAGAATTTTTTGATATATGTATGATTTTATATATGATTTTATATAAGAGGAGAAGAATTTTTTGTGTATGTATATCATATATACGTACAATTGATTAAAATGAGAAAAATCTATTTATTTTCAGAATAAGTATTGAAAAAGTAATTATGAGATTCGGTTATCATATTTATTTTTATAATAGGTATGTAAGAAAAATTTATCACATTTGGTCATTGATTATCTATACGATATATAAGTGTATAAGCCCTTTTTTATCACATTTATTGAAATTTTTATGTGAAATTTTATATCGAGAGTTAATAGAAGTGGATATTTCATTATAGTAGTGGCATTTACTGGAGGAGCGTATGAACCGAAGGAGGATTGAGTGGAGGGCAATGATTATATATTATTAAATATTAATTTAGATATGAATTTATAAAATAAAAATATTAAAATCTGTTAAAAAATTATAAATATTTATAAAAGTTTGATTTACGGTGATATTTTCTGAAATATTTGTGATATTCATTAAATACTTCAATTTATGTTTTTAATAGAAATTATGTGCGCATCTATAATAATTATAATATTTTTGTTATATGTATAAATTTTTTGCATAAAATAAAATTATCTATAAAAAATTTGTTTAATATCTTTATTATAATCATAAAATTTTTATTAAAATTATCATTTATTTTTTAAATATCAAAATATTTTCAAATATTTTCTTACTTTGTATTTTTATAATTATAATTTTTACATAACTATAATATTATATTATTTTTACAATACATCACTTATTTTCAATACTTGTAATATATTCGGTATAAAATATTTTCATAAATTTATCATTTATTTTAATATAATCATTGATAAAAAAAAATTTTAAAAATTTTTTAAATGTCAAAATATCTGAATGTTTTTTATTTATTATTTTTATAATTATAATTTTTCAAGTATTATAATATTAAAGTTTTTTATATATACATAAATTTTTTGCACGTTCTTAATAATTTTAGTATAGTTGCAAAATTCTATAACGAAATTACTTTTTATAATACTATATTTAATTTTTAAAAAAATCAAAATATTTTTAAAAATATCGCAAAATATAAAAACCAAGTCATCTATGATATTTGTAAAATATATAAAATATTTTATAAAAAAAAGAGCAAAACATAAAAAATATTTTTAAAAAATTTTAAAAAATAATGTTTTTTAAAAATATTAATTTGTTCAAACTATTTTTTTAAAAACCTATTTATAATATTTTTTGATATTTTTCAGAAAGTAAACAAAAAGAAAAAAAAAAAAAAGAAAAACAAGCTAAAAAAAAACCAAAAACATAAAAAAAAATAAAAAATGCTTTAGTTGACTAAGGCATCTCTTTAATCAACTAAGCATATTGTTTTTCTTTTTTTTTTCTTTTTTTTCCTTTTCATTTTGTTTTTTCTTTTTCTTTTTGTCTTTTTTCTTTTTTTTTTTCAATGAAATTTTTAAAAAATGTCATAGATATTTTTTAAAAATAGTTTTTTTTTTTTTATTTTTATTTTTTTATTTTTCTATTTTTATCAATGATATTTTTTTTAAATATCATAAATGTTTTTAAAAAATAATCTTTTTGAAAAAGATAATGTTTCTTGGAATTATAATATTAAAATAATTTTTTGTAAAAAATCTAAAATATTTCATTAAAAATATCACAAAATATAAAAAATATTTTTAAAAATTTTCAAAGAATAATAATTTTTTTAAAAATATTAATTTTTCCAAACTATTTTTTTTTAAATTATAATATTTTTTTGATATTTTTTAAAAAAAGAAAACAAAAAGAAAAAAAAACAAGATAAAAAACCAGAAACATAAAAAAAAGACGTTTTAGTCGACTAAGGTATCTATTTAGTCGACTAAGTATCTTGTTTTTCTTTTTTTTTTCTTTTCATTTTGTTTTTTTTTTTTTTTTGGTCTTTTTGTTTTTGTTTTTTTCAATGAAAATTTAAAAAATTGTTAAGAACTATATATTTTTTTTTATAAATATCACAAAATGTAAATAAAAATGTTTTTAAATTTTCTAAAAATAATGTTTTTTTAAAATAATAATTTTTTAAGCTTATTTTTTTTTAAAAAAAAATATCTAACTAAGCATCTTGTTTTTCATTTTCTTTTCTTTTTTTCTTTTTGTCGTTTTTCAATGATATTTTTTAAAAAAATATCATAGACGTATTTAAAAAATATTTTTTTTAAAAAGGTAATGTTTCTTAGAATTATAATATTAAAATAATTTTTTGTAAAACATCTAAAATATTTTATTGAAAATATCACAAAAGATAAAAAATATTTTTAAAATTTTTTAAAGAATAATAATTTTTTAAAAAATAATAATTTTTTCAAACTTTTTTTTTTTGAAAAATTTATAATATTTTTTTATATTTTTTAAAGAAAGATATTTTGATATTTTTTATATTTTTAAACTATTTTTTTGATATTTTTTTTTTTGGAGCTGGGTTTGGGCGATTATTGATGACTCTTTTTACCTTCTTTCTCTGTTTCTTCATTGTTCTCACCTCTGCTTCATAGTCGATGTCTTGGCATTCTTGATTCTAGAGGCCTTTTGAGTAGAAAAGCATGAGGGTTTTGTTGGGATTCATCTGTTCTAATAAAAAGCATAGCTTGTGAATTGGATCTTCAAAGTCCTCCGTTTTCTTCCCAAGAACTTGAAATCTTTCTGGGTTCTCTCCATTTTCATCCCCCCTCTCTCTCTCTAATTTTAACAATAATAGGGTCTCAGTTGCCTCTCTTGCTCCCTTTTATAAAATTTTAGGGTGTGTTTAGTCTTGCTGAGCCCTTTTCTTCTTACAAAGATCAGATAGGGTTTGAGAGATAAAGAAAGTTAAAGGAATGAGATGCAAAGAGAATCACAAGAAGAGAGACAAGATGGGAAATTCAACCACTTCAAGAGGAAGGATAATCAGCGTGTTTGTTGGTTGGATATTGTTGGTGATTCTTGGTGTTGCAGCATTTGATTTTGGGACGCAAGAAGCTCCATTGTTCAATGAAATGGATGTTTCAATATCATCAACATCATCGTTAGTTTCAGGGTTGTTTGTATTGGGAGATTCATCTGTTGATTGTGGAGCCAACACCCTCTTCTACCCCCTTCTTCACCGCACTCTCTCTCTCTCTTGCCCTGTAATGGCTCGAATTGTGCTGCAAGAACTCCTCTATTTACATCCGTCAAGGATTACTCAAAGAAATACCAATTGAGGGAGAAGTTGAAAATTAAAAATAATGTTTCAAGATTTTCAAGAAAATAGATCAAAATTTTCAAGATTTATTGAAATTGGAAAATGTTGTGGGTTACAGTATTCATTAATTCAACAAAAAAAATTTTCTTTTGGATAAATTTTTGTGCAACGGTTGAGTTGTTACAAGTTCGAGACTTTAATCCCAACAATTGGGATCTGCTTTGGAGTAGACGTATATGTACGCAGTCTTTTTCTTGTATTTTTGTAAAAAAATTGTTTTCATGCCTCGAACTCATAGCAACTCAACTTGTACCAAGATTCGTTCAAAAGATTTTTTTTTTGTTGAACTAATGAATACTGTAATCCACAGCATTTTCCAATTTCAGCAAGTTTTGAAAATCTTGATCAATTTTCTTGAAAATCTTGATCCATTCCATTAACCGATTTAAGAACAATACTTTTAAACCTCTAGTGATGAGAATGCCAACAAAATAAAACCAAATGATCAACTTTCTTTCTAGCTGAGGGCGGTTTTGCCACTAATGAGGAACTATATATATATTTTTTTTATAAATATCACAAAATATAAATAAAAATGTTTTATAATTTTTTTAAAAATAATATTTTTTAAAAAATATTAATTTTTTAAAACTATTTTTTAAAAAAATATCTATGGTATTTTTTAAAAAAAATACCTTTGAAAAAAAAACAAATATTAATAAAAAAGTTTTTAAATTTTTTTAAAAATAATTTTTTTAAAATATTAATTTTTTAAGACTATTTTTTAAAAAAATATATCTAACTAAGCTTCTTGTTTTTTTTTTTTCTTTTCATTTTGTTTTTTTTTTTTTTTTGTCTTTTTTTTTTCAATGATATTTTTAAAAATTGTTAAGAACTATATTTTTTTTATAAATATCACAAAATATAAATAAAAATATTTTTAATTTTCTAAAAAATAATATTTTTAAAAAATATTAATTTTTTAAAACTATTTTTTAAAAAATATTAATTTATTATTAATTTTTTAAAACTATTTTTTAAAAAATATCTATGTTATTTTTAAAAAAATACCGTTGAAAAACAAAACAAAAAAAGGAAAAAAAATCAAGATATCTTAGTCGATTAACGCATGTCTTATAGTCAACTAAGACCTTTAGTTTATTAATGTATGCCTTATAGTCGACTAAGGAGCATCTTTACCGGTAAAAACTCCCGGCAAAAAACTAAGAATGTGAAATTTTCTTGATAAAAAGCTCTCCGGTATACCTTCATCTCTCAAAACTTCTTGATAAAAAACAAGTGGGTTCCACAAAAGTTCTTCGATAAAAAAACTAAAAATGTGAAAGCTCGCAGTAAAAAGCTCACCGGTCCTAGATACATGAAAACTCTCCGATACACAACATCTTCCTCTCTCAAAACTCCTAAATAAAAAGCTCCACAGTACATAAAAACTCCCCGATACATAAAAACTCCTCGGTACACTATACATTCCTCTGTCCACTTGCCCAACTTATATAGAGAGAGAAAAGCTCTTCGATAAAAAAACTAAGAATGTGAAAACCTCGTGATAAAAAGCTCCCCGATCCCTGGTACACAGCACTTTCTTCTCTCAAAAATCTCCGGTAAAAAAACTAAGAATGTAAAAACTCCGCGGTCAAAAACTCCCCGGTAAAAAGCTTCCCGGTATACCTTTCTCTCTTAAAACTCCCCGGTAAAAAAAATACTTTCCTCTCTCAAATCTTCTCGATAAAAAACAAGTGGGTCCCGCAAAAGCTCCCTGATACAAAAACTAAAAATGTGAAAATTCCACAATAAAAAGCTCCCCGGTCACCAGTACGTGAAATCTCTACGGTATACAACACATTCCTCTATTAAAACTACTCGATAAAAGCTCCATAGTAAAAGGTTTCCCGATATAAAACTTCCCAAAAAAAAACTAAAATGTAAAAGTTTCGAGGTAAAAAACTCCCCGATCCCCGGTACATGAAAGCTCCCCGGTACACAATACCTTCATCTCTCAAAACTTCCCGCTAAAAAGCTCTACGGTACACGAAATCTTCCCGGTACACAATACCTTCTTCTCTCAAAACTCTCCGGTAAAAAAACTAAGAATGTGAAAACTTCCCGGTAAAAAACTTTTCGGTACATAAAATCTCTTCGGTACACAACACTTACATCTCAAAACTCCTCGGTAAAAAGTTCTATGGTAAAAAAATTAAGAATTTGAAAACTCTCCGGTAAAAAGGTTCTCGGTACATGAAAACTTCCCAATACACAACACTTTTCTCTCTCAAACCTTTCCGGTAAAAAACTAAGAATGTGAAAGCTTCCTGATAAAAAACTCGCCGGTACATAAAAACTTTTCGGTATACAACACTTTGCTCTCTCAAAACCCCCCGATAAAGTAACTATGGATATAAATTAGAGTATAGATGACAATCGAGAAATTTCACAAATAATTGACTAAGATCAAGTTAGTAAACCTTCTCCAATAGAGAATATTGAATTAACATTAAGGAGATTTACTCAAGAAAGAAAGTCAGCTATACATGATAATTATGTGGTATATTTTCAAGAGTCTGAATGTAACATCGGAGCCATAGAGGAGCCGAAAACGTTTTCATAAGACATAAGTTTTAAAGACTTGAACTTGTGACTGAACACGATGAAAGATAAGATGGACTCTATAAAGAGCAATGAAGTCTGAAATTTTGTAGAGTTACCAGATGGGGTAAAACCCATCGGATGTAAATGGGTCATCAAGACTAAGATTGACTCATTATGCAATATCGAGAAATAAAAGATCAGACTCGTTAAAGGGTTTACCCCAAAGGGAAGGAATTGACTACTCGGAGATATTTTTTCCGTTGTCTGAGAAAGATTCTCTTCACATCATTCTGTCATTGTTGCACATTTCGACCTACAGTTGCAACAAATTGATCTGAAAATGATTTTTTTTTTTAATAGGAAACTAGAGGAAGAAATTTATATGTATCAATCTCAAGAATTCTCCTCTAATTGTAGTTAGCACTCGGTGTGCAAACTCAAAAAATCCATATATGGTTTGAAATAGGTCTCTCACTAGTGGTATTTGAAATTTCATAATGTAGTTATTTCATTCAATTTTGAAAAAAATATTATAAATCAATGTATATACCTCAAGGTCAGTGGGGGCAGATTTTGTTTTCTTGTCCTGTATATCGATTACATACTATTTGTAACAAATGATAAGGGGATGCTGTATGAGATGAAAGATTTCCTCTCTTGAAATTTTAAAATGAAGGATTTAGATGATGCGTCTTATGTTATCGGTATAAAAATAAATCAGATAGATCCCATAAAGTTCTGGAACTATCTCAATAGACCTATATCAAAAAAGTGCTTAAAAGATACAGAATGGAGAATTTGGACTAATTCCCTAACACAGATTTGGAAAGGGAATAGATAGCTAACATTCCATATACTTCCATTGCTGGAAATCTCATGTATACATAGGTTTGTATAAGACCTGATATAGCGTATGTTATGGTAATGTTAGGAAGATATCAAAATAACTCAAGTTTGAAACATTGGAAGACTGCAAAGATGATTTTGACATATTTACAAGGTATCAAGAAGTACATGCTTATATACGAAAAACTGACAGTCTAGAAGTAGTTGGGTACTCAAATTCGAATTTTACCGGTTGTGTTGATTCCTAGAAATCAACATCGGATTATATCTTTATGATGGCTAATGCATCTGTATCGTAGAGGAGTACTACGCAAACATTGACTGTGACCTCTCTTATGGAAGCTGAGTTCGTGATGTATTTTGAGGTTACCATATGTGGTATAAGTTTCATAAACGGATTTAGAGTTTTAGATTCTATACCTCAACTATTATGTATTTTTTATGACAATTCAGTTTTGTATTTTTTATTAAGAATAATAAGTATAAAAGTCGAAATAAACATATCGATATAAAATATTTAATCATTAGGGAAAAAATATTAGAAAATAAAGTTGTAATCTAATACATTAATACTAATTATATATTGGCTGATCCCTTAATCAAAGGCATGCTACCAAGTAGATTTAAAGATTATGTTTTAAATATGGATTTATTGTCTTATTTAAAAGAAACTTAAAATTGAATTTTCTCAATAAAGTTGTGCAGACATTTTTTGTTTTGAAATAAATTTATCAAACATAAATTCCAAATAAATGTAGGGTTTATTAATAAAGTAAATATTACCATAAGATTAAAAAATAGAATATATTATGATACACGAATGAGACACGAGAGATGATACTTGCTTCTAGAGGATTTATCACCATGACTTGTGTACTCCATTTTTCATAAGAAATTGATTTGGTTTTGACTTCAAGTCTGTTTGCTGGGTCAAGTGAGAGAATGTTAGAAATTTTTTTAAAAATTCAAATTCATGAATTAATGCATTCAAATTGAGTTAATGGAAAAAAATATAATTGAAAAAAAATGTTAAATTTGATAAAGAATGAAAATAATTTGAATTGGATTATATTTGGTCAGATTTTAGTGATCCATTCAAATATCTACACAATTAATTTTTATTTTTTCAGTCTTCCCATAACGTTCGACAATAATTTAGGGTGACAATTATAGGATTTTAATAACTTTTTTTATGGTTGAAAGTTTATATAAACCCATTTCTAGTACATTGGGTCCCTAACTCCAAATTTTGTGACTTCAAACCATCTATTGAGTAAAATTGAGGATTTAGAATGCTTTTACATGTCTCAAGAAATGTTGTGGAGCTTTATAGTCACCGAAAATGCAAGAGAAAAGTATGGACGAAGATAACACTAAATCTCCTTTTCGCTTCCTTTTATTTTGGCTTAATTTTTTCATTACAAGTATACATTAGATTTGTCATGCATTCTAATAATGCATTTGTGCAGATTTGAAGGATTATTTGTTAATAAATTAAGTTAGTGAAAGGTAACACATGTTTCTTATTTCGTATATTAGTAATATTCTCATAGCTAGTAATAGTAAAGGTCTTTTGGAAAATGTTAAAGTTTGACTATTCAGAGCCTTTGAAATGAAAGATTTAGGAGAGATTTTATTATTGGTATTAAATTGGTTAGGACTAGGAGTAGGATGCACAAACAAATTAGTTTGTTCATGAGAAATACATTTACATACCTTTCTACATCTATACAATATTGATTTTTTCTTAGATGGTTTAGCCCCTATAATTCTATAAATAAATTATTTAGGGAGGATTGCCCAACTTCCTTAGAGGACAAGTTATATGAGTCTAAGTTATCTTTTACTACCTCAGTCATTGGAATTGTTACATATACTTTAATGTGCACTGTGCTAATGTCCAGTCTTGCATATGTTGTTGGGAATCTTAGTCAGTTCCAATCTAATATGGGAAAGAATCATCGGGAAGGTGTGAAAATGGGTTTTCCTATTTGAAATAAAGCAAATTATATATGATATCGTATCATGCCAAAAAACTATTGTTTATCGATTATTTTTACTCCAATTTCCAAGATTATCTTTATAATAGAAATCCACTTATGGTTTTGTTTTTGTGTTTGTGTTTGTATTTGAAGGCACTGCACTTGAACAAGTAAGAAACAAGATTGTGAAGCACAATTTTTTATAGAGACTGAATATATAGCGATGAACTTTGCTTCAGAGGAAGCTATGTACCTTAGAAAAGTCTTCTAGTTGGGCCAGGGTAGAGCGACCAATATTGTTTCTTTTTAGGGGATTAGTGTCACTACGCTGTCATTTTGGGAATGACCAATGTTGCTACTTTGAAATAATAGTTGAGCAATGACTATCTTCAAACATGCTAAATGTTGCTATGAAGCAGACATACTGAATGAAAAATATCACTACATCTTGGGTATGCTTAAAAAGCAAAAAATCGTAGTTCAAAAGGTTTCTCCAGTGATATTTTATTAGATCTATTCACCTAATGTCTCACTATTGTTGTACTTTATGACCATGATCATAGGCTTCTCATATATTTTAGCGTTAGATGGTGCTGTGTTTAACTTCTAGTAATGTTGTTACTGGATGTGATAATTGGGAGTGGGTGTTGAAGTGTAAAATCCAGCATAGGCTAAAATATATTCTCTGGTTGTGCGCTCACTAGCATCTAAAAATCTCCTTTCTAAATTTGATTTTAGAGTTCCACTTTTTTTTATCTTTTCTACAACTCTGCTGGAAAAACTCTCCCCATATCTTTTGGGAATGACATTGACAATTTTCCACCAAATTTGGTAGCTTCTAGACAAAAATTTGCTTCTGAAAGTTTTTTTTTTCCCACTCTAATGATTTTAATATTTAGTTGAAATTTAATGCCTGCCATGACTTTGCCCTCTTTTAGGGGTTGCCTTTTTGTTCCCTTTTTGTTTATATTTTGTTGTTATTTGGTACTTTAGAAACACAATTCTGTTTGAGAATACCCATATCCCTTGTCACACCATTCTAGATATGACTAGGCTGGTCTTAATGGGGTTATCAAAGACCATAATGGCTTTTAGGTTGTGGCTTTAGTAAAAATTTAGACTGTGCTATTTCTATTTAAACCAAGTTATATACCTTGAGAGAGAATTATCTATGGCTACAGAAAAGGTGTCGAATCTCTTTCCTTACAAGTTTACTCGTGTGCAACTGTGAATCTTTTGCATACTAACAAATTCTTATCATGAGTATGCTTTATTATTGATGACTGCAGGTGCTTGATGTCGAAATTGGACTCCTTCCAACTTAAGCACATTTATGGAGAAGCAAATTTTTGCGCAAATACCCTTTAATTTGGATTTGGTGACTTCATCAATATTTTGTATCACAACCCTCATCCTAAAGTGATCATTTTGATCTAATGAGACTGTTAGAAGTCATTGACTCTAGAATTGTGTAGAAAGTTATAGCTTCCTCATGAACTCACTGACATTGAATAGTCTAGAAAGGTAGGCTCCCTCCAAGTTGTGTTTACCGACAATAAGTGTGTAGAATAATCTTGGATAGTCTAGGGAAATTCCACACCGACATTGTCTCACTATAAATAACCCATGAATCCTCACAAATTGTCCCAAGTGAGGTAAGTCCCGTCCTTGGTCCTTGGCTTTGTTAATTATTTGAGTATTGTTGTAGTGTTCCTATTGTAGTGTCCCAAGTTATTGCAACGAAATCAATAAATTTGTTTAATAATATTATTTGTATTATAAGTGATTTCTTTAGGTGATATTTTGATCATTATATTAGTATATATTTTGAGCCTACCACTTAGATAATTTGCTACAAGTGGTATCAGAGTCGGACGGTTTGGGACCGTCGTATTTGAGGTGTTTGCTATTGCAGGACATAATTTTTCATGAACTCTTAATTTGTTGAAATTAGTATAAATCCTTATTCGTGCAGTCATGATGGTGGATTCCACATCAGTTAGTTAAATTAAAAAATTAAATAACCATAATTATAGCATATGGCAATCATGTATGGAGTTCTTTTTGGAAAGTCAAAATTTGTTGGAGTACGTAATTGGAGCTGATGCTACACCACCTCCAAAAACGGATGCCATGGCTTATCGGAAATAGAAGGTGAAAGCTGTCAAAGTTATATTTGAAATAAAAACATCAGTTAAAAATGAGATTATAGAACATATCAGGCAATGCAAGACATCCAAAGAAGCATGAGACACATTTGCCAAGCGTTTTTTCAAGAAGAATGTTTTGTATCTCCAACTTCTGGAAAATGAATTAATGTCGTTAATTCAAGAAAAATTGACAATAAGAGATTATTTCACAAAAATAAATCTTTTTGTCAAGAAATTTCCGAATTAGATCCAAACTCTAAAATTATAGAGTTTAGGATGAGGAAAATTATTATACACGAGTTAAGACTTGAGTATGAAAGCAGCTATACAGGGTTGGGCGACACAACCCTCTATAGACGAATTAGAGAATTTGTTGGCGGATCAAGTGTCTCTTGCCAAGCAAATGGCAGGAGTAATAATAAAGAATGAAAAAAAAGGCATTATATAATGGTAAAGCTCGAGAAGGTTCGAGGAGGTCGAATAGTTCGAGGTTCGACAATAGAGAAGATGGCAAAACCAGAAAGCAACCTAGATGAAGCAATCAAATAGGGGGAGCTCGAGAAGGTCAAGGAAGAGGAGATAAACGTTCTCATAGCAATAAATGCTTCAATTATGGAAAAAGATGGCACTTTGCCAAGGATTGTAGACTCCTGAAGAAGTCGATTGAGGGAAATATGGCCACGTCAAGCAGGAAGATGACCATAGCGAGAATGAATGGGACATTCACGCATCCTTCTTGACATTGGACGTTGAAGAAGCAGAGTTCGATTTTGACGCCTCACAAGTGGAGGATTGTGCAATGACTGAAGAAATAACAGCTTTTCTTGCTAATAAATCTGGAGCAATTGATTTCAATAAAAAGTAGATCGTAGACTCGGGAGCTACCAATCACATGACAGATGATGAAAAAAAATTACTCAATATGTCTGCTTACAATGGTGGTCGCGTAGTTGCAACAGTTGACAACACAAGACTGCCAATCAAGCATGTTGGGGATGTGATACTAGCACCGCATCTCGATCATCACCAGGTACAACTCTAGAATATCATGTATGTGGATGGAATGAAGAAGAACTTGCTATCCGTATCACAGCTTACAGCCCTGGGAAACTACGTACTATTCGGTCCACAAGACGTGAAGGTGTACAAGAATGTTAAAATAATTGGAACACCAATCATGGTATGAGAAAAGTTGGAATCCATCTATATTTTGTCCGCAGAATCAGCATATGTTGATAAAATAAATAAAAGTGAGACAATGGATCTCTAACACGCACGTTTGGGACATGTTAGCTATAAAAGGCTCCAGATAATGGTGAAGAAATCAATGGTGAAAGGTTTTCCTAATATAGAAATGAGGAGTAACTCAGTTTGTGCCGGTTGTCAATATGGAAAGGCGCATCAGCTGTCATCTGAAGAGTCAAAGTTTAGAGCCAAGCAACCATTAGAGCTCGTCCACTCAGATGTGCAACAATCTAGTAGAGGAGCTCATTATATGATAATATTCATCGATGACTACTCTAGGTACATGTGGGTAGACTTTATGAAAGAAAAGTCTGAGACATTTAAAAATTTTAAGGAGTTTAAACAAAAAGTTGAAGGAGATGTTGGAAAAAAAATTCAGTGCTTACGCACGAATAATGGAAAAGAATACATATCAAATGAATTCTCAGACTGCCTATAAAGATGTAATATTCGAAGACAACTAACCTGCCTAAGGACTCTATAGCAAAATGGAGTAGCCGAAAGAAAGAATCGACATCTTGTTGAGACAGTTTGGAGCATGCTGCATACCAAGAATGTACTTGCTCACTTTTGGGTAGAATGTATGAGGACAACAACTCGTGTGATTAATAGATTGCCTCAAGCAAAACTTGGGTTCATCTCGCATTTCCAAAAGTTATGGAAGATCAAACCTATTGTAAGTCACTTCAAAGTATTTGTTAGCATTTGTTATGTATTCGTGCTAGAAGAACTGAGAAATAAATTTGATAAGAAAGCAATAAGATGCATCTTCATGGAATATGATGACAAAAGAAAAGGATAGAGGTGTTGTGATCCAACAATCGGTCGTTGCCATGTGTCGAGAACTGTAATATTCGATGAAGCATCTTCTTGGTGGTTATCGCAAAATGAGGAGCTCCCAAATTTGAAAGAAACAGTAAGCAAGTTGCGACAGAAGACTTCAGACTAAACTTGTATCTTGAAAGTAGTTGATGAGATTCCTGAGGATCAAGAATGCAACTCAAACCCTGAAAGAAGTACTGTTACTTAGGAGTTGGAAGGTCCTAGTCTTCCACAAGAGATAGAGGAAGCTTCACAACAAGAGCAGTAACTTCGAAGATCTCTCAAGCAGAGGAAACATAATCTTAAGTACGTCAACATTGCACTCCTCAATGAAAATGGAGTCAAAGAACCTTCAAGCTATGAGGAGGCCTTTCAAAGTGCCGAGTGGATCAAGGGAATAGAGGAAGAATTGAAGGCACTCGATCAAAACCATAGTTGGGATCTTGTTTTGCTACCTAAAGGTGTGAAGCCAATTTCTTGTAAATAGGTATACAAAGTCAAGACCCAGCAAAATGGATCTATAGAAAGATACAATGCTCAACTAGTAGCCCAAGGGTTCTCACAATAGTATGACCTAGATTATGATGAGACATTCAGTCCAGTGGCAAAAATTACTATTGTTCGTGTATAATTAGCACTAGTGCTAGTAAATCCTGGAGACTATGGCAAATGGATATCAAGAACGTCTTCCTACATGGTGAAATAGATCGAGACATATTCATGGAGCACTCCAAAGGGTTTGAGAGCAAGTCTCACCCAGGATATGTCTGCAAGCTACGAAAGGCATTATACGGATTGAAACAAACTCCAAGAGCATAGTACGGGAAAATCGCTGAGTTCTTAATTCATAGTGGATTCTTGTTGGCTCTAGCAGATTCAAGCTTGTTTGTCAAGCTTCAAGGAGACAAATTAACAATTGTGCTAGTATATATTGACGATCTTATCATCACTAGAGATGATGAAAAAGAGATTCATCAGACAAAAGAAAATTGATTAGTTCGTTTCCAGATGAAGGAGCTATGTCAGCTCAAACACTTTCTTGGACTTAAGGTTGAATACTTAAGAGAGTGATTATTACTAAGTCAACAAAAATATGTTCGGGATTTGCTAAAGAAGCAAGGAATGCTGGAATGCAAGCCTGTCTCAACTCCAATAGAAGTAAATGCTAAATTAAGCTCACTCAAAGCAAAGAGTTAGAGGATCCTACCTACTATCGACAACTGGTTGAAAGTTTGATATATTTGACACTGACAAGACCAGATATCACTTATGCAGTCAGAGTTGTAAGCAGATTCATGCAAAATCCTAGAAAACCTCATATGGAACTAGCTTGTCAAATATTGAGGTATGTGAAAGGTACATATAACTATGGAATTCTCTATAATAAGGGCGGATCTTGCAAGCTAGTTGGATATAGCGACGCTGATTATGTTAGAGATCGTGATACTCGTTGATCCACTACTAGTTATGTGTTTAGTCTTGGTTCTGGAGCAATCTCGTGGTGCAGCAAGAGGTAACCTATAGTATCATTGTTTACTACTGAAACTGAGTACCATGCGACAGCTAATGTAGCACAAGAGGTGACTTGGTTGGTATAGTTGATGAACAATTTGCAGCAACTAGTTGATTATGCATTGGAGCTATATTATGACAATCTATCAATAACTCAACTAGCTGAGAATCCAGTGTTCCATGTGAGGACTAAACATGTTGAAGTTCATTATCACTTCATTAGGGAGAAAGCTTTTCAAGATGAGATAAGGATGAAACATGTGAGTACCGGAGAACAAATAACAGACATCTTCACCAAAGGACTCAGTGTAGGCAAGTTTGAAGAATTTCGTAATGCATTTGGGATGATAGCTAAAATAACACTGAAAAAGAATTAGTCATTGAAAGCGAGTGTTAGAAGTCAATGACTCTAGAATTGTGTAGAAAGTTGTAGCTTCCTCATGAACTCACCGACATTGAATAGTCTAGAAAGGTAGGCTCCCTCCAAGTTATGTTTACCGATAATAAGTGTGTAGAATAATCTTGGATAGTCCAGGGAAAGTCCACACCGACATTGTCTCACAATAAATAACCCATGAATTCTCACAATTAGTCCCAAGTGATGTAAGTCCTGTCCTTGGTCCTTGGCTTTGTTAATTGTTTGAGTATTGTTATAGTGTTCCTATTGTAGTGTCCCAAGTTATTGTTGTGAAATTAATAAATTTGTTTAATAATATTATTTGTATTATAAATGATTTCTTTGGATGATATTTTGATCATTATATTAGCATATATTTTGAACCTACCACTTAGATAATTCGCTACAAAGATCTTTATATCCTCATTTTGTACTTCTAACTTTAGCTGCACCTGTTTAATTCAGGTCCCTTTTCTACCGGAGAAAGAGATGTAGGGAAGTTCATTTGACAAAGGTAATAAAGATCAAACTCAGCTTGATAAGTATGGCCTAAACTTGTTTTCTGCATCCACTCCCATACTCTAAACCACCATCATTCTAGGGTTTCAACTCGAAGATTATTATAAGTATCAAAGGATATCCAAACCAAGATCTAAGGGCATAGAATGGGTAATTAAACCTAAAGTGCATGTCAAAACCAACAAGAAAGAGAAGGGGGAGAGAGAGAGAGAGAGAGAGAGAACTCCCAACTAAGAGTGATGGGAGAGAGATCACCACATACACAGATAGTTAGACAATATTTTTAAATATTTTTAAATTTTTAAATTTTTAAAATTTTATTTTATTTTAAAATATTTTTAAATTTTTATTTTATTGTGTAAAATTAAAATTAAAATCATTATCTATTTTATTTTATTTTTTAAAATTAAGACTAAAATTAAAATATTTTTAAAATTAATATTTTATTTTTTTAAAATGTTTTAAAAGTACCCTTGAAAAAATTAATATTTTATTTTATTTTTTGTACTTAAAATTAAAATTAAAATATTTTAAAATTAATATTTTATTTTATTTTTTAAAATGCTTTAAAAGTGCCCCTCATAAAATTAATATTTTATTTTATTTTTTAAAATATTTTAAAATTAATATTTTGTGAAAAGACAAAATTGGAAAGAATTTTTGTTGTGTTTCATCCATAGGTTTTAACCAAAATCCCATTCCCCTGACCTAAATAATTTATATAAATTTTAAATCCATTCCTAATTTTCATACTCATTAACCAAACGTCAGCTGAAATGACAAAAGGTGTGGAAACGGCATGCCATGCAAAATTGACCCGTAAGAGCCACCTTGTGAAGCCTTTATGGTATGGGAAGTGGCATGCTATGGAGGACAATACTAGAAGAAGCCATCTCTTGAATCCCTCACATTCCGATAAGTAGGACGTTCTGACTTGTTTACAAGAAAATCTTTGTAAGGTTCGGACAGACAAATAGATTGGTTCTTTTGTGCAAATCCGTGGCTACAGAAGTTCGTGAAAAATTAGTCATTTCTTCGATTCTGAAATATAGGGTTTAAATCGTTGTGTAATTAAAAAAAATAAAAATAAAAACTATGGTGGTAACATAGTAAATTTAATACTTTCTTCTTGTTTTGTTAATCCAAATTAATATTTTCCTTTTCATTGTTCCCAAGTCCAACTAAAAGTAGGTGATTGATGTGAATATTTTAAATTCAAATATTAAAAATAAAAAAACAAATATCAAGAGAGTCTCTCGAATCAGATATCACGATAATATCTTAAATTATAATTATAAAGCGTACAAGAAATATACTCCGTATCACTAATTTAAATTTGTCATTTTGTTACATTTACTAAATATGATTTTTTTTTTCTTATTTTTCTCGACACAAAAGTTTTTCGAGATTCTTTGTTATACATATGATAGATATGAAGGATGCTTTGTTGTTGTCACATTTTCTCCTATCGAAATAATGAACCTTCTCCTGCCACGCCGATAGGGATCACATCAACTGTGGGAGTGGACTTAGAGGCAACATACAATGCAAGGTTGTTGGCTTTGCTTCTATTTGATTTTTGTGATATGTATGGCTATAATCTCTGTATCTCTGACTTTAATACAGTGATTTCCTATTTGAATCGTAACCCTTTGTACATTTTCTTCTTCTTCTTTTTTTTTTTTAATAAATTGTTTATTATCCATTGTGGCCCGTTTAACTTTAGTAGAGGCTTGCCCATGTTCAAAGCAAAAAAAAAAAAAATGAAATTCAATATTTAAATTTATTTAATAAATACACTACACTTATTCACAGAGAAATTTTAAAATTTCTAAAATATTTTAATTTTTTGTGTAAAATGCTATATATATATATATATATATATATATATATATATATATATATATATATTTTACGTTTAATAAATTATTTACTTATTTAATTATAAATTTATTTTTTATTTTATTTATTTTATAATTAATGATTGCATAATTAATTATTTTATATTTTTATTATAAAAAATAACCATTTTATTATTTTTACAAAATAATTAATATTTATATAAAAATTCTTATATGTTTTATATTCACAAGTTTCTCCATATTTGCATTTCATGTATTCTTATGGAGTGTCCGTTTATCATTTCCTATTTGTTTCATTTTCTCATTTCTATTTTCATTTCTATCGCTTATGGATATGTATTTCTTTCTCGAAAAAGTTATTTTTCTATATTTTTGTGTTTGTCGGCATTTAATATTCTAATCAATACTCAACAAAACAAATTTGAGAAAAAATGATTTCAACAAATAGTGTTGGTTTAAAAGTTGTAGATAAATATTAGATATTTTTCCAGATAAAAAATTTCTTAAAGGAATTTTGAAACTAATTTGACATTTGATCTATGGAGAAAGGATAAAGGTTCAACAAATTAAAACAATGTGCTAAATCTTCACATGTCACTTACAAAGATAATTATAGAATTCAAAATCAACCAAACATCTTTGGAGAGTTTTGGACTGAATGATCGAATTATGAGATCTTAAATTTGAGACCTAAAGATAAAGAAAAATGATTTGAGAAAATCAATTTCTTAATAGATTTTACAGTATTCGAATTGAATTAATTGGATAAAACTCAAGTACTTGGTAGGTGGAAAAAAAAATAAGGGATAGAATCCAAGATCAAAAGGTTATAGAGGGAAAGATGTTACCTTGTTCTTGGATATTTCTGTCTGTCAGAATATGAAAGCAGTTGAAAATTATAATTTCACGCTTAAAACATGCTTTAAACCTTTTGTGCCTTTGTGATTGTGACATCGAAGATATGTATATACATGTGTATAAATAAAAGAACCTCATAGCTGTAGTGCAGACACTGCAGGAGCCTTGGATCCTTTCTAGGGACTTTATTCTCGAAAACCCTAGATGGGATATGTATTATAAGTGCTCTGCCACTTAAAAGGGTACTGTTTCATGAGTAGGGACTGGAAGGCATCTCTGCCCATGACCTGTTTGGCGAAATGTCAGTATAAGAAAACAATATAGGTCATTGTCAACTAGCAGCGAACAATGTCGGCCTCTCCAAATGTTCTTCGTCAAAGATTTATTTCATCCCATATTATATGCTGCTCCATCCTTTATGCTAGTGCTTTTTTTTTCCCTTTTCAAATATAACTGAGAATAATATTACAAAATTAAAAAAAAAATTTAAATGATATTATTTAAGATGTCTGAACATTCTAATACTATGTTAAGAATAGAAAATGATATAATAATATTAAATCTAATTATCTATTGTTTCAGTAAAATATTATAATAAATTAAATTTATATAAACAAAAATATATTGTTACAAATATGAAAGTAAAAGATTAAATGTTTTCAAAATTAAATCATTTGATACATAGTATATATATTTTCTAATATATTATCACATTTAATATGATATAATGAAAATCATTTAAATTTAAAAAAGACAATACATACATGCTAACGTGACTAAAAATATGACAATGACTGTAAGACACATGGTGTTAACTGAACAATTTGTAACCAATCAGAAAAACACACATGATCGAAGTTGAGAGAGAATAGTAAAAAAATTAAAACAATCATTTTCAACTTTTGAACATTCTAATACCTTTTTTTTTGTGCTCTTACACTCGGTCCACCACTCAATATATGAAGTTTCATCTCGATTAATGCGGGTCGACCCGACCGATATCTCTTTTCGGGAGTAAGGGTCTCCCAACAAAGTCGACTTCATATCCAAGTTACAATCGAACTCGTGATCTTGATTAAGGGGTATAGTAATCTATCCGCTACACCAACTGTCCATTGATGAACATTCTAATACCTTGTTAAGAATAGAAAACGATATAATAATATTAAATCTAATTATCTATTATATCAATAAAATATCATAATAAATTAAATTTATATAAAAAATCTATTGTTACAAATATGAAAGTAAAAAATCAAATGTTTTCAAAATCAAATCAACTATTGATTTATTTTAATATATAAGATTTTTTTATAATTAATTTGATTTGATACATAATATATATATGTATTCTAACATATCATAAAATTTAATGAGGTATAATAAAAATTATTTAAATTTGAAAGAGATAATACATGTATGCTGAAGTGGTTGAAAATGTGGCGACGATCGTAAAATGCATGGTGCTAATCGGACAATTTGTGATCAATTAGAAAAACACACATGATATAAGTTGAGAGAAAATAACTAAAAAATTAAAACAATATTGTTTTGAATCGTTTTCAACCTTTGGACAACATGATCTAATAGGTCAAACTAACGATTTTCAGATGGTTCGTGAGAGCACGCAGATTTTTTTGGCATTTGACAATACTTGTCCACACATGTTATCTTGAATTTGTTAGAAAATATTTAAAAATGACTATGATACCGTATTAAAGAAATCTGAACATGATTCTAATACTAATGTTGAAAATAGAAAGCAAGATAATAATATAAATTTAATGATTTATTGTTTTAGTAAAAATATTACAATAAATTAAGTTTATATAGAAACAAGTCTAATAAAATATTTTGAAAATCAAATCAATTATTGATTTATTCTAATACATAATATTTTTTAAATAATTGATTTGATTTTGATATATAAAAACAAACCTAATAAAATCTTCATTTTTTGGGCATGGAGAGCATTTGATAGAAATTTTCAACAAAAAACTTCAATGTATCATATATTCAATCATTTTATTAACATTTTGGATCTGCCCAAATTCAAAGATATGGCAATTACGCCAATCACACAAACATATACACACATACACAAAGAATGGTTGGTTTATTACGGGGACCATTTCATGTAGATCAACCAATATGAACAGCTAATGCTTGAAGCTTAAGAGTTAGGCCTCAAACTGAAGGATAATGAGCCAAAAGGGTAAGTTTTGTTTTTGATTTTCACCTATTAATCAGTTTGCAAAATCAATTGGAGGGTGATTGTCGTTGTTCTTGTTAAATAGATACTAGAATTAAAGGACACTGAAAACAACTTTCTTTTGAGTAGTCTTTTCATAATTAACACATTAATCATTGTCATCAACATAATTTGCTTGGTGATCACTAGCAGCTTTCTTTTGAGCACAGCTATTTCTTTTCTATTTTTCCTTCTTTTTAATCCTCAAAAAAAAGTGTTAAATGGGCATGCCTGTGCACAGCCATGAAAAGCAAACATGGAATGAGGAAGAAAAAGAATAGTTGCTCATCTTATCACACTGTTTTACTAACAATGAATACCCACCATACACCTCTCCCCTATTAACAGTCAAAAAAGTTGATTACTGTCTTCTTTTTCCTATTTTTTCTCATGCTTATTTCGCCTTCACTAGTGAGTGCTAAAGCAGAAAGCAAAAAAGAAAACATCTCATAGTGGAGGGGTGAGGCAAAGTAAATGATTGTACCATAGCCATCCTTATGGATCTATCCATCTTTTCCCCAACCAAAAAAACCCACCACCCAACCCCACGTCTCCAAAAGAATCTAAAGCACCGCTCCAACCCTCTTTTCTATTCAACGCGCAAACAACCATAATCATATTGATATATACCACATTCATTGATTCAAATTCTCTCTCTCTCTCTCTCTCTCTCTCTCTCGTTGCAGATTGTCATGGTATTGTTAGTTAAGGAGTGGGTTTGAGAGATCATTGGTTTTTTGTACTCCTGGCGGCCTCGGCGCAGAATAAGTGCACCGCTCTAGTGCGTGCATGCTATGCATCGCAAAAGAAATTCAATTACAACAATGGTGAGGAGAGAAATGGAACCACCACCACCACCAGCATCAACAACAGCAACAATGTTAAGAATAAGAGGCTTGTTGGGGAAAGTAAACATGGGGTCATACAAGGACATGGTAGCAATCATGAAGTGCATGATCAAGGTAAGAGTGGCATTAGAAGAAATAGTGGGCCTAATGGGATTCTTGTTGATCCCACACCTCTCAAGAGTAATCTCAAGAAAACTACACAAGTGGTTGATCAGGAACAGCAACAAAGGGCACAGAGGAAAGTTAGTTGGCCTGATGCTCATGGCAAGGATATTGCTCACGTTCAAGAGTTCGAGCCTAGGTAAACATTAACCCCCTCCCCCCTCCCCTAAAATAAAATGCTTCTTTTTCTTTCTTTTTTCATATTTTCGGATCCAATATGATTGAGCCACATAATTGAGGTTGACTCTCCCTCTTTTGTAACCTTGGTACCAGTAGAATTTGATCTGGTACCACCATAGAGATTTTACCTGGTTGAACTAGCTAACACTTGTGAAACCTTATCCACATGATCTCTCTCTCTCTCTCTCTCTCTCTTCCTTGTTAGCCTAATTAATCCGATGATATTAGAAATTTAATGGAATAGAAGAAAAATGACGCTAGATATCTCAATCTTTTCAACTTGAAAACAATGGCAGGGGGATCAATTAGGTTAACAGGGTTTGTGAACACTGAATTTGAAGGGAAAGTAAATAGGGACTGTTTGAAAAAAAGATAAAAGGAAGGCAAGTACTTCTTTAGCACATAAAATGTGCACAAGGGGAACGAAAATGACTTCAAAAATTTTTCATCATACTTGTGTGGCCCTACTATTGGTGTTTGACTAACATGAGTAAAGTTTTGTAGGTTGAAGTAACTTGCATCTCTTTAGTACCATTTCACTTTTCTACCTCTCCCGTTGTTGCAGTGTCTTGGAGGATGGAGAACTGGAAGGAGTAAGAAACTCCTGTGTATGTACAATTCAATAAAATTGAGCATGTAAAGGTAATAGATTCCTATATCTCGGTTCTGAAATTTTTCTTTCTAGCCTAATGCTTCACACAAACATCTTAGGGATACAAACAAACCTAAATAGAATTACTCACATGCAAAAGATCATATGCTTCATTCATACATTGAAAGCATTGGTTGATCAGATTGAACATAAGCATCGCCCATGCAAAGTCTTCACCCGTACTT
The DNA here is from genome assembly GCA_037126225.1 of Dillenia turbinata. Classification (NCBI taxonomy): domain Eukaryota; kingdom Viridiplantae; phylum Streptophyta; class Magnoliopsida; order Dilleniales; family Dilleniaceae; genus Dillenia; species Dillenia turbinata. The sequence continues at coordinate 8,499,262 of JBAMMX010000026.1, read as the reverse complement.
TGGGAAAACATAGGCATGTGCTCCATGAAAGTAGATTCTGTGCTCATCTGGGCACCAAAAAAATTTGTCAGACTCTAAATAGTAGATATGTTCTGCACAACGGAGTTTGTAAGATAGTCTTCTTGATAAATGGTACCTCTTTAGGATTAAGAACATAGATCAACCTGTTGAAAAATGCATACATTGTAATCAAGTTGGTGTTCTGAGACACCATCAATCATGTCAAATGATCAGCTTCTCATGAAAAGCATTCAATTGTAAATGAAGAGGATGTTTTTCCTGAATACCCTCATAAGCTAGATGATTTTTATCTAAACTGGCGTCCTAGGAGTTCATAGCCAATGTACCGAGAATCATGAGTCACAAGCGCAATCTTATAAGAACTCGAAAGCTATGTGCCATGATCAAATCGTATAAGAACTCAAAAGCTATCTGTCATGACCAAAATGATGGTAATCTATCATGAATTGCTTCACTGTGTGTTTTGAGTGTTTCTTCATAGATTGCTTTAGCCTTTTATTGTCTGATAAGTTTTCGCTTTAGCTCTCTTTCTTGCTGCTTGCAGGTAGGTCTTTCTTTCAGGCTTTGCGCTGCCCCAACATTTAGGACATTTTTCATTCAACAAAATTGCAGAACTGTAAAGACGTTTGTATTTTTGAATGAAATTAACACATGAAGGATGTCAATGATGTAGCTTTCAAGCTAATCCTCCTCTTCTTACTTTATTCTTTGTTGTCTCTTCTTTTTCAACCTTTGCAATCAGGGCAATGTCTATGGGGTTAATATCTCCTGTTGTTCACCACACTAAATTTAAAGAAAGTTCCCATTAAATTTCTCTGCAATAACTTTTCTGCTATCAGAACTACGAAATCAGATATTGACATGATGAAGTTGCTCAACTCTTGAATAAAGTCTCTTTCAATGGAAAGAAAGGAAAACCATATAAATAAAGTCATTCTAAACTTCACATATTGGGATGCTTCAAGCACCATGTGACATTTATGAAGGATCAAAGATTAAAGACGCGTAAAATTCGAGAGGACCTCAAACAAATAAAGAAATATACTACAAATAAAACATTACGAAAAATGGAGTTTGCATGGGGCTATTGTTCTTGGATTACATTGTAAGCTAGTATTTAGAGCCACCTCTCTCTGCTAAATGCTCCATCAGCGGTAAGCAAGCTAACATGACAGCCTCAAAGCTCTCTCAATACTACCAAACTCAAGAAAGGAGAGAGGGTGAGTATAAAAACCAAAGTAAATACAAAAATGCAGGATCTATTCCGATTCCATCAACATATCCATAAATAAATAAATAAAATCACCAGCCTTATCTATAAGCAACACTAAAATGAAGTCAGTTGCAAGCACGAAAGTGAATCAAGTAATGCATGGTGTAAACATCACCACAGTCGTTCTGTATGGTTTGCAAGCATTAGCAAGAATTACAACCGTATCTCCATCCCCCCCCCCCACCCCAGCAATGACATACCATATATTTACGGAAAGATCACGGACCTTAAACTAACACTGTGGTTCTCTATTTCTTTCTTACACTTAATCAGATTGTGGAACTCGAAATTCGTGGCATTTAACCTTGTCAAGCAGTAAGCTGTCTTTTACAGACCGCCCAAGTGCTTGACATAGACATCAATTGTTTTGACTTCTTGTTCTCCTTGATTTGTTCTTATCCTGCATCTTCTTTTTCTTAGCTTCAGCGGTAATCCAAGTATAGTCAGCAGGGATTGCAAACGGGTCCTGAAGATTTTCTATTCTGCTGCTGGAGCCAACAGCAGAAAAGGAAGGGCGTTGGTAAGGAGCTTTGATCCATTGAAACCAAGAGCTTGAAGACTGCACCATTGAAGGGCTCTCTCGACCTGTGGGACTTGAAGGTGGTGTTGCAAATTCATCCAGTGGCTGTAGCTCTTCAAATTTTGTGAAAGTAACTAACACCCTAATTGTGGGAACCACGGGAATAGCAATCTGGAGGCAACCAAAGAGAAGTACTTAGCACAGTTATTCATTTATTTATCTAATTGTTCATTCTTTCTTTCTTTTTTTTGGATAGAAGATGCACGTTTGTATATAATTCATTTCCCATTGAGCACAGTATTCAAAAGACCCACAAAAAAGTGTGGCATTCAGTTTTATGGATAAAAACACCAAAACACTCTGGATGCACTAAGGTATTACAAAATTACGACCAGAAGATTGCAGAGGCTAAACAAATATCAAGAACAATCTTGGCAAAAGAAGATCTGTTCTTATTTTATAAGTGAGAGATACCATAAAAATCTTCAATCAGGAATATTCTAAACTCAAAAGTTAGTTACAAACTTCACCAAGAAAGGAAGATATTACACTACTAGAAGTTCTCAAATAACCATGATGACTGGCAAAAAGACATTGAAAGAAAAAAATAAAAATGATCTCAGCAGCACAGGTTTGCTGCAATGCAAGTTTTTTTTTTTTTTTTTTGGCTTCCTCCCTTTTGGTACTCTACAATTATGAAGCAAGGAAGTGGGTCAACTAAACATAGGTGGGACAAAGAAGGAATAGATTAGTGTAATTACAAAAATGAGCTCCAGAATTTTGATCGACTTCATTATAGATAATTAATTCCTATTGGCTCCAATAGCCAGCAAACAAGTACAAAGGCCATACTAGCCTCATGAACCATAATGAGACTCAAACCACATGCAATCTATTGACCAATGGAAAAAAACACAATACTAGAGGTTAGCATACCATACAACCATTAGAAGTTTCTATAGAGCCTAGATAAGGTTAGTCATCGATCCTTTGCAAAAATATATGGAACATTTGATTTACACAGCTTATATGCCCATCGACATATGTTCTATTGGGCTGACATGAACAATCATCTATCAGGCAACCCATGTACATGGGTGGGAGATGATCCTCGACATTGTCTAGTACAGCCAGGCTCGTCCAATCATTTGCCTCTTGGTGATCCTACATCTATAGACTACACACCATTCTCTCCTTGAACACCAATCTAATGCCAACAAAGTATTTGCAATCATGAGACCAACCACTTGCTCTATGCTCAAAATGATAAATCTTCTCTTGATGAACGGCCCTTTTATTTTTGGGAATTGGAAAGATAGAATTTTATTAGAGAGAAAAAGAAAAGGGGTGGGGCAAGTAATACGCGCCAATCATGCTGAATGTTCCGGATAGAAATCATCCTCACGCTTTCTTTGGAGTTTTGGGGAGACAAATATCAAGTATTCATCAAGAAGAGCAGAGGATGAGATGCCATTTGCAGATTTCAAATTTTGTCAGAGGCATAGGGAGTAATCCCCTCCCTCCCACTAACCCATCCCCCCTGGGGGCCAAATAAATAAATGATCAAAATCGCCAAGCAAAAGAAAGGCAGAAGGAAGGCACAAGACGTGTTGGGGTCTCCTCCTTCCCTCCTCTCTCAACTCCATCAAAAGCTATCATATTGAGCTAATCCAAGCTCCCACACCAATATATTATGTAGGACAACCAAAATAGAGTACAACAGGGATAATCTTTCCAAGAAGTAGAGCCATGCCAAACAAATAACTCCCTAGGTCTCACAAAAAATTTTGATGATCATTTGATTGGTAAATGTACATCACATTCAAATTAGGGCTCGTCCAGCCCTTCTTTGGGCCATCTTAGGAAGGGAACCACCTGCAAAGACTTTTTGCTGAACTGCACCATAGCTTCTATGGACACTTCCAGATTCTTCAAGCCAACCAAAGAATCAATGTACATTCAATAGAAAATATGCCTATGTAAACTCCACTAATTGGTAGGGGTCATGCCAAACTAGGGATAAAATAGGTGGTCATAGCATTATGACCGACCAGGTGAGCAGCCTTTGACCAAACATTAATGAACAACCCAAAGCGTTTAAAATGGACTTGCATATCCAGAAGTCAAACTCAGCATCATTTGAATCCCATATGCATTTGCAGAGTAGCGTATGCTTGAACAGGTCATCAGTTGAATCCTGAGAACCTACGTCATTAATGTTTGTTTAAAACCTTAGCAGCTGCTCCAGACAAAATTTCGATCTAAAAGACTACCCCACAACATATACTTTTCTGTTAGGCATTGCATCCCTACCTAAACCATCCCAGGCTTAACCTACGTAAAAAATAGCTTGCTTTGGGCTCTCCCAAGAAACAAGAGTACCGAAATGCGCTCCATAGAATTATTACAAGTTAGTGCCTGCCATGCCCACTCCTACAAGTCAATATTGACTTCTCCAGAGGGTAGATTACGATTCAACCATAAGAGGGATCTTTTGTGGCAACATAGGACCTTCAACTATCATGTCTATCCTTAGTCATGCATAATTACAACAAAAAATGACATGCAAGTTTTAGCTCATATCTAGATCACTAGCAGCAAAAATGGATGACAGAAGATAGTGGCAAAATAGTAATTAACCAGAACTCTATTGCTTTTCCAAAGAAGCATGCTCAGATAATACAAGGTTCTTTGAAAACAAGAACTTTCATTTTTTCCACCACTATTGCTTTCCCTAATTTAACAACATTGAATTGCCCCTGAAGATAACTACTCCAGAGACAAAAATACGCTAGGTGTTGCTGTTAAAGGCAAGAGAAGGCTCATCAAACACCACCATATTTCTCTTCCGTCTAACCAAGATATAACTAGAGGGATTGATCAAAAGATTCAGTTTTCTCCAAGTTATACAACTCTCCGAGCCCCTTCAAACCTGGAATTCAAAGGAAATTCAACACAAATGGTCGAATGATTTTAGAATTACTTTAACAAAACAGATATCTGTTGACCAGAAAAATACCTCTTTTGGAGGTTCTCTTGGGTTAGGATTTTTCACCCCCAAGGCAACCTCCTCAAGAATAAAACATAGCTGCTCCACTGGAATAATATAGACCAAGCCAACACCATTCTAATAATCTGAAGTTGTGAGGAAGGGTGAGATTTTTAAGAAACCAGTGCAGGGCTTATGAACTGCTTCCATCCTCATGTGTGTTAAATATTCGATAGGTTCACATATTATCTTCTACATTTACCAGTTGGAGAAACTTGATATTCCTAGTATTTTGCGAGAAATTATTCCCAATGCCACACTCTTAATCAGTACCCTCCAAAGCTGGTTAACATTTTTTTTTACTAATTATTGTTTAATGGTTATAAAGATAAATATGACTTACTCTCACGGCCTTAAGTACAACTACAGAAATCTAGCAACAATCCCTAACAATTTGGATTCTTACATTATAAAGAACACTATTTTATCACCATGGGGCCTCTCAAAATGTCTACCCAGCTAAAGACTTCCTACCCCACCTCCAAATACCTCCTCCGCAAACCTCCCCCACCCCTCCCCCCCCCCCAAGAAAAGGCAAAAGCAACATAAAACTGGATAGTGATCTTCAATTAACATAATACGAAAAGAGATTGTCAGAAAAGGGATGTATGAGTGCAACACCATACTTTTGTGTTTTGTTTGCTATTTTCACTTCTATGAAAGTCAGCAATATTAACATAGTGGGATAGAAAATAAGTGAGACCGGGAAGCGCAAAAGCCATGGAAATGCCTTAATCAATGCCACCGAATGCAATGTAGTAAGGGGTAGCCAGGATGCATATAACTGCACTGCTACATAACTTACTGTTAATTGACAGACAGTACATCCTTTTACAGAAAACAAAACTTCCAATTTTCCTGTATGCCCAAGTCCCAAAAGGGGGAATATTTTTCAATCATATCAAGAGAAAGAAAGAGAATCTATAAGAGAAAATAAATGATGGCAGAAACAAAATGTATTAAGGACCTATTCGGAGCACCAAACAATGGGCAACAACAAAGCTGGCATGATTAATAGCTCAAACCATAGTTCTGTAGGAAAAGAACCAACATACCTTGACAGGAAAGGTCCCCAAAGGAAGTTTTGTAGTGAGCAATTCTCTTAAACGACGAATTGCTTTAACCTTGTTTGCTAGAATATCAAGCAGCGGCAGCAGCTCTTCTGTTCGTAAAGGGAAGTCTGGTGAAAGCCAGAGAATTGGCCTCAGTCCTTTCTTATACTCATTCTCACGGCCCCCTTCCTTGCGCCTATTTCCAGCATCAGAACTTGTAGAAGATGATGCTTTGTTATCCCTTCCTCTTCTGGTGTCATCTCTCACAACTATCTCCATGGAGTGTCTACCAGGTTTGTTCTGATTTGGGGAATCCCCAAGAAGATCACTTACTTTCTCATCCACACAAAGTGAACTCCTTGGAGGAACAGTCTTCTTCTGTCCCTCATGCTTAACGTCCTTTTTCCTCCAGCTACCAAACCAACCTTTCTTTTCCTGCTTAGTCTCTCCATTTCTAAAATTATTTACATCTTCTATTGGTATCTCCCTTTGCTCATAGCAACTATGGCGATGCCCAATTATTCCATCACCGTTGTCAGAATTAAATTCTGATGATGAATCCAATTTAAGTGCAATTTCAAGCTGCCTTTTTTCTTCCTCTGTCAATAGGTCATCAAGATCCTCACTTTCGGTTTCATTCTCATTGCAAGATGAGAAAAGCTCATCATCTGTCATAGCCCCCGGGACCCTCCTTGATTTGATGCTTACAACTACATTGTGCATGTCATAAACCTTAGCTTTCCATTGGCCAACCATTTCTGTTCGTTCTTGCCTTCTCCAAGTGAGTTGAGGCAAAAGAACAGCCTGAGTAACATCTATACCGGGCCTAAATATATTAGTCTGCGACATGGCAGCCACTTCTTGATGAACCTCCCCATCAGTTGCAGGGGCTCCAGCTCCGTCCAAGGCATTCATCACTTCCTTGTCCTTGTGAGAGATCGTGCATAGAGATCCAGGAGGGACCTTTCCATCCTCAGACCCATCACCAAGAAAAAGAATACTTTGATCCGAACGCTGGATCCTAAATCCATCAAAGCCAGCCAAAGTCATATCTGCCCTCAAATTTGAACCCCTCTTCCAAATCTTGTAGGTATCAGAAGGTGCAATTCTTGAAATGAAAGGAATTACAGAACTCTCGAAATGGAACGTAATTTCCATATAGAAGTCCCTCATTCTTCTCGTAGTCCCAATCAATCGCGGCAATCTTCTGCACCATTTTGCCCAAGCCAACGGCTGATAATGTCTAACTATAATCATAGCGATCCTTTCTTCCCTGTTGCATATTGCTTCCTGGAGTGCACTCCATCCCTGCTCATTTTGCAAGCTCCAATCCGCACCGGCAACCATAAGCATTTCAGTTGCAGTTTCATCACCATGTTTAACAGCCAAGTGAAGGGGTGTATCTCGGTTAGGGACATCCCGGCGGTCAATCACTGCAGAGATGGCATCAGCCTTCTCCTCCTCAATTACTGACGCTGATTCTGTTTTAATCTCAGCTGGATCACAAAGGCGTGGAAGACCCGCCAATATTTTCCTAAGAGCCGCATAATCCTTTGAGGCTATGGCCTTATGCACAGGACTATGAGAGTATTTCAGAACATCAATTCCAGCCATGCCTCAGGATTTTAATACAGAAGATCTATCTAATTCACTACCTAAATCTAATCCCAGCACAATCATACAAAACACAGAAGCAGCAAGCAAAAACAGCAAAACCCCTTTCCTCCAAAATCAACAGCAGGAAGAATCAATTGGACCCGCAAACAAAATCATTCAAACAGCCACGAATTCAGCAGCTGAAGAAGACCCAGTTCATAATTATTCCCAAAACTAAAGAACTTGTTGCAATCTTTCCCAGAAATGGGACAAACCCAGTTCAAAGGTATACCTAAAGAAAAACAAAATCCCAGAAAAGTAGGCACAAGAACCAATCAGAAAACAAAAAGGGTAAAGAATCTGGGTAGGCCCAGAACAAGATCCAGAGATCAAGAAACCTTACCTTCTGCTAAGAGACCCAAAAAAAATTGGAACCCAAAAAGAAGTCAGCTTCTGAACCCCACCTCCACTCTCTTAGCCTCTATCTTCTCTGTGTATAGAAAAAAATAAACAAATAAATAAACTAAAAGAACAACAAGAGACCCTTGTGATCCAATCCAGATCAGACAAACACAAGAACAAGCATGTGGGGATTTTTTTAATAAAAAAATAAAAGAAAAGGGAAAAGGAAGAGTTCAAATACTGTAAAGAAACAACACCAAATATGTTTTTTAAAGAAAGAAAGAAAGATGAAGTACTTATGGGAAAATAAGAAAACAAAAGGGATTGCCAGGAATCTAATAAAAGAAGAAGAATCAAGAAAGGAAGCAAAAACCCCACCATTTCTGCAAAGGGCAAACTGTTTATTCAAAAAAAGGAATAACCCAAAAAAATTAAATAAGAAAGAGAGAATCAAATCAGATGAAAGAAAACTATTCTATTCAGTACTCAGAAATACCTAAATACGTACCGGGGAAGAGAGAGCACATGGAAGAAGATTGTAAAAGAGTGAAATTGGAGTTGGAAGAAGAGGAGTTGAGGTATCATCGTGTTTCTTTTTCCTTTTATTTTTTTCTTTTTTTGGGTCTTTTTCAAAAACTTTTTTTACTGTTACCCTGTTGAGAGAGAGAGAGAGAGAGAGAGAGAGAGAGAAGGAAGCAGAAATGGAAATGAATAGTCAGAGAGGCAGAGCAGCAGAAGGGTCCAAAAGCAGAAGGCAACATGTGAATGTGAGCCAAGAAATAGGGAACTTTATTTCCTTTTCATTTTTTTTTTTTTTTTTTTTTTGCTTTTCCCTCTTCTTTTCTTTGGTTGGCCGTAACTGTAAGAGAATTAATTACCTTCAATTTATTTCATCTCTCAAATTTTAATGGATTTCAGAGAATATTATTATTTGAAAATTATACAGTCAATACTCAAACTTTTTCTGTTATAATTTTGCCTTTTCTCCCATAAAAATTTTATGAACTTAAAGGTGAAAGCATGCTTGTTTAGTCCATATTTTTACAATAATTTTAAACTTACATATTTTAATAAATTTTGTCTCTTTAGCCCAATTTGTGATGAAAACTGAGTCCATAATCTTCTAACAATTTACTTACTAGTTTTTACATTATATAACCAATCTAAGTATAAATATATTATAACTAAAATATTTTTACCAATTTCTATAATAATAGTGTGTATCGATCTTATTCAAATTTTTATTTGTATATAGTGATTGTATATAGAGAAAATATGAGTGAGTTTTGTCCTTTAGACGTTTAACTAATCACGAACATAATTTAATTAGATCTAACATGATTATTAAATGTTTGTGGTTTATCAAAAAAATTACGCTCGTATAACTTTATATGAATTAAATGACATTCATAATGTTTGTATTAAGAGAGTGTTTGAAATTGTTCATAAGTTGGTCAAAGTAATTTATAAATTAAAATTAAAATTATAATCATTTGGTAATTAAAATTTATAAAAGTGTTTATAAATCCTAAAAAGTGATTATAAGCTAAAAAATCAATAAACTTCTTTTACCAATTTTTTCATTTTAGCGCTTTTAAATACAACTAAAATAAACAATTTGACTAACAAAAATATATTTTTAACCTTTTATGTTTAACAAAAATTACAATCATATCACATGTTATACCTATTATGGTATTTTATATATTTTATATACTTTATAAACACTCATTTTACTAAACAATTAATTAATTTTAAATAACATTTATCCAAACAGATAAGAGTTTATTTTTTAAAAAAGTTAAAATGCTGCTTACAAACACTTAGTGTTTATAAGCATCATTCTTAGTGTTTATAAGCATCATTTTTTAAACAATCTCAAACAACCTTTAGGTCAAGTTTAGACTCAAAGTGTGTTTGGGATTTGATTATAAGTTGATCAAATATGTTTCTAAGTTAAAATTAAAATTATAACTGTTTAATAATTAAAATTTATAAAAAAAAAAAACTTATAAGTTAAAAAAACAATAGTCTGCTCCCACCAACTTTTTCACCATTTTGTATTTAATAAAAATTATAACTATACCACATTTTATATCTATTATGGTTTTTTCTCTATTTCATATAGTTTATAAACACTTATTTTACTAAATAATTAACTACTTTTAAATAATATTTATCCAAACAGATAACAACTTATTTTTTAAAAAAACTATAGGCTTATAAACTAAAAAGCTGCTTGTAAATAGCATTTTTTAAGAAGGTATCTCAAAATATTCCATGATACTTAAAACCTAATTTAATTTGTAATTTGAATTTATGATTCGAATTATTTAACTTGGTTTAAAGTATTTTTCTAAATATTGCAAATACAAATCAATACAAGAGACTTAGCTTTTTCAAATTAAGAAAAAAATATTTCTAAAATTGAACACTTTAATTTGTTTTTGGTTAAAAAATTGAAACCAAATTTCTAATTTAATTTTTTTTTAAAAAAAATCCCCTTAATTGAAGCAATTTCTATTGCAGATGCAGGGGACCCAAATCTCCATTTCCATTCCAACCCCCTGAGTACTTCACTAACCAAAAATAAGTGACACAAGTCCAAACTTATTTCTTGACTTTTCTTCTTTCCTTTTGGGTAAGAAAAGGGATTATTGGATTTTTTTTTTCCTTTTAAATTGCCAAAGAAATCAGAATTTTATCATTTATTTAAATTTTTTATTTTATTTTGAATTAATTGACTTTTCAACATTTTTTTATCAACTAATTTTTAAATTTTAATCCAATCTAAATATTATAAAAATTATTGAGAGGTTACTCTCACATCCTTTTTCTCCATACGCCATGAGATGAGACAGGGTAGCCCACTCAAAGGGCAAACTGGGTCAACTCTCTTAGTTTGATGTGGTCAAAATAAATTGATCTTACCATTCTTCTCCTTGTAGGACAAAAGTGAACGTTTCACCACGTTACACCATTAGACATTTAATCAATAAATATAAATATATTAATAAAATAAATAACAAATAATTATTTAATAATTATAAAAATAAAAAAGATGACTTTTTTATAATTACAATTTCGATTATTTTAAATAATAGAATTACAATAAAAAATTTTGGTTAGAAAGAAAGCAGTAAAATATCAAAATTAAAAGGAAAAAAGAAAAATAAAGGCATAAGAAAATAAAATAGAAAATAAAAGATAAAATAAAAAATGAAGAGAAATATATATAAAAATTAATTAATTGATGTAAATAAGATATAAAAGTTATTTTTATCAACTCATTGATTTTTAAAATTTTAAAATTTAAAAAACATTGAATTCTTAGAAAATAGTCAAATCCAATTCGATTTAATTCCTCATTTTTATCAATTTTCATGATATTTTCTAATATTTTATCTAATTCAATATTTTAGTATCTTATATCAAAAAAAAAATTCAATTCTTAAACTCATCGATTCAATTGGTATTTTTAAAATTACAAGGCATCATTAAGGTTTACAACAACTTTGACAAGTATTGCTTTTTTTTCAATTTTCACAAATTTAATATATATTTTTGACGTTCATTTCTCGGTTAGAATCAAAATTTTTGGGAAAAAAAAAAAAAAAAAAAACATAGAACTTTTCAGGAAATATATAATCTTTTATTGTATTAATAAACTTTAGCATTAAAAGTAATTCTTAGAAAGCAAAAAGTTGATTGCATCCAAATACGTAAATCTTATTGTCAAAAAACATTAACTTGTATAAGTAGAAAGGCACTAAAACAATTTCGAAAAGTATATGGCGGACAAAACTGATGATTATCCTTTTTCATAATTTGACTTTAGTATCTTTTTGGTCACACGTTTACTTTTAGCCTACGTAGGCTTTTAAAAAAATAATAATAAAAAAAAGAGTACAAAAAAAGATAAGTAATAATGTGCTTATGTTTTGGTTGAGATATTCGAATGATAAAAATTTATTATTATTAAGATTTAATATTTAAATTATTATAATTTTAGTTTAACTCTGTTTTAATTATATTTTTAGATTTAAATATTTTTTTAAAAAAATAGTCAACTATTCGGATTCAATCTCTCTGTTAAAGTTTTAGTTCAAATTAGTTTTATTTTTAAAAAATCTCGAATAAAAAAATTCAAAAATATTAAATTATATATCAATTAACTCAAAATTCAATACATAATATATATAAATATTAAAAAATTTTACCATAATAATTATTGTTAAGTTTTGTAAATATGGTATTAGAGTTAGATTTATATTAAATCTCAATTTCTTTTCACCTTATTCATAGTAAAACATGTATATTAGTGAAAGGTAATCATTTGTCTAATAAATTTTCTTGCATTTGCAAGCATTTGCATGCTCTTGCTCTTGTTAATAATACAAGACATGATTAGTAAGATGAAATCACATGCCATTGGTCTCATGGACAGTTCAAACGATAGACCCTTCTTATTTTCATTATTTTTTTTTCAATTCAATTCTGTTCAATTATATTTTCTTATTAAAAAAAAATCACATGCCATTGTTAATAAGAAAATATTATATAGGGCTCAACGCAAGTCAAATTGAATTTAGTAAAAATTAACGTAATTGTCTGATATTGATAGTTTATACAAAAAATATTATATATTTGATATATTATCTATTGTAACCAAGGATAATAAAAAAATTAATTAACCTATGCAACTCTAAAATTTGTAAGTGAAATTTGAAATGTTTTTGTTAAATATGTAATTCATGCACATATTATGTAATTTTATACATAAAATTTGAAAATTCTCTTGTCGACTTGTAGCTTTAGAACCCATTGCTTTGTTTGGCAAAGATACAAGTTCACTCAACCCTCCTTGATGAACAGTAGAAAGGTTTTCCCACACGAGTTTCTTCGGTGCTTATGCTTTGCTTTGATTTTTTTTTTTAGCTAAATACGTGCATCCAACTTAACATGTTTAATTGAATTGATCTACGAGGGGTTGCATATTTATTAATTTATTTATCTATCTATTTACATGAAAATAATGGAAGTTTAAATTTTTAACTCATATTTTATAAAATTTACTGTTTAGAATTGGATTATGAATCTTGTATAATCATAATTTACTTTCATAAGCTCCGTCATGGTTTCGTCCATGTTTGATGGATGTTTCAAATAGATAATTTAATGATCATAATTTCCTCTCTGATCGGATTCTCCTACCCTAATGATACATTCAGGTAAAAAAAAAAAAAAATAGTGTTCGATGGGCACTTTGTAGAAACCAGTGAACGTTTTTAACCAACAGAAACACAAACTTCTCTTACTCTTTTGTGAGCAAGAAAGAGACATGCACTGACAGCCCGGAGAAAAAAAGCTAAACCTGGACATGGACTTGCAAGGCTGTGGCTGACGGGTCTGGCTTTGGCATGGCCATGCTTTGATTGACTGACATCAATCTCATGTACAATAAAAATTGCTTTTGCCAAGACTTAAGTGGGTTCTCATTAGATTCGGTTTGATTTCTGAGACACCACCTGTACTTGTGATGCCCATAGTAAACTTTGACCAAGAGAAAGACATATCCATTAAGTGAATAGAAGAGATCACACATTAAGAGAGCAGCATTGGCTGCCAACTTGTATCATTTAATGCCCTTTCTCTTCTTGAAGGGTTAGATCTTGCTCCAGTCAAATCGCCTTTCTTATGACCACATCCAAGTTCAAAGCTCCGAAAATAAAATTTAGAGCAGTAGAGCAGGTGGGGTTGATTCAAGAGCATCCCAGTTTAAATGCAGCAACCAAAGTCCAACAATTATGTAATGTAACAGCACAAATTTGGACAAAATGAGTCCAAACCACATTGAGTATGACAAGACTCTCAATTTAAAACCCACGTAGCATTTTCTTTATCCTCCATAGCTTAGCAATAGCATGCCTAGTTATCAACAAATTATGGATCTAATAACAAAACACTATATTTTCTTAATTAAAATCTTAAATTCGAATGTAAAGGATAAAAAAATAAATACTAACAGAGTCAATTCCTAAATTGAGATTATAATTATTTAAATTAAATTAATTAAATTTTTAAATACCAATATTTAAATTAAAAAATATAAATAACATGCGACATTTGTTTATTTACCGGTCAATATATGAATGCCAACCTTCACAGAATGGTCCAAATATAATGCCAAAACTTTGTTTTTGTTTAACGTTGTAGAGGTTAGTTAGCATTAGCCTGGCCAGCCTAATCTCTTTTAATAAACAAAAACAAACCAAACCCCTCTCGATCCAACCAAAGGGTGCCCGAATTCCGATGAAACTGCCAGCGTTGGGTCAACATCCGCGTGCTACATGCTTGGTCTGAAACGCAATTAGCGTTCATCATTATTGTAATTATCACTCTTCCTCAATGGGTTCTCCACAGAACGTCCATTGAGAGAGAGAGAGAGAGGAAAAAGTGCAAATGCGGAAGTGGGGCAGAATAATTTGGGGTGATTGCTTTGCTTTGTGTCATCACTTTCATGGAACCAAAGGAAAATTTCATGAGTTTCGGTTGATTTGTCTCATTAAACATTTTTATATGGTTTTTATTTTTCATTTTATTTTTCATTTCTCCTTCACTGGGCTTGCATCTAGGCCTCTTGGAGAGAGGTCGGACTGAATCTCAGCATTGCCCAACCTTGATAGACTTAGACCCAGACAAATTAGGCCTATTTCAGATGCCCCAGAGGTCCTTGGACTATTTTCCTTGGCCTAGATTGGAAGGGTCTATAACCAATAATAATAATAATAATAATAGAGTTTTTTTATAGGAGCAACCTTGAAAACTCTATTTTCAAAAACGGACTCAATTAAACAAGTAGGCACAAAAAACTCACCTTGCTTGCATAAAAAGTGTGTTAGTCCATCGGTTTGGCTTATTCTTAAATTTAGATAAGAATACCAACCCGCGTTGAGTCTAATAGGTAGCTCGCTAGACTTTTTAATTAGTGATCTTGAGTTTGAATTTTGAAAATAAAAAATACTATATTGGGAAAGCTATACCCTCCCAAAGAGAGACCTTAATCAGTTCGACCTGAACTAATCAGAGCAAATCTTTAGATATCGAGTGGTGAATCAATTTCATGGACATAAAAAAAAAGGTAAGAATCAAATCCTATAGTGGAATTCTAGTCAAGAATCACAGATTACTTTTTTGTAAGGACATTTCTAAAATATTGAAATCAAATTTTACATATTAATATAACAATATTATTTATGAATTTATGTAATTATTTTTAGTGCAAATTTGAAAGAGCAGCTTATCTCCTTAACTATATAACAATAAGAATTTTTTTTTTTAACTCATATTATCAATTTTTAATAGTGATAATTCTTTTGTACTTTTATGACCCTTCTTTTTGATAAATACAATAATTAGAATTATGGAGGGAGAGAATATTAACTGATGATATGATTTGATAACTCAACATTGATATTTTCATGATTTCATATTCAAATTTTTTTTATAACAAAAATAAATATCAAAAAAATTTTATTTTTTAATGATTAAATTCAATTCAAATTGATTTTAATTTAATTTAATGTAGATAATAGATATCTATTATTTATAAAAGAATAATTTTTTTTTTACGAGAAACTTTTATATTTATCATAAAAGTCATCAATCATTACTTGTGCAAAGCTTGTTGGGATAAAAGGGGAAACCGAAAGAGAAAGAAAATGTGACAACGGCATTATGGTTTATTACCAAAAGGATACCATGATTTATCCCCAAAAAAAAAAAAAAAAAAAAAAAATATGATGTTCTTGGCTTTACATGTTGGTCTGTTGGCGGGAGGCATGGATGTGAAAGAATCATTTTACATATTTCTCTCTTTTGGTTGGACGAGAATACCCTCGGTACTCTCGCCCCTCTCTGATGTATGCTCTCTTCCCTTTGTCTCAGGTATTTTTCTCTCCATCGATTCTCTCTCTCTCTCGTCTCTTCTAGCTACATACGCAAAGGAAGGGGTGGGCAGTGCGGTGCCCTTAAAATTTTTATTTAAAAAATGTTTTTATATTTTTACATTATAATTTAAGATATTGTTTTTTCCATTAAAAATTATAACCTCTAAACTTCTAACCCACATAAACTTTTTGTTTTGGCCTTTGCTGATAGCCACTACTATCTCTCTCCCGTCTGGCAATTCTTTTAAAACCGAACCACCGATTAATTTGACCAACTTATCAATTTATTGATCCATTAATCGAATCGATAAGATTATTTTACGATTCGAGTGATATCAATGGTATCATATATATAATTTATATATTATATATTTTAAAATAAAATAAAATTCATATATAATTTATATATTATATTGGTCGGATCGATCGAAACGATCAGTTTTATTTATTTTGATCATTTTTCACTTTATCTAATTTAATAGTGAAAACCGAATTATACTATAGAACGATTCATAGTTGAATCAGTTAAACCGACTATTTTGATCCGACCCGATTTTAAAAACGCTACTTTTAACTAGGGGTGTAATCGAGCCGAGTCGAGTCGATACTCGACTATAATCGAATTCGATTCGATTAAAAATTGTCCGGCTCGATACTCGACTCGAACTCGATCGAGCCTGATTTTTCAAACTCGAACTCGACTCGAAATGAATTTTACAATACTCAAATTCGACTCGATTAGACTGATTAAACTCAATTAGTCATAATCTTATAAAATATAATATAATATATAAAATTTGATTATACTCAATTAGGCTCGATTAGGCTCGCAAACATTTCGAGTCGAGTATTTTAATACTCGAACTTGACTCGATACTAAAATTAATATGCTCGAACTCGGCTAAAACTCGATTAAATCGAGCCGAGTTCGAGTATGTCTCCAGCCAAATTCAAACTACTCGCGAATAGCTTGACTCAGTTACACTCTTACTTTTGACTCTCTTACTTCTATTTTCTCTCACTTCTTTCTCTCTTTCATCTCTGTTAGACAGCCACCATCTCTCTCCTTTATTTTGCCTTCCATCTTCTCTTTCTTCCCATCTCCGATCGTGAATCTGTTATAGAACTAAAATTGTAACTAAATTCAGATATTCATGATAATATAATTTTTTTTTTATTTAGAACGTCAGCAAAAATAAATAAAAAATAAGTGAATATTTAGAACCATGTATTGTGATTATCTTGATCTTCGTTTCAGTTTTTCACTTTTGTATCCAACACGACATTTTCATTTCATCTATTTATTTATTTGATAAGTTGATAGCTTATGCATATTTTTTGACAAATATACGGACAATTTGATATAGAGATTAATAATCTAAAATTAATCTTTCGCAATGCAAAATTCTAAACATTCAAGAAAAATAGGAGATAAAATTTTTCATAATTTAAACGTAATTTCTATCAATCTTTTTCTCGAACTATAAGTAACTAATTAACAAAATTTTAGTTGATTATCATTTTTTCAGATATATTATTATTTAACATATAAAAATAAGTATAAGAGAAAAATAATAAATAAAACAATTGGGTTTTTTTTTTAATATATCAATCGGTATTCGAAACTATATTTTGATTAATCTGATCTGGGACTTACAGTAGTATATTTATGAGGCTACTCTCTCGATATAATCTGTTCCATAGCCAAGTTATAAGTCAAACTCAGGATCTTAATTAAGAGATCTAATATCATATTCTAATGTAGGAACTAACCGTTAATAAAATAATTGAATAAATTACAATTACCCATTTAACATTTTGTCTCTATGTTAGTTAATTACGGTTTCCGTCCTTCATGACAAACCCCCTAAAGTGATTAACGTCAAGTTAAAAAATCTAAAATATAAAAAATTTCCTTTATAATAAAGTAATTTATTTATTTTTCCTTTGCCTAAAGTTTTGGTAGGGTCATGAAAAAGCCCTTCCTTTTCTCTTTCCTTTTCTGGGATAACATAATAATATTTTTCCTTTGCCTCGAGTCTCTCCATTTTCTCTCTCCATGTCACTATTTCTCATGATGTTCACTCCCTACGTGAAAGAATGTTGTTTCTTGGAATGGGATAATTTGTGGGTTCTCCCAGAAAGAGAGTGAAGCCTTTGCAAAATTTAGGGTTAGGATAAGTTTGAATGACTAAATTATTTTGCAGTAACAATGATTGGAGGAGGCATAAGGGGTGTTGGGTCTGGGGAATTTGGGCTTTTATTTGGTGCCTAAGGCGGAATTTTGGGGCTGAATTTGAGTGCTTCTTGGGTGATTTTTTTTTTTTTTTTTTTTTGGTTTTTGACGACCGAATTTTGAATTTTATTCAACTAATTTGATTCACGTACTATGAGACCATTTGAAATCTCGAGATACTCTCAAATCTTTTTTCTTCATTTTTAGGTTCTGAACTCGAGATCTCTGATTAAGAAAATAGAGTGTTCGATGACTCAAACCAAAAGAGTTTGTTGTGCTTCTTAGATGATGTTAATCTTGAGGTGGATATACCAAATTGGTCTTAGTATGGTGGGAAGGGCACCCCATCCCTTAACCATATGCTCGGGTTCGAGCCTCTATAGGAACGAAAAAAACAACGTTGGGAGACCTCTCCCTAACGAGCCTGATAGTAGATTGATTCGGATTAGTCGGGGTGAAACTTCGAATACCGGATGGTTAATACCAAAAAAAAAAAAAAAAAAAAAAAAAAAAAAAAAAAAAAAAAATCTTGAGGTGGACATGGATTCTCTTCTTGCTGCTTTCGAAGTAAATCATCCTCATCTCACCCAAAAAAAAAAAAGAGTAAATCATCCTCAAGCCGTGAGGCTATTGCAACCCTCGCAAAGAACACGACTTGGACATTTGAGCTATTGCTTCAGGGCAAGAAGCCCATAGGTTCCAAGTGTGGTTTCAATATCAAAACATAAGGTAGATTGGAGTGTGGAAACGTTACAAGCTTTCTTACCTGCAAAAAGAAAACACCAAACGAACAGGGGACTTTTATTGTAAGAAGTCTGCGCCAGTGACGAAACTCACCGCAATTCAATTTTGGATGGCAGTGGTAAGAGCCAAGAAATGAAATATGTTTCAACTGGATGTTGTCAATGGTTACCTTCGGGGAGATCTATGGGAGGATATAAACACATGTTTCTGTAATTTGGTTATTTACGATTTCGAATATTTTCATATATTATTAAAATATAAAATAATTAATAATAATTATTATACTGGTTCAAAAATCTGATATGTTAGCTATAGCTGCCTTAACATTTCCTCCCAATATACTCTTTGGCCAAAACTTTTAAAATGCAACTAGTGTGGATGCCGCTTTTCAATATTATCATAAATATATTGTAAAATATCTGGTTTAACTCATAATTTTCTATCCATACATTTTTTTGTCCATACTAACCGGAGATTCATAATCTGACTTATTGATAAATATCCACATAGGGAAAATTTTACGAAAAGTAAATAATTTAAAATTTGAATATGGGATAATGGGTAGTTACCCATTATCCCTACTCCTTCTATTTTCTCTCTTTACAACTCCTACATGAGTTGTAATTTGAATCATAATTGGGAATTAACCAATAGAGGGTATAGAGAAGTTGTGAGAGAACAATTCTTTTGAGAGGATTATTATTAAGAGAAATTCTATCACTATTGTTGAGTAGAACAATAGTGATTTATGAGTTTATTATTGAGAGTTTTCCGATGTCACTAAAATTATCGAGTTAAGGGTTGAGACGTTGTGGCACTGTGGTGATAGTTCGGTTCTTGTGGCTATCATCCCGACTACGAGTTGTTCGTGATCAAAGTTTATGGTTTTCGAAGTTTTCTATATCATCGATTGAGATATACTGCGAATTTAACTATTTACGATATCGAAAAATTCATTATTGTTTGCTTCCGTTGCATGATAGAGTCACGTTATCTAACATGATTAATTCAGTTCGAGCGTATATTGAGCCCCATTTTTTGAAGCAACTCTATTAGTATAATTTTTTTCATTTTCAAATTTCAAATTTAAGATTTAATTAAAAAATTTAGCATTTTTATTTATTAAGTCGCTATGTAATTATTATTTCTGTTGGTTATGTATACCCATGCGACATTTTCAAATTTTGAATTAGGGGTTAAAGGAATAACCATCACTAACCCAATAACCACCCAATATGATAACTCCCCTTCTCTCTCCAATTGCACTTCACTTTTATTGTGAATAATTGTGAACTAATTTTTGGGGGCTTGTACAATGGCCGAACGCTTGAGACAGAGAAATACAAAATTCTTTGGTGTGAAAATATTATCGAATGATTGAGAAATTTTTGTACAGAAAAATTTCTTTCGTCATTGAATTCACCAGATTTAGAGTTGAGATATCGTGTATCTATTGTGGTGATTTGATTAATCTCATGATTATCATTCCAACCGTGCAATTCGTTCGAGAGATTTACGATTCACCGTTCGATCGATTATGGAAGCCCTATATATTGAGGTATTTATCCAAATTTTGATCTATTTAATTTTTCAAAAATTATTTACTTTCGCTGTGTATGAAAATTAAAATCCAACAATTTCCTTACTCCAAGCCAATTAAAATGTACGATTCATAAGATATTGGATTTATCAACTATTACTACAAATACATTTCACATGCTTGACATTGCAAATGTATGACATATTGGTGGCAAAGGACCTGATCTTTGATTATAAAACTAATCTTCAGGATTTCATTTTTTGTTTTAGATGGTTTCCATGCATCATTTTGCAAACACCTTTTGCGTGATCATGTAACAGCGCAAAGATAAAGCCTAGATTTACCTTTTCCTTGCGCCCATTGGCATGGACAGGGCTGGGTCCGCTGGAAATTTTATAAAACAACTTTATGGGCTTCCATTAATTGCAGTTCAATTATACATTTCAAATTGAATCGGGTTGTAATGAAGACAATGCAAAATAGCTCTCTGCAGTATGTGATTAAATTTTATTTTGGATTTTTTGCTCATGATAGTGTGGGCCTCAAATGTTTAGTGTGAGCTAAGACAATGCTAAGTCCCTCTCACACTCTTAATTTTTGCCCTTTTTTTTGCTCCACTCCATCTAGAGAGCCCTAAAGGAAAGAGCAGGGAGAGAAGACTAACCATCTGTAGCAACAGACCAACCGTCTGCAGCAAAAGCGCTATGGTATAACAAGGAACGCAAAATTCCTGTAGGATCTTATAATTTATTACTGGGTCTAGACCTAAGTGATCTTATGATTGGGCTACTTAAAATACAAAAGTTATGTCTATCATGGAGGTGAGCTGGGTTACTTTGAACTTTGGAAAGGTTCCTTGGCCCCGAGAACAATTATATATATATATATTCTCTTTGCTAACCGTTATCCAGAATCATATTCTTATTACTCCGATTCAAACTGTTGTCAGACATTTTTTAAGGGATGAGCTCTCCCAATATTATTCTTTTCATTCTTAAAATTCAAACTCAACTTTTGATTAAGGGATTTAATGTTCTTTTTATTACTTTGACTGTCCGTAAGTACAATTTTATTATATATATATCTATGGTCTATAATATATTATATAAAACTTCTATATGATAGATTGTTAATATTGTCCTCCTTAAGAGCATCTTTGATTTGATTACCTACTTTTAACCCTGATTTATAAGTACTTTTAATTTTTAAGTCAATTTGAAAATAAATAATTCATTTGTCTGATGTAATTACTAAAAAATATTTTTACATAATTTTAAGTTTTAATTAAAGGTGTTGAAAAGTAGTTTATATGTTAAAATCATCAAAAGGGTATATGATAGCTTTTTTGAAAAAAGCAAAGTTATATCATCAATTAAACTTAATTATTATTATTATTATTATTTTAGTTTTTAAATGTAAAGATGGATTCTAGTTGTTGGCCTTGCAATGGTGCATGAATATGGGAGGATGTGTTGAAAAGAATAACGTTATTAGAGTTTTTCTAATAGAAATTAGAATATGGGTAGTTTTGATTTTTTTAAATTATTTGATAATAATATAGCGGTGTAATTTTTTTTTGTTTTGAGTACATAAGTGTCTCGAACTTGAAATCTTTTAAAGGAGATATGATACCAATTGAATTATAACTTATTAACAGTATTGTAATTTGTCGCTACACAAATAAATTAATAATCAATAATTGTTGCTTATTTTATATTATTTGACCAACTTATAATCAAAACTGAACATGTTTTAATTTTTTACTTTTAACTTAAAAGTGATTTTGATTAACTCATAAGTTCAACTACTATAAATTATAAATTTTCATATTACCATTGTGTATTTTATTAACCTTTGCCTTTGAGAGAATTAAATGATATAAAGTATTACTATACTCTCCCTCAGTTAAATGCTATTAACTCTCTCTATCTCTCTCTCTCTCCCTCTCTCATTTATAATGGTACCATATAGTTGGATCTAGCAAATCATAAGTCCATCAACCATAATACTTCAATTATAATTGTGAACTCTTTATTCGAAATTAAAATATCCTTTAATTATATAACTCAAAATTGAAATTAGAACCATTAAATGAGTTGAGATTTTTGCATTATAAAATTATGTAGAAATAAACAGTGGTCGATGACGAAGAGATAAGTG
This sequence comes from Dillenia turbinata, assembly GCA_037126225.1. Classification (NCBI taxonomy): domain Eukaryota; kingdom Viridiplantae; phylum Streptophyta; class Magnoliopsida; order Dilleniales; family Dilleniaceae; genus Dillenia; species Dillenia turbinata. Next base: position 8,476,720 of record JBAMMX010000026.1, on the reverse strand, counting down.
TGTAAAAAATTTATAAAATACTTGCTCAAGCAACAAATACGAATTAATATTTTTGGGTTGCTATATTATTATTATTTTTTTCTTCTTTCTTGACTCTAAATACTATAAAATATTTTTTATTACTTTAAAATATGTGATGATGATATCATATTTTGTTTTTATTATATAATCGATTTTTAAAAAAAAAATTATATGTAATTTAGTCTAATTTATAAGTTTTAAAAAAGATAAATAAAATCAAAATTATAATTAAATGAGTATAAAATGGATATAAGTTATAAATACTAATTGAATTTTAGAAAATTGTGGGATTGCAATTAGAGCCCTACATGGGTCTGCCACTGACAACGGTGCATGTCGTTTCAAGATGTCACGGGTGTCTATCTTTGGTTTTCACCAAAAAAGAAAATATTTTCACTGTCTCGGTCTCGGTCTCGATCTATCGTCTCTCTTTCTGTCAAGCTTTGTAATTCCCTCTGTACACAAAATTTTATAGATCAAGTTCAGATTTCGATTATGACCTGATTAAGGGTGTCATTCCCTTCTAAATTCCTCATATCTTACAGCTGTTGGCCGTAGTTTACATCTGATGGTATAATGATTGAGGAAATAAGATAATTCGTATTTTACGTATCTGTTGTTTGGTTGAGGAAATAGATTAATTCATTTCTTTATCAATGTGGAAAAATTATGTGGTTTGTTTGTACTTTAAGTTTGCAAAATCAGTGCTTTGGTTGGCACACTATTTGATAGAGAAGGAGCTAAGACTAATTGGTTCATATGCTATATTGGTTAGTTGTATTGGAAGCAAATAGTACCTACTCCCCCTTTGGACTTTTGTGTACCTACTAATGTGAAAATGAAGTGCTGTTGGCAACAAAACACAACTTCCACTGCTAATATGATTACCTACCTAAAATCTGGGTGGTGTGCCATAAAATTGCACATTTATGTGGACTCTCTTGGCACATATGTTAGGACAAGTACCCACCACACAGGCTACCTTTGCTTTGGTTCGTAGTCAAGCTCACACACCCTACGACCACCACACAGTGTACCAACTCCTCTGACTTGGACTTGATATCGAAGTGTTTAGTACGTATACATCCACACTCGTTCAGAATGACAATGCTACTCACTCTTCAAAATATTCCTGTATAGTCCTAAATCAGTAATTTACAAATAAATGTGATTTATTAGAAGGGCAACATCTTGTGGGGTTATGTCATAATACTCTGAGTTGCAATGATCGAAAGAAATTTTTATTGCCATTATCATGATTTAGTACATGAGTTTTTTTTCTACAGCCTCCGTAAATGCAGACCGCAAGAGGGTGGAACTAAAGCAAACACAACCAAGGCTCCTCATATTTTCTCTCTGTTCTTTTTCCCAAACACACCCACTACGTATGTGAGCACTTCAATCGGAGCACACCCCCAGATAATAGTAGAAACAAAATGAAAAATTTTAAATACCCCAAAAGAGAAATGCAAGAGAAGAAACCAAATTGTTCACTTGATAATATAATAATATATCATCCTCCAATTTAATTAGTGGCAATGCTGTGAAGCACCACGGTCTCAACGGTGAGCCCTGGTCCGAATCCGAAGAGCACACCCCACTCGAGTCCTTCACCGGTGGTCTTGAGCCCTTCCTCCGCTGATTTTTTCCTCATCTCATCCAAAATGAATAGCACACAAGCACTAGACATGTTACCGTACTCTGCCAGCACATGCCTTGTGGCACGGAGCTTTTCGGGCTTTAGAGCCAACTTGGCCTCAACCTGGTCCAAAATGGCAGGCCCACCGGGGTGAGCGATCCAAAACAAAGAGTTCCAGTCCGAAATGCCCAAAGGCTGGAAAGCCTCAACAAGGCTCTTTTCAATGTTCTTAGAAATGAGCCCAGGAACATCCTTGAGAAGGTGGAAGGTGAGCCCAACTTCCCTAAGGTGTCCATCAATGGCACCTTCGCTATCGGGCAAGATGGTTTGGGCAGCAGAGACCAATTCCATAATGGGCCTCTCAACACCTGGAATTGGATCAGCCCCAACAATAATTGCAGCAGCGCCATCACCAAACAAGGCTTGACCCACAAGACTGTCAAGGTGGGTATCGCTGGGCCCACGGAAAGTAACAGCAGTAATCTCTGAGCAAACCACAAGAACACGGGCACCCTTGTTGTTCTCCGCGAGGTCCTTGGCAAGGCGGAGGACCGTGCCACCGGCGAAGCAACCTTGTTGGTACATCATGAGACGCTTGACGGAGGGACGGAGGCCAAGGAGCTTGGTCAGTTGGTAGTCACAACCAGGCATGTCCACTCCGCTAGTGGTGCAGAAGACCAAGTGGGTGATCTTGGATTTGGGCTGGCCCCATTCCTTAATAGCCTTTGTGGCTGCCTCCTTGCCAAGTCTTGGTACTTCCACCACAACTATGTCTTGCCTAGCATCAAGAGATGGTGCCATATATGCACAAATATTTGTGTTTTCCTTCAAAATTTCCTCTGTGAGATGCATGTAACGCTTCTTGATCATTGATTTGTCGCCTGCAACAAACACATCAATGTAGAAACTCTTAGATTTTATTCATTTGGGCCTTTTTTTTTTTTAAAAAAAAAAAAAAGGATCGAATTAACATCATTAATGATTATTTTATTTTCCAATAGGATAAGATTCCGACTATGCAATAATAATTCTGCCATTAATATTCTTTGTGTCTTATATCTTGGATTTGTATAATTATTAGCCCTAAGCTACAATAAAAGAACGTATGTGAAATGAATTTTGATTTTATCTACAAATTTATTTCTTATTTATTCCAATAATTCTGCCATTAGGTAATTATTGAGTTTCCTTACAAGCTATCAAACCCTAATATATTTGCTTCCGAACACATAATCAAACCATAATTATTACAACATGTTTTCCTTTTTTATTTATTTGCAAAAAGTATTTATAATGAAAATATAGAGAAACTTACACATGCGCTTGAATTTCTCCTTAAGCTCAGTCTTGTGCTCGCTGTTGGTGATTCTGAAATAGTAATCCGGGTATGTGCTCTGATCAACACAATTTGGTGGGGTGGCCGTGCCAATGGCCATGATCGACGCCGGACCCTCGGCCCGCTGTGCCCTTCTGACTTCCTCCACGGTCACCATTTTTTTCGACAATGAATATTTATCAACAGGTCATCCGAAAGTGTTGCCTTGAAGGTTGTGGGGAGGAGAGAAGATGTACAAAAATAATGTGGGCAGAGGGTTTTTATATGTAAGCGTGACACTACCGGTAGCTGAGGATCACGTGCCTAACCAAACAACTCTAAGTAGGCTCAACGACTTCCCAGGGGCGGGCTGGCACGTGACTTTGTGATGGTTCGTTGTATCCACGTTTTGAGCTTTCCCTCCCCATATCATTTGGATGGTTTGAACCTACTTCACCTCAATAATGCACCAATTTTTCAATGGTGGTGATTGAGGGTCAAATGGGGTGTAGGGTTTATCATCATAGGGCATGCCACATTGGATTATACTTTTGAAGGGGTTAGGAAGATCGGACGGCTAAAATTTGTCCATCAAAGGGTGTGAACCAAAATTTTGGTTCATATGTTGTGTTATGAAGGGTTGGTGCACATTTTTGCCAACGAAAGAGCATATTTTTTGGATGGTAATGTAAAGATTATGTTCATTATTTATTTATTTATTTATTTTTTTGATATCCTCTGGTGATTCTAATTTATTTAAGACTTTGGTCTGATTAATTTAACTTAGTCACGTCTTAGTTACTCCCCGGCTAGCTTGCCATTTTTGTTTAATAAACACCATTATTACCAAAAAAAGAAGGAAATAAATTGATTACCATATAAATATATATATTAATAATAATAATTTGTCATATCAATCTTCATGTCAATTACCATAAGCTCAATTAAAAATAATAAAACTAAGTAATACAAATTACAAACTTTTTGCTAAGGAAGAAGATACAAGAAGGGCTATCCGGCATTCGTGCTAGCATAGGGGAGGGTTTTACCATACCTTCCCCAAGACCTACGAGCCTTTTATTTAAAAAATAAAAATTAACAATAATAATAATAATAATAATAATAATAATAATAATAATAATAATAAGGGTAAGTTCAATTTATTTAATAAAGTAAATGAAAGGGAGTTGTGTCAACTTAAAAAAGATAAGCATGGCAGGGTTTCACAAAATGACTTCATTTTATATATTAGATAGATTGTGGTTAACTGAATTCGAGGTAAGATGTCTAAATTAATCACCAAAAATAAAATTTTTGGTAAAGCAATTTTTTTTTTTTTTTTAAAGATGATCTATTCCTTTAGTGCATTTTATGCATTTTTTAAAATTTTTTTCTAAATATTTTTTGAGTTAAAAGCCATTTTATATCAAGATTGTGTTTAATGTCGATATTTATTGATATATTGGTCGGTTTAATATATCTTTTTAAGAAAATGTATATTTTTATCTTGATTGAAAACTTTTCCAAATAAAAATAGACAAATTTGGGATTCATTGTATAAATTATTTTGATTTGATTCTAATTATATGAATCCATCGAAATATATCTATACAAACTATCAGTACTTATGCGATTTATTTAATCTAAAAAGTTATCTACTCTATATAATATTATTCTAAACAAAATATAAGAGATTCTAAACAAGGAATGAAATTTAAATTTTAACCTCTTAATTGGATTTAATTACAACTTCTGATTGGGGGTGAAAATACGAAATTTTTTCGTTTAATTAGATTTTTTATTAATTAAATAAGGATTCTTTAATTAAAAAAATATTAAGATCAAAATAGATGACATAAATCAATAGAATGGAGGAGTATAAGATGAGGCACAAAAGGGAGATAGAATCCAAATTTCCCCTTGAGTAAGACATTTCGTATAAAAATAGATTTTGCACGTAAAGAAAATTTGAATTCTAATAGAAAATAAAAAGGTTGGGTCCATTGTAATCAAAACTAATCTATCCACACTTCAAATAATTTATCATTAATTATAACTATAAAAAATCAATTTAATTTATATTTTATATCTCTAAACAAAGAATTTCTAAATCTTAAAATATTAGTTTTCTTTCCCAAAATTAATTTATTTTAAATTTTCTGTCTCTAAACACATTAATTTAAGTTTTTCATATACACAAAAAAATCAAATTTTGTTTCCTTTTTTTTTTAAAAAAAAAGAAAACTAAATATAATAGTTTTTTCTCTCTTAAAACTTAAATTATTTTATTTTTTTATATTCAAACACATTGATATTTAAATTTTCTCTCACTAAAAAAATAAGCACAGTAATTAATTTTCCCTCTAAAAAATTTACTTTCTATCTCTTTAAAATTAAACACAATAAATTTATTTCAAATTTGGTCTCTCGAAACACATTGATATTAAATTCTCTCATTAGAAAAAATAAATTCAATTTTTCTTTCTCTAAGAGTAAACATATCAGGTTCTTCTATCTAAAAAATTGATTTACACTACTAGAAAAAAGGGTATCAGTGATGGATTTTTTAGTAACGGAAAATTTTGTCGTTAAATTCGTCGCTAATTTTGGTTTAGGGTTTTCAAATTACCGACAGATTTTTAGCGATATAAATTTTTCGTCGCTAATCTATCATTAAAGTGAGTAAGAACAAACCCAAATGCCCAAAACCACCCGCCGACCTGCTTGCTCCCCGTCCGAACCACGGCACTCCCGCCTGCCCGCCCGTGCCTAAATGTGTTGAAAATATGCTTCCACTTAGATTTGAACCCGGATGTACGAGAGGGAACTTGAAAACCTTAACCAACATACTATCATTACATTTGTGTTATTAATTTATTTTTTTTTTACTTCTATATTTTATTTGTAATTTTCAATATTAAAAATACAGTACCATTATTTAATAAAAATATAAAATTTTATTTAATAAAAACATAAAATTATATTTAAAAACAAAAAAATATATCTAATAAAAATACAAAATTATATTTAATAAAAAAATAAAATTATATTTAATAAAAATAAAAATTATATTTAATAAAAACACAAAATTATATTTAATAAAAATATAAAATTATATTTAATTAAAACAAAAAATTATATTTAACAAAAAAAATTAAAATTATATTTAATTAAAATACAAAATTATATTTAAAAAATAAAATTATATTTAATAAAAATACAAAATTATATTTAATAAAAACAAATACAATATTTAATAAAAATATAAAATTATATTTAATAAAAATAAAAATTATATTTAATAAAAATTCAAAATTATATTTAATTAAAATACAAAATTATATTTAAAAAAATAAAATTATATTTAATAAAAATACAAAATTATATTTAATAAAAACATAAAATTATATTTAATAAAAAATTATATTTAATAAAAAGACACAATTATATTTAATAAAAATATAAATTATATTTAATAAAAACAACAAAAATTATATTTAACAAAAAAAAAATATTTATTTTTTTTTTTAAGTTTTAGCGACGGATTAGCGATGGAAAAATTAACAACGGATTTTTCCGTCGCTAATTTGTCCGAAAAAGTTTTAGCAACGAAAAATTTTCATCGCTAATTTTAACGATGGATTTAGCTATGGAAAAATTAGCGACAGATTTTTCCGTCATTAAATCCGTCGCTAATAGTAACGGATTTTTTTCCGTCGGTAATTTTCGTCACTGAAAACCCTTTTTCTGGTAGTATTAGTTCAAATTTTTTTTTTAAATAAATTTTTTATAGAAAGTTGTCTCAGTATTTCCATACAAAGATTTAAAAAAAAAAATTATCACAACATCAACTTTATTTTGATTACCTGTGAATTAAATACAAGAGTGCCTTTACCTTCCAACATTAGAAGCAATGCAACAAGAGTACATATATACTTTAAATTTTAATGAAATCTACCAACCCCCATTTATTTTGATTGTAACCCATGAACCACAATGCTAATTATTAATGAATAGTGAGTAAAGCCCTCTTCGAATTGAAATTGTTGCTTTTCTTCACACCAACTAATGGGGAGACTAAAGCATTTCTCTTTTCTTTAGGTTAGATGGGAACTATTCACCATTCAAATGGAGAATTTTGAGATCATTTATAGCCTCAAAATAATGTAGACCCAAAAAAAATGACATTTCACATGTAAATGATTAAACATTTTGGCCAAAGTATTTAGTTAATTCAATTATATTTTGCCTGATGTCAATATTAATATTAACATATTCTAATATCTCTTTTCAAACTCAATTTGATATAATAAAAATCATTTGATTTTGAAACAAAATTCTAAGAGACGACTTAAAACCTATGGGTGCTTTTGCAACCCAGTTTATTTTTTTCTTTTTAATAACGGAATAGAAATCTTCTAAAGACATGTGCGGATGTGTGAGTGGACCTTTTGAATTCTGACTATAACTTATATTGAACGTAATTAAATATAACTCTGGTGTTGGCTGATTGTTACTTTAACTAGGCTCGTCATAAACTCTATTGTTGGTTTTTTTTTTTTTTTTGGAAAAAAGAAGAAGAAAAATTTAAACTAATGTGCACATAAGAAAAATAAATAATAACCCAATGTGGATGAATTATTTTGATGACACATGCATTATTGAAGAATTTTCTTTTCAAGAGAGAAAAATAATTTACAAATTTCACAATCAAACAATAACGAAACCCTTTTTGCCTTTTCTCTTTAAGAAGGAAATCCTTTATTCCCTGAAAATTCAACATATAACAAGAAGCCTCAGATAATTTTTTTAGCACAAGAAATGTAGTTAAAACTTAAACCATGCGTACCATGCTTATCATTTTCTCCTTTTCCCCTACCTTCTTATTGATCTGTTTTAGCATAACAAAATATAATCAAGTAAAATCGAATCAGAAAAAAAATGATAAAAATATATAAACTCTATCATTTAAATTATCTTAGAGAGACTTACCTTCTTATTAATGCAAAAACAATGATTCAAATTAATCAAAATAAAAATTTTAGAATTATCATTAAATGTCTTGCCTTTAGGCTGTCACTGTCAGGGTTGAGATATGGGCTTGAAGATCCTACAAAACAATGGAAAACTGTCTTTCCATCATTAGTTCTCCAATGATCAAGTGAGAGATAAGTGGGGCATGCAGGCAGGAAAGGGAGAGACCTGCTCATTGTTTGCCATTTTCTTTTTTGGGCCCGGCAGGATGGACCGGACCGATCTTGTCGTCGCGACCCACGAGAAAATTGTGTCCGGCCTGCCCCGTCCCTTCTCATAGAAGGGACTAAAAATTTTAGGCCTTTCCCAGGGACATGATGGGTGGGTCGACCCTGCGGACTGACATTTATCGATAATTCTAAAGCTTTTATTTTGATTAATTTTATTAAATAATTAGAATTATATTTTAAAACAAATATCATATTATTTATATAAATTAAAAAATAATAATTATTTTATTACATAAGGAATACAAAAATTATGAAAATATACGCGTATACGAAAATTTAAACACTAAATGTCAACATTGAGAAAGACACTTAAATAAAAATTTTTTATAATTCAGATGTCCTTACAAGGACACAAATAATAATTTATTATTTTATCTTTACCTATATATAATGAGAGACAAATATAGAAAATTCGTTGGGGTGTTCCCTTCTTAGCAACATACTGTATTGAATCTCGAGTATGGTGACAAGTTACCAAACCCTTTTAGCTCATCATCCAAATGCCATACCTCATATCACCGCTTGGATGTGGAGTCAAATAAGTAAAGATTCTTGGATTTATGTGTACAGATGCGGGTAAAGAAGTTAGTTTATGAAAATATGATTTGTCTTGAAATATAGGATCCTTAACCAGTAAGTTAAGAGAGATAGGAGAAGTAATGATATGTGTTTCCAAAAAATTAAGTGGGTGGGGGAGAAGACTATACTAGTTGAGTCTTATGACCATAAATTTTGGTACATAAATAGAGATAGAATTAAAAATGTGATAGGAATAATTATCCATAAGAACTTACAAAAAGGATGTAGTGGAGATAAGAAGGAAATAGATAAAATTTTGTTTGTCAAGCTATTTAGTAGATAAAACGTAATTAATATAGTCAATGTTTATGCATTTCAAATAAATGTCGATACAATTAGTCAATAATAGTTTTGGAAAGATTTAAATAAATTTATACAAACTATACCTAATAAGAAAAAATTATTTATTTGAGAAGATTTAAATAGATATATACGTGAAAATAATGAGAGATTTGAAATCGTAAATAAAAACTTTGACTTTGGTAGTATGAATGAAGCGGGGGCACCATTTTAGAGTTTGCAACAACATTCGATTTGATTCTCATAAATATTTTTTTTAAGAAAAGAGAATCACACATAGTTATATATAGAAGTGTATCGAATGCCAACCAAATAAATTTCTTCCTCACTAGGAGGAGCGATAGAATAATCTCTAGGGATTGTAAGGTTATATTAAGCGAGAGTATAGTAACTCAACATAGGTTTTTAGTTTTAGATATGCGTGTGTCTAAAAGGTAAAAGAATTATCACCTATTTGTGAAATAAGAATTAAGTAATAGAATCTGAAAGAGAAAAAAGTGGTGACTTTTAAAAATAAATTAATACAAGTGGCAATCTAGTCCGCTAATGATAATTTAGAAACTATATGGATGGAAATATTTAATAATATTAAGAATATAGGTAAATAAGTTCTTGGCGTAAGCAGTGGTCAAGGTCCAATAGGCAAGAAATTATGGTGGTTGAATGAGAAAATCCAAATCGCTATACAAATCAAACGAAAATGTTACAGGAATATTAAAAATAAGAGAGATAGCGATACATTTAAAAAATGTAAGATTACAAAAGAAAAAATAGATAAAAAATGATTATTCATAAATCAAAAAGTAAATTGCATAACAAATTATATAAAAAACTAAAAACTAAAAATGGAGAAAAAGATTTACATAATTGTCAAATTAAAGGAGAGAAAGTTAAAAGATTTAAATAGTATTAGATGTATTAAGAGTAAAACCAATAGTATCCTTGTGAAAAATGGAGACATAAGAAAGCGTTGGAGGGATTATTTTGATAATTTTTTAACGCTGAGGTACAAAAGATATTGACCATATTATAATACCTATAAAAGAGAGCAATATAGATTTTAAATGCAAAATTCGTACTCATGAAATAAATGAGGTTTTAAAGAAAATGAAAAATAATAAAATCATAGAACCTGATTACATCCTTATTAAGGTGTAAAAGTGTTTGGGTGAAGTGAAGATAGAAATATTAATAGATCTTTTTAACAAAATCTGACAAATAAAGAAAATATTTCAAATATGGAGAGAGATTGTACAATTATTACAATATAAGAATAAAAAAAATACAAAATTGTTTCAATTACAAAAAAATTAAACTTATGAATTATACTATAAAATTATAGGAGAGAGTATTGAAGCATACTTTGGAATTAGAGGTAAGTATGTTTCAAAATCAATTTAAATTTATGTTAGAATGATTTATCACCGAAGCCATTTACTTACTAAGATATTTGATGGAGACAATTAGAGCGTAGAAGAAAGACTTGTATATGGTACTCATTGACTTAGAATAAACATATGATATGATATCTAGAGACATATTGTTGTGGGTGTTAACGAAAAAGGGGATCTTGTTGAAATATATTAACCTTATTAAAGATATGTACGAGAGAGCAGTTACTAATGTAAGAACCTACAAGGGTTTAAGTGATAGTTTTTCAATTAATATTAGACTTCACCAAGGTTCAGCTTTAAATCTCCTCCCTTTTGTAATAGTGATAGATAAAATCATAAAAAATATTTAAGATGAAATACTATGGTGTATGTTTTTTATAAATGATATAGTATTAGTCAATAAAACTATAAAATGTATTAGTGCTAAATTGAAATTATGAAGAGACACACTAGAATTTAAAAAATTTAAATTGAATCGGTCAAAAACTGAGTATATGAAACGTACGTTTAGTAGTAGCCATCAGAATAATAAAAAAACTATTAAATTAAAAGGTCATGATCACGGATGTTATGATACTCGAGTAGTGTCAAAAATATTCGTGTCACTATTTGATCAAAACTCAACTCAAGTTTGATCAAATTGAACTCGGGTCGAGCTCGATCTTGGGTAGTTCGACATCGAGCTCAAACTCGGAGCTCGAGCCCATACTGTGTTAAACTCAAAGGCTCGTCGAACTACCTGATATTTTGTAAAATTATGTTTATATCTATACCGTTTTTAATAAATTACTAAGTTTATTTGAATAATTTTGGCACTAATTGATAGTGTGATGGTAGATTGTTTGAGTTTTTAGTTGGCCGTGGAGGCACTGCTAGTTGAACCCCTTGAGCGCATTGCACTTGCGATACACTACATAGGCATGTGTGGTAGCTTGCACCAGTACGCGGTAAGCCACGTAGGTGCATGGTAGGCTACGCTTTGCTGGCACGGTTGCGTATGTAGGCATGCCGCACGCTGCATATGCGGTCGCCCATGCATTTACGCGGTAGACCGTGCCTACTCATTTGGTACCATGCAGGCTCGATGAGCTCGAGCTGGAGCTACTGGATAACATTTCAGGCCGAGCTCAAACTCTAGAAATGTAGACTTGATGAGCTCGATCTTAACCAAAAAATGCTTGAGTCGAACTAGATTATTGACACCACCCGACTCGACTCGAGTGTCATAACATCTCTAGTCAAGATATATAGAAAAGTGAACATTTTAAATATTTTGATCCATCATTTAAAACGATAATAATATAAATGAGAATGTGAATTATAGGATTTAAGCAGGTTGAATGAAATGTAGAAATTCATCTGGTGTTCTTTACAATCGCACGATATCATTACAGTTAACGGAGAAGTTTTACAGAATCGCAGTAAAACTTGTATTATTGTATGGTATCGAATGTTGGGTCATTAAATAATAATAAGAGTATAAAATGGCCATAACCAAAATGAAGATATTCAGATAGATGTTGAATAAAATTTGAAAAGATAGAATTAAAAATGAAAAGATACATATTAAGTTGGAAGTGAATTTAATTGTGAATAAAATGTGAGAATATCGTTTTAGGTGATTTGGACATATACAATGAAAACCCCAAAAACGCACCAATTAGGAGATGCGGGATCTTAAATGTATGAGATTTAGTGAAATGTTAGGGTAGACCGTTGAAATTCTAGATACAAGTTATCGTAATGATATGAGTATCAAGAATTTAGTTATCTATTATTCTAACTTCATAGGTTGTGCTATTAAAAACAATATGAGGAAAGATCCAAACATCAAGAGGAAAATCTTGAAATGGACTCTTGTGATGGATAAAGCATTCATTCAAGCTCTATTGATCAGTATTACAAAGGAAAACGAGTGGATGGTACTTTTACAACTATTGCATACGGTAATATTATCATTATGACCGGTAATTAAGTTGGGCCAACCCGAGTTCGGCCCGTTTTAAAGGGCCGAGCTTGGCTCATTTCAAGTTCGGAACTCGAGCCCGTTTTATTCATGGGTCGAGTTTGGACACTAGTAGACTTGCCCCGTTATAAGCTCAATCTGTTTATTTTTTTTATATTTAAAATAAAAAATCATGATATTTGTATGGTGATTTAAATAACTTTAATATATTACTCTTTATGTAATTTTTTAATTTTTCATAATATTATTATTGTTAATTTAAATAATAATATGTAATTCTTAATTTGACATGTTAGTATCTACTTTATATTTTATTATAAATGATTTATATATTTTTATTTTATATTTATTATGTTATAAAATAGGTTAAAAATATGAAAAATGGAATTGTGTAACCAAAAAATAAAAATAAAAAAAATATATGTTTTGGGCCGAGCGTGGCCTAAAATGTGCCCGCGTCCCTTTTAATTTTCCAAGCCAAGCTCGAGTTTCGATTCTTCAAGTTTTCTCAAGTCGGGCTTGGGTTTGGGTCCATCAAAATTTAATCGGGCTAAACTCGGGCTTCATAAGGCTCAGTTCAAAAAGCCTGATTGCTACCCCTAGTTATCATTAACTTGAAGGGCAAACATGGAACGGAGTTCACCAAAGATCATTTGAAGAATCGGATGAAGATGCTCAAAGAACACTTCAATGAGTCTTATGATTTCTTCAGAGATGGAAAATTAAGCGAGTTTTCTTTGAACACATTCATGAAAACATGGTGTGCTGAACTTAAAGTTTGGGAACAACTTATATGCGCATATGTTGATTGTACTTTTTTTTGTTTCTTCTTGTTATGTAATTATTGAAATGATATATGTTATTGGTTTTTCTTGTCATGTCCTTAGGAAAAACGTTAAGCTATGAAGTGGAAGACCAAAGTTGTAAACCATTATGATAGTTTACAAGAACTTTTTGCTAAAGATTAGGCGACGGATCAAGGTGCTAAAACTGCAAAAGAAAAAAGCAAGCATTAGATGAATGAACCAAATGAAGTGTAGCTTGATAGTATTGTTGATATTGATCGTTTGGTATCTAAAAATGAGATTAGTTTGGAGAATTTCAACAATTCAACTAATGAGTTGGACCCACAGCTGTCAAATTCTTGCGACAACAAGCATTTTCAAGGCACAACAACATCACAAGGTAAGAAAAGAAAAGTCACAAGTGATGATGAATTAGAAAGTTTGAAGAATGCACTTCACAATGGGTTGAAGCAAACCTAATTGATGATTGCTATTCTTAAAAAATCTAGACCATGGTTATATTTGGAGAAAGAGATTTATGATGAACTCATTGCTATTAGAGTTAAAGCAAACCTCATAGATGATTGCTACATATTTCTTTGTGACAAAACCGACAAAGTATGAAGTTTTTTTGGGTGCCCTCCTAAAAGGCGCAAGAATATTTTAAACAAGTTGATGAGTGGGTGTTCTTCATCATGAGTATGTTATCAAATGTCCACAATGCTTTTGAGATTAAAGGATGCTTTTGCAAGTTGGGGATGCCTTCCATGATTTATTGGAGTCTATGTTTTGAACATATGCAAATCTGTGGATATAGTTTTGTTATATGAATTGATACTTGTATTTTGCACTAAGATGTAAATGGTCATGTGACACATATTTTGTTGGCCGGTTTTTTAAAGCTTACATGTTGGAATTGCTATTGTGAAATTGTAATGTTAAAGCTAGTGCTATAAGTATTGATGTAGTTGAATCTTCTTTAAATCTATGACACTAACTTGTTGCTGAAATTGTTGTATTATGTAAAGTTATATTATCATAGGATTTTTTATTTAAATATGTAAAATTGTATTATCATAAGATTCTGAAAGGATAAATAAGAAAAATTGCATTATCATAGATTTTTTCTTTCCAAATCTCTCAAACAAAAGAAACATAAACATGTTTCTTTTTCATTCTTTCATTAAACTTCTAAACAAAATATGTATCTCTTCCATTTTTTCTTTTATTTTCTTTTCTAAATTGTCTTTCTTTTCTTTTCTTTTCCTTCCTAAATTCCCAAACGGACCCTAAAGGTTGAATTTAAATTTTTGGTAAAAGGTGAGAGAAATGTAAAGACATACTTCTCCCATATCTAGCAAAGATCAAGAGAGAGAGTGTGTTTGTAACACCAGATAAGTCTAGATTGTGATATTTACTTTAAATGGATTATTAAAAAAATTTTATGTTTGTGAAAATATGAAAAATGAATATGGAATTTTGCTTATTGGACTATATAGGAAAATTTTTGTTGACATTAGATCGATAAACTTTCAATTTTAAGTTACCGATCATGAGAGTAATGATCACTCGAGTCATTCGTTACCGAAGTGCTTGATGGAACTTACTTTTCCTGTGAGAAATTGATCTACTTAGTAAAGATTTAAATTAGTGGATTGTTTCTCCAACGTTAGTTTTCTAATCGATGACTATCATGTACCTATCAGTAACCGTCCACTGTTTTACAAATGGGAACTCTATCTGTATCTTTTCCCTTTCACCTCATTTTTTTATATGTCTGTCGGTGGATATCTAATTTTAAATCTCTATCACTATTGTGAAACACTTCCTCAATTAAAATCTCATTGTCATTCTTGGTGGACTTTTGTTACCTTTTATAGAAATGATCCCTCTTATTTGCAAATAGTGACATTGCTTGACTTTGACTTTGTTTGATTAGGCTTGACTGAGAGCCACTCTTACCAAAAGCTAATTTACATTTTCTTTCACCTCATTGGCTTTCTTAATGTGATTGGTACACTTGCATTCACCTGTTGGTCATCTTGCCACCGTGCCACCAATCAGTAATTGTGAATCCATACGATCGGTATTGTGATGGTGAATCCATCGGTATGGTACTATGAGACCACCTTTGAATTTCATTTCCACCTCCAGGTTCCCACCATTCTCGGCTTGGCTTGCAACTTTTCCAATTCCATTCGTCACTTAAAATCCTCGTCACTTGCAACAGTTGGGATTTGAACACTTGCTCTCCAAAACCCTAAAAGAGTTTTCACCATTAAGCCATTCAAGCACCTTAATCATTATGCACTCAATTTATATTATATCTCATATTTTTAAATATTCTAAATTTTAATAATTCTAGTTTGTTTTCTATAATTTATATTCTTCCTTTTAAATTTTTCTTGTTCATCAGCGAACACATCTCCTCAACAGAACACAAGTTTAATTGTCTAAACCCATTGGGTTTACCTTCCCAATAAACAAAAAGGAAATATGGGATATTTGTGCAAATTAGAAGTGGATGAGCACTACTAAACAATTATTTAAAATGGGTTGGGAGTAAAAGGAATAGTGAAGTTCCAGAACATACAAAACCTAAAATCTCACTTCTCTCTCTCTAGATCATTTTTTTCTCTTTTTAAACCTAATCAATCCACTACCACAACTCTAGATCAAAGGTTTCAAACTATACATCCAACTCTCCAAAGTTAGATTTTAGTTTTGATTTTGGAGAAAGGTTTAAGATTTAGTGCTATCACAAAAGAGAGAAAATCAAGGATTTTGGTGTAATCTGAACTGGAGGAAATCTTTGGAGACATTAAAGTACTGTGATTTTTCTAATTAGATCTTGTTTCTAATTTTCTATTTGTTTATTTAAATTTCGAAAATTTAAAGTCATACTTAGTAAGAGAAAAATAGATTTTTGAATGATAGGGTTTTGGGTTTACTTAGATAGGTGAATATTGATATTTGTGGATACTTGATGATATCCCATAGAGGTTGAACAAAGTTGGTTGAGATAGAACTTTTACTATAGAGAAACTCTGGGAGTGGTCATCACCTCTAACATTGTGAGTGGATGAATTGTTGTATTTGTGAATGAAGAATGTTTTTTATGATTTCTATAAAATGATTTTTTTAACTTGATTTTATGAAATGTTTTGTGAATGTGGAGTGTTCTGAAAAATATTTGATTTAAGTCATGAGGTATATGCTTTTGTTAACACATTTTGAGACATGCTAAATTTTCCTATAAATAATGTTTGCTGAATTCTTAAATTGAAAACTTTGTTGATTTACATGGCACATGATATGACGTTTGTAAAATGATTTATGTATTGACTTTGGGATCTGAGCTTGAACCCCCATGGTGCATGTATTGGCTTGAAGTATGAGCCTGAACTCTCATTAATAGCTATAGTCATTCTCTATACGGTGTGGTCTGACGGGACAACGTGGTGAGGGCGTTGTTGTTATTGGACAGCTAGGTGGTTGGACCGAGAGACGCCTCTTCTGTCCCTTTCGGGCTATTCGGTTGCACTTATGAAGAGATTGCGAGTTAATGTTAAGGTTGGAGTTGATATTTATGATTGATAATAATTAAAAATTTCTTGACGATTTTACTATTGGTTTGCGCCAAACATTTGGTAGAAAGATTTTTTAGGCAAACAATGTTTTGGAAAAGTGCATATTGAATGCTCTTTTGTATTATGGAAAATTATGGCTCTTGTTGTAAATATATTTAGATGACTATTTAATATTTTGTTGAAACATAATTATATTTTAAAATTATTGTTTAACACTCTCATACTCGTCACTCACTCATATACACAGTTATATCATTGCACTCCACTCACGGAATATTTTATACTCGTTTCTCATTTTTATTCTTTTTTAAAGGAAGCGTAGATTTTAAACTAGCCATTTCCAGGTAGTTAGATCCAATTGAGGAGAAATTGTCCAGGACCAACGATTGGTAATGGTCTCATCTAGTTGTGATTTTTTAGACTCGTAGATGGACCCGTTGGATTTTGGAAATGAAACTTATATTTTAGAAACTATATTTTGAAAACTCCTTTTTAGTATGTTTTACACATATATTTTCTTAAACCTAAACTTATATTTGAAATGTCAAATATATGATGTGTTGGTTTTCTTTGGTTTGAAAAAGGGTATTTTTCATAGCCTTGCGAAATGTTGGGATGCATACCAATTGTCTGCACGTACTTCTAGATCATACGACGGTTGTCACGTGCTCGAACCCCACAGATCATGGCACGTGAGAGAGAGGGGGAATGTCAAAACAAGATAAGTTTAATTTTATTTCACATTAGTGATTAGAAAATTTTCTATGAAATTTCTTCAATAATTTCTCTCTATATTTCATTTTAATTATTTTTAATCTTATTTTTATTTATTCAAATTGTTTAATTTTATTTTTATTATTTTTTGTACAAAATAAGCTTTCAAATTAGTCATATTAATAAGACATGTCATCATTCTGTTAATTTACAAACCTAATGGAAATGAAAAAGCCTTACTTATTAAATTTGGAACCTTATTAATTATATTTATAATATTGAAAATCCTGAAATTGTAAAATAATACACTTAATAATGAAAATCATAAAATGCCCCGAAACTTTGTAACAACATTCAAATATCCCATAAATTTTCGATTACAATCAAGGACCCAAAATTTTTAAAACTGCATTTATCTTACCTAATATATGGATATTGTCAATTTTTCATCCACTTTTACGTTACATACCTATTTAATTACAGTCCCAAAATTTTAAAATTGCAATCATGAATAGTAATATAGATTTTTTGTCCACCTTCGCTGCCTCCTTTTTCCCCTAAATTGACATTGATGAAAATTAGGGTAGAGAAGAGATAGAGAGAGGAGAGAAAATGAAATTGAGGGGGGGGGGATGACCAAAAGAGCCCTTTATTTAATAGGATTTTAGGGTTCTTGCAATCTAGGAAGCGAAATTCATTGAATTATTTTTTCTTTTGTCATATATAAGTTATAAAAATCATGAAAATATACCCGTTCATCAAATTTTGAATATGACACGTTCGAGAAAATAGTTGAATAAGAATTTTTTACTATTTGAATGTTTCTATAAGGATAAATTTACCGAATTATTGAAACAATCGACGTTAACCTAAAGAATTGAAAATCAAATGATTCATCATTAAAGGGAAACCGAGAGGTTTTCCACTAAAAAATTAGGGGCAAAGATGCATTTAGTATTTAGTGTTTCTTTGTTTGTGGGTTTTTTTTTTTTTTAATAACCTTCTCAAGGAGTACAACTAATTCTCAAACCTAAGCTCTGCCCCCTAGATGATGAATTATTCTTCTGTGATCAAGTAGACAAAAAAAGAAAAAATCTTCTATAACAAACCAAAAAGGATTATTTTTTTTATTTTTGTATATAGGGAAAATTTGAATTCAAATATTTAAGAAAAGGGAATTGATGTTAATTGAGATATGATTCGTTGGATCGAAAGAATTATTATTAGCAGCAAGAACACAAATAATTATTTAAATCATCATCATCCACCGAAGCCTAATTGATTCTTAATTCAATATCATTTGTATCACCACAAATTTAAGAAGTTTGTTAATGAGATCAAAATTGGATATTGGAAATCCAATGACTTTTGCTTTCAAGACCATGAGAACCGAGGCTGTAACATAGGTTGTATGAAATCGAAAACAGAAAACAAAAACAATATCATAAATGATATTTTTATAAAATTATAAAAAATGATATGTGAGTAAATGTATAAATATAAGAATATAAGAATTTTTATATAAATATTAATTATTTCATAAAAATAATAAAATATTTATATTTTAATTAATTATAAAATATAAAATATAAAAATAAATGTATAATTATATAAATAAATAATTTATTAAATATAAAAAATATAAAATTTTTTATATAAATATTAATTAATTTAATATATCATAAATAGAAAGTAATTTTTTGTGATATAAAGGAAATGCTATTTCACATTATTTTTTTTACTTTCATCCCCTTTTAACCACGAATGCATGATCTCTTATTTCACCGAATATTTATTTTCCCTTCTATTTTTTTCTCATTGGACATCCCCCATCAAAGATCAAACTGACCGAAAGAGAGACAGTGTTCTTTTCACGCAACATTTGATACGGTAATTTCGTTTAAAAAACACTGAAATTCTGACACCTGGTGCTAGTTTCGTCCGTCGCTCGTGAGACAGAAACAGCAACATTCAGTTCACGACACACGACGAGCCATCACCAAATTCAATCTCAGGTCTCCCTCACCCAAAAGTACAACACCCCATACTCCCACTGACCTAATTCTCCACCAACACTTCCCCAACACCCCCCCCCCAAAAAAAAAAAAAAGAAAAAGCACACGCCATCCGCCGCGCCGCCACCAAAGGCCACTCCCACACATGGAGGCCACGCTCCTCTGCCCAAATGCACGTGCTGCCACCCCTTGCACATCGCTCCGCCACAGCGTCGCCCCTGCGCGCCGCCTCTCCCTCCGGGCCTCCGCCGCTCCCACCACCCAACCCCCTCCACCCCAATCAGTCTCAACAGGCACAACCCCAAAGCTGAACAAGTACAGCTCGAGAATCACAGAACCCAAGTCACAGGGAGGTTCACAAGCAATTCTGTATGGCGTGGGACTCTCAGACGACGATATGAGTAAACCCCAGATTGGGATTTCCTCTGTCTGGTATGAGGGAAATACTTGCAACATGCATTTGCTGAAACTTGCTGAGGCTGTTAAGGAGGGAGTAAAAGAAGCTGGAATGGTTGGGTTTAGGTTTAACACTATTGGGGTTAGTGATGCTATCTCTATGGGGACGAGAGGGATGTGTTTTAGTCTGCAGTCTAGGGATTTGATTGCTGATAGTATTGAGACTGTAATGGCTGCTCAGTGGTACGATGGCAACATTTCTATTCCTGGGTGTGACAAAAATGTGAGTGGCTATTTGTTTATTTATTTAGTTTTGGTTTTTAGGTTTCTGGGTTTGTGTTGTTTTGGTGAAAATGTGGGCGTATTTTTGCTGTTTTGGTTGTTTTCTTTCTCTTCTGTCTATTTGTTATTGTGGTGAAAATTTTCATTTTGTAGTATTTTGAGTGGGGATGCTTCCTTGATGGTATTGGTTAAAGACTGTTTATGAATTTTAGTTTTCGTGAAATTATGGGGTCTCTCTCTCTCTCTCTCTCTCGATTTGCTTTTCTGAGCGTTTATCGTTTTCTTCTTGGTTTTTGTTGTGTTTGGTTGAAATTGTTCATTCTTGGTCTTTAAGATATTTACTTCCTAGAGATTTGATTCTTGAGAGTATTGAGATTGTGTTAGATATATACGTGACTCATACACACGGCGGAAGTAATAAAATAAAATTTCAGAACCGTAAAAGTTTGAGTTTGTGATATACCTCAAACGGTGATCCAGAAAAACTCTGAAACTACAAACTCTGAACACGAACTTATCGAAGTTCGAAGTCGGGATGATAGTCACGTAATCGAACTATC
This sequence comes from Dillenia turbinata, assembly GCA_037126225.1. Lineage (NCBI taxonomy): Eukaryota > Viridiplantae > Streptophyta > Magnoliopsida > Dilleniales > Dilleniaceae > Dillenia > Dillenia turbinata. The sequence continues at coordinate 8,455,900 of JBAMMX010000026.1, read as the reverse complement.
ACCGCAATATCACAACGAATCAACCCTTAACCCGGTGATTTAACGTTGATCGGAAAACCCTCAGAATAATTGTTCTACTCAACAATTATTCTCTCTAAAATGGAATCAGTCTCACTTTCTCTCAGACTCAAGTGCGTTGGTTTTTCTCAAGATTGTTTTTCACTAATCCCTTTCACACACTCACAAAAGTTAACTCCCGTAGGAGTCATGTAGAGAGAAAATAGGGGAGAGTGGGTAATGGGTAACTACCCATTACCCCTTATTAGAATTCAAATTTTTTTACTACTATGGTAAAAACATGACATGGCCCCACGTGGGCATAAACTAATAGTTATGGCTGCTCAAAACGGTGGGAATATATCCGTTCTTGTAACTTAAAAAAAAATGTTAGTTCTGATTTTTTTGTTTTCTTGGTTGTTTTGTTTTTGAGTTTGTATTAGTTCTTCTGTATTTCTAAACTAATAAAACATATTTTTAGAGTCGCATCAAATTTACCCCCTCAAGCGACTTAAAGTTGTTGATACTTAATTGAAACATCTGTAAAGGGTATATGGTGTGGTAAACTAAAGGGGCGGTCTGAACAATCCTCCAGTCAATCCTAAATCTAGTTGGGAAAATTGTCTTATTTTGATTTATTTCAATTATTATTTATTACCTTTTCTATTTTTCGTTCTATGTTTCATCCCTATATGTTGTCTTGTGAGCCACATAAAAGATAAATTCAACTGGTTTATCGTTTCTGGGGTGCAAAATGCATATCTTGGGCCTTTTTTTTTTTTTAATTTGAATTCAAGATCTTAACTATAGTCTCAAGCTATGAAGACCTTACATGTGACAGAATTGGTCCATTAAATGTTTCTTTTTATTAGATTAGCTTGGATAACATTTTTCTTGATGCTATATAATGGTAATTTGCGAGTAACATTTGTTTTTCTGCTACCTCCTCTCTCTCTCTCTGTCTCTCTCAAATTTATGTATTTGTGACAAAATTGGCCCATTAAATGTTTCTTTTTATTAGATTAGCCTGGATAACATTTTCTTTGATGCTCTATAGTGGTAATTTGCAAATAGCATTTGTCTTTCTGCTGCCTCTTCTCTCTCTCTCTCTCTCTCTCATTTATGTTTTTATTCCTTGATTGAATATTTGCAATCTGGTGCAATTGTTTTGAGGTGTATAATAACAATGTTTGTTACACATGCAGATGCCCGGGACAATAATGGCCATGGGAAGGCTCAACCGGCCAAGTATTATGGTCTATGGTGGAACCATCAAGGTCTAAAGCCAATTGCTTTACCTACTTAAATATTAAAAGTTTTTTCACTTCTTTTCCTTTTATTTTGCTGTGTTTTCACATCAATTGCTTTATCGCTTTTATCCTTTAGAACACTGAGGCCCTTAAACAAAGAGGCCACTAATTCTTCAATTTTTGTTGAATTTGGACTGTAATTGGTATACAATATTTTGTGTACCACTCATTAAAATCTTTCTTTTGTAAATGTTTTAAGCCCTTGTTGAACATTGCTTTATGATGATAATTTACACTTTTTATTTTGTTCTTTTCAGCCTGGTCATTTTCAAGGCCACACTTTTGATATAATATCTGCATTTCAGGTACCTCTTTTAGTCATAACTCATGGTTGTCTTTTTGTCTCCTTTTTCCTGTGTTAAACATTTCATTTGTCTATGCATGGACCTGACCAGGTTTTGAGTCATGTTACTGGTTTTGCAATCCGGTAGAGATATACATCCACTCTTCTAATATTTAGTGTTTACATGGAACTGATAGTTAATTTTAAAGTGCTTTTATGGTTTAACTTTCTTAGCTCATTGTAATAATTTGCATCCTTTATCTTCTGGGTTTGAGATAGTTAACAATTAAAGCAGCAGGATTGCTTGCACATGGGTATTCAATTTACAGTGTTTCAAAAGTTAGCTTCATCATCTTTGACACTTCCATTAGACTTCAAATGTCAACAGTTGAGAGCATTATAATTATTTTTCCCCCTTGTATTTTGGATATAAACCATAGCTTTGAATCCAAGTCATGCTACCCATTGCAGTTGTAATGCAGTGCCTCTTGTGTGAAATAATGGAAGTTACCCATCACCAATAGGACATTTTTAAGTTACTTACCTGTCGTGGTAGGGTCATGAAAAAGCCCTTCCCTTGTTCCACCATGGGCTGTGATGTAATGGCTATTTCATGGCCATCACAAACATACTGGCCAATTTCCAACACAATTTCCAACAGAGGAGGCTACAATGTGGTATTTATAGCTGAGAACAACAAAGGTTAGTACATGACTAAAACTGAAGGATGTAACAATTTCCAATGCAAGGAATTAACAACTCACACAAAGGTGTTTTAATTGGATAATACTAGATGTTCTTGAACAAGAGGCTACAATGTGATATTTATTGCTGAGAACAACAGCCAGTTAGGGAAAAAGAAATAACAAAGGGCTAGAATTGCAGAACTAAGAATTAAATCCCTAATTTCCAGCTCATGATAGTGAATTAAGTCAAACATTGGAGAAATCATCTCACCTATTAGGGCCTGGCACAATTTCAGCAAATCAGAGAATTATTTCCTAATTTTGGGCTTCAACTTAGTGTCAGCAAATTTAGGATTTTTTTTTTTCTCCCTATTTGTGGGCCTTCTTTTTAGCCTTTTGACAATCCAATTTATCCAGAAAATTAGTAGCCAAGTGCTTCATGCCAATGATGCATCTCTGTATTCTAAGCAACCCAACCCAGCAAATCCAAGTGTTGTAAAATTAATCAGGGGTAGCTATTGCATCCATTTTCCTGAGCTTTATCCCCTTAATGAATATACAGTAATTTGAGAAAGAACAGGTTTGCTTTTGCATTTCTTAGTATATCAATTGTTACCTTTTCTTTGGAGGAAATAGCCACATATATTGGCATACGAATTTATCACTTTCTGAAATTTATTGCAGAGTTATGGCGAATATGTTAGTGGGTCCATTAATGATGGTGAAAGGAGGAATGTAGTCCGTAATTCCTGCCCTGGAGCAGGGGCTTGTGGTGGCATGTATACTGCAAACACCATGGCATCTGCTATTGAAGCCATGGGCATGTCTCTTCCATATAGGTAAATCATGCCATTGTTCAATTTCTTTCCCTGGTTTCTGTTGATTATCTTTGTTTACTTTCCCACTTCTTTCTAATTTTATATACCTACTTCACCCCCTTTTGTATCTTTAAAAGCTCTTCGACACCAGCTGAAGACCCTCTGAAACTAGATGAGTGCCGGTTAGCTGGGAAGTATCTGCTGGATCTCATAAAGATGGACCTAAAACCACGGGATATTATTACTCCACAATCTCTACGCAATGCAATGGTGATTGTCATGGCCCTTGGAGGATCCACCAATGCTGTGTTGCATTTAATTGCTATTGCAAAGTAAGAAAATGGGTGATAATGGTTCACTTTCCTGCATCTAGGCCCTCATGGTTGCATCTTCTTGGTGCCTATTTTTAGTTATCCAAAAAGGGGAAAGAATTGTGGTGCCATGAGTTCCTTTTATGTCTATAGTTTCACTCTATGAAGCTGCTCATGGCAATATAATTGGCAGATCTGTAGGTATTGAGTTAACCCTTGATGATTTCCAAAGAGTAAGCGACCAGGTTCCTTTCATCGCAGATCTAAAGCCAAGCGGAAAATATGTCATGGAAGATGTCCACAAGGTATGTTGTATCTGCAACTCATGCCTTTGTTTTTATTGTTGGTTTTTAACATTTTTCTTCATCCTCTGAGATGCGTTGCTATGTGTTTCTCTATAGTTTGGCCTTGTAGAGATTTGTATGATGTCTCTCTCTCTCTCTCTCTCTCCATCTTATAGGAGGTGCATGCATTATTTTATTAAATTGATTAGTCTAACTCAATAAGCTGAGGATGTATTTACAGATTGGGGGAACCCCTGCTGTGATTCGTTACCTCTTGGAGCTTGGGTTTTTGGATGGGGACTGTATTACTGGTAGGTTTCTTTGATTCTGACTGCTCATAATACTACTATTAATTGCAATATGTTGAATTTTGGAGCATACTTGGTACTAACAAAAGTATATGTTCCTTCTAGTGACTGCAATATGTTGAGTTTTGGAGCATACTTAGTACTAACAAAATTATTTGTTCCTTCTAGTCACTGGCAAGACCATGGCTGAAAATGCAAAACTCTTCCCTTCCTTGGCTGAGGGTCAGGTAAGGAATCCTGCCTATTCTGGTGTGATTGCTTCTTTTTCTCTGGTATAATATTTGTCTACTGCTGTTTCTTTAATTGCTTCTTTTTGTTCAGCAAATTATCAGACCATTGACCAATCCAATCAAAGAAACTGGTCACATCCAAATATTATATGGTAATCTTGCGCCTGAAGGTTCCGTGGCAAAAATTACAGGAAAGGAAGGGCTCTTTTTCTCTGGTATCCCCTATTTCCCTTGTGATTAGATTCATGTGGCTTGAATTTGCACATTCTATACTGTGTCAAATTTATATTGATGGTAAACATTGTCCTGCAGGCCCTGCACTTGTTTTTGAAGGAGAGGAAGCTATGCTTGCAGCTATCTCAGAGAATCCAATGAGCTTTAAGGTATGAGCGATCTTGCTGTAAACTAAATGTTCTGTCATAACATCTAAACTGGACTATATAATGCCCGAAATGGCTGCATGTAACAATTGCAGCCATTATTTTGCCGTTAGTGTGACATTTTGGAATAAATTCCAATTGCAAGGGCCGACCCTGTAAAGAACTATGATGGCTTAAATTGCTGTCTCTGCTTCAGCAACCACAATTTTAATTCAATACAAACATGAATGAGGCTAATAACGTCACTGTGCTGCCTGTAGAGATGTATAGAAGTTTCTGTTCTTGATGAATTAATGGTAGCCAAAGTTACCTACTTCAAATGCCCTCATTTGCGGATGTTTGACACTACTTCAAGGGGAAGTAACATAGTATCCTTGCTACCTTGGAAATATGCATCTGTTTTTTTCATCTATTAAAATTATCTCTAAAATCGGATTGCCCTTTGGTTTCATTATCCATGGTTAAAGATTGAACTAGAACTTTTTAATTTTGAAGAAGCATCAATCTTTATAAACATGCTTTTGTCTATTTTCTCAAATGAAGTGTGGGCTCCTCTAAAAAGAGACGAAATATGCACTAATTTGTATAGAGACCAAAGAACAATTCCTTGGGGTATCATTTCTTAGGGCTTGATTTAGGAGCAGGCATCATTGAAATAAATTAAGTGCACTATGTTCTAAATGATAATGGATTTTCATTTGTTATGCCGTGACGATTTTGGTTTCTTCACTTTGTTTGTGATAAATAAGAAATTTGCTTTAAAGAAGCACTTTGTGTGGGCACCCTTTACAGCCCAATAGAGTAAATAAGAATGTAGAGGATAAACTATGTCATCATTAGACACAATTTTTGAGAAAACAAAAGGAAAGGCATCTGAAGCTAAAAATTTCCAAATCTTGAAAAGATGCTTTCCGTAACCACCTTCTTTTGATCCCATTGATATATTAGCTCAAGAGGTCATCCAGATAATTTTTCTTTGTTTTATGAAACCTCATACCCCTCAAAGTCCACAGCCAGTACGCACTTCGTACGATTTTGGAAGGTGCCCAACAAAAAAGAAAGTGTAGAAAGTACAACTGCTCACAGAGCACAAGCCAGGAGTACTGAAGGAGCAAGTTATCCACTGTCTCCAGCTTGCTCATACCTAGGGAGCATCTGTTAACTGAAGTGACTCCTCTGTTTTGGATATTCTCAAGTAATAGTTCTCCTGTTAGTGATGAAATCCCTTTTGAAGGGGGCCAAATTTTTTCACACTGTTTTCCAGGGAGTGAAGGATGCGCCATCAATTAGCATCCTCTTCCTTCATGGCTTAAAGAAACTTAAATGATAGAATCCTTCCTTTTTCTTAGTTTTTTGCATACCAACAGATTAATGTTTTCCATTGCTTTCATTTTTGAACATGTACATGGATATCGCTAACTTTCCAAAACTCAACTCAAAATTTCCACCTTTTGATTTAAATATGTATCACTCTCTTTTGTTGTTAAAGTTTGCTCTTAATGGTGTGATTCTGTTTTGGAAACATATCCTTTTTGCCATATTTCATGTCTTGATATCATATCATTGTTATTCTAAATTTTATTGGAGGTAACATGGTTGAAACCTAGCAGAAAATGATAGTAACTAAAAAATTTAGAGTTGCGACTGATGATTGTGAAGTTGCTTCATTTCTCCTTGGAGTAATTCATAACTACAGCATTGCACATCAGTGATCTTATACTGTACACACAGGGAAAAGTGGTAGTCATTAGGGGGGAAGGGCCAATGGGAGGACCAGGCATGCCTGAAATGTTAACACCAACTAGCGCAATTACGGGAGCTGGTCTTGGGAAGGTATCCTCTCCCTCTCTCTCTCTCTTATGTTTACATTTGATGCTTATATTTGGAGCTGTTAATTAATCTAGCCCATTTTTCATAAAATTCAAATTATCATATGAGATCTTGATGATTTATTGCTAGCATATGAAAGAAATCATTTGCAGCTTGATTATTTTGTGGAGTCAATTGTTGTTTGTTTCTGGAAGATCATCATTTTTTTCTTTGTCAATTCATTCACTAAACCTATCCTGTGATGATCTTGTTGATCTCTCTATCTTTCTAGTGGCATCCTATTTTATCATAACTGACATGAGTCGAATATTACCTTTTTTCAGGATGTTGCGTTGTTAACAGATGGTAGATTTTCTGGTGGATCACATGGATTTGTTGTTGGTCATATATGCCCTGAGGCACAGGTAAATTGTGCTCTGTAATTCAAGTTCTTGACATTCTGAAACCATGGGTTTTGGCCCAAATGGTCTTAAAAGGCTCAAGAATGCATGACCCATGGAAAGTCGCCCCTCCTCGTCACCTGGTGAAAAGAAAAACTTCTTGTTGTTTTAAGAGTAGAAAAGGATTAGCTTGACTGCGTGAATATAATCTTTCTAGTTTCTTCCATAAAACTTGATTCATGACCTACAAGCTTTATATTATTGTTTATCTCTGAATTTTACCAGAAAGTATAAATTGTAAGTTTGTGACTTCGTATCAGAGTATGTATTCTCATGTATTCTAATCTTTTATTTGGTTGGCAAGCAATGGAGTTGGCCCATTATTGACACCATCTCTTTATGCAGGACAGTGATACTGCATGATCTTTCTCTTCAAGTGCTTCGCAGAGAGTGTTCTCCTCTTTTTGCTTCCTCTTGATTAATTGAGTGAGTGGACTTGTTTGCAGGTGGGTGGTCCAATTGGCCTAATTGAAAACGGAGACGTCATCACCGTAGACATCAGCAAAAGAAGGATGGATGTGCAGTTAACAGATGAGGTATTGAATGAAAGAAGAAAAAAATGGGCTCCCCCTGTATATAAGGCCGACCGCGGAGTTCTCTACAAGGTTTGTGAAACTAAAATTTCTTAGCTTATCACTGCATTCTTTTCGAATAGATATTGTTCCCCAAATCACTGATTCTGAATTCATTTGCAGTATATTAAGAATGTGCAACCAGCTTCAAAGGGTTGTGTGACAGATGAATAGCTCAAGCAGGCAATGCTGATCCCTATATAGTGTGTCAAAAGCCTGGTGTGAAGCTACAAATCTTCACATTGAATGTCTAGTGTCTGGCGGCTCTTTTGGGTAATCTAGTAGTTGTTGCTTTTGGGTTAACTCCCTCTTTGCTGAAGTCTATAAGTATTGTTCAAAGAATTCGAGTTGATTGTATTGTATCTGGGAAAGACAATATTGTGTTTCTACAGGAACTTCCTTAGACATTTTATGCCAAGTTTTGCAATCCTAAAGCTTTTGTCCGAATTGGCTTTAAAGTGATAATAGTGTCATTTATATGGATACAAACAAATTGGGTTTTTCTCTACTTATTCGTGTGAGTGATGTATAGTATGGTTAGATATGCATGGAGATTAGTGATCATGTAGATGAGAATCATTATCTTGATTAAAGAAGGATAAAGTCGTATGCTATTTTCTTCCTCGTGATGAAGATTTTCATCGATAAGAACAAATCGACCTGAAGGAATTTTTGGTTTAAATCTTGTTAGATCAATTATGAAAACTAAATGAAATCATATGATTTAAGCTATTAGGGTTTAACATTAGAAATGACCCTGGCTGGATTGAATGCTGTTATGAATGATTTTAGTGTATGGTAGTTATGATCATGGTTTCAATTAAATATTTTTAATTTTTTTAGAAATCTATTATTATGTAGATAGTTATGATATATGGTGTTAGATGTCAATTAAAATAAAAAAGGGTCATAAATTTTAGTAACTTAAAATATAGGAAAATGTTTTTCCAATAATATAAGCTCTTAATATTATCATTTCACTGCCATTAAGCAAGCAAATGGATCTCTACGAGAATGAAAGGAAATTGGATTTATTGGAATCTTGATGCTAAATTGAAAAATTAGAAGGCTTTACGTATAGAAGATTACACTGACAGGATAATCTTTGAATGGGTCATTATAAGTTTTGAGTTAAATTAATTAGAGTATGATTTTAAAAATCGATGATAATGCACACCATAAAAAAAAAAAAAAAAAAAAAAAAGGAAAAAAGAAGAAGGCTTTACACATGTTAGGCAGGCAATGGTTGATGCTTAGGCCTACACCCCCAAGATAGCGCTTTGGAGTAATCAATCTTCGGCCTCGTTGAAATTTTGAGTGCTTTTAAAGATCGAAAAGATTTTTATATGATTTTAAAAACCTTTTACATTATATTATTTATTTAATATCAAATTAAATTATAAAAATCATGTAAGCGCCACGTATCCTATTTAATGATAACAATAAACCGTGTTAGAAATTATATTATATAAGTATCATTTAGTTGGTGCAGTGATCAAATATTAATATTATTTGATCAAAATTTTGATAATAATTTAACTCTTAAAAATTCAATCAAATTCAAAATAAATTTAATCAGAATCAATATAATTATCAAATATCGATAATTTATTTTAAAAAATTTTTATTATAGAATGATAAATCTAATTAATTTATATATTTAGAACTCGATATTTTTTTAAAAATTTATTTTGAAAATGAGTAAAAAAAATTTAGAATTTTATATGTGACTTTTTCCCGAAAATTTTGTACTTTTTTGGAAGAGCATAGTTGAAAAAAATTTGTTTTATATATTATTTGAAAATATTATGAATGAATTTTTTATGAAACTGATAGAGGTGTGTTATGACTCTACAGATACCGGTTCTTTTTTGACTCGAACAGTAACCGTCGATGGTGGATACACCTATAAAAACTGCCGGAGGGTGCTCCGACGGGGAGACTCCGACGCTCAATTCAGTAAATAGCATTTTTCGTTTGAAAGAAATAGACTGAGAGTCGAGATAAAGTGGTTCCCTGTGTTCTGTGTGCAACTGTGTTAGGCCTAGAGAGCGTACCTGATGTCGAGGGTTTTGAGATCTCTTATACATGTGAGAGTCGTGCGCTGTTAAGGAACTTCCACTCTACTTTTCTTATCGAACAAATTCGAAGATCTCGGAAGTCAATATTACGAATTGATCATGATTCTCATATATCGGAAAACCTTCTTTTTCGGGAGGGATGCTTTCCTTATCTAAAAGATTTTGGAATTGTTGTTACGAAATAAGAAACTGAAATCAAGAAAGTTCTAACATTCCTTTATTAATAGATATAGGTGTTGTCCCTTATTCGGTTGCTCGACCGATAAAGGATCTTTCGAGACTCGTCCGGTTAGAGGATTGACATTTGCTTAATTTGAAGAGGACACTGTCTCTGATCGGTTAACGAGGCAACTGAGACCCTATCGTTCGGTAGACCCAAATGATTAAGGCCCTTCGATAGATCGATCAGGGTGGCTATGACTCTTGGTGGATTGTTATTGTAGACGTTAGATACTATTCGGTAGGCTCCTTTCGTGGGTCTTTAGAGAATTGACTCTTTTGGTTTGGATTTTGGACTACGTCCCATTAGAAACCGTAAAGAACATTTGTCAAATTAGATCGACACAATAAATTTTTAGTATAATTTTCCCTTTCATAGAATCAATGTTTTAAAATTGATTCAAATTGGCTAGTTTAATTGTGTACCATTTTATAATTCGATTCAATTTTTATTATTAAATTAAATAAAATTAAATTCGATAAAAATTATTTAAAATTGATCAAAATTAATAAAACTCACTAATTCAAATAATCTAATAATATAATATATAAATTATATATAAATTTTATTTTATTTTAAAATATATAATATATAACTTATATATATAAAAGATATTATATTGATATTATTTGATTTATAAAATAATTTAATGAATTCGACCAATAAATTAATAAATTGATCAAATTGCCTGCCTATTCGGTTAAAAAAATATTACATAAAATTAGAAATTGATCCTCTTTGTCCTTAGTCATCCATCTGCACGGGCGAATCACTTACGAGATGTTCTGCACGCGCTCCTCTGTGCGTGTTACAACCTCACCGCCCTCTCATCCTCTGCGAAGAGCCTCGGTGCAAACCAAAAATTATTTCAGTTCTCTGATTGCTTGGTGTGTTCTTCAGATACCCAATCCGATTTTTCTGATGAAAAATTTTCCTTATTTTCAAAAATAGGGTTCTGGAGAGAGAGAGAGATTAGGGAATGGGTTATGGCGGCGAGTTCCGTAGATGCTCCATGTGTTAACACCGCTTCAGGGCTTTTAGCAGAATTGGATTTGAACAAACGTCCAAGTACTAATGTAATTTCTGCTTCTTATTCTTGTTTATCTTCGCTTCATTGGAATTGTTTTATTGTAATTAGGGTTTTGTTCATATATACATCATAGTCTTGAATTCTGCCTATTTATTTTTGATTTTCAGTTTTGGGGGGTTCGCATTAGGTTTTCGGATTGGGTTTTGTTATAATCATCTGGAATTGATATTTTGATACTCAATTTGTGGAATGTTAGGTTTATGCTTGTTGTTGATATCGGTGTCTGTTTATATTATGTTCAGGAATCGATGGTTTATTTGTAATTCTTGCTTAGTCTATGATGATGGAACAATGGGGTTCAGTCTAGCGTTACCATTAAAATCGGAATAGGATCTTTTTCATCTGACAAGTTTTCTGATAGGATAAGAATAATGTTGTAAGACCAAAATTCGTTCCGACTGAATTGACAAAATCCTAGATGGCATGTTTATATTAGTTATTGAAAAACACATTAAATCTTTTTACTGCACACCCCAAATAAAGCTACTGGATGTTGGATTTGTTGTGGGACGATAAATTTTTTGTCCTTATAGCATTACTCTTTAGTGTAATTGACTGAAATATGGAGACCTATATGGGGCCTTTTCAAGGTTAGAGAGTTGAGTTTATTGCACAAACTCCCACATTTGCGAAATCTTTTATCCTTAAAGGAAAAAGGATGGGGGTCGTTTTGATGTTAGGGATTAATATGGGCTCTATAAAGCATGGATAAAGATGCAAGAAGTATGGATATGACATGGAAAGTTAAAAATATGGGGACGCTTCCTAGGCACATGTAAATTAGACAAACACATGCTTTTTGATAGTAGACTACAAATACGTGTTTAAAAATGTAGTGCTATATAGTTAAAAAAAAACATCAACTGATATGTTTAATGGAATCAATACATGTGAATTTGTATGGACAAAATAGCTTTATTTCGAGTTTCATACTGCCCTTTATTGAGATTTCTATGTTCTAATTTCATAAGAGATTGTGTCCATCAGATAATTCATGTGTTTGCAAGTTGTCTAATTGAAAATATGGACACAGATGAGTCTTGCCTGTATATGTGTTTTCAGAGTAGTTGTGTCACATCCAAAAAGAATGTCTAGTAGTTGATCACATTATGTCACCAACAGAACTAACTTGGCACATGAGAGTGCCTTTTTTCTTCAATAGGAATCATCAGGATCACAGAGCAAGTGAATTACATACTCCAGCTACCCTTCTTTCCGATGGAAATAGGGTTAATCATATTCTCACCTTTCTTCTCGCAGAAGAGGATCAGTTTGTTATCCTATTCTGTTTCTTTATCCCTATTCCCGCAGGAATTATTTGATTGATGAATAAAGAAAGAACATGAGATTTTAGATTCTTTATTAGTAGCACAGAAATTTAGAGCCCAAAAAAAAGAGGATCAAGTGGGGTATTGGAAGAAGTTTGTGGGTTTTCGTAGGTTGGGTTTTTATGATATCAAGAATAGTTGCTTGTTGGCCATGATCCAATTGAGTAGGTCTGATGCTATAAAGCATGAACAGGGACCTGGTACACAACATAACATGGAGGCCAGAAAATTTAAAACATTCATTTTACAATATATTAAGTTACAAAATGTCTGTATCATGTCCTGCAAGGACATTTGTGACACGTGCATAACTTATTCCTTGAAATTTTGCTGCAACGTAGATTTGATGGGATAGTGGAATGAAGAATTTGGCAGTCATGTTGCCTCAATTGGTTTTGAATGCTAATGGTGATAGATAGTGCACACTGAAAACTGGATTTCGTAGGCTGCCTGTGTGATAGTCAGATATAGTTAGCTGACAAACTGGTTTCCCAACATTATCTTTGGATTGGGTAGAGGATTATTTTTTTTTTGGTTGGCGATCAGATTAGAGGATTATTTTTTCTTATGAAGAATTGTTCACAGAGATTGTCTCTTGAGTTCCTCCTTTCCCCTCTTCTTTGTTTCTTTCTTTCGACTCTATTCCCCTTCTCATATTCTTCTGCATACTAAACATAATGGCCACTTGTTGCCGTTTCTCACCAGGCGCTGGCAGTGACAGTGATCAATCCTCCTCTACGCTGCAACTGCTGAATTTCTATTTGTAGACTGAGATACAAAAATTCCGAGACTGCAGATGGAAATGATTTTTGTTTATAGTTTGCCTTTTTGATTTTGTTATCTTTCTGTTTTCTACTATATGTTAGCTGACCTGGACTTATAAGTAAACCTTCCTGCATCTGCAAGTCCATGCCATCTTCCAGCTAGCATTGTCTTTGGGTTGGGTAATTGAAAATGCAACAAGATGATGAAGTTTAAGAAGCTGATTCTGCAGAAGAGAATAGGAGTGTGACATTGGATTGGTCAGAAGTTTGAGGCCCAAAATTGAAAACCCACATTTATGGTTTTCTTCTTTAGTCCAGTTGCTTCTTGTCATCTCTCTCTCCCTCTCTTCTCTTTTTTCATTTAGGTTGTGGGCTTTGATGTTTTATATATAAAGGGATGCTCCTAGAATGCAGTCCATGTTTTAATGGAAACTCTGTCATTGTAGGTTATGAAATTTCTACTTTCTTGTTGTTCGGATTCTAATACATCGTTTTGTTTTCCCTATGTGGTGCTATGTTAAAGTCAAACTTAGAAAGTGAGAACTGGTATAATGTTAGGTCTATTGCCGTAGTTAACAAAGATTTGATAAAAGGAATCTATTTATTGATGTTGGATATCTATCTGGTAAACCGATTCATTTTTCCATTACTATCTTGTTAATTTTTATATATATTATTGAACTCTACATGCTCCAAATCCTTCCCCAGTCTGTATCCCATATGTAATTTGTACTTCTAATTAAGCACCATCAGAACTATGTTTTGTTGTTTGATATGTAGGATAAATTAGCAAGCCATTGAAATCTTTGAGTTATGTTTAATTTATCTTGAATTCTGGTTTGAATGCCTTGTATTTGAGCCACACCCTATCTTTTCACTCGCAATCCTCTGTAACAGATTTGTTAGTGTGTCTAATATGTTAATTGGCTCTGAGCACCATTTAGTTCTTGGTGAGCTCTCTCTCTATAAGAAACAGCACCTCTTGCAATTTCTTATCCTATTGAAATCATTCTTTGCACATTTGTGTGAAGGTGTCAATCCCCATAGCCCAATAGGAAAAGGAATCTTATTCTTCGTTTAGCACAGGTTATCTTAGGAAATTGGCCCCCCTTTTGTTTCCCCAGAATTTTATTGATTGGATACTAAATCTTTCGTACAATTGCAGAATATGGAAGGTGTTGATTTTGATCCAGAAATGGAGGTACCGGACACCCCTGATAGATTAGCTGCTAAACAAACTCATCATGACGATCTTGTCGAGGAAAATGGGAGCTCATCGGTGGTTGTTATTTCAAGAAATGACAATCTTTGTAAAGATGGGAATATGAATAGTAGAAGTAGGTTGGTTAATGGAAATGGACGAAACAGAGGGCTGCACTTTTTCTCAAGAAAAAATCTGGAGAGTGATTTCTCCAATTCCTTTGCATTAGACAGTTCATCTACTCTGAGACATTCTCACATCATTAGGAGAGGGGTAGCAGAGGGGGCCTTCAAGCATGAGGAGGGGCAACGTAATGGAGCTATATTTTCAAACCAAGGGAAAGGCCTATCCACTACCCCTGAAGAAAGAAAAGGACCAAGAGAAACTAGCTGCCTGTACCTGAATAACCCCACAGACTCTTCTACTAGATCTGTTAATTCCTTAAAGGGGAAAGAAAAAATGGAGGATAATAGTTTTTCTAGTACAGGCATGGACAAAGGAAAAGCGTATAATACCAATGGAGATCCTAAACCAAAACCAGAAAAAGTTTTGTCTGCATCCATGCAATCTATTATGCCATCTAGAGTTACTGGAAGAAAAAGGTTGGTGCGAAATGGTTGCATCTCACCTTATAACATAGCAAAGGCTAGAGCATTGCCTCAGAGAAACAGTAAGGATATCAAAGATGCTGAAGATGAATGGAATGATGGCTCTAAATCTGAACCCATTGATCTATCACATGGTGTAATTGGCAGCACTTCAGGTTCTGGAGGTATTTATTTAAATCTAGCCAAAGAAAAAGGGATACAAATCCAAACTGAACCTTCAAAGGATCATGAAGCTGGAAATGCAAACCCTTCTGTCTGGTAATCTCTCTCTCTCTCAGTTTTTTTTCCCCCCCTCTTTTTTTGGTGTTATGAGAGATTGGAATTGAAGGTCTATGGCAGAAATACTTCTACAGTTTCTAAGTTATAGTTATTACTTGTCTTTCTCAACTGCTTTTCTAGAACTGGCAACTGATTATATATGTGTATAATATGTTGTTGCTTTAGATCCTGTGCTTGCATATTGGAGTTTGAATAAGCAGTTTTGCGAGAACTTCTAGGCTGAAGAGCAATAATGAGGACAAAGTGAAGCTATTTTGCGTTCGAAAGAAAAAACCTAGTGATGCCTATTTGGTTTTTGCGCTTCATTGACTTAATTTTTCCAGAGAGCTAAATTGGAGGACTATTTCATTGTTAACTCCCGTTGCACTGTTGTTTGAGTTTCTTACTTCCCATGTTTTTATGTTCTCTCTATCCATATCCTGAATTATTGTGGTTACAGCAGCATATTTAGCATGTGTTGCTTTTACCATAATTTAGATTTTGATGCAGAAGCAGAACCCACTAGTTTAGTTACTTAGTATTTAGGGCGTAATTTGGAATAATTTTAGAAACATGTTAGGGCCTTTTGGGCTTATGCTATTGTTTACGACATTTGTTATTTCTGTGTGGTTCAGCCTTCCTTCTAAGAAATATTATTACTCTTGCTTTTCTTGTCCGGTTCCCCCCCTCTTGAATTCTATTGCTAGTGTCTATCTCTTCTCCGGTTTCTATCCTCTTTTTCCCCGAGGCATCTATTCTCTATTTTCTCATCTATTCTCACCATATTTCCTCTAGGATGGTATTGGTTCTGTTGCAGTTATTGGTCAGTACTTTGAATTCCAAGCTGGGGACACATATTTGGAGGCTGGCTGAAAGTCTGCATGCACTGTATGTGAGTTTGATTTTGGAAATGGTTTGTTGCTTAGATTTTGATGTGATTATCCAGGTAGCCCTCCTCCATGAGTCTTGAACATTTTCTTCTTTGCCTCCAAAGTTGGGTTGAGCATCGCCACTTTCAGTCACTGTTTCCCTCCATATGATAACTGAACTGAAATAATTGCCTTTTCAATTATGAAAGCACTGGAGAAACTTCTATCACCCTCTCAGCTTCAGTCACAGATGGTTGGTTTCTGTTGGCTAAAACTTGTAGAAAAATATTTCAAAGCAACTATTTCATGTTGTCTCTTAGGAGAAAAAGATGCAAAATTGTGAACGAAAAAATGGAAGAGAGGACTCACTTGGGCATGGCAAGGACACAGTTAGTTGATTTTTGGCAGCCGTAGAGTCTACAGGACGAAGTAGTTCATGTCAGATTCACTACTGGAGAAGCCACCAATATTGCGTCAAATGTTCATTCTGTGGTGCTATAGTGAGAAAGGAGTGACAATTATGAGGATAAGAAAGACTGAAGTGAGAATTGAATCTTGATCTAAATCTGAAGTCCAAGGAACGAAAGGGAGGTATGTGGTGGATGAGAGTAGGAAACTAGGTTTTTCCATCTAAAGGGAGCCAATTAATAATCCCTATTACAACACAACACAAAATGCTCCTGTCAAGTTGGTTCATACCAGGTTGTGAACTTTCCAAACCACGACCTGCTGAATGGGTCTCAGTGCTGACTGACCTCAACTATCGCTGCCTTTTTATCTGGAAAACTGCAGTATTCTGGTTAAATTGGTTATTGCCAGTGGGTTTTCTCAGTTTTCTGGTCGACTTGTTCTGCCCTACAAAGAAAGTAGGACTGAATCGGGACTTGAGAGGGGCCTCTTGATGATTTTGACCAACAGTAGGAGATGATCTGTGCTGCTCATTCAAGGCTAGGAGGTTTAGAGATTCCACCTTTTTTTTCCCTGATGTTTCGCATGGTTTGGTGTTTATGGATTCTGTTTATATGGGGTAATATGGCTGGATCAAGCGTATGACTAATGTGACATTTACTGCAAGATTTTAAGGGGGAAGAAATGGAGTAAAGAGAGTAGGCTGCCCTCTCCTTTCCCAAGAACTCTATAGTAATCAGTTGGGTGCCTTACCAGATTCTTAGGTTTCTTGAGCTTAAATTCTCTACATTACGGTTAAAAGATGCTATTTGTGCAAGAGCAGCACAAAATTTGCTTGTATTGTTGTATTGTGGTTGGATGGTAGAGCTCTAGGGTATGCTGAAACTATGGTGACAATCAATTTGGAACATGAATTTATCAGGTAAGCAACTGATTGGGAGTTGGAGAGTTTCTTTATTTTATTTATTTATTTTTCATATTTTGGAGGAGATGAATTTGGATTTTCATATGGTGCCAGTACACTATTTGTTGCTTCATTATGCTTGGACTGGAGCTTTGTGGAAACAGATATTCTCTTTTATGCACGTTCAGTGGGTGATGTTGAGATAGCGGATTGAGTTATGGTCTTGGAGCAATGGGAGAGTTTGTACGGAGAGGATGAGAGTTTTTGGGATGCTCCCTCTAGCTGTGTTTTGGTTGGTGTTGAGGGAATGAAATGGGAGTTCTTCGAATGTGTCCATAGTAGTCGAAAAGCGCAAAAAAGCGACAATCTTTCTGAGGTTTAAGTGCAAAGCACAAAGTGAAACACGAGCTTTTTCATATAAAGCGCACTTAAAATATAAAATCAAAATATATATTTAAATATACAATAATAGCACATGAAATATGTTATAATACTAGAACATCAATATATAAAAGGGCCAAAACTTTTAATGACAACAAAGTGTACTAAAGACTAGAAAACTTAGCAAATAAGTTCATTTAAGAAACAAGAACAGAGGAGCAGCAGCAACTTAAAAAGAGGAGCAGCATCAGATTATAGTTGAAGAAAAGAGGACAGATTATAGAAAGAAACAGTAATATCAGATTACAGAAAAAAAAGAGAAGGAAGAAACAAAATCCAGAACAGAGACAAATTGTTGAAGGTTGCAGCAACTAGGGAAAAAAAAAGAATAGAAAGGAGCAGCAGCAATTGAAAAAAAAAAAAAAAACAACAAGAGGATCAGCATCAGATTATAGTTGAAGAAAAGAGCACATGTTATAGAAAGAAGCAGTAGAATGATGGAGGGGGGAAAAAAACCAAAGACTGGAAGAGGATGGAGAAGAATGATGGAGTGGAAGAAGAAAGACGGAGAAGAACATAACAGAGGAGGAGGAAGAAGAAGAAGAAGCAGAAGAAGAGGAAGAAGAAGAAGAGAGATAGACGTACCTGGTACCAATGAGAGATAAAATCTGTTTTGCTTCAGTTCCAAATAATAAAGCGTCACTTTATGCGCTTTGCGCTTTTTGATGCTTCAGTGTGCTTTAATTGCGTTTTCTCATATGCGCCGTGCTTCACACGAAAAAAGCACAAAAGCTGTGCTTCGCTGCGCTTTGTGCTTTTAGCGCACTTTTTACTACTACGAGTGTGTCTATCAATTTGTGTGGATAACTACCTAAATTGCTTGTATTTTTGGTTTTCCTGTAGGTTGTTTAAATCATTTACAGAGGTTGCTCCTCTTTGTAGATTCCTTTATGTTGTAGCTTGAGCACTTTCTTGGTTCTCATTTCCCCCTTTTTCTCTTTCGTGAATAAAAATTTTTAATTCTCCGATCAGATAAAAACATGGTGACTATGAATTTGGGGGTAGCTGGCTCAAGGAAAGATGCGTTGGGCCTGTTTAGGGTTGTGTTCTTTTCAAAGAAAGTTTATTTGACAAAATAATATCACAGAAAGAGAGTTTGAGGGATTTGAGAAACCTGTCTTGATATTTAATGATTTGGCTCAAATCTTTCTCTTTGGTTTAAGAATAAGGAGTGGGCATTTGCTGATTGACTCGTTGATTCTTTTGGTCTTCTATAATATTATACATGGGAAACACTCATTTGGTGGCTTTTGATTTTATATTTCTTAACTGGTAAAGATAATGAATCTTAATATGGAGCTTTTGGACTGCCATGTTGATGCAGCATTTCAACCAGCCAAGAGGAAAGGGCTAAGATAGCCAACAGTGTTAGGGAGGATGATGCTAAATGCATTGAAGAGCTAGCTGGGTGGGTAAGCACACGCAATCGTTCAAAACCTAAGTGTTCCCCCTTAGAGAAAAGGGATGAAATGATTCACAGGGAAAACAGGAACGGAAATCATCATCATGAAATTCCTGATACAGATTGTCAGCATGCTGTAGCTGTGTCAGCAGTAAAAGCTCAAACATCATCCAGCAGGTCTGTGTCTCAGGGAGTCAATCGGTGGCGTCATGCAGAGAGTGGTTTCACCAAAAGACAGAAGAAACATGGTTCAACCTCGGGTAGTGCTGAATGCTCGACATCAGCGTTGGATGACTCTGAAATTTTTTGTCTTGGTTCATCCGGGGGACCCTCAAATACAAGATTAACCAGAAACCTGGATAACAATCATAGGAGGAATTTAGATTCAATCATAGAAATCGACGAGTTCTCACCAGATGTAACATGCCTAGGGGATCGAGAGGCACATGGCAGGAGTAATGATAACATAAATGCCAGGGCCAGGCAAGTAGAAGCAGATGAAATCTTGGCCCGTGAACTCCAAGAACAATTATATAATGAGGGGCCAACTCTATTAGATGGCAAGGTTGGTTATATGCATATACATATATATATATATATATTCTTTACTAATTCTTCCCTTTCCCCTAGTTTTCTATTTTGATCAGTATTGTGATCTCATGCCTCATTCCTCAACACAATGTACCTGGTAACAGATGGATGCACAACTAGCACGGATGCTTCAGGGTCAAGAGGAAGAATGTCGGGCTTTATCAGTAACACATCATGTAAGTGACTCCTTGGCATAATGTCATCAGCTGTCAAAATATGCTTTCTTTGTTTTTGGAGAAAATTTTATTGGTCAAATGTTTCTAGTAGGTGTTTGCCTTATAAGAGTATCAGTATTAGGTTGTGAACCATCTGTAGTGTGGAAAGATGTCACAGTTGTTGATGTTATGGTATCAGCCACTACAAATGGAGTCATCATTACGGTTGTAGAAGACATCTGATTAATTTTTAGACATGCATCAGATCTTTTTGGCCTGAGCAGCCTGATATGGGCCAAATAGGCATTTAGGCTGGTAATGTCCGATATTGGTAACCATGTCAATGCAACCATTTTAGGTCTGACATATAGCTCAGGCTCTAGAGTATTTGGACATCTAAATGCTTCTGCTGCAATTTTACAAAGTCTTTATGATACTGAAGACTTGGATGCTGCCGATCTGGAGACAAAGCATAACTTTTATGGTGAAGAAGGAAATTCCATTTTCTTGTCAGTTGTTAATCTCCAAATCTGACCAACTAACGTATTTATTGTTTTAATTTTCTCTCATTCTCCTGTTCACAGTATGATGAAGATATAGCAAGGATGCTACAGAGGAGTTCAGATGTACTGCATCCGCCTTCTCGGCAAAGACATGCTGTGGTGGATCCTGTAAGTAGGATGCTGCATGTTAAGGTTTACTGAGTGAAAAATATAATATGAGTTGTTGGAAAAGTTCTACTTACTATATTAATAATTTAAAAAAATGTTAAAGACGTACAGTTTAAGCATGTTGTGACTGGTGCTTCTTAATGTTTACCATACATTAAGGAGAGGAGTACTATGATTGGGGTATCATCATTTATATAGAGGCATTTTCTCATTCTTTTTTATTGATCCATGTATTCTAAAATTCATTTGATATATCCTCAAGTTAATGCTGGAAAAGTTCCATTATTAATATACTATATCGTGTGCCTGATATGAGATAGTAAGTTCCCTTTTATTTGATTTCATGCATCCTTTTTTTTTGTTCTGTATTTTAGGACACACACACACACATTATGCTATTCTATGGGGTTCCATTCAAAACAGAGATTGTATCTAGTATGTTGAATAGCTAGCTTGTGCTAAAGCTTAAGGTGGTACCATTCTATATTGCTACACTCACATGGATATGGATGGGCTTAAGACATTTACCACTTTTGAAGGTGATCTTCAATATTAATTTTCCAAAACAAATGGGAGAGACTCCGGAGTGTGCTTCACACCCACTTCTCTACTTTTATACTACTTCAGAAACTATCCGCCCTTGAGCCAAAATCAATCGACTTTGGCTCCTTATCGCATCATGTTTCTATGATGTTTGATGGGAAATTGAGGTTTTATATCAGTGAGATTAAAATTCTGTTTTTATTCAATTCTTTTTGATTTTCCTTTATCCCTGGTGCTGAATTTCTGCGGTGCATAAGGCATATACATATCAGGGTTTGAAGCCAGTTATATTTTGAATGTGACAGTATTTAGCCCTGCAAAAATTAAATTTAATAACTATTGAGTGTTAAATATATAAAAGCTTGACATCTATAAATACATGCCCATTGAAAAGGTGAAACAGTGCAAAATTAGAGTAATGCTGAAAGATAAATCAAACATTAGCTGTGGAAAAAATGGTGCCTTTTGTGCTGATATGTTATCTACTAAAACATGAGTGGAAGAGGCTTGCCCTTTGAGAGGGATTTCGTTTTTTCTGTGGTGTCCCAAATGATGAATTGTATTTTCATCTTCAATTCTTCTCTCGTCCATCATTTTGTAACTTTTTAGAGAAAATTAAGTTAAGGAATACTCATGGAAGCACCTTAATAGAATTATGTCATAATTAGTCCTTCTATGCATATGTTAACATTTCAATTCTTAGAATATGTTATAATTATGTTGCATTATATTTTATACTTTTATTGTGGTATATTGTGTGGAATTTCGAAAATTATTGATATAGGAGCAATTTGAAATTGGTTCTTGTTTTTGGATTCTCACAGGATTTTTTTATTATTTTAACTACTTGGAGAAATTTGCTTGTGCCTCAGTTTTAAGTCAATATCTAAAGAAAATTGCTTGTTAACATGTTAAATTTATGTTATTTTCTTGATTAGAGAGATGCATGCATTGACAAAAGCATGAGTCTAGATTAATCTTTGAGAAGATTGAAAGTTGCCTCTTCACCAAAAGGTATAGAAAATATAGCATAATTAATGTCAAAGAATGCTATTAATTTGGAGCTTGAGAAGTGAAAAAAATCCTTAAGTACATTCTTCTTTTCATCCTTGAGCAGATGATAAAATGTAGACTGATGAAGCTGAAATTGTATTATGTTGTTTGAGATTCACTGAAGTTCATATCTGGTGGTGTAATTTGAAATCCAGACCCTGGAAACTGAAGTTCTCATAGCCATTGGATTGGCTGTGGATGTCCCTTGTTATCATTATTTTGTAATGATGTTGACAACTTAGGGTTTAGTGGGTATTGGTATTGTGAGCCTCTAGTTCTGATTCGAGAAAATCAATGTTATTCTGTTATTAGATGATGTGAAAGTTTTGATCCTGGATCTTTCAATCATGCGGTTTTCTTGCCATGCTGCATGGGGAGGGAGATGCTTTCCTTGTAATTTGGTGTGTCATCATGTACTTGTTTATTTTATTCATCATTTTCAGGGAGACTATACAGCTTCTATTGCTAGACTTTGGTAGCCTTTTCGAACAATACTTAGTAATTTCCCTAACAACAACAACAATCTCAGTCTTAATCTCAACAATTGGGGTCAACCCTTTGAGAGACAAATATGGGGAAGATAAAAAAAAAGATGTTTGTTTAATTTGTGCGGATTCTCTTATGCTACTCATTCTTATCCAAAGCTATCTGAAACCCTTAACTATCACATATTTACTGATAACTTGCATCTAAATTTTCAACAGTCTATTTCTACGTTTTACTAAATCTCATGTATTTAAGTTCTTGGTCCTCCTAACCGGTGCATCTTTGAGTCTTCTTTGCACATACCCAAATCACTTCAAATGACACTCGCATCTTATCCACAATTGAACTAACTCTCAGTTTATTACGAATCTCTTCGTTTCTAATTCTATCTCTTCTAGTTTTGCCATACATTCATCTAAACATTCTCATTTTTGTTACAATCATTTTTTGTTCTTGTTGTTGTTTAATAGTCCAATACTTAGTGTTATTCAATAGTATAGATTTTACTACGTTCTATAAAACTTTCCCTTCAAATGCATTAGTATCGTGCAATTGCAAAGAATTCCGGATGCCATTCTCCGCTTCATCCAACTTGTTTGAATCCTATGATTCATGTCTCCATCTATATTGTCATCATTTTGAATGATGGAACCAATATATCTAAAACGTTCATTTTTTGATACATTTTGTCCATCTAATCTAAACGTTTTTTCATCATTTTGATAATTATCACTAAACATATATCTCATATACTCAGATTTCGACATATTTAATCTAAATTCTCAATATTTCAGTGTGACCCTCCATAATTCTAATTTAGCACTAATAGCCGTTCCATTTTTATCGATCAACACTATATCATCTACAAAAAGCATATATCATGGTATTTCATTTTGGATATTTTTTGTGATTTCATATATCACTATTGCAAAAAGGATGTGACTTAATGTCGAACTTTGATGGAACCCAATGTTAATAGGGAAGTTATCGTTCAGACCCTCGCAAGTTTTTACATTGTTTACAACTCTCTTATACATATCTCTAATGAAATTAATGTACTTCAAGAAAATCTCTTTTTTCATTAGCACTTACCACAATACGTCTTTAGAAATTCTATCATATGTTTTTTCTAAGTCGATAAATATCATGTGTAGGTCTCTCTTCTGTGCTCTGTATGTCTCCATCAAATGTCTTAACAAGTGGATTGCTTCTGTGGTGTATCTTCGTGGCATTAATTCAAATTGATTTTGAGATACACTTATTTTCAATCTCAATCTATACTCTATCACTCTCACCCATAACTTCATGGTATGACTCATAAATTTAATTCCTGTAGTTAGAGTAATCTTGTATGTCTCATTTATTCTTATATAGTGGTACAAGTGTACTCTCCCTCGATACTTAGTAATTTCCCCACTATTAGATTTAGCCTCCTTAATAGAACACTATCATCCTTCCACTTGTTGGATTATTGAAGAACCTTGTATTCAACTCCCTTAAAGCCTTGTTCCTTTTTCCCTTTTTCCAACCAGTATTCTTGAGTCTTTAGGACTCTAGCCATATGTTGGTTGGGTTTGGAGGGAACTCAGTTTGAGTATTCAGGATGGGATGGAGAAAACTTGTTAGTTTCATGAACTTTTTTCTTAGGTGTTTACCTTGTTGATCCTCTTAAAGTTGTAGAGGTTGTTGATTTTGCAAATTCCTTGTCGTTAGAGTTTGGGAATGCACCTCCTTGGTGCTCTTTCCCTTTTTGTTTTCATTAAATAGTCTTTTTTCTGCATTAAAAAAATAATTAAAAAAAAACAATCTTCAACAAGCGCTTGTTGTATTTATTGCTGAGATGAGCTCTTCTATAACAGAGTACCTCAGGGTAAATCTTGAACATCGGTTCTGTCAATAACATTTAGTTCTAGTAAAATGACCTTAACCATAAGAACCCTAAAAGAGTCCGAACTCTGATGCTTCAATCTCTACTTGAAAGGTATCAACATCCTTGTGATTTTACTACTCTCCCACTTGAAATACTCGTGGAACAATTTAATTTCTTGAAGACTTGAGGAACAACTACAGGCCCGCATGTGCACATTTGATTGTAAAGCTAAGTATTGATCTGATTTCTCTTGGTTGGATTCCGAGTATTTGGAAATGCTCAGGAGCAGTTTTAAAGTGATTTTCTTAATCTATATTGTAAATGACCTCAGATATTAGAGTAGCATCTGTTCCTATGTGTGGCACTCTTGCACAGACCAGATGCAGACCAAGTGAAGAGGGCACTAAACAAAGAAGCTTCGTATAGTTCACACACTGGATTGAAGGCTCTTGTATTAGCTTTAATCTTTTAACCGCCTTACTCCTCCACGTGAAATCTAATTACATCAAAGTTGCCCCAAAGCTCCAATTAGGAAATTGGAGGTCATCACTTGTTAAAGCTCCTTCCTGAAGTGGGAGCTAAGAATAGTCTTGGTGGGACCATATATGGATCACCATGTGCTGATCCTGAACTTGAAGATCAAACAGGTAAAAGCACATGGGATCATCCATTATAACAGTCGATCTGGTATCCCATAAGATCAGCATGGCCCTGAGAGAACTTCAACAAGGAAAGCATCCAAATTCCTGAAATGGACTGTTGGTTGTCGTTCATAAAGCCGACATTTTCCAATCTAGCTGAAGGATACTCACTTAACAGAGAAGGCTGGCTTAGTGTTGAATATTCACTATTTAGCCTATTTGATATTACTATAAAAACTGCTGAGTTTTCTGCACATATTAAGAATAGGAGCAAAGAAAGGAGCTATAATTTTCTAAAATATCTTTTGCATATTGTTGGAAACTGTTCGTGGTTTAATTTCTAATCAAGCCAATGTTTTTGGATATTCACATATTTGCACCTTCACCTTCAGTAGCTTCATTTTAGTGCTTAAAACTCAACACTGTGTGATTCAAAAGTTTCAGTTCATTAAATAGGCTCCATATCTTTTGGGTGTAGACCACTTCTGGGAATTCCTAAAGATAAGCTTCTTTGATGATAGGCAATCTATGGTACTTGGCACATTGTCATGGTCATAATGTAGTCCCTGAAATAACCTATTTGAACTATTGACCTACTACTGCGTAGATCTAACCAAACTCAACTTTGGGGACTATGCACTCATCTATCGCCCTCTGCCTCGGAGCCTGGAAAGACAAGGATGGATGCATAATGCATGCGCAAGCTGTGGTAAACACTAGTTGTTATATGACAAGGAAGCAAAAACTCTTGTCCATATGATTTTTGTACTATCTTTTTCTCTTTTCTTTATGGTAATCGCAATTTCACAGTTTGCAATTGTGTCCTAATCTTTATTTGTTGGGCTTCTATTAGGGAGGCTCTTTGACGTCCGACTTAATTTCATCACAGGTTCGTCAGAACCCTTCAGTTCGAAGGAGACTGCATGCTCGAGTTGCACCGTCTACAAGAATGTCCCGGTTGAGCTATTCTTCTCCTTTGGTAGCACGAAGAGAGAGAAATTTTCATTTTCCTTCAAACATGGATATAGACACGGTATTGGTTCATTAACCATCACATTTTTCAGCCTTTTGAAGAATGTTTACCATCATAAGGGTTCTAGATATGCAAATGAATAAATTACAATTTATGATTCAACTTAAGCTTATGGAGTAACAGTTGTCTCACATGGTACCAAGCTAACATCACATATTCAAATATATCCTTCAATTTATTTAAAGGTCACCTGTTCAATTGCAGTACTACTTGAGCCCATGTATGAGCAGAGGGATGTAGAAGTTACATAAGAGGGTTTCTCTCTCTCTCTCTCTCTCAGCATGATATTTTTGAAAACATTCGATGGGAATTAGCATTTGGCCCTGTTATCATGAAATTGGCTTCTGATCCTATTATGTGTTTGTTTTGTGGCTTCGAGTTAGTATTTCCCTGCTTGTGTCCGGATGTTCGAAGTTATTCATATTATAGTGATTTCTTGGCTTATCTTGTAGAGAATGCGTGTACTTGAAGAATTAGAAGCTGCAGTAGGTGATCACAGTGATGCAGGGGCAATTGATCAGTTGCTACAACTCCAGCGGGACTTCAATGAGTGAGTGAATGTTATTTTTAACAAATGTATTGATTTTCTTAATCAACTTAATTTCCTTCACTTGTGTGAAATAAATATGCTACTCACCATATGCACATTTGAATCTTTGTGGAATTGTATTTTGCATGTTTAATGTTAAACATGTAAAATGTACCCTGTGCAATGTAATCATGGGGTACATTTATAGACCTTTATAAGGTCCTCTTTTCAAAACCAAGGACATTATACCTTTTGTAGATTCTTTAGTGTTTTATTACACTCTACGTGATGCCCTCCTTGGTAGATTTCAATAAATTATTCTTTCCATAAAAAGTAAAAGAAAAAAAAGTTATTTTCCTCAAAATAGTTTGTTTTCTATATAAAGTCATCACATGTGACTATTAAATTCTGCTATTTTTAAGTTGGATTCTATATGATCTGCCATATGCATATGCTGGGCTAAATTATTGGGTGATTTCAGATATTAGAATGATAAATATAGAATATGAAATGCTATTGACGCAACCTTTGGACATTGAAATCTAAAATGGATAAAACAAATCACTTTTGTTTATAATGTTGATGCCCTTAAGGGCAATGCATTCTTGCAAACCATTTATGAATATTTCAACATGTTCTGACATGAGGGAAGTAGCATGTGCAATAAATTGTTCAAACCACTGCTGATAATTGTCTGCTGTCCCTTCTTGTTTAAGTATGGTGAGTTCCCCACTTTGTTGCTTCGACCAAACTGGAGGTCGCGCTCAAGTTTGAGAAACTAAAACTGCACGTCCCTCTCTAAATGAAAGAGGCCAACCGTACCTTATCTTCCTCTGGAATGCACTAGTGGCGAAAATAATTTTTGCAGCGGTTAAGCCAGCCCAAGATATTATCTTTGCAGTTGAAGCAAGGGAAGTCAACTTTTTGAGTATCTTGCGCTAAACACCCATGATCTGTATTACCAGCCCGTGTACCTCAGCCAACTCTTTGATCCCAGAAGCCTCAATTGACACTATTACCTTCATTCCGTTGAGTTTTGAAGCCACAAGGTCACAAGATAATTCCTCCAATCAATCCATGAGCTCTTGCTGTTTAGCTTGTTTGGCTATGCAATCATGCTCTTGATCCACCCTTTCCTTAGCCCAGTTTTCTTGTTGCATCTTAATGAACATCTCAATCTGCTGTTGGAACGTCAGCAACTCAACTGTAATTTTGTGTTCTGATACCGATCTATTTTGCTAGCGGGCTTGGAATTGAGTTAGGTAATTAACTTGGTAACCAAAATGGGGAAAGGTTGGCTTGCTTTTATTTTGGTATATTCCAGCCTTGTGACCTGTATCAATTAATATGTCGAGGGCTTGTTCCTGAGAACCCTACAATCCCAAGGCGCATTAAAGAGGGACTGAGACCTCCGGCAAATTTTCTGCTTACCTTCCCATTGACAATCTTCTTTTCATATACAAATGAGAGACACAACAATTCCCTTTATTATTTTCTTTTGGGACAAAAATTCCCTTTATTGTTGTTCCAAATAAAAGGATCAACTTCAAAATTCTAGCTAGCATAATATGGAAAACGGAAATTTAAAAGAGACTTAACTAGCAAGTCTTGAGAGCCTACTCCTTATTCTGGATAACCCTAAATTATAATTGCCACATTTTGCTAAACATGAATCCCAACAATTTTGTCATAATTTGAGGCGTTATTGGTCATCGTGGGTCCATAACATTTTCACTAGAATTAATTGCCCCTGAACCTTTAGTTTGTTAACTCTCAAAACTCTTTTATGTGGCGAGGTAGATGGTAACAGTGATTACAAAATTCAAGTTAGGCCTGCTCTCAAATTGGTGCTTTTGAGAAATTCCACATGGGAAGTTGCTATTAACTTATTAATTAGATTCTGAGGACACCTATTTTTTTTTTTTTTTTTTTTTAAATTCTCTCTTTGGGGGTGATGAGGACATTAACTTTGGTGATACTGTTGGACACTTGTGAGTAAATTTGTATTTACATTCCCCTTTCACTATTGTGTCTACATCTTCAGCTTCTGTGGTTCTGAAAACTGTCTACTTGATTTCTTCAATAAAGTTTCTATAGGATTGTGATAGTTTTTTCTCCTCTTCTGCCCATCTAGAGTAAATCTATAGAACTATGACACGACTTTTCCCATTTGGATGCAGGAATGATTATGAAATGTTATTAGCCCTTGATGACAATAATCACCAGCATGTTGGTGCATCTTCCAACCAGATTAATAGTTTACCGCAGTCAACAGTACAGGTATAAATATATATATATTTTTTTTCATTTGCATGTCATTTTTGTCTTTTATTTTTGTGGATTTCCATTATAAAATGTTTCTGTTGTGCAGACTGATAACTTTGAAGAAGTTTGTACAATCTGTCTCGAAACCCCAAGCACTGGAGACACTATACGTCATCTCCCTTGCTTACACAAATTTCATAAAGACGTAAGACCTTTCAGCCTAAGTTCTGAAATATTTTAAATCAAAGGGAGAAAAAAAAACAAGCATCTGATCTTCATTCAGTTTTCCTTTTATCATGTGCAGTGTATTGATCCTTGGTTAAGAAGAAAAACCTCCTGTCCTGTTTGCAAGTCAGGCATTACCTGATGCAGCAATTTTATTCTTCGGATATTACATAAGATGGGACCAAGACATATCCGCGAGCCATGTAACTTTCAGAGTTAATAGATACCATGAGCTCTATCATTTCTTACTGCTTTTGGTCTCTCTCCACATTGGACGTGCTTGACAGCAGATATTGCTCCCCCCTTCCCCCTTTCTTTTTTTGATGTTAATAAAGGGCGTACTCAGGGTTGAAACTCCCACATTGTGGGCTCTGGGAAAGGGAATACCTAGACAGCATTTTCCTTGCTTTTTTTGCAAGGAGGCTGATTCGAACCCTGAACCTCCATATATATTTTGATTATAAGATTAAGATATGTGTATGGTTGGGCTTCTCACTTTCTATGCCTTTCTTTTCGCTGCCAAATGCAGTGGAGATCAGCTTTTAGCTTAAGCGCATTTTTGAGTCATTGGAGGGGTGCCTCAAATCAATGTCGTAACTGGTCTAGAATTGTTCCCAGATGCATTTAGAGGGCTAGAATCAGTTGGTCTTGTCTTGGCAAGCCCTTCAAGTTCGGCAGAAGTCAGACTCCTTCAAGCAAGTGCTTTGCACATGGCATATGCACACGATAAGGGATCTTCTTGTCAATGGCATTGAGCTTGAAAATACCAGTGGTATGGCTTGCTCTTTTTTCGTCGAAGTAAAGGGTAATGTTATATGTCACAACAATTTACCATAATTGCATTTTATACCAAAAGTTTTGAGTTTTATTTATTATTTTTTTTAAATTCAAAGATTGTTAAAAATTTCTAGATTTTAAGTTTGATAAAAGAAAAATATTATTCCTAGCTTTTCTAAACTTCTTGTTGATTAAAATGCTAAAGAAAAATAATAAAAACTATCATCCTGTATCAGATTGGCTCATGATTTTCATATTCTGTCTGGTGTTTCATGCTGTTGATGTGTTTTTAGATGCGTGCACTTCTCACAAAATATTGGAAGCAGGTGCTATATGTTGCATCAAAGTTGAATTAAAAGATTTGATATCACATAATAATTAATGTGAGAAAAATATTTATCGATTAAATTGCTCGTATTATCGGAGATTAAATCATGCTTTTCGTGTGAAATATTAAAGTGATTATTTTAGTTTTTACATTTATCATCTAATATTTCATTTTTGCTTTGTTATAAATACAACGTCGGTAAATATTCGCATGAGTAACTTTTATAAAGTTCTGATAAAAATTTGTATAAAACAGTATATCTTAATTTTTACTTTCAATTAAAGATTTGTTATTCGAAACTTATAATTTAATATATCAAATTACTATTGTGCAGCTTAAAAACGTGTATACATTTGAACTTTGTATTAATGAACAATGTACGTACAAAAAATTTGTTGTAGTCAAGTGCATTTATAATCATTACTTAATTTTAATTATTGTATTTAAATTTCATAATAAGAAAAAATTACTTAAAACATTTTGAATTTAGTCTGGTATTATACTTTGCAGCGTATAATCACAATTTTCACCCTAAAATTAATTTTTACTGTAAAACTGACATTTTTAATATTATGTTTTTAAATTTCAAAAATGGTTCTCGCATAAAATTGAATTTTTTTTTTCTCCCGTATGGTTACCCTTTTTTTACCTTTCCTCTTTGTCTTCCCTTTTCATCTTCATAATCAATTTTTAAGGTTCAAGATTTTATTTAGGCTGATTCGGACTTTCATGTTAATTGGAAAGAGAGAGCGAAAAATTGCCTTCGCTGAAAGATAAGGTTTTTGCGAGAGAAGGCGTAGAGGGTGAAGGAGAGAAGCGTTGATCATGGAGGAGGTGGAACATCTTGTCATCGTTGTCTAGTAGAAACCACTTTCTGGACCGATTGAGCCTGAGGGCGTTCATCTCGATAGAGGACTTGATTTTCAACATTGGTGATGACCAGATCAACCACCATTGCCATCTACTCTTGAACGTTACCATCTATTCTAAACGTTACCATGTGGAGAAAATAGATAAAAAAGTGTTAATCATTTGTAATCTTAGGCCTGCATATGTACGATAGTATACTTAATATTATTTACACGCACACGTTGAACTGCTGTGCCACGAGTTCTATCAATCAAACCAGTTTAGTCTGCTAGTGAAATTATGCTAAAACTTTAAATCGCTACTATGAGGATATCCCTCCATGCAGATGGTTATAGCCCGTATCGCACCTATATTCATAAGGAAATTTGTATGAAAAAGTGTTCTAACTTCAAATTTTCAAATGAGGGGCAGAGTAAGTTTTAACCAAAAATAAAGGGAGGAAGCATTCTGACAATAGCCTTTTTATTACGAGCAACGATTTACGCTCCCAGTAATATGGCATTATTATGACATATCACGAATTGTAACGGATTAGGAAATTGCAAATCTATTGAGCATCTTTAGACAATAGATCGTTGTTCTCTATCTTCCTTGCATTGCAAAGCTCATCAACGACATCGCCTCTTTCAAAAACAGCAGCAGCACCCATTCCAGTGCCTGCAGTGAATTCAAGCATTTCAATACTTCCATTTGGGGGGAGAGAGAGAGAGAGAGAGAGAGAGAGTACCTATGCACATCGAAATAACACCAAAGCGGCAGTCTTTCCCTCTGCGCTTCATTTCATGCAATAGAGTTGCAACACATCGGGCACCTGCAATGAAGGATTATTGTCGACAATGCATTACCACTCAGGAAGATCCAAATCTATAGTCGGAATAGTGGCAATTGTGCTTATCGAGTTACAAAGGCGTACAACATTATAAAGCATTGAGCAAATTCCAAGTTATACTAATAAAATAATAAATAAGTTTCAAACATCAAACCAACCCATTCCTACTGAAGAGAATATCGAACTTGATTGGCTCGAGGAAAGATAATATCCAATTTTTTGACAAGAAGTTTTGGTTGTTTAGTGATAAAAAATAGAATCAGACAGTTGTTTACTTTGAAAGGCATTTACAATTTTATAGTATCCCTACACTGTTATCCTAGGGACCCTATCTCACACTGGCTATAAGTTGCAGTAATAGTACATGTAACTGTAGGAATGATTAAAGACCACCCCAAATCCAATAGTGTGAATGATGTATCGTAAGTAACAGCAGCACTAGGAAATTATAGAATGATTCCAAGCTATCCACCAGTGTGAAAGTAAGGAATGATTTAAAAGAAATAATGAATGGTGAATAACTCTCCCAAGTACCCAAAAATAATAAATAACAGTAAGCAACAAACTAAAAGACATTATACCAGAAGTTCAGAGGTTTTTTTTTTTTTGGGGGGGGGATATCATTACAAATCCTCATTTTGGTGAGGTAAACCCACAGGGTAAATATTCTACAAACCACAAGTGCCAAACAAGGGTAAATCATGTGTGTATTCAACCTTCCCAGAGCAATTTCCAAGGTTCAAATCTTGGACCAAGCTTGAGGAAAGGTACAGCTGGTATCATTTGTAAGAATAGAAACTCTAGAAGAACTTCTACAAGGAAATCAGAAAATCCTAATCTATCTCAACCCCAAAACAACCCTGAAGAGTGACAAAAGGAAGAGAAAATCGAAAATGTAAACCGACGTGATAAAAATTATTTTAGATGCTTCAGAAAAGGATTGGCTCGACCACATCCATATAAAGCAAAAAGCCCAAGCATAAAGAGAGAGGATGCCCAATATCCCAATGGCTGATGATTCGAAGCCTATTTCTTTTTTTACTGTAGATAAGAGAGGTGCCAATGTGTTAATAATACCTGTTGCACCCAAAGGATGCCCAATGGCCATTGCACCTCCATTAACATTTATCTTCTCAGGATCAAGACCAAGCTTCTTTTGGCAGTACACAAATTGGGAGGCAAATGCCTACAGCAGAACCAATAATCGGTCATGTTTCTCATGAAAGAAATAAGAAGAAAAATCATCTTATTTTTTTTCCTTTAAATATAGGAAAGGAATATATCATTCATCTGAAGAGAAGTATGATAAAAGAAACATGACAAAGAATCCTCCCAGTGATAAAAAAGAAAAGTGATGATAAAAGACAGAAATTAAAGATTCGAAAAGGAAACAAGCACTATGAAAGTAATGCAATCCAATTCTTCATATCCCCCAAACTGTAATTGTTAAAAGCTCAGACTATAGAAGCATAAAAGAACTTAAAATCTGGTCACACAATAAGAGAGAGAGCCGGGAATTAAAAAAAGGAAAAAAAAAAAAAGAGTTTCTAAATTATATTACCTCATTTATTTCGAACAGATCAATGTCTTCGAGCTCAAGGCCAGCAGACTTCACTGCAGCTGGAATTGCAACAGCTGGGCCAACACCCATTATGGCAGGATCCACACCAACAGCTGCAAAGGTCCTGCATGAGGATTTAGACCCACCTCAGGAAACAAGAAACAAAGTAGTGGACGCAAGGCATTCACTAATACCAGTGCTCCAGAGAGAGAGAGAGAGAGAGAGAGAGAGAGAGAGAGAGCAGAGGAATCCCATTCTGCATTAAAATTGTCTGGGCCCATTACAGTTTTACATCAAACTAAATTGAGTTTCAATGTTTCCAAGATCTGGTTCACAAGAATCAGTTCAATCAGGAAAATGGTTTTGGAATATGGACATTTAACTCATTAAGGAAATCTCAAGCAAAACATGCCTGCCAACAATAGTTGATGAGTTCAAGCTGAAAGGAGACATCAGCTCAAACTCAATTATTTTATAAACTTATACTTCTAGCAAAATATTGAGGATGACATATTCAATAAGATAAAGAGCATAGCTTGAACTCAAATTCCAGGTGACAAGTTCAACTTCAATTTCACTTGACAATGCTAATAGACTAAATTAAACAATGTGTCTAATAATTCCCTTAAAGCAACCATTTGGACCAGTTGGTGTTGTGTACCTGAATACACCAAGTATGGGCAAACCCTTACTCATTGCCACACTTTTCTTCATAAG
The DNA here is from genome assembly GCA_037126225.1 of Dillenia turbinata. Lineage (NCBI taxonomy): Eukaryota > Viridiplantae > Streptophyta > Magnoliopsida > Dilleniales > Dilleniaceae > Dillenia > Dillenia turbinata. The sequence goes on along the minus strand of JBAMMX010000026.1, from coordinate 8,421,733 downwards.
AAGAACAGCTCCCGCACCATCGGTCACTTGGCTAGAGTTTCCTATATGAGGAATCCAAAAGGAAAATAAATGATCAACAAGAACACCTTGTCAGAGAAAACCCACATACAAATCTCAAGAATACCAGCAGTTGTAGTCCCATCCTTCTTAAATACGGGTTTGAGCTTTGCAAGATCTGACAATGATGTGCCAGGCCGAATGCCATCATCAACAGAAACAGTAATAGTTTTTTCCTCTCCGGTTTTCGGATCAACAATCTGTTTGTGGAGAAAGAAATTTATATAAGCAGAGAACCACCACAAAGAAACATGGACATATATTCAACACAGTGATATAGAACTATTAAATAGCTACCTTGGTGGTCACAGGAATTATCTCATCTTTAAATTTACCAGAAGCAGTTGCAGCAGCGGCTTTCCTATGGGACTCGACCTTAATTAAAAAAAAAAAAAAAAGAGCAGGGTACAATCAAATATTTTTGTCATGAGAAATTTAAAGCAAGAAGATATCAGTGTAACTTACTGCAGCCTGGTCCTGCTCCTTCCTAGTTACACCAAAACGATGTGCAACATTTTCTGAAGTGACACCCATAGGAAGAAGACAATCTTGGGCTTGCACAAACTCTTTGACCTGGTGTAGTGGAAAATCCCTCAGTTAGTAACTCAGATCCTATCAAATTATCAATTGGTTTATCCGAAAAGATGAGAGAGGATTTACTTTTGGGTTGACTGATCCCTCCCAGGCCATAGGATTTATTGTCATAGACTCCAACCCAGCCCCAATCCCTAAGGAAAGGTTTCATTGAAACTAATCACCAAAATTTCTGAAGAAATATTTCTAGACTTTACACACCAAGTAGATGAAATTTTACCAATGTCATAAAATCCTGCTTTAATAGCTGCAGCAACATCAGCAACTGCTTGAAGACCAGATGAACATTGTCTGTTCACTGTCCTAAGAGGTACAGTTTCTGTGATAGATAAAACTTATACATTAGATGTGTCAAGAAGAATAAAACAAAATAGAAAGTACAAATCATGAAAAGTACCAGGAAAACCAGCATAGAACGCAGCCATCCTGCATTCACTAGCCCTTTGGGAGCCAGGTGCCAAGACAGTACCCACAACAATATCCCCAACTTCACTTGGGTTTATCTTTGTTTTCTCTATCAATGCCTGGCACCAATAACCATAAAAGTATTTAATAATATCATGAAGTTTGGCGAACAAACTCGTAAATTGTGCTTCTCGACCTCATTTAACACAACATCAACCACAGAAAAAGACAAAAGTTACCTTAAGAACTGGTGCAAGCAGATCATCAGCATAAGTATCCTTAAAGCCACCTCGTTTTGACTTGCAAAGTGCAGTACGATAAGCACTGCACAATTAAGAGAAAAAAAAGCACAAGTACCAACTGTTAGACAACAGAACAAAAAAATAGTAATAAGAACACAAACAACAACACAAGGCATGAGAGCAATTAGGCATCTCACGCTACTATAACGACATCATCCCCAAAAACCGAGGTTCTTTGATATGCGGCACTGTCCCCCGCCATGCAGATAGAAGCCTGCTTCCGAAATCACAATTATTTAGAGATGTTCAGCAAAATTCCTTCAAACTAAACAAGAGGGAGTGTTCCATAACCAACTTAAAAAAAGGCTGCTGATCAAATGAAGAAAAAAAAAAACCATCAAACTTAGCTTAAAGCTAAATTTTCAGCAATAAGCCTGTTTGATGAAACTATAAAAACTGCCAAATTTCTATAGCTTACAGAAAACAAGGAAAAAAAAAATAATTGGGCCACAAGTTTCTCATCTAAGTCATCATAAATTGTTAGTGGTCAAAAACTCAAGCCATGCCTTTTTTTTTGGGGGGGGGATCAGTTCATCTAATTTGCACTACAGCAGTTGAATTTCAAGTGTGCCATCCAAAAAGGATGGATGAATTTTCAATTCTTAAAATTCAGCAATTAATATCGGTGCTTAGCAAACGGAGGTGACAACAAAGACATTCTTTAAAGCTGCTTTATCCGAAACAAACACCAAATTATTCCATTTCCTATTTTTCCATATTAATTTTCTTAAGCAACATAAATATCAATCAAGGTCAATCTCTAAGATTGGGGCAGGGTTCATAATTGTGTGTCTCAACAAACATCTAGAGTATATGGGTTTGCCAACATTAGAGTACACTAAAATTTTGAGAGCTAGATAGTCGCATCAATGATTTTTCCTAGGAGGGTGTCGTTTAAAATTTTAGTTTTTGATTTTTGTTGCTGCAGAATTAGTTAAAACTAGAAATTTTCTTGATTTTAGCATCAAAATCTATGTTAGTTCATTACTTCATCGTCATATAGCCAATCAATTATCATAAAATAGGAACCGCAATTTCAATTAATTTAGAAAATGAAGTCAAGGATCAAGTCAAGAGACACGGATGTAAATCCAAATTTGATGCTTTCCAAGAATTCAAAACCCTAGATCGAGAAAATTCTAATACAACTAATCCAGCAAATGAAGAATAAGATCCTAGATCTAGAAAATCATAAGGGAATTTGAAGTCAATGGATCAAATTCTAAAAATTAGTACAAGTGGAAAGACTTACAGGGAGAGAAGTAGAAAGACTTACAGAGAGAGAAGAATCGTGAGTAGAAGAAGAGGGGCGGAGATGATCGAGCAAAATCTTTTGCCTGTTGATTACCTTCTCCATTTTTCTCCTCTGCTCAAAAGGGAATAGTAGGTCGAGAGAAACTTGAGAGAGAGAGAGAGAGAGGGGGGGGGGGCTGGTATATATGGAAGGATATTCCCGAGAAAGAGAAACAGAAAGAGGAAGAGACAGAGAGAGATAAGATTAGGTCAGGCGCCAGGCGGTGCCTGAAGAAAAGAAATCGTTCTGTTATAGCCAGTGACGATGAAGCTCGCCCCCGCACTCTCTTTCACTCTCACTTCATGCGCGTGTCTTTCACGCACTATTTTAGAAAGGGTAGCGTCGATTAGTCCTTTTTGCTTTTAGCTTAACCATAAGGATTCCTACATACTCGGATTATATCATTATTATTATTATTTGAGTTATGGGAACAATTTAAAGTTTTTGTCAAATTTGAAGTTATCCTAATAGGATACAAAAGCTACAATTAAAATGAAAAATAACCCATTATCTCTTAAAAATGAATGATGAATATATATTTATCAAATTTTCATGAGTATAATAGTTGAACGTTATACTTCTTTAATTATAGATCTCGAATCTGAGTTATGAGAATAAAAAATAGATTTTATAGTATTCGAAGTGAATTAGTCGAATAAAATTCGAATATCGATTAGTGGTAAGTAAAATCCAGTTATACCGGATATACATATATCACAATTCTAACAATGTTAAAGAGTGTTGACGATTTTTCATTTTAATGCATTATAGTGATTGGTTTTTGATTACCTTTCATATTTTGCAAAGAAAAACTTTAGCAATTTGATCATTAGACAAAAAATTCATAAAAGAAGATATTCTATTCATGTATGTTTTGATTTGATATCTAAATAGAATTTGGATAGGGTATGAGCCGTCATGGTCATATTGTAGTATCGTAAAACAAAATACCATTAATACTGTTTAAATCAACGTTTAAAGAAGATAAGATCCAGAAATGTCATACCTAGAGTATTCCAATCCAAAGCACTACTCATGACATTGTTGTGCGTCACCCTCTCACGATTCGATTCCGTCACGAGGATGGGTAAACTGAACTCAATGGGCTAGTTGAAAAACAAAGAAATCCGAAGCAAAGTGACAACCTCAAAATACATCTTATTTTCTCATAAACCAAATTTGATACCGAGCAATGGCAAATGATGTTAGATTCTCTTTGGGAAGTCCTCTCTTCACACATGTTATCCGGTTCAAACAAACCTCACTCGAGATAGCAAACTTGGGGCCATGGACACAATTCCCAAATAGGCTGACCCAAATTTAGGACTTTCTCGTTGCAAAACACAAGAAGGCTCCGCCTCAACAAGTTACAAATAGTCACTTGGCAATAGCTCTAGCAGTAAAATCTTTCAATTTCTATTTTTTTTTTCTGATTCGATTTCGTTTGATTGCATTTTCTTGTTAAAAAAAATTCACATTTGATTCATATATGTGGTCAATGGTTCATCATAAAAAAATTAACCACCTTATTGGAGGCTTTTTGAGGGATGAATTAAGGAAAAAGTTATACAATAGTATCGCGAGGGAAGAGATTTGTGGATTCATTGTACCAACTTCATAATTTTAACTCGAGCAAAAAGCACTTTAAAAGGGGTTCACATAAGTTTGCCCTCGAACCCACCAACCCCTACATCTTTCCTTGTTTTTCTCTATGTGAGGATCTATGACTCACGAATTTCTGTTTATGACTCCTATAAGCTTTTATATGGTACAGTTTAAAATCATAATGACTATGATTGTTATTGGACACACCCAGTTTTGCTCAAACAAAGCCCAAATACCCATTTGTTTTAGAGGTCATTTCTTTTCTTTTCTAGGCAAAACAGGTTGAAAATTGTTCACAGACATCCTAGGAACCCAACAAGTGTTAAAAAAAAAGAGCACTTTTGCTTGGACTGTATTAGAGAACAAACCAAAACCCTAAGATGAATTTGCAGGAAAAAAATAGAGAAAAATGACCAAAATGGAAGAATGCAAAAAAGGCATCACAAAACTGGAAAGATGGAAGGTTTGGAATCGGGAAATGGACCCAGGAATCTCAATTTGGCTGAAGTAGCCATGAGACAAATTTTGAAATTACATAACAATAGCCAAATGAAGATGAAAATGAAATATTTTCTTGTCAAAAAAAAAAAAAAGAATTGTTTGGTCTATTGACAAACCAAAAGTTCTCAAAACATATCAGAGGAATATGGTATATTAAAGTGAATGATCGCTACTTTTTGCTACGTACAACTTTTTCAGAAAATTAAAACTTTGAAAGTGTAAAATATTTAGTTGAAAGTTATAGGAATTCGTTATTTGACAGAGAAATTAATGATTAAAATGTTAAAATTGAATTTCTTATGATAATAGTACTAATTATAGAATTTCTTATTTTAGTAGTAGCAATTATGCAAATATATAAGTAGATGTGGCCTTATCAGTCATAATGATTGTGGTTATTTATAGTTTATATTGGTAGAACTAGATACGCACAAGTTTCGGGTTCTGATCCAACCAAAACCTTATAACGAGAATTGTGAATATTGTTCTAGTTGGGTTCTAGAATTTAAATTTTGGAATCAAAATTAAATTAAAATCATTTTTTTAAAAAAAATATAAAACCGTAATCAATAATTGAATACACAAAAAAATCATAAAAAATCATGAAAATTATAAAAAAATATGGAAAAGACACAAAATATAAAAAATCATAAAAGCTAAAATTGAATCAAAGTTTGAGCTCAAACGCAAAGTTATTTGATTCTAAAACTAAAATCAAATTAGAATCAAAACCAAAATTCTACTTCCTTTTTCATCATCAAATTTGAATTTCTAATTTTGATTCAATTATAATTTGATTTTAAAATGCTCGATTGTGTAGATATAGAGCTCTTAGTCTTTCAGAGACACTTAAGTAATAGAGGTTTTCCACTTTCATTAATTTTTTTTGATTCGATTCAATTTAATTATATATATTTTTTTAAAAAAATTAATAGAGCTCTTAGTAACAGGGGCGTTATTCGGGTTGGTTTTTGAGTTTTTCGATCAATTCGGTTCGATTAATTCGATTTGACATTTTTTAAACTCCAAACCGAATTCAAATTTATTCGAATTCAACCCGAACCGAATTTGAAAATTCATTTTTTTGTTTGAATTTGAATCAAACTGAATAAACCGAATTTCAAATTTTGTTTGGTTTGAATTCGAATTCTAATCGAATTCGGTTTAAATTCAAACCGAATTCGAATTGATAAAACCGAATTTGATGTTTGACATTTAAATTATCATATAAACTCGATTTAATCGAATTCAGATTAATAAAACCGAATTCAAATTTGAAGAAATAAACTTTAATTCGAATTCGAATTTGGTTTGGTTTAGTATCCCAAAATCGAATTCGAATTCGAATTCGAATTCGGTTTTCGATTCAAATTTGTATTAAAAATTCAAATTCGAAACTTGAATCAAAAATCGAATTCAAAATTCAGTTATAATCGAAAATTGATTCGTAATTCAAAAATTGAATTTGAATTTATAAATTTAAATTCGGTTGAATTCGATTCGATCGGATATTCGATTATAATCGAAAATTGTATAAACTTGCGTAGTAAAAGAGGAAAAAAAAATATGGCAGAGGTGGAATGCACGCGTGGAAAAGGGGAGCCTGAATGGTAGCCTATAATGGGAAAGCGTGCCGGATTGGGAGTAGTAAGCAAAAATCAACAAAATCCTTATCCAACTTCTGATGTCATTTACCCCACGGCTTCCACTCATAGGATGTCTTACACTTGTCTTTCTCTGACAGCTCAATCTCCTGTATCACGACGCACCACTCTTGCGGTGCGTCATCTTTTGATGGGCAACTTTTCTGTCGTAGTCCATCGTTGTCATTTCCTGTCGTAGTCCCCTACCCACACGAAAATACTCAAATTAATAATAATTATTAAAAAAAGTGAAACAACAACAATAATAAAAAAATAACAAAAAATACAATAAGAATAAAAGAATAAAAACACAACAAAAAGAAAAAAAACAACAATAACAATAAGAACAATAATAATAACAAAAATAATAACAACAACAAAAAAAAACAATAATAACAACAACAACAAGAAAAAGAAGAAGCACAACAAAAAGAAAATAAACAACAATAACAATAATAATAACAATAACAACAAGAACAATAATTATAACAACAACGACAAGAAGAAGAAGAAGAACAACAATAATAACAAGAAAAAGAAGAACAAGAATAAGAACAAGAACAAGAACAACACAACAACAACAACAACAATAACAAAAACAACAACAACAACAACAAGAACAAGAAAAAAACAACTACAACAATAACAACAACAACAAGAAGAACAAGAATAAGAATAACAACAACAACAATAATAAAAACAATAACAACAACAAGAACAACAATAAGAACGATAATAACAGCAAGAACAATAACAATAGCAACAACAACAACAAGAAGAAAAAGAAGAAGAAAACAACAATAACACCAGCAACAATAATAACAAGAGCAACAACAGTAACAACAACAATAATAACAATAGCAACAACAACAACGGTAGCAATAGTAGCAACAACAACAGCAATAGTAACAACAACAACAACAACAACAGCAGTAGTAGCAACAGTAATAACAACAACAACAACAATAAAAATTTTAATTTTAATTTATATAATTTTATATTTTTATTAAAATTTATTATTTTATTTAACATATCACAAATAAAATAAAATTATTTAATACTTCGTCAATTATTTATTTTTTCTCCAAACCATTAGAGAATATCATTTATATGAAATTTATTTTCTTTTTATCTTCTCACTATTTATTTATTTGTAAGAATCTTTCTCGACGGTAATGTGTGGCAATGGCGGCAACGGTGGCAACAACAATAAAAATTTTAATTTATATTTATATAATTTTATATTTTATTAAAATTTATTATTTTATTTAAAATATCACAAATAAAATCAAATAATTTAATACTTAGTCAATTATTTATTTTTTCTCCAATCATTAAAGAATATCATTTATATGAAATTTATTTTCTTTTTATTTTCTCACTATTTATTTATTTGTAAGAATCTTTCTTGATTTTTTTATTTATTTATTTTCAACAAAATATCCTTTGTTTTTTTGGTGAATCTTGGTCAACGGTTGAATTGTTCCTTTAGTGATCTCGAAATCACAGATTCGAAATATAAAAATAGTCTCTTTATAAAAATACAAGGGGAATGATGTGTATATATATGTCTAATCCAAAATTGATTCCAATTATTGAAACTAAATCTCTGATTGTTAATTTGCTTGGGAAAACTCCTCCGAGGACATCTCCTCCCTGCATTCATACTTGCAATAAAAACAACAAAAAAGAAATCATCTTAGCGTTCTAGTAACAAAAATGGAGCCTTAAAACCATTGTTATTATTTTTAAAATAAAGGAAGTTTAATGTTTTATGCGACAATTTATATTAAATTAAAGATGAATATTATTTTGATATTTTATAACAAAGACAAAAGATTAGGTCTCTGAGTAAGCTAAAGTTTAATTCATGAAATACTAAATTATACTATGTGTACAATAATTATATGTTAAGCAAAATGTTCACCCAAAAAAAAAAAATTGGATTTGAAAACTTGATTATAACCCTAAACTCGAACATTCTGGGTTAGGGTTAGGGTTTGATCCATATCTGATTAGACTTGCAATGACCCGACCCATTTACCAGCTCTTCGCTAAATAATATAGCACAAAGATCGCTAAATCATATTGCATAGAAAATTCATCGCGTTGGCATTCGAGCTTTGATCCCCATTGAAGTCTTGAATTGACCGATGCCTTGTTGGTTTAATGACCACAGTATTACATTAGCTTAATTAAATTTTTAGATTCGAGTTTTAAAAATAAAAAAAAAGACACTAAAAGAAGTCGTCCATTAATGAGCATGACAGTTAGTTGACCAACCTCCTACAAAAAAATTTGAAGTCTTGAATTAGGCTTCCAAGAGCCGAACTCCATTCGGAGGCTTCAGATTCAATTTCTAGGTCTTTGTTTTGGGCTTTCAAATTCCACCGATAGCAAAAGAAGTAAATGTCCGATTGTTTTGAGTAAAGCACACCATACAAAATATTTTAGCAAAGTTTAAAGTTCTGTCCTAGTTACTGGTCCGATTTAAGATAGTGTATTCATAATACAACAATTCTAAGTCAATGGTAGGAAATAAGGTTCAAAGGTTTTAATTTTTATAATGGTTGTAGAGAAGTTTAATTTTCATAATACAACAATTCTAAGTCAATTAATTGGTATTCAATTTATTAATCTCGATTAATTTAGTTTGAATTAATTATTGAATTTATTAAGAGATGATATCTTCTGATTTTTTTTTAATTTTTTTATTCTCAAAATTTAAATCCGAAAATTTGGTTAAGGAATGGGTGAATTTATCATAGTTTTGAATTGAAGCTTGTGGTACAAATATTTTAAGTTTTTATTTATTTGTTTTGAGCAGGTAAAACAAAAAGGCGAAGACAGTGATCAACCTAATTACCCTTCTTGGATAATCTAAAGGCACCCCAATCCATTGTAGATTTTTCGGCTACTCTCTCAACTCCAACATGTATGCATTAAATCACTCACTGATATTGTAAAACAACAATATCAGTCTCTGCCCAACTTGTGAAGCGAGACCTACTCCAGTGTCCAATTATAACAACTTTAAGCCAAGCCTGTGCAACACTATTTTTTTCTTAAGAAATCCAATTCAGTCTTCTTTCATACTCTTGGGTAGTTGTGGCAAAAGCTCCATCCCCACATAGCATTGCACTATGAAAATTAGCATGCATATGCCTCATGCAAAACCTGATGCTCAATTATGGACATTAACTTCTCAAATGTAGTATCCAATACATGATAAAGTTCCCTTTTGAACATTTTGCATTATTATCACTCGTGAAAAGAAAGACTGAATTTGAAAAAAAAAATCCATATTTTTGTGTGAATAAAGATTTGTAGATGAGAGTATTTATAGTCCTTGAAGGCTATACAATAAGAATTAAACGTAATAATAACATAATCAAATCTGGACAATATACTAATTATAACTCTTTTAACTTTTCTAAATACATATTAATTTAAATTTTGATATATATGAATACATATCAAGATTATGTCAATATGTCAACATAATCTTGTAAAAATATGGACGTTATATGGATGTCTCTAAGAAGACAGCCCAGTGACAATAATTTTTTCTTTCTAACCCTATGATTCAAGATTTGATTTCTGTTGTAACAAAAAAAAAAAGATGTTACGTGGATATATCTTGAAATCAAGTGAAGTCTCTCTATACATAGCTCTCTAGGCAACGGAGATAAATACAAATGGTTTACCAGACTACTACTAGCATATCCCAATTCTAAGAAAAAATTTTGAAACTCAAAAAACCTCAGCATGTCAGAATATATGCCTTTGTTGATGTCTGATGTGCTGTGGTATGGAATTCACCTCCATGATATACTTTCAAATCAAAGATTCTACTTGTACTCATCTTCGTACTAGCTTTCTTTCCACTCTGATTCGTTGAGATAATTGTGGATTTGTTCAATTTAGGGCTCTGATCATGGCGGGTTTAGCGGTTGATCTATAATTTGGGAGTATACTTAGGAAGGAATTTGGGAATGTGTAAGAAATAGGAATCTTCGATTTTCTTCTATAATTGGATTCGGCCAATTTGGAAAGGAGAGAGAAATAGGAATGACTGTGGATGATTTAGGGCAAGGGATTACAAAATTTGTAATCATCTTCCATGGTTCAGTCTAAACTCTTTTAGATTATGTGATTGATCACTCTAATTCGATTAAAATTTCAAATTCGAATATTAAGAATGAAGAAAAAAAATTTAAAAAAATTAATTTTTAAAATAGATTTTACAGTATTTAAATTAGATTAATCAGTGAATTCTAAATATTGATAAGGAAAAACCAAAAAAAAATTTTCCTCGATGGATCGGGGTAATCTCACAAACACGTGCGCCTCGCATGATATTAACGGAAGGGCTGACGGAAAAAAGAAAGGGAACAAAATGATAACGACCGAACTAAAGGTGTTAATCTAAGGAGGGCAATTTGTCTGTTTTGAAACCCTAAAGGGGCACTGGGGGTATTTTGTAAAAGAGTCAAACTACAGGGGGTTATTTATAATTATCCTTTTTTAATTGATCCATTGCCATTCAACTCCTTTAGGCGTGCATTTGTAAGGGCCTTTTAGCCTGCTAATCTCTATTTTGTTTTATTTTATTTATAATATTTATTGTTAAAATAAAAAAATATTTTTAACCTAAAATACATGATTCTAAAAATTATCTATTTTGTTTTATTTTATTTATAATATTTATTGTTAAAATAAAAAAAATATTTTTAACAGAAAATACATGATTCTAAAAATTAGACATTAGGATTCATGTATAAAAGTAAACTGAGTGGTATATGAATAATATTTTTCAATAAAAACTTTACCTTATCTCTACTCATTCTTGACACCACTTTTGACTAGATTTTGCAAATATGTTTGTCATGTTGCACAATATTTGGTAATCGCACGTTTTACGATAAAATTTGCTTTTTGGCATAAGCATTGCCATATGGTCATAAATAGGGTTTCCTTTCTTTTTTTTTTTGCTTTTTTTTTTAATTTAACTAATACTTTGTATCATGTGGTTGGACACTGATATTCATTAAGCAAGGTTTTCGGTTCGACTCTTGTGTTAAAGAAAATAAATATCAGAAGAGTTTTCATTTTTAAAGACCAAATTAATTCGATTTGAATTGAATTTAATTAAAAACAACATAATTTTTGAATATCAATAATTTATTAAAAAAGCTTTTTGGTTCATGTTTGTCATATTATAAATATAATCTTTTAAAGTAGAATTGCTGATTATGTGTTTTTTTTTAAAATAAAAGAAATAACTCTAATTCATTAAAATTTGTCCAGTTGAAGTTAATTTACTGAGAAATTAGTGCAATATATTATTTAAGTTGAAAAGGGCTCGATTTTTTATGCAATAAATTCTATTAATTTAAGATAAATATTTTTTGATAATTTATATGACAAAATAATAGACTAGGCTTAGGAACAATAATAAAATTTAATTCGTGAATTAATATATTATACCATGTGTGGAATGATAAAATTAAACAATTAAATAGATGAAATTACTCCTACACTAGTTAATCTTTTAAATCAAAGGACTTAAATAAGATTATAGTTTACAAGTGTATGGATCAAATAAAAATATAAAATATTAGAAAAATTAGACCTCTAACCTGTTTAACCCTAGATTTGAACACTTCTAGCCATTTCTAAATTTAAACCCAAAATGGCCCGAGACCCGATTTACAAATATAGAATTTAATATAAATTAGAAGTGTTTACACATAGTTTCCTCTCGTGCTAACCTGAATTGAATTTAAAGTACAAACTATAAAGGAAACAAATTATTCTTTGGAGTTGTTGATTGAGTAAATGATGCCTTTCGGCTGTGGCTGTAATTTGTTTCCGAGACATCATTATTGATCCAGTGACAACAACATTTTCTTTTAATAAAGTTTTTAAGACTTCTAAAAGTAAACAAATAAGTATCGAGAGAACTCACTACTTAGTGGTCCAATAATTAGCTCGAATTATCATGACTTTTGGGGTTTTTAGTCAAGTTAATAATTGTTAGGTTTCCCATATGCTGCCTTTGAGATTTTTACACAACCCTTATCCAAACTTTTTTTGAGAATGGATGCTTGGAAATGAAAAAATTATATTAAAAGAGTTTTTTCTAAATTAGGGTTGACAACATTAGGACTGAATTAGTTGGAACATTACAAGGGCTTAGAAACTGATGCCTCCTGTTGGATTTTTACACAACCCTTTGTGATTGGGTATGAGAATAGCTGAAGCATGTAGTCTCTTTAAAAACCCTAAACCACAACTTTCACTTTCTTTCTTAGTAGTTGTTCTATCAAGACTCCCAAACTCCTCTTTTCTGAAATTTCTTCGAATAATGATCCTCGAGTCGTATTACTCCTTGAGGTTATGTTTGGGCCATTCAAAAGAATTATTCATAATTAGGTAAGAGAATGAAAGGGCTCGCCAAAGGCAGGATATGGGAGATTTAGCAAAATGTTTTCCTACTCCATTATTTTCAGGAGTCCTAAATGAGTTGAGTGATTTTTTTTATCATTGGACGATAGTCTACCCCCGCCCCCATTTAGCTATGCTATTTTGATAATAATAACTTTTGCAAAGTTTTAGGAGCAATTCTAATATTACCAGCGAATGTGAAATTGCGAAATTAATAGAACTTGCTTTAGAAAGCTATTATTTTGATTTTTGATTATACCCTAATGGCACGCATCTTAGACATTTCATGTAACTCACTTAGAAGATATACTAGTTCTTTTAATGCATTCCCCTATGGAAATGAAGTTCTACTCATTCCCAAGTATTTTATAACTCAGCATTGCTGAAACCATTTGTTAGAGAACCTTTATAGAGGAGTCGCTCCCCTAAAACAAATATGGTTCCAAAGGAAATAGGATTCCATCTTCTATTTGTCAACTAGTTTTTTGAGGTGCCATAGTTCCTATCAAATACCAGGTCAACTAGATGTGGGGTTAAGTACTTTTAAATATGACCGAGGTTAGACTCTCGTTGGGAGTATCAGACAATCATGTGTATGAAGAGATCCCCAATGGGAGATCCGCCCTCCGAAAGAAGTCACTACAACAATCGGTCCAGATTAATCGAGACAAAATCCCAGATACCGGGCGGTATCCAAGACATGATAAAAAAAAAAATAGTTCCTATCAAATGCAACCTAAGTTTATTTCTATGGCGGAGCAATGGTACTGGTCCCTTTAGCCCTCGCTCTAATTATCCTTAATTTGGTATACCATATTTTGGGTAACATACCCCAACTTTAAGACCATGGTAGTGGTATCCCTTTTCTTACAAATTGGGAGGCCTTCATTAAATTGTCTAGTTGTCCCTCACTCTCTGTTTTATCAACATATCAGCCAAAGGACAAATCCATTTCTAGCTATGGAGATTGGGCCCACACCAAATCTCATTCTCCATTTTTCACTCCATTCGCTCGACATCTGTTAAATATTTTTTTGAACTATCTAAGCACAAAGAGATTTCTGCAAAGTGTGAACGTTACTGATTCTCTCTTGTACTTCACATACTATTGTCTCTCTCACTCCACATGTCTCCAAAAGCAGAAGGGCTTCTTTCTTTCCCCATGTGGAAGAAGTTTATACACAGCGGGGGCCTACAACTATATATTGCTCTCTCTATATGACATACTCCATATATAATATTTTTTTAGAATTATATTATCATTATTAAAGAGTTATCGAGCAAAACAAATAGACGGAAAAAAATTGTACCTTTTGATTTGTGGTTATTGAAAATAATTTGTTTATGTTGGACGTTGTATTTTAGAGGCAATGTATCATTAATTTCCTATGTCAGATGATTAATTACTTTGATTAGTATCAAGGGATTTTGTTTATGTTCCCAATAATTTAGATTAGGTACCCCATAAATTACCTTTTTGTCATTATATTCTACATATTTTATTTTTTTTCTTATAAATAGAGTTCTGTAAAGGAAAAAATATGATGTTAATTGAGTTATATTTCATTGATTTCTACATATTTTACTATTTTAACTTTGGTGACTATAAAATAATTAAACTCATGAAAGACTTTATTGATTATAAATTTTTGTGATTAACTTATTAAAATTAAAGAGTCTGAGAAGGTAAAAACAACCACTCTCTTTTGCTAAAAGAAAATAACAACGGGAAAAGAGTCACACCACAATGAGTAAAATCAAATAAAAAAGAATTTCTATTTATATAAAAAAGATTGTTCTCATAGTTGAAAAATTGTACTTGGTTTCTTATAGTGCCTGATTTATCCTTACGTTTTCCTCTTCAAATGATCTCGGATCTCTTTATTTTCCCTTATACGGATGGCCATAAGCAACTTATCAAACTGAAAAACCCATTTGTCACAACTGTTGCGTGGTTCAATTTTTTTTTCTCCTTTTTTTGAGAGAGATCATGTGATTTACAGTGACCACATTATGATTCGCAAGAAACGACATGCAATCATAAAAAGAAAAATTCCTAATTGGAAATTTAGGAAAGATTTTTGAAAATTACGGTTATTGAAGTTGGTAATTACGAGGTTGTCATGATTAATAGTTATACACCTTTTTATGATTTTTTTTTTGTTGGGGGTATTTTCTACCAAAGATATGTTTTTAACCTTGAAAGAAATTCATAGTATTTTTTCATGAACTTGGACAGTTATTGAATTAGGTAATTACGAGGTTGTCATGATTCATAATATGTTGTTAATATTTTTTCATAATATTTAACCTTGAAAGAAATTCATAATATTTTTGTAATTTTTTTCTTTTTTTTTTTTAAAATAAAGGAAAAAGGCTCGCTCAATATAAAAATCTATGAAAAGAAGGAATTTCTCTAACGATACTGTACTAATTTCCATGTGATCCGCTTAACCCGAAACTTTCCAAAAAGATGAAAGCACAAAAAATTAATATGCATTTAGACGATTTAGAAGCATGGTTGGGTATGACATGTGTCTTCCTCCACCGTGTTTGCTGGACTTTCCTTTGTTGACACCGAGTCTTCCCCTCTCCCAGTCCCACCTCTTCACTATTTTCTCACCTTTTCACTCTCTATATAACCTTCTCCTTTCTTTTTCCCACCTCTTCACCTCTCTCTCTCTCTCTCTCTCGTTTTTGTTTCAAACATGAAAGTCTCATACTCTCCCTTTACTACGCTTACACCTTCAAAGATTCAAACCAATTCTCAAAACCCCAAATCGCAAAAACCATCAACTCCATTATCACAACCCGTATCATGCAAAATTCTCATCAACCCATCAAAGAAGAAAGTTCAAAGAGAACCAACGACGCTTCACTCACTATCACCGGTGCTAAAACATCCGGTTTTATCCCCTTCGCAACCTCGAGAGCTAAGCCAGCTTCAAAAACTAGCGGCTTTAGTTCTAGACACTCTTGAAAAATCAATTCTAGAAATGGAGAAAACCGGGAAATTGTTGAAGACGGTCGACCCGGTGGTTCAACTAGAAGGGAATTTCGCCCCAGTTCGGGAATGTCCGGCTCGAATAGGGCTTGAAGTGGAGGGTCAAATTCCTGGCTGGCTTACGGGAGTCTATGTAAGGAATGGAGCCAACCCGTTGTTCTCTCCCGTCGGTAGACACCATCTTTTTGATGGCGATGGAATGATACATGCAGTTTCATTGCAAACCGGAAACCAGGCTGGTTATTCATGCCGGTTCACCCGGACGAGCAGGTTGGTTCAAGAGGTAGCATTGGGAAGGCCGGTTTTTCCCAAGCCAATTGGCGAGTTGCATGGCCATTTTGGCTTGGCTCGTCTTGGCCTATTTATGGCTCGCTCTGCCGCCGGTTTGGTGGATAGAACACGTGGCAGTGGAGTAGCAAACGCTGGGGTCTTGTATTTTAATGGCCGTCTTCTTGCCATGTCAGAAGATGATTTACCATATCATGTGAAAATCACCGATGATGGTGATCTTGAGACAATCGGACGGTTCGATTTCAACGGGCAGTTCGATCAGTCCATGATTGCGCATCCTAAGGTGGACCCTGCCACAGGTGAGCTTTTCGCCCTAAGCTACAATGTGATCAAAAAACCATATCTCAAGTGCCTCAAGGTTAACACATGCGGCAAAAAGACACCGGACGTGAATATTGAGCTACAAGAGCCAACTATGGTGCATGATTTTGCTATGACTAAGAACTATGTAATTGTACCCGATCATCAAATGGTTTTCAAGTTATCCGAAATGTTTCGGGGCGGGTCGCCTGTGGTTTACAACCCGAATAAGGTTTCCCGGGTAGGGGTTTTGTCCAAGAATGAAACCGACGGGTCAAGAATCCGTTGGATTGACGTACCCGATTGCTTTTGCTTTCATTTTTGGAATGCATGGGAAGAGACAGATTCGGATACAGGTCATACCCACATCGTGGTAATTGGATCATGCATGACTCCCGCTGACTCGGTTTTCAATGAAAACGAATCGGGCGATCCGCTTAAAAGCGAATTATCCAGGATCCGGTTGAATTTGAATACGGGCGAATCAACCTGCAGGGTTATAGTTTCCGGGTTAAATTTGGAAGCAGGTCTAGTGAACAAGTGGTTATTGGGTCGAAAAACCCGGTTCGCCTTCCTGGCAATGACTGAACCGTGGCCAAAAGCGTGTGGCGTGGCAAAGGTTGATTTGGAGTCGGGAGAGGTGACAAAATTCGTATATGGCGAAAATCGATTTGGTGGTGAGCCATGTTTTGTGCCACGGTGGAGTCATGTGGCAGAAGGGAGTGAGGATGAAGATGAAGGTTGCTTGGCGAGTTTTGTTAGAGATGAGGGGAGAGAGAGATCAGAGTTGGTGGTAGTGAGAGCCAAAGACATGAAACAATTAGCTTGTGTCAAACTCCCAACAAGAGTTCCATATGGTTTTCATGGTACATTTATTAGCTCCGAGGAATTGAAAGAACAAATCCAGGACTAATTTCCCATCTTTTTGTAACTATCTAGGACAATATCAAGGCCAATATACCCACGAGTAGTCCTTATTATTTTATTTATTAATTTCCTTTAAAGTTCATAAACTCGTATATTCTTTTGACTATATCATGAAGGTTCTTGTAATGGGAGTGTGACATTGTATGGATATGGTAAAGTGTTGCTCTTTCTGTTATTAAATGGCCACACTGTTTGGTTGGTGAGGACAAAGAAAGATTGTACGTTTGATTTGGGCTGAGGGTACAGACAAGAAGACACATGAACAAAAGAGAGAGAGAGAGAGAGAGAGAGAGACGAAATGATTTTGATAATGCTCGGTGTCCTCAAGTCATGGCCTGTGAGAGTGGGTGCCAGATTGTTTCCTTGACCCATGTAGAAGCCAATTCAAAGGGAGCATGCATTTGCATTGTTGTTGGACCTGTTTCCTATTTGGTCTGATTTTAATCTTCATGTAGGACCAAATTTGTGAGTAAAATGTTGACCTCACCAAGCTCCATTGTGGCAACTTGAGCTGTTTTGTCATCATGCTTTATGTCTTTGCTTTTCAAATTTTTGTTTCAGTCGATTATGTCAATTGGGGAAGGAAGATCTCTTATATTTGGAGAGAGTAAAGAAGTAAAAGGGAAGGGATCAACTTACTCCATCCCCCCCCCTCCCCAAAAAAAAATCTGAGTGATCTTACAATGCAACTGGTTCTCCTTTACTCATCGATCATCCTATTTTAACATGACACGATTAAATTCAAAATTTACGTCAAAACTTTTTATCTAAAAGGAGTTGACTCATATCAGTTCAAGTAAAGCATATGTAGTAAATTTTGTTGGAACCAAATTTATCTTTATTTAATATGGTTTACACCAAATGGTAGGCTTATGCTTATCAACAAGATTTTTTTTTTTAAAAATTTTTTGGACCCTTTAAGTCCTTAAATTCGAGATTTAAACTTTGTTATCCTTTGAACCAACTTATTATAGAAGAATATTAATTGAGCTAATATCTAAATTATCTTATGAGAGATGTTAATAAAGAATTTTTGTTTAATTTACCTAGCCTCCTGAAGACCACTTATTATAAGGAGCATAAGAATGAGGGGGGGGGGGGACTCACAACCAAGGGAATATTTATATATATCCATTTTGGTGAAGCTTAATTAGTTGTTTTTTTTTTTTGTTATAATTCGATCGTGAGATTTCCAAATTAAGGAAAATGGATTATGATTATTAGGTTATCCCTAAGAATAATAGAGCTCAATTAGTAGAGTATTGGTAGCGAAGAGTCCATTCTTTTAGGTTATCTTTCACTTCAAACCGCATATAAAAGCTCCAAATTGATGTTATTAAAATTCTCCAGCCTGTGAAATAAAAGATTCTTGATCATAGAACAATCTTTTGTTGAGATATGACAGGGAATTATTAAAAATTTCATTCTTTACCTATCAATTACAACTAAGCCCATTTTCTATATACCCATCAAAGAATAATTCTCTATGCAACAATGATATCATTGTCCAAGTACACAGCATGGCCCTAGTAATTTCAATTTATTCTGTAATCATATGTGAAACGTTATCCCTTATTTTGTAATACTAACCTCATAAGATGAATCAAAAAAAAAAAAAAAAAAAAATCTCTAAGAGCAAAATTCAAGCTCTAAAATTTTGATGAAGGTAAAAAATTTCAGAATTAGTCAGAAGTTGCTTCACTTGTTTGGTGCTACAAGCACTTTCTTCAATTTTACTAGAAGCATGCCACTTCGAAAAAAACTGGACTTAGGATAAAAGCCAAGGAGAGCTTTTTTATTTTTTATTTTTTATTTTATTTTTTATCTTCCTTGGCACTGACTCAGCTTTGTTGGCCCTAAAGACCCCACTTGCCAATTTGTTGTTGAATAAAAATGCATGTTTATATTTCCACATTTTTCTTTTGTCTGAGAAGAGAACCAGGCCATTGACACCAACAGTGTGTCATCCCATGCATCAGCGGATCCACACGAGGGGTCATGCACACGCCACGTGGCACTCACGTGAATTGGGATCTCCAGACCTTGGAAATCTTTAAATGACGATTTGTTGTTGGTGCCAAAGATGCATTTGATATCTTTGGGATTTCTTTTCCCTTTTGGTCGAATCTTTGAGGTTGTGTTTAATGAAAAAACAATTTGGTCCGGCGTGAGAGCTAAGGGGATGACCATTTCAAAGAAAGAAAAGAAAAAAGTGGACCAACTTGACCCTTTTGACTCCAGATTCTCCAATCGACAATTTATGTCATTGCAATTCTTTGACTTTTGTACCCCTAAATTTAATCGAGTATATGACGAATGGTTGGTACATAGAGTAAGAGTAGGTATACTTCCTCATGGAGTAGGGTAAGGGTACAAAATTTATAATCGATGAATGATAGGGTAGGATATAAATTCTAACTTATTGGGTACTGGGTATACCGTATAGAATCGATTATAGATTTTAATAGAGTTGTTGGAGGTGGATTTAACTCCACAAATAAAACGATCCTTTCAGCTAGAGTAGGAAACTAGTGATGATGCATTCGAGGGGCCTTTATGGATGAAGAAACCTACAAAATACTGTCAGAGGTGATTTGATGGAGTAAATTCCAATACTCAAGTTAGAAAGAGCGATGATGATAAGTAGAACAGACTAAATAGAGTCTCAGAATAGCTTTGTGTTGTCTCTGTGTGATGTGTATAGAGTTGAGTATGTTGTATATCTTTTGTAGATTGTCTTTGCTCAATATATATAGTGTGTCTAAATGGCAAGAGGCATAGAAATTCTATTTACCTTGTGGAGAAACCTTTGGGAATCTTCCATAATTGCAAGGACAATAGTCTAAAATTTTTAGGAGATTTAAGATTTTTATAATTAAAGGAAGTTCAAATTGTCATGGAAATTTGCTTCCTTAATGGGTAAGATTACTTCCGGGATTATAGGAGATTCAAACCTTGGGCGATCATCATCTTGATTTACTTGACGAAGGTGTTGTTCAGTGAAAGACCCTTTAGTGGTAGTTGAGAGATCGAGAGGATTAGCTGAGAGGGCTTAATCGAGTAGTGGTGAGGAAGCGAGAGTGCTGAACCGAGAGGGTGTTCAACAGAGAGCATGTTCGATTGCTTCGGGTGTTTATGAGAGGCTCCCTGATGGTTCGTGGACCTTGTAACTATGGCCTAATGGGCGTGGTAATCTCTAGGCTTTATGGTCATAGGATATTGGACCATGTACTATTCTTTGCTCCCAACTTCTAATGTTAGTTTGCAGAAGTGGTATTGGGATTAGTCTTGGAAGAGTGTGAATTGGTGCTGATTGAGAGGGTGTAAAGGTTGAGTGTTTTGGGTAAGCGAAAGAAACGCGGTAGTGAAGTATTAAATACAAGATGTATTACTTTGATTGCGAAGCATGCCATTTCGATTGTTGAGAATCATTTTCGATATGCTTCCTTTCATCCTAAATAGTGGGGGATCCCTAGAGTGGCTTTTCCGGTGCATTTGATAAGATGGAATTTTGGGGATTAGGTTTTGATTCATGAGTGGTGAGATTTGTGAAAAATAAAGATAGTGAGAGGTTTTAAATCACAATTTTATTATTGTACCGGCAAGATTAAGAGCACAATGACAAAGGAGGAACTGTGGAGCCTTATGAAGCGTTGGCTGAACATCCTTAGACAGCTTTTTCTTTCTGGAAGAAGATAGAATGAACTACAAAAGTATAACGATGCAATGAGGTTCTCATCCCTTCTACTAAAATGTTTCAACTCCTTTCTGTAGAAAAAGTCTTGTACCTTATAAAAGAAGTGCAACATAGGATTTCTTTTCCTTTTAATGATTTACTCCGTTCCCATGCACTTTGCTCCAAATTGTATGAACATTGTCTCCCCTCATTGTATCCCAGACGTATAATATATGAAAATTCAAATTAATGAATGAGCTTTTTGAGAGTTTTACTTTCTTGTCGTTGTTGTATTTTCCTTGCTTTATTGGTTATGCATTGGAACAAAATGAGTTGAGTGCTAAGATTACAAGAGATTCATATCAGGTTAGGGAAAATC
This sequence comes from Dillenia turbinata, assembly GCA_037126225.1. Lineage (NCBI taxonomy): Eukaryota > Viridiplantae > Streptophyta > Magnoliopsida > Dilleniales > Dilleniaceae > Dillenia > Dillenia turbinata. Next base: position 8,400,305 of record JBAMMX010000026.1, on the reverse strand, counting down.
GAGATTTGCACTAGGGTAGATGTATGATTACTACCGAAGCAACCAAGAGACCTAACTGAGAGCATTCGATAGAAGAATGAAGCTACCGAGAGGCCGAAAACCGAAGGGTCGAATGACCGGGAGATCAAGCTAGCAAAATATATTGAGAGAGGATCAAGAAGGAATGGCCAAACATATGACTTATTAAGAGGTTGCTTGGTTGTCTGTCTGGGGGGCCTAGTGGTTATGGACTATTGGGCTCTTTATAGTTTGCATTATGATCATGGGCTGTTAAGCTCGGTGTCATCATTGGCATTTTGGGCAAAATGGCATTAGGAGTAAAATAAATTGGGGAATTTGAAGAGGAGAGAAAGTGAAACAGTAAATGTGGAATAATGCTAATTGGACTTTTTAGTTTCTTTAAAAAGTGTTTCGATATTGGACGAATCGTACTCCATACACTTTGCGTGCTTTACTTGCTATTTTTTCTATTGAGGAAGAAAAAGCTTTTTTAGGGTTTATTTTGGTGAACATGTCGAAATAGAGAGGATTAATGATATCAAGAATGTAATGACTCTTGAAGTGTTAAAAGAGATGGTGAATATGATGGGACTGGGTAATGATTTCTAGTTGCAATTGGCCTAAGAAGATGAGAGGGCTAATGAGGTGCCAGAGGGAGGTGCCTTGATGTATAGAGAGTATGTGAGGTATGGGCTTCGAATACCATATCTGGGTGTGTTTTAGCTGAGTTTTTGAAGGGGTTGGAATATATTTCTGACCTTATTGATCCTCAATGCCTGGCGGTTGATTTTGGCAATGGGGAGTTTGTTGGGTCTCTGTTGTCTAGATTTTGATTTTGAAATACTTTCTTCCATCTTTTGTTTAAAAAGGTGTGCCACTAGGGGCCCTATGGAGGACTCATTTTGACTCTAGAATAAACCAGAGTCCAAGTGGAGATTTTTCTACAGGGAGAGTATAGATAAGAATTGGTAGAGAAAATTCTTTTTTTTGTGGAATTTGAGAGGAAGGAATTAATATCGGTATTGCCAGGGGCTTTTGGGGAGCTTGCTGTACGATTGAGGACCCTTACCCCTTCTCGGCACTTAATGCTCCGTTGGGGATTTCTGTTCATTGAGGAACAAGGCTATTCATGTCGATGCCCTCCTTGATGAAGAGATGCTAAAATTGGTCAAGTTATTATTGAGTGAAAACATACAGCTTGAGAGGCCTCTTTTGGTGAAGAAGGTTGCAACAAGGCTGTTCAAAGTTCTTATACCGAGGGGGATGACCATAGGGAGATAACTACCGAGAAACAAATGAGGGGCAAGCGTAAGAAGAGTGTTGAGGAAGGAGAGAGTGTTTTTGAACAAGGGGCTTTGGTAAGGCATGTTTTTCCTATTGTGATCCCAATGAGAAAAAGGAGAAAGTTGAATCTCCCGAGCCCCAGTAGTGAATGGGTGGAGATATCAAGGGAAGAGGGGGCTCAAATTGCAACAATGGTTGTTGGGGGCACTGGGGAAGAGGGCATCGAGAGTGGAGTTCCCAGTGTTTGTGAAGAGACTATTCCTTTTGAAAGCCTACATATTGGTGAGGAGGGGGTAATTTGTTCGGCAGAGATGGACCATCCTCCGCTGTTCCAGAGTATTTGTATGTTCGAAAGGGCGAGGGGGTCATGCTAGAGCATATAACAATTTTTGTTAGGTCCTTTGATAGGAGAAAAGATCTGAAGGAGAGAGGTACTATGGTTATTAGTGTGGGAAATGACTGCTTTAGTTATTTGGACATTATAGAGGCAAGGAGGTTGCTAATCGGTTGGATTTTTATTACTCTGAGTAGGAGTTGAATGGTCTGTCCATGGAACAAGGCGATGAAACCCTCATGGCCATGATAGTTCAGGTATTTTTTTTCTTTAAAAGTTGTATCTGGCTAAATTTTTGATAGTGGGTGGTGACATGACTTGTTGTTTTTGTTGTAGGCCATTGCTTTGGCTAAGTCATAAAGGATTCGGAGGAATCGACTGGTAGGGGACTTGGGGCATCAATTGGGCCAAAGGGACGAGGAGATTTCTCGACTTTGCACTGCTTTGGTTTAGAGGGAGAGATAAATTGAAGCAGAGAGGGTAGTAAACGCTGTCTTGACGGGTAGAAGCGAACAGACAAATGTTATGATCAATTACTAGTTATTGGAAAATGCGAGAGGTTAGAGGCCGAAATAAGAGAGAAGGAAGGGAGGCTGCAAGCTCTCAAAAGATCAACAAAAGAGTAAAAGTAGTCCCGTCTCGTCGTGGAGCAAAAGCTGGTCGACTTAGGGAAGCAATTCGTGATGAACTCTCTAGGAAGCTTCGGCGGCTCGAAGGAAACATATTTGCAGGTGTTGGCGGCGATGGCCTTGAAGTGCAAGTTTGAGCCTAACTGTTGTTTCTCGAGTTGAGGTTTTGGTGGATGTAGGCTCTTGTGTTGCCGTTCTTCGTGCTAATGTGGAAACTTTGTGGTAGAGGACTCTTCCTTCTCCTCAATCCCCTCCACTTTGATCTATTCTTTTCCTATTGGATCTTTTCTTCCCTTGATGTACTCTGTGTATCCCTTTCCGTGAATATTTGTATAGACTGCTCATTTTCCACTTGATTAAGTGAAAAGATATTTGTTTGTTATATTTACATTCTTATTCTATATATGTAATGAACTACGATAGTATGACTTAAGCGTTAAGCTATTGTTAAAGATATTATAATCGAGAGAGAATGTTAGGACCCTTCGAGGTATTAGAACCGGGAGTGTATGCATTAAGTTGTGGTGCCGTGAGGGCACTCGCGTAAAGCATATAGCCAAGGGAAATCCCTCACAAGACAGAAGACCGAGAGAGTACTCGTATAAGTCATGGAACTAAAATAAAAACGTTTATATAAGGCATTCCGAGATAAATCCTTCCAATATAAGGTCGAATCCTTCCAACATAAGAATGAGAGAATGAGTATGGAATCTGTATGTAGTGCAGAGTCGAGAGTTTGGATGTACCTACCCCCTCGGGAGTTACATCTTGTATATGATACATTAGATGGCATGGAGTCAAGCGAATGAGTACATAACTTATATGTGGTGGAGTCGAGAGCTTGGGTACGGAATCCGCATGTGGTATGAAGTCAAGAGTTTGGGTGTGCCAACCCCTTAGGGAGTTACATCCCATATATGACACATTAGATGGTGTGCAGTCAAGAGAATGAGTTTGGAACCTATATGCAGTGCAGCGTCAAGAGTTTGGGAATGGAATCCTCGTGCGATGCGGAGCTGAGAGTTTGGGTGTGTCTATCTCATTGGGAGTTACATCCCGTTTATGACATATTAGATGGAGTGGAGCCAAGAGAATGGGTGCGGAACCCATATACGGTGCGGAGTCGAGAGTTTGGAGATGCAAGAAGGGGAAAACGAGAGACTAGAATCTCATGGACACCGAGACATGAGCCATTGTTGATCAAAATGTTAGAAAGAAGTCATTGAGTAAACAGAGATATTATTATTATGATGATCAAAAAGAGTAATTTCAAACAGAAGCAGTTAAGCCAGCATATTAGAAGATTAACAAAGAAACCATAAGCAGTGGATAGAGGTTACTAAACTAAGGCCGTCAATAGATCTAGATCGTAGTCAAACACCCCGATATCGAGAGGTGTGCTGAACTTGACCTTTATATACTTGGTACTCGATAAAGCTTCAAATGTGTCCAAACTGGGTTGATCCAAGATAACATTATAAAGGGACGATAGTTTAACCACGTTGAAGGTAGCTGTGGTAGTGGCATGGTTAGGTGACATCTCTAGAGTAGTGCCTTCTGGGTATAACCACTCACTAGAAAGTCCCTTTAAAGGTCTAGCATGAGGTTAAAGGTTTGCTTAGTCAAAGTCCATTTGTCGAAAGGCGTCCCAATAGAGGATATCGCAGCTCACTCCTTGATCAACGAAGATCCTCTTGATCGTGTACTGGCCTACCTTAGTGGTGATGACTAGAGGGTCATGTTGGTTTGGGTTAGCTTTTACCAGTTTGTCATTGTTAAACTCAATTGTTGGTCTTTTCCTCTTTTGCCTCCTTTCGACATGAGCAATTAGAACCTCTATGGAGATGGAAATACTGGGGTGACCGTTCGATCGATGTGGAACTGTTGAGCTACTGTTTGGTCGGCTGGACTGTTGGTTAGTGGTGGATTCGCGATGAGAAACCTTCATTCTAGATATGAAGGATGACCCCTCTCGCTTGATTCCCGATGACTCCGGTGATCAGTGGGTTGATTAGTGGCGCGGAGTTGGTCTCTGTCCAGTCCCTCTCACTTGGTCTCTGAGGAACTGCTTTCTCACCTCGTATAGATGAATTTTCCAAGCCTGCTATCTTGAACTAAGGCCTCGAGTTCACCTTTCAGCCCTCGGTATTCATCCGTCATGTGGCCCTACTCTTTGTGGAAGTTACAATATCGTGTCTTCTCTCTCTTGGAATCATCCCTCGTCAGGCATGGGGGCCAGTTCACATAGGATCTGTTTCTGATTTGTATTAGAATTTGGCTGGGCATGCCATTTAAGTGAGTGTAATTAGTGAACTTGCGTAGGGGTGGAGGTACTTCCCGATTCCTTTTCGGTGAGGACTTGTGTCATAGGGGTTAGTTACGTTGGATTCTTCCTTGTCTTCTCCGGTGCCTGTCGGATACCTCGGCTTTCTCCACGGCGATGTACTTTTCGAGCCTAGCATAAAATTCTTGAATAGTTGTCAGGGGATTCTTTGTAAGAGATGTCTTTATTCTCGACGGCCCTAACCCCATGAGTAGAGCTGTTAGGGCAATAGAGTGGTCTAAACCCAAGACCTTCATCATCTCGATAGTGAACTTGTTGAGGAAGTGCCTCAAAGGTTCATTGTCTCTTTGTTGGAATAGTAGATTTCCTTTTAGCGTCTCGACTAATCACAAAGTGGGTTTCGAACCATTCCCTGAGTTGTGAGAAGCCCTTGACGCTGAATGGTGGAAGTGAGCTAAACCATGTTAATGCATTGTCATTCGGAGTTGTGGGGAAGTACTTACACATGACAGCGTCTACCATGTCTCTTGAGATCATGACTGTCACAAAGTGGATCACATGGTCTTGAAGGTTAATAATGGCATCATACATCTCCATAGTGGGAAGGAGTATATCGCGCAACATCGGCTTGATAGAAATTTTGAGATCAAACAACGATGAGTTGGGGATGTATTGGTTGGTGTTGTCTCATTCCATACAGGTCTGTTTACATTCTGTAGCCATGAGCTCTTCAATTTGTCTTTTCAAATCCTCTGGGGCATGCCGAAGAGGTCACCGAGGGCTCCGAGCATCTTCGAGGTTGGCGTTTGTGTAAGCATAAGTGCTCTAACTTCCTGGAGGAGGAAGATACTTCGTGTCTGAGGGCATGACTGAGCGCTTCCAGTTGCTTGCTCATGCCCTGGATCCGGGATTCCAATCTTTCCATCTGGGAGTGGTTAACCTAGTCGGGAGAGGCCGAAACAGGGGGATGAGCCGACCATGTTTGAGGTTGAATGGTAGGAGGTTGGAAATCCACACAGTGCTGTGTGCGGACGATAGAGATGTTTAGTTGAATTACCGGGGCTGCTGGTGGAAGAGGATCTATGGGGTTGGATATCTATCCTCTTACCTTGGACATCATTTTGGAGGTGTTGTCTCCGTTTCTCCTCTTTGGCAACATGGTGATGAGGGAGGGAGGGAGGGAGAGTGAAACAAGGCGTGAACTCCTTCGGCTAAACAGTTAGTCTATTCCCATGGAATACGCTAATTTATTAGAGTTGGATTTGACTTCATAGATAAAACGATCCTTCCGGCTCAAGTAGGAAACTGGTGATGATGCGTTTGAGGGGCCTTTGTAGATGAAGAAACCTGCAAGATCCTTAAGAGATTTAGGATCCTTATAATTAAAGAAAATTTAAATTATTATGGAGATTTCCTGTCTTATTGGATAAGATTATTTCTGGGAGTATAGGAGATTCAAAACTCGGGCAATCATCATCTTGATTTACTTAATTGAGGTGTTGTTCAGTGAAAGACCCTTTAGTGGTAGCCGAGAGGTCGATAGAGACCAAGAGGGTTAGCCAAGAGGGCTTAATCTAGCACTAATGGGGAAGTGAGAGTGTTGGACCGAGAGGGTGATCAACCGAAAGCATGTTTGGTTGCTTGGTATGGGGTGTTTACCAAGGGGCTTCTTGGGGGTTCATGGACCTTGTAACTATGGCCTAATACACCTGATAACCTTTGGGCTTCATGGTCATGGAATATTGGACCATGTACCATCAAGAGGAAAGTAAAATCTACCCTATATAAATTTTTCTAAAAGATAATTTTTAATAGAAAAATAAATAGTCAGTTTTTATTTTAAAAAAAGAATAATCAATTTAAAGAAAATCGATCTTCCAATCATCATTACTACAACCGATGCCAAATTTTTTATTGCAATTGATTCATTTATAAGTTCCAATTCTATTTTTCGAAAATAAAGTGGATGGTCATTGATTTCTAATCCCTTTCTCAACTCATTGTGTCACTTTTGGTTCCTCCACATATTATGCAATAAATTCACTTCTACTCCAAATTTTCAATCCCTAGTTCTGAAAGGAAAAATCAAGTTGGCATAGCCGACCAAGCGAGATCATCAATTTGATTACAACAATGCTCCAAGAAGTAAAAGAAAGTTTATGCAATTTTGGAAAATGATAGCTTTTTACTGTACCCTACAACTTAACCCCACCCATGCTCACCCCTAACTTATCCTGTAATCCTAATTTCTAGAATTAAAATTGGTTCTACTCTGAAGGAAACTATTAGGTATATAATTGTTGGAAATGTTAATATCCTTCAATTATATTTATGCACATAGTTTTCCTTTATTCATTTATTTTTTGTTATCGATAGTTTTTCGTTATTAATCGAAAGGAAAGGCTTGAGGTTACAACTTGTTCTCTTAGCTATATTTATATAAAGCTAGAAGGACTTAACATTATTCCCAAACAGACTCAACTAATCAACCATACACTGACTGTCTCAATTAACCAAGCTATCTGGCTACTAAGTAAATTAAGTTTTCAGAAACTAATCTTCCTTGGCTGACTTATCATGTTGGCCCTGTTGACATCACTTGGTTGGCAAATCCCACAAATATATTTCGTAAATTCCACGTGGAGTCAATTTTTTTTTAAAGATTTGTATTAAATATATGGAATTTTCATTTAATTTAGTGCCGACATAATTTTTTTTTGAGTATAAACTATCGATATTCGATAATTACATTAGATCAAATTGAGATCTTACGGGTATTAGTAATCAGTAATTAGACCAATTAAGTGTTGGTCGTATGGCAATAATTATATTCAACATATTGCTTAATGCTTTGTCCAAAATTGAAGTTAGACTAGGGCACCTAATATGTGCTAATTAGTAATGGGCGGTGGAGAAGATGAGAAGTCTTTATGAAATTAAGCTAAGATTCGCCCCTAATCTGACAACCCAATTCATAATGTTTCCATTACTCATAATTGGTTGATTATCACACTTGGATGCATAGATAAGAATCGGTGGTTTAGGGTAAGATGATTAAGCATTGCATAAAGAATGTGCATGCTAGTGTTGAATTATTAATCTAATAATATTTTTTTTTAAGAAAAATTTGATTTTTATTTGTAAAATTCTTATGTTTTATAAAATATTTTTTATTTTAGTTAAAAAATTATATAAATTGAATAAAACAAATTAATAAATAAGTTGGAAATTTTGGTCTGGGTGATGATTAAGAAATATTTCCGGAGAAAGTAAAAGCGGGTTTAGAGGTTTACAATTATAAAAGATTCTTGCTTTAGAAATGTTATTCTGATTCTGATTAGCCGGTGCAGTTCACCGGAGGGAATTGGCGCATTGGCTATGTAATTACTCATTTTTGGTCACAATTTTGAGTTGTTGATGCACAAGTAGGAATGGTTTGACGGATGACATACCTGGCAACTACCGTCGAAAGAATATGTTCGAGTTTTAATAGTGATTCTGATTTATTTAGTGATAGTATAAGTGAAAAATGATATAGAGGTTAAATATTTTTTTTCCTTTTACTTTATTCTATATATATATTTTTAATATATAAAAAAATTTAAACTCGAGATCTTCATAAGAAGGAAGAAAATGATGTCAGTTGAACTATAATTCATTGGTCAAGGCCTTTACTTTATTTAAGTTACCGGGAAAAAAAGTAAGTGAGGCAGCATGTAAGCTGCAGAGAAAATTTCTTTATTCTATTTCAAGTTTCATTTAAGATAATTGAAATAGCATGGTCATGGTGAGAAGCCTCACAAAAATGAAACATGTCCAAACAACATATTATCAATAACCAAATATACATCACAACTATCGTACTCAAAGATAGAGATACAAAAAGGGGTCGAAATGAAAAATGTAGAATTTAAATCCCTTGGCTCAAGCATTGCTAGTTTGTACTCCCCATTTGGCTCCCTGAATACCTGAATACCTGAAAAGAAGGGAAGTCAAAGGTAGCAAAACCAACGGCTGAAAACAATATAAATACTTAAGCATAAGGGCAAGCAAGACAACATAATGCATGTGTCGAGATATCTCGTGATGCTACGATAGTTAGAAGAATAGTAAAGGGAAAAGATAGAGGTGGAATTGTATGAGGGCTTCACTCACTCAGATATCTTATACAACAAGCAAGCCTATAGAATTAGAGCCTTCATCATGCCTTGATCTTGAGAGGAAAAAAAAAAAAGGAAACATTCTTTTCATGTGCTTAACATTTATAACTTTTTCTCTTATTTTCCTTCACTTTTCTTTCTTTCTATTCATTTGCTTTCTTGCACTTTTCTGCCTCTGGATCCATGGTAACCTTTATTATGAATCAAGTAGGTATGGGGTCACATGCTAATGACACATGTCCTCAAAGACAAGTATAAGTCTACACAATATCAAAATAAAAGTATAAAGCAAAGGGCTACAATTGAAACAAATGGGTATTAGGCTCAACAAAAGAGCTAACTATATATTAGGTTTTGTTGAAGGATATAAAGGTACAATAAGATCTCGCCACGTCTCCTCATGCTCTATTTACCTTTAGGCAAACAAGAATTACTTGTTTGCTTTATCATTGGTTCGCAAGACCTCGAATAAAAGGGCAGATGTTAGCTTGTAAAAACAAAGGGATATAAAGTATGGTGTAGTATAGGAGATTAAGATAGTAGATTCAAAATTATTTGAATACAAAATGCAAAACAATAAGTACAAAACCATTGTCGTACATTTTTGTCAAAATCAAACTCGTCAAACTCCATCACCATCGATCGACCCTTATGCAGGGTAGAAAATCTACCCAAGGGCTGCAGGTCATTCTGAATCGGAATCAAGTGACTTATGTACAACATGCAAAAAAAAGTAGAGTCACATGAATATATGTCCCAACTAGCTACAGAATGTACATACATATACAATTAATGAGTTAACATGTTATAACTGGGTGTGAGTTAGAAAACTGATTATAAGTCGGCCAAAATAGGCCAAACATATGCCCATCCCTTACCTGGCATGGAAGATGCATAAGCACAACAAATCCACAACCCGAGGCACATCATGTGTATTTATCACATAACATACACAAATCAGCAAGCGAAATATCAACAAGGCAACTAAGATTTGGTTTAATACAGGCCTCGGCGGGTCCATCAAGGTCAAACAGACCAGATACGGTCAAACAAGCTAAACTAGGTTCAAAATGGTTAAGATAGGTCAACTTGAGTTGTCAAACAAAACCATGTAAGGTCCAACTATGATGGAACAACCACTACAAACAATAAAGGTTACACTATCAACCAAGATCAAAACAATACACTGAGCGGCATACTACTACCTGAAGCCACAAATAGGATCAACTCAAAATAGGCTGAACTAGGAGATCTCAGGGCTTGACACTTAAGGATCTCAACCGAGTAGGGTCTTAAGGCTTGCATTAAGCTGCTGCCTAGGCTCAACCGAGGTAGGAAAGGAAACCGATTCGAAACTCATGCAGGCTCAAACAGGCGAACATGCCCAAATAACCAGCAAACACGGCGATCAAGTTTGGTGACCGATGATATAGCAAAGGCTATGCCCCATTGACCCGTAGGAACTAAGAATAACAATTGGACCAAAACTTAGAAACTCAATCGAAAATTGGGCATCTGCTCCTTAGCACGAACTTGTTCCGTGCGGTCTCCATGCCAGATTGGTATGTGTCAATCGGTGCCGTCTCCAAATTTGCAAACAAAGATTGCCTTTGATCTGAGATCAAGCTCAATAAAGGACAAATTCTAAAAAGGAAAAAAAAATATAAATATGGCGATATAATTTTAGTAACACTATATTCACACAATATTTTTATTATATTCATTATTGTGCTAATATAATATTTACAGTATCCTATGTGAATATTCTCTCTAGAGCTATATAATCCTTCTGTACGTTCCTCAATGTACTGAACAATTCATTTTATTTCTGATTTCTAAATTCATTCTATTTTCTCAATAAAGGGGATTTAAATTCTTCCGAATTAATTTCAAAGATTGTGTTCACAAATTTTTGATTAATGAAATCCAATTTTACTAACTCATTTTTTCTTGTCTCTTTTTTCAGACTTGAAATTTGTTGTTAACAATCACAGGATATGATACAGTTTCTTATGGATGGGGAAATTAGTGCGCTGTAAATTGATTTGAGATGCCAATAAAACTTGCAAGTGGAATTTCAGTAAGCTTGGACTGGGGTACACAACCTGGTTTGGGCTTCCAGTCTTGGTAATCTCACATCTAAGGGTACTCGGTTGACTTAAATTTGAGATAGCCCCCTCTAGGAGGACTCACATTGGACTGTCCTTACATTCTAAAATTTTGAAAACTATTGTCAATAGAAGGGGGACTACCGTAGGGACGTTTTATCTTAAGAAGCACGATGCAAAGCCCAATTAGAGTCCTTTATGAGACATGAGAAAACGAATTCTTATTCTAGTACAATAGATGCACAATCTCAAAGTCGTGCAATAAAAAACTCAACCACCATCTTTTGAGTATGTACTAGTAAATTCACCAGACATGAGCAGTAGGCAAGCACATTTGCTCAAAGGTTTTTTCTATGCAGTTGCTAAGAATTGAATCATGAATTTTATCAAGAGAAGTAAATTCTGTCAGTTAAGAGCTAAACGCTAAATTTTGAAGCAATGTCTAAGGGTGGTCATGTAGATTGATCCCCAAGGAGTTTAAGATTGAGATGTTTGAATGGACAAATTAGGATCCTGGATGTGGGTCAAATAGATCTTGCTACTGCTTAGAATTAGAATCTACAAAGGTTAGATCATCTGTACAAATGGCTCAAATGTAAAACCTACTTTACAGAGCTTAGCTACAGGATGTGGTTTTTCTTGCCTCTTTTTTATGGCCTTTGTTTCTTTACATGTGTCTCTTGCGTGGGAGTATTGACTTCAGCTGTTTATTTGTGTAGGTCGCTTTCTCTGAAGCCTCACTGACATGTCTCGCAGCCTGTTAGTTATCTCCGTGAATGAGGGTCTGGCTTTTGGATCATGCGCCCAGCATTCTTCAATTAACTTTCTCCACCCTGCATCACAGTTTTCTGGAATAGGAGGCCGTAGCGTGTTATTGACAATACCCCCTGGTGATACAAACACAATGTATCATTAGAAACAGATAAAATTTAGGGTGGTCGGTATTTAGTGTGGTCGGTGGGACAAACCCTGAAACTACCCTAATGGAGAAGCAGCAGACATCGGGTAAAAGCTGTCACGATGCAGAAACAAACAGTGCAGTATGTACTGGCAATTTCAGAGAGGATGAAACAGGAAAATGGAAAAAATAGGAAAAGTGTCCTAGAAGTTAGAGGGGGGGGGGAAATGATCTTCTATTGATTTTAAGCCCTCTGCAACATATTTTTGATCATCTCTCTTCTAACTTGTGAAGAGGCATATGGTTTGAATGAAGTGGAATGAGCGAGTAGTAGAAATGAAAAATTACCTATAATAGCACCACAATGCATATTTGCATAAGGTTCCTCTCCTGTCAAAATCTCCCAAAGAACAATGCCAAAGGAGTAAACATCAACCTGTAAATAAATAAATAAATAATTGTCACTCTCTAACTGCTTCACTGAAGAAATAACATCTTCCTTTATCTCAGGAGCTAAAAGTATGGTACTTGCTTCTACCTTCTCAGAAACTCGATTACTGTTTCCATTTAGTAGTTCTGGAGCCATCCATGGAAGTGTCCCCCGCACACCGCCTGAGACAAGCGTATTTCTCTTTATTCTTGACAATCCGAAATCTCCAACCTGTGTAACGAGCCAAACTTTTCATAATTATAGTAAGTCAAATAATGATTTAAAAGGTGGTTAACCATGAGAGGGAACCACTCCAATAGAATGTGTTCTTCCGTACTTGAATAGGTTCCATGACTATTTAAACTTACTTAAGGTTTATATTTTACTAGCACAACAACTTGTTCTTACTGCAGAAAGACGTATAGATAGTGCAGCTTGAATGTTTATTACCATTATATACACATCTGCTAGGTGTTACCTTGCATATGGGTCTTTGAGGATCCCTCAAATTCACCAGCAAATTTTCACATTTCAAATCAAAATGCACTATGTCCTTCAAATGCAAGTATTCCATTCCAAAAGCTGCATCCATTGCAATTATAAGCCTCTTGCGCCGATCAAGTAGCCTGCATACACAGCTTCCCAGTTTCTCAAAATTAATTTCTTCTACAGGGGTCAAGAAGGAAAAAAGAAAGATGAGTGGATCTGACCTTTCTTTCTTAAGAAAAACATTCCTAAGTGATCCATTCACCATATACTCTGTTACAGTGGCTAATGTACCCCCGGGCCCATCGGGAACAATCCCATAGAATGCAACCACGTTTGGATGATGTAGTTTTGACAGAATTTGTGCCTCTCTCCAGAAGTCTTTGGTCTGCACTGATTGTTAAGATATTTAATTCAAGGCAAAATAGTTTTAACCACAAAATGGAGGGTAGCAGCATTTGCTACATGCAATAATTGAGAAAGTATTGTGTAAATATTTAGGGAACCCACCAATTTATCCTGATCAGATGACCTTCCTGAGAAACAGCTCTTCTTGATCCTCTTGATGGCAACATCTGATCCCCGCCATTTCCCATGATAGACGGTGCCATAAGTACCAGAACCTAGTTCTTGTAATTCTTCAAGGTCTGAGTTCCTAATAATCTGAAAATCAATCAGTCAAGTAATCAGAAAAAAAAAAAAAAAAAAAAAAAAAAAAAAAAAAAAATAACAAAGATGGATTCTAAGCAATAAAAAGGAAAAAGCCAGATAAGTAAAACAATGATTACTTTCGTAACATTGTAATATAAGCAATCAGTCAAGCATTGTGATATCTTATCAATCCCAAAGCTATTTTCATGACATTGGGACAATGTAGTATACAGATTTGCAACATGATATATGTGCTTTGAATCTGAATGATATGAGGTTTGGCTACAAGGAGAAAAACATGGTTTCCTCATTCATAAATTGTATCGTCAACAAGTAGATATAAATATTATGTATGCTATGAGTGAATTTTATTGTCTTGAGAACAGTCTATGCTTAGTACTTCTTTAAGCATCTGAGATGTTTCTAGAATTTTGGAAACAATAAAATTGAAAAAAAAAAATAGCTATGCTAAGCGAAAACATCCGACATTTTCTTTGGTGAATGTATGATGAATAGTGCACAAGGATATTGGTTCAACTTTAAACAAAAAGAGGTTATAGTTATTCTTTTGTCCAAAGAGCTAAAAAATGTTGGAAGTTCTGTACCTGTAGTCCATAGATTCCAGCTTCAAGCTCGGCTATTGCAGCATCACTAATTGATTCGTCCATTCCTGCAACCTATAAAATATGAGGATTGTCAAATGTATGGGCAAAAGAACATGACAAAATGAAACAAATAGTATTAAAAAAAAAAAAGAGTCAGGATGAGATTACATTGCTTGACGATTGTAGACTGATGCTCTCTGTCTTGCTTTCTCTAGGATTGTAATCATCTTCACCGGTCTCATTTTCGACCAGTGGGACAACGGCTGATGTTGATGTATCTTGTGGAATGCTATTTGTAACATCTTCCACAATAACCCCAGACTTCAAGCTAGCAATATCAGGACTATTTGTGGTTGGACACTGGACAGAGGCCCTATACCCTAGCGTCTGCTCTTCATTAGAGTGCCTCCTTGGGCCTTTCATTTCCACTTCACTGCTCAAATAATTCCCAGAAACAGCATCCATGACCTGGCTCTGGATTAAGTTATAGCACAGTCATTTACTTGCAAATCAAAGTTTGTACTGAAAGAATTTCCAGTAAATATGGCTAAACTTACAGTGTCTGCAAGTGTGGAGTTCCAATCATTCATTCTCTGACTAGCAACAGGTAGTTGCTCGCATGAGTTGGTTGAAATTAGGACAGGTTTAAAATTAATTGCCTCAAATATAGAATGCTGTTGATCATTTGCAGCTTTTTGGATATTGTCAAGTAACTCCAATGCAGCTCTTTCCAATTGGTCACCAATGGGATCCATAACTAAATCTCTTGATGGACTGACACAACCAGCCAGTGATGGAGAAAGGTTGCCTTCCGAGAGTAGTAAAGTTTGTGAACTTTTGGAGTTTGTAGAGCAGCTAGTATCTCTTTGATTTTCATCCGATTGTGTTCCAGAGTTTCCTTTGTGGCAGTTCCTAATATGACCAGAAACAACTTTTTCATCTACCTGATGTACCATCTTGTGTGCGCGCCCGAGGTCAACCTCATAATGATGCTCCAGATTTTGAAAATGCTGCTTTCCATCTTTAAATTGAATACTTTTCTTTTTATTATTCTCTTCCATTTGCATGGTGAAATCTTGATGGCTGCTTGACATCCGGAATGATAGTGATCTTTCAGGAACAAAATGCGGCTTCAATGGGAGGGTGCCTGTTTCTTGGAAGTTTGAGTCTGAAAGTGCATGTGATATCCCACTGTAGCTCAGCAAATCATTTGATCCTGGCAATGTGGCCATTAAATTGTCAGGCGGAGAGGCACCTGCCTTTTCAGAATGAAAGCCCCTTTCTCTAGAAGTAGGGCTTCTGATCTCAGTATCACCTTGATAATATGAGGGACCAGGCAAACATCCTGCGCTGGGGCTTCGATTATGGTAAACTGCACCATATGGTGTTTCCGTTTGATCATACTCATCTACAAGTCCATTATAATGATTGAAGTTTAACAAATGTGGAGACCCATAAGGATAATCACGATAGTTTCTCGTGGGACTAGCATGATAGGTGTTGTCAACTGCCTGTGCATTGTATGCACTGATGTTTTCATAACCATCATGCTGCAAGCATACATCATGGTAGGAAACTTGAGAAGGTCTAACTTGTGCAGGAGACAAAGGAGGTGAGAAATTGGATGTCTTGTTCAGAGTGTGAGGTGCATTGGGTACGTGGGCTGCAGAGTTAGTGATCATTCTTCCCCAGTTCAAGGGATTCCCTACATCCTTGATATCCAGAGGATATATAGAATTGGGAGAATCTCTCTGATAGCGGGGACTGTAATCCAAGTTACTTCCCATTTGACTTGCGTGGCTTGCAATACTTTGCCCACTAGAGCTTTTATGAGGAACTGGTTCTTTGGTGCCATTAATAGCTACAACATAATGAAAATCAGGATTGTTTGGCTGTCCAGCTCTTCCCTCGAAGGAAGACGACCTCTCAGACTCGGTCAGAGGTACAAGGAATATCCGTACCCTTTGAGAACCTTCATTTCTTTCCCACTCATGATACTCTTCTATCATATTTTGCAAATCCTCGTCAGAACAAACAGATATAAGGGCATCAAGATCTTCACCAGGAAGCTGGTATCTGATGGTATGAGGTTGGTTGCAAATTGCCGAGGTCTTCCTCACAAGTTCTTCCCACGTGAGGTTCTTCCTGATGGATATAATCCGTGTCTCACCGCCAACATATCTGAGCTTCCCGTCACTTGGTCTTGGCAATATTTTTCCACCATAGCTGCAAAGAAACTTCATTTTCCCAGAAAAAGAAGCTTCTGGACCTCCTGGAAAATAATGGTGGTACGAGGTAGGACTAGGAGATTCTGACACATATAAGGGAGTTGCATTTGGTCCTAGGAATGGTCGATCATAATTATTCTCTTCAAAATATCTATCTGGAGTTTGTCCACTGACACTATGCTTATTGTAGTATCTCATCCTTTGATCATAACAGGCCTTGTTGTCTACCTCGCCTGCATGCCCTTTAAAGGGAACAAATTCCGAGACATCAGACCCACATTCAGATTCCCTTCTCAACCCAAGAATGCGAGTGAGATCCTCATAAACTAGCTGATGATTCTGATCCAAGTTGTATCCCACTCGTTTTTGTTGGTACTGATCCACATTGCTTGTAGCTGGTACTCCTCTATGAACCGAACGATCACGTAGAAACTCCAGGGAAAATTCCTCACCTGTCTGTACAGAAATATTATGTGCACGCCTGTCTCCGTGATTTGGCACATTATATGGCAAATCCTTGTGGAACTTCTGGCCTGAAGGACTCGGAGCCTCACTTGTCATAGTTCCAATGAAAACCGAATTCTATTTACCTTCATATGAACTTGTTTTCAGCCTTCAATGACCCATCAAAGCCATAATACTATCTACATAGCCAAATTCCTTTCTTTATTGCAAGGCAAAAAATTTAGATTGTTTCCATACATATGAATTATGGGTCACCTAGATTAACTCTCCTTATCATCAACCAATTCGTGTAAATTAATTATTGTTGTCTACACATTTGCCGACCACAGAAACCTTGTGCACGAACCCAATTGTTCTATCAAAACTCCAATTCTTTTTGCTTCTTTCAAACCATTATAATAGCACATAAAATTTAGGATCTCCTAATGTCCCATATTGGAAAATCCTCTCCAAATTTGCCAATCCATACAGAGTTGATGGTGTTTCAGGCCAAGCATTCGCCAATTAAACTGTTTAAAATAATTAAAAAGAAAAGAGAGATCAACAACATTACCCTCCATTGCCAAGAGAAAAATAAAAAAAGCAACATAAATTCATTAAAATAAAAAAAAAATGCAGTGGCTTGGAAGAAATTGAGAAACGGATACCGAATAGAACCTAGAATTTAGACAAACTTTTACAATACGGGCATGTAGCGGATGTGCTCGGAAGAAATTAAGAAATGGGTATAAAATTAGAACACAAAATGTTGATAATTTAATGAATTGAACATGTGCGTATGAACCATATTGAAAAAGCATTATACCTGTTTTTGAAATTTGGCTTCACAATGGTCTGATATGAGGGCTTAAAGATTGCATCAAAAAATGGAGATTTCTGCGTGAAAGATGAGAGATGCCCAAAAGAGGAAAACAGGGTTTGAATGTCGGTTTTGTTTTGTCTAGAGAGAGAGAGCGTTGGTTACGGCTAGAATTTCAATCGGGAGCATCGGAGGACGACATTGCTTTAACGCGGCATCATCCCAGGACTCATTCCTAACAGAAATTTACTCTGTCTCTCTCTCTCTCTCTCCCGCGCGCGCGCCCTCTGGCTTGCTCAAAGTGATTAATCTTCGACTTGGGCCGAGAGGACAGGGGTCATTAAAGGGTTGGGTCAGGCCGATCGAGCTGTGCGGCCACTTGAACAATCTTTAGATCAATCTGTATGACTCTCAATAGTTATTTATGCGGCTTGTTAAAGTTTGAGAATCAACATTGATAAATGGGCAAGCGTGATTCACCTGACCCAAAAGTTCTCTAAGTCCCAAATCCAACTCAGCTTTGAAGTTGGCCTAGCCTGGGCCCGAGGAGAGATGTAGGCTTGCTCGGATGGTTAGGCCTACTATTTGCTCAAACCAGTTACCAGTACAGAAATCAAACTTTGTCAGTGATTATGAAGATTTATGGATGTAGCTCCCTGTGAAGGGGAAAAAAAATAATAATAAATAAACAATTCAAAGTTAATTCTAAATTTGAACTGATCACATGAAGCTTAGCTAAAATTGGGTTTCGGTTCAAAATAATTTCAACTTGACATGTGATGTAAATTCGTTTGTAATAATGAATCTTACGTGAATTGGTTTCAAAAGAAAACTGGAAGAAAGGTTATGTGGGAAATCACTCCCTAAGCACTTGCTCAGCCTAGTTAATGGTGGACTCACTCAAAGTGACCGGACCACACAGCTTAATTGTTTAGGATTAACTTTGAGGACGTATCAGAATTGAAATCAAAATCATAAATTTTAAAATCAGAATGGATAGAATCATTCCAATTTATTTATTTGATTCAATACACTATAATGGGTATCATTATCATATATGGGTTTGATTAGCTGATTCTTTCAGAACGAGAATTCATAATTTTCTAATTTTATCTCTACTACAGTATTATTAAAAAATCAATAATTTAAATAAACTGTTTTAAAATATTAGAAGAAATTAATTTTATTTAAGAAAAATAATTATTTAAACATAGTGAGCAATTTTGAGATTGGTATATTGTCATTAAAAATTAAAAAAACTACATATTAATTTTGATATGCATTTTTTTTTCAATTTTATCCTTTTCTAAGATTAAAAAAAAAAGAAAGTACTCTAACTTAATAATGAAAATTTTACTAGTTTAGATTTTTCTATACATATTATATTTTTTCCTACCCTACATATTGTATTTTTTTTCACTTATTTAGTTTTTCCTATACATATGAACTCTTGAATTTGAAATTTTGTGAAAGAAAAAGAGACTTTGCATTAAAATCTATATTATAAATTAATCAAAAATTTTTTTATTAAACAATTAAATAACTACAAAAGTCACAAAAAAAAAAAAAATTCATTACCCATAAATAAGTAACTATATAAGCCACAAAATATTTCATTATTAATAAAGCATCTCACAAAATAAGATGATATCTTGTAATAGTTTGGATAGTTATAGCCAAAAACTAATAACTAGTATAATGTTCTTTTTTTTTTTATTTAATAACTAGCATAATGATTTAGAAATTAACCCAAGGATAGAGAATACTAAGGATATATTTCTTTCTCATCTTAGTAGAGTAGCTAAAAAACATAGTGAGTTTGGAAGATTCAACTCCTATGATGTCGCCCGCTTTAAATACCTCTGCACTTGATAGTCTAAGTTTCATCAACTCATCAACCAACGCATTGCTAAAGCCAAATGTTCACGTTTATCATCATCTGCCATAACAATTGCCATTGTTGTGAAGTTGGTTGAAATTCCTTCCATAAATGATGTAAATTGTCTTGTAAGTTATTGAAATTGGATATCAATATTTGATGTGTTGTTGTCGATTTCAATTTCTTTGAAGCAATATGACTTCTTTTGCTTTTTAGAATTTCTAGTACTTGTTGAAATAGCTTGTGTTCCTTGTGCAACTGAATTTACTTCAATCTCATCATCAGTACTTAAAACTTCATCAACAATAACATTTTCCTTTTCTTTCACCATGTCTGGATAGTATCTACATAGCCCTCGATAACAGTTTTAGTTGCTCTATCTTTTCCATACGCTATTTCAAGATCACCCAGATATGGAAATCAGACATCCCAAAGTCCATTTGTTTCTTTGTGCAACTTCAAAATATAAATCAACTGAAAATTAGAACAAAAACATAAAAAAGTAACATTCATTAATATCGTAAAGTTTGTAAATAAAAAAAACTTTCTTACTTTACACCAATTCTCATACCATTGTCTCTCTCACAAGCAATTTTTTTGTCAACCACATCTTGGTTATTGCATTATATTGGGCCTTCAAACATTTTACCTTTGATTCCAAATGTGGAGAAATTTGTTTTTCAAATATAGGAAGCTTATGGAGTATTATTTTGTGCAACTTGTTCTTATAATTATTTTTGAATCCTTCAGCCATTTTCCATAAAGAATCACAAGCTAACTCTTGTAAAGTTTCAATCAACAATTTCACTTCCAAATCAATGCAAAAACATTTGTTTTTTCCTTGCCCGCATGTATTTTCATCATTTTCCATCCTCTCATAGAAATGTTACTTGTGATGAAAAAAAGCTCCACATAGCAAATTAATGACAATAAGATAATTTATCATAACACATAGTTATAATATATATATATAAAAAAACATAGAAATAGTTTAAGACCAATATAACAGATAGTTACAATACAAAAAATTAATCATACATTACAGATTCAAAAACAACTCCATCTAGAAAATACATCAAATAATTTAAATTAGAAACACAACTACAATTTTTCCAAAAAAACTTATTGGTTATAGACAATTAGAAAGAACTTTCACTACCAGAAAAAAGACTTTCAGCGACTAAAATTATCGACGGATAAATATCCGTCGCTATTAGTGACGGATTAGCGACGGAAAAATCAGCGACGAAAAAATCCATTGCTAATTTTTTTGTCGTTAAATCGGTCGCTAAAATTAGCGATGGAAAGTTTCTGTAGTTAAATCCATCGCTAAAGTTTTTCCGGAGAAATTAGCGACGGAAATTTTCTGTCGCTAATTTTTTCGTTGCTAATCCGTCGCTAAAATTTAAATTTTTTTTTTTATTTTTGTTAAATATAATTTTATATTTTTATTAAATATAATTTTATTTTTTTATCAAATATAATTTTTTGTTTTTATTAAATATAATTTTGTATTCTTATTAAATATAATTTTGTGTTTTTATTAAATATAATTTTTTTTATTAAATATAATTTTGTATTTTTATTAAATGTAATTTTATTTTTTTATTAAATATAATTTTTTGTTTTTATTAAATATAATTTTGTATTTTTATTAAATATAATTTTTTGTTTTTATTAAGTATAATTTTGTATTTTTATTGAATATAATTTTGTGTTTTTATTAAATATAATTTTTACTTTTATTAAATATAATTTTATTTTTTATTAAATATAATTTTGTATTTTTATTAGATATAATTTTTTGTTTTTTAAATATAATTTTATGTTTTTATTAAATAAAATTTTATATTTTTATTAAATAAGGGTATTGTATTTTTAATATTGAGAATTACAAATAAAGTATAGAAATAGAAAACAAATAAATCAATAATACAAATGTAATGATGGTATAGTGGTTAAGACTCTCAAGTTCTCTCTCTCACACCCGGGTTCGAACCTGGTTGGGAACATATTTTCAGAACATTATTAGCACATCTACGCACGGGCGGGCGTGCGGGCGGGCCGAGTTCCGGATGGTGGTGGAAGCGGGTCGGGCGTTCAGCTTCCGGTATTTGGATTTGGTATTGCTAACTTCATTGACAGATTAGCAACGAAAATTTTCCATCGCTAAAAAATCCGTCACTAATCTTTCGCTAAAATTAGTGAGGTGACTTGCAGCGACAGAAAAATCCATCGCTGATACCCGTTTTTCTAGAAGTGTTTCTAGCAATTCCTCCAATATCCTTTCCGTCTACTCTTACCAACTTCTAATTCATTCTATCTAATGTACTAAATTCACATCCCATATAATATAGTTCAAACAATCTTAAATTCATATAGTATATAAAATAGTTAATGTTTGAATTGATAATACTTATTGATAGTCTTATAACATTATTATCTAAAGAGAAATGCAATAATTTCAATAATGCTTTTCATACCCTCATTCCCTAAGTGCATTGCCTACAACCATAGCTAGCTAAAGTACCTTACAGTCACATAATTTTTCCTAGTGCCTCACAGTGCAAATGTATAACATATATTTGCAGTGTATAGAAGAAGATGACCATAGCAACAAAAACTTAAAGATTCAAACCGCTTTACTAACAAAGAACTTCCCAAGCCTGCACAAGTTAATCTTCTCAAAGTGCAAGAAACTCAAAAACAAGTGAAAAATACTTGGATTTAGATTGACAAGCCTACCGAAGCACAACAAATCAGAGATATTCATTGAAAGAAAAGCTTATATGCTCAATAGAACCTAAACCAAGCCTGGTAAAGAATCCAAAATGCGAATAGATGATAGTTACTTGAAAGAAACATTTAATGCTTCCTGAGACCATTCATCGTATGGTTAAAGATTTTGGTGTCACCTAATACTTATGGTAGCTCATTTTAAGTACTTGTCCTAGTCATCTGAGTTTTAATAGATCAATTATAGATTGGATGGAGCATTTGCGCATGGCCAAAAACTGATTGCAGTAAGTATATTATGGATTGTAAATCAAATGTGTCACCTTAGTCTGGAATTTATAGAACCAAAGGAACAATATTATTAGCAATGGAAAGATAAGTATTATAATTATTGGAATAGACAATTTTTGATAAATTTAATATCAATCACAGTATGGTATATATTGAATTTTTAATGGCTCTAGACTTGCAGGCATTAATTTTACTGCAATTGCTTAAGAAATGATCAAAATTGTCTTATTGAAGCTGTGACTATTATCTTTGAATTTTAATGCCTTTGGACTTAAGGACATTAATTTGACTCTGGATATTCACACTACAGTGAGAAACTGAATGTTTGTGCATATATGTATTTATGGCAGCGAATTGCTTGCTACACTAGCCTTTGTATGTAGCAGTAATAGTTCAATAGTATAAAGGACATACTTTGGATGGTGAATACAATTTATAATCATATCAGCAACAAGGTTGATTTCTTTAAAAATACTAAATGCAACAACCTGAACATGAAACAGCTTACATTCTGTAATCTATCTTTTGATATAGGAATTTTAATTCAATTTACTAGCATTTTCTTCCTTCTTTCTTCTTTCTTTAGACCAGCCCTCTAACAAGTTGCAAATCTAATTTGTTCATTGACAACTGAACTTTAACCTCACTAAGATATTAATACCACTAAACATATTTGCAAAATCCCATTAGTTATTGTTACATACTTGAAGTCATATTGCTATTATCACATTTCTCATTATTTAACTGGCAAATTGGGCACAATAATCCTCTACTAGCAATTCCTCTTCTATCAAAATCATAAACAAGCATTCCACCTATATCATGTCCCTAAAAAAGAGTGTGTTCAATCTGACCACTTGCATATGCTTTGTCCTTATACCTGCTTCTTATAACCTTTAGCCCACCTTTACGGAAGAGAAGGCTACATATGATGCAATGTAGTTGCACAAAAGCAAGGCAAGTATCATCAAATTTTTATGCTGATCCAAACTGTCTGCTTTTCCCAAATCACAAAAACATTTATCACACCCCAACATCTACTCACAAATACAATCTCTCCAAAGTATTTTACCTTATATCTTAATCATAAGTAATCCTATATTGTCATGCCTATTACACATGTATGTATATCAAACTTCTAACGTCAAGATGTTAGTCCAAAGGAATTACTACGAGGGTATTCACCATTCAGCCAAACAAGCCAAGGTAGGTCTTCAATCACAATTGAGAAACTATTCATAGAGCGATACATCACTCAGGTTGTAGGCGTAGCGTGGAAAACATCCCATTCGAGTTTCTTATTCTTCGTCTGGAGATCAAAACTCTACATCGAGGGTCTAAACTTAATAACTAAAATAGAAATTAACCTAAGTGCTTAACCCCCTAAAATAAAAATTAAACTTAATCCATAAAGATCCATAGAAAGTTCTGTACATTTCTTAAAAATAAATCTTCAAAAATTGAAAATTTCAAAACAGCAAACATTTTAAAACCTTTGGAAAACCATTGGGACATTTAGAAATATTTCAAACTTTTAAACATTCAAAATCATGAGTCTATACTCTGATACCAATAAAGTTGTCACACCCCTGATCCTAGGATCAAGGACGCAATAACCGCCGCGTTGTCTCGGTATACGAGTAGAACCTCCCCTATGCTGGGACTTCGCAAGACTACATTACTGAACAATAAATCTTCCAGTACACAAATCTATCAAAATAAGAAATTTATAAAACAATACACATGCAAATGACCCATCTGGTCCATCATTGTACACACAAGCATGCGTCGGCACACATTTGGGAAGGGGTTCCTGTACACGCATGCATGCAATGTGACTATCCCAGCTAATACAGAATTCTCAGTACAAATAAAATATTCAAAATAAAAGAAATTCCAAATCATAGTCGTAAGATTTTACTAATACTTGCTTGAAGAAAATAAGTCAACATCAATAAAGTCCAAACAGTATGAAATGTACAGAATTTCATAATTTCGAAAGTAAATATCAAAATTCAACATTTCAATCCAAATGTCTCAGTACAAGATAAAACATTTTCCAATTGTGATTTTACTTTGACAAGATTTTACTTTCACATATTTCACAATTGCAATCATTCATTTCATGACATTAGCTTCTTCAGTTACCTTTGTTGTCTTTCATGGAGAAACAAAACCTAGTGCATGCTATACATGGGGAGGTGGCTTCTGTATCGACACTAGAGATGTGAGAGACGTGGAGCTGCCTTATGGAGACAAATGGAATCATGCATATCACAATCTCTAGAATGTCAAAATCATAACCTAGTACTTGTTGAAGCCCGTCAAGATCAATTTGACATTATGCTTTAAGTTTTATTGTGCATAATTTGGGGCATCGAATTTGTTTCTACTTGCGATGGAGGAAGAGAAACTCCACTAGTTGTGCCTCTGTTTACCTTATCTTTTGGACACTTGGGTTGGGAGCTGGCTATCTCTCAATTGTTTTGGAAAAGTGCAGCACGAAGAAAACAAGAGTCCACCCCAAGTCAATGGGTGTACCGTGCCTTTACCCTTTCACAACTCAGGTAAACATTTTTCTTCTTTTTGGTTTTATTTTATAGCTTAAGCATTGCATCAGCAATTCAATTGCTTCGTACCTAAGTTTATTTTGGTGGGGTAAGTCTTGAAAATGACATTTTGGACTTTTTCTCCCCTTGTGGCCCCTTTTGTTTTAATTTGGGAATTTTATTTCTGCAATGTACGCGAGGATAATCTCTCATAGTTACCCAAATACGCTATTGTTATCTTTACCAAGTAAGTTCTCCAAGATCTGAAACTTTCTAATCTCTTGGTAAAATTTAAATTTCGCTTTTTAAACAAATTATAGGTGCTCAAAGAAAGGATGAAGGATACAAATCAGCAGGTGGGGCAATTGGAAGCAGAGGAATTCGTGGAAAGCCATAAGGATACTCTTGTGGTTGAAATCGAGAAGGAAATGGCACAAATATGCCCTGCAGCTAATGACTGTTTCTTATTCAGAATCGGGGACCAACTGCGCAAAGTAAATGAAGATGCATACACCCCAGAGGTCATTGCAATCGGTCCTTACCACCATGGAAACCAAAGCCTACAGGCAATGGAAGGACTCAAATTACGCTATCTCCAATCTCTTCTCAACCAAAGTAGGGAGTTCAGCGTTGGAAGGTTTGTTACCGAAGTGAGAAATTTGGGAGCAAAAGCTCGAAACTGCTATGAAGAGCCGATAAACCTTTCTGAGGATGAATTCGTGAAAATGTTACTCTTAGATAGCTGCTTTGTTGTTGAACTTTTCCGCAAGTTTTTCTACATAGGAAGAAGGGATTACGACGACCCTGTTTTCCTAATGGAGCCTATACGAAGTAGCATAAGGCGTGACTTGATGCTATTTGAAAATCAACTACCGTTTTTCATGCTCGAAGCATTTTTCAACATGACAAGTATCGGAAATCAATCCAGTGAAAGCTTTATTCACTTGGCTCTCCACTTCATCAGCTTCATTTTACCAGGTGCACATCAAGACCACTCTATCTCTCATTTGCTTCCAGATTATGAACCCAAGCACTTACTTGGCTTATTACATGGAAGTTATGTTCCTTCATGTGCAAGGCACAACGGAAATAAAGGAAGTCCTAAAGTTCAGGAACTAATCGAATGCTCAACCAAGCTTCATGAGAAAGGAATTAAATTCAAAAAGGCTCACGGAATTAGCTTGTTTGACGTACACTTCATCAATGGACAAATGGTGATCCCTGCTTTGATCATAGATAATCATTTCGAGGCCATATTCCTTAATTTAGTTTTCTACGAGTGGCATTCTCAACCTGGTATTCCGAGATATGTTAGTCATTACATTGCTTTCATGGATTGTCTCATTGACTCCAACAAGGATATTGAACTACTTTCTAGGAATGGAATTATTGAGAATTTGATGGGTAAGGATGAGTCTATCACAAGAATTTTTAATAGACCAGCAGATAGTTTTATTGCCATTGGTGATCATTTTAGCTATTCTGAGGTATTTGCTAGAGTCAACAAGCATTGCAGTGATGGTTGGACTCAATTCATGGCAAGTTGTGATAAATGGATAGATAGTTTGAAGGACAATTATTTCCACAGTCCGTGGGCACTAATTTCATTTCTTGCTGCAACAATTTTGCTCATACTTACTGTGGTACAGACTTTGTACACTGTTCTATCTTATGACTGCCAAAGTGACTCATCCAGCCAGATAGCTCTCTCCATGGACTACTTCCAGCGTTTCTCGCGCCGTAGGCTTTACCAACTCTCTTTCGCTTCTGCTTCTCCCTGGTCCTCTAGTCCTCTCAAATTGGTTGCAGAGGAATAAAATGCATTTTCTGTATGAAATTTGTTCTCTCTGAGTGTACTTATTGTCATACTAGAATTTTTCAAGATTTCCCAATTTACTTCTGATAGTTTTCATCTATACCCATTTCAGTTTCAACATTATTAAGTGCAAAGCCCATACTTAGCAAAAGGAAGAAGAAAGACAAAATGGTGCATTTAGTATTAAGGGCCAAGTTAACTGCACTGTTGGCCTTTGGATGCAGCAAAAAGAAGAGTCAAGTACGCGTGCTCTATAATATGGGAGTCATCAAAGCAAACGCCTATGTTATGTTAACTTAGTCTAAACATTTTTTGAGAATTCAAAAATTTTAGTCTAAAATCTACCAAAGTTTAATTCATAGAAGAAATCAATTATGGAATTTTCTATAAATTTAAGGTAACCTAAAATATGCTAACGAGAATTAATCTTGAATTCATTTTTTTTTTTTTGGGCAAACAATTTAAAACATGCAAAACAACTGCATAAAGACTATGAAAAAAAAACAACGGCAAATTTAATTCTAAAAATTAAACAGCAAACAAAAATCTAAAAATAAAAAGTTTTAACAACAATTTCTTCTTTTCCTCGGCCATGATAAGCAGCACAATTTCAAGCACTCTTGGGGTTGCTCGTGTCTCTCCAGAGCAAAAGAAAGGATTTCGTTTCACATTTCTTTGAATTGGCATCCGTAAACCTCGGCCTCGGCTTATTTGGATTTGGACTTGGATCGCAATGTGGTTTCCTCTTGAGTTTGGACTCCAAATGAACCTGAATTTTATTTGAAATGGACTTGGGTTTGAAATAGAATTGGCCCAAACTCCTTCAAATCATTCTTTGACACATAGATTTGTCCCTCATGCCTGAAAAGAAAGAGACCATTTAAGTAGCATTTGAGGCGAAATTATGGAAACAATAACAGAAAACCTATCAATAATTATTAATTTAGCATAAAATTAGGGTTTATATCTCCTAATTTTAAATAGACCGATCAGTTAAAAGAGGAAATGAGTAAGTTATTAGTAACGAAGAATATAGAACCAACAACGGTGATCATTTGCATTAACATCACCCATGATCGACATAATATGAAATTATGGTTGTCTTAACAAAAATATATCAAAAAAGTGCCAGACAAACTTAATGAAGGCAAAGCAAAACCGATGAGCTACCCATTTGTGAATTTATCTCAAACTTACCACAAAAGTAGATTCCTACCAATGAAAAAGTGGGACAAGAGATTAAGAAAGTGTTTTATGCATCATCAGTTGGTAGTTTGATGCACGTAATGGCTCGTATTAGACACGATATAGCATACATCATTGAAGTTGTAAGTTTCTCTCTTCATTGTAAAGAGTATCGAAATACTATGAAATGTATTTTTTAGATATCTTAAAAATAATTTTAGTTTGTATTTTAAATTTTGGTAGTGATAATCATGTACTAAGTGCGTGTATAGATAGACATAGCAAGTGATCATGATTCTCTAATTAACAGCTCTATTAAAGAGAAAAGTGATGGAAGAACGAGTGGGAGAGGAGACTTGGAAAGAAGCCAGCAACACGATTTTATCCGAGGAGAAAGAAGACCATCTTCAGAGGAGTAATAAGAAGGTGAAAGCCAATGACACGGGGGAAGGATAAGCCTTCCTTCAAAGACATGTTGATGGGGAAGGCAGGCACAAGTGATGCAGTCATAGATTTTGATGAGGAGTCAGAAACGAAGTTTGACCTCATGCAGGAAGAGCCAGAGGAAGATGAAGAAACAAAAGGGAGAATTCGCATGATTCCAATGGCGGACGATAAGCTCAGAAGGTTATGGAAACCATGAAAATAGTCTTTAATTATCAAATTGTTAGGGAAAATCATTGTGTATCAACTAAAGCTAAGCAAAGTAACCTTCATGTGGAAGTCAGAAGGGGGGCTAGAATTGCTAGACCTGGAAGAAAACTAATATTTAGTCAAATTTGCGTCTGGAGAGGATTATTATTGAGTCATAATAGAGGGGTCATAGCAAATTCATGAACACTACCTAATAGTCAGAAAGTGGAAACCATGGTTCTCTCTCACAATAGACAAAATCAAATCCATGGCATTTTGGGTTAGATTACCCCATCTCCTAATTGAGTTCTTTAATGAAGAAGTTGTCTTCGAAATTGGGACAGTCATTGTTAAACCTATCAAGGTCGATATGAACTTGGCGCAAGTGTTAAGAGGCAAATACGTTAGAATTTGTATGGTGGTGGATCTAGAAAGAGCTATGGTTTCTAAGGTTGAAATCCAAAAGAAGATCTAGATGGTTGAATATGAGGGTTTGCATATAGTCTATTTCGAATCGGGAAAGTGGGTCAAATAGCGATAGTTGTCAAGCAAAGATTCGAACTTTGGCCACCATAAACCAAACCAGAGAACACAATCGCCGTCTTGAGGATAGCTTTTAGGTGCTAGAAGCGATGAAGAAGGATGAGGACTTAGGCCCTTGGATGATCATGCCAAGGAGACAAATATTTGCTAAATCAAGCAATTTTAGAGGGATGGAGGGGAAAGATAAGTAGCTCCAGAACATGTTTATGGAATTAAAGAAAATCAATGATGCATCGAAAAGTAAGAATTCAAAGAAGAGATGACAGTTATTTAGCCCAAGGACAGAGAATGATCGTAGAAGGGAGGGAAGCTTCGGTTAGATAGAAGATAGAAAATAGAAGCAAAAAGGTGGTCTTAGAAAAAGGTTTCGAGACAGTCGAGGTCTCAAAATGAAGAGAGAAAAGGCAAATGTGAATGAGGTACTTGTTGTTGAAGAACAAGGCAATTAACCTTTCAAGACTCAAAACCAAATTCTCAAAGACCATAGAATGAACCTCAATTCATGACCAAAAACTCTCCTCAGTCCTGCCCAAAAATAGGCAGCATATTGTCTAGAAAAATCTTCTAGCATGTTGTCTAGAATTTAGACTGAATTCAGTCCATTTTGGAGGCCTATTTCAAGTAGCAAGAAGAACATCAAGTAAGGCCCAGTTGGAGGGAGGAAAAGCTATTAAAGGAGGTCCAAATATAATCTTGAAGAAGCCTAGAAAGGCCTAAGAAGACAACTCGAATATCTAAGGGTATTTTGGACAGAAATTATAACTCTTAGGGGTGTTTGGTAAGAGGGTATCGGAATGAGGAATCAGAATGAAACTAAAAGATGATGTTTGGATTAGTACTATGGGAATAAATATTGTGGATTCATACAAAAAAATTTAAGAATCCACAAAACCCAAGTAAAGTGATAGGTTTTGTTGGAAACTCACATTTGATTTCCAAATAACCATTTACTCTCACACTTGCCCAAAATTATCCATTACTCTCTACTCTTACACTTCATTTTTTTATTTAACTTTTTAAAAAAATTATCCATTACTCATATATATATATATATATATATATATATAACTAAATAAGTAAAAAAAAAAATATATATATATATATAATATTTTCATTATTAAGTTTTTTTTTTTTAAAAAAAGATATAAAGTTTACTTGATAAACTCATATAATATTTATTTTTTTCATTATGAAATTTTTCATTACTCATTACGCATACAATATTTTTATAAAATTATTCATTACTATATATATATATATAAATTAAACAAATCAAAAAATATAAAATTTTCATTATTAAGTTATTTTCTATTTTTCTTTTGTTTTTGAAAAAATATAAAATTCATTTAATGAATTCATGTAATATTTATCTTTTTTATTATAAAATGACTCATTACTCATATATATATATATTAAAAAAAACTAAAAAAGTAAAAAAATAAAATTTTTATTATTAAGTTACTTTATTTTTATTTTTGAAAAGAATATAAAATTTACTTGATGAATTTATGTAATATTTATTTTTTCATTATAAAATTACTCATTATTCATTATTCATACAATTTTCATTTTAAAATTACCCATTACTCATATATATATATATATATAAAAACTAAACAAGTGAAAAAATATAAAATTTTCATTTATAAGTTATTTTTTTTTTAATTTTTGAAAAGGATAAAAAATTTACTTGATAAATTTATATAATATTTATTTTTTTCAAGTGAAATTAATTCATATAATATTTTTAAATAGTTTATTTTAAATTATTCATAATTTTTATTGTATATTGGAATAAGAGTAAAATTGAAAAATTATTAATTACTATTCCAAAAAAAAAAAAAACCAAACACTAGATATAGTAATAATACACATTCTAGTATACTGAACCAAACAGATGATTTGGAATGATTTCGTCCATCCGATTCCCACAACTGAACCAAACGCCCCCTTAGTTTCTGATCTCTCTCTACCATTTAGTTTTATGTGTCTATTTGCTAGTTAAGCTTCAGTCCTCTATAAATAAGTATCTCAACTCTCATTTGAGGTAAGGAAAAGTTTGAAAGTCTTAGAGAACAATCACTTCTTCAAGGTGGAACAATTATCTACACCATTTCTCTCTCTTCCTTTCTTTCTTACATACTAAAAGTATTGAAATGCTCATCACTCTATTGTAAAATTCTCTCAAAATATTGGACAATTGTCCTACATTCAATTGTTGAACATTCTTGTTCATAAATACAAAGTAAGTTTTTCTTTCAATCTTGATCTTGCTTGCACAACAATATTCAAAGTTTTCTACATGGTATCAGAGTAAGTTTTGATCAATTCATCTTTCGCAAAGATGAATCTAAAGGACAAAAGGAGCTGTTCGTATTGTAAGAAGGCAGACCACTCCAAGAATCGGTGTTGGAGCCTTCATCCTCATCTCAAAGACAAGTATGTTTCAAAAAGGAACAATTTTCCCCAAAGCAATAAAAAATAGCAGTAGCATTAGCAGCTCTAGTTTTTCTCCAAGACTTGCTCGAGCAAGTCAAAGACAAGGCATTCTTGGTAGGAGTCAAAGAGCTGATCAAGCCACTCAAAAATCCCAAGAATAATCAAGCCTATATTGCTGCCTTGGACGTGGTCATAAGACTACACAAAAAAATAGAAGGCATAATATCCAATCAAGATACTTGCCTTCACTCTTCTTCGTCAAATAATCTTGCATTACATGGAGAAAATAGATACAAATTGTAACATGTTAGATTAGGTCATCCTCATAGTAAAATTTTAAAAAAATTATTTCCAAATAAAAATTGTGAGGATAGATATTGTGAAATATCGGATATATGGAGAGGCCCTATAGAATCTAAAAGAGGGTTTAAATACTTTATATTATTCATTGATCACAAAACTAGATTGATATGTCTTTACATGCTTACATTTAAGGCAATTGCATGTGAGACTTTCCAAAAAAATATTTCCAAACAATTTAATGGAAAGATAAAAATGTTTATGATGGATAATGGGGGGAATATATGAGCAACACTTTTAGAAATTTTTATCAAATAATGGTGTAATCGTCCAAATATTTTGCCCATATATATCATAACAAAATGACGTAGTTAAAAGAAAAAACCGGTACATCCTAGAAATTGTTAGGACAATTATGTTCCAATAAAAAATATCTAAGAAATTTTGAAATGATGTGGCTAGTACTGCCACTCACTTGATCAATAGATTATCCTCTAGTATATTTCAATGGAAATCCACATTGGAGCTACTCACAAAAACCAAACCAAACTATAATTACCTTAAATTGTTTAGTTGTATATGTTATATGCCTGTTCCTAGATAGCTAAGGGACAAATTAGATCAAAAGAGCAAAAAATGTGTATTTTTAGGTTATGGATTATTTAAAAAAGGATATATATACATATATATATTTGATATGAAAACTAACTGCATATAAACATCAAAACATGTGATATTTGTATAAGACAAATTCTATTTTGCCAAAATAGGTGTGAATGAGGCATCAGAACAAGAGAATTTGCAAGTCTTCTACTATCTTCCATAAGTGATAAACAATTCTCCGCATCAATCAAATGAGGAGGAAAGAGTGACTCAAGGGGTAAATGCTCCAGGGACTTTTGAACAACAAGAGGAGGAAAACAACTTAGAGGCTCAAGAAAGAAGGGAGCAAGGGGGAGATCAACCTCAAAAAGACTCGCCTCCACTAGAAACCCAAGAGGAAGTTAGGGAATTTCCATTATTTTCACCACCACTCAGAAGATCAACTAGGTTGCAGCTACCTCCATCAAAATGGTTGAACTAGAGAGTTTACTACAACTCAAGTGCAATCACCCAACCAATGAAATGCAAAACCAAGGAAAAGGTCACAAAATCTGTTGGACTCTCTTTCCTCGTCTCATGTAACAAAAGGATCATCACTCTAAAGCCTTAAAACAGTAAGAGAATCAAAAGGTTGATTGATCAAATACTTTCGATAAGTTTGGCTCCATAGTCTTCTATTTGCCAAATTTGAGGTGTTAAAAAACAATGCAATCAACCTTTCAAGGCTTAAAACCAAGCTTTCAAAGACTTCAGAATGAAGCTCAATTCAAGACCAAAAAGTCTTCTCATCCCGACCCAAAAATAGGCAATATGCTATCTTAAAAAAAAAAAAAAAAAAACATCCAGCATGCTATCTAGAATTCAAATAGAATTCAGCCCTTTTTGGAGGCCTATTTCAAGTAGCAAGAAGAACATCAAGCAAGGCCCGGTTGGAGGGATGAAAGGTCATTAAAAGAGGTCCAAATAAAGTCCCAAAGAAGCCTAGAAAGGCCCAAGAAGACAGCCCAATCATCTAAGTGTATTTTGAACAAAAAATATAACCGCAAGTTTTTAGTCTCTTCTCCGAGATGAAACAATCATCTCCACACTTTCTCTCTTTCTCTTTCTTTCTTACATACTAAAAGTATCATAAGGCTTATTGTTCTATCCTAAAATACTTTCTTGGGCAATCATCTTACATTCAATTGTTAAACATTCTTCTAAGAAAGTTGTTCTTTCAATTTTGATCTTGTTTATATTCAAAGTTTTCTGCATTTGTGGAACCTCAAATTTTGTGTAACTTATTGTACTTTATTTTTATTTAACTATAATATTTTTTGAACTAAATTAAAAATATTTTTCTAAAAAATAGTATTTTATAAAAAAATAAATATTTCTTTATACAACCTTAATAAGTAATAATATTAATAATGTTTGATATTGAAAAGGCAATGGAAAAGGAGCCTCAACCTTCGGTGGATCTTATTCGGTGTAAGCAAACGTGTCCTACTTATCACCATCCCTGGTCAATGAGATAAGAACAAAAGTATTCCACTAGGACTAGGCTGTCTTACGGCCTATGACATTATTGGCTTTATGCATCAGACCGTTTGTCATCTTTAATGAGTAGGCACTATTATTTCATTTGGAATAGAATGTCACTTGTTGCTGTCGTCTTCATTTTCGTCCCGGCATGCTTTTCCAGAAAGACTTCCGTTTTGAAGAGGCAATTAATAAAGAAGGTGTTTTGAGTTTCAAAAATTTCACCAATCTGCTAAATACCCAATTGGGTTTCCAAATTCAGAAAGAAAATCAATTCAGCTAGCAATCAATTTCAACCCCATCAATCAATTTCACCAAATTCATCTCTCTCTGAAGAAAGTTCTTTCACAGAAATGTGAAAAGGTATGTGGGTGGTCTTTCTTTCGTTTCCTTTTTAAATATAGCAATGCTAGTTTATTTGAATTTTGTGTATATCATACTTCAAGGCAGGCATGAATTATTAATTATTTTTCATCTTTCCTGGGATTGGTTTTTTCTCAATCTTAAATTCTTAGAAGAATCAATTCAGAGAATATTTTGCACAAATTTTTCAGGGTTTACATTTGTATTTGATCAGTCAAAGAAATTCATGTCAATTTTGGAATTAGACCAAGTTAAAAAGGTTGGCATTAGCTTCAAATTATGTTATTTACCTTAGAAGAATCAATTCAAAGAATTTTTTGCACAAATTTTACAGGGTTTACAATTGTATTTGATCAGTCAAAGAAATTCATGTTATTACCAATTTTGGAATTAGACCTAGTTAAAAAGGTTGGCATTAGCTTCAAATTATGTTTTTTACTCTGATTTCGAAATGGATTGAACGTGGTATTTGATTTCTATTTCTGAAGTGGCTTCTGGTTGCCTTTTGGATTTCTGATGAAAAGATGGTCGCTGAAATGCTTCAGAGAAATTAATAAAAGCGGTTCAATTTCAAGACATTTCTTTTCCACAAATGGGTTTTGGATTTCAACAACTATTATAGAAACCCTTTTCTCTAATGCCCTCAAATTGCTAAACAGTAGCTAAATTTCATTATACTTTATCCTAGTTATGTCGGGATCTGTTCTTTTGGCAATCGCAGGCTATAAACTGCAAGCAAGTCTTGTATCGCGGAGAAAACAATGGAATGCTATGGTAATCCAATGCCGCCGGATGAAAGGTCTGACTCAGTTGTCATTAACATCAAGAACAGGATTTCACAAATTCATCCAATATCTGCAGAGTGTTTTATTTTCAGAATCTGCGATCAAGTACGCAAGGTTAATGAAAAAACATATACACCAGAGGTATTAGCAATTGGTCCTTACCACCGGAAAAAGAACAGCCTACTACCCATGCAAGGGAACAAACTGCAGTATTTGAAACTATTTCTTCAGAAGAATAAAGAGTTCAGTTTGGGAAGACTTGTCAAAGCAATGAGAATGATGGAAGGAAAAGCTCGAAGATGCTACAAACAACCAGTAGATCTTTCAGAAGATGAGTTTATAGAAATGATGCTGTTGGACAGTTGCTTTGTTGTAGAATTGTTTCGCAAGTTCCATTCTAAGGAAGATGGAGATTATAATGATCCTGTGTTTATAATGGAATCCATACGCAGCAGCATCAGACGTGACCTGGTTTTGTTTGAGAATCAACTTCCCTTTTTTGTTCTCCAAGCATACTTCGACATGACTAAAATTAGGGATGAGCCGAATGTGAATTTGACTCATATTGCACTTGAATTCATCAGGCATGTATTTCCGAATCCAGACTGTAGTCCTACTTTTCCTCTACCTCCCAACTATGAAGCCAACCATTTGCTAGGCTTGCTATACAACAGTTGGATTCCTTCAGTCCCTGAGCAGAAACTGAAAATTGGAAGAACAAGCATCAGAGAGCTCATAGATTGTTCAACAGAGCTTCAAGAGAAAGGAGTCAAGTTCAAGGCAGCCAATGGGAGAAGCTTGCTTGATATAAAGTTTGAAAATGGAGTAATAGAAGTACCTCCTTTAATCGTAAATAATTACACGGAAACTATCTTTCAGAACCTCATTGCTTATGAGAGACATTGTCCAGAAGGAAATCCAAAATATGTGAGTGACTATATTGCAGTTATGGATTGCCTCATCAACTCTACCAAGGATGTTGAGCTACTTTGCAAACATGGAATCATCCAGAATTGGTTAAGTGATGATCAGGCAATCACCAGCATATTTAACAGGCCTGCAGATAATTTTATTGCATTTGGCAATGAATGCATCTATGCTGGATTGTTCGACAGTGTGAATGAGTACTGTCTTCATCCTGGGACACAATTCAAGGCACAATGGGCTAAGTGGATGGCTAATCTAATGGACAATTATTTTAACAGTCCATGGGCTCTCATTTCTCTTCTTGCTGCAAATATCCTCCTTGCGCTCACCGTGGCACAAACTGTATATACTGTTCTTTCTTACAATGGTTCTAGTTGACTATTGAAGGTATGCCAAGGCTCTCCACTTCATCTCTCCTTGCTTTTCTTATGCGCAAGTGGATGAGGCATCTAATATGTGATTTGACAGCTGATCCGAATGTGAATGTGCGGGCATTCTTCTCGTATTAACTACTGTAATATAAATGGATTTTCCAAGCTGTATACATTTTCCGATGGAATAAGAAAGAATGAGTCAATTTTAGTAGCTGACTTATGTTCTCAATTGCAATGGAACTAGCAATCTGAAACAGAGGATCCTCGGCATTCTTGCTCCAACTAAAATAGTAGTACTCCAATGTACAATATACTGTCTTAACAACAGAGAGAGCAAGAAAAGTGCAACCAGAAAAGATATATTGGTGCCCACAGACTTGGAAATAGTTGCGCCTTAGGTTTGTCATCCACGCATTCTAACCATGCTTGTTAAAACCCAAAATTACGTATCCTCTCCCAACCAATATTTGATTATTTCCAGATGACGGAGTAGCCTTGCATCCTTAGAAGAGCATATAAGGTAGTCCAGAGAGTCAATGACGTACCTGCGAATGTTGTTGTAATGGACTGTCAGCTGTAGAAATATAAGGTCTTAACTGTGTAACTCAATATAAATGAACCAAATTAAGATTTATAAGGCCAACCAAACGATGCATGAAATATTAGAAATAAGACAAATAATCCGAACCAAGCAATAAGATGAGTCCACAAGTCAAAAGACTTTGCTACATGTCTGCTTATAGGTTCCTTACCCTCGCGTTTTGCCGGATTTCAATAAGGGATTAACTCATGAAAATAGATTTGCTTTCTTTTACCACAGTAGCTTATTAGTGACTAGAATTTTGGATTTCTAAATTTTACTCACAATTTGTGCCAATTAATTGCCATAAACTATAAGTTGTGATCAACACCAGAAGTTAGTCACAATATACATGGTTTATTTTCTGGTGGTGGGTTGGTACTGAATTTTACAAAAATATTACATGTAAAATTCTCATGATGGATAACAAATTGTGATATTTTTTCTTTCTATATTATTGTAGTTTGTTTTGAAAATTTATAATTCATCGGACAACCTATGTAGAGTTGCAATTGTGTACTACTTGTTTTCATATAAGTAATTTTTTTTATTAATATGATAGAACAGCCAACCAAACCTCAAAAAAGAGGACTGACATCTTTTTCTGTCCAGCACCACTTAAACTACAAACAAAGCTACCCACCACACGAAGTCCAAAATCATCCAAAGCCAAAACGATGAACCAGGCCAACCATAATATACCAAAATCAGAGAAAAAGTGTTAAGATACAGATGAGTTAATAATATTTCTTTCTATTATATTAAACGTTTTAAAAAAATGATAGTTATACAAAATATAAGACAAAGAAAATAGAAATAGAAAGAAAAGAGAGAGAGATGAAGATATGAGGATAAATCAATAATAATAGGAAAGGTGACTGCCAGCAATGAAATGAGTGCCCTGTCAAAGTACTTGGCCCTTAATTTGGCCATCCATTTACTCCATGTTACCGCGAAATGAGTTCAACATTGATCGCTGTAGGAATTTATGGTTTGGAATGTCTTGTGGTAAACAAAGTTCTTTGGATCGATATCGATGAAATCATCCTTAGGCCTGTCAAACGATATGGTGATCTCCTCATTGTCTCGTGACGAATTTTCAGAAATTCCATGATTGCAAAGTAAATTTACATCTTCACCCAAAAAAAAAAAAAAAAAGGTACTTTGACATCATCGGAAGAGTCAATGAGGCAATCCATAAGTGCCATGCAGTCCCTCGCGTATTTTGGATGGGCAAGGAGGTTGAGAAATACGGCCTCCGTGTTACCATTGATTGTCGATGTATGCACTGTCAGAGTCCCATCATCAAATGAGAATTCTACAACAAACAATCTGCCTAGTCCCATCATCAAATGAGAATTCTACATCACACAAGCTGCCTATTTTATTCGTTTCTTTATCAACCTCTTGCGTAGGGGCTAAGTCCACTTTTCCACCGTAACCCTTTTTCTGAACTTCACTCCTTTTTCAAGAAGGCTCATCGAACAAACTTATTAACTCAAATTCGTTACCACCTGGTGGGGAATATGGGCGGCAAATTGAAATCAGCACAGCTTTGAAAATTAGGAGTATTATGCAGGGAAGAATTCTACATCAACGGAGGAATTGGTAACATTAGCATACAAATTGTGTAACTGAGATAACAAATACAAAATTAAGAATATATATTGTTATTCTGAATTATTAAATACTACTTATCCTCCACAAACAAGATAATACAATAAAAAAATAAGAATCCTATTAGAACATTTTACATGAAAAATTTTCCATAGGTTTAATACTCTTCTATTTGCTCATATTGCTACTTCTCTTCTAATGCTAAAGTGTTTGGCCAACACCACCACGTCCAACACTACAAAAAAAATATGGATTTAGTGATGAAATTTAGTGACAAAGAAAATTTATTGCAAATCTACAACAAGATTAATGACAAAAAAAGAAATCGTTGCAAAGTAGTAACGAAATTAGCAACAAAAAAAATTTCGTCCCAAAATTAGCAACAAAAGAACTTTCCATTGCATAATCCGTGGCTATTTTTTGATGAAAATTATTGTCGCAAAATTTGTTGCAAATTAGCGACGAATACAAAAATTCATCGCTAAATTTACGACGAATATGTTCTCAAAATTTGTCACGAATTTTGAATTCGTCACAAAATTTACAACAAATTCTGGATTCATCGCAAAATTTATCACAAAATTTATAAATTCGTATCAAAATTTGTGACGAATTTACAAATACGTGGCAAAATTTGCGACGAATTCAGAATTCGTCGCAATGTTTTGCAACGAATTACGAATTTGTGGAAAATTTTGCCTCGAATAGGGAGTTCGTCGCAAAAATTTGCCATGAATCCAACATTCCTGGCAAATTTTTGCCACGAATTCCATATTCGTGACAAATTTCATCCCAAATTTCATATTCGTGGCAAATTTTGTCGTAAATTTATTAACTTTACACCCTAGCACTAATTTTTGAATCTTCAGAGATAAGATTTGCTATTATTATTAATTTTGCCTTTCGATTTTTTTAGACTTTTTATCGAGCTAACAATTAGTCAGCTCCAATTCTAAGAAGACTCGCAAGAACTTACTAAAAACCAAACGAAAAGCACAACATAAAACTCTTTACCTCTCAGCATATCATCTTCAAAACCGAAACCAATGAATGAGAGGGAGAGAGAAAGAGAGAAAGAGAGGAGAGAGAGAGAGAGAGGGAGAGAATATGGCATTTGATTCAGCTCTTGATAACAACAGTAGAAATTAAATTGAGTTTTGACAATTGAAAAAATCAGTTTTATAGATGAAATGAGAGAGAGAGAGAGCAATCTTATACTTATGCAAAACACATATCCAAAACATTTTCAAAATTTAATTTCAAAATTCGTGATAAATTCAAAATTCCAAAAATTCAAATTTTGCAATTTGCCACGAATTTTTCCATGAATTAATATTTCGTGACAAAATTTGCCACGAAATACAGAATTCGTGGCAAAAATTTTGCCACTAAAACATTATTCGTGGCAAAAATTTGCCACGAATTACGAATTCATGGCAAATTTTGCAATGAATTTTAGAATTTGTAGCAAATTTTTGCCACGATTTGAAATTCGTGGCAAAAATTTCTGTTTTCGTGATAAAATTCGTTGCAAGTTTATTAAATTTATGATTTTCCCTATCTCAAATTTTGAATATTCAGAGGTAAAATTTGTTATTACTATTCATTTTTCCTTTCGATTTTTCTAGGCTTTACACCGAGCTAACAATTAGTCAGCTCAAGCTCCAAGAAGACTCTTACGTCGGATCTAATAACTTACTAAAAATAGAAAAAAAAAACACAAGGCAAAACCCTTTACCTCTCGGCACCATCATTCTGAAACCAATGAATGAGAGGGAGAGAGAGAGGGGGGAGAGAATATGACATTTGATTTAGCCCTTGGTAACAAGAATAGAATTAAAATTGAGTTTTGAGAATTGAAAAAATCAGTTTTATAGTTGAAATGAGAAAGAGAAAGAGAGAGAGCAACCTTACACTTATCAAAAAAAATTTCCAAAACACTCATCCAAAACATTTTCAAAATTTAATTTCAAAATTTGTGATAATTTCAAAATTGCATAAATTCAAATTTGTCATTTGTCATGAATTTTGCCACGAATTCTAAATTCGTGGCAAAATTTATCACAAATTTAAGAATTCGTAGCAAATTTTTGCCACGAATTCCTTTTTGGTGGCAAAATTCATGGCAAAAATTCTGTTTTCGTGACAAAATTCGTTGCAAATTTATTGAATTTATAATTTTCCCTGGCTCCCAATTTTGAATATTCAGAGGTAAGATTTGTTATTACTATTCATTTTTCCTTTTGATTA
Source organism: Dillenia turbinata (assembly GCA_037126225.1). NCBI lineage: Eukaryota > Viridiplantae > Streptophyta > Magnoliopsida > Dilleniales > Dilleniaceae > Dillenia > Dillenia turbinata. The sequence continues at coordinate 8,359,553 of JBAMMX010000026.1, read as the reverse complement.
ATATCGATGACTTTTACAAGCATTCCAGAAGAAACAAGAGGTATGGTAAAACGAATTCAAGGTAAGTTATTCCAATCAGTTTATATCTTAAATTAAAGTTAATATAATCAATTGTTTTTTTTCATCGCAGCGAGTATTCACTTGAGATGAGATTGAAGAGTTGGAAATAAGGAGGATTTTTAAGAAAAAACATGACAATCACATCCGAAACGTGCTAAGTCATGCTAAGACAAGCGAAAAAAAACCAAACTACATCACTGAGGAAAATCGGGCCATGATTATGAATTTTGGGAATCCGAGGAGAGCAGACATAGGAGCGAACAGAATAAAAAAAATCAAATTTATAATTCTGGGGAATCGTCTGCGATGTATGCGGGAGGCTCGATTAATATCAATGAACATAGATAAAGATTGGTAATTTTTTTCAAATACTAATTTTTGAATCGAATTCAAACTATTTTATTATTTCTAACAGTGTTTTTTTAGGCCAAGGAAATAGGGAGCGAGCCATTATTTGTAGATACTTTTACTAGCACATTTCAAAAAGAAGACAAGACATGGAGTAGGGAGAAAGCTAGAGCAATTAAGGTTTGTAATTTCTAAATTTTTAATTATTTAATGGATATTCTCAATGTTGATTTCAATATATTATGTTGAATATATGAAGATGAATTTATTAGGTTAGTTTCTCCGAAATTTATTTTTATTATTTACTTGATTTTTTGATTTCTAATGAATCACTTGATAAAAATTATCTTATTTTTTTTTCATAAATTTCAATTTATTCAATGTTCATTTGAATGTTCATAATTTATATTTTATATAGTCTCATGATTATTATTTCTAATTTCTTTTATTTTGCTTCATATATATATCTAATCAAGATTACATAAATTGTAAATTTATTTTTATTTTTTCTCATGACAATATAGGAGAGATATGATAAGCTAGTATAGAGAAGTTCGAATGTTAGTGATGATGCTGGCGGATCTGAGCCATCTGTTGATAATATGAGTTTATGGATCGAGATGACTGGTGGACTGAAAGGGGGAAAAATATTTGGGTTAGCATCATTGAGTAGAAGTTGTAGAATCGCTGGTACATCTTCTTCTACCTCACCAACAGTAAGGACAGAAATAAATCAATTGAATCAAGAGGTTGATCATTTGAAAGAGTTACTAGTGTGAAGGGATAATGAACTTCAAGAGGTCTGTGCACTACAGAGGCAAAGAGATTAGGAATTCAACGAATTTTACACAAAATACATGCAAGAAATAAAAGAGTTCCATCAATAACAGATGTTGATCATGCATCATCTTCAGTTACTTTCGCTCCAAGTTAGATTCCCCCTTCCCTATCTACTCCTGGTGATACTTGTGATGGTGATGAAGGTGATGATTTCTTCGATGATGATAATGATAGTGGTGATGGTTCTGTTTGAGATTGTTGTATATGAATGTTATTTGATCGTTACATTTGATACTTAGTATATTGATATTTTTGGTTGTGTTGGTTTTTGATATATGAACATTAGAACTTGATGATGTTTTGCTTCTGTTCGATATTACAATGATGATGTATTGTTAAAATCTTAATTTATTTATTTTATTAAATAGTTAGTTTTATTGATTAGTACAGACAACATAAATTTAATGTTGATGACGATTGGATAGTTAGTTGTTGATGAAATTGGATATATAAGTATAAAAACAGGTTATATAGGGAAAAATTGTCTAAATATGCTAATGAAACGTATATTTACTTAAAAAATATAGATTCCTCACAAAATTCGTCGTAGATAGTTATACTCGTCGCAAATTTCATAGCAAAAAAATATCAAGTTTGCGACAAATTTTGTAACAAAATTATGTTCGTCACAAATTTTGCGACAAATTTTGCAACAAACTTTCTTTGTGACAAAATTTGCCACGAATTTGTAATCTATGGCAAATTTGCGACGAATGACTTTATGTCGCAAATTTGCGACGAAAAAGTTACTCGTCGCAAAATTTTGCCATGAAAATTTTATTCGTCATAAATTTTGTGATGAAATTCCTTTTATGGCAAATTTTGTGTCGAAATTTGTTTTTGTCGCAAATTTAGCGATGAAATCCATTTTCGTCGCAAATTTTGCAACGTAATCTATTTTCGTTGTAAAATTAGTCGTTAATTTTGCAACGAATTTTGTGATAAAAAAAATTTATTACAAATTTTGCGACGAATTGCTATTTTTCCGTCTCAAATTTTTGCGATGACATATTTGCGACGAGAAAATTTTTGTTGCAAAATTTGTCGCAAATTATTTTTGCGAAGAATTTTTTTCAGAAATTTGTCACAAATTTCGGATTTTTTTGTAGTGTAATTTTTCTTTCATTTCTTTCATTCTAATTGAGTTCTTAACACCAGCCACTGTGATTTTTTATTTTCTTTTTAAGATGAATCTTAATGTCAATTAATTAAATATTAGGGATAGAATGTTTAGATTTTAAAATTAGTATCAAAATAATAATGATACTAGATCATATAAACCAATTAAATTATGGATATATTAGAAGAAACACTTTGTGGAAATAGAAGACTTTAGTTTTTAAATTTGGAGAATTTTTTAATAATTTAAAATATTTTTAGAGACATTTTAAATTTAAGTGTTTTATCACCGCATAAAGAAACTCTGAAATAATTAAATTAATTAATTAATTGTATCAACTTATTTTCTACCACAGATCTCCTTGGTAAGTGCCTCAACTCGGCCAAAAACAAAGGGCAGCTGCCTTTCCTAAGAGCACCGAATATTTTTTGTTGCTGATGAAAGCACCCCAGCGAAGTGCTTCCCTGTCTATGAAATGACCTGCATTTTTCTCTTTAAATGTTTAATTTGTTGACTCGGGGTATCTCCAAAAAAAAAAATAAAATAAAATAAAAACTTGGTGCAAATGTATTTGGGACCCACCTGACTAAGATGTTATCCTATCAAATCATTAAAAATCTGGAGTAGGTTGAGATAATATCTCTTGCTGATGAAAGCATCTTAGCTCAGTGATCCGTGTTGCACAGAGGCAGACTCAGTTTGTCTCCAAAAAAAAAAAATCTAAGGATGCAGACTAATTTGGCATGCACCTGATTCGATAAGATTTTTTCTCACATCAAACCATAAAAAATCTGAAATATGAAAAGGTTTTGTCCAACTACATTTCAAACTTTTACCCTTGGACCGAGGGTTTTCCACATAAAAGATTATTATATTGTCTTTGATTTGTGCTTTGCTTATTTAGTTGATAAGTTGATTTGTCAGTACCCAATTTGAATTGTACAAAGAAGAAAATTTAATAAATAAGAAGAGTTGCAATTGTTGTGTACTACATGTTTTCATATAAGTAATTTTCATTCAATATGATTGAAGGCCTACACCAACCAACCCAAAAAAAATATGGACTAAGATCTCTTTCTTTCCAGCACTACTTAAACTAAAAACAAAGCCAGCCACCACACCAAGCCCAAAAACACCCAAAGCTAAGGCCAACATAATACAGCAAAACCAGGTAAAAAGTAATAAGATATAAAAGAGTTGATAATACCTTAGTCTGCATTATGTCTACAACATTAAAATAGTTATACAAAATATAAGATAAAGAAAATAGAAATAGAAAGAAATAGAGAGAGCCGAAGATACAAGGATAAATCATTGATAATAAGAAAGAAGAATGTATATCGTTTGCACCACAGTGAGAGCAAGCAAAAAGGTGGCTGCCAGCAATGAAATGAGTGTCTATGGACTGTCAAAGTACTTAGCCCTTAATTTGGCCATCCATTTGCTCCATGCCACCACGAAATAAGTCCAACGTTGATTGCAGTAGCAATTTATAGATTTGAATGTCTTCTCGTAGACGAAGTTCTTTGGATCGATATTGATGAAATCATCCTTAGGCCTGTTAAACAGTTTTGTGATCTCCTCATTGTCTCGTGACGAATTTTCAAAAATTACATTTTTGCAAAGCAGTTTGACATCGTCGGAAGAGTCAATGAGGCAATCCATAAGTGCCATATAGTCCCTCACGTATTTTTCATCACCAGGTCGACAGTACCTCTCGTAGGCAAGAAGGTTGAGAAATACAGCCTTTGTGTTACTATCCATTGTCAATTTAGGCACTGTCAGAGTCCCGTTGATAACATACAATTTATTGAATTTATTATTATTATCATGGTTTGAATTTGAATTGTTTAATGTCTTAATGGTTGATTTTATTGAATTTTCATTTTAGGAGATCAAGTTTGAAGTCTTAGAGTACATTGGGTTTAATGAAGCAATTTTGGAGTTAGTTGGATCAAAACATTTTATTGGGCTTTGAAGAATAGAAGTTTGAATTCTAATTTGAGTATTTTAGTTGAATTTTTAGTAGGAAATCTGTATTTAGTAGGAGTGAATTTTTTTTAATCTATCTAATTTTGAAAACTCCTAATTAATTTAGAAGTCTAGAGGGAAGGAAAGTGTTACTAAATATTTTTGTTACTAAATATTTTTGTTACTATTTTCAAGAAAGGGTTGAAGGCTATAAATACACATTGAGGGAACCAAGCCAAGAGGACATCATATTTTACAACTCCAAAAAAAGCCGGCTGCCCATTCAAGAAGGCTACTGTTCATCTTTGTTTCCAAGAGGGTGGACGGCTGCTATACATATCATTTAGGTTTTCCTTCCCTCCTTAATTAGGAACATTATTTTTCTTTATCTCCTTGTGATGATACTTACCACCATGAGTGGCTAATTTTCTTATTCTGATTCAAGGGAAATTTTAATCGATTATTCTTCATTGTGAGGTTATGTTTTTAATTTAATTTCTTGCCTTTTATTCAAATATTTGTTGATTCTTGATTTAATTTTTAGGGAAACCTAATATTCGTTAATCTGACAATTTAATTCAATATTAATTTTTCTATTGCTATCCAGGAATTCAGTGATCCGTAATTGTCATGAACGAATGATACAAGTAGCAACTAGGTTATTTTTGTTTATGGGTCTTTTACCGGTAATCAATTGACCTAGGGAATCAATGGAACAAAATTGAGTAATTGCGGCTATCCCAATTGTTTATATTTTGGTTTAACTGTTTTCATAAAACGTAATTGTCTCATTATATTGATATGGAACGCTATCGTCCCCAGTCGGTTAATGATAAATTTCGATTAGATACTCGGTTTGGTCGATTAAATTAGGAAATCATAAGATTTATTATGGCTATCCTAATAGATTTAAGGTTAAATGCTTGAATCGCAAGAATAATATTTAAACCGATGATCAATGAGACAATCGAATATATGAACCCTTGGATCAGTATTTGATAGATTGATTTTCTTCCTTAATTTTTAGTATTTTGCATTGTTGATTTGTTTCTTATTTTCAGGTTATTAAATTTTTTTATTTAGTAAATTTTATTTTAGTAATTTGTTTGAAAACCCACAACTTTATTTTTTAACATCAACTAGGAGATTAAGTTAATTAGTTCCCTTGGAATTCGACCTGATAACCACTATTGCTACAATTTGTTGCATTGGAGGAATCGGTTTTAATTTGAGGGATTCGACAACCCGACCAAATTTTGGCACCGTTGTCAGAGAACTATTTTGATTTCTTAGTTGTGTTTTCTTTATTATTTGTTTTGCTGATCTTTTTTATTTTTTTATTTTATGACCCGTTCTTCTCAAGAAGGTGAATTGGAATATATTCCTGAAATTGAGAAAACTGTTCGCCGATTGAGAAAGGAGACCAGACAGAGTAAAGGTAAATTATTTCGAAAGTCAATTTTTGACATTGATCTGACAATTTGTGACAGGTCTATTTTTGAACAAGAAAAGGAAAAGATGGCCGATCGTGAGAGAACCTTGAAGAAATTGGCTGCACCCAATCTGAATTAACAGCCATTGTGTATCGAATACCCAAATCTTGAGATAGCTTTTGAACTTAAATCTGATTTGATTTACTTACTTCCTACTTTTTGTGGTCTTCCAGGTGAGGACCCACATAAATATTTGAAGGAATTCCATGTTGTTTGTTCGAGTATGAAATCCCAAGGTGTGACTGAGGAACAGATTAAATTGAGAGCCTTTCCCTTTTCCCTAAAAGAAAAAGCAAAGGACTGGTTGTACTACCTACCTCCGGGTTCGATAAATACATGGAATGGGATGCAAAGATTATTTTTGGAAAAAATTTTTCCTGCATCTAGGGCTGCCAACATTCGAAAGGAGATATGTGGGATCGGACAGATTAGCGGAGAGACGCTATATGAGTACTTCAAGAGGTTTAAACAACTCTGCGCTAGCTGTCCACATCATCAAATACCGGAACAGCTCTTGATACAATATTTCTATGAAGGATTTCTACCCATGGATAGGAATATGGTAGATGCGGCTAGCGGAGGAGCATTGGTAAATAAAACACCTGAAGAAGCCAGACAATTGATCACAAATATGACAGAAAATTCTCAACAATTTGGGTTGAGAGCGGATGGAGTTATGAAACGTGTCAATGAGGTAAGCCACTCTCACCTTGAAAATCAAATTTCTGAATTGACTGCTTTGGTTCGTCAGATGGCTGTAGGGCAAATACATGCAACCAAAGTCTGTGGCATATGCTCGATACCTGGACATCCTACGGATATGTGTCCGTCTCTGCAAGAAGAGTCTACTCATCAAGCGAATGTCGTTGCAGGATTTCCTGGCCAACCTCAAAAGAAGTACGACCCCTACTCCACTTATTATAATCCCGGATGGAGAGATCATCCAAACCTGAGTTACGAGAATCAAGGAGGACAAACAAGATATCCTCCTTAGCAATTCAACAGGCCAACACACGCACCGACACAATCGTCTAATTCAGGTATGTCACTAGAAGATATTGTAAAAACTCTCGCGACTAACACCCAACAATTTCAACAGGAAACGAGAGTTAGCATTCATGAAACGAGAGCTAGTATTCAAGAAAACAGGGCTAGCATTCAAAACTTGGGAAATCAAATTACTCAGCTAGCCACTTCAATTAGCAATTTGGAGGCTCGAAATTCAGGAAAATTACCTTCACAAACGGTAGTAAACCCTAAGGAAAATGCTAGTGTAATGGTGTTGAGGAGTGGAAACGAAGTGCAATCAAGACCTCCATCACCCAAAAAGAGAAATAAAAAAAAAAGGATGAAGAGGAAGAAGCAGAAGTTGCCAAAGAAAACACGAACAAGGTAAATTCCGATTCTCTTTTACCTACGAGTTCTAACACAGTTGCACCACCTTTTCCTAGCAGGTTTGAAAAACTCAGGAAGGATGACTATGAAAAGGAGGTTTGGAAAACTTTCAAGAAGGTGGAAATAAACATACCTTTGTTGGACGCCATCAAGCAAATACCCAAATATGCAAAGTTTTTGAAGGAGTTGTGCACAAACAAGAGGAAGATGAGAGGCGATGAGAAAATAAGGGTTGGCGAGAACGTGTCTGCTGTCATCAATAGATCCTTACCCGAGAAATGTTCGGATCCAGGTATGTTCACTTTACCCTGTGTTATTGGTTTGAGGAAATTTGAACGTGCTATGCTAGATTTAGGAGCATCAATCAATGTCATGCCATATTCTATTTATATTGCTCTAAATCTAGGTCCCTTAAAGGAAACTAAAGTGATTATTCAATTGGCTGACCGTTCTGTTGTGTATCCAGAAGGGATTGTTGAAGATGTTTTAGTGCAGGTTAATGAGTTAATTTTTCCAGCAGATTTTTATATTTTGAAAATGGATGAAGACACTGTTACAAATTCAGCACCATTACTATTGGGGAGACCATTCATGAAAACGGCGAAAACAAAGATAGACGTGGATGAGGGTACACTTTCCGTCGAATTTGACGGCGAGATTGTTAAATTCAATATTTTTGAAGCCATGAGGTACCCAAATGAGTGCCATTAGATTTGTTTCGCTAACGTTATTGATTCGATTGTGCAGAATATTTTTGAAGAAGAAAATGACACAAGTCTTGAATTGGATGGGCAATTGAACACCAAGGAAGAGATGGCCGAGACTTGTGAAATTTCAGAGTCAATATTAGAACAACAACCAAGGTCTTTGAATTCGAGTACCATACTTCCTATTTCTCACAAGAAAATGTTACCTTCCATTTTGCAGGCTCCAACATTGGAATAAAAGACTTTGTCGGATCATCTTAAGTACGTATACTTAGGTGATGAAGAGACCTTGCCCGTTATCATAGCAAGAGAGTTGACAGAAGAGCAAGAAAATCGGCTACTCCAAGTTCTAAAAGAGCACAAGACAGCAATTGGTTGGACCTTAGCCGATATAAAGGGTATTAGTCCTTCAATTTGTATGCATCGAATCCTTTTGGAAGATGACACTAAACCGGTGAAGGAATCACAAAGAAAGTTGAATCCAATCATGAAAGAAGTGGTGATGAAGGAAATTCTCAAGTTTTTAGATAAAGGCATAATTTATCCAATTTCTGACAGCAAGTGGGTGAGTCCAATCCATGTGGTACCAAAGAAAACGGGGATCACGGTGGTAAGAAATCAAGACAATGAGTTGGTACCCATGCGAGTGCAAAATGGTTGGCGTATGGTTATTGATTTCCGGAAGCTAAATTTAGCCACTAGAAAGGATCATTTCCCTTTACCTTTTATTGATCAAATGTTAGAGAGATTAGCCGGAAAATCATTCTTTTGTTTTCTTGATGGTTTTTCAGGTTATTATCAAATCGTGATTGCAAAAGAAGATCAAGAGAAGACTACATTCACATGTCCATTTGGGATGTTTGCTTATAGAAGGATGCCTTTCAGTCTATGTAATGCCCCAGGTACATTTCAAAGGTGCATGTTGAGCATTTTTTCAGAATATATTGAGAATTGCACTGAAGTTTTTATGGATAATTTCACTGTTTATGGTAATTCGTTTGATAGTTGTTTAGGGCATTTGATCAAAATTCTGAAAAGATGCATGGAAACGAATTTGGTTTTGAACTATGAAAAATGTCATTTCATGGTAAAGGAAGGCATAGTGTTAGGGCATGTGATTTCTTCTAGGGGTATTGTAGTAGATAAGGCAAAGGTTGATTTGATCAAGAGCTTATCTTACCTTACAAATGTTAGAGAAATACGTGCTTTTCTTGGACATGCAGATTTTAATCGCAGGTTTATTCAGGATTTTTCAAAAATTGCCTTGCCATTATCCAAGTTGCTTCAGAAAGATATACCTTTTGAATTTGGAGAAAAATGCAAGGAAGCATTCGACAAGCTCAAAAACTTGTTGACTATTGCACCAATCATTCGATCACCTGATTGAAATTTGCCTTTTGAGATCATGTGCGATGCAAGCAATTTTGCTGTGGGAGCGGTTCTCGGCCAGCGGATTGATAAGAAGAGTCACGTCATTTACTACGCTTCAAGGACATTGAATGCTACTCAATGCAACTACACTACCACTGAAAAGGAGCTCTTAGCCATTGTTTTTGTTTTAGATAAATTTAGATCATATTTACTTGGTTCAAAAGTAATTGTGTATTCTGATCATGCAGCTTTGAGGTACCTTTTGGCGAGAAAGGAGTCGAAACCCAGGTTGATACGGTGGATTCTCTTGTTGTAAGAATTTGACTTGGAAATCAAGGATCGAAGTGGAGCTGAGAACTTAGTAGCTGATCATCTAAGCAGGTTAGTGAAGGACGAAGATCCATTACCTATTTCTGAAAATTTTCCCGATGAGCAGCTATTTCACTTGAAAGGTATTACCCCTTGGTATGCAGATATAGTGAATTATTTGGTAACACACATCTTGCCTAGTGATCTTAGTAAGTCAAGAAAGGAAAAAATTCGATGTGAGGCAAAATATTATGTGTGGGATGAGCCTTATTTATGAAAATTTTGTTCTAACCAAATAATTAGGAGATGTGTCTCAGAGAATGAACATAAATCCATTTTAACATTTTGTCATAGTTATGCTTGTGGGGGATATTTTGGACCAAGGAGAACTGCAAGGAAAGTTTTAGATAGTGGGTTATATTGGGAGATCTTGTTTAAAGATGCTTACTTGTTTTGTAAAAACTGTGATAGATGTCAAAGGATAGGAACTTTGTCTCATAGAAATGAGATGCTCCAAACTCCTATTCTTGTTTGTGAAATATTTGATATATGAGGTATTGATTTTATCAGTCCATTCCCTTCGTCTTGTGGTTATGCTTACATTCTTTTGGCCATTGATTATGTATCGAAATGGGTGGAAGCAAAAGCCACCAGGACTGACGATTCTAAGTCTGTTGTAGGTTTTATCAAGACTAACATTTTCAGCAGGTTTGGGATCCCTAGAGCCATCATAAGTGATTAAGGGAGTCATTTTTGTAATCGAGTGATCGAAGCATTAATAAAGAAATATGGGGTACATCACCGGATCACTATGGCATACCATCCTTAGACAAATGGACAAGCCGAAGTTTCCAACCATGAAGTTAAATCCATTTTAGAGAAGACGGTCAACCCGGGACGAAAGGATTGGAGTTTACGTCTAGATGATGCACTATGGGCTTACCGGACAGCTTTCAAAACAATAATAGGGATGTCTCCTTATAGGTTAGTTTATGGAAAATCATGTCATTTACCAGTGGAAATTGAGCATAAGGCGTATTGGGCGATCAAACGTTGTAATATGAAGATGGATGAAGCCGGTGAGTCAAGAAAATTGCAACTACAAGAGCTTGAGGAGTTGAGATTGGAAACATATGAGAACTCGAGAATTTATAAGGAGAAAACCAAGTTGTTTCACGATAGTATGATCTTAAGTAAACAATTTGAGATTGGGCAAAAAGTGTTTCTATACAATTCTCGACTCAAACTCATGCCAGGTAAGTTGCGTTCTCGTTGGATTGGTTCATTTGTTGTCACTAATATGTCTTCTCATGGTGCAGTAGAAATCAAAAGCCTTGACACAAATAAGGTTTTCAAAGTGAACGGGCATAGGTTGAAGATATTTCACGATGACATGGAGATTTCTTCAATGTTGGACATTACATTGAAGTCTCCAAATTATTCCGCCGGCTAAATCAGCCGTAACAACCATCGAGTATAACGACGTTAAAATAATTGTGCTTGTTGGGAGGCAACCCAAATTTTTAAGAGTTTGATTTAATTTTCTATTAGTTTTATTTATTTAATTTTAAGTGTTAGTGTTAATTATCTTTTCTCTTAAATTTTGTGTGTTCAGAAATTTTCTCAAGCCAAGTCACAATTAGAGCAGCACTCAAAAGTTGGCAGAAGCACTCCTCCTCATAGGAGATGATCATGCAGTTTGCTGAATAGGGTGTTCAATTTCAGGCAGAAGCACTCCTCCTTATAGGAGATGATTATGCGTTTTGCCAAGTTGAGGATTAAAAATTCGGACAGAAGCACTCCCTTACTCAAGAGATGATCAAGTGGTTTTTGGGTTATTCACAAAAAAAAGAAGGGGTCGAATGGGAAAAGAGAGAGAGCATTCACAGCACTTTCCTTCCTCTCGCTATTCTCTCTCTCGGTCCTCCTACGAACCCTCTGAAATCGCCTCCTTGAATCGTTCCCTTCCATTGATCAATTGCAACCTTCAATCATCAATCATCAACCTTCGAAATCCCTTTTGAAGAACCCTAAACTACCATAATCTTCTTCATAATTTTTCAGCCGAAACCCTAATTTGTTTGAAGACCTCTGAAGATGCCCATCATTGGCTTCACGGACGAAGATCTAGTCGGGATAGACCCAAGCCATCATGACCCCCTCGTAATGACCACTAGGATTAGACAATATGAGGTCAGAAGGATTTTTATCGATCATAGAATAGGCTGTAATCTTCTATATTGGGATGCTTTCAGACGAATGGAATTTACGTCCGCCCATCTCCAACCCCATGTGGGCCTGGTCAGAGGGTTCTCAGGCGAATGGATATACCCCAAAGGTATTATCTCGCTTTCGATCACCCTTGGCACACCTCTCAATCATGCGTCAGCTCCTGTTGTATTCAATGTGGTAGATCTCCCTTTACTCTACAACGTCATTTTGGGCAGGCTGGGCTTGAACATCCTGGAAGTTCTGTCCAGCACCAAGCACATAAAGATTAAGTTTAGAATGCCACGGGGGATAAGAACATTGTCATGTGATATGGACTCTTTGACTTCTACCCCTAAGTGATCACCAGGGTATGCTCCTATCGGTCTTTTCTCTTAAATGTGAGGGTATTCTTTAATTAGCGAGATATCATCTTGACGGACTTCTTACTCGCATATTCCCTACATAATGGAGGGTCTGAGTCGCCCTGATCTAACTGAGCGCTGGGTTTAAGTCGCCTTAATTCGATCGAGCGTGTCATCAAAAAAGGATGAAACTCTCCGAATGGGATGACACGACCCCCTATCTAAAATTTCTTACCAATCGAACGTGTCATTAAAAATGGATGAAACTCACCAAACGGGTGGACATTGCCCCCTATTTAAGGTTTCCTACCGATCGAATGTGTCATCAAACAGGGATAAACTCCCCGAACGAGTGGACACGGCCTCCCATCTAAAATTTCCTACCGATCGAATGTGTCATCAAAAAGGGATGAAACTCCTCGAACGGGTGGACACGACCCCCTTATCTAAAACTTCCTATCGATCGAACGTGTCATCAAAAAGGGATGAAACTTCCCGAACAGGTGGATACGACCCCTTTATCTAAAGTTTTCTATCAATCGAACGTGTCATCAAAAAGGGATAAAAGTTTTCTATCAATCGAACGTGTCATCAAAAAGGGATAAAATTCCCCGAATAGGTGGATACGACCCACCTATCTAAAGTTTCCTACTGATCGAACGTGTCATCAAAAAGTGATGAAACTCCCCGAACGGTTGGACACAACCCTCTTATCTAAAGTTTCCTAACGAGGTAGCATCTTCTCACTCTATACATTAGGCCTAATTCACCCTGATCCTATCAGACAAACATAATAAGAGCTACAACAGTGGATAACAAGGCAATCTCTATCGTCGATAAATTATCCAAAAGGCACTGGGGTACAAAGTTTTAAATAGAGGTTACATAGGATCGGATAGAAATAAAGAGACTTTGCGAGAGGTAGATCCCCCTGCAATTGGGACTATGGTAGGGGCTTTAGCAACACCAACCGAACCTCGAGCTATTGTAATCTCCTCAATTGGGGGCAAAGCATCGCCTAGATATATTCGGTGAATTATCTCTTCCGCACACTTTAATCTTTCGGTCAATTTATGTTGGGAATCTTTAAAGACAACGTTGTCCCTTGTGCGAGATTTCTCGAGGTCAGCAATCTTTCGTTCCACCTCCCGAAGAGACTCTTCACGAAGTTGAGCTAACCTCTCGATTGATTGGAGACGCGACTCACATATCTTGGCCTCTGACTCTAGCTTCTCGCACTGCTTGCTTAATTCAGTGATGCATCCTTCCAAGTGATCTATCACCTGTCTCTTCTGCTGCTCTTGAAATTCTGTAAGGGCCATGGTCTGAAAAGAAGGCTAGATCAGAAAGAGCAAGAAGAAGAAGAAAATGAATGAATAAGAAGAAAGCGATACCATCGAACCAAGAGACTTAAGAGCTGCGCCAACTTGCTCCGGGGACATCTTATGCAGGCCAAGTTCACACCGATGAAAGTCTAACCGATCGGCAATACGGTCCATCTTAGCCACATCTATATAGCTGTATGGCATGTCCCTAGCACAAATGGCAACAGTCGCGTGCTCTTTTGAACCCTTCTTCCCGTCAAAAGACTGGACAAGAATGCTAGGTGATAAAACAATCCCATCAGGAACCTTGCGTTTCCTTTACGCGAAGGCCAAACCGGAATAGTAAACGATGGCCCTGCTATCTTCTTCATCGTAGCTTTGGAAATATTAGGTCCTATCTTGGCGCTAGATGAGTAAGCACCTTCCAATCCTCCTGGTTCACCCTCATTGATGCTCCTGCTCCTCGTCGATTCACTTCTTTCCAAGACAATGGTTTCCAACGGTATAACCATTGTTGGATCCGATCGCTCAGGCAAAACAACTAGTGTGCACACTGATGGAGACAAAGGCGGAAAGTGTTCCTCCTTTTTGACAAGGGAGGTGAAGACTCTTGGAGGGCCAGAGACGCCACAACAAACTCCTAAGGAGATCTCTTCATGCCCAACCGAACCTAACTATCGGTGGTAACCTTTTCTAGTATAGCTTCATCGAAAAAGTCCAAAGAGTCAACCAGCTCATTCTTTCCTCTTTCCAATAAGAGGGGCCTATCAACTTTCTTCTTTTTCCCAACTAGAAAGCCAGTTAAAGACAACATCTGATCATCCAGTAGAGAATCAATCCATATATTTCGACCAATGGACTTACAATAACCACCAACTGACCGAACGAAACGGTCATAGTTAGATATGGCTGGAGGCTTCAGTCCTAAAGACGACCCTTCATTGGCGTCAAGAAACATAAAAACACCATTCTTATCTATGAATTCCATGAAGAAGAACTTGTGCATCTAATTCTTGTCAATAGACTCTTTATAGCAGAATCTCCAGTTGGACTTGGGCCGACTTTGCAACTTGTACCAACCCTTGGTCGAACCATTGTTTCCACATCTCATCAAGATAAAAATAGATGACAAGATGTCAAAATCAAAACGAAGATGACAAAATCTTAACAGAGAGGCTACGGCAACTACCAGATGCCAGGCACTTGGGATCAGGAGAGTTGGAAATATGTTCCAACAATTTAATACCTCTGCAAAGGGACCTGTATATGGAACATTCAATCCGTACTTAACCGATTGCTGGTATATCAGCACGCATCCCTCCGGTGCCATGTTAGCCCTATCGACATCCGTGGCGGACACCAAAATGTAATCTTCTCCTATCAATATATCAGTCCGGACTTCTTGAAGCTCCTTCATGGATATGGTACTCGTAATATCACCAATGCCCGGGTAAGTTTGAGTAACAAATGTTTTTGCCATCACTGTCGGAAATAACTTCTCTCATGGCACTCGAAGAAGAACAGGGAATGAAAGTACTTAGCGTATTCGAACAATTGGCCTTGTATAAGCGCCGAAAGTCAATCCAAATATCTCGACGGCAACACGTGGCATCAAGCCATAAGCAAAATATGGGTACTCATTGTACATTTCTTACGAAACGGCACCATGAGTAGGGGACAAATGATGGGACATAGCCCAATGTTTGCTTCGAAGGGACAACACTTGAAAGACCCATACACGAGACCCACAACTCAGAAGGGACAATTACCGACCGAGGGATAAGCACAGCCTAGTATTATCGAACGACTACCCTCAATAGCTATTCAATTGATTTACCGAAGGGTTCTAGTCATCTCCGAATGATAGAGTCTTGGTCGCCCTGCTTATCGAACGAGATTTGCTAAGTGGGATTTACCTCCCCGATCGGATACTTAGCCCCTGGTTCACCGAGCGAATAAGCCTGAAGGTTCCGCATTGGCTAAATGACTGTCCAGAGGCCAATGGCCTTATTGATCTTACGGAAATGTCAAAACACCCCAACGACTCTGATTCCCTACTGAAAAGCAGTATCTCCAGAATCTTTCAGATAAGGAAAAGATCCCCTTGAATAACGAATCTTCTCATATGATAAAGATCACGGACGTTGTAAAAAATATTTAAATTTCGATTTCAGATCATCTCCATAAGGAAAGTAGGGTTGTAACACCCTGAAAGCATACGATTCTATCAGGTATAAGAAACCCTCAAACTTTCTAAATCAGGTACGCTTTTTTGATCTTACACATTGAGCACACTAGTCACAGGGAACATCTCACTCTCTAAAGCTCTCAGTCTGTTTCTTTACACTTGAAAACCGTTTTTTCTAACTCAAGTATCAGAGTCTCCTCCACCAGAGTACATTCCGGTGGTTTTTGCAGGTCTCACATCCCATCGACGGCAACTGTTTATGTCATCAAGGAGTTGGTATCTGTGGAGCCACAACCCACGTTCAACAGCATTCACGTGCCTTTTCTCTTAAAGATCTCCTCTCTCTGATATTGTTTCGCTTTTAGTTGTCCATTTTTCCTCCCAGAACTCATTGCACATAACGACTCTCGATATCTTCTCCTGCCTCTAGGCGATTTTGGAAGTGCAAAGGACCAATTGCAACAACCGTTGGTGTGTATGATGCCGCATTTAAATCTCTTATTGGGGTGCTCTGTTTATACAATGACGCTCCTTTGTGGGAGCTACGGTACGAGATTTAGGTAATTCCCGAATATCGACAAAAATATCTTCAACTTCGTCGGATGGAATTTCCCTCGTGTGCTCCAATATGACACTCCATATATCTTCAACTTTGTCGGATGCAATTTCCTCTTCGTGCTTCGACATCCCACTCTGTTGTGCATCTGTGGGCTCAGTTTCCATCTATGTTTCCAAAGACCCCTCGGATAACTCTGTGCCATCGATATCAATAGCCATTGACATGTAGAAAAATCCGATGCACCTAGCTGATCAATCGTATGTTTTTCACCAATAGAGAAAAGATTTAAAAGCAAAAGGACCTGCCTGACAAAGTCCATCATCAGGCGGGCAAACACCAAAAAACAAAAGAAGTCTTTAATCATTGTTAAAGAGAGATTGGGTTAGACATGAGCCACGTCTGGCTGTGGCCCGAAGCTTTGAGAGCTGTTAACAAATAAAGCTCTTGCCTAGTTGTCATGCCCAAAGTTAGCCCTGAAAAGCTTCGAGTTGGCCAAGCTAGGTTTGGGCCAGACGAACGAATTATTACAACCGAGCCTAAGGCGAATGCCTGAGCTCGGCTTAGCGGACCAGCCAAACCATCCTTGGGGTGTATGCCTTTTCATTAATGATTCGAAGCTTGTTGTGAACTCTAGAAGGACAGCATTCCAGAAGATTTGACAGCTTCCCCGCCTAATTGTAACGAAGAAAGATTCTTTTTTTTTTTTTTTTTTCACTTGGCCCCATCTTATTTTTATATGTTAAAAGAAAAAAAAATATTAAAATAGAAAAATCACACCTAATATTTCTCCTCAATAGCTCCCCAATAGGACAGTGATAAAATGACAATTAAGATATCAAGTTCTTAATATGAAAAACTCTGATCTAAAATTAAAAAGCCGAGATCTGATTCCCAAAAAAAAAAAAAATTCTAATGTAAATGTTGTTATCTCTAAAACTTAAAAAATATCAATAAATTAAATTTCTTATAATACAATGTTAACTCATCTAATATTATATATTCATCACCAATCAAATAAATAAAATTCGGATGATAAGAATTTGTCGTAGAAAAATGTTGTACATCAACGTAAGTAATGAAGCTGCACGTTCACGTGGCAACCGGTGGCTGAGAGACCCAAAGCCAAAATTTCTCTCTCACACAGACACACTCTCTCTCCCTCTTGATTTATACAAAATCCAAGAGAGAAAATCCCAAAAATACCCCAAAAAATTATCAAGGTATCTCACTCCTGTTTCGGCTGCTTGTGAAAATTATCAAGATATCTCACTCAAGGTTTCTCATTCCTATTTAGGCTGCTTGCAGATTCGAAAGAAAGAGTCGTATGAGACTTGGGGTGGTACAAATCTCATCACAAAAGCAAACCTGAATAAATCACGAAACAGGTATATTAGGGATTCAAATTCAAATTCCATTGAAATAATGCATTCAATTAACAACAAAATTAATTGGGAAAAAATATAAGCGAAATTAAATGTGATAAGAATAGAAGGAATTTGAATTGTGGATACATTTGACCAGATTTTGATATCTCATTCAAATCTCTATATAATTAATCTTATTTTTTTGTTTTGAATGTTTAATATAATTCTCATAACGTTCAGCAATGAATTAGAGTGACAATTATAAAGTTTTAATAACTCTTTGATACTTGAAAGTCTATATAAATCTCCTCCTAGTGCATTAGATCCTAGGACTGAATTTTAAAATTCTATATCATCTATTGAGTGAAATTGATGAGTTAAAATGTTTGTGCACATCTCAAGGATCGATTTGGTGCTTTTACATTTGTCAGAAGTGAAGAACAAGAATTGACCGAAAGTAATTCTGAATTCTCAATTTTCACTTCCGCTTATTTTAGTTCAAATTTTTGAATTAAAATATGCATTAGGTTTGTCATGCATCTTCACATTTGGTATCAGAGCCAATTTTGCCTTTACTGATATGTTTTCTACTGAATTTCAAAATTTTTCAAAAATTAGGATTTTTGGATTTTCAAATATTTGGGCAAAAAATCTTAATATTTTTGAGAAATTAATTCCAAAATTGAAATCATTGTATTATTGCAATTAGAACCATATTTTTAAAAATTATTTTAGAGTATTTTTGCACTTTCCGGTAGTTTTCCAGCATCGGAATCCACCGGAATGAACAAGAACCAGGTTGGGACCCTTGTCCAACTTTCAGGTGAATAAGAAGATGAGTTTACTGTATATCAAATAAAAAAGAATGAAAAAATATATTTGGGAAGCGATGATGTGCTCAGATTGCGGTCTGGTGGTTGTGGTCACCCAGGCATCTGGATGTGCCTGGGTTTGAATCTGTCTATACACGTTTTTTTTTTTTTTCTTCTTTTTTCTTTAACTTTTTGTGATCAAGTCCTTGCAATATTTTAACGGCTCAAAAAACTTTAAATTTTTACACATTGGTCCTTTAGAAAAATTATATATATATTTTACCAATTTTGTGCCGAAAAATTTACAAAATTTTTTTAATAAATGCCAAAATTTTTAAAATATCAACTAAGCTCAAATTTTAGAAAATTGTGTATAAAATTAATTTTGGGCATAATTTTGTACATGAAGGGAATGTACGAAATTAAAAAAATGCATTTGAAAATTTGGTTGCATTTTTTTATTAAAATTTTATGCATTATGCTATGACAAAATTACGTAATATTAATATTCTTATGATTAATATAATTTCTAGAATTTATTAGAGTTTTACCACTACAACCATAATTAAGTACAAAATTATATATAAGACATGATCACGTTCGGAAAGGGATAATTTACCATAAAAATTATTTTTATGTATTGAATCTTATCCCAAAAAAATTTTTGTTGCATGAAAATAATGAAATTGAAGATAAGATATCAAAATAGCTATTTTTCAATAGTAATCTACTTGGTTAAATTCCTTTTTCTATATAATACTATAAGTGTGATTGATCTAGTATATGTTTAGGCTGGTTCTGTCAAAAAGACGAGGATAAGTTTAAGCTTGGCTGGTTTTTAAACGGTCCCATGTAACCCACCACCTATCTGAGAACCTACCTGGTGCACTAGAGAGATTGTCTTATAAGGCTAAGTAGAGAAAGATAAGGTGATCAAGGAAAAACTAACTATTGGTAGTTTCTTAATTAACCCATAGGTATTAGGAAATGAGTTATTTTTTATAAATCTTATCATAAGATTAGATAAATCTAATTGAATTAGAAATTTAGCCCACAAGTAATTTCTATGTCATAAATTTGTTTTCATATATTTACATTGGTAAATATATATTAAATGCCTCATATACAGTTTGCAAGCGTGTTTATTTATTTTGTAGTATTCTAAACCATAGATTTGAAATCTGATTTTACTGATTTAGACGGAGAGAATTATAAGGAATGGAGGGAAATGGTATTTCTCCATTTGGGTTGCTTGGATATTGACTATACTATATAGAAAGACAAGCTACCTCTGGTAACCGATACTAATTCCGAGGCTGATAAAACTCTTTATGAACGTTGAGAGCGATTTAATCGCTTAACTATCATATTCATAAAAAGTAAAATCTCGGCTAGTATCCGTGGTTCAATCAATCAGTATACCAATATATGTGCTCTTCTTGAAGCTATAGATGAGCAATTTGTGGCATCGGAGAAGTCTCTTGCCAGTACCTTCATTATGCAATTCACTTGTATGAAGCTCACTACTGTCCATGGTTTGCGCGAGCACATCATGTGGATACGAGACATAGCGGCTCAACTAAAAAATCTGGAGGTTGAGATGTCCGAATCTTTTCTCGTGCTCTTCATTTTGAACTCTCTCCCATAGCCCTACAATCCTTTTATGATCTCTTACAACATACATAAGGAGAAATGGTCCATCAATGAATTGATGGCCATATGTGTAAAGGAGGAAGGAAGGTTGCTGATAGAGATGAAACAAGATTCTGTAAGTGTGCATGTGGCAATGTAAGGGAAGAAGAAAGGCAAATCCAAACTGAAACAAAAGGGCACAAAGCCGAAAATGAATATAAAGAAAGAGTCCAAGTGTGTCTTCTGTAAAAAGAAGGGACACATGAAGTAGGATTGTGTTAAGTACAAGTTGATGGCTTGATAATAATGGTATGAAAATTTCATAAATTTGTTATGAATTTTGCATGACTGAGATTTCTCATGACACATGGTGGATTGATTCTGATTATATCATCCACATTACAAATGTGTTGTAGACATTGGCGATTGCGAGGTCATTCTAGCCAACGGACATGTCTTGAAATTAAAGAGAGTATTTTATGTACCTAAGTTTTCTAAGAAACTAATTTCCATTTCAAAACTTGTACTATTCGATTACTCTTTCCAATTTAGTAATAAAATGATAATGTTTTTTGGTTCAAATGTCGTTGGTTATGATCCATTATTAGATAGATTATATGATATTACTTTACAAGACAATACTTGTATGAATGTAACACATATAGAGATTAAAAGAAATATCATTGAGGAAAACTCTTCCATGTTGTAAAACCGGAGATTAGGACACATCTCTATACAGAAAATTGAAAAGTTAGTAAAAGATGAGGTAATTGATACCTTAAAGTTTAGCGACTTTGAGACTTGTGTGGATTGCATTAAGGGAAAGCAGACGAATAAGACTAAAAATGGTGATAGGAAGAGCTCAGAATTGTTTGAGATCATACATACGGATATTTGTACTTCAGGTAGAGACTCATATGGTTATAGTTATTTCATCTCTTTTATAGATAACTATTCACAATACATGTATCTCTATATCTTTTGCCATAAGGACGAGACGTTGGATGCCTTTAAAATTTTTAAGACATAAGTAGAGAAATAATGCAATAAGCAAATAAAGATCGTGAGACCAAATATATTTGGAGAATATTATAAAGGTATACAAAGGATTGAAAAGCGCCAGATCCATTTGCAAAGTTCCTTCAAGAAAATGAGATTATTGTCTAATACACCATACCTGGTTCACCTGACCAAAATGGGATAGCCGAAAGAAGGAATATGATCTTGCTTGATATGATTGAGAGCATGATGGCTAACTCTAAATTGCCAAAATTCTTATGGACTAAAGTTATTAAGATGGCAGTGTACATCTTAAATAGTGTTCCAACCAAGACTGTAGCCAAAACTTCATTCGAGTTATTTAAGGGTTGGAAGTCTAGTTTAATACACGTACGCATTTGGGACTGTACTACAAAAATAAGAGTTTACAATCCACGAGAAAAGAAAACTGGATCCAAGAACCGTGAGTGGATACTTTATCGGTTATGTCAATAAGTTCAAGGGATACCGGTTTTATTGTCCATCCTACCATAATAGGTTTGTGGAATCTAGAAATGCTAAATTTCTAGAAAATGACTTGATTAGTAGGGGGGATTACTTTCGAGAAGTATCCCATTAAATTCAAGTACCAAATTAATTGTCATCCAAAATGACCCTCAAGTGCCTATAGATACAAATTAGGGTATGGGTGACAGCGGGGAAATTCCACAAATAGCTGACCAAGATCAAGTTGGTCAATCTTCTCCTACGAAGAATATTGAACCAACATTAAGAAAATCTACTTGAAAAAAAAGGTTAGCTATACTTGATGACTATGTGCTATACTTCAAGAGTCTAACTATAACGTAAGAGCCATAAATGATCCGGAAATGTTTTCACAAGTCATGAGTTTTAAGGACTCAAACTCATGATTAAATGTTATGAAAGATGAGATGGATTCCATGAGGAGTAATAGAGTCTGAGATCTTGTAGAGTTGTCAGATATAGTAAAATTCATCAGATGCAAATGGGTCTTCAAGACTAAAATAGTCTCATTAGGCAATATTAAGAATACAATATTATACTCGTTGCTAAAGGGTTCACCCAAAGGGAAGAAATCAACTACTTTGAGACATTTTCTCCGCCGTCTAAGAAGGATTCTCTCCATATTATTTTGGCACTTGTTGCACATTTTGACTTAGAGTTACAACAAATGGATGTGAAAAATGCTTTCCTTAATAGGGAACTAGAGGAAGAGGTTTACATGCATCAACCTGAAGGATTCTCCTCTAGTGGTAGTGAGGTAACACTACTTGCCACCAATGATAAGGAGATAGTGTATGAGATAAAATAGTTTCTCTTTAAAAACTTTGAGATGAAGAATTTAGATAATTCATCTTATGTCATTGGTATAAAGATACATCGAGATAGATCCAATAAATTTCTAAAACTATCTCAAGAGACCTATATCAACAAGATAGTTAAGAGATACAAGATGAAGAACTATTCACTAAGTATAGTTTCGATTGTTAAAGGAGATAGGTTCAATTTGGACCAATGCCCTAAGATAGATTTGGAAAGGGAACAAATGGATAACATCCCGTATACTTCTGTTGTTAGAAGTCTCATGTATGCATAGGTCTGCATAAGACCTGATATAGTGCATGCTGTGGGGATGTTAGGCAGATATCAAAATAATCCAGGTTTGAAACATTGGAAAGCTGCAAAGATGTTAAGGTATCTATAAGGCACCAAGAAGCACATGCTTACATACAGAACAATGGACAGTCTATAAATAGTCAGGTACTTGGATTCGGAATTTGCCTGCTGTGTTAATTTCTGGAAATCAATGTCAGGTTACATCTTTTGATAGCCGGTGGAGCTATGTCGTGGAAGAGTATTAAACAGACATTGATTGCGACCTCTATTATGGAATTTGAATTCGTGGCGTGTTTTGAGACTACATCACACGCGGTGCAGCTCAAGAGTTTCATATCCGGGTTTAGGATTTTAGATTCAATACCTAAGTCATTAGATGTATTTTGTGATAATTCAAGTATTGTATTTTTGGTTAATAATAATAAGAGTGGCAGTCAAAATAAGCACATCGATATAAAGTATTTAGCCATTAGGGAAAGAGTGTTAGAAAATAAGGTTGTAATCTATTACATTAATACTGATTATATATTGGCTGATCTTTTAATCAAAAGCATGTCATCAAGTAGGTTTATAGATGATGTTGTAAATATGAGTTTATTGTCTTATTTAAATAAAATTCAAATTTGAATTTTCTTAATAAAGTTGTATACATGTTGTTGTCTCACTACAAAAAAACACTATTTTAGCGACGGAATTTAGTGATAGAAAAAATTCGTCTTGCAATGAATTTAGCGATGAAAAATGCTTTTGTCGCTATTTTGTAATGAATATATACTCGTGGCAAAATTAGCAATGAATATTCTGTTTGTGGCAAAATTCATCGCTAATTGCCATAAAAATATTTTCGTTGCAAAATTTATCATTGATTAGCAACGAATAGTAAATTTAGTGATGAAAAATAATATCCATCGCTAAATTAGCAATGAAAAATTATATTAGTCGCTGAATTTAGTGACGGAAAATAAAATCCATTGTTAATTTTTGTAACGGATTTTCATATCCGTTACTAATTTAGTGACAAAAAAAATATTCATTGATAAATTTAGCGATGGATCTTATTTTCCGTCATTAAATTTAGCGATGAAAAAATTTTCGTTACTAATTTAGTCACGAATTTCTGATTTTCGTCGTCAACTTTTTACGACACGTTATTAGCGACGAATATTTTTTAGTTGCTAAATCCGTCGTTAAATGAATTAGCAATGAATTTTTTTAAAATTTTCGTTGCTATATCCGTCACTAAAATCATGTTTTTTTTGTAGCGTTTAAAGATAAATTCATCAAATTTGGATCTAAATAAACATAGAGTTTATTCATGAAGTAAATGTCACCATAAAATTAGGAAATGGAATACATTATGGTACATGAAAGATAATATTTGTTTTTAGAGGACTTATCGTCATGACTCGTATACTTTATTCTCATAAAAAATTAACT
Organism: Dillenia turbinata; assembly: GCA_037126225.1. Classification (NCBI taxonomy): domain Eukaryota; kingdom Viridiplantae; phylum Streptophyta; class Magnoliopsida; order Dilleniales; family Dilleniaceae; genus Dillenia; species Dillenia turbinata. The sequence continues at coordinate 8,335,412 of JBAMMX010000026.1, read as the reverse complement.
TGATTTTGACTTCATGTCGATTTGCTTGGTCAAGTGAGAGAATGTTAAGAATTTAAATTCAAATTTTATTGAATTAATGCATTCAATTAAAAATCAAATTAATTGGGAAAAAACATAAACGAAAGAATTAAATGTGATAAGGATGGAAGGAATTTAAATTGTGGATGCATTTGACCGGATTTTGGTGTTCTATTCAAACTTCCATATAATTAATCTTGTTTCTTCGTTTTGAATGTTTAATATATAATTCCCATAATGTTCAGCAATGAATTAGGATAATAATTATAGGGTTTTAATGACTCTTTTATGGTTGAGAGTTTATATAAACCATCTCCTAGTGCATTGGGTCCCTAAGCCTGAATTTCTAAACTTCACATCATCTATTGAGTGAAATTGAGGATTTAGAAGGGTTGTGCACATCCCAAAAATAGATTTGGTGCTTTTACATTCGTCAGAAGTGAAGAACAAGATTATGACCGGAGGTAACACTAAATTCTTAATTTTCACTTCCACTTATTTTGACTCGAATTTTTGAATTAAAACATGCATTAGGTTTGTCATGTATCCTTACAAGGTAATCTCTTTTTATTTTTATTGCGATTTATTTGAATATCATGATTTATTAGAAAATCTCAATTGATTTATTTGAATATCATGTTTAAAACATTGTTATTATTAAGTTTTAATTATTTAGATGCATTCTTTGATACTTTGAATGAAATAAACACAATGTACAATGTTACATCCTACAGAATATTCTCATAATAGTTGAATTTAAATTCCTGTTGTGTTACTCATTTATGCTATTGGAAGGAGTATTTTAATTATTTACTTAAAAAAAAAAGACAGGTAAGTTGAAGCTAAGTGACAATTCAACTACGAATGTCATGAGTATTGAGTATATAAAAGTTAAAATATTTGATGGAGCGATATGCAGTTTGAAGTGGGTTGCTTATGTTACAAAAAAAAAATAAAATGCATGAGATTCCAATTTTTTTAGTTTGTTAGACTCCCACAGTAATGGGAACAAAGTTGGTTGGAGTTTAAAGCGTATCTCGTAGTTGCATGGTCCTGATGAAGGAAGATTATATTGGGGTTTAGATTGTCTTGAAAAATACAAACCAAAGGTCTTGAGGTGAAAAATGGATGCATGTGTAGGGAAAGACAATTGTTATCAAATTTTGTTTGCGGTAGAATGAATGGAATTTGGTCAAAATTTTGTTTAGTATAAAGACTTGGAAAAGGAGTGTTTATATAAATATGGAGAAATAAATACCACTATGTAAAATAACAATATTAATTTCATAACAGCTACACATGATATTGGCCATTTATTTGAATCGGGTATGAAACTTGTTTGGTTTTTTGATGCAGTTATGGTTTTTCCAAAAGCTAATGACTTATCTAGTTAATGGTAGTGATTGGTATTTGATTGGACGCTTGAAGATTGGAAAAATATCACAAAGGTGGATATTGTCAAGTTTGGTTCATATTTCAGGAAATAGATGGTAGATACTAAGTTTTTATATGTATGTTGTATTATTTTTCTTATTAACAGTTATATCTTGTTTAGTAAAATGAAAATTATATGTATACTTTATATACAAACTTATTAGATACTAAGGGAGAGTGCATATGGTACATGGATATGGAAAATATTTTAAGAACTCCATAATTTTTCTCTTCTTGTTCCAAAAGACATAGAACTTTCTGAAATTTGTGAGAGAGCACAGAATGGATATTTGGATCTGTTGATAAGTTAAAATTAAAATATTATCTTTTTATTAATAAACTTACCAATATTTGATCAACGGTGCTTCGTTTGGAAAGCAATATGTTGACACAAAATGTTATATCTACAGCTCTCACCATTTTTCATTTGGTGAGTATTGGAGATGAGTTTTTGCTCTATAGATACCGGTTTCTTTTGACTGGAACGTTGGCTTTCAGGAATGACTTCAAATCTACAAAAGACCGCAGGAGGGTACTCCGATAGAGAAGGCTACGCTCAGTTAGAAAAAGTAGTTTTCAATAAGAAAGAAACAGATCGAGAACAAGAGAGAGAATTGATCTTTCTGTGACTTGTGTGTTAAGTGTATGGGTCTTAGAGAGCGTACCTGAGTTTTGGTATACCAAAGGCTTATATATGAGGGTGCCGTGAGAGTCGTATGCTTCCGAGGTCTTACAACGTTAGTTTTCTTTTGAGTAGATTTGAAGATCTAAAGATTCAATGATCAAATATTCTCAAAAGATTTATCATCTTTATCTTTTAGGAAGTTTAGCTATATGAGAAAAATTCTTCTTGTAACACTGACACTACGGTGTTCATACTGTTGTACTCCTGTTCATAAAATATATGTAATATTTCTCAGTTTCTATATAGAAAATTCACTCAGAAATTTTTTCGATAAAATTGTTTTCGAAAATTTCAGCTCAATCTCCGGAATTTCAAAAATTTCCAAAATGATCATGATGGTCCAATAATAATGAGAATAACTTTAAAGTGCATAAAAATCTCAAATTTGGATAAATTTTGCTTCGTAGATTTAAATCGTAAATTTTTTAGAAAATCGTGGTAAAGCCCTAATTTGGGTTGGAGGCTATTCGGAAAGGTTAAATGATCACGTTTCGACGTGGGATAAATTAAATTAGGTCTAATACGAGGTTTTGGGTCTAATTTGAAATTTTGAAAATTTTTGGGGTCAAAATATAGCTTTTATAAGTCAAAGGGCTTGCTTGAAATTTACAAGAACTTAGGAGTGAATTTAATAAATGTATTTTCTCATAAACCTAGACTAAATAAATGTGTAGAGAGGGAAATGGTGTGTTGGCCGAATGTTATGAGACGAGAGGAACAAATTGTTTAACACTTAAAAACTTATTTTTTTTTTATTAATTACCTTTAAAAAGTTAAATCAAGGGTAGAGATTAAGCTTAAAGAAAGATGAATTTATATGGACCATTGGATTGAGTTAGTGGGAGACAAACTACTATTCATGATCGGAAATTGTGTGTTGTCTTGAAAGCAAATCAAGGATAATGATTAAATTTGAAATGGAATCAAAGTTTTGAACCATTGGATCTTGGTTGTTGGGGAACATGCAATTAATGAAGACTAGAGAGATAGTGAGTGAAAGAGTGCTTGTAGAGTGAGAAAGTGTGAGAATAGAGAGAAAAACTGTGGGAGAGAGGGAGAGAGAGGAAGAAGAGAGAATAAGTCTTGTGAAATAAGTGAAATCCAAGGGCTAGAAATGATCTTGAGATATTAGATGGTTGAGATTAAATTGAGTAAAGTTAATGAGCTTGAAAACCCTAGCCACCATTCTATTCTTCTCCAAAAAATGTGAGAGGCAAAGCAAGAAGAGAAAACAAAAAAGGGGGGGCTCTTCATTTCTCCATAGCCGTGAGTTCATTCTTGAAGGAACATTTGATTTCTTCAAACAACCTTTCAATATTTTTGCATAAATCCAACACTCTCAAACTCTAGAACAACATATCCAAAAACTAGAACCAGAGGAGAAGTCTAGCTTGGTGATTCAAGAAGGAAACCGTGAGCTTCAAGTGAAAAAATCCAAAGGTTTTTCAAGTTTCCTTCAACAACTTTAGGTAAGAATGTTTCCTCTCCATTTCTAGTACAACATTTATTGATTTGGAGCCAAACTAAGAAGGTTTACTTTGTGAATCTAAGGTGGTCATGAGTTTGGTACAAGGGAGGAAGAAAGATCCTTTGAAGGGTGGACTTTGTTTGGGCTTGAAACATCAAATTTGAGGTAAAAGAAAATTCTGCACTTGTTTGAACTTGAAAATCTTGTAGGAGTGTGATTAATGTGTTGATTTCAACTTAGATTAGGGGTGGAAATTAAGTAAACAAACCCTAGAATGAGTGCAGGAATTTTCAACTTGTGGAAAGCTTAGTTTAAGCTTTGAATCATCACTTGTGAAGGTGAAAAGCCGTGAGAAAAAGAGTGCAGAAAAATTCAGCTTGTGTGGCCGAGAATGTAGATGGTTCTTATGTGTTTTGGAGTGTTGAAAACTTAGTTTTAATGTACGAGTGTGTGTGCTGAATCTTCGTGCGAATGTAATGTATATGTATGTGTGTTGTTGGTTGAAATGAAGATGAAAGGTGTGCAGAAATTTCTGCACTAATAGTGATTGAAAGGAGACCATTTTCATATTAATTGTGTAGTGAATTATGAAGGAAAAGGAGGAAGAATGTGTGCAGAAATTTGTATTAAGTTGGTGAATGTATGTATGTGCATTTGATGCCAAAAGAGTGAAGAATATGTGTATGTGTATATATGATCAATGTATGTGTGTTGTATTGATGTGTTGAAGGAGAGAATCGGATAAAGGTTTATGAGTGTGAGTGTGTATATGTACCTTGACCGAGAGTGTTGAAGGGATTGGAAATGAGTGGTTATGTAAATTTTGAGGTATATATATGTGTTTGGTGAAATTTACAAGTGTATGTATAAATGAGTATGAACTTAAAAATGTGAAGTGAATGCATAATGTGCAATCGGATTGTTTTGATTGTACGAAGAGATTGGATATGTGAATGATGATTTTTATAGTTGAAAGTGGCATTGTGTGGGTTGAATTGTGTACCTTTTATGAGTCGATTGAGGTTTCATGAGTTGATTCATGTGTGTGTATATGTGAGAGACTAAATCGATTCGTCACAAGGGTAAATCGACCCACAAAAGCTTGTTGAATCGTCCACTTGTATGAGACATGCCTCAGAAACCTTGCTCTGTTCTCACACCAAATTGATTTGCTCATTGTGCAAATTGACTTGGCTCTTCATTTTGCCTCAACCAAATCGATTTGCTCATTGTGCAAATCGATTTGGCTTGCTAAGCCCTCAGAAAGTGTGTTCTGCACACTATAAATTGATTTCTTCCCTCCTTGGATCGATTTGTCCCTTTTTTTTTTTCTCACATAAATCGATTTTACTCCTTTCTCCATTCGATTTGCTTCATCCTTCTGAAATTCTCTCACATGAAATGAAATGTATCAATTTCCCTCTCACATTATTCATTCAACTCACTATTTGATTTTTCCACCTACATGAATCGATTGCCTCAACTCCATTCCCTCTCACAAATCGACTTCCTCTCTTTGACAAATTGATTTGCTTACTTCCTTTTTTATTTTTAATTCAATTTACCTACTTTTCTATTCAATTTATTTTTGTGAATTAACTCACATTGTCCCTATTCGATTTGTCCCATTTTCCAATTCAACTTAACAATGCCTCTAGGTATGTGCTCACAAGGGGATTTGATCTCATAACTTCAAGTTTTTTTTTTTTTTTTTTTTTTTTCCAAAAAATATTGTAACCACCAAACCAATTCAACCCCTTGATATCATTTGAAGTTATAATATATTTATAAACTAGTTATTATTTTTTCCAAAATTTCAAACAAAACGAAAATCGAAAACTCAAACGTGGATTTTCCAGTGTTACCCTTTAAGTTCAAAAATAAATTTACAATTTAATTTCTCCCAACATTTCACAACGAATTCTAATACCAAATTTTTGGTATTACACCGTTTTTGACTTTTCCTTTTTTTTTTCTCTCACTGGTCGGTGTTATAGATAATTTTTTTTTTCCTTTTGTGTTATTGTAGTTTATTTTAAAGATTTATAATACATGGAACAACCTAAGTATAGCTGCAACTGCGTACTACTTGTTTTCACACAAGTTTTTTTTGTTTTCACACAAGTTTTTTTTTTTTTTATTCAATATGATAGAAGAGCTACACCATCCAAGCCGGAAAAGAAAAAGGACCGACATCTTTTACCGTCCAGCACCACTTAAACTCCAAACAAAGCCAGCCACCACACCAAGCCCAAAAACATCCAGAGCCGAAACAATAAACCAGGCCAACGATAATACAGCAAAATCAGATAAAAAGATGATAGCTATACAAAATATTAAAAAAGAAAATAGAAATAGATAGAAATAGACAGATGAAGATATGAGGATAAATTAATAATAATAAGCAAGAAGAGTGTATATCGTTTGCACCACGGTGAGAGCAAGCAAAATGATGGCTGCCAGCAATGAAATGAGTGTCCATGGACTGTCGAAGTATTTGGCCCTTAATTTGGCCATCCATTTGCTCCATGTTACCACGAAATAAGTCCAACGTTGATTGCAGTAGCAATTTATGGATTTGAATGTCTCCTTGTAAACAAAGTTCTTTGGATCAATAATGATGAAATCATCCTTAGGCCGGTCAAACAGTTTTGTGATTTCCTCATTGTCTCGTGACGAATTTTCAAAAATTCCATGTTTGCAAAGTATTTTGACATCGTCAGAAGAGTCAATGAGGCAATCCATAAGTGCCATATAGTCCCTCACGTATTTTTTATCACCAGGACGAGGTCGACAGTACCTTTCATAGGCTAGGAGGTTGAGAAATATGGCCTTCGTGTTACTATTGATTGTCAATGTAGGCACTGTCAGAGTCCCGTCATCAAATGAGAATTCTACATCAAACAAGCTGCCCACTTGCTTTTTTCCTTTATCAGCCTCTTGCTTCTTTTCTTTATCAACCTCTTGCAGCTTTTCTTTATCTACCTCTTGCGTCTTTGTTGGAGTCTTCTTTCCATTCGTGACCATTTTTCTGAACTTCACTCCTTTTTCATGCAGGCTCATCGAACAACTTATTAACTCATTTTCGTTACCACTTGGTGGGGAATATGGGCAACAAATTGAAATCAGCAAAGCCTTGAAAATTAAGAATATTGTCCACGGGAGAAGCAGGACCATGAGTAATATTCCAAGCCATCCGCTACATAAAAATAAACAACAGAGGCCCACCGCTAGGCCACAAGGTCCAACTCTAGAACTCCGATATGGATCTTTGATGCGAGCCAAACTATCATATAATAGGCCAAGTAAATGCTTAGGCTCATAGGGATCGCCTCCTGTAAGAACACAATATGAACCTGGAATTGTGTCATCCACAAAATCCAGGGCCATTTTGCAAAGAGACAGAGTATCTGATTTGGTTTCAATTGTCAGGTCATAAAACTTTTGGAGAACAAAAAACGGAAGTTGATTCTCAAATAACACCAAGTCACGCCGTATGGTGCTGCGAGTGGTTTCATCTATGAAAATGGGGTCATCGTCGACATGTTCATTCAATTCTTTCTGTTCCTTGGCATAAAACCTCCGAATTATTTCCACAATGAAGCAACTGTCAAACAACATCATTTTCAGGAACTCCTGATCTGAAATGGTTTCCGTTGACTCTGCATAGCATTCACGAGCTGCATTTATTAAAGAGCTCATCCCTGTGATAATTTTTCGGTTGTCCTCATCATTTTTTCCTCCCAGAACTAATTGCAAATAATGATTCTTGATATCTTCTCCCGCCTTTGGGGCCTTTCTGAAGTGATAAGGACCAACTGCAACGACCATTGGTGTGTATGATGCCGCATTTAAATCTCGTATTGGGGCGCTAATTCTGCTTATATAATGACGCTCCTTTGTGGCAGCTACAGTACGAGATTTCTCAAGTAATTCCCGAATTTCGATAAATACTGCTTCTTCCTTGGATGGAATTTCCCCTTCGTGCTTCTTGGATATCCCACTCTGTTGTGCATCTACGAGTACAGTGGCCATCTGTGCTTCCAAACATCAGTGACTTGTGATTAGACATCTATGCACCCAAAGGCCTAAAAAAAGGTATCCAAGACTCCTCGGGTACCTCAGTGCCACATATCAATACCCATTCACACCTAGAAAAATCCTATGCGCCTAACTGATCAATTGTATGTTTTCACGAATAGAGAAAAGATTTAAAAGCATAAGAAGCTGCCTGACAAAGTCCATCATCAAACGAGCAAACACCAAAATGCAAAAGAAGTCTCTAATCATTGTTAAAGAGAGATTGGCGTAGACATGAGCCAAGTCTGGCTGTGGCCCGAGGCTATGAGAGGTATGAACAAATAAAGCTCATGCCTGGTAGTTATGTCCAAACTAAGGGCCTAAAAAAGTTCGAGTTGGACAAGCTAGGTTGGGCCAGATGAATGAGTTATTTAAATTGAGCCCAAGGGGAATGCCGGAACTTAGCTTAGCCGATCAGCCGAACTATGATCAAGTTAGGGAAACACTTAGTTGAGTATATTTGAATCATGCTTGAGAAACAACAGAAGTACAATATACGTAGTTGTACAATTTGTAACATTTTTGAAGGAAATAAACTTCTAATAGTTATTCTGATTTATTGTAATTGATGTACCAAAATGGTTAACTCATTGTATGGCCGTAGACTAAAAACAGAAAAACACTAAATGCATGGTGCCTTTTTACTTGGCTTTATTATGTAAAATTATGGTCAAATCACAAGAGTTACAAAAATGAGAGGAAATCAAATTGCCTAATCCATTTGATTTTCCCTTAATGTTTTGGGTTTCCATTATCTATTACTATATTTATGTCAGATTTTTTTACTAATTTTTTTTTGACATAAACTGTGGTATTTGATAATAACTTTATATCTAATACAATTCAGTTTGAATTAGGTAGGTTATTGAGGGACAAAACTCTTCTAACTTCTGTTTTTTTCAAACACAAAATTTGAATTCGATATTTTATTTTTAAAAAAAATGTCTTGTCATTGAACCAACTAAGTACCGATGACTTTTTTATTCAAATATTATATGATTAATATTCTATAATTTTATTTTAAGAGAAAAGCTAACCTAATTAGAAAAAAAAATAATTAAAATTGTCATTAAAATATCTCTACTAAAAGAAAATAAATCATACAAACCACATCTTTCTCATAAAAGCAAACATAGGGCGGTATGGAGGGATTTCGAATGAGATTAACATTAGCATACAGTTTGTAGTACAGAATCAAAACTTGCGTGTAAGTTCTTTTAATCAACGAGGAATTGTTAACATTAGCATACAAATTATATAATCAAATCAATTAATTTACGGATATATTTCCGAGATATTCTAAATTTAAATTTTCTGTCATTGCGTAAAGAAACTCTCAAAAAATTAAATTAATTAATAAATTAAATCAACTTACTTTCTGCCACAGATCTCCTCGGTAAGAGCCTCAACTGAGCCAAAAACAAAGGGCCGCTGCCTTTTCCAAGAGCACCAAATATTGTCTCTTGCTGATGAAAGCAACCCAGCCAAGCGCTTCCGTCTGTAAAAAGACCTGCACTGTCTCTTTATATGTTTAAATTGTTGACTCGGGGTAGACTCTGTGTGTCTCCAAAAAAAATCAAAAATCTTGGTGCAAAATTTTTTCGGACCCACCTGACTGTGTAAGATGTTATCCCATCAAATCATTAAAAGTCTGGAGTCGGAGATATTATCTCCACCAAATCTGGTCTCCTGCTGATGAAAGCGCCCCTGCAAGGGAGGGAAGTATATAAAACGACTTGTATTCTCATTTTATATGTTTAAATTGCTGACTCGGGGTAGACTCAGTAAGTCAGTTTGTCTCAAAACATTCAAAATTCTAGGTGCAAATTTATTTGGAACCCACCCAACTGGGTAAGATATTATCCCATCAAATCATTAAACAGATTAAAAGAAGATGAAAGCAGCTCATCTCCGTGATTCACGTTTTGCAGACTCAATTTGTCTCCAAAAATAAAATGAATCAATTTAAAATAAACAGATTAAAAGAAGATTAAATAGAAATTGAAAACTTACAAATTTGAAGAAATTCGTCCATTTTATTTGAAGGATTCTGAATAGTTTACAGGAAAGTGAGTAAAGGGAGATGGCGAAGTAAATATAGAGGCTCATCTCATCTCTATGCTCTCTCAATTTTTCAAATTGATAGATTAATTAAATTTATTATTTAATATAAATTTTAAGAATGAATGTTGATTTTATATTTATTAAAATTTTATTTTAAAATTTTTAAATAAAAATATAAAATTAATGTATATATTTATTTTAAAAATAATTTTATATGTTTTTTAATTATTATTAAAAAATTAATGATTTAATCATATGGATGTGATTCATCATCAAATCGATTAAATCATAATTTTAAAAATTTACGTGTCCATTACGGTTCTCAAAGCATCGTTTGAGAATGCGTCTCCTACTATTTTTGTCATGCGTCTTCTTTTGAGAGAATCTCGTCGGTACGTCTTTTTTTTGGAAAGCTGATGAATTATAACAACTTTTGTTTTTCGCCTGCTTCTGCGTTTTGCTTTTGTCTGCGATGACTTTTGAAGGAGTAGGTTAAGGTATATTATCTCTTGTGGATGAAAGCAGCCTTGGCTCCGTGATTCATGTTGTGTACACAGTTTATCTCAAAAAAAAATAAAATAAAAAAATCTAAGAGTGCAGACTAATTTGGCACCCATTTGATTCTATAAGATATTTTGTCACATTAAATTATAAAATATCTACACCATCCAAATAACAGGATACATGGGACACGTACAAAATATGTGATGAGAGTTCTTGACTTTTGAATTTAGAATAGAATATTTAGGTGTGAAGTATCGTTATGTGAAATTATAGATTTAGAAAAAAGAGACAGCAAACTCAGGGTTGCACAAATCTTGTTAGGAAAGCAGACTCGAGTAAATCATGAAATTAGTAACCTCTTTTGTATTTTTAATGCAATTTATTTAAATATCATGTTTCAAATGTTATTTTTATTCCTTTTAATTATTTAGATATGTTTTTTGATACTATGAATCATATAGATCCAAGTTAAAATGTTAGATCCTACAATATGTTCTCATAATACTAATATCTAAATTCATGTTGTGTTACTTATTTATTTTTATTTTTGGTGGGATGTGTTTCTCATTTATGCCATAAAGAAATAATATTTTAATTATTTATTTAAAAAAATGGACTGATTAGTTAAAGTTAAGTGATAATTCAACTACGAATATCATGAGATTGGGTATTTAAAAGTTGAAATATTTGAAGGAGTGATATGCTCTTTGGAGTAGGCTGCTTATGTTACGAAAATGCATAAAAATCGAATTTTCGAGTTTGTTAGGCACAATAATAGAAACAAAGCCGGTTGGAATTTAAAGGGTATCTTGTAGTTGTATGGTCCTAATAAAGGAAGATTATATTGGGGTTTATATTATCTTAATAAATACAAAGGTCTCAAGGTGAAAAATGGATGTATGTGCGTAGAAAGACAATAGTTATCAAATTTTGTTTGATGGAAATTGGTAAAAAATTTGTTGTGTAAAATCGGTTGTAAAAGGAGTGTTGATATGAATATAGAGAAATAAAGACCCCTATCTAAAGTCAAAGTAACACTATTAATTTCATAACAGCTACGCATGATATTGGCCACTTATTTGAATTAGGTATGAAACTTATTTGCTTTTTTGGTGCAGTTATTTTTATTTTGTATAAATCATTGTCAGTATCTGATAATCACATTGAATTTGATCAAATTTGATTCAAATCAGTTTGAGGCATAACTCTTCTATGCTTTTTTTGCCATATACAATATCAAAATCTGAGACTTTACTTAAGGGGTACCAGTCTCCAATTATTGGACCAACAAAACATTGGTTTGATGTAGTTATGGTTTTTTCAAAAACTAATGAATTATCTAATTCATGGTAGTGATTGATATTTGGTTGGATACTAAAAGATTAGAAAAATATTACCAAGGTGGATATTGGTTTGGCTCATATTTCATGAAATAAATGTTTTTTTTTTCGTGGATATTAAGTTTTTATATATATGTTGTATTATTTTTCTTATTAAGTGCCCGTTTGGCATGATTTATTTTTAACTTTTATTCTTCTTATAACAAGAAGTAAAAATTAAGAGTTTTTAAAATAAAGTTAAATTTTTTTTAATAATTTTACTTTTAAAAATAAACTTATTTTATAACTTTTGAAATAAAGTTAAAAATTAAAAGTCAAAAATTAAAAGTCAAAAGTGAAAATTAAAGAAAAAGAGAGGACATGAGACTAAATGAATTTATGTTACCGACATATTAGAAATTTTATATTCTTTAAGTGAGAATATAAATGGAATAAAAAAATAAATTTTCTAAAAAGTTGGGTTTTAAAAAATAAGGAGAAGGAAAAGCTCTACTCATGAACTTTTACTTAAAAATTACTTTTTAAATTTTTATTCAAACTACTTTTAAGGAGAAGAGAATTCGTTTGATAGGATTCTTTTTATAAGAAGAAATAAGCAAAAAAAGAAAAAAAAAAGTCCAGCCAAACGGTCACTAAGAGTTATATCCTTTTTAGTTATAAAAAAAAAATCTATAAATACACTATATACAAACTCATTAAGTACTAAGTGAGGTTGCATATGTTTTATGGATATGAAAAATATTTTAAGAACTCCATAATTTTTCTCTAGTTGTTTCAAAAGACATAGAATTTTTTGAAATCTGTGAGAGGGTACAGAATGGGTATTTGGATTTGCGTAAACTCTCAAATTGAATATTACTACTTATATTGATTTATTTTCATAGTAAAAAACATGAGCCTCTAAATGGGAATAGTAAAAGGTGTTGAACAACGAAAAATAGGAGTGGAATCACAAAAAATAATTATTCACTTTATTTATTTTAGTTTAATGATAAATTTTTTATTTGTTAATCTCGTAATATTTTTTATATTTATTTTTGTTAATTACCTGAATAGTAAATCCATGCTCTCCATCTTTCAATCAATATTTGATCATCAAAGCTTTGTTTGGAAAGTAATTTGTTGAGACAAACTGTTATATCTACAAGTCTCACCATTTTTCCTTTTGTGAAATTTTTTTTTGTTTATTAAATTCTTTGTAAGTGAGGATGATTTTATTTGATAAGACATCGCCAAAAGGCCCCTTTTTTGTAATACTTGAAGTCCTTTAAGCCCATGATCTGATAGACATAAGTCAATGCCACAGGGTTTTTCTCCTAGAAGGATAAACATAGCTCACCTCTCCAGCATCAACTGATCGACTTCCCTTCAATGGCAACTTGATCGGCTCATGAAACCTTTCGGTATTCGATACTCAGTTGACCTAGAATAATACTCTCCTCTCCATCTCCTGGCTGATAGTCTTGACAGAGTACTACTTGGTTCTGTGCTTCTCGATATTTAATCCTCATCGGTTAAGGTAATATTTAGTCAAGATTCACACAAAGATCCAACATCCTATTCGATTGCACAACAGGCTTTCTAGATAAAGAAATGAATCTTTAAAATCTAATCGATAAAGAAGGAAATCTTCTTGACCCATCAGACGTCCCGAATGACGAGGATCCTAAATCTCTTAGGAATATTTGACTAAAGTTTTCTATACCTTGGGGCATTCTTACAAGCAAACTAGGGTTATAACAAACTGAATGTGCAAGGCTTATGAGACACATGCCCATAAATACATCCAACATATCGTCACCCAAGTATGCTCTCAGTACACACTTTGCACACGAGGCTACACAGGACTCTCATTCCTAGCCATTCTTCTTGCTCAGTCTGCTTCTTTTTTTTCAAAAACTGCTCTTACTGAATTGAGTATTGGAACCTCCCCAGCTGGAGTACATTATGACAGTCTTTTGTAGGTCTAATCAAACCAACCGAATCAACAACCTTGTCATCCCGCTTGGGCCAGGGAAGTCGGTGTTTGTTTAGTCACTACCCATCTCCAACAAATTGGCTTCGCCTGCAAATAGACTGATTCTTTAGTCAAACATATTTTTCATCCCTCATTACTTGTTCCAGTCATGACGATAACAAAAAGAAAGTGGCCAATTATTGGTCTCGATTACGAGAATCTAATTAGAGTTGATCTCAACTACAATGATCCTCTAATCATCACTGTTAAGATAGAATCTTATTTTGTTGAAAGAGTCTTCATTGATCAAGGAGTAAATTGCCCCCTCTTTTTTTACCACCCAAAAAAAAATATAAACAACCAAAACACCCCACCCCCCCAACAAAAAAAAAAAAAAAAGGAGGGAAAAATACATACATAAAAAAAGTACCATCTCCCTTACCGTGACCTTGGGGACACCCCCAAACCATGCGACTGTTAAAGTTACATTCCATGTGATGAAATTGTTTTCTCCCTACAATGCCATTTTAGGACGCCCTAGTTTGAACAAATTAGAAGCACTAACCTATACGAAGCATATGAAAATCAAGTTTAGAATATCACTAGGAATCGCTACCCCTTGCACCCTGATCCCCATATTCTCCTTACAATTAAGGCTGAAGGAAAAGTTTCCAATCGACACCCTAAATTAAGGGATGATATAAAGCAAATGTCTAAGCTCGAACTTGCCAAAGAATTGATTAAGGTTCCCCTCATCGATGTCCCTAGCCAAAACATTTGGATCAGTGCCAACCTGCCAACATATCTACATGAAGCAATCATTGAATGCCGACACTCTGAAGTATTTGCTTGGCCCCCTGAAAATATATCAGGTATTCATTCGTCAGTTATAGTCCACCAATTGATGCCTACTACAAGCCAGTCAAACAAAAAAAAAGGGTGTTCACCATAAAATACCAATGTGTCATACAAAAAGAAGTCCAAAAGCTTTTGATGGCTGGATTCATTCAAGAAGTAAAATATCCATAGTGGCTAGCCAATGTAGTCTTAGTAAAAAAAGCTAATGACAAATGGAGAATGTGCGTAGACTTTATAGATCTTAACAAGGCATGTCCAAAGGATAACTAACTACTCTCTAACATTGACAAGTTGGTAGAGAATTCCTCGGACCACCAACTCTTGAGTTTATGGACACCTATTCTGGTTGTAGTCAAATATACATGGCACCAAAAGATGAGGAAAAAACAACCTTCATCACCAAGTTTGGCACATAATGTTACAAGGTTATGCCAATTGGCTTGAAAAATACTGGAGCAACCTTCCAACGATTAGTCAATAATTTCTTTAATAAACAACTTGGTAGGAACATAGAGACATACGTTGACAACATGCTCATTAAGTGTCATGTCTTAACTCTCCTGTCAAGCACGTAACAACCACCATGATATTCTGAAACACATGTAAATGCCACTCCGTGTCCCGTGGCACCAGAAGGAATTTTGATATTTAAATCATTTCATAACAAAATTTAAAATCATAGCAGGGCCCTCTCGGCCACTGAATCAATTTCCAAGCATTCAAACAAATTTACAAACTTAATTTGTATTTCAAAATTTTTGCAACATAGTCCAAATGTCCCAATAAAGCCAAAATACTTTACAAAAGATAAGTTTAAACAATTAAAATAAAGTTCTACATCATGATAGTTAGGATTTTCCAATACTTGCCTAAGATAATTGAGCAAGTATTTAACAAATCCAAACATAGAGAGATATACAAAAATTTCCTTCCCTGGCTCATGTAAAATAATTCCCAAAATATAAAATTCACATCTCTAATACTTTTCGAAAGTTGCCCAAAAGATTTCTTCGGTCGACACTAGTCCAAATCTATACTTCCTCTGAAAATATTAGAAAAATAGAGTGAGTATAAAAATACTCAATGAAAAGAGTACAATGGTATGATGAACATGAATGAGGGGTGAAGGCAATGGTGCCAAACATGTATGTCAAAATTCATCTCAATACGATCAAGTAAATCATTTATTTAAAATGGAATTCAAATCAAATTCACCATGACTTATGCATTCCAATCAATAAACATAAACTTTCATTTCCATATTTTTGAGGTTTGTCGAAATCATTTTTCTACCAATGGTCGTTTGTAAGATCCGCCTAAGGGTTTTTTTCCACAATTATTCATAAATCCCCTATCTTTAACGTTGGCCCAAACACTACAAAAAAGTTGCCTTTTAGCAACAAATTTTGCGATGAATTTTTTTAAAAAAATCATTGGAAAAACGATTTGTAACAAATTTAGCGACAAATAATTTTTTGTTGCTATCAGCTCGTCGCAAATTTTAGCAACCAAAAAATAAAATTCATCGCTAATATGCGACAAATCGCGGTTCGTTGCTAATCTGTGAACTCGGGTTCATCTCTAATCTGCGACAAACTGAGGTTCGTCGCTAATCTGCGACCAACTCAAATTTGTCGCTAATTTACAACGAACCGAGGTTCGTCGCTAATCTGTAACCAACTCGGATTCGTCGCTAATCTCCGACGAATGAGGTTCGACACTAATCTACAATGAACCGAGTCCCTCATTTGTGACGAACTTTGCTCGTTGCTAATCTGCGACGAAACGCGATTCGTCGCTAATATCCGACGAACCTTTTGGTCGCAAATTTCGTTGTAAACATGTTTAGCAACGAATTTTGTAATGAATCTGAGTATTTTGGTAAAAAATTTAGAAACAAATTTTGCAACAAATTTGAAAATTTTACAAATAAAAATCAAATTGAATTCTATAATTTGATCATTTTTCCTGTATACCTTGTTCATGTCTCTCATCTAATATCAATAAAACAGTCATTTAACAGTATCAACCAACCATCAAACAATACCACCATCAACCAATCATCCAATATCAATATCAATATCATCAATAAACCACAAGACAAAATCACAAACACAATATGATACAAACACAAATCACATTCAAAGATATTGCCAACAAACACAATACAAAGTCACATATTCAAATGCAAAAACCACATTCAAGAAATACCACCACCACCACCATCATCATCGAATGTGATGACCACATTTCTTGTTAAAAGTTCTTCTTATTTCAAACTCCTCCGCCTCGTCCCAAGTGAACTGTCGCTGCAATAAATAAAAAAACAATTAGTTATATTAAAATTATAAAATTAATTTTAAATTTAAACTGAAAGACGTAATTTACCTTATACTCGCTATACCATAACTCTTTCGTTTCATTTGGAGTGCTTGTAAAAGATAGCCACTCCCCTCCCCAATGGTTGTTCACTATTTGATTAAGTTCATGAACAACATATACAGGATTTGTGAATCTGTTATAAAATTACGAACAAAGAATGGTAAGTAAATAAGATAGTTAAAAAATTTAAATTCTACATAAATAAAAGAATCAATAGTGATGAAAGAACCAAATTTAATATTTACAAATCTCCACAAGGGGCAATCACCTCTCGCGTGTCCTCCCTCTTGACATACGAATGTTGCACCGAAGGGGGCGACGAAGGTGTAGCAGTCATAGGTAAAGGGGAATGGGAAGGTCCAGTTGAAGCAAACTGCGACCTTGAAGAGTCTGGTTTTCCATCACTACTTTGTCTATGTCCCCCACGTCGATACTGTCAATTATAAATGTTAAGATAAAAAACAAAATAAAAATTGTGATCATAAAAAAATAAAATAGAGTATATAAAAATACCTACCATATTTAAATTAACATAACAACAGCTTATCGCAAGCCACCAAAACTAAACAATTCGTTTCAAATTATCTATAAAAAAGAAAACATTATATTAACGAGAAAAATTCAAAAATTGATACATCAATAGAAAAATTAGGGTTTTATTTAAAATAAGTAAAGTAAATAATAAATCAACGGAAAAATTACAAAAAAATGAAAATTATGATCTTTACAAGAAGAAGTTGGAGAAGGCGTACGAGAGTTAGGAATCGGTGCCAAAACCACAAGTACAGGGTCATGTCCCAAAATATTCCAAATTTCTGAAAATTTTCTATTGGGCAGGCACTGTTTTTTATGTTGGGGTACAGAAATAAAATTCATCAAAACAAATAAGTTGCCTCTAATTGCTACTAAAGTAATGAGTCTTTCCATTACTACTAATGTAAGAAGAGAAATTGTATAATTTTATTTTTGCCTTCATATCATAAATAAGCAGAGGGTAAACTTGGGATTTATAAAAAAAATATAGGAGAAAATTATAATTCTTTATCTTATTAATTGTTAAGAATTTCAAAATACATTTTTGCTGTAATGTTATTAAATATAAACTTTTATCTAATTAAATTCAATAAATTGTAAACTAATGCAAGCCAGCTGTTTCTAAAAGGTGAATATTTCTTTTATTACTTTTATACTTTTTCCCTAATTTATTATGGTAATTTTGTTTGACTCATTTCTTATTAAAGTTAGTGTTCATTTTTAATTATATGACATGAGAAACCTAATTAAAAGCTGTTTCTAAAAGTCAGTGTTCATTTTTAATTATAAGAAACCTAATTTATATGACATGAGATAGAATAGTACATAAAGTATAAAAATAACTCACAGAATCATACCCAATTCATTTCAGAGAAGCAAACTTTGAAGGTGATTCGATTTTTACTCCATTCTATAAGACAATATAAAAAATCAATATTTTTGTATAAATTTTATGCAACAACATATGAAATAACGAATGTCCCTTATAGCATCGATAATCCTTCATGCAAATTTATCCCCATCTTTGAACATGTCGTACTAAAGAAAAAATAATATTAATTAAAACCAAAAAAAAGAAAAAACAAATTAAAAAAAAAAACCAAGGAGGGAGGGGCTGCTCCCCTTCCCTCCAGCGACGGCCGCTGCAAGCGCGGCCCTCGCAGCCGTGCTAGGCCGCTACAGGCATGGCCCTCACGACCGCACGAGGGCGCGGCCGCGCCAGGCCGCTACAGGTGTGGCCGCTCCAGGCCGGTGCAGGCGTGGCCCTTGCGGCCGCGCTACGCCGCTGCAGGCATGGCCCTTACAGCCCCGCGAGGGCCGCCGCCTTCGCAGCAACCAGATCCGGCAACTCTGCCGCCGGATCTGCATTTCATCCCACTAAGGAGAGAGAGAGAGAGAGAGAGAGAGAGGAGAGGAGAGAGAGAGAAGAGAGAGAGAGATCTTACCTCTACCAAGTGAAGCGAAAACGGAATCCCATTTTCGAATGAAGTAAAACAAATGGACCGAAAGCAACAAATTTTCTAAGTATAAAAATTTTGCCACAAATTTTGCAATGAATTCTAAATTTATTACAAATTTTGTGATGAACACTTGGTTCGTTGCAAATTTTACGACGAACCTGATTCTTGCGACGAACCAAGGTTGTAAATGTTGCGATGAACTCTTGGTTCGTTGTAAATTTTGCAAAGAACTCCTAGGTTCATTGCAAATTTTGCGACGAACTCCAAGGTTCGTTGTAAATTTTTCCACGAACTCTTGGTTTGTGGCAAATTTTGTGACCAACTCCAAGTTTCGTTGCAAATTTTGCGACAAACTCCAATGTTCATTGCAAATTTTGCGACGAACTCTTGGCTCGTTGCAAATTTTGGTTCGTCGCAAATTTTGAGACGAATTCTTGGGTTTGTCGCAAATTTTGTGACGAACGCTTAGTTCGTTGCTAATTTTGCGATGAACTCAATTTTTCGTTGCAAATTTAGCAACGAAAAATTAGTTCGTTGCAAATGTAGCGATGAATTCTTGGTTCGTTGCAAATTTTGCAACGAAGTTAAACATTCGTTGCAAATTTTGCGGCGAACTCAATGGTTCGTTGTAAATTTTGCGACGAACTTAGAAATTCATTGCAAATTTAGGGACGAACACAGGGTTCGTTGCAAATTTGACGAAAAAATATGGGTTCGTTGTAAATTTGGCAACGAACTCAAAACTTTGTCACAAATTTTGTGACGAATAATTTTTGTTGGAAAATTTGTTGCTAATTGGCAACAAATTTTGGTTTGTCACAAAATTTATCGCTAAAAACATGTTTTTTTGTAGTGAAAGTTTTAGTGGGGTGCCACTATGTTATCACGCCTGACTTGAGTGGTTCTCCATTCCGCCTCCTCTAAGCCTCTAATTTAAATCAAATCAGCCTTAACCATAAGGCCCCGATGGCCTAGTCTATGCAAGACTTAGACTATAGTCTTTTTCCCGGTACCACTTTACCAAATTCAATTCATCACTCATATCATGCTCATTTACAAGATAAAACAAAATTCACAATTTTTTAATAAATGTTCAAATATAACATGATGTAAATAATTCAATAAACAACTCACAAGTCATGGAATTATCATAAATTCATTTTTAAGCACACCACAATCACAAAAGCGTTATAAATCTATTTAAAAATAATCATTTCAAAATTCACTCCATAATTCATAATTTAAATCATTTTCACGTTCATACGCAACATAACCATCCACTCACCATGTTAGGGAGGGTAGTCACTTCCAAATTTATCCACAACAAAGATTCTGTTTGATCAGCTCTGTCCAACACCTAAATTTGTGTCACCAATTTCACCTCAAATCAAGCCAATATCAAACCCTAGGTTTTCTCTCACTAGAAAACCTTAAATCTCCCATTAGATCTATCTTTCTAGAGATGGGGTTAATGATCTAAGGTCTCTAGAGTGTGGATTTTCTGTGGTATTTAGTTAATCTGAAAGCAAGGAGAGGGAGGAAGTGAGAAAGTATGAGCCGGAAGGAGAAGAGTTAAGATTTGGGTATCATGGGTTCTAGAGTCTCATCTCCACCTTATCTACAAACTCATTTTCATTATTTGCTCTGCAACCTCTATACTCCAAAATTGCATAAATAGACAATATATCCTCTTATGTTATTAGGAAGGTTAACCCAATGGATTTAAGTATTTGGAATTTTTTTATTGAGGAAATGTGCTCGGTAACAGATTGAAAAAGTTAAAATAAGCAGTATAAATTTATAGGAAGCAAACCAAAGTTATGAAAATTTTAGAATATTTCAAAATATGGAATACATAATATAAATTTAATATAATTCAATTGAAGAGTTTGGGTAGCTGGGTGGCATAAGACCTTTTGGAAGCTTGGAGGTCCATGGTTTAATTCCTTATGGATGCAAAGCATCAACTAAATTTGGAGAAAGGTAGAAAAGTGTTGACTAATATGGAGAAGGTGTCGACTTGAATTCAAAATTAAAGAATTTGTTGACAGAAATTTATACTAGTGTCAACTAAAATTTTCAAGTCGACTAGAATTTGAAATTTGAAAAATTTATCGATAAAAATTTGCAATTGTTAACACTAGTAGAAGAAGCTGGATGTTGTCGACAAAAATTTGTAAGTGTCGACAAAAGTGTCAAGAATGAAATATCAAGAGGACAAATGTCAACAAGAATTTGCAACTATCAACAAGGTAATACCGAAAGAGACAAGTGTCGACAAGAATTTACAATTTTCGACATCTTAAAAGAAAGCAGTAGAGAAGTTCTTGTCGGTACTGAGAAGTTCCATGTGAGGTGTTGGTGTCAACTAAAATAGAATTGTGTCGACACCTATCCAATATTAGAGTAGTTGACACAAATAAAGTTGTGTCAACACTAGTGCTCTTTAGAACAAAATTAAGGTTGTGACAACACAAGGAGGCTTGTGTCGACAAAATTAAGGTCCTGTCAAAACAAAGTGGTTTGTGTTGACAAAATTAAGGTTTTGTCAACTTAAATCCCATGAAACGTTTCTTCTGTCGACATACATCGGGTTGTGTTGACACAAACTCGGTCATTCAATATTGTTATGTTGGTGTAATTATTGACACCAAACACAAATTAAACTCTACTAATTAGGAAATTCCTGGACATTCACATTTATATCAATTGATTTATTTCTCCCTTATAAAGTTAGCATGAACATCCGAACTTGTCCGATGTTATATTAAGAGCACTAATGTGAAGACCCATGTCATGGACCTTAAAGAAACTTTTCAAACACTAGAGCATTACAGCATGCAATTAAACTTGGTGAAGTGTACCTTTGGAATTACATTTGAAAATTTCTTGGGCTTCATGATTACTAACTGAGGAATCATGGCAAATTCTAAAAAAATACAGGTCATACTGGATATGACACAACCACAGACATTGGATGAGGTATAACACCTCACAAGTAAAATAGTAGCTTTAAGTCGATTCATGTTAAAGGTGGGAGAAAAGTACAATCCCTTCCTTAATGCTCTAAAGATGTCCCAAAAGTTTACTTAAACATCTGAATGCTAGGCAGCCTTCGAACAACTCAAGGAGTACCTTATGTCACCTCTATTGCTCTCTTGTCTCATCCCTAGTGAGAAACTCTACCTATACCTTCCTATCTCTGACTATGTGCTTTGCTCTATTCGCGTCAAGTAGGAATCCACTATCTAGAAACCAATCTACTATATCAGCCGAGTGTTTCAAGAATCGAAAGTTAACTACCAACCAATCGAAAAGACAGTTTATGCTCTTGTTGTCTCAGCTAGGCACCTCTGGCCGTAGTTTTAGACTCATACTATCATGGCATTCTCCAATCATCTACTGAGACAAATCCTTCAAAAAAGGGACATTTTTTATCATCTCATCAAGTGGAGTGTAGAGTTGGGTGAATTTAACATTCAGTATCAATCGAGACTAACTTTAGTCTTTAATGTACTCTATTGGTTCCTTCCGAGCGTGAACCTATTGGTCACTGAGAAGAGTGGTTACTACTAGATTGGATGCTACATGTTGACAGGTTGTCAAATTCCTTAGAGAGTAGTGTTGGATTCATATTAATGGGCTTTGATGGTTTCAAAGTGGAGTATGCCCTTGCTTCAATTTCAGAGCTACTAATAATCAAGCCGAGCATGAAGCCCTATTACAGGACTATGAATTGCAATATCCATGGGAGCCTGGAGCATCCGAGTGTTCACAAATAACAAGTTGGTCATCAAACAAATCAAAGGGATCAATAAGACTAAGGACCCAATCATGGCAAGGTACTTGAGCAAACTGCGCAAAATGATGAGCAAGTTAGATAAAGTGGACATACAATAGATTCCTCAATCAGAGAATATATGAGCTGACATGCTCTCTAAGCTAGCTAGTTCAGACTCAGTTGCTACTAGTTGGATGGTTTATATTGAGAGTCTGTCGTGCCCAGCATCAATGAACCCTAGTAAATGCTCGTCGCAAACTAGTCACCTAGTTAGGAGGATTCAATAGAAACTTATCTAAAGCATGATCATTTGCTAGACTCACTAGCAAAAGCAGCAAATCTAAATGAAAGGTCACTTATTTTGCAATTATTGATGGGAACCTATACAGGAAATCCTTCAATCATTCGTGTCTAAGGTGTCCAACCCTTGAGGAAGGTAACTATGTCCTTCAAGAAATCCATGAAGGGATATGTGGTAATCAACAAGGCCCTACATTAAAGGTACTACTGGCCAACTATAAAGATTGACTCTGATGATTATGTAAAAAAATGTGACAAATGCCAATACTTCTCCTCGGTACCTTAAATACCTTCTATTGAGTTCAATCCAATAGCTAGTCCCTAACCATTCACTCAATGGGACATGGATATCCTTGGGCAGTTCCTACTAACCACCAAACTATGAAAATTCCTTCTCATAGCAATCGACTACTTTACCAAATGGGTAGAGGCCAAACCGTTGGCCCAGATAATAGCAACGAAAATCAAACATTCATATGGACCCACATTGTCACCAAATTCAATATACTCCATGTCCTCATCACCAACAACAATTAGCAGTTTGACAATAGAAGTTTTCAAGAGTTCTGTGGCAAATTGAAATACAACACTACTTCACATTCATTGCATATCGCAGACCAACGGTTTCACCGAGATAATAAAGAGAACGATCTTATGGGGGCTAAAATTGATAGTAAATGAAGCTAAAGGACGATGGGTGGATGAACTATATGGCATTCTCTAGGCCTATTGTATTACACCCCGATGGGCTATCGAGAAGACACTATTTAATCTGACAAATGGGTGTGAAGTTATCATATCTATGGAAATAGGAATCTATTCACTCCAAGTAGATCAATACGACATAATGTAGAATGGACCTACTTTGCAAGAGTGGTTAGATTTACACCTAGAGTTATAGGAGACCATATCTACTCGGATGGCCACATATCAACAGCAAATGGCTCAATATTATAATAGACGGGCTAGAAACAGTACATTCAGGCCAGACAATCTAGTCTTAAAGAAAGTGAAAGCTACTCGTCAGCCCCAATTGGGGGACAAGCTAGCACCATACTGGGAAGATTCTTATCAAATACGCTCAGTTGTTAGCCAGGGACTTACCATCTTAGTAACCTAGATGGCTCAGCTATACCCAAGACTTGGAACTTGGAGAATCTACACATCTACTATTAATAGTCTTTGTCACTTCTTTGTGTGGACAAATTCCGTTGTGTCGTGACCAATGATCGAGTAAGACCTTTCCAGTCCTAAACTTTGTTTCTTTGTTCCATCCTATCGTTTGATTCTTAATGAACGGAATGTGTCATCAACAAGGGATATATCTCCTAGTAGGATAGACATGGCCCATTTTATTATTTGATTCTTAATGAACGGAATGTGTTGTCAATAAATGATATATCTCCCAGTAAGGTAGATATGGCTCATCTTATTATTTGATTCTTAACGAATGGAACGTATCATCAATAAGAGATATATCTCCTAATAGGGCAGACATGACCAATCCAATCGGTTGATTTCTAGTGAATGGAATATGTCATCAATAAGGGATAATATCTTCTGGTAAGGTAGACATGGTCCATCAAATCTATTGATTTCTAGTGAACGAACATGTCATTAATAAGGGAAGTGACTACCAGACAGTTAGACCCTAGCCTATCATTTGGTCTCTAACGAACGTGTTGAACCGATCTTGCCTTTGGATAAACACAAACTATTCTATTAATTAGATTTTATCAATGAAACGGTTAGAAACACACTGACAATAAAAGGATTAACCCTCATTATGATAAAGATAAAACTCAATTATATGATCCAAATGTATCAAACGATTTTATTATGCTTTGCATCTCAGGTACAAAACGAGTACACAATACAATATTCATAGAAGACATCAAGATATTTATTACAAAGCAAAAGAGACATCATACATTACAACTAGAAAGTACAAAAATAGTAAATAGAAGCTGAAAATGATCTTGGTGAGGTAGGAGTATACCAAAACGAGACAAATCATCAGCAGTCCCTCTTACCTACCTTTAAGTCCAAACTTCCCTAACTATCTGACCTAAAAAACATTGAAGAAGAATCCTCAGCCATCTCCTGCACCTTAGGCCAAACGATGGCTCTGACCTTGAGAAGAGAGCTTCTATCTCGAGCTAAGGTCTCTCTCTACTCAAAGCCAGAACCTATGAACTCTGACAGATTCCACCACGATATGACATAACCTCGCATCAGTAGATGTTCGCTAAACCTCTGGATTTTGTGGCTCAAATACCATTCTTACGCTTTCTTTAAAAAATACAAACCCTTAGAAGCTTTGTAAAATCATGGCGGAATGAAAAAACACATTATTAGAGATCATATCATATGACACAATGCCAACGAGTGCTTTCCTATTTATAGAATAAAGAAACGTGATCAACGTGAATCTCAATAACTGAAGCATTCTAGCTAAAAGTGTGCATCATAAATGAAGAGCAAAAGTTTTAGCTTTCCACATCACATTTGGTGGAAGTTCATTTATTTGGAATTTACTTTCATTGATATCTCCATGTACCTAATGGGCGGTATCCCTTTGTCTTACTCCTTAAGCCGTCCATTCAAACGATCTCAAGAGTAGGGGACAAATGATGGGATATAGCCCAAAGGGCCTTTTTTGAAACTTTGAAGTCCTTTAAGCCCATGATCTGATAGACATAAGTCAACACCATATGTTTTTTCTCTCAGAAGGATAAACACAGCCCACATCTCTAGCATCAACCGATCAACTTCCCTTCAATGGTAGCTAGATCGGCTCATAGAGTCTTCTGGTATTCTATACTTGGTTGACCCAAAATAATACTCTCCTCTCCATCTCTTGGCTAATGGTCTTGATAGAGCACTAATCAATTCCGTGCCTCTCGATAGTTAATCCTCATCGGTTAAGGTAATATTCAGTCAAGATTCACATGAAGGTCCAACTTCTTATTTAATTGTACAAGCAGCTTCCTATATAAGGAATGAAATCTTTAAAATTTAATTGATAAGGAAGTAAATCTCATTCACTACAAGAAAAAGGGTTTTCAGCGATGGAAATTACAGACGGAAAAAAAACCGTCGCTATTAGCGACGGAAAAATTAGCAATGAATTTAGCGAAGAAAAAATCCGCGATTTTTCCGCGAACTTGTATTTTTCGCCGCTAACCGTCGAAACAAAAAATTATTAAATATAATTTTTTTGTTTTTATTAAATATAATTTGTATTTTTATTAAATATAATTGTGTCTTTTTATTAAATATAATTTTTTTATTAAATATAATTTTATGTTTTTATTAAATATAATTTTGTATTTTTATTAAATATAATTTTATTTTTTAAAAAAATATAAATTTTTGTTTTTATTAAATATAATTTTATGTTTTTATTAAATATAATTTTATGTTTTTATTAAATATAATTTTGTATTTTTATTAGATATAATTTTGTATTTTTATTAAATATAATTGTTTGTTTTTATTAAATATAATTTTGTATTCTTATAAAATATAATTTTGTGTTTTTATTAAATATAATTTTTATTTTTATTAAATATAATTTTATTTTTATTAAATATAATTTTGTATTTTTATTAAATATAATTTTATTTTTTTATTAAATATAATTTTGTATTTTTATTAAATATAATTTTGTATTTTTATTAAATATAATGTTTTATTTTTGTTAAATATAATTTTTTGTTTTTATTAAATGTAATTTTGTATTTTTATGAAATATAATTTTTTGTTTTTATTAAATATAATTTTGTATTTTTATTAAATATAATTTTGTATTTTTATTAAATATAATTTTTTGTTTTTATTAAATATAATTTTGTATTTTTATTAAATATAATTTTATTTTTTTAATTAAATATAATTTTTATTTTTATTAAATATAATTTTGTATATTTATTAGATATAATTTTTTGTTTTTTGAATATAATTTTATGTTTTTATTTTATAAAATTTTATATTTTTATTAAATAAGGGTATTGTATTTTTAATATTGAGAGTTACAAATAAAGTATAAAAGTAGAAAAAATAAACTAATAATATAAATGTAATGGTGGCATGGTGGTTAAGGCTCTCATTCTGTCCTCTGAGAACATATATTCAGCACATTTATTCGGTGGGGCTGGATGGCTTCGGGCATTTGGGTTTGTTCTTATTCACTTCAGGGACGGATTAGTAATAGAAAATTTCCATCGCTAATCCGTCGGTAATTTAAAAATCCTAAAAAAAATTAGCGATGGATTTAACGACAAAATTTTTCGTCACTAATCCGTCGATAATTAGTAACGGATTAGAGACGGAAAAATTTAATCGCTAAAAAATCCGTCGCTGATACTTTAAGCGATAGAAATTTGGGTATCAGCGATGGAAAAATCCGTCATTGATACCCGTTTTTCTAGTAGTGCTTGACCCATCAAACTTCTCGAACGATAAGGATCCCAAATCTCTTAGGAATATTTGGCTAAAGTTCCTGAGATCTTAGGACATTCTTATAGGGAAACTAAGGTTGTAACACCCCAACTGCACATGGCTCATGAGACATAAGACTATAAATCATCTAGCATATTGTCACCCAGGTACGTTGTCAGAACTACACACTGTGCACATGAGACTACACAGGGCTCTCATTCTTAGCCTTTCCTCTTGCTTAGTCTGTTTCTTTATTTTTGAAAATTATTTTTTCTAATTTGAGCGTCGGAGCTTCCCTCGTCGGAGCACTCTACGGTGGTCTTTTGTAGGTCTCATCAAACCAACTAAATCAACAACCTTGTCATCCTGCTCGAGTTAGAAAAGCTAGTGTCTATGAAGTCATAACCCATCTTGAACATCATCAATGTTTGAAATCTTTTCAGGTGCTATAGAAGATCAGTCATACTGAAATGGGTTTTGTTGGACAACATCCCATAGCTTTTAGACTGAGGGTTTTTTCACATAAAAATTGTTATTATATTGTTGTCTTTGACTTGTGCATAGCCTATTTAGTTGATAAGTTGATTTGTTAGTACCCAATTTGAATTGTACAAAAGAGGAAAATTTTAATTGTAACATATTGCCCTATTCATTTTCCTCTACAAAATTATTTTTGTGAAAATAGATTTGCTTTTCTCTTTTTTCCTTATATTAATAATAAAAAAAAAAAAAATTTTTAAAAAATTTAAAAAAAAAATTTTTTATAATTTTAAAAAAATTTAAAAAATAAAAAAATATATAATAAAAAAAAAAAAATATATAAATTATAAAAAATTTTTTTTAAAAAAATAAAAAAAAAAAAATAAAATATTTTTTTTAAAAAAAAAAAAAAAACAAATTATTTTTTAATTTAAAAAAAAAAAAAAAAAAAAAAAAAAAAATTAAAAAAAAAAATTAAAAAAAATTTTTTAAAAAATTTAAAAAAAAAAAATTTTTTTTTTTTTTAAATTTTAAAAAAAAAAAAAAAAAAAAAAAAAAATTTTTCCCCTTTAAAAAATTTCCCTTTTTTTTTTTTTTTTTTAAAAATTTTAAAAAAAAAATTTTTTTTAAAAATCATAAATAAAAAAATTAGATGCAAATTTATTTTATCAAAAAATAAATCTAACAATATTTTCGAACTATTCTTTAAGTTTAGATGACGAAAACATAGATTGTGCATTAAGAATATTTTATAAATTATTCAGGATACAATCTATGCCCGGAACAAAAATAATAAGTATAGAAGTTAAACTATTATATGCATTTACAAGTAAACATGAAGTATATAATAATAAAAGCGGAATAACACATGAAATATCGGATATATTTTCAGGTTTAGTAAATTTCACAAATAGAACAATGCCCTCATAATATAGTATACCCGAAGCTTATAAGATAGAATTAGATATGGCACACGAGATAGGAATGAGAAAGAAAAGCATTACAAGGAATTTATATGAAGGAAGAACTTTTTCAAAAAATGTAATACCAAATATGATAAAAGATATAGTAGATACTACAACTAAAAGTCAAAATTTTCAATTAAATCTTAAAGCCATATATGAAGGAATTCTTAGAAGAATCTTGTTAGATACAAGAGCCTGCGCTTCTCATATAAATATAGCACTTGTCAAAAATGAAATAGAATTATTAGATAAACCATATGAATATACTTACCAAGAAAGAGAATATGTCTTTAGATATAGTACAATAATAACATTAATGTTTGATGAAGTTCCAATAAGAATAAAACTATATGTAGAAGAACAGAGTAATATATCTCCAATACTTTTAGGAATGGATTTTTTAGAATCAGTCAAACCTTATACTATAACAGAAAAACAAATAATAATAACTTATAATGGACAAAAGACCCATACTTAAATAAACATAAAAATAACAAAACTAGTTTTATTATATGAGAAATAAATAAGAAAAAATATGTATTTTTAATAGATATAGGAGCAACAATAAATTTAGCAGGGACAAACGTAACCAATAACTGGAGAGCACTACTAGAATTTTCGATTTTTGAATTTTTCTCACCTTTTTTGCCAATTAATTACTTTTTTGATAAATTATCTATATCCGATAATCATTTTGAATCTAATTAAATTCAATTCAAATCGAGTTGGACCCTTAAGGGGTAAAACTTTTTTTATACCTATTTTTTCCATACACAAGATTCAAATTTGAGATGGATACTAGTATCCAAACACTGTTCCAAGAGTTAGTATGCCAATTAATTACCATAAAGTATAATTCATGATCAGCACTAGAAGTTAGCACAAGTTACGTGGTTTATTTTCTTGCAATGGGTTAATAATGAATTTTACAAAAATATTACATATAAAGTTCTCATGATGGATAACAAATTCTGATGTTTTTTTCTTTCTTTATTTTGAAGATTTATAATACTTCGGAAAACCTACATATAGGCCCGAAGACACAAAGATGTATCTCAATGATAGAAACCTAAGAGAGATGTCTGCTCCACTTATTTAGCAAGAGATATAAATAAGAAGAGTTGCAATTGTATACTACACTACAAAAAAGGCGGATTTTTGCGATGGAATTTAGGGACGAAAAAAATTCGTCACCAATTAGCGACGAATAACGTTTTCATCATTAATTTACAATGAATTTTGTGACAAAAAATATTCGTGACTAAATGAGTAACGAATAAAATATTTGTGACAAAATTCGTCGCTATTAGCCGTGAAAAAAAAAATTCGTGGCCAAAGTCATCACTGATTAGTGATGAAAAGAAATTTCGCAGCTAAATTATTACGAATCAAGTATTCATTGGTAAATTTAGCAATGCATTTTGTTTCAATTGCTAAATTTAGAGACTAAAAATATTTTGTGACAATATTCCTCGCTAATTAGCCATGAAAGCATTTTCATCAAAAAATTCGTGACTAAATTTAGTCATAAATGTTTTCATCGCTAAAGTCTTCATAGCTAAATTTTGCCATGAATTTATTTTTTGTTACTAAATTTAGCTACGAAAATATTTTCTTCTTAAAATTCGTCGCTAATTAGCCACATATATATTTATTCATGGCTAAAGTCGTCACTATTTAGCCATGAAAAAACTATTCATGGATAAATTTATCACTAATTTGTACTACTAATTAAGACTAATCTCATGGTTAAATTCCTTCTCTATTTTATTATAAAATATTTTCAATCGTATCTCCTTTTTTGATCTTTTTTGAATAACGAAGTCGAATTAAAAGATATAATGAGTATTATAATTCTCAACAAATTGATAATTTTGGACAGTGAGTAATCACTACAAAATTAAAATATTATTTGGTGACTTTTATTGTGGGTGAGTTTTACTAATTGTATTTTATGACTTATAGAGATGTTTTTGACCCATAATATAAAATTGTCTATGAGAAGAAGTTTATAAGCCGTAGAGTTAGCAAAACCGTCTGAAAAGATCAATATTCAAATTTAATAGTTATCATTTATGGTCAGTAAATGTAGCAGTATTTAGAAACGGTTTTGAAATAATCTCTATATAACTCTTCTTTATTATATATTTAACAATACATTTTACATAAGTTCTTCATTTATGTTAACAAATATATTTTACCATCTATAAATGACATCTATCATTTAAACGGTTATCATTTGTCATCAATAGATGTGACAACTTTAGTTATCATTTGAAAAGAGTCTCTATTTGGATCTTCTTAACCATACTATATTCATAATTATTAATTGTCATAGTAAATGTGACAGTATTACTATATAATAAATAGCAATAATATGTTATAATTTTATGATAAATTGTGGCAAGGTTACGATGTAAAATAAAATAGTGGAACCTAAAATAGTGATAAGTTTAGGTTAATTAGCAGTAATATAGCAATAATATAATAGCAATTTAAATTATGGTGAGTTTAGAGTAATTAGTAGTAATATAATGATAATAGTAAAAATACAAAAAAGAAAAAAAGAAACAAAAAAACAAAAGGACAAAAAAAAAAGAATAAAAACACAAAAGAATTAA
Source organism: Dillenia turbinata (assembly GCA_037126225.1). Classification (NCBI taxonomy): domain Eukaryota; kingdom Viridiplantae; phylum Streptophyta; class Magnoliopsida; order Dilleniales; family Dilleniaceae; genus Dillenia; species Dillenia turbinata. The sequence continues at coordinate 8,304,038 of JBAMMX010000026.1, read as the reverse complement.
AAAAAAAACAAAAAAAAACATAAAAACAAATCAGCAAAGGAGGAGCAGTTCCACTGGCGGTGGAACTGCCCATCCTATGTTAATTTTTTTTTTATTTTGTTTTCTTATTTTTTTATTCTTTTGTTTTTTATTAGTTTGTTTTTAGCGCCAATTATGTTGAGTTTTTTTTTTTATTATTCTTTTGTTTGTTTTAGGGAACAAAAGAAATAAAAAAAAATAACAAAAAAAAACAAATCAACACGGTGGAGCCGCCCCTCCTATGTTGAAATTTTTTTTATATTTTTATTCTTTTGTTTTTAATGTTTTATCTTTTTTATTTTGTTTTCTTTATTATTTTTATTCTTTTTTATTTCTTTTATTCTTTTTTTATTATTTTGTTCATTCTTTTTTTTATTAGTTTGTTTTTTTGCACTACTATGTTAAACTTTTTTATTTATTCTTTTGTTTTTTTAGAGAACAAAACAAATAAAAGCAATACAAAAAAACAAAAAAAAAATTCAATATAGGAGGGGCGGTTCCACCGCCGGTGGAACCGCCTCTCCTATATTGAATTTCATTTTAATTTTTTAATTTTTTTATTCTTTTTGTTTTTTATTTTGTTTTTTTAATCTTTTTTATTTTGTTTTTTTTTATTCTTTTTCTTTTGTTTTTATTCTTTTGTTTTTTTAATTGCTTTTTCTTGAGCCTACTATGTTGAGTTTTTTTTTTTTATTATTATTCTTTTGTTCTTTTGTTTTTTTTTTCCTTTTTTTTTTTTGCTCTTTTGATTTTTTTGTTCTTTTTTTTCTCCCGCACAAATACGCGGTAGACCGCGCTTTTTTGTTTTTTTTTCAATCTCTCACCTTTCTCAATTCGCCTCTCTCATTTCTCATTTTCGTCTTTTTCACATGGATACAATACATTCGTAAAGATATGATAGTCATGGTTTTAATTGAGTAGATGGTCTTAGATAAGAATGAATGTCGTAGGAGAATCCGTGCAAACTAAATCAATTTTTATTTTTTTATTTATCTATTTATTTTTTATTTATTGTTTATTGTTTATTTTTCTTTATATTTGTATATATATATATATTTTTTTATTTATTTTTAATCTTTTTATTTTATTTTATTTTTTAATATTGATCTCTCATATGACCGACCCTAAATTTTAGAATAGAGGGTCTAAATTGTTAATGTTGTTGTTAGATAGAGGTGAACTTCTCTCCTAGTGCATAACTTTTTGAACTGATGAAATCTCCCACCGCCCAACTACGACTACTAAGGAACTTCCATCTGCACAAGTTTTCAAACTGTTGAGCAACTCCAGTCGACTGCTGAGTAATAGTGGCTATGTTTGGGGACAAAGCACTATGTTGGATTGCCAAAGAGAATACCTATTGATGTTCAAACTGTTGTTTCGACTGCATATTTCATCATCATCGACAATCAGCATTGATAAGTCCAACGAAAAATTCTTTCAATTGCTAAAGGATTTGAGGTAAGGATGAGACAGTTTTGAGCAAAATCCAACCCTCAGTTTTCGGTGACGATGGTAGTGAATTGTGGCATATCGGAGCTCTGCACAAGGTTTTGACAGTGACAATAGATCAGACATCCACATCCGGTGATCTATCTTCTCAAGCAAGTAGATTGGACGGTAGTTTCTGGCATAGGGTTCTACGGTTTCAAATAAAATGAAAAATAAAAAATAATAAAATAACATAAAAAATCTAACATATAAAATAATAATTTCAAAAATAAAGAGAAAACAAGATTGGTTAATTTTAGCGACTGATAAGTAAATCCGTCACTAATTTAGCGACGAACTATAATTTCATCGTGACAGATTTCAGAATCATCGCTAAATTTAGTCATGGATATGAAATCTGTTACTAAATTTAGTTATGGATTTAAAATTTATCGCTGAATTTAGTCACAAATTCTTTTATCCATTACTAAATTTAGTGACAAAATTATTGTCCGTCACTAAATTTAGCGACAAAATTATGGTTCGTCGCTAATTTTGTGATAAATTTTTTATTTTTTGTCTCGAAATTTTTACGACGTGTTATTAGTGACATTATCTATTATTATCTTTATGTTGACTTTTTTTATTTAAATATTATATGGTTCACACATATGATTTTATTTTAAGAAAAAAGCTAACCGAATTAAAAAAATAAGTAAAATTGTCATTAAATTATCTCTACCAAAAGGAAATAAATCATACAAACCTCATCTTTAGCATATAAGCAGCCCCTGGGCGGAATGGAGGGATTACAAATGAGATTAAACTTTGGCTTTTTTATCAAGAGTCATTGTAGTATATAATCAAAGCTTGCCTGTAAGTTCTTTTAATCAACGGAGGAATTGGTAACATTGGCATACAAATTGTAAAACCAAACCAATTACTTTATGAATATATTGAAATAAACACTTCATTCTAAATTTGGAGAATTTTTTTAATAATTCAAAATATTTAGAAAGACATTCCAAAATTAAGTATTTAACTCTAAAATAATTTAATTAATTAATTAATTAATTAATTAATTAATTAAATCAACTTACTTTCTCCCACAGTTCTCCTCGGTAAGAGCCTCAACGCAGCTAAAAACAAAGTGCAGCTGCCTTTTCTAAGAGCACCAAATATTGTCTCTTGCTGATGAAAGCCCCAGCCAACTGCTTTTCCTGTCTATAGATGACCTGCATTACCTCTTTATTTGTTTAAATTGTTGACTCGGGGTAGACTCTGTTTGTATCCAAAAAAATAAAAAATCTCGGTGCCAATTATTTTGGGACCCACTGACTGTGTAAGATATTATCCCATCAAATTATTATTGTTAAAAATCTGGAGTTGGTTGAGATATTATCTCTTGCTGATGAAAACAGCTCGGCTGAGTGATACGTATAGTGCAGAGGCAGACTCAGTTTGTCTCCAAAAATCAGAAAACTAAGGGTGCAGACTAATTTGGCACCCGCCGATTGTGTAAAGATATTTTGTGACATCGTAACAACCTAAAGTTTGTCTCGTTGTGGCTTCATCACGTCACATTTATTAGAGCTGCCTTTGCTCGCTCATTTCCCTCCTCCTCTTATGGTCTTATAACAATCTAGAGTTTGTCCTTTTGGTCATATAACAACCTAAAGTTTGTCTTGTTGTAGCTTGATCACTTCACAATTATTAGAGCTCCGTTTGCTTATTCATTTCCCTCATCCTTTTTTGGTCTTAATAACAACCTAGAGTTTGTCATGTTGTGGCTTGATCACTTCACATTTACCATGTCTTTTTTTTTGGTCTTGTAATAACCAAGAGTTGTCTTGTTGCGACTTGATCAGTTCACATTTCCCATGTCATTATTATTATTATTATTTTGGGGGTCTTATAACAACGTAGAGTTTGTCTTGTTGCGACATGATCACTTCATATATTTTTTTATCATTTTACATGTCCTTGTAACAACGTAGGGTTTTGCGTCTTCTTGCTCGATCATTTCCCACATTCCTTTTCCTGTCATGTAACAACCTAGAGTTTGGGTTGTTGTGGTTTGATCACTTCACATTTTCTTGATCACTTCAAGCCATTTGGGCTTTAAATATGGTTGATGCAACTCCGGCGGGTTGAGCTGGGTTCGCTCAATCTGCTGCTCTTCCTCTGATCTAAAATCAACTGTTGACTTTGAAAAAGAAATGACATTTTGACCAAGAAAATATATATGTATATGATGGGACATACTCTAAGGATCAGTCCAAAAGAGTCAATCCAATGAGTCCACGAAAAAGAGGCCCGTTGATTAATATTCAGGGACCGCAACAACAATCTACCGAAAGACCATAGTCACCCTAATCAATCTACCAAAGGACTTTAATCGCCCAGCCCTACCGAACGATAGGGGATCAGTCGCCCTGATATGTAATCATGACTCATCGAATAAGGACAGTCTCCCGATCGAACAAGTCCCGAAGGTCCCTTATCGGTCGAGCAACCGACCGGTACACAATGCCCCAAGCGATTCTAAAGGAAGGCCGAGATCTCCTTTACTCCGGTTTCCTATTTCACAGTGGCAAATTGCGGATCTCTTAGATAAGAAAGGTTTCCCGGTATATGAAGATCGTAATCAATTCGTAATATGGACATCCGAGATTTTTGGATCGGTTCGATAAGGAAAGTAGGGTAAAAATCTTTCAACGGCGCGCGACTCTCACAGGTATAAGAAGTCTCAAAACTCTCGAACCAGGTACGCTCTCTAAGCCTAATACATGGGGCATACTAAACACAGGGTAACCACTTTCCCTCTACTCTCAGTCTGTTTCTTTCAAATGAAAACCACTCTTTACTGACTTGCGCATCGGAGTCTCCCCGCTGGCGCACCCTCCGGCGGTTTTTTGCAGGTGTATCTACCTACGATGGTGATCGTTCGAGTCAACAAGGAACCAGTATCTGAGGAGCCAAAACCCACCTCCATCAGATTGGCGCCGTCCGTGGGAAGAGTAATTTCTATTGTCTCAACAATCATGCTTCCGAGAACTAGAGCGTCCTCAAGAGTCGCCCCTCCCGTTGAAGGGCGAACCGCCACACTTTCCGAAACTGCTCCTCCTGCGGCGCCTGATCCAGTTACTTGCGATCGGCAACTCTTGTGAGGCCCCCTCATCAAGAACGGGCCTTACAACCCACACTCCCTGTCCAACCCATAGTTGATCCTATTCCGGAGCGAGTCAATCGCCCCCAGATGCAAAGATTGGAATCTAAACTCTAGGATGTGAGCAAACAACTGGAAGACCTTAGTCGCTCCCTCAGACCTAAAGTCCAATCCTCCGTCGGGGGATCTAGACGTCCCCAGAGACGACCGTCGCCCCCACGAGAAGAAGCATCGGAAAACTCCAGACCAGTCCTTGATGACCTTCGAAAACAGGTCGAACAACTGGTAGCTGAGGAGCTAAAACGGTCTAACCCTCAAGGAGACCGAATCCCCTCTTATTCTTATGCTTCACCGTTTGACTCCAAGATCTCTTCAGAGCCTATGCCTCGCAACGTGCTCCTACCTCCTATAGAGAGATACATTGGGACGACAGACCCCCGAGATCATATAGCCCATTTTATAACCGTAATGATTTCTAGGGACATGCCTGACGCAGCCATGTGCAAATACTTTCCCACTACTCTCTCGGGAAATGCACTCACGTGGTTCAATTCTCTCCCACCGTTGAATGTAAAGACCTTCTCTCAGTTACGGGAGCAGTTCGAGTCGCACTTTGTGATAAGTAGGGGAGTCAAGAGAAAATCCACCGCCTTGCTATCGCTACACCAAGGCAAAGAGGAATCCCTAAGGAATTTCTTGGAAAGGTTCAAGGAGGAGACGATGAGAGTTTCTTCTTTAAACCATTCAATTGCTTTGGCCACGTTATTGACGGGCTTGCGACCCTCCAATATGAAGGTGTCTATTACCAAGAAACCTCCTACTACCATCCAAGAATTTTACACTCGAGTTGAAAAATACATTGCTGCCGAAAATGCTGAGGCATCCGATTATCGAAGAGATCAAACTATCCGTAAAGAACGGAACTAGTCACCCCGGAGGTCTCCGCCTAGGAGAAACCGGACAAAACCTTCTCCTCCAAGGAGATACAACAACTACACCCCACTGAGTGAAACCTCGGGCCGGGTCTTGGCCCTTATCAGAGACAAGCCACATGTCCGATGGCCTCCACGATCAACTAAGGACGATTCCAACAAAGACAGAATAAAATACTGTCACTTCCACCATGACTACGACCACACAACTGATGATTGTAAGAGATTAAAAGATGAATTGGAATTTTTGGTGCACGAAGGAAGACTGTGGGAGTTCATCGTCGGGAGAGAAAGAGGTCCTCCCGCCGGCCATCAGCGTGAACCGCCACAGTGCAACCAAGAAAAAGAACGTCAAGTTGCTCGGCCCCTGACGAACCAAAGGGATCGGGTGATTCTCCAAGTCCACAATGAATCGACAGAAAACGAGGACAATTGCCTAATCATACCGATCTTCTATTGTCCAAAGACAATTCCTCCCGTACCGTAAGAAATCCTAGCAACAAGCACCAACAAACGACATGGAGGAAAAAGACCAGTCATCGGTTTCACCGACGAAGACCTCATTGGGATCGACCCAAATCGGCACGATCCCCTTGTGATAACTGTCAAAATCGGACAATTTGAGATTCGGAGGATCTTTGTCGATCAAGGAGCTGGCTACAATCTACAATATCGGATGCTTTTAGAAGAATGAGATTTACTCCAGCCAATCTTCAGCCCCACGCGGGTCCGGTAAAATGTTCCATTGCTAGGAGGGTCTCAGTCGCTCAGTTTTACCGATCAAACGCGTCATCAATAAGGAATGAAACTCCCCGGATGGGTGGACGCGCCCCACAACTTAAAATATTCCATTGTTAGGAGGGCCTCAGTCACCCAGTTTTTACTGATCATACACGTCGTCAATAAGGATGAAACTCTCCGGACGGGTGAACGCGGCCCATGACATAAGAATATCATATCGTTCAGGGGGTCTTAGTCGCCCAGCTCCTATCGTTCGTACGAGTCAGTGACAAGAAACAGAGTTCCTCGAACGGGTCTATGACACCTTGATCTATAGTTCGACCTGTCGGTCTGGTATTCTCTCTCGACCGTTCGATCCATCTATATGATATTCTCTCGATCATTCAACCTATCGGACTGATATTTTCTCTCGATCATTCGACCTGTCATTTTGGTATCCGCCAGATCGTTCGAGCACATTTCTTATCGCTCGGAGGGCCTTAGTCTCCCAGGATCTATCGCTCAATAAATGGGCGGACGTAGCCCAACTATTCAAAGGTGCCCTATCATACGAAAGGTCTCAACCGCTCTGCCCCTACCGATCATGTACTTCACTGAAGAATGACATTACTTTCCGAGCCAACAAGCATAATCATGAGAAATGAAGAAGATGATTACTATTGGAAAAAATACGAGAAATTTTCATTAAACAAACAGAGGTCGCTTAGTACAAAAACCCCAGGCCAAAGCTATACAGTCGCATCTTAAGTATTAACCTCATTTTCGATCGAAGCCAGAGCCTCACTTAGACCTACACTACGGATTATCTCTTCGGTGCATTTTAATCGCTCGGATAATCTACGATGGGAATCCTTCTGTATGACAGCTTCCCTTGACCGAGAGATTTCTCAACCCTGCTATCTTATGTTCTGCCGCTCGAAGAGACTCCTAACGAAGCTGGGCCAACTTCTTGTACACCAGAGCTTCTGACTTCAGCTTTTCACACTGCCCTTGGCACTGGATTAACTCTGATTGAAGGGATCTCAACTCCTCTTCTTTCTGACTGAGTAGGGCACTAGGTTTGCTACCAGTGACAGAAGACTCTCCTCCTCGAAGGGAGACTAATTCCCGCGGGCGGGACAACTTAGAGAGTCGTCCCTCTAAATGGCTTATTACTTGCTTCCCCTACTGTCCCTGAAACCGAGCAACAGCCATGGTCTGCGAAGAAAACCAAATTAACAAACGATAAAAGAGGGAGAAGAATTCGAGAAATGAAAGGAGAATATTACCATCAAACCTAAGGACTCAAGGGCTCCGCTGACCTGTTTGTAAGACATTCTATAAAAGTCATGCTCACAGCGATGGAAGCCAAATTGCCCAACAATGCGCTCCGCTTCCGCCAGATCTATGTAACTATACTGCACATCTCCAGTACAAACGGCAATGGATCCATGCTCTTTTGAACCTTTCTTTCCGTCGAAGGATCGAACAGGTATAGAGGATGAAGAGGACCCTTTCTCAGGAACTTTGCGTTTCCCTTTACGCAAAGGCCAGACTGAAACAGTGGAAGAAGGTCCCGCCATCCTGTCCCTTACAGTTCGAGGAACATTCGTCCTCGCTTTGGCACCGAGCAAAGGGAGATCTCCAGCTCCCCCTAACTCGTCTACATCAACATTTGTTCTACCCGACGAATCACCTTCATTTGGGACAGTTCCCTCTGTCGGTATAGTCCCTGTCGACCCCGGGCACTTAGACAATGCCCCCAGCGCAGGCGGGGTCGAGGAAGTCCCCCTCCTCTTTGACTTCGAAGATGGCAACCCGTGGAGGGTCCCAATCGCTCTCAAAGAAGACTTAAGTAGAGCCTCAGGCGCCCCGGAATCCTCCTGAAGAGATCTTTTGATACTATGACGAGTCAACCTGTCGACAGTGACATTTTCCAACAAGGCGTCGTTTAGATGACTCAAAGAGTCTACTAGCTCAATCCTCGCTCTCTCCAACAGAAGGGGCCGATCAACTTTTCTCTTTTTCCCTAGCAGTAAACCAGCCAGGGATAACATATGGTCGTCCAGTAAGGACTTGACCCATATGCTCCAACCGGTGGACTTGCAATATCAACTAACCGAGCGAATAAAACGACCATGCTTTGAAGCAGTCGGAGGTTTCAGTCCTACGTTGGGTACCCCATCAGTCTTGGGAAGCCAGGGCATGCGATCCCCGTATAGGAACTTGATGAAGAAGAACTTCTGCATCCAGTTCTTATCGATGGACTCATTATAGAAAAACCTCCAACAGGACTCGGGCCGGGTCTATAGTTTGTACCACCACTTAGTCGGTCCGTTACTCCCACACCTCATCAGGATAAAAATCGAAGACAAAACGTCGAAATCAAAACAAAGATGATAAAACCCTAATAAGGAAGCCACAGCGACTACTAAACACCAGGCACTGCGAATCAGGAGGGTCGAAAACATATTCCACTAGCGCAGAACTTTAGAAAAAGGGCCTATGTATGGAACCTTCAAACCGTATTTGACCGATTGAAAATACATCAACACACAGTTCTCTGATGGCCTGTTAGCCCAATCAACTTATTTGCTACCATTGATCACCTCGGTAAGAGCCTCAACTCAGCCAAAAACAAAGGGCAGCTGCCTTTTCTAAGAGCACCAAATATTGTCTCTTGCTGACGAGAGCACCCCAGCCAAGTGCTTCCATCTATAAAAGGACCTGAATTTTCTCTTTATATGTTTAAATTGTTGACTCGGGGTATCTCCAAAAAAATCAAAAAACTTAAAGCAAATTTATTTGGGACCCACCTTGATAAGGAAATCCACTCTACTTTTCCTATAGCTATCGACTCCGATGCCACCTACCATGAAGCTCAAGATCATATCAAGTCCATAGAGCCCTCAAGTTTGCCTATGGGCCCAATCACAAAATCAAGAGTTAAGAGATTTAAAAAATAGCTAGAATCATTTATAATTAGAAGCATAAAGAATATCCAGTCCACTTTCAAGAAGCCCAATGAAGAGTACAAATCCATGCAGTTAATTCAAGTTTGACTATCTCAAATAAAGTAACAAGCAATCATCTATATTTGTTTCCTTTTCTTGGCCAGTATGCAGAGTTATTTTAGGGAAGATTTTGTAAACTTTTGGAGAAGAATATTGTCTAATTGTCAGCTGTCAAATCTGACAATTAGGCATATAATTCTTAGGTAATCATTGTTGCTGATTGGGGAAGAAATAATGTCAAATTTTCAACCCCCAAATCTGTGAATTAGGTTTCTTAATTTTAGGAATAATTGTGATTAATTAGCCACAGCTTTCTAGGTTTACTGCTAAAGACTTTAGGCATGTATGAGTATAAATATACTTTCATTGTCAGTCATGCAGAACCAAGTTTGAATAATAAAATAGTGAGGTTTCTTGTTCTTTAATTGGTTCACCTTAGTGAGATACCCGGGGTAAGTTAGGTTTTATCTTAGAATGCTCTTTGACAGTATCAACGGGTTGCCACCCCCGTTGTTGTGTCTCCACTTCGTTCACCCCAATGTACTAAACCCTTAGATCGATCCTGATTCGTTAAGTTACACTTTCCTCTCACGCATATTTGGAGGTATTCGTAGAGGCGTGTATCATCTTTTGGTATCAGAGCTTAGTTAGAGGTTGGTCGTATACCCCTTATCAATTTCATTGCTCTTAGTTGTTACATATAATATCTTTGTTCTTGTTCCTAGTTAGTGTTGTCATCATTGTCTTTATAGTCGTCATCTTTGTTTCATGTTGCCGTTTAAAAAAAAAAGATTCTCTATCTTTGCAGAATCAAAAAGAAAAAAAAGTTCTCTATCTCTACAGAATCAAAAAAAAAAAAGTTCTCTATCTCTGTAAAATCAAAAGAGAGAGAGAGAGAGAGAGAGAGAGAGAGAGCTTCTTCGTTTCTGCAAAATGAAAAAAAAAAAAACAAGAAAAAGTTCTCTGTCTCTGCAAAATCAAAAAAAAAAAAAGCTTCTTTGTTTCTGCAGGCTCAAAAAAAAAAAAAAAAAAGGAGAAGAAGAAATTTTTTTGCTATAGCAAATTTGGGGTTCGAAATATTGTGTTGAAAAAAAAATTGCTATAGCAAAGGGTATTGATATTTGCCGTGAAATATCTAACCAATTTTCAAGTTATGCATTCTCTCTTAGGGTCCTCCACATATGCGTTGGGTGTAGCTTATTGATTTTTATAAACTCTGAATTTATTCTGCATTCATCCATCGTCTTTTAGAATCCATCGTCTTTCTCTAAAAATTTTTAAGTGGTCTCCTTTGCAAATCCAATTTCTTTTGAGCCAACCAAATAGCATCTTGTGGCATTAAACCTTATTTCTTGTTTTGAGCATATTTGTTACCCTACTCATCCGTTAAAAACTTTACTCAGTCAAACCACCTTGTTTGATCTTTTCATTTCTTTTTGTTTTAAAAAAAAAAAATTGGACACCTTGCTTAGTTGTAAACCACTCGAGTAGCATAAACCAATGCATGTTTTTAGTGTGAAATCTTACTTGCACGTGAGTGGTCATTTGGTGAACCTCTTTAAGGAACTTTTGAGGGGAAAGAGACTTGAGAGGTGAGAACATCAGAGTGACAAAAGCCTTTAAAGAGTGAAAACACGAGTGGTAAAAAAAAAAAAAAAAAAAAAAAAAAAAAAAAAGAGTGTAAACATTTTGAGTGATACACGTAAGGAAGTGATCTTTTGGTGAGGTCCATTTTTTTGTACTAACCTTTTTTTTTGCCCAAAAAAAAAAAAAATCATGGACAACAATGAGTATAACCATGGTGAAATAAGTGGCCCAGATCCAAGATTCCAACTCAATACAATGGGTCAAGTGTTGCAACAAATCCTTCGAAGACTTAACTAATTAGAGGCTACACAGCGCATGCCTACACCTCCTATGCAAACAGCTCATCCGAGAGTGAGCAAGATGAGGAGGCTGAAACAGGAGAAATACTAGTCACTTGGAAAGCCCTTAAAATGCAATCCAAGAGTGAAGAAGAGGAGCAACAAGAAAATACTTTTCACACCTATTGTCGTGTTAAGGATAAGGTTTGTCTTGTTATTATTGATACTAGATCATTTACCAATGTTGCGAGCTCTTATATGGTGCAGAAGTTGGAGCTTCCAACCACCAAACACCCATATCCATATAAATTTCAGTGGTTAATTCATGATGAAGGGATACGCATCTCTCAGCAAGTTTGTATATCATTCAAAATTGGGAGGTACGAAGATGAGGTTTTGTGTGATGTAGTACCCATGGAGGCTGGACACTTACTTTTAGGAAGGCCGTGACAATTTGATAGAAAAGTGAATTTTAATGGGCGTACCAACAAGTACACAGTTTCGCATAACCATAAGACCTATACTCTCGCTTCTTTGATGCCACATCAAATTCATAAAGATTTGATCAAGATGCAAAAGAACCTAAGAAGCAAGGACAAGTCTCAAACAAAGTCTAAGGAACAAAAGGAAGAAAAGAAGAAAACCAACTTCTTTGTGAAAACCCAAGAAGTGCAAAAGGCCTTGATGGATAAGAGGGAGGTTTACCTTTTAAAGTATAATGAGATATTGTTTAACACTAATGAGTCAAATACTTCATTACCTTCTAGTGTTGTTTCTCTTTTGCAGGATTATTAGGATGTGTTTCCAAAAGAAATTCCCTTTGGCTTGCCACCGATTCATGGTATTTAGCATCATATTGACTTGGTTCCCGATACACCATTACCAAATCATCCAATCTATAAAACCAATCCCAAGGAGAATAAGGAGCTTCAAAGACAAGTGGAAGAGCTTTTAGCTAAGGGATATGTGCGTAAAAGTTTGAGTCCGTGTGCCGTGCCAGTACTTTTAGTACCAAAAAAGGATGGATCTGGCACATGTGTGTGGATTGCTGCGCCATCAACAACATCATGGTAAAGTAACGTCATCTCATACCCCGTCTCGATGACATGCTTTATAAACTTAGTGGTGCTATTGTGTTTTTTAAAATAGATCTTAAAAGTGGGTACCATCAAATAAGAATGAAAGAGGGTGATGAATGCAAAACGACGTTTAAAACCAGGCAAAGTCCTTATGAGTGGCTAGTTATACCATTTGGACTCACAAATACCCCAGCCACTTTTATGCGTTTAATGAATTATATTTTGAGACCTTTTATAGGAAAATTTGTAGTTATATATTTTGATGATATACTTGTATATAGCCATAATATACATGATCATATTCAAGATTTAAAAGAAATTTTTGAAATTCTTTGAAATGAGAGTTTGTATGCAAATTTTAAGAAATGTGTGTTTTGTCAAGATAAACTCTTGTTTCTTGGATTTGTGATTAGTTTAGAGGGCATGCATGCGGATGAAGAAAAGATACGAGCAATCTAAGAATGGCCTACACCTTGCAATGCTAGCCAAGTAAGAAGTTTCCATAGATTGGTTAGTTTCTACAGGCATTTTGTGAAAGACTTTAGCACTGTTGCTGCACCACTAACTGAAATCGGCAAGAAAGATAAGATTTTCAAATGGGGAGAAGCTCAAGAACGAGCTTTTCAAGTGCTAAAGGAGAAGTTGACTAATGCTCCAGTCTTAACTATTCCCGATTTTTCTAACACTTTTGAGATTCAATGTGATGCATCAGGTATAGGGATTGGAGCTGCTTTAATGCAAAGAGGATGACCAGTTGCCTATTTTAGTGAGAAGTTTTATGATGCCACTCTCAACTACTCAACATATGATAAAGAGTTTTATGCATTGGTGAGAGCCCTAGAGACATGGCAGCACTATCTACGTGCCAAGGAATTCGTAATTCACTCTGACCATGAAACCTTAAAGTATTTTAAAGGGAAAACTAAGCTGAATAGCGACACGCCAAGTGGCTAAAATTTATAAAGTCTTTTCCTTACGTGATACAGTACAAAAAAGGCAAAGAGAATGTCGTGGCCAATGCCCTTTCCCAAAGGTATAGCCTCTTAAGCACCTTGAATGCTAAAATTATTGATTTGAACACTTAAAAGAACTTTATTTTCAAGATTTAGATTTTGATAACGTGTTTCATGCATGTGAGAAAAGTGCTTTTGGGAAATTTCATGTGTTAGATGGGTTTTTGTTTAAGGAGAATAGGTTGTGCATTCCTCGTAACTCAGTAAGGGACTTAATTATTAGAGAAGCTCATGGAGGAGGACTAATGAGACATTTTGGTTAAGACAAAACTTTATTCATTTTGCATGAGCACTTTTATTGGCCAAAAATGAGAAAAGATGTTGAGAGGATATGGGAATAGTATATTGCATGTAGACAATCTAAGTCTAAAACTCAACCCCATGGCTTGTACCCTTCCCGTTCCCGAAGGCCCTTGGATTGATATTTCTATGGACTTTGTATTGGGTTTACCTAGGTCTAGAGTGGTAAAGATTCAATTTTTATTACAGTAGACCGATTTTCAAAAATGTCTCATTTCATTCCTTGTGCAAAAACTAATGATGCTGCCTGTATAGCCAAATTATTCTTTCAAAAAGTAGTTAGATAATATGGCATGCCAAGAACCATTATATCTGATCATGATACCAAATTTCTTAACTACTTTTGGAAAGACTTGTGGAGCAAATTAGGGACTAAACTTATGTTTTCTACTACTTGTCATCCGCAAACGGATAGGCAAATCGAAGTGGTGAACCGTATATTAGGTAACTTGCTAAAATCCATAGTAGGGAGGAATTTAAAGACTTGGGAAGAATACATACCTCATATAGAGTTTGCATACAATCGGACTACGCGTGCTACTACTAAATTTTTGCCCTTTGAAATCGTGTATGGATTTAACCCCTTAACCCTTCTTGAGTTGTCCCCACTCCCTTCTTCTGAATTGATAAATTTAGATGGACAAAAGAAAGCTGATTTTGTCAAAAGAATTCAAGAAAAGACTCGTGTTAATAATGAGCGAAGGAATGAGCAAGTTGCAAATAAGGCTAACAAAGGGAGGTGCAAGATTGTTTTTCAACCTAGAGATTGGGTATTGCTTCACTTGAGACCTAAACGATTTCCTAATCAACGAAAGGGTAAATTGGATCCCTGAGGAGATGGTCCCTTCCAAGTGACCGAACGCATCAATGACAATGCATACAAGTTGGACTTAAAAGGTAAGTATAAAGTTTCTCCCACTTTCAATGTTACTGATTTAACTCCTTATAACGTAAGTGATAAAGATTTGAGGGAAAATCCTTCTCAAGGGGAAGGAGATGATGAGAACATCCACTCTATTTTGCCTACACATATTGAACCCGATGCCACCTACCATGAAGATCAGACCATATCAAGTCGGTAGAGCCCGCAAGTTTGCCTATAGGCCCAATCACAAAATCAAGAGCCAAGAGATTTAAAAAGCGGCTACAATCATTTACAATTGGGAGCATAAAGGATATCCAGTCTACTTTCAAGAAGCCCAATGAAGAGTACAAGTCCATACAGTTAATTCAAGTTTAACTGTTTCAAATAAAGTAACAAGCAATCATCTATATTTGTTTCCTTTTCTCGGCTAGCATGCAGAGTTATTTTAAGGAAAATTTTATAAACTTTTGGAAAAGAATATTTCCTAATTTTCAGCCGTCAAATTTGACAATTAGGCATATAATTCTTAGGTAATAATTGTGGCTGATTGGGGAATAAATAATATCAAATTTTTAAGTCCCAAATCTGTGAATTAGGTTTCTTAATTTTAGGAATAATTGTGATTAATTAGTCACAAATTTTTAGGTTTACTACTGAAGACTTTAGGTATGTATGAGTATAAATATACTTTCATTGTCAGTCACGCAGAACCAAGTTTGAATAATAAAATAGTGAGGTTTCTTGTTCTTTAATTGGTTTATCTTAGTGAGCTACTAGGGACAGATTAGGTTTTATCTTAAAACGCTCTTTGACAGTATCAACAGGTTGCCACCCCCCATTGTGATGTCTCCACTTCGTTCACCCCAATGTACTAAATTCCTAGATTGATCTTGGTTCATTGAGTAATATTTTTATCTCACGCATATTTGGAGGTACCCGTAGAAACGTGTATCACACCTGACTGTGTAAGATATTATCCCATCAAATCATTAAGATATTATCTCTTGCTAATGAAAGCAGCTTAGCTTAGTGATTCATGTTGTGAAGAGGCAGGCTCAATTTGTCTTCAAAAATAAAAAATCTAAGGGTACAGACTCATTTGACACCCACATGATTCTATGAGATATTTTGTCAGATCAAACCAAAAAATATCTGAATTAATTGGTCTGATTGCTAAATTAAAATGGTGAGATTAGTGTCAAGAAAAAACAATACGAAAGTAAAACTTAAAAATGTATAGTCTATATTCATTTATATTTTTCATTATTTTTTTTAAAACTTAACACGTAAATAACTTCACTTTTTAAAAGAATAATTTTATTATTTAAGATGAATAATTTTAAATTTTAATTTTTTTTAATAGAAGTTCTCATACCAGTAATTTTGATATATTAAGTGAAATATATGAAAATTTCAAAAAAAAAAAAAAAAAAAAAAAAAAACATGTATTTTATCGAGAGTGTATATTATTATCAATGAAGGAGTGGCAGATGGGAAAAGTGTTGTAAAAGAGGGACCAAAGGATATCGACAAAAATGAGCCAAGAGTTTGTCCCCTTTCGCAGGCAAGAGGAATGACAAGGGGCATTTGTTGTTTAGTGTAGGCGTAGGGCTCTTTAATTTATCTTGGAAATGATATCTTAATCATTTCTTTCTTATTTTAATGATTTTAAAATTCATTTCTTATTTCAATGACTTTAATTATTCTTATATAGGAACGAGTGAGTAAGAGAATTTACATAAATTAAATCATTTTTTTTTTTTAATTATTTTAATTATTTTTTTTTAAGAAGAAAAAGCTATAAGAGATTTGGAATTACACAAATCTTGTTAGAAAAGCATACTCAAATAAATCCTAAATTTTTTATTTTTAATGCAATTTATTTGAATATCATGTTTCACTACTACAAAACAAGATATTAGTGATAAAAAAATCTATCGTTGAAAGTAAAGATTCCGTTATTAATGAAAATTAGTGACGGAAATTTTTGTCACTAATTTCGTAACTGAAAATTGCCTTGTTAAAAATTAACGACGGAATTTTCCGTCACTAATATTTTCGATAAATTAACAATGAAAAAATCCGTTGCTATATAAATCAGTAGCTAATTCATTGGCAATTTTATAACTCCTGTTGACATATCAGCGACGGATTTTTCTGTCACTGAAAAGATCCGTCGCTGATAAGTCGACGTGAGTTATAAAATTATCGACGAATTAGCGATGAATATTTTCAATGATGAAAAAATCTGTCGCTAATTCATTGCTGATATATCGACGTGAGTTGTGAAATTACCGACAGCTTAACGACGGATTTGTATAGTGACGGATTCTTTCGTCGCTAATCCGTCACTGAATGCAACTTTCTCATACCAGGACATTTCATTCAATTCGATCAACCTGTTAACCTGTAACTCAATCAACCATTATATCGTAGTTCTCGTATTACCATCCATATTACGAATTTCTCCATCTGATAGATATAAAAAGCAACTATATTAATTACATACAAAACATAACATCTCAAGTTACCGAGTGCAATGTATACATCATATAACTCTATAAAATCAAGTACAATTGATAATGTTGAGTATCATAAAAGTTAAAAATATAAAAATAAAATTATGAATATCATAGAGATGGGGGATCAGAATTTGGGGACTGAGTATTATTTAGGCCAACTGGTAGTTGTTAGATACCTAATTATGCAAGTATGTCATGAATTTGTGACTCAGTTTGCTCTCTCATTTAACTTTGCACTTGTTCCAATATCTGGCTTTGCATGTTCTCTAACATTTGATTTTTCATTTCATTCATCATTCTATCTACCTCCTCTTTAGTATACATTTGAATTTTTGTTGCACATAAATGTTATTAATAATCACTGGCAAACAAATCAATTTATTGTATATAAATGAAGAAGAAACGAACCAAATGATTGAAGGTACTTGAGTCATAAAATTCATGCATATGCCTTAACTAGATATATATTTTGTGATTCAAATCATGGATGAAAGGTTTGATTGATTTTGAAAACAATTTATGGGTTTTTCTTTCAAAATTTTATCATCAAATACAAAATGTAGAATAGCTCTGTCTTACTAATACAAAGAAAATTGTAATTAACTTTTTAATTTACCTATTTTAGTCACTTTTATTATTTCTATTTTATTGGATGACTTTAAGAAACTATCTTTCTATCAAGCACTTTCAAATTACACGACAATCTCAATTAGAATTGACCTAGTTGATCCTATCAAGAATAGGAATAGAATTCCAATATCAAATTATTCTATACTTATATAAAATTGTCAAATCAGATAATAAAAACACCTAAAATTAATTAATATTGCCTTAATTCATGCCTTTGACTTTGATGAATATTTATTAAATAATTTTTTCTTTAAAAAAAATTGTATAGAGTCTAAACATGGTTCAGCTTTTCTAAAATAAATAAATAAAAGGAGACAATCTTGTTAATATGTTTTAGTTTTAGTTTTATCCAAATTCAAACACTAAATTAAATAGGATTAGAATTTCTGAACCATTTCTAATAAATCTCCATCTAACTCTATATAAACCATCATAATTTTGTTTGGTTTCTTCAAGTTTTCTCGTTTTTTAGAATAATGGTAGGGGGATTTGGTGTTGAATCGGGTGCGGGGTTCAATTATTATAGGGAGTTAATATGGTTTGCATTCATTGCATGTGTTATCTCTGTCATGGTGGTTTAATCTTTGACTACAACATTGGTATTTCTGGTAATTATCATTCCTTGTTCATATATTTTAATATGCTTTTATTTTAATAAAATGATGATAGGAGCCATCAATGTTTATTTTAATCTACTGTGGGTCTGACATAGGTGGAGTAACATCCATGGCTCCTTTTTTGGAAAAGTTTTTCCCATCGGTTTATAGATTGGAGGAGGAAGATAAATTTACAAACCAAGATTGCAAATTCAACAATTAGACTCTAGTTGGCTACAAATTCACATGTCCTAAAAAATTTAACCAAATCTCATGCTGTAGATATGAATTTTCCTAAAAAATTTCCCACTACGCGAGCCACACGGTTCAACAGCGCAGCCCTGACGGTTCCACTACGCGGGCAATGTGGTTCAACCGCGCGGGCAGTGCAGTTCCATTGAGCGAGCCACATCGTTCAACATCGTGGGTAGCGCGGTTCCACCGCGCGGGCCACGCAGTTCAACTGCACATGCCACGGTGCAACCCTTTGCAGTTCCATCGAGCGAGCTACGCGGTTCAACCGTGCAGGCCACGCGGCTCAACTATGCATGCCACCGTGTGTATGTGTGCATATATATTATTCTATGAAAACTACACATCTCAACTTTCTTGTTATGCTGAGACAATTGACATTAGAGAGAGAAATATTGTACCGCACATTTGGGAATTAGTCTCCTTAAGAATCAACATTCAGGAAGCAAACAACTTGAAGCTCAGATTGAAAATTGACTAAATGCATTTGTGATGCAACTCAATCTTCTTCTCATAATGAAATAACCTCCATTGTATATGGACAGAGCACTACCTAAGGTAGGTTAGCCAAATCAATATGAGAAATAACCAACCTAAGTTGCCCTTAGAAACTATGTAATCTTTTATAATTAGCTCACGAAATAGTACACCATATAATTCACATAATGTAATAGCCAAGAAGCTCAAGACCTTAGTGATTTTCTGACTAAAGGACAAACTGTTCCAAATTAGACAACTCTTGCCATATATTACTCTTTGTTTGATCAATTAGTTTGATATATCTTCAAAATTATAGTCCTCCTTCCAGTTATTTGTTTACATAAGTCTGATCAACAAAGCCTAAAGCACGATTCTAGCACGCTGCTCTCAATTTTAACCTTCAAGCGATAACACAATATACAAATCGTTGTAAAGAGATTGATCATTCTCAATTTGTATGATAGAGATTTGTATGAGCAATACTAAAGTTATTTATCATTCTCGATTGATTATCCAAAGACTAAATGTTATAACAATTGTGCTATATATAAATCATCTGCCTTATTTTCTTTGAAATGGTTGAATACCATATGTAAACAAGTGAGCTGCAAAAACAACTAGATCAGATAAATAGAGTATCTGAAGAAGAGGAATTGGAGGATTTTCTAATAAGAATGTTACTCAAACTACTCTCTAATGGATTGGTGTGACTTACGATCAAAATCTCCAAACAACAATAAGTGATAAGACCTAGATCCCTAGTTTTTTTTTTTTTTTTGGGAGAAATTAAGGATTAAAGAACTGACTATTTTGAGGGATTTGAGTTTTTCCAAGATGAGGTCTATGCCTTCTGATCAACTCTCAACTCTCAACATGCCGCTGGAGATCAAGGCAGATACTCTAAACAATATACAAGCAAAAACAAAGCACACAGTAAATCATTAAATATATCTTCATTTTGACAAATAGAACAAAAATTCAAGACGTAAAAGGAAATAAAAGCATCATAAATGTCAAACTAAAAAGTTTTCCTATTAAGTTAAGATGCCATCCGCAATTTGCCTAGAGAACAAAAAAATGTGCATTAAAACAAGATACACACACACACACAATCTCTAAATGCTCATTGAGAGTTGAAATGGGGGCAAGGGCCTAAATAACTAGGACAAACGCAAATGCCCCAGCAAAGAGGCACCTTTTATTGCACAAATTGATGGACTTGATATTCGTTTGCGTGACTTCTCAAATAGTCTAGCATATCAGTTCAGTTTTATGTATAGAAAGTTCATCAACAAGCTAACCTTATTGAAGCCACCAACTATTCAAGGAACAAGCAAAATTTTTGAACCAACAATAATGATCAATTTGTGACCTGAATGCAATCATAAAACCAACAATATGCCCAAAAAAAATTAAAATTCGATTTAGAGAAATCCAGAGATATTGAAACTCAAAAAGCTGTGTTTCCTACCTTCACATTCATATAGGTTTGAAGTTATAACCCAATCTGCTTGGTATTCTATAAGAGCGAATCAATCAGACCAAGTAAAATTCATGACTACTTGCAGCATCAATCTCTCTCTCTCTCTCTCTCTCTCTCTCTCTCTCTCTCCCTCTCTCTTTCTCTCCCCCCCAAATGTTGAGATCGCGAGTAGTGTTTGTGAATGGCAGCATGAAGTTAGAGAGAAAAACCAAAAGAAATAACAAGATCAAAGCATAAAGGGCAGCTAGTAGTGCTTAGAAGATCTTGAACTAAAAAACAATTATATTTGGCCTCTCCACAAATCTAAGAGAGAGAGAAATTAGGGTTGTTGAGTTCAATTCAACCATTCTTTGTACAGACCCTAATCTGAGAGAGAGAGAGAGAGAGAGAGAGAGAGAGGAGAGAGGGGAGACGGAGACGAACCCGAAGAGGGTCACTGTTGGTGAGGATGGAAATTATACTTCGAAAGGTAGAATTTGTATCCCTTTTGATGAGAGGCGGCGACGAACCAACACCAGCAAGAAGGGAAGAGTGAGGGAAGGGAGAGAAATTCGCGAGGGAAGAGATTTCATGGAATCATTATTCTCTCTCTCTCTCTCTCTCCTTTTTTTTAAACCTAGACAATTATCGACAGATTAGTGACGAAAAAAAATCAATCGCTAAATTCCGTCGACAATCCCTCGCTAATTAATAACAACTCTTTCATTTGCGACCGATTAGTGATGGAAATATTCCGTAACTATTCCGTCAGAAAAAAAGATTAATAATAATTTTACAGAAGGTATATTGTGACCGATTAGCAATGAAAACTATCTATCGCTAATTCCGTCACTAATCTGTCTCAAATTTGTCGGAAAATTGTCCCCGCTAAATAATAATTAGTTTTGTGCCTTTTTTACCAATGGAATTAGCGATGGAAATAATCCATCGCTAATTCTGTCACTAATCCATCACAAATTTGTTAGAAAATTGTCCCACGAAATAATAATTTGTTTCGCGCCTATTTTACCGTTGGAACTAGCGACCCAAAAAATCAATCGGTAATTCCGTCAGTAAATCCATCACTAATCTCTCATTAATTTTAACTTCTTTAAATTTGTAAGTTCAGATGTTAATCCGTCGTAATTCCATTGCTATAAGCAACGAAAAATTTCCCATTGTTAATTTCCGGCGCTTGTTTTCTTGTAGTGTTTAAAACATTGTTTTTATTCAATTTTAGTTTTTTAGATGCATTCTTTGATGTATGAATAAAATATACACAAGCTAGAATGTTAGATTTTACGATATTTTCTCATAATAGTTACATTTAAATTCCTATTGTGTTTCTGATCTATGTGATAAGAAAGAATATTTTAATTATTTACTTAGAAAAAAGACCGGTATGTTGAAGTTAAGTGATAATCCAATTATGAATGTCTTGAGTATTGGGCATATAAAAGTTAAAATATTTGATGATGCGCTTTGGAGTGGGTTGCTTATGTTACAAAAATGCATAAAAATCTAATGTTTTTGAGTTTTTTAGACTTCCACACTAATGGAAACAAAGCCGGTTGGAGTTTAAAGGGTATCTCATAGTTGTATGGTCCTAATGAAGGAAGATTATATTGGGGTTTATATTATATTGATAAATACAAAGCAAAGGTCTCGAGGTGAAAAATGGATGTGTGTGCGGGGAAAGACAACTGTTATCAAATTTTGTTTGCGGTGGGTTGAAAGGAATTTGGTAAAACATTTGTTTAGTGTAAAGATAGTTGTAAAAGGAGTTTTGGGTATGAATATGGAGAAATAAAGACCCATATCTAAAGTCAAGTAACATTGTTAATTTCATAACAGCTACTTATAATATTGTCCTCTTATTTAGAATTGAATCCTTAAGAGATAAAACTTTTTTTGTCTATATTTTTACCACATATAAAACTCAAATCCGAGTCTTTATTTAAATAATGCCAGTACCTAGCCAATAAACCAATAGTGTTGGTTTGGTGCAGTTGTCGTTTTTTCTAAAGCTAATGAATTATCTAATTTATGGTAGTAATTTATATTTGGTTGGATACTTGAAGATTCGAAAAATATCACAAAGGTGGATATTGTTAAGTTTGGCTCATAATACCAGAAATAAATTTTTTTAAAAGATATTATCTATGTATATGTTGTATTATTTTTCTTATTAAGAGTTATATCTTATTTAGTAAAAAGAAAATTTTATACATACTTGATATACAAACTTATTAAGTACTAAGAGAAAGTGCATACGGTACACGGAAATGGAAAATATTTTAAGAACTCCATAAATTTTCTCCAATTGTTCCAAAAAGATATAAAATTTTTTAAAATCTGGAAGAGAGTATAGAATGGGTATTTGGATTTGTCCAACTTTTTTCAAATTGCATAATACTACTTATATTGATTTATTTTCATAATAAAGAACATGAACCTCTAATGGAAATAGCTATAGATTTCAAATGACGAAAAATTGGTGTCGAACAATGAAAAATAATTATTCACTTTATTTATTTTAGTTTAATTGTAAATTTTTATTTGTTAATTTTGTGATATTTCTTACATTTATTCTTGATAATTACCTCGACAGAAAATCCATGTTTTCCATCTTCGGATCAATATTTGATCATCGGTGCTTCACTTGGAAAGCAATTTGTTGAGACAAAATGTTATATCTACAATGCTCACCATTTTTCATTTTGTTAGAATTTTATTGTTATTAAATTCTTTGTAATTGAGAACGATTTCATCGATGCTTGAAAATCCTTTAAGGTGCTATAGAAGATCAATCAAACCGAAAAGGTTTTGTCAGACTACAAACCATAGCTTTTATCCTTAAACTAAGGGTTTTCCACATAAAAGATTATTATATTGTCTTTGACTTGTGTTTAGCTTATTTAGTTGATAAGTTGATTTGTTAATGTTGGAGTCAAAATTGACTCCATAGTAGATCATTCTTCTAGGTTGAATGGGGAATCACTGAGACATTGTCTATTGACTTGTCTTAGAAAAAGAATCATGCCAAAATCCCACTAGAGGTGGCTACGATGAAGGAGATTTCGACACTCAAATAAAAAAAACGATAAAAAAGGAAAAATTGAAAGAGGTAAAACCCTATATAATCTCGTGTGAAGTATGTAGAGTAAGAGAGGTGCCTACCTGGTAAATTGTCTTTGTTTAGTATATATAGCATGTATGGGGAGTCCTATATATGTTTGGGTATGTAAAAACCCTACTTACCTTGTGCAGAAGGAGTTGAATGTCTTACAAATTCCCATCAGATCCCGGATCTCCTAGACCTTTTGGATGAAATCTAGAGTCTTTCGGTGTTTTAGAAGTCCCTATTGTCATGGAGACCCATGAGGGTTTGACTAAGGGATTTACTTCCTTGTTAGGAGAGATTGCAATAAACTTATATTAGATTAGGAAAGATTTAAACTTATCAATGATTTCTTTCCCTATCAGGTAATTATGACAATGACTCATTATGTGGTAGGAGTTGGCTCTGCAAGGATTGAGAGGTTGGAAAGATGAGATAGCTTGGTTTTCTATGGGCTCAGTTGTAGCTTGGTAGGCCCAGTAGAGTTTGGACTTCTAAGATTATGAGTTATATGATCATGGATTATGAGGTCTCGTATCATCATTTGCCCTCCACTCCTAATGTCAGTTTGAGGAAGTGGCATTAGGAGTAGAGTAAAGGCTGTAGTAATTAGGAAATTTGAAAAGGCACGAAACGTTATGGGTAAGTGGAAAAGGCATAATAGGGGAGCATTAGAGGTGGAAATAGTTGTTAAATTTTAACGTTTCTTCGATTTTTGGGGAATTATGATGATACGGTTTCTAATCTTCTTTATATATATATATATATATATATATATATATATATATATATATATATATATCACAATTGGTGATTGGATTTAGTATGATTGTTCATGGGGAGAGAATCAGGCAAAAAGCTATGCCTTTTAGGAGTGTATAAAGTTTGAAAGGATTTTTATCTTTCTGTGGGTTTGACATCCAAAGGAGGTGTGATGGCAAAAGCTACGGGTACAAGGTTCCATACGTAAAGGAACCTTGGGTACAAGATTTCGTTATGATAGTAGAAAAGTCATAGCCTGCTACCATAATGGGTTTGTACTTACGCGTTCTGTTTGATTTCTTACAGCTTATTATTACTCTTATGCTCTTTTATTACAAGGGCTTGATTCAATGACCTACAAGGGCCACCTCCCCTCTTTCTCTCCCCCTCTATTTTTTATTGTCTTCTTCCCAACTTCTGTTTAATATCTAGCTACTTTTTTAGTTTTAGTATTTTACTGGATGTGAAACTGGGGTCGTTCGACTTGCAGTCGGTCTTGGGAGGCTGCTCGGGGAACATTCGATAGCTTGTAAAAAAAAAGTGTGGTTTCGGAGAGTTAACCCATTTGGGAAGGTGAAAGTGTATGTTCAGACACTTCTTCGAGTTGTACTTTTTGGTCTCGCCCTCTTTGAGGCAAATGTTCTTTAACGAAACCTAGTCATTATGTATACTGACTTATAAATGTATAAATGCAACCATGCTATTTTGTCGTATTCAACTGTAAATTTTGAAGTACGTTCATTGCATTGAAATAAAATTTTCATTACTTACCTACCAATCATGCTTTTGTCAAGAGAGAAGAGTCTGATCCGAAGTTTTAAGAGAATTGCATTTGAGGCACGTAACTAAGAGAGCGACTTAGATGGTGAGACTAGAGTGAGTCAATTAAGGCTTTAGAGCCAAAATAATAGTTCTGCTTACTTGCCTGGTTGTCGAATTTTAACAGTTATGCTCTCTAAAGAAAAGCATTAGGTTGTAAATCTTGCGGGAATGTTGAGGCATATAGCCAAGAAAATACCATAAAAGGAACGGACAAGAGAGGTTGTTTAGAGCCACCTACTTGGGAGTTGGGACCCGATGTTGGCTAAGGATAGGTACGAAACCCATGTAAGGTGTAGAGCTGAGAGATGATGAGAGTCACCCGCTCGGGAGTTAGATCTCGCATGTTGGCTAAGGATACATATGGAACCCATGTGGGCGTAGAGTCAGTCGATAATGGGAGCCACCTGCTCAGGAGTTAAATCCCGCATGTTGACCAAGGATGAGTGTAGAACTTATGCCTTCGTAAAGCTGAGAAATGATGCTTGCATTAAGTAGAATAAGAGAGTAGGGATTGATGGGCAACATCGTATAAAAAGGATAGTGTTATTGCTAATAATACCGGAACAAGATGTGCGAGTTATCTGAATTTCATGTTCTGGGCATAGCAGAACCATCTAGGTGGTAGAGTTAGTATATTCCTGGTCAAACTATTGAGCACACATGGTATGGACCTTCCCGGTTTGGTGTGAGTTTTCCTCCAGGGTTGTGCCTATCCTATTGCTTCTACTTTTCGAGAAAGGTCTATATGTCTCGATTTGAATGTTCTAGTTCTCACCTCCTATTGTAAAACTGGGATATCTATTGTTGGTAGGCGGCCATTCAGGTAGATGTAATATCCTGTAACTCTGGCAAAATGTTTAGTTTCTTGTGCAACGCAGGCTAGTTCCGCTCGACCGATATTGCTCTATACATAGTGAGTTGATACCTATCTCCACCGGTATGATTGCTTCACATCCATAAGTGTTTCTCCTATGGCTAGTTTGGAAGTGGTTTGGTAGGCCCAAAGGATCCCATAGAGTTCATCTACCCATCTGCCCTTTGCTCCAACCAACGCTGTTTTGAGTCCTTGAGGATCGCTCGATAGGTTACTTTACAAGGTCATTTGCTTGCAAATAAGTGATAGAAGTAAAACGATATTAAATCTCAAGTTTGCTACGGAACTCCTAAAAGTTTTTATTATCAAACTATTTGTTATTGTTAGTGACAAGGACATGGGGTACTCGAACTTGGTAATAATGGATGCTCATATTTATGCTTGGACTTTGCCTACTATTATTTGAGTCAAGGGTTTGGCTTCTACCTACTTAGTAAAGTATTCTATGGTGACGATAAGGAATTTCTGTTATTTGATATTCATTCCCCATTATGTGAATAGCCATGAGCTCATGAGGGGACTTAGCTTGGAAAAGGGTTTGTGAGGAATCTAGGAGAAGCTTTGGCATTTATCACACCATTTAATGTAAGTCTATGCATCGACCCTCATAGTGGGCCAATAGTACCCTTGTCTTAAGGCCTTGTTTGCTAGGTTTTGGGCGCCCAAGTTGTTATCACATACCCCTTCATGAATTTCTCTAAGGACATAATGCGTGGCTTTGCGTTTAACCTTTATCGCCTCATGTTGGGAATCTGGCAATTGGTTACTTCGGAGATAAGCAAGGATCGATCCTTTTAGCTTGGCGGGGCTATCAGCTACCAAGATCTGTTCTGGTTTGTATATGCTTGGGTATGGAAGGCTCTCAACATAGATGATTCATTTGGTTTCAACGGACTCCAAACTCATGGGCATAAAGAGTGCATCTGCTCTCGCGTTCTCAGATCTGGGGATTTGTTGTATACTAACTTTGTTGAACTCGGTCATCACTTTTCGGAGGTTAGAGAGGTACTTCGTCATCATTGGTTCCTTCACATCAGTTTCCTCGATCTGCTATATTATAAGTTGGCTCTTGGTAAAGAATCGGATGTCTTAAACTCCTAATAATGCTCTGATTTATAAGCCTATCAGTAGTGCTTTGTATTTAGCTTGGTTATTGGTAGCTCAAAAGTCGAAGTGGAGTGCATATTTCTCCTTAAAATCTTTGGAGGCCACTAGCATGAGTCCTGCTCCGCTCTTTGAATAGTTGGAGTAGTTTGTTTACATGTAAAGTCCATGGTGGGATCGACCACACTTCTGGAAGGCTATCGATATCTAGCTCGACAAGGTTTGGGAAGGTGCATTCATGAATGAAGTCTGCTAAGGCTTGACCCTCGATGGCAAGCCTCAGTTGATATTTGATGTTGAACTCTCTGAACTTAATACTCTATTTGATAAGGCAACTTGAAATGTCTCTCTTCTATAAGATCAGCTTTAAAGTTTGGTCGATTAAGACCATGGTCATATGTGCCTGAAAGTAACGACAAAGTTGATGGGAAGTTGTGACAAGAGCAACGCCACTTTCTCGATAGGTCTATAATTGATTTCTGATTCTTGGAGCACTCGACTGACATATTACATAGATTTTTGTACAGTGGACTCCTGCCTCACGGGAGCAAAGAGTTTGGTCTTGGTCAAATACAAATATGTAAAGGTAGAATTTCTTACCAGAATGGGCCAAGAGTGGAGAGGTAATGAAGAGTTACTCTTTGAGTTTGTCGAAAGTCAACTGACATTCGGATGTTCATACAAATTTCTATGATTTCTTTAGGGCGTCAAACAAGGGCTTATATCTTTCTCCTACCTTTGACATAAACAGATTTAAGGTCGCAATTTATCTAGTGAGACATTGCATCTCTTTTAGTATTTTAGGTTGAGCCATGTCTAAGATGCCCTGAATCTTCTTTGGGTTGACCTTGATCCCTTGACTAGTGATCAAAAAGCCCAAAAACTTACTGGAAGTAATCCTGAAAATGCACTTGGTTGGGTTCAATTTTATAAAAAAGCACTCTAGTATCTAGAATATTTCTTCCAGGTCTTTTATGTAGCCTCCTTGGCTGGTACTTTTGATAAGCATGTCATCCACGTAGACCTCCACATTCCTACCAAGCTACTCACTTAAGATTTTGTTGACCAACCACTAGAAGGTTGCTCTTGCATTCTTAAGGCCGAACAAAATGATTTTATAGAAGTAGATATCGAATTTTATAATAAAACTGGTTTTTTTTCTCATCTTCGGGGGCCATGCGAACTTGATTGTAGCCCGAGTATGCATTCATAAAACTTAGAAACTGATGTCTTAACAAATTGTCTACGAGCTTATCAATATCCAAAGGGGATAGCTATCCTTGGGGCATGCTACATTGAGGTCAGTAAAGTCGACACATATCCTCCATTTGCCGTTCACTTTCTTTACCATGACCACGTTTGTAAGCCATTCAAGATACTTTACTTCTCTGATGAAGTTCACCATTAGTAGTTTCTGTACTTCTCCTTGTATCGCTCTCTGGTGCTCGAGTGTGAATACCTTCTTCTTTTGCTTCATAGGTTTGTGTCTAGGATCAACCATCAACTTGTGCATGATCACCGAAGGGTACATTTCTGGCATGTCTTTAGGTGACCATGCGAAGATTCCCGAATGCCTTCACAAGCACTTGATTATGGCATCTCGAAGGGGAGTTGGTAAGTGGGCTCAGATCTGGACAGTTTGGTGTAGAATGTCTGTGATCTAAATCTTTACTAACTCTTCACCAGGCTTAGGTTTAGTAGACTGCACGATGTTGTCTTTGAATTCTATGGTGTCTTTACTGAAGTCTTCTTTTTCTTCTCCAATATAGGGACACTAGGGGGTCTGGCTCGCAAAGTGGTGTCATAATGCTTAAAGGCATTCTGAACTTGACCTTTATATGCTTAGTGTTCAGTAGGCTTTTTAGATCGTTTAAACTAGGATGGGCTAAAATAGCATTGTACAGAGATGGTGGATTGAGAAGTCGTGATGGAAGCATGATCGGATGGTGTCCCCAAAGTTATAGGAAGTAAGATAGTTCCTTTAGGGTACAGTTGCTTGTTCGAAAATCCTCGTAGAGGCCCGATAGGGGATTGAAAATGTGTTTAACGGAACCCCATTTAAGAGAAGGCATCTTAGTAAAGGAGATTATAGTCCGCTCCTTGGTCGACCAAAACTCTCTTCACAATGTACTAGCCTATCTTGACAATGTTAATCAAGGTATTGTGCCGACTCGGGTTGACCCCTCGTAAGTTATCATCCTCAAAACCAATTGTTAACCTCTTTTTTCTCAATGACATACTGATAGGAGAAATAGGGGTGAATTCCCTTTAAGCTAATCAATCAATCATTCTCACGGATGACGTAATCTGTTCAAACCAAAATTGACTCCACGATGGATCAGCCTTTTGGCCTGAACAAAGAACCGATGAGGTGGTGTTTGTTGAGTTGTCTTCAAAAAAGAATCCTATAAAAAAACCCGCCAGAGGTGGCTCCATTAAAGGAGTCTCCAACGTTCAAGTCAGAAAAAGTGGTAAAAGGGGAAAGATTGAAAGAGTCAGAGTCTTGTGTGGTCTTTGTGTGCAATATGTAGAGTAAGAGAGGTGCGTATTTGTCAAGTTGCCTCTAATATATAAAGCATGTATTGGGAGTCCTGTATGTGTTTGGGGTGTAAAAACCTTACTTGTCTTGTGCGAAACAAATTGAATGTCTTACGAGATCTCATAAGATCCCGGATCTCCCAGACTTTTGATAGGTCATATATTACACGAGATCTGAGTCTTTTGGTGTTTTAGGAAGTCCCCATTGTCACGAAGACCCATGATGGTTTAAATCACCAGGGGATTTATTTTCTTATAGGTAGAGATTGCAACAAACTCATATCAGATTAGAAAAGATTTAAACTTATCAAAATTTTCTTTTCTTATTGGGCAATATAATTACAACTAGGACTCGTTACTCGTTACGTTGTAGGAATTGGCTCTGCAAGGACCGAGAGGTCGGAAAGCCAATAGATAGCTTGGTTTTCTATGGGCATGGTTGTAGCCTAGTTAGCCCAATAGTGTTTGGACTTCTATGATTGTGAGCTGTATGATCATGGACTATTAGGCCTGTTATGATGGGTTAATTTGAATGGTACAGAAGAGGTCAAATTAAATTGTAACATATTGGCCCCAATATTTTTCCTTCGCAAAATTTCTTTCGTAAAAATGGATTTGCTTTCTTTTACCACAATAATTTATTAGTAACTAGAATTTTTGGTTTCCGAATTTTTCTGGCTATTTGTGCCAATTAATTACTATAAAGTATGAGTTATGATCAACATCAGAAGTTAGTCACAACTTACATGGCTTTTTATTCTTGCAGTGGGTTGATACTGAATTTTACAAATATATTACTTGTAAAATTGTCATGATGGATAACAAATTATGATATTTTTCTTTTTTTATTATTGTAGTTTATTTTAAAGATTTATAATACATTGGGCAACTTAAGTAGAGTTGGAATTGTACACTAGTTGTTTTCATACAAGTAATTTTTATTCAATATGATAGAAGAGCTACACCAACCAACCCCCCCCCCCCCAAAAAAAAGGGCACTAACATCATTTTCCGTCCAGCACCACTTAAACTACAAACAAAGCCAGCCACCACACCAAACCCAAAAACATCCAAGCCGAAACAATAAACTAGGCAAACAATAATACAGCAAAATCAGACAAAAGGATGATAGTTACATAAAATATAAGAACAAGAAAATAGAAACAGAAATAAATAAAGAGAGACGAAGATATGAGGATAAATCAATGATAATAAGAAAGAAGAGTGTATATCGTTTGCACCACGGTGAGAACAAGCAAAATGGTGGCTGCCAGCAATGAAATGAGTGCCCATGGACTGTCAAAGTACTTGGTCCGTAATTTGAACATCCATTTACTCCACGCTACCACAAAATGAGTCCAACATTGATTGCAATAGGAATTTATGCTTTGGAATGTCTTCCGGTAAACAAAGTCCTTTGGATCAATAATAATGAAATCATCCTTGGGCCTGTCAAACAGTTTTATGATCTCCTTATTGTCTCGTGACGAATTTTCAAAAATGCCTTCCTTACAAAGTATTCTGACATCATAGGAAGAGTCAATGAGACAATCCATAAGTGCCATATAGTCCCTCACGTATTTTGGATCATCTGGTCGACAGTACCTCTCGTAGGCAAGGAGGTTGAGAAATACAGCCTTCGTATTATTATTGATTGTTAATGTAGGCACTCGCAGGGTCCCGTCGTCAAATGAGAATTCTACGTCAAACAAACTGCCCTTTTCATTCTTTTCTTTATCAACCTCTTGCATAGGGGTTGTTGGAGTCCTCTTTTCATCTGTAAGCCTCCTTTTTCTGAATTTCACTCCTTTTTCACGCAGGCTCGTTGAGCAACTTATTAACTCAAATTCGTTACCACTTGGTGGGGAATATGGGCA
This sequence comes from Dillenia turbinata, assembly GCA_037126225.1. Lineage (NCBI taxonomy): Eukaryota > Viridiplantae > Streptophyta > Magnoliopsida > Dilleniales > Dilleniaceae > Dillenia > Dillenia turbinata. Next base: position 8,272,592 of record JBAMMX010000026.1, on the reverse strand, counting down.
GCAAATTGAAATCAGCACAGCTTTGATAATTAGGAATATTATGCAGGGAAGAAGCAGGACCATGAGTAATATTCCAAGACATCCGCTACATAAAAATAAACAACAGAGGCCCACCACTTGACCACAAGGTCCGAATCTAGACCTCCTATCAGGACGATTGATGCGAGCCAAACTATCATATAGCAGGCCAAGTAAATGCTTCGGCTCATAGTTATCGCCTCCTGGAAGATAACAGTATGGACCTGGAATTGTGTAACCCACAAAATGCAGGGCCATTTTGCAAAAGGAAAGAGTACCTGATTTGGTTTCAAATGTCAGGTCATAAAACTTTTGGAGAACAAAAAATGGAAGTTGATTCTCAAATAACACCAAGTCCCGCCGAATGGCGCTGCGAGTGGTTTCATCTATGAAAAATGGATCATCGTCGAAATGTTCGTCCCTTTTTTCCTCTTCTTTGGCTTGAAGCCTCTTTTTTTCCTCTTCCTTGGCTTGAAACCTCCGAATTATTTCGACAATGAAGCAACTGTCAAACAACATCATTTTCAGGAACTCCTGATCTAAAATGCCTTCTGTTGACTCTGCATAGCAACCACGAGCTTTTTCTATTAAAGATCTCATTCCTTCGAGAATGTTTAGCTTTTCCTGGTCGGTTTTTCGTCCCAGAACTACTTGCAAATAATGACTCTTGATATCTTCTCCTGACTGTGGGGGCTTTTTGTGGTGATAAGGACCAATAGCAACGACCTGTGGTGCGTATGACTTCTTATTTATATCTCGTACTGGAGCGCTAATTCTGCTTATATAATGACGGTCTGTTGTGGGAGCTACGGTACGAGATTTCTCAAGTAATTTCTGGATGTCGACAAATACTGCTGTAACTTCCTTGGATGGAATTTTCCCTTCGTGCTCCAATATCCCACTCTGTTGTGCACCTGCAGGTACAGTGGCCATCTGTGCTTCCAAATATCAGTGACTTGTGACTAAACATCTATGCAACCAAGGGCCCAGAAAAGGTATCCAAGAACCCTCGGGTAACTCAGTGCCATCAATATCAATAGCCATTTACACCTAGAAAAATCCTATTCACCTAACTGATCAATTGTATGTTTTCACCAACAGAGAAAAGATTTAAAAGCAAAAGGACCTGCCCTGACAAAATCCATCATCAAACGAGCAAACTCCAAAATAAAAAAATAAAAAAATAATGATGTCTTTAATCATTGTTGGAGAGAGATTGGGGTAGATATGAGCCAAGTCTGGCTGTGGCCCGAGGCTACAAGAGGTATTAACAAATAAAGCTAATGCCTGGTGGTTATGTCCAAGTTAAGGGCCTAAAAAATTTCGAGTTGGCCTAGCTAGGCTGGGTCAGATGAACGAATTATTTAAATTGGGCCTAAACAAATGCCCGGCCTCGACTTAACCGAATGACCAAGCTAAAATAAATAAATAAATAAATGCATGGTACCTTTTTACGACTTTAGGATATAAAATTATGGTCAAATCACAAGAGATAAAGCAATAAGAGGAGCTCAATTTGCCTGTTCCATTTTGCATTTTCCTTCGTTTTTATAGTTGACATTATTTATTAATATCTTTATGCTGACTTTTTATTTAGTGCATGTTTGGGATTTTTTTTTTTTTCTTTCTTCTTTTTATTTTTTTTTTTACTACCTTTTTTTTTAAAAGAAAAAAAAAATAATTCTTTTTAAAAAAAATTAAAAGTTTTTTGACCTTTTTACTTTAAAATGAGATTTTAAGTTAATTTATTTTTTACCTTTTTACTTTTAAGTAAAATTAAAAATAAATTAAAAAATATATTTAAAATTTTATATCATTTAATTGAGGATATTAATAAAATAAAAATAATTATGCGAGGATATAAATAAAATAAAAAAATAAAAAACCTGGGGCATTAAAAAACAGAAGCTTTTTCTTAAAAGCTCCCTTTTGTATTTTTCTTCATCAAAAATAGAAAACTCTGTTTTTTTTTTTTTTAGTTCTTAAAAAATAGTGTTTGACAGTATTTCTCTTTATAAAAAAAAAAAAGAAAGTTAAAAAAAAAAAAAACTCTGTTTGACGGACACTTAAATATTTGGCACTTAAATATTATATAATTAATGTATCTATAATTTTATTTTAAGAAAAAAGCAAATCTAATAAAAAAATAATTAAAATTTTCGTTAAAATATCTCTACTAAAAGGAAGTAAATCATACGAACCACATCTTTCTCATAAAAGCAAACACTGGGGCGGTGTGGAGTGATTACAAATGAGATTAAACTTTATTGTTTTTATCAAGAGGTATTGTAGTATATAATTAAAGCTTGCCTGTAAGTTCAGTTCTTTTAATCGACGGAGGAATTGGTAACATTTGCATACGATTTATAAAATCAAACCAATTAATTTAGGAATATATTAAAAGAAACACTTCGTTCTAAATTTGGACAATTTTTTAATAATTCAAAATATTTTTAAAGACATTGCAAATTTAAGTATTTAACTCTACAATATTTAAATTAATTAATTAATTAAATCAACTTACTTTTTCCCACAGATCTCCTCGGTAAGTGCCTCAACGCAGCTAGAAACAAAGTGGGCAGCTGCCTTTTCTAAGAGCACCAAATATTGTCTCTCTCTCTCTCTCTCTCTCTCTCCTGCTGATGAAAGCATCCAGCCAAGTGCTTTGCAGCTTATAAAAAGACCTGCATTGCCTATTTATATGTTTAAATTGTTAACTTGGGGTAGACTCAGTTTATATTAAAAAAAAAAAAAATCAAAAATCTGGGTGCAAATTTATTTGGGACCCATCTGACTGTATTATCCCATCAAATTATTAAAAATCTGGAGTCGGTTGAGATATTATCTCGCGGATGAAAGCAGCTTAGTTCAGTGATTCGTGTTGCACAGAGGCGGACTCAGTTTGTCACCATAAGTGTAAGGATGTAGACTAATTTGGCACCTACAGATTGTATAAGATTATTTGGTCTTATAACAACCTAGAATCTGTCTAGTTGTGGCTTGATCACTTCACATTTCCCAGTAACAACCTAGGGTCTGTCTTCTTGTGGCCTGATCGCTTCACATTTGTTAGAGATGCTCTTGCTCGTTCATTTCCCATGTCTTCTTTTGGATCTTGTAACAACCCAGAGTTTGTCTTGTTGCGGCTTGATCACTTCACAAATTTTTTTATTCACTTCACATTTCCTTGTAACATCTTAGAGTTATGAAAATTTATTTCACGAAAATTATCATCGATATATAAATCATAAAATCCTATATCCATATATTAAATTATTAAGAAATTACAGGTATTTGAATAATCAAAGATGACCAAAAAAAAAAAATATATCTGAATCTATACTTTTCAGATCTCTTTTGATGATTTTTAATAGGTCTTAATTGTCTCGATTGTCTACCTCTAAAAATCCTACATTGAGAGTACATTACTAGAAAACTCACTTTCAACGACGAAAATTAGCAACAGATTGCAACAGAGTATTATCCATCGCTAATTAGCAATGAATAATTTAGTGACGAAATTAACAACGAAAAAATCCATCAAAAAAACATCCGTCACAAATTTTAGCGACGGAAATACTTCCGTCGCTAATCCGTCGCTGAAAATTGAAAAAAAAAATTTGGACAAATTAACGAAGAAATTAGGGATGAAAAAATCCTTCGGAATAATTCATCGCTCCTCATCATTAGAACTTTTTATTTTAATTTTTTAATTTTGTGTTTTTGTTTTCTATTTTTTATTTATTTTATTCTATCTTATTTGTTTTTTATTCTTTTAATCCTTTTTTATTGGTTTAAAATAATTAAAAAATAAAAAATAAAAAATAAACAAAAAAATAAGCATGGAGGGAGGTTCCACAGCCCTCCTATTTTTGATTTTTTTGATTTTTTATTTTCTTTTTATTTTCTTTTTTATTCATTTTATTATATTTTATTTATTTATTGTTCTTTTATTATTTTTATTCTTTTAACCTTTTTTTATTAATTTAAAATAATTAAAAAAATAAAACAAAAAAACAAAAAAACAAAAAAAAAGGCACGGAGGGCGGTTCGACCGCCATCCTGTTTTTGAATTTTTTTATTTTCTTTTTTTATTTTTTTATTTTCTTTTTTATTTATTTTATTATATTTTATTTGTTTTTTAATTTTTTATCATTTTCATTATTTTAACTCTATTTTTATTAGTTTAAAATAATTAAAAAAATAAAAAATAAAACAAAAAAAAAGCATGGAGGGCGGTTTGACCGCCCTCCTGTTTCTGAATTTTTTTTATTTTCTTTTTTTATTTCTTTTAATTTTTCTTTTGTTTTTTATTTATTTTATTGTATTTTATTTGTTTTTTATTCTTTTATCATTTTTACTCTTTTAATCATTTTTTTATTAGTTTAAAATAATTAAAAAAAATAAGCATGGATGGCGGTTCCCACCCCGTCCTATTTTATTTGTTTTTTAATTATTTTATATTTTTATTAAATATAATTTTATATTTTTATTAAATATAATTTTGTATTTTTATTAAATATAATTTTGAGTATTGTTTTATTAAAAAAAAGCCTCAAAAAACAAACTAATAAAAGAAGAATAGAAAACAAAATAAAAAATAATATAAAATAAAAAAATAAACGACAAAAAAAAAAGAAAAGTTTAAACATAAGGGGATTCCATCGTCCACTGCCCATTTTTTATTTTTTTGTGGTTTTTTTATTTTTTATTTTTTATGTTTTTATAACTACTATTATATTATTATTAATTTCTCTAAATCACTATATTTTAGTTATTAATAAACTTATGATTATTATAAAAAAATAAAAATACAAAAATATAAAAAAAAAAAATTAAAAATAGGGGCGGTTCCACCGCCCTTGTGTACGGTGGAACCGTCCCCTTCTGTTTTTTTTTTTATTTTTAATTATTTTATATTTTATATTTTATATTTTTTTATTTTTTTATTTTTTGTGTTTTTATCACTATCATTATAAAACTATTAATTACCCTAAACCAAACTTACCATTATTATTAAAAAATATAAAAAAATAAAAAAATAAAAATACAAAATAAAAAAAATAAAAAATAAAAAAAAAAAGAAAAGTAGGAGCGTGGTCGCGGTTCGACCGTGTATGCTTTCTTTTTTTTTTTTGGTTTTTTTTTTTTTGTTTTTTAATTATTTTATGTTTTTATTAAATTTATTTTTATTTATTTTATTTTATTTTATTTTTAAATATAATTTAATGTTTTTATTAAATAAAATTTTATATTTTTTAAAATTCACCAATTATTTATATTTTAATTGTAGTGAAAATATAGAAATAGAAAAAAAAAAAAAAAAAAAAAAAAAAAATAAATAAAAGTAAGTGGGATAATAATTAAAACTCTACATATCTCTCTTCTACCTGGGTTCAACCTCGGGTAAACATATCTCACAACAAATTAAAAACGTGAGTGGTGGGGGGAGCGAGTTGGTCTGAACATAATTAGAATAATTAGAAAATAAAAAAAATAAAGATTCGATGGTTATTAAGGACCGATGAATTGAACAATTTAGCTAGTCGGTTGCTAAATTAGCAGGTGACTTTTAGGTGACAGAAGTATTCAGTCTTCCCATCGCTACACATATAATATTATAAAATTTAAATATCAACAATGGATATTTAGTTCCCGATACCCATTCTTCTGTAGTGGTAGTCTTCGGGATCTTGTGTTATCATCTAACTAATTGAATGTTAGGGATGGAAGATTTAGCAGATTCAGGAACCACAACTCATATTTAAAGATAATAATGTTATCTTTTGATAATTTTATCTAATCCTATCACCCAGATATGGATTATCCCTTAGTTTTCTGCACATATGGGAATCACACCCTATTAAATACTCGAGTCCAAAATTAACCAAAATTTTAGTAGATCATTTTCTTACTTTTCCATGGATTCATCATAGAGTCTAACTACATAATTATTTTACATATTAATCTAATATTGGATTAAATGATCTAACAATCTCCTACTTTGGTTATATGTATATCTTTAATTATGCATAACCGAAATAAACTCAACTTTACTATGAATACTAAAATGTATCTTTAATAAATTTCGTCCATCAATCATATCAATATAAAATCAGAGAGATTTTTGTCATATTTATCGTAACTCGACTCAATAGTGACACGTATGCCAATACAACTGTATAAGATGGATCATGAAGTGAATGTTACGTGAAAATTACATGTAATATGACCTATAACATATTTATTTCTAACTGATCCTCCCTAAACTGTAGTAAAATCTATTGTACTTAATATCATAGTGTGATTTAAAAACTGAATTTTTATTTTCGTGAAATTTAACCTTAAATTGAAAAAACAAAAAATGTTTATAATAGACGAACATATAAAATCACAGACTCTCATTAAAACTGAATTTCCTAAAATGATATTGACACACATACACATAGCATGCACATGAACTTTTTGAGTGACAATCTTTTAGTAAACGGATCCATAATTATGGAGTTTATACCAATATACTCTATGGATAACTGTCCACTCTTAATCATTTTCTTGAGACTGTTAAATTATTGTCATATAATAATTTAAGTGGTCTAACAATACCATCTACTATATGTAGCCCCGTGAAAAAATTTACAGTCATATTCTATAGGTGGATGTCTCATAACATACTAACCCAATGCTATTTTGGCATTTAGTAAAATCGGAGTTAGTATACTAAATGATTTCAATCTGATCTGACTCAGAGAAGTGAGTATGTATTCTTTTATTCATTGTAATTACCATAAGACTTGTTTGGCTACCTTTTAATGGTCTACTATTAAGGACTTGCCCAACACTCCCACAACATATGCAATATTTGAACGCGTACCTATATGAATATACATCAGACTCCATACTACTGGGGCGTAAAGAATTTTCTGCATGTCCCATTGTATAGGGTCATTCTTGAGACACTGGTTGAAACTAAATTTATCTCTCTTAACTATATGGGTATCTCTTGTTTTATAATCTCGAATGTCATATTTTTTTAGAATCCTTTTGACTTATAAAAACAGGAAAATACATCTACTCCCATAGAACTTGTGATATACACAATTTTCAACCAAAAACATCTCAAAATCTAACGAGTCTAACAAAATGATTACTTGATAAAATTTGTAATACTACGGCATTGATTCTAAAGGTAGTAGAGTTTGTGTTTCTAAAATGGATATTTTTCAATATTGTTCATATCTGTTTTTTCCCCAGCAAACTCAATATCCTCAAAAAATAGTGCACTTCCCGACTTAAATATAACCTTATTTGTGGGATCATAAAAAACTTATACCCCTTAAATCTTTCAGATACCCTATAAAATAGCAACTCACCGTCTTGACGTCCAGTTTCCTGTCATTAGGCTAGAATGACCTAATCTTGACTAAACAACCCCAAATCTGAAAATGCTTTAGATTAGGACATTTCCTTGTCTATAGCACTTAAGCGATTTTGGTAGTTGTTTCAATGGGGACTCTAGTGAGGACATATATGCTGCAACCTTAATTAAAATTTATCTGTAAAGAAAAATATGCAACCATATCAAAAATCATCTACGAATATGATATATTAGCCACAGATGTCCGTATGTATCAGTTTTTAGACATCTGAAATTCTTTTGGTTTCATATCTTCTTTTGTTGATTTGTTTTCCCTTTATATAATTTACATTTCAAGTATTACTATGCAGGACTCATAAATGAAGCAACGAGATATCAACCAAATAAAAAAAAATTAATTATCAGATCCTGATGAAAAACCGGAATTAACCACTTTGGACTCAATAAACAAACTAATTTTTTTATTTCTAAAAAAACAAATAAAATCTGATTTGTCCAATATAAAAATAGAAATCAAATTTTATTTAAAAGACAGAATTACAAAAGTTTCACTAAGATTAAAAAGAAACAAGTTTTCAACAATAATCCAAAATTTTCTATTACTTCAACTATAATTTTATTGTCATCGCCCACATAGAAATATCTTTCACCATCAATTAGCGATTAACAATTTAAGAAACCCTACATAGACACATTGATGTGAGTAGTAACTGCGGAATCTGGCCATCTAATGTGTTCTAGTATCGAAATTAAATTAATCTTAGAACAAACCAAACAAGAATCTTGTAGTATCCTTATTCTGTTTCCTTATCTTTGTTTCTTATCCTTAATGGTCACTTGACCCCGCAGTCATTTTGAGATAAAATCTCTCAGGAGTGTACCAATCTCAACCTTTTCATTTTTGATAAACCATTTCTCAATATCTATAAGAAAAGATATAGCTATCATAATAGACTTAGATATAGTGTTTCTAAATGTTTTTGGGATGGCTCGCTTTATTATCATTAGACACAAGCGATTCGACCTCTCTCGCCTTTTCTTTTCTCTCTTTTCCTCGAAATAATCTTGCTCCGTAAGTGATGGAAGAGAGTCAACATTGAACGTGAGGTTTGAATCTATGACTTCAAGATCGATAAACAGATTCTTTTGTCATGACTTGAAATTCGAGTCATTCAACATAGAGATTGAGTTGAGTTGGACATGAATGTTAGTAGAAGTAGCAGAAGTAGTATATGAAATTGAACAGAGAATAATTAAATAATCAAAATCATACTCATAATAATTTAAACCGATTGATTAATAATTTAAATAAAAATAAGTCCATCACAAGATACCGATAATTTTATTAATATTTTTTTTTGAACAAAATAATTAACTTGTAAGTGGTATCCTGATACAGTAATCAAACTACGATAATAAATTAACATACCAATTTGTAAACCTTCTCTTTAAACCGGATTCACAATTTATTCAAAAAACCAAATAATTATCACGTGGTTCTACACATAATTCTAATGAGCACCGACTTTCCTAAATAAACACAGTTCGCACTCTGATAAGTTGTAGTGTTCATATCCTTTTAAATTTCGAAATAAAATAATTTCAGCAAAGTTCAATTTTTGTGAGATCTTACTTCAATTAAAATATCTTAAAATATATACATAACAATTATTTGCATCGATAATTATATCTTTAATTCGACCCTATGTCCAATTTTAATTGATGGGCGAACAATAGAAAGTGGTTCTGCACTTAACTCCAATTTTATAATATGTTTGGGTCTCTAAATTTAATGAGCTATTCGCTTTAAATTAGATCTTGACTTAGACCCAAATTTATAATTCAAACAGATCAAATCAAATAAACTTTATTTCATGGACTTAAAATGCACTTCAATACAGTAAGTCTGGTGCATTGGGCATGCTGGAAGCCAGTCCAGTCTTAATACCAGAATTGGGCTTGTGATGGCCTAATTAAACATCCCAGAGTCAAACAATTTATTTGAGCCCAATGATTCATTGAATTCCATTAAAGTCCATCAAAACCCAATTAAAGTTTCCTAAGTTTTTCAAATTAAATGCCAATAGCCCGATGGCCCATACCAGCCAAAACCACCGTAAGCCCGGTCCAAACCGAAATAGGCCTGTTTAATTAATTTAATAATAAAAAACTGTTCATCATCTTCAGGACCAAAAACCCTAACCTCACCGACATCCTACTGTTGCCGCCGTCAACCTCTCTCTCAACCGAATCATCATCTTCGACGATTAAGATCGTACGAGACTTGCTGTTCACCGATCAGAGAGTGAAACAGAGACGAACCATCTCTGTCTCTTCCTGTCCATACATCTCCGTCGATTGCAGAGGCCGACCGACGCCAATTTCAACGCCTTTCGACTCCTCTTCTCTCCCTTTGTCGTCGTTCTTGACGATCGTCCACAAAAGCTTTTCCTTAATCACCGATATCGTTGTTTTGTGACGATTTAAGCATCGGAAAACTTTGTCTTCATCACCGACGTCTCCTCGTCTTCTGATCGGAGTCGTTGCCAGCATCGACAACAATCACCTATCTCACTGCAAAGAAAAGGGAACGGACGGACAATGAAGGTCTAACTTTAGAGAGATGATGAAAACTTTCAGGATGGACGGACATGATTCAGGGGAGCATTAAATGCTTGCTCCCCTTTTTTATTATTATTAAAATTTGTAGGCAAGAAGAGCCGATGCTTGGAACTTGGAGGAAATATCTAGATCTCCGGTTCTGAACATTTGAAAATAACAAAAGTCCTTTTCTTTTTTTCTTTTCTCCTTTTTTTTTTTTTTACTTGCATTTAATGCCTATATTTATTACCTTTTAACTTCGAACCAAAAATAATTTTCCCTTTACTCCAGAGACCAAAAAACCTAATTTCATAAGGACGTGAACAGTTACACTCTGATACCCTTGTTCAAATTTATTTAATATAAAAATCATCATGTAATATAAAAATCCATATAATTTAAGATCTATATATTAAATTATTAAAAAATTACAAATAACTGAAAAATAGAATATCATATCTGAGAGAAAATATACATAAACCTACTCTTTAAATCTACTTTGATAATTTTTAATGAGTATTGATTATCCCAATTGTCACATGCTACGGATTATTTTATATTGGGAGCAATCTTTCATATTTTTATATTCTTCTTATAAAAAAATCCTCTAATTGATAGGATTTAGGGACTAAAGATTTAGCAAGTCTAGAGACTAATAATCTATATTTAAAGATAATTATGTTATCTTTTCATAATTATGTCTATACGTCATCGTATACGGTGGTCGTATGTAAGTGAGGTGAACAATTGCACTCCCTTAATTTTTTATTTTTTAAATTCATTTAAAAAATATAATTTTTCGGATATTAGACTATATTTTTTATAAAATTTTAATGATAATTACATCACAGTATATTCTTTTTTTGTTCATCTCTTTGAATTTTTTATACTCTCTCGACTCAGGGTTCTGGGATCCATCACTATCGGGATATATACGTGTGGAAACAACACCCTATTAAATACTCAAGAATATAAAATTAATTAAAACTTTAATAGATCATTTTTCACTTTCTTACTTTTTTTATAAACTCATCATGGTAATCTAATTACATAATTATTTTATATATTAGTATAATATTAGATTAAATAATCTGGCAAGAGTTACACCTTGCTCGATCATTTTTCACATTCTTTTTTTTTTTTTTTTTTTGTCATATAACCAGCTAGATTGCCCTGCTGTGATTTTATCACTTCAAGTCATTTGGTGTTTGAATATGGTAGGTGCAGATCTAGTGGGTTGAGTTGGGTTCTCTCTAGATCCTGGTGTTCAACCTCAATTTAAACATCCTCGGATCTAAAAATAAATAAATAAATAAAACATTTTGACCACGAAAAATATATAACATACATACATAAATATATATATATATATATAGTATATATATTATAAAAGAGTAGAGTTAGTTAATAAAATTTATTCCAAAACTTTTGATTTTCGTTTGTTTCTGCTTTATGCTTTTGTCAGCGACAACTTTTGAAGGAGTCGGTTGTGATATTATCTCTAGCTGATGGAACAGTGATTCATGTTGTGCAAACTCAGTTTGTCTCCAAAAATAAAAATTCTAAGAATTTTGTCGCAAATATTTTGTCACATCAAGCCATAAAAATATCTGAGCTAATTCGCCTGATTGATAAATTAAAATGTTGAGATTATTGTCAAGAAAAAAAACAATTAAAAAGTATTATGGATATGTTCTATTAAAAATGGGCTAAAATTACGATACTAAATATTTGTATATCTACATTCGTTTATATTTTTAATCCACTAACACACACCTTATTATTCCTTTATTTTTTGAATATTTGGCATCTTAGGTGCCAAATTTAGGCATAGATGCACCATTTAAGATGAATAATTTTTCATTAAATTTTTCTTTTTTAATAGAATTTCCTCATACACCTAATATTGATATGTTTAGTGAAATTTTGTAATGTAAATATTTTAAAAAATTTCAACACAAAGCATGTATTGAGGGGGAATACATATCAACGAATAATGACACGTGGGAAAAGTGGCGTTAAAGGACCAAAGGAAAACGATGAAAATCTAGCAAATAATTTGTCCCCCTTGGTAGGTGTTAGAGGTGGGTTATGACTTGCCGTATATTATTTTCTTTTTTTGATTTGAACAAGAATCCCTCTGGCCGATGGGTGAATATACAAGCAAAACCGTCGGAGGGTGTTCTAACGTTAGATTCCGACGGTCAAATAAGTGGGGGTTGTTAATTGCCAGCTGTTCACCCAAATGTATGCGGATGTTGCTCTCTGGGATCATGTGTCTCAAAGTATAGGGCCTAGACAGAGCATATTTGACGTCGAGAGTTTTGAGGATCTCTTATACCTATGAAAATCGTATACTACCGAGAGATTTTCACCCTACCTTCCTTATCGAATCGATCCGAAAATCTTAGAAGTTAATATTATGAATTGATTATGATCCTCATATATCGGGAAACTTCACTCATCGGGAGGAATACTTTTCTTATATGAAAGAATCTCGGAGTTGCTATTATGAGATAGGAAATTTAAATAAAGGAAGTTCTAACTTTCTTTTGAATCGATAGAGGTGTTACCCATCGTTTGGCTGTTCAATCGATAAAGGGGCTCACTGGGGACTCGTCTCGATTGGTATGCTCCATTCGGCTGCCCGATCGTGACTTATCTATCACCTGAGAGTATTGTTCGGTGGTCCCAAGCGATTGAAATTTTTCTGTGAGATTGATCCTGGGATTTAATCGGTATCTCTTCGGTAGGTTATTGTGATGATTGTTAGATACAGATCCGTAAGCACCTCTTCATGGCCTCCGTTGAGATCTAACTCTTTTGGCTAATCTTTGGGCCACGCCCATCATTTGCCTCCGACTCACAGGTCTTTGGGGAAGGGTTTTTCAAGAGTGACAAAACCAAAAATGGAACGACCCTTTTCATTTGACCTTCACCGCTTTGATTTTCACGAACGGTCTTCTACATGCCTTGTAAGAGTTGGGCTCATTAGAAAATACCATACATTCTCCCTTTTTTCGAAAAGCTTTCTATAACACAAAATGTCACTTGATCGCCTCCTTATTACATAGCATGGGATAACATTCGTAGAGTATTATAACCAAAGAGGATCTAATAGAAGTTCAAAGGAAATGTCACTCGAAAGCGATTTCGACCATATTGCCCGCGCACGTGGATAGAAAGTAAGTCTTGCCTCCTCGGAGATTGTGTTCCAACGTAAAAACAAGGCAGGAAATATGGGTTGGAAGATTCCGTATAATGCAGCCCACTAACGGAGATTTTGAAGTATTGAAACATCACCCCTCACCGCTTTATCCCAAGTGTTTGCCAATTTGTGATCGCCTACTTTTCTTGTTAGGCTTTTTCCATTCATTTTGATCTCAAGATTTAAGGGCCTGCTTTCCTTGGGATGATATAGCTTTAAAAGATCCACTCTCACGGTTAGTATGTAAAACTCTCCACTCCGCCGAGAGTCTCGTTGAAAATTTTTCTATAGCGAGTCTCATTTTTTATCAAATTTTTGAATAGGAATCTCCTTCCCGGCATTTCCTGATGCCAACCAGGTGCCCTTTTTGAACGAGAAAATTTTATTTCTTCGCCACTCTCGATTTTTTGCGTGTCATGGACTCAAAAAAAGACAGGAGATTCAGTCAGAGTTTATGGGTGGACAACTTGGGCGAAAGACGACATGTTGATATTATCTCGGGTCTACTCACTAATAGGCCGGTCAAATCACCAAACCCCTTTTGTTGGAGCAACAGGAAAAGAATTGGTTGATAATGTGTCGTACATTGATGCCCATATATTTTGATTTAAATATCTAGGAATGTAAAATGCAGTCTCATACAAATGGAAGACGATTGATGCTTCCCGGAGTCCCAAAGGAAAAAATCTAAGACTAGGCACCCAAATTCACCCGCTAGGGAAGAAGTTAACAAGTCAAATCAGAGAGTATGTGTTGTCCCAAGAACATTCTCAAATAGGAGAGGTCATCTAGTCGGCTAAACCATTTGTGCATCTACCGAGGTTGGAGAAGGAGGCTGTTGGACGAGGGACTCTTCTGGGCTTTACTTAGAACACTTATCTCAAAATCCTCAAAGGTCGAAAAGTCTCTCATGACGCAACCCTCCGCTCCCATTCCGGGAAGCAAACTTCAGACACCCCCATCGGGGGTCTCGTTGTCTTTTGGCTCAATGTTCCAGATGATCATGCGTTCCTCCACTCATTTTGATCGGGAGTATGGGACGAAATTCGAAAAGGATCATGGCGGTCTCATGGGGGCCACAATTAATCTCATGATCCGCAGGAAGGCTGCCATTGGTCGAGTGTTTCGACCTCCTTCGAGGTCCGCCGGGGGAAAGACGCATCTTCGAAAATTGTCCGGAGAGGAAGTAGTTTCTTTAGGCGAGTTAAAATTTGATCTTTATTGTCACATGATTCTGACCATCGTGTTTTTTTTCTAGATCTCTACCCTAGCTGAGGTTCAAAGAAAGTTGAGGGCAGAGCGAGATGAGCAATTTTCTCGTATAAGTGACCAAGTGTTGGCGCTGAGGAACTCTTTGAAGAGCCAAGAGAAACCATTGGAGAGGTCAAAGACAGTAAATTAACCGCTCTTCAGAAAACTCTATTTCGTCTGGAACTCGTTGTAAGGAACTAGAAACAAAGGTATGCATGGAAAGCGCGTTAATACCATTGAAGCGTTGGCTCGTTTACGAGAAGAGTCCCTTCGAAGGGCCGAACAAGAGATAGCCGACCTCAAGGCTTTGCCGCTCAAAGATGTTGTCGTCTCTCTAACTTTCGTAACGTAAATTGTAAGAGCGGTAGAATACACTGAAGAGATTTTTTGAGAGATTGGGTCGCAAGAAACCGCCTCTCGGGAAGGATCAACGACCTCGAATTCCGCCTCCCGCCGTTTCTTGTGCCCCTTCTATTCTTTGTAATTTTGTGGAATGAAGATTTTTACCCCCAAGGATCATAGAAATGTAATAATCATCCCCGAACTTCGATATTTTGCTAGCCAAACGAGGTCGAGGGAATCTTCTCCTCGAGCGATGCACTTCCGTTTCGTGTGTTATTGGAAAACTCTCGGGAATTAGGGTTGTTTCTGCCTCTGCTTTTAGGAGATTGATTCGGGGCGTGTTTCTTTGAAAGGCCCAGCGCATCGAGGCCAAAGGTCGATTAGAGACTTTAGGAGGCCGGGCCGCATCCGCCCGTTCCTCGGGGGAGTTCTATCCCATATTAGCGACACATTCAACAAAAGATCTCGACGACCGAGACCCTTCGGGTCGACAAGAGACATTAAGAGGTAGGGTCAGGTTCTGCTTCGCTTGAGGAGTTCCATCTCATATTAGCGACACATTCGTCTCGTAAGATCCTGCGACGGACTCCCTTCGGCTGATTGCAGGATTTTTAGAGGTAAAAATGTGTCCACCCATTCGGCGAGTTCCATCTCATATTAGGCGACATATCTGTCGGAAGATCCGGTAATTGAGACCCTTTTGTCGATTAGAGACTTTAAGAGGTAGGGGTCGTGTCTCGTCCATTCGGAGAGTTCCATCCCATATTAGTGACTCATTCGTTCGTAAGATTCGGGTAACCGAGACCCTTCGATTGGCTAGAGACTTTAAGAGATAGGGTCGTGTCCGCCCGTTCGGGGAGTTCCATCTCGCGCTAGCGACATATTCGTTCTTAATATCCGAACAACCGAGACTCTTCGATCGACGAGAGACTTTAGGAGGTAGGATCGTATCCCGTCCGCTTGGGAGAGTTCCCATCCCATAATAGTGACACATTCGCTTGGAAAATCTCGGCGATCGGTACCCATCGATCGATTAGAGACTTGAGAGATAGACCAGAACCGCCAATTTGGGGAGTTTCATCCCATATTAGCGACACATTTGTCTGTAAGATTTGGACAATCAAACCCTTCGATCGATTAGAGACTTTAGGAGGTAGGGTCGTGTTCACTTGCTCAGGAGTTTCATCCCATATTAGCGACACATTCTGTTTGGAAAATTTGGGCGACCGAGACTTTAGTCGATTAGAGACTTTATGAGGTATGGTCGTGTCCTACTGCTCGGGAGTGTTTTCACGAAGGTAATTTGAAGTCTCAAGTCACGCGCGGTTAATGAATAGTGTAAAATATCAAATTTCCATTAAAGGAATAGTGTCAGGAAATCTAGGCTGCGTGCCGGACAAGACGGCCACCAGAACATATGGATTATGCCGCCTATCTTCATTGCGGGACGTTGAGGATCACCGCTCCTCGGCTCCTCACGTGATGGTTCGGGAATCCGGCCTGGGCGAAGCGGTTTATTCTCCTCATGCCAAGCATGCCTATTTAGAGAAGGTACGTTTCTTCCTTCTAAATCGATGAATTTCTATCGAAGATCTCTACGACCGAGACCTTCAATCGATTAGTCACTTTGGAGGTAGGCCATAGCCCGTCAGAAGTTGACCATATTAGGATTTTTTGCTCAGAAGATCTGGACGACTAAAACCTTTCGGTCAATTAGAGACTTTAGAAGATAGACCCGTGTCCGCCCATTTGGGGAGTTTCATCCCATATTAACGACACATTCGTTCAGAAGATTTGAACAACTGAGACCCTTCGATCGATTAGAGACTTTAGGAGATAGGGTCGTATTCGCCCGTTCGAGGAGTTTCATCCCATATTAGTGACACATTCGTTTGGAAAATCTGGGCGACTGAGACTTTTCAGTCGATTAGAGACTTTATGAGGTATGGCCGTGTCCGCCCGTTTGGGGAGTGTTTTCTTCGAAGGTAATTTGAAGTCTCAAGTCACGCACGGTTAATGAATAGCAGAAAATATCGAAATTTCCATTAAAGGAATAGTGTCAGGAAATCTAGGTCATATGCTGGACAGACGCTAACGGAAACATATGGATCATTCCAGCCATCTTCATAGTGGACGTGGAGAATCACCGCCTTGGTTCCTCACGTGATGGTCTGGAATCTGGCCTATGAAGCAGTTTATTCTCCCTTGGTGCGTCACGCCTGTTTAGAGAAGGCATGTTTCTTCCTTCTAAATTGATGAATTTCTATAGTTTTCTATTACGGACCAAGAATTTCAGTTCATCCATGAGTTTTTTACACTCATTGGTCATGTGGCCATAGTCCATATAGAAATGACAATATTTAGACTTGTCTTTTTTAGGATTTTTTTCCGTCGGACAATGGGGTCATCTGATATATGACTTGTTCTTTATTTGATTTAAAATCCGGTTTGGGGTTTCGCTCAGTGGGGTGTAGACGCTGAACCTTCACGAATGTGGAGTTCCTGGTTTGCCTCTTTTAGGGGAATGCCGGCATGGCGACCGGCTACGTTCTTTCCTACTATGACCGCCTTTTTGTCGATCGAAAACCTCTGTTTCTTCCACAGTAATATATTTCTCCACTCGGGAGTAAAATTCTTGGATAGATGCCAGGGGTTTCTTTGTGATAGAGACCTTCATATCAGAGGAACGCAAACCCATTGGGAGCACGACCAAAGCGATATTATTGTCCAGATCAGGGATTTTCAACATTTCTGTCTTAAATCTCTCCATGAATTTCTGAGAGGTTCCTCTTTCCACTGATGCAAGGATAAGAGGGATGTAGATTTCAATTATCGATCGACATTAAGTAGGTCTCAAATTGTTGTCGGAGTTGTGCGAAACTCTTGATACTGAGTGGGAGAAGAGAATTGAATCAAGTTAAGGCATCACCCTTAAGAGTAGTAGTGAAATGTTTGCACATCGTGGCATCCGAGAGGTCTCTAGAGGTCATCACTATTATGAAATGGGCGGAATGGTCGCGGGGTCATTTGTCCCGTCATACCACTTCATGGGAGGCAAAAGGATATCTTTCGGTATTAGTTTTGACAAAATCTTTGCATC